>CM036617.1:65223178-67624275 GCA_020746105.1 Trogon surrucura
TGCTGGGTGAACAGTTGTTCTCGAAGATCTTAAGGGTCTTTTCCAGCCTAAAGGATTCTGTGATTCTGCCAAGGCGGACCAGGCGCGGACGAGGACTGGGAGACAATTGTCCTCCTTTATCGGACTCTGAAAGCGTCCCTGGCCAAGCGGGCAGTGGCTGGCCGGTAGCACAATGTCCTGAGGGCAGCTGAGTGGCTGGTTGCTGTCCACGCAAGCATCCTTTGTGTGTGCCCCCGTGCAGCTCCCTCCGGAAGAGGCTGCGCAGGCTCAAGGCCAGTCACCACGTCGGGGGACTGGCCTGGCACCAGCAGCCCCCAGGGACGCTGCTATTCCGGCTGCTCCGTGATGCTGTGGCCGGTGCAGCACAAAGCTCTGTGCAGAGCCTTGCGTGCCCTCCTGAAGACGGAGCGCCGTGGCCGTGGAGCTGCGGCATGTGACATGCTGGTGATGCCTGCGGGGAGAGGAGAGCTGTAGGTGAGGGGCTGGGTGGGCAAGGGGCAGGCTCCTGCCTGTCCCCTGCCAGCGAGGGCTTTCTCTGGGGACGGGTGGCTGGGGCACGGAGCAGTGCTCGGCTCGGGGACATACCTGGCTTGTCGCTCCTGATAAAGTTGTCTGCGTCCAGCAGCACTGTGGCGAAGTCCATGGCACTGAGTGGGGCAGGTGCCTGGCTCTCTGCCTCTGTCTCCTGCTCACCACAGACAGCAGGGACGGCTGCCTTTTTGTCCCCTTCTGCTGCGGGAGCAAGATGCTCAGGAGCCCCGGGCAGGGCCGAAGCTGCTGGCTCCACGTCCGTGGGACCTGCCAGGGCAGGAGACACGCTCTGCAGCTGGCTGACTGCCTCTCCGGCTGCCGCTGTGCCCATGCTGCTGGGGCAGCCGGGCCCCTCCTGGGCACAGTCTTGGGACTCCTTGAAGAGCTCATGGAACGAGGGCTGGATCCAGACGGTGGAGTCTTCCTGCAGGGATACAGGAGATGATGGGGCTGCAGCAGTGCAGTACAGGCGCTGGCGCCATGTATCCCTGTCCTGTCCTGTCCCACGCCATCCTTGGCACACTCACCCGCTTGCGTCTGAAGAGAAGCCACTCCGACCACGTCAGGGAGACACTGTCTTCATCCTCCGGCATCAGGGAGACACTGTCTTCATCCTCCAACCACATCAGGGAGAGACTTTTTTCGTCCTCGCCCATCTGCTGCCGGAGCTCCCTCTCCTCTGGGCTATCCTGCTGCTGCTGCTGCCGGATGCCCTGAGCAGAGGGTCCGGGTGCGTGGTCAGCTGCCGCTGCCTTCCTGGCGGGTGTGGGCGAGGCTGGCAGACTGTCTGTCTCCCGCCACACAGGCCTGCTGCCGCGCAGATCCCTCCTGCGGGCCAGCCTGTCCATCTGCAAGAGAAGCCGAGGGGAGAGGCTGTGTGACTCTGGTGGCCCTTGCTGCCACGTTGCCCGAGCTGGAAGAGCTCCCGCAGCCAGGCTTCACGAGCAGCCCCCGGGCAGGGCTCAGCCCATCCGGTAGCTGCCGCCCTGCTCCCAGAGGCAGCGGCTGGCGAGAGGGCCAGTCCCTCCACGGTGACTCCCAGGAGCACCCTGGCACCCCCAGGCAGCCTGCTGGGCACAGGATGGAACTGAACGGCTCGACATGGCACGGCACGCAGGGCTCAGTTTGCCAGGAGGACCGACCTGCCTGTCCCCTCCTGCACTTCCTGCCTGCCTCTCGGCAGCCCCTGGTGTTGGGAAGGTGTTTGTCCCTGTCTCCCTCGGGCTCCCTACCTGTGGGCCCAGGCCCTAAGTGCTTGAGCTCTGCAGAGCCCACAGACGAGGCCCGCCCCTCCCCGATCTGATCCCTCCTGCCCCAGCTGTCAAACTGCCTGTCTTTTCCACTAAGACACGCGAGTGGCCGTCCCACCCCAGCCCTGGTCACACCAGGCTGCAGTGGTCACCTACCCAGAGCTTGGCCCGCAGCACGGCCCAGAGCAGGCCAAAGAGCAGCAGCACCAGCATGGTGATCCTACGAAGCAACCCAGCCAAGAAGGGCACACTGGAGTGCTTCACGGCACCGGCTCCGGCGCGCCTGCGACGCTGCACGTCACCAGCACAGGCCAGCGGTGCAGATCCCCAGTGATGTCCTGAGCTCCCTGTGACGGGATCCCGAACACAGCTGGGGTGGCAGAGGCTGAGGCTGCAGTCTGCCGACACAACGTCCGACCGCGGCGCTCAGCATCCACTGCCTGCTCCTGGGAGCCCCGCGTCCCCCTTTTATAGCCTGGCAGGCAGGTGACCCCACCTTGTGACATCATGGGGCAGGCACAGCCGCCCTTTGTGACATCATGGGGCAGCGGAAAGCCTCTCTCCTGACACCCAGAGTCCCGCCGCACCCTCACTCGTCTGGCACAGGCTGATGTCTATTCTCGATATGGGGTATGGCATATCCTCTCTCTTTTCCCTTCCTTCCTTCCTTCCTTCCTTCCTTCCTTCCTTCCTTCCTTCCTTCCTTCCTTCCTTCCTTCCTTCCTTCCTTCCTTCCTCCCTCCCTCCCTCCCTCCCTCCCTCCCTCCTTCTCTTCCTCCCTCCCTCCCTCCCTCCCTCCTTCTCTTCCTCCCTCCTTCTCTTCCTCCCTCCTTCTTTCCTGACCTGCCTGCCTTGCCTTGCCTTGCCTTCCTAATGATCCTGCTCAGTTTTACTCTTCATAATGTGATTAAGAAAACAACGAACAACAAAGCAAATATGTTGCTAGATTCCCATTAGAAATTTCGGCACAGAACTACTCTCTGCCTATTCTGAATTCTGACTATATAAAAAATGCTGGACTTAATCTTTTTAAGCCTTCCAACTAGTTGTCAATGTGTTTTGTTACAAAGTCACTGGTTATTTTTTTTATATACTATTCTCCGTTGAAAAGAAAAAGAAATTTTTCAGGACGTTTGCATGAAAAAATAATAAAAAATCCTAGCCTGAGAGGTGTTCGTGATTTTTTGAGTGACACAAAGCCTTTCTTCCACATGCTTTTTAAAAGTGATCTTTTACTACCAGAAGATGGTACACTTGCACCGCATCCCACCAGAGCCAGCTTGAGAAAGGGGTTATGTTTGCTGTCTGAAGTAGTTTCTTCTCCTAATAGTTAATGGTGAAATATCTGAAATATCTTTCAAGTGTTCAAGTTGTTTGCACATAGATACCTTTTACTTGCTTTCTTTTTCCTTTATGTAGACCTTTGTCCTGCTTTTGATGGGAATGGAGTTAATTGTCTCCCTAGTAGCTGGTACAGTGCTGTGGTTTGGATTTAGTGTGAGAATAATGTTGGTAACTCACTGATGGTTTACTTGTCACTGAGGAGTGCTTATCCTAAGTGAGGGCTTTTTCAGTTCCCCATGCTCTGCTGGTGAGCACGTGCACGAGAAGCTGTGAGGGAGCATGGCCAGGGCAGGTGAACTACCAAAGGGATATTCCAAATTATAGGACACCATGGTCGGTATAGAAACTGGGGGACTTGGCCGGGAGGGGTAGATTGCTTCTGGGGAACTGGATGGGCATCAGTCAGTGGGTGGAGAGCAACTGCTTTGTGCATCACTTGTCTTTTCTTGGGTTTTATTTCTCTCTCTTATTGTTACCTTCATTATAAGTATTTTATTTCAGCTATTAAACTGTTCTTATCTTATCCCACGAGTTCTACTTTTCTCCGATTGCCCTCCCCATCCTGGCAGGGAGGAGGAAGAAGCAAGCAGCTGTGTGGTGGTTGGATACTGTCCGGGATTAAACCATAACAACCTTGCTGAATATTTTATATTAAAGCTATCTTTGGTTTTAAACAATGTATTGTATAAAAATATGCAAATACTTGATTTCTGTGCAAAACAGTAAACTGAAAAGTTTTGGTCCAAAATGTTCTGGATATTAGTAAAATGCTACAGTCTTATAAAAAGTTTTGGACCTTGTAGAACTACACTATCACATCACATTCACCTGCATGGTATGTACAGGTCTTGCACTGAATTTTGCTCTTTTGTGTTTCCTATTTATGTATGTGGGGGGGCTTGTTCATGTTCTAACAAATGATAAGATAATAAACTTTCCTTTTTAGGCCTTTCTAGTGAGTTTCTTAAAATTGTTAAAACATACTGGATTTATAAATGGCCTAATTTTATAATAATTTATATTTATATATATATTATTCTTTGACACTTGAGTTGGGAGGTGAACTACATGTAGGAAGCAACATTACAAGGACTATTCTGGGTGTGAGTGGCTGATGGGTTGAAGTAGACCTTCGTATTTCTTTAAAGATTATACACCATTCAACACATGTTTATGCCTTTAGAGTGAGCAAACAGCAGAATGAGCAGTTCTATTTCATGGCTTTTATTCATTGGCAACTCCATACACAAATAGTAAGTGGATGATGCAGTTGCATCAACAAAGAAAAAGCTTTGCTGGCAATATGTGTTTTGTCCTCTGTAGAAACTTGACTTGGTTGCCCACCATGTGTGTTTCTCAGTTTTTTTTGGAGGTAATATTGGGATTGCTGGGACGTATATGTTGAGCAGGGAAGCAAAAGACACTGACTGCTGTGCTACAAAGAACTACATAGGTATCTAGCTGAATAAGCTGTAAAGAAAATGGGTCGTCTTTTTTTCTTTTTTGCTGGATTTATTTTTTCAGCTATTTGCCTATCTCAAAATGAAAAATAAGAGAGAGTTTTCCATTGGTTGCACAGACTGAGGATAAAGCAAAACAATAGCTAATTTGAACTTGTTGCAATATCCATAATTTCTTTAACAGATTTTTCAGTGTTAGTTTTAAAAACACCAAAGCATCACTAGGAAGGGTGACTAAGATTGCAGTAGAGTTAAACGTAAACTGCTCTGCAGTTTATTGGAAAACTGATAGCAGTGACATAGCAATAATGTGACTCAGAAATAACACTAGTTTTTGCCACTGGAATTCTGTGATGTCTGTCATCAGAAGAAACCAAGATTTTACATATCTTTTGTTTGCAGTGACATAAATGAAGCCAGTGAAGGAAATTAAATACTCATGCTGCCAGACTCACACGGAGCTCTTGGAATGCATTAAAAACTGAACCAACTGCTTCATAAGATCCAGTTTTAACTTCTTAGATGCATGTAAAGAGCACAATGGTGATGTCCTAAACATAATCCACATTCAGCTTTTACAGAATGCCAGTTTATGTGAGGGAAAGAGAATTAGCACCAGGTGGTCTGTATATACTCAAAAGGAGAATCTCCATCCTGCCAGCATCATTTGCTGTGGCACTTACTACTTAACAAGAATAGGATTTGGAAAATTAACCCTGATGTAGCCTGGAAGACAGCTTTGACTGGCAGTCACAGTCTTGTCCTCAGCTCTTTCTTAGAGGTAAGCATTAAAATCCTTCTTTAAAATCATGTACAACCAGTAAGAATAAAAGCTTATACCTCAGCATTCTTTCTGGGGTGAGAAATTAAAAACCCCACGTGCTCTAGAAAATGCAGAGAAATAAAATATTTTGTGTATCTTCACGAAACAGACCTCCTTGATGTTGAAGCATCAGCTGGTACGTTGCAGATTTACCAGAGGGCCGGTAACATGCACCTTAGGTCCTGCCATTGGCCTTGGTTTCATGCACAGCTCTACACCAGACCCCACTAAGTGCATCAGGAAAGGAGAAGGAGGAGGCAATGAAAGGTGAAAGCTCTGGCAAGTGCTACAACCACGGGGACAGCAGTATTGTCAGAGCTGGTCCAGCTCTAGGATCAGTCCAATACTGATAGCAGAGAAATCCCTGTGTAGACTAGAGCTTAGGTAATGCTGTCCCTACCAAATCTGGGTTTAAGGAATATATGCTATGCCCTCATCATGTAGCCATGATGAAAATCGAAGAGGATTGCACCCATTTCCACTGTGTTGCTCTAGATTTTGGCTACTCCAACTATAACGAACCTGCAGAGGCATTGGGAGAAGTCTAGAGGAGATTACTGGCAATGTTAAATGGCTTTGAAAAAGCCACCCATTAAGTAAATTTGAAGCAATTAGATTCAATCAAACTTGAAAAAGAAGCTAATAGCTTCAGGCATAAAAAGTTGCTGTAAAGGGAATTTGTGATTAATTGTTCACTTTGTCTTCACGGAGAATGAAGTTTAGTGTAACTGACAAGAGAGGAGTTTTGGTTTTATGCAGGAGGACAACTTAGCTTTAAGGACAGTGACACAGTCAAACTAGTCTCTTAGAGTAGTTCTAGAGGGTCTTTGGCTTTAATTGGTTTAACAAACACCTATGCAGGTCATACTATATACCCTGGAAACACTTCAGCAGAAGGATTCGAACTCTGCTAGCCTCTGCTGCCACTGCTTTTCTGCGAGTTTATAGGAGTTTTCAGGCACTGACAAAGAAGAGAACATAATTTTAAGACCCCTGTGTGATCAGGGATGAATTCAGTCATTCCTGTGTCCTGTGATCTATGGTGCCAAATGCTGTTTATTTAGCCTAGAAGAGAAAATGTGTTGCTTAATTAGTTGTACTGGGTTCAGCTGGGATAGGGTTAATTTTCAGTCAAGAGTTGAGCTAGCTGGGATAACTAGTCACTAGCCAAAGGGATATTTGATACCATCGTGATGTCATGCTCGGGGTATATAGAGGGGACTGGTCAGGGTGGGGGTCTCTCTCTTTCCGGTTCTCGGTCCAGGTGCGGTCCAGGTGCGTCGCTGGGTTCCGGTTGGTGAGATCCACGTTACATGTTACTCACATTATATCTGGTGAAACGTTACTGTTATTTCACTGTTACCATTTACGCTCACCATTAAACCAAACTGTTTTTATCTCAACCTCACAAGCCTCTGCCTACTACTCTCTCCGGGCTCTTCCCCTCACTCCCGGCAGGGGTGAGCGAGTGGGAGAGCTACCACGTGGTTCTTTGTCTCTCCCGACCAGTCACTCGGCTTAAACCACAGCATTAGTAATATTTTAAATGTTAGTCTATGAAGTCAAGTGAGAATAGCCATCTATGAGTGTGATACACGATTATAAAACAGTGTGTCATTACCTGGGAAGATTGTTAATTAGTGATGGCTTCCTTGGAATCACAAGTAACCTGTGCCATACAATTAGTCTGCAAAGCAAAGCTGTATCAACCAGTGAAGGTGTTCATTATATTCCTTATCATTGGAGCTGGAGAGGATCCAGTGATGGAGAAGTATCTCTCCCACTGCACCATAGTGCTGGTCATGGAATTATGCCTTCTGTTAAATAAGTTTCCCTTCCTTTGAAGCCATGAATAAATACAGAAAAGGAATTCTACCAGGATAATGAGGTAAAACCACTGCATTTTCTTTTCTCTGTGCAGTGAGGCCCATCTTCATCGTGTTTGAAGGCTGGGCACTTCAGCTTTTCTCCATTCAACTGGAAAACACCCTGCCTCCTCAGGCTTGTGTTAGTGTCACTTCCCAAACAGGCTCTCTGTCCCTGCAGCAACTGCCAGCAGGCCTCAGCCATTCCTACTACTCGCTGTCACCTTCTCTTTTTCCTTTTGTCCCCCTCTCCCTGTCCCTTGCTGATCTGGTGTGAATATGTTACTTTTATCTTGGTTAATAAGTTCCACTCTGAGCATTGCAACCTGTCTTGTAAAGAATGTAACGCACCTTTCAGTGGATGTGTTACAGAAGTCATGAGGACAAAAATAACACTGGCCAAAAATGTAATTGCATGGGGTAGAAGAACACAAACAGAAGATTAGTACAGCATGGCACAAAGAAGGTTCAGATCAAAGACATTGATCATACCCTTAATGAAAGGGAGAAAACCTACAAAATTTTAAAAGGTCAGTGCCTTAATGATACTTGGAAATAAGAAGTATCAGATCAAATTGCATGATCATAACACTGTTCAATCTTCAAAACTAGATTTCAAAACCATACTTTTCAAACCTGTCCAAGACCTATCTGGAGTGTGAGCAGTCACATACTCTCTGGGAGTTTAGCTTTCCATGAAAAGGAACTTGGTTCCTCCTCTATTTTTGTAAGGCATTACTGGTTGCAATCGTATATAATTATTACACTAAACCAACCTTGTCACATATACAATTAAAGCAGAAATAGTGCTTGTGTCTTTACTAGGCTGGAGATGAGAGACTTCTGCTGTCAACTTTATGGCTATTCACATTCCATCCCTATATCTTGGAAAGTTTTCAGATTGCCGTCTAACCAGTGTTTGTCTGGAAACACTACCTTAGACTGGATTCAGCTCAAAACCTAAACTGTCTCTATGCAACTATTTTCCCTACATCTGAAGGAAATGTTTTGTGGTTTCTCACTTGGGGCATAATGGATAATTACAGGTAGGAGTCTTATGCTGCCTATTATTAAGTCCCTTTCGGAGTTATTTATCATGGTTCCAAGTTTTAACCATTTAGGCTGAAATTTTTCGTAATGACTGTCTGCTCCAGATCAAGTTTTATTTCCAAGAGGAGGAGAAGAGGAAATTAATTGTTTTGTCCAAGTTAAATACATTGCTTTGTGAGCAGTAAAACTACTGAAATTGTGTATGATGAGTTTGTACCTCAAATACATTCTCTGACCTCTTGTAAGCATTGAATGAATGCTGAGCTTTTCTCTCTTACCTGCATTAAGAAAGTCTCTCTCCTGTACTGGTGGATTTAATAAACGTGTAGAAGCTTGATACACTTGGGACTTCTACCCCATCATGAAATTTGGTTAAACAAGGACATACAGAACCTACAGCTGAGTGGAGGACAGCCCAATATGCACATCAGTTCACATGTTCTTTCCGTATTGAAAGAAGGTAACAAATCTAGATGGAAAACATTTTTTAAAAAGCCTGCCACCCGCAAAGTGGGAGAGATTCTTTGCATCCCCATCATGCAGAGAATAGGAGCCTAAACTGGATAAGCAACCCACAGGAAGACTGCGAGTAGAGAACAGTAGCTTCACTGAGAGTGGAGCAGGGCCTTTTTGGACTAAGAGTGAAGTCAAAGAATCATCACGGGAAGGCCTAAGGGAGATAAAGAAAATAATCAGAGAAAAGGGATGGAGACAGTTGGGACAGATGCAATTAAGGACAGCATCCTAAAGTGCATTCACAAGAGAACTGATTAAGGTTACATAACCTCCATATCTAGCACATCCCATTTTTTAAAGTCTTTGACTTTATAACTCTAAAGCTCTCTTAATGTGGTATTTTTTTGGGGTGTATTTCAATTTATACACCTGAAAATAGGTTATCTTAGTCTCTTGGGCCTTGTAATACTGAGCTGACCCCAAAAGTTTTGAAATTCTGGGTGTGAAATCCAGGCTCTGTGGTCAAGATGATGCACATGGCACAGTGTCAATCCCGGCAAGCTCTAGCTTTGTGGTGGAAAACAAATTCAAAATCTGGGCAATTAATTCCCATTAACATCTAGATGCTGAACTGGAGTTGGCTTTTATTTACCAATTTGTACACAAAAAGGACTGTTTATTCATTTTACATTACCAATTGTCACCGAAAAGCCCTAGAAGTAATCACAAGATGTGAGAAAATAATAGTCTTTCTTTTCCATACCATCCGTGAATGTTTTAATCACTGGTTTATAAGATTCTTCTATTTTTGAGAACATCTAGTTGAATAAATTCTGAATTCCCAATTTTGCATTGAAGACTCTTAGCCCTCTCCACTTTTCTTTTCCTTTCTTTTCCTTTCTTTCTTCCTTTACCCCCAGAAAGGTCTAGTCTGTTATGTAAAGTTATGTCATACTTGAGGCAAATTTCTAAGAAATGTTTATCAGAGGCTTGCAAGTACTATCATATTATGTGGGCAAAGATGGATGCTATTGTAATTGCTGATTTTATATGAAAGTAGCCACAACCTTGTGAATGGCCTGATCTTGTTACTGTGTTTTAAATGACCCCATTAGGAAGAGATGTTAGAATAACCAGTAGCTGATTCTTCTTAGTTTGGGATTTAAAGGCACTTGTGTGGAACTGAGACACTGTTCTGCCCAGAGGGTTGTTGTACCAGGCACGTTCACACACGAAGTGCTTCAAAATCAAAGTTTTAAGTGTAGAGTGGTTGCTGAGCAAGACATGTTGGGGTTCTACTGCTGTACTTAAATGTAAACAAGTGCTTTTGCCCCAACTGGCATAAATCAAGACTGCTCAGACATCTTCTTTTAGTGTGGTGAACAAAATTCATCTCTGTTTTTCTTAGAACTGACTCTTGTGTGACTGATTCACAGTCAGTGGTTACCGTCATTACAGAGGATCCTCAGAGCCCCTTGTAGCGGTCCTTAAGGCTCTCTCTTGTCACTTCAGGGCCAGCTATGAGATCAGACCAGGTTGCTCACGGCTTTACCCAGTAAAGTATTGGAAAACCTGTAAAGACAAAGACTGCACAACCTCCCTGGCAGCGTGTCCCATTTCCTGCCTGTTGTACTGGTGAAAGATTTCCCTGTATACCTAGCAAGACCCTCTCTTATTTCAGCTTATTCTTGTTACCTGTAACCCCCTGCCATGCTTGGCTGTGAAGGGTCTGACTTCCTCCTCTCAGTCCTCTGCCTGTAGCCACCCGGGTGGCTGTGAGATGCTTCCAGAACCATCTCTGTACAAGGCCAGACAAGTCCCACTGCCCCTGTGGCCTCTGCTCATGAGGCGACACTCCAGCCCTCATCATCGTGATGGGCTCTGCTGAACTTGCTGATGTCTTTGCTGAACTGGGGGCACAAAAGTGTATGCGGTGTTCGAGATCGTCTGTCAAGTGCCAGGTAGGGGGGTCCACCCTCCCTTGAGCTAGGTTACTTGCCGAGCTGAAATCCTATGAAAACTCAACTATAGTGTTTCTGTTATTAAAAGAGAGGAGGAATTTACATATTCTGTTTTATTCCTTTCTTTGCTTTTTTATTAACTGTTTCCACCCCTTACTCAGCCCTTTCCTTCAATGAGTCACCCATTGTCCTTACCTGTAACAGTGTGATCATTACTAACACTAAACTAAAATAACTTGAGCAACAACGAGAGAATAGTAGAAATTCTGTGGTACTGTATTTGGGTACTAATGAGTGTAACTACTTGTTAGATTAGTGTAGATTTTAAAGTTTCATACTTTCATAATCTTTATATTAAAATTGCCACCAAAAAGTATTGAGTAATACTGTGTTAGTACATATTTCTATGCTTGTTGAAATGATGAAATTATCTTAATGAGGGCAAGTACTTAAATAGGTGACTGTGTATCTACAATAGTCTTCCAATTAAATGTTTTTATTGTAACAGGAAATAAAACTAGTGGCAAAAAACCAAACCAAATTATTACGAATGCCAGCTTATGATTAACCCGTTGCATTCAGTTAAACGTTACCCAGTATGAACCTGAAATAGTCCTTTCCGTATAAAAATTTGACTGCTGTATCTAATTTTGAAATGGTTCCATGCATATCTTTTCCTAAATATTCAAGCAGAGGTACAGCTAGCCTGACAGAATATCTTTTGATATAGCAAATGAATGCTGCAACTTAGAACAAGTACTTTCTAACACAGAAAACCCTTCTCTCTTGAAAATACATCCCAAGATGATGTGTAGAATGTTTCCATCTGTGACATTTAATCAGTTTGTCACCTATTAGCTGGTGATTCCCAAAGTGGTTTTGATTAACAGCAGATAAGTGTTCCCTTTTTTTCTCAGAGCATTTACTGTATAGGGTATGTATTTCTCTGGTGTGATTAAAATCTCCACTGATTTCACAATTAGGATGTATACAAAATTAAGACAGCCTCTGTATGCTGAAGATTGCCTGCTTCACTGTGGTATAATTTCTGTACGTGATCAGTGTAGTCATCTTCCTGTGTCAATGCTATTGACGTTCTGCTAAGCCATATTCTTATCCTGCAGTGTTCCTTTGGGAAGTCAAATCTTCCACATGATCTTTTCTGTCCATGGTACAGTTTCAATAAAGAAACCATAGGACAATAAGCTGCCTAGTGTCATTCTGGTTATGTTACGGTGGCGAGCCTCACAAAGAAAGGTTTGATTGCAGTTATTGGCGTATTGCTTTTTAGACTTCGAAAGCCATTCAGTGTACATAAATGATATAAGCATGTGGTAAATGCTTGCCTCTTGCTATTCTGAATTTAAAAATAAAAAAGTCTAGTTCTCGCGCCACTGTCACACTATTAGTGTTTCACTATGCCTTATGTATATTCCTTAGCTTGCATACTTCTAAATGCACTATAAAAAGCATAGCACACAACTGCATAATTTCTATATGGTGTATCTTTGTAAGCTGTACTAGGAAACAGCAAATGACCTTCAATGTAGCAAAAGGATGTAATTTGTTGACTTAGAGATCAAAATAAAGCTTGTTGTCAAAGTGAAACTAAAATTATATCCAGTATTTAATCTTGTTAGGTTTCCATTCTCTGCAGTTTTATACCTTTCAATGGAAATATGTATGTTTGCCAAGTTAAAATGCAGGCAGGTTCAGGTGCTTTATAGTTAGGAATCTGCATTCAGAAATGGCCATAGCACAGCAGTATGAAGTAATGAATACAGATGGAAAACTAGTAACAAGCGTAATTTCACACAACACATCTTGATGATGAAGCATAAACTCTTGAAGTCTCCAGATCCACTTGGTCATGCATGCATATCTCACAGATGTCAGCATTCATGTGCATATTAAGAAAGCTCTAAGGTACTTGCAGAGTCTATCAGAACAAATCAAGCTTACAGTTGTAAGTTTTGATTACTTACCCATCAGGTACCGGAAAATCCATAGTGAATTCAGATCTTTGTAGGTAGAAATTACACGTGTATTTGTTAGCAATCTCATTAATTTTCGTGATGCTGCAGCTGAAAATTGATGTACAAGGCAAGGACTTCTTGGCTAAACTATAAATGAATACATCATATTTTTGTTTCTTACAGGGATTCATGTCCTTTTCTTTCAACTATCTAGTACTGCTAACAGGAAGGGAAAAAAAAAATAACATGTTCATGGTAAATATTGGGCAAATTGAGAAATCAGACCTTGATGAACTTAGCTGAAATTTACAAAGTTTCTAAACGTCACAGAAATAAAACTCTGGAATCACCTTTGATAAACAGTTGGGAAAAGACCCATTGAAAAGTTCTGGCTAACATTAGCCTGTCGGAAGGAATCTGAGATTGCTTTTGGCAACTTTACAAAACAAGGTTTCATGAAACCATCTTCATTTACGATAAATTTGGAATTGCTGGCCCAAAATGTTATTTATGTAGGTGTAGGTACATGTAAAAATGTAAAAAATTGCACATATGTAGACATGTAAAAATATATATAAAGGTACGTACCGCAAGAGTTCAACAATAACTGTCTGGTTGCTGCCTTTGAAAATAAACATGCCAACTATCTTGAAAAAAAAATGAGAACCATCTAACAGTAAATAATGAAGCCTCTGCCGACTTCATTTCATTCTCAGTGTTACTCAGGCTAAATCTGTGTATTCTTGTTGTGAATTCAGGAATAGCCATCCAGTTTAGGCAGATAGGAAGTTTTGCTAGAGAAATAACCTTTCCTTCCTGATGAGAACGACCCTGTTGTAGTTGTTCAAAGTGCATTCCTTGCTGTCCCCTGAATCAGATCTTTCCTAGCTCTTGGAGACAAAATTTACTTTTCTTTCTGTTCTTCATATTTAACCATCCTTCCCAGCAAAATGATGCAGCCTTTTTTAATGTTTCCTTTTAGGAGATGCACAATCTCTTCTCTTGTCTAGTAAGAGAAGAGATTTTCTTGCTGGTTATTTTTGCCTGAATTAGTGTTATAAACTGCTCGTAGAGTTTGGAACACATTGATGCATCTCTCCCAATACCACTTTTTGTGTTTATTTCTAATCTAAACACATCCTCATATTTTATTGTAATTGTGTATGAGGTGGGCTTTTTCCTCATTCCACAGAAGATACCAACTTAACTCTGTAACATGTTACAACTAAATAGGCCTTCTTTCTGGGATGCATTATTTTGTTCTTGTTTATAATGCATTTTACTTGCAATTCTGTTATTTAATTACCTTATTTTGCTGGTATTCCCCACAATACTTTCTAATATTGAACAATGTATTTTCCCAAACTCATTTACTTTCATCATAAAAGATATTGAAGGCAATCAGATGCAACACTGGTAGGAGTTAATATAGTAACATTTCTCTATGGAAACTGGCCTTTTATTTTATTCATTCCTTTATGTCTTTTAAGTAGTTTTTAATTTCTGAGAGGTCATCACCTCATTCCACAGTGGCTTTGAATCAAATGCAAAGGAGTTTCAGGAAAAATATCTTCAAAAATTCTTCAGTTGTAGCAAACAGATGATTATTTTGTTAATTCCTCTGTCCATGTGAGAAGTTAATCTCAATGAACTTTTAAGCTGTGATCTTCTCTTGCTCTGATGTAATTCAAAATAAGAAATATTCAAATACATACATCCTGGCTGCGCTCAGCCCATTCTGTCCAACTGAAGAATTCATGCAAAGCCGTGTTTGAACATATGCATGCCTTGACTTAGAGTGGTCTTGATACTGTTTATGAACTGATATTAGGAAAACCTGCGAATGAACTAGCCTCACATTACTCAAAGCTTGGGAATACTGGAATCTTATAATTCTGTACCCTTCTTGCACCTACATTTCTGAAACCACTTTTGTCCAGACCAGAGGAGTGTTTGATTTTATTTATTTATTTTTTTTCACGTATCCTTTCCAGTGAGGCTTCTGGTTGTTTTTCTATCTCCCCAGTTGCAATACCATCCTTAAACAGATCTATTCAGAACATATTTCCACATTACTAGTTTTAAAATAAAGAATCAGAATGACTTAAGAAAGCTAGCAAAATGCTGACTATTTCTCAGAGTATGCACTTTTGAGAGAAGCACGTGGCATAAAATCTTACATTCAAAATTGTAGAAAAGTCCATAATATTGAACGTGGAGAAAATCACAGCGAATTGCTTAGTAGAAAAATGTCTGAAGTGATTGTAGGTCATATTAGCAAGGAATTAAAGGAGAAAATCACAATGTACAAAATGATGAACTATATCTTAAGGCTTCCGAGTGAGATTAGCAATCTGGAGCACTGTTCAAAGTTAGAAGCGATGACACAAGACAAAGTAAGCTTTATACTACCAGAAGATGTTTTAGTCTTTAAAATATTCTTGCCAAAAGATTGAGAGGTGAAAAGCCCAAATAGTCTTTATAAAAGCACACTTTATGTGCCACTCAGTGGAAGTAGATATTTAGCAAGCCTCTTCCCTGCAATGCATCTGGAAACATCAAAGGAGTAACAATGAGGAAGTTTGCAGCAGACCATCTCCAAAGTCTTCCAGAATCTGAGCAGTTTTGCCATAAACTTTGAATGTGCTGAATGTGCAAATGAAAGGCTTTCAAATGAGAAATCAGTAAAAAGAACACTCATCTCCTCACAGGTTAGAGATTCACATTTTGACTTATCCAGTGGGTCTTGAATCCTCTTTCCTAGAATGGAATATTTAAAAAAAAAAAGATCATATTTATGTCCAGCTGACAGTATTATTCTAAGAGGCAAAAAATATTAGTTTAACTCTCATTTTGGAAAGAGAGCAAATAGCTTATGCATGCAGCTAGCTGGTTAAGTACTCTAGCTGTTTGACTATGGAAGCAGGCTTCACAGAGGGGTGTTCAATGCCCTGTGCCTGTCAGTGTTTAAGAGGCATTGAGACATTGCCTTTAAAAATATAGTTTAACTTTTAGTCAAACATTTGGACTAGATGATCATTGTAGGTCCATTCTAACTGGAACTAGTCTATTCTGGTCTACTCTAGTCTAATCTATTCTCTTCAAATGGTAGATATTTCCAAAGCATTCTGTCATATATAACCTCTCATTTAGGAAAGTGAAAAGACATTGAGCACAGGATTAATTTCACTTAAAATTATATCTAATAAAATAAATTTATTCACATAAATTTATTCACATAAATTTATATGTAATATTATATATCAGCCTTGACCACTTAAGGCTCCTACAGGAATCTGTAAAAAAAAAACCCAGATGAATCATATGAGGTAGGTAAACATCTTGAAGCAGGTATACAAACTAAGTCAAATGAAATAATCGCTGTAAATATCTATTAACTGTGGACAGAATTTCTAGGTCCGATGTAAACATTCACCTTGTAGACACCTATAGATAGGAAAGACAAACCCCATTCCTAGTTCTGGTGTTCTGCAGAAATTTAGGCCTGATCTAGTTACTCAATTGCTTGACTCTTCCAGGGTTGCCTGAAGCAGAGTTTCAGACAATGTGGTCTGCCTTGAAACCAAAAAGATCAGTTTAAGTTAGGTTGAATTAGACTGATTAATTTCCTGGAGCATAAATTTTCATTGAAGTAAAAGAGCATCTTTTTATATCTGTCAGGAAACTTTTCAACAGATACATCTGTTCAGGTGCCACCTCAGCTGGACTTTCTATGTTCAGAGAAGTAACCTATGGAGAGCTGAATGTAAGATGTCAATCAGAAAAGGCAAAAATGCACTGGTAAGAACTAAGAACCTTGATCCAATATGCAGTGAAGCCCATTAAAGTCCTCCTGCTTGACCTCATTTACTTCTGGGTCCGTTCCCAGATGAGCTGACAGCTTTACTTCTGTTTCTACCTTTGCTGTTTTTCAGAGACTCTATTTTGTAGCTTTCTTTCTAATATTAATTCAGGCAGAAAAGCAGCTTTTTTAGATGCATTTTATTTCCTCCTTTTTGATAGAATAGCTTTTGATGTAAATTGAATATTCTATTTGATGTATAAAACAAGAGAAAAAAATCTGTGACCTTATAATTAAAGAAGTTCAGCACAAATAAGGCATTATACAAGACTTCCTAGGGTGTGAATAGGAAATGTGGTGGTTTTTTCTATTAGACCAGCCTTTAACAGGTTTTGTTCTGCAGAATCTCAAGAGCTTGCAAGTAATTCAGTAACATAATCCTCGAGGCCTTTAAAAATGTTTAAATTGGCCCACTTATTTTTTCAGCATCAGCAAAAGATCACTGTTTTTTTGCTTGTACAATTAAAACTTACCAGTCAAACTCTGTGTCAGTCTAGTTTCAACATAATTTCATAGTAAATCAAAGTAATCAAGAAGAGCAATTCAAACTCTGACTGTGCTCTCATGCTGCCACGCTTCATTAGTTACAAACCAATACTCACAGAAAATGTGTATGCAGCACAGATATGGGAGGAATGGAACTTAAATTTAGGTTGCAAAGCTCAGAATCACTTGAAACTTCACATTTAGAGTAACTAACTTCAGAAATGAGGCAAACCACACCCTTGCAAGTTGTCTTAGCTCAGCAGTTCACTCTCAGTCACATCCTATACTATGACATGTTGGCTCCGTTCATTTTGGCATTACATATTTTGCATTGTTGGTAAGGGAAAGAAGATCAAAGTATATAAGCATTTCATTGAAGCTACAAAAAATTCCTAACAGGACTTCAAAGTAATTTAATGCATCTTGATGAATTTCCCACTGTGCCTATTTTACATTTCCTAAAATCTGTAGCTGCTTTTCTGGTTACTCCAAATAGCAAATAATGAAAACTTCTGATAATTCAAAGCACTCTGTGTAGTATTTTTTTTTTTTTTTATCTTGCCTATGCCATTTTGGGAACATACTTAATTTCTGTGGTTTACATACTCACAAACCGTTTGTGTTTTTACATTCATCTCCATTCTTCGGAAACCTGAATCAGCATCCAAAAGCTTTCAGTATTGCTCACCCAAGATATGTGCACACCAGCATAGCAATTAAGACCCTCACACTGCATTGGAAAAGGCAGGTAAAGTAGTCTCTCACTCATGGACCTCAATATGCATTGCTGTCATTTTTATTTAAGAGTAAATCAATTCTACGAAATCTTCTTGCTTTTCTTGGAAAATGCTGACTGGGAAAAGTTTTTACTGAAAAATGCCAGACCAGCTCCAACTTTAGTTTTCTTTGAAGTTTGTTGAGTACTATTTGAGTTTAGTAAATCTTTCATGTTTCCTGTGGTGTCTTGACTCAGTTTGTGTTGCATATACAGGGTTACACACACTCTTACAGAAGATTCTTTATGACACTTTCAAGAGACACAGTGAGTTACTATCCTTAACCTCAGCTATTTTGTTCCTTGTCCTTGATCCAGGCAGCTTCTGGAAGATCTTTCCCCACACATCTCAGCCATTGGCATTCAACTCTCATTTAACAGGTAAAGCTCTAAAAATAAGCTGGGAGGGAGGATATGAAATAAGCCTTGCCTCCTGTTCCCCTTTGGAGTGCTGCAGACTCACCTGCTACTGCAACAACTTTGGCTTTCTGGTCCCTGGTGCTGCAAAACTGACCACAGGGTGCTGGAGAGTTGTTTCAGTGCTACAGGGCAGCCAGGAGTATGAGCTTCACCCCAGCTAACTCCTGTGCTCCAGCACATTTGAGAAATTCTTTTCCTTTTTCTGGTCAGATGCATTAACAATCAGTAGAAGTCCTGGGGAAAAGGTCTAACTCATGTGAATCTTTCTGTTTCTTGTAGGGGAATCATATTACAGAAATAAATTCTACCCACTAGATTGAAAATATGAAAACATTTTAGCAATTCTTTCCTGACAGGAGAACCACAAGGATTTGCCAGTCCTGTTCACAAAAAGGAACAATGAGAAAGTATGCATTATTCTGTGTATTCTGAAGTATAACAGATACTATTATTCTTAGAAACTCACATTTTAAAAGGAGTTTAATATTTTGTATATGATACCAGAGTATACCCTGTTTACTTCAGTCTTGCAGAAAACACTCTCTGAATTAGTAAGAATAATGGTGTGAACAATTTCTTAACTCTTTCAGAAGAGCTAAAACTGTGAAAAAAAACCTCAAACAACTGCCTTTATTTCCCAGCCTTCCTTCAACAACCCTTCCCAGAAGGGTTCATCAGTGAAGTTAGAAACAATCTTACTCTGCTATTAGAAAAACAAAATAGATATGATTTTTGTAAAACCAGTGATAAACAGAGGCAGGAAAACTAGCACTACCACCAGCCTCAGCTCTCTAGATCAACCATTAAAAAAATTATCTACCTTTCCAAGAAAAAGAGAAGTCCCTCCCCAGGTTCCATGAGCTACGTATTTTATCCATTCCCAAGATTAGAAAAATTTAACAATGGAAGAGTACAGGCAAAAGTTTTCTTGTTTCAGTCAAAGTATATTCAAAACAAGGTTTCCATCACCATTTCCATGTACGATTTCTGTGTCACAAATCTCTGGCCAGAAGAATACTAATGTGACCATACCACTGTATATGTTGAGCTTCAGAGGAGAAAGCATAAGAATTATGAATAAAAGAGGAAGAAGAAAGGTGTGAGATGGGCATACTAAGACTGTATTTTGAAACCTGAACAACAGGCACCTTTCTAATTCTATACCTTTTTTTTTTTTTTTATGAAGGAAATGAAGATTTATGTTAACCAGTGCTAAGCACCTCCTAAATGCACAGATGATCAGTCTGAGAATAGACCATGATTGGTGTTCTCTTGTATTTCTCAATGCTATTGTGCATTATTTTTTAGCTTATACCTTATGTATTAATGGTTTGTCAGCTACTTGAAAAACTCTGGCTAATCTAGGAAGTATAGCATCCTTGAGGTCAATTTGAAAACCTTTTTCAGAGATATGACAACAGCAAAAAAGAGAGGCACAAGAATACCCACAAAGAAACACTGGCAGAAATGAGAATTCCATGAGAAATTCCCTTTTGAAGGAATTTCCACTAAACTGAAAATTTGTCTCCAGATAAATTACATTGAGTCTAGCTGTTTATTTCTTAGTACACTGTAGAATATGAATCTTGGCAGTTTCAATTAAGTTAAATGAATAAAGATAAATTGACTGAAATAGACCAATATTCCTTGAACAAATAAATATGGATTGTATATTTCATCTGTTACAATAAATAAAATCTTGTCTCTGACTTCAATGGGCATATCTGAAGAGAATCCTAAATAAGGAATGCCTGTCTCCAGTATGTGTTACAAAGCAATATTAACTACTTTAAATTTTATTAGTTATTAACTAGAAAATAGAAGTATTTTGTTTGTAGTGGAAGTCTGATGCAGATTCCTGTTTGGGCCATGGACCAGGAAATATTAATGTAGGTGTGACATTCTTAACTTCTGAAACCTTTGGAAACTTTTAGAATGGGTATATAAAGCCCCTATGTTTAAGCAAAATAATACAGATCTGGTTTTGAATGTAGGACTATAGTGGCAACTGGTTTAATGTGGCCACTGTGACATTCACATGAACAGCAAATAATAACTTTCTAAATCCAACACAATACTCTAGTTGATATCCACATTTTTACCCCAATGGGACAAATCAATGAAAAACTTAAAAAAAACCCTGTAGATTCGTGTGTCAAAAATTTTACTAAAGCGTGACATTGCATCATGAAAAATATACACTTTTCAGGGTGTGAAAAGTAAATTATCACAATATATATGTTAGAGGGCACTCAGCTCAAACATGAATCTTAATACTGATAGCATAAATGTCAAACTGTCAAATAGAGAAGCTGGTAGCTGGAGGCAAGCTGGGATCTTATAGCTAAATATAATTCTGAATTGCAAGATATGTTAAGTACAATAAGATTGCTTGAAATATTGTTTGTTTAAAGGAAAAATCATTAATCCCCTGTTACAGAAAGGATGGAGTTCTGTGCAGTAGTGACCAATGATCCACAAAATTATTCACTGATACATTTAATTTTTATTTTCAGAACATCATGACAGTAGCTGAGGTAGTTTTTTTCTTCAAGATAGCAGACTATAAGATGATAAGAATGATGATTGCTAGTGTAATAGTATCCCAGCTACAAAAGTCTGTATTTATTTCTCCAAAGATTGGTATTTAAAAGCATATTCAAGTCTGAGCATTGGTTTTTGTTTTTTGTTTTTTTATTGTGACTAATGAGGGCATTACTTTGTCAAGTAGACTGTGGGTTATTAATAACTCTCCAGGGTTATATATCTGTACAGCATATTGGAAGTTCTGTCTTAGTGTGGAAAGCATAGATTTAGTTAAACATTAGGGTTCTTTCATAGAAGTTAATTTTGTTAAGTGAATGCTTGAGAAAAACATCATAGCCTCTAGAAATATTTTGAAAGATCGACATTTAAAAAAAATATATTTTCCCTGAGAAATCTTGAAATATATTTGGCAATGGCTTGCCTGCCAAAAGCGTTAGCGACAAAATCAGACTCCGGATATGCTGAAGAAGCAAACAGTGAACAGGTTTAAAAACCTCTGTGATTCTTAAAATCAACACATATCCAGGGAAGCAAGGATTTAATAAAAGCATGAAAAGAAAAAAGGATTACAGAGAAAGCTTGAAATGTATGAAAGGGGACATCTAATTTCCTTTCTCACACTGAATTTAGATACCACTTCTGCATAACAGATAGAACTCAAATTTAGCTTTAAGCAACATATGGAAATTTAGAAGATTCTGCAAAAAAAAGTGTACTGAGTATGAGTACTAGGAAATTGGTAAAAATTCATTTGAATAATCCTTCAAAGTTCAAGAAAACTACACCAGTTTTTACAGTGACTTACATCATAAAGAACTATTTTGTGGTTTACTTCTCTATATGTCATATAATGCATATTTTGGTCTTTTTCATGTGGATATATGGAAGTTAGTTTTGCAAAATAATTTCAGATTAACGGTAATTAAACACAGAACATTCACAAAGACAAATTTGTAAGTAAGTCTTTCATGCAATTCTGGCACGTTGTTAATAGAAATATTGTTTGTAAGACAGATAATGCAGTTTCTACCACATCTCTGTCAAGCTGGGTTATGAAAGGCAATGCAAAGAGGTGTGTTATCACAGAGCTATCAGTGAAGCAAAGTTAAATAGCTTTGTGCAGATCAAAACATGCCGATAAACCAAAATTAGCAACTTGTTGCTGAATTACAGGAAAGAAGCCTGTATGTAGATGAAAAGTATTTATCATAATAGCTTTCAAAGACCTTAACTGTCAATATATAAGATAAGCTTTATTGAATTATTAGCCCAAATGTAATACAGCAACTTTATCTCAATCTCACATTTATGACTAAGATCAGATTCCCCCAGCTGCTGATAAAAATCCTTACATGCACCCTAAAGACAAGCTACTAGATAAGGTAACATAGCAGAAACAGATTCCCCCATTTACTATGATTTTGGCAGTGCTTTAAAGCAATCTGATGTAGCACTGTGACTCAAGAAAGAGTAAAGTTTGTCTATATTTTCTTCTTGAATTACTACAAAGAAGTACCTGTTGCATTTGTGGTAGTTCTTTTGTTCCACCTGTTTCCTTCTTGCAACTTATAGATCTTTCATTTGGAGACGTTTGGGAGGCCTTATCTACCGGAGAACGATTGTGGGAGAAAAAAAAAAAAAAAAAGTCTGTCCTTTTCCATGGTTTGGGAATCTGGAAAAGTACGTAGTAATTATTATTGAAAGAGGAGATGCACCAACAGGTAGTATCTGCAATTCTTCCGTCTTAGTGCCATGAATTTGAAGCAGATAATGCTTTCTTATCAAACAAGGTTCTGGTGAATTTATGGGACTAAACATTTGGCTGTGGAGTTAGAGAAGCAAGTGGTGTGCCAGCTCGGGTGTCCGTCCTTGTTTCCCAAGCACCCTGGGTGACTTGCAGAGGCAGGAGAATCCTTTTACCTCAGACCCTAGGTTGTTGGTACCTGAAAGCTGCCAGGCCTGGCTGTCAGTACAAAGGGCTTCCAAGCTCTGCTGTACTTTATGAAGCTCTGAGGAGACTTGTCCTTCTTCCCTCTCCCACATATTTCTTCTGTCGTTTTTTGAGTTTTGGTTTATGCAGCAGTCCTTTCTTTGGTTATTACAAAGGTAATTCCTGTTATATTTACCTGAAACACTAATGTATGGAAAAACAAAGTCAGTGACCAGTATTAGGCTTAGTCAACATTAAGAAGTCACGTGGCTCAGAAGGAGCAGACATGTAAAATGAAACAACAATAAAGTACATATTCCAACATTTACTTCAGACTAGCACTGGTCCAATCTTGGGGGCTAAGTGCACTACTGTTTGGTGCATGTTAGGAGTATATCTTTTGATTTCATTTCAAAAAAATAATTTCAAAAATGAATCCAGTTTATGTGGTCTCAGAGCTTTGTGGTGTGAATCAAAGAACAGTAAGTGGAGCTAACTGGGAGATTTGCTTCAAAATCACTTCTTATCTGAACTAAAACATTAATAAAGATGCATCCTTAGATTTCCTGTTCTAGGGCCAAAAATCAGACAGAAGAGTTTGAACTGGAATTCCAGGTTTGTAAAAACTATTTCACCCAGATTTGGAACTCAAAATTTTGAAATCTGAAACTTTAAATTGAAAAAAACCACCTCTCCTCTAGCTAGCTCTGTCCTCATCTGCCAGCTGTGTGCAATGGAACAGCTCTTGAGAGAATCCAAACCAGCTACAGCAAGTTGCACTCAAGGCATTTCACATGCCTTTTAATATTTTTTTTTCTCTCGAAGTTTTCTCATCTGCTCTGCTCTGAAGTCTTTCATCTTTATTCAGAATGAAAACCTCCACTGGCACTTAAAATCTATGGAGAGAGGATGAACAGTAAAGCATTAATTTACACTGTTAATTGGTGTATAAATTAAACCGTATTCTCCTGAGAGTAGCTGCTTCCCAAGTTAGATTTTCATGAGGAAAGTTTTACTGGCAGTTCGACAGCAATATGCCTTTCCCTGAAATGTAAGTTTCTGTAGAAAAAACAAAGCAAAATTAGCAAAACAAGATTCAGACAGAAAGAGAAGACACGGATGAGCTTATTACAAGTAACATAGTTTCTGATTAAAAGTTTTGCTATGTCACAGAAGCAGCAAGTCTGCATCAGGAAATGTCTTTCCTGCTGATTTAACTATTTGTCAGAGTTGCCTAAATTTCTAGCAGGAGGGTATGCCCTCATCTACTCCAGTGCTTCCTCCTCAGTCATGGTAGCAGAGTTCTCTGTGCTAATCTAGCAAATATTGCAATAAAACTGCTTTTACTTCGACTTCCTCTTTTTCTTGTACTGCAGGGTGGGATTGTTTATCACCACAGTGTTCTTTTTCTAAATACATATTCAGGAAGTGTTCTGAAAAAAACAATGAGAAATCTTATTGCTATCTCTCAGATTTTTTTCACGGCTACTCTACCGTACTGGTGAACCTAAATCTACTTTGTTTTTCCTCATTGCATTTCCCCAAAGCAAACTGAGAGAGGTGTTTCCTCACTGCTCTTTCCATAGCACTTGAAGGCTACAATACACAAAAATCACCAGCCCAAGCTTGTGATTACCCCTCAGCTCTGCCTCAGTGTCTTCTTGCCATAATGGGGAGGCAACTGGAGAAGCTGGAGTTCCCCTGTCAATGACCTCTCTGTGCATCTGCCTGCCTGCTGAACTAGCCTGCTCCTTTCAAGGCAGTATTGTCCTGCTAACACAAGGCTGACTCAACCTGGTCAGAGGTCTGGTTATGTCACTTCTTCCACAGAAAATGCCAGCTCATAGGAAGTGGATCACCCTGTGGAAATATGGTCCTTTTGACAAAGTATTGGAAAGAGCACAAATAGGTTTTCACTGTACTCATCCTGGTTTTCTGACCAGTCTGTCGAGGGTTAGGGAGGATTTTGCTGAGTGGATTGCTTGGAGGGCTCAAAATTTAGCACCTTTTCAATTTTTCATTCTTAATTTACTTCCTAGAGCCTCATGTAGACACAAATACATTTCAAACCTGAAATCATAAGCAATGTAGAGTTTCATCTCACAGACCAGTTCTAACCAGACCTCAGTCGATAGCAAGCAGAGGCTAACATCCAGTCATAGTTTATTTGTAGTCCTGAGCATAGCTCTTTTCCTTTTCTGAACTGCTTGGCTGAAAATAATTATTCTCTAGAAGCATACTAATGCTGGAGCTGTCTGACTCCACAGAAGCAGTGGATTCACACTGTGACCCTAAATATTTGTACAGGAAAGCACACAACTTCTCGTGTAATTTGTAGGGGAATAATTTCTAAAATACAGTACTGTTAGGCAGACTACTCAGGGGTTAGGAAGACTGTAATTGCCTGTGGAGGACCTCTGTTGAAAACTCTGTCTGTCAAAGACTACAAAGCATTTACAAACTTGTAATTGTTGCATAGTTAGTAATAGGAATGGAGCTATGGTAGTGCAGATTTCTCCAAGCTATTGCTTAGCCAAAGTTTGTTGTTAGTTGTTAGCATTTTCTTGTGGGCCTGAGAGTCTTGGGGCTTTTTCAGGCCATCTGTTTTATATCTGAATAACCTGATCAAGGTCAATTTTTTTTCCTGCAGTGGCAGAATGGTCAGTGATAGGTAATCCCACCTAGGTACCACAAAGATCCCCATTCAATCAATAATATTCTGAGTAGCCCCACCAGGAATTACTGCCACAATCCATTCTGTGGCTGAGAAGATGATGCATTTAGACAGATACTTTGTCCTGTGCCCATGCATGGCCTAATACAAAACCAGGAGCAGCTGCTGCTCTCATTACCTTGCTACAATTCAATAATATTCCTCTTGAAATTCCAGAAGGTGCGGTATAGGAAGGGAACATGGCAGTAAATTTAGTTTGTCCTGTGTGCAAGCTAACTGTGGCATTTAGCTTCCTGACCAAAGGTCTACATTTGCATGACTACATGCAGGTCTCTACATACGAGTTGGGTATATAGGTGTCCATTATGGTCAGTTAAGTCTAGTGAACTATTTAGGTCACCCTAAGATCATGTGGTCATTTGATTAACTCTCTCAACTCTGCTAGATATCCATTGGCTACAACGAGAGCTTACAGAGCTCTCTTGGATGAAACTACCTGTAAGTGCAGCATCTTGAATTCAAATTTTGAATTGAACACTGAATTCCACCAAAAAAAAATGTCATCTCAAAATTCAAATACTGACATTTTTTGTCTCCTTGAAACATAGGTGCACTTTATGGTTACAGTTCACCCAACTCATGTTCCTAAACGATTAATGCAATTATAGCACTTACAGCAATGTACTGTGAAGCTATGTAGCAATTAATTATTTATCTTTAAAACTTTCTCTCAAGTAAGGCTACATACAACACTTGCTTCAGCTTGCATTTCTGTCCCCACATATTTCCCCAAATATATGATCTCATCAAGTAGACAGTGCAGATGGAACAAGTATATGATGACTAATGACTCCTTTTCCTCTGTGTTGTCCTTCCCCAGTCTCATTTTGGGAGCTTGTCATGTATTCTGTTTACTCCATGTAGTACAAGAGGACCCTTGATCAACATGGAGAAAATCCAGCAAAATGATGCATTGAGGTTACAAGTTAAGCTCCCAACCATTTTCTCCTTGACACTTTACAAGAGCGTCAAACTAGGATCTAACACTAATATGACAAGAACAAGCAAGTTTTACAAATTAGCTTCTTGGCTTCCCACAAAGAAGACCATTTTTACATTGTAAGAATTATAATTTATTTATAGGAAATCCTTGCCCAGATACTTCTACATTTTTAAATATGTGTATGAAGAGAGACAGGGACAAATGCTTCTGGACGTTTCCATGGGATATGATTTGTGTTGATACATATGAAGTGAGCTCCACATAGGAAACAAAACCAAGATTTAGATCCTAAATTGGAACAGATCATCATGTTTTGCCCTTGTGTTCCTCTGCATGAAGCTGGTAAATGCTTGCCTGGTACTGTATCATACATGGTATTGGATTTCCCTGTCAGATCACTTGTCCATCCACAATGATCCACTTTCCTGGATTGATTTGATCTGTGTATTTATGGAAGACTGAAGCTTCAGGTACTTGCTTTGCTTGAAGAGGAAATCGCTTGGTTTTCCGTATTGAGCTACTGTGTCAGTGCAGATTTATGTGATTTTTTTTTTTTTTAAATCACAGTGTATGCAGTATGAAAATGCCAGGTATGTCTGAGAGAGACACTAAGAACTGATTTTTGCATCTAAGATTTAATCATAATTAGAAATTAACAAATGCAAAATCTCCTCGTGCTAAAGGAGCATTTTAAGTGTACTCTTTAAAGGAAGTGACGTTTATATAGCTGTGCTCCTTGACCTTGTGTATTTTGAACTTGCTGGCCAACTTCGAACAGACTTCGCTAAAAGTACAGAGATGTCAAGCACATTCGGTACTTTAAAAATTGTTGAAAATGGGCAGCAGGCTGCTGGGTTATTTCTAGTCAAGCAGAATGAAAGGCTCATAATCTTATCTTTTGTTAGATGCTAAAGAATCAGTGTGCAGGAGATATGTGGGAAATCAAATCTGATTAGTTTGGCTGCTGACAGAACTATAGTTTGAAGTAAACTTTCCAGTCACCCTTTTCATTATTATTGGTAATAAAGACTTACAGTTGAGAATCCTAAAGAGAAAGGGATTTTGTCAGGAGGAATTATGAAAGAAGGAAGCAAAGGGGATTGTCTCAGGCACTAAACTTCAGAAGCTATCGAACACGAAAAAAGAAAAAAAGGTGGGAGTATTTGTCAGAGAAGTAAACAAAAAAAAAATATATACTCTACTAGTCAAAGAATAAAGTTTAAGTAGTTTGATGCCACTGAAAACTAGTAATCTAAGTTCTAATTTTTCTATTATTCTCACAAGTATTTAAAGGCAAATGTTTTTTTTTTTCAGTGTGTCAACTCCTGCAATGAGTTTCATTCAGTTGGGCAACAGTGCCCATGAAGACTCCCAGTGAGGTGTTGTCCTGTCATCTGATTCTTCAGAGGTGTCTCTACTCAAAGTTCCTGGAAGTATTTCGAATGTCTCCATTTATTTGTGTGCCTGTTCTCTGTAAACCAGCACATGATCAGCCGTAGTGTGTATTCAGTGTGCAAGTTCACACTTGTAGGATTAAAAAGGCTTCTTAAGATGTAAGTTCCTATAAATTCATTCTCTCACTAAATAAGTATGTTGCACAACAGACAAGCCCTCACAGGATGTGTAACAGCCAACAGAGTTACGTAAGTGCATCTTTTTTTCTGTATTATGAGTGGTGTTTTGTGTGTTTTTTCTCATTTAAACACTTACTAGAGCTTGCTATCTAAATTGACACTTACTCAGGATTTTGTTTAACTTAGAGCTTTCATTCTCCCTAATTTTGGTGCGGCACTGGACTAGTTCCCCAATCTATTGAGCTTTCTGTCCAGTAATGAGTTGCTGTGATGCTTTGTCCCAGTGATGCTGTGTACCTTTCCATAGCTCATTTCTCTGGACTTTTGATAATGTCAGAACTTCTGATCATTCGTGATGCTCACATAATTAGATGACAAATGGGGGAATAGTCCTTGGGGACCAGGTTAACTACTTAAAATATTAAAAGTTTTTGCCCCTTATTGGGATTCTTTTCTTAATTTTTATACAACACCGACACAGTTATCATTATGGTTATCAAGATTACAATAATTTATTTACTAAGTACTAGTAAAAAATGCTATTTCATCTTATAGATTTGAATTGTTTTGCTGAAATACAAACATTATGTAATTTCAGAATTTTGCAAATAAAAATTCAGTCATATTCACTTCACCAATCAAATATGAGCCAATCTTTGTTCTCCACTAAGTTTGAACTTCAGTGAAAAACTTAGGAGCAGAAATGTGTTCTATTGAAACAAATACATACTAGCTTTGTCTACTGCCTACTGTCATCAATATGTTGTGTGTGATTTGTGTGAGTACTTTCTGTGGAAAAAACTGTGTCAGAACACATATGAAGTGAATCTAAATATGCATGTAAATTAATTACAGCAAATGCTTTAATTGTATTTTGTAATGTGACTTTCGTGTATTTATACTCAGATGATACTTGTTTCTAAAATATTTAGCTTTCATTACTCTTTTCGTTTCAAACTTTTCATTTACAGATCTGAAATCACCTTACAAAGGCAGGCAAGCATCATTATTCCTGTTAGACTGAAAATTAATAAAACTCAGCAGGAGAATTTGTGCCATGTAGTATGGCTGGATAAGACATATTTAGAGATTTAGATAGCTAGATAATGATTGAAGGTTGGAAAACAAGAAACGCTCTTTCACAAAAATAGTTTTTCTCAAACTGTTTTCAACAAGTAAAGAAATGGGCATAGAGTAGAAATAGTTTAATCACAGTCTTATGGAAGATTAATGGTAGAGCTGTGGAGGAAGAGAACAGATTAACATATCTGACCCACTGTAGTTAAAAGGAATGTAGTTGTTTTCTTCTGTGGGTAGAGCATCATGCCAGGTCTCCTGATGCCTGCTTCCTAGGACATCTCGCACTGTCTCTCAGAGTTAAGTATTATTGTAGCTTTGTGGGTCATTATCAAAAGACAATCTCACTGCTTTCAGGGATTTTCTTTTCCTTTCTATTTTTTTTTTCCTTTTTCTTGCCAGATGCATATATTTGTTTGGTCAATTGCAAAAGGACTTCAGTCCAAAATGAATCAATACTCCCTCAAAGCTCATGTTTTCATTTGTTCAGCTGAAACCTAAAGAAAAAAGACTAGCTTTCACTAAAGACAGAAAAATAGCATGCTGGTTAATACACTTCTAAATGAATTGTAATCCCAAGAAACATTGGCATCCTCCACATTTTGCTATTTATATGTAAGTATCTGTCTGCCTGCTGAAGGGATGTGGGAGGGTGACAAATCTACAGGAAAGCCTTTCATTTACGATTGCCTTATTTAGACTGGGTGGATTAATTTTCTGTACTGCTGAGAAGCAGGTTAATAGGTCCTCCTAGTTAAATCCGAGAACAAAGTGAGTATGGCAAGAAAATACATTGCAAAGATTAGCTCATTTACTTCGTGAGGAACCTTTATCTATTTTTTTATTATTTTCAGTGATTGCCAGCTATGTTCAGTTACATGCTTTCAGTAGAAAACACACAGCTGAGGCCCACTGGCAATGTGAAGGCTTTATCTAGAATGTTGGATTACTGTGTAAGCACTCTTTCTGCTAGATTGACCACCACTGGCTGATTTTTTTCTACATGAAAATATCAGCCACAGCAGATATACCTTGGTAATACTTCTGCGTCATTATTTTTTTACATAGTTTGAATTAACAGCTCTTGTATGAAAACCAATCAGTTATGACAAAGCTGCCATAACCCTATGGCTACAGATCAGGAAGAATTACTTCCCCACAAGAAACTAAGGCATAATGAGTGAAGAAATCCCAGTGAGACTGTTTAGCTGACATGTAGGGCTACATATTTTGATGAATTACCTGGCATCTTTACCAAAGGAAGTCCCCAAATCTTTTTTGAAATGACAGACACTCTGAAAAAAATGCTGGTATTTGAGCAAGTGGGACATTTTAATAGATTTTGTCAGTGCTTTCAGCTGAAAGTCCTAGATTTGTAGCTGTCTATCACCCTTTCTCACACGCTTAGTGACAAGGAAATCATGTCACTGAATTCCAGCACCCACACCTCTCTGTCAGACTGAATCCTATCAGACAGAAGTGAAAAAATATTTACAACAACTGTTTTGCCCTAGTTTTACTACAAGCCTTTACTTAAATATATCACTAATATAAAACCTTTGTATACTGTTTTCTTAAGTAAACAGGTGACTTTCCTAATAGAGAAATAAGACACTCCACAAGAGATAAAAAGATAAAGGTTGAGAGAGGGTGAAATGCCAGAATTTCTACACTGATGTATTGGGTTTGCATGCCAAGGTTTTGGTGGGGGATGGCTGCAGGGGTGGCTCTCTGTGAGAAGCTGCTAGAAGCTTCCCTTGTGTCAGACAGAGCCAATGCCAGATGGCTCCAAGACAGATCCACCATTGACCAAGGCCAAGCCCATCAGTGATGGTGGTCGTGTCTCTGGGATAAAATATTTAAGACAGAGGGCAGGGACTAACTGCAGTCAGACAGAGGGGAGTGAGAATATGTGAGAGAAACAGCTCTGCAGACACCAAGGTCAGTGAAGAAGAAGGACGAGGAGATTCTCCAGGTATTGGGACAGAGATTCCCTTGTAGCACTTGGAGAAGACCGTGGTGTGACAGGCTGTTCCCCTGCAGCCTGTGGAGGTTAATGGTGGAGCAGATAGCCACCTGCAGCCCATGGAGCACCCCACACCAGAGCAGGTGGATGCCCGAAGGAGGCTGGGATGCTGTTCTGGGCACCTCATTTCAAGAAGGACAGGGAGCTGCTTGAGAGAGTCCAGCGCAGAGCCACAAAGATGATGAAGGAAGTGGAACATCTCCCTTATGAGGAAAGGCTGGAGGAGCTGTGTGTCTTTAGCTTGGAGAAGAGGAGCCTGAGGGGTGACCTCATTAATGTTTATAAATATGTCAAGGGGGAGTGTGAGGGTGATGGAGCACTGGAACAGGGCACCCAGAGAGGTTGTGGAGTCTCCTTCTCTGGAGACATTCAAAACCCGCCTGGACGCGTTCCTGTGTGACCTACTGTAGGTGATGCTGCTCTGGCAGGGGAGTTGGACTAGATGGTCTTTCAAGGTCCCTTCCTACCTCTAGAATTCTGTGATTCTGTGATTCTGTGAAAGCCCATGCTGGAACAGACTGCTGGCAGAACTTGTGACCCCATGGGGGATGCATGTGACCCACACTGGAGTGGTCTGTGAAGGATGGCATCCTGTGTAAGGGACCTGCATTGGAGCAGTTCATGAAGAACTGCAGGCCATGGGAAGGACTCACGTTGGAGAAGTTTATGGAGGACTGTCTCCCATGGGAGGCACGCCAGGCTGGAGCAGTAAAAGACTGCAAGTAGTCCAGTCTCTGAGGGGGAAAGAGCAGTAGGGACAACTTGTGACAGAGTGACCACAACACTTATTCCCTGTCCCTCTGTGCCGCCAAGGAGGAGGAGGAGGTAGAGAACTGTGAGGAGAGCTGAGCCCAGGAAGAAGGGAGGGGTGGGGGGAAGGTGTTTTTAATATCTGATTGGTAAATTTGAAATGGTATCTGCTACTATGATTTTCCAGTTTATATATTAATTGTCTACAATCAAATTTAAGAAGAATCAAAAACATTCAAAAAGCCTCTTAATCTCCCTGCTCCCCATACACAGTCACACAGTAAGACTATTAGGAACTAGAAAACTAGTTAATTAAGTAAACTGAAGTATCTTTCCTTTAAGAAACACATTTTAATGAATTCAATCTGTTAGAAATGTGTCTTCTTCTTGCAAAGAAGACACAGAACAGCTTCTGAAACTGATTTCCAAATTATTTGTGGTAACTGCTATGACTTTCACCATCTATAAAACAGCAGCAAGATGAGAAGTGCTTACAGGCACAAAGCTGAAACACTTTTTTTTTTTTTTGCTGCACAGATTAATTCAAAGGTTAAGGAAGAAGAGGCATTTGTCATCCTGATGGCAGAACATAACTCTTCATATTCCTGTGGTGATACTTTAATGAAATTTTTCAAAGGAACTTTTCACAGACCTGAAAGCTGCCAAGAACATAAACAGATGAGTAACAAAATGCACCACCCCAAACAGAGATTCATGCTGTAGTACGGTAGTGTGTTACTGATTTGTCTTTGTTATGCCAATTGCCTTCTTTCACTTCTTCCATGTCATTGCCAATGCCCCCTTCCTTCTCCTTGTCCTGAGTTTTTCTTGCTCAGGAGGAGGCCTTCTACATCGGAGGACACCATGACTGAGGCAGGGACGTAACCCCAGCTGATCTTGTTATCCAACAGTTCAACACACTTCTCCTCTCCTGAGTGACCTTCTTGACAGATGGGGCCCAAGTCACTGACTCTTGTTATGGACATTGCAGAGACCATGGAATGAGGGAGTAACATCGTGGCGTGGGATGAGAAAGTGTATGCCAAGGAACAGGAGACAGTGATTAACGAGGATGTGTAAACCTGACCTGGGTGTAAAGACCATTTAGGTGTGTAGTAGAAGTTGTAAGTGTTGATAAGAGAGGATTTCAAGAATGAGAAATGAAAGGAAAAATGAAAGGTATGATTTAGAAGGATCATATATTGCAATGCGGTGGAAAAGTCTGAGTAGTGTTAGAGAAACCAAACAATATAGGAATAGGATGGTCAGAGGATACTTGGATGTATCGGATAACGCAGGACCTAAGCATGACATAAATGATATGGAATAAGGAGTGAAGATTACACTGAGTCTGACTGGGATGGACTTAATTTTCTTCATAACAGCCCCTGTGCTGCTCTGCTTTGCATTTGGGCTAAAACTGCTTTGTCTATTGCTGAGCAGGGATTTTGGCTATTGTTAGGCAGTGCTTGCATAACATCAAATCTTCCTCTCCACGCTGCCACCCAAACGCCTGCAGGCTGGAGTGGCAAGAAGCTGGTAGGGGATGTCACCTGGACAGGAGACCCAAACTGACCAAAGGGATGCTCCATAACATGTGACATTGTGCTTCAGCAAGAACAGTTTCAGGCAAGGAGGAGGAAATGTGGGGACATTCCTGGTGATGGCGTTTGTCTTCTCAAGCAAGTGTTATGTATCTGAGGTCCTGCTTGGCAGGAAGCAGCTGGACATCTGTCTGTCGATGGGCAGTAGAGACCGAATTCCTTATTTTGCTTGGCTTGTATCTATAGCTTTTGCTTTCCTTATTAAACTGTCACTAACATGATCCATGAGTATTGTTTCCTTTGTTTTATCTTCTCCTCATCCTGTGGAAGAGGGGAGGAGTGAGAGGCTGGGTGAGTTTTGGCTACCCACCACAGATATAGACAGCAATTTTTCCCTAGAATGCAATATTTATATGGTTTATTGTACTTTGAAGACATACAAAATTATGATAAAAACAATACTTAAATTTATTTAGTCTTTTATCTGTTTTCAGCCGGAACTTGAAATCATATTAACAGATTTTGGCATTAGATCATGTAATTAGGGATTCTTCACTGGGGTTGTCCCTTTTGCAAACACTTTGCACAGCTTTCAAGATGATGTGCTGGAGTGTTGGAGAAAGAAAAATGTGTGGAGAGAGGTAGCGCAGAGAGCGCTCGGGATTGCAGGAGCAGAATGACTCATGCTGTCGCCTGCTGAGGGCAGTTTGCAAAGGCTTAGTGTGAAAACGTGCTTGCACTCACTGAAGATGTGAAATTTGTTGTCACACTTGGAAGAAAAAGTCACTGAAAATGAGATTCCTCCAGTGAATGCATTTATCAGAATGGAATTTGTACTCCTTCTCTGATTAAGGAGAGGAGCTGGAGCATAGGGAAAGTGATATTAACACTTACCTGACCAGCCAGTAGTAGAGTCATCAGTAGTAAGGTTACAGTAAAAATCTTTTCTCCTGAAGTCATTGATAGCTCTATCACTGGTTTTGTTAATGATGGGTCTTAATCTAGAGCTCCAGTGTCCTGACTGCCAGTACATAACAGTTCTCAGTACAAACACTTTTAAAGAAAAAAATTCCTAATCTCAAATTACGGGAATATGTTGCCTCTGTGACTTCCAGAAAATGCTTGGCTGTTAGCCCTCCTTACCTTAGTATCTCATGCTTTTTTTGCAGAGCAAAACTGTTGAACTTTTTTTTTTTTACAACATTTATTTCTCCGTTTGCCTGTATTCTGTACTTTTTAGTGTGGCAGAAAGAATGTGAATGGCAAGAATGAGTTTCCCCGATACTCCCAATTAACAAAGTTCAGATTTATTTAATGTCTCTAAAAAAATACAAATGGGAGTGTGGGGAGAATCATTTTTACCAGTTTAATAATACATAGTCTAAAATGAAAGATAGAAGAGGGCAGGGGTGGGAGGAAGGAAGCTGCTGCCTTGAGCACTAATTTGGCTTTATGAGTTGTGAAACAGTAAATGTGTTATGTGACATCTGCGGGATTTGAATAGCACCTTTATCCACTTTTAATACTTGAAAGATCTGTTGCAGATCGGGAGACACGCGTTCTGTTTGCAAGCTGACAAAGTCTGTTCTACAGTCTGCTCCCAACTACGTGATCAGGTAACTTAAGAGTATTCTGAGGCACTTGGCAGCTGCACTATGTTTACAAATAAGGGCCTTGGTGGAGCTTATCTGCCTTACGCAGAATCTTTTTCTTTGACAGCCGAAGGCTTGATGCTAGTGAGATTGTCTGAATGGTATAAATGCTCTTAATGTAGATTCTAATACGCTGAAATGGATGGTAATACAGCTTCTGGTGAGTTTTGCTGCAAAGACAATTTTTGCCTTGTGTTCGAACTCTGGTAGGAATTTCAATTTAAGATTAATGAGGTATAAATAGTACATTTACTGGAAAGACATGAATTTGCTTTTTTTTTTTTTCCCCTGCAATGTAAATAAATAAATTCAGATGATCTTAGTTGTTGTGGCAGGTGTGGGTAGCTCACTGTCAGGATGAACACATTAGTAGTATGTTGAATATAGGAAGCAAGGACAGACTTTCCAGCAAAATAAATTAATGTTCAGCACAGGAACTGGCCTTAATTTCTTAATAGGGAATTGATGCCTCTAAACTTTACTTTTATGCTCTTTATTTTTCTCTAGGATTTATTATCTTCATAAAGAGAAAATGTATAGGAGAGTTTATGTTGGATCTTTCTCATTTTGGCTCTCTGGGTTGAGGCTTAGCTTACCCTTTCTGTCACCTCATTATTTTTAGTGTCATGGCTTCATGAATATTGTCTGCTTCTTTTTCTAATAGTTAGATCTCACTAAGAATTGTGCTGTATTTGTGGTGTAGGAATGCCCAAACTCCTTATCGCTTCCTCTCTATATAAAATACCTCCTTGTTTTCATCTTTATAATACATAAGCTATCTGTGCATTTGGAAGAAAAAAGCCACAAAAATCTAAATCAGCAGTAGCATAGGCTCTCTGCTCATGCAGTTCATGTAAAAATTTGGCCATTAATCTTGCACCTTCTCTATCCCAACAGTTTCATGCTAGTAATCTTTCAGAATGATTCTAGGACTCCTTTTTCAAAAGATAGCAGACTGAAATGCACATAAAAGCTAACAGTACTGTAACTATTCTTAGGAAATCATCATTAAGAAAAGCCCTGAGAGATCTCCTGGAGCTATTTTGTGCTACTCCCTAATATAAAATAACGTATGTATGTCATTTAGTTTTGACAGAGATGATTTTGTCCTCTGTTGAAGCTTCTTTTCAGACGACAGTCTATACACTGATTAAAACAATCAAATGCTGAGATCAGACTTGGTCCACATATCTAGAAATAGAGAAATGCCTTAAAAAAATTTAAAAATTCTTTCAGTTTATATTTTTGTCTGTGCTTAATCAGCTTATTATTCACAAAATAAAAATTATGTTAAGGACTAGTAGATGATTACTGTTTTTCTGAAACTAATGTCCAAGCACATGGGAATTCTGGATCTGTCCTTGGGTTCAGTTTATTTTTTTTAGAAAATGTAAAGTAATCTTATTCTTTGCCTTAAGTATCATGTTGCTCGCACATTCGGAGATAATTCAATTCCACTGTAAATAAAGTTTCCTGCCCCAGGGGGTCTGAGTTTGTTAGTAGGTGTCAATATGGTCTGAACATCTGCTCTACTGAAACAATGTTTTACAATATTTATCCAGCTCCTTATTGAGACACGACAATGTGTGTTCTGCCTCCTTAGAAATACAGGGGGATGTGCTTGTTCCCCGTAGACGGGTTGAGCTTAGCAAATTGTTCGTGCATGATGAATGATAGGAAACTACTGCTGGTCTTCTACAGCAGCAGGACAAGAAGAAAGTCATCATATTAGCATGAAGGGAAGCTCTTTTATGATAGCGCTCCATCCAAATGGATCTTTGCGGGCTTAACAGTAAGATGTACTGAGAAAAACAAGCAACTGAAGAGTTAATCCAAACATAAATATCAAGGAAAAAAGAAAATTATTGTTGAATATCTTCTGAACTAAATTCCACTGCTAACAACCATTCACTGCCTTAAACTTTGTCTTGAAGGAACTGATTTTTTATATTAATACAGCCTGTCTAAAACAGCAAGTAAAGTAAGTAAGTGCATAAAACATTACAATAGCTTTGGCAAAATGAAAATGACTGTGCCACTTGGTGCAATGTTGAGGGAGTGTTACTATGCATCATGTGCTGCATTTAATTACAACAACATCAATCATTATAATATCTTTGAAAAATATTAAATTATATAGCAAGTGGCCTGCTTTTAAAGGATCACAGTGCCTTTTTTTTCGTAGATTGTCATTTGGATTTTACCTCCCATTTGGCTGTTGAGCCATACACTGTTACACAGTACTCCTGTGCTAGAACACCAGAATGCTGTTTGCCATTGCCACCGTGAGAGGGTAATAGCTTCATTTCCCACACAGACTTTGGAGGAGCAGGACTAAGGGAAAAAGCCTCTGGCTATGCAGGGAACCATCCTTCCTTCACAAAGGACATCTAAAACATCACAGCTGGAAGATGTTCACCGGGAGATTCATACAAGAAGTGTAACTCTCCTGTTCATCTCCAGCAGGTGTAATTGAGTAAGAAGTTGCTGTTCCCTGCCAGTGGGAAAGCAGGGGCCTGGGGATGTTATACTGCAATTCTGCAGGACAGATACCTATTGCCATCACCATTGATTCTCCTTCGTTAAGTCTGTTCTCATCACATTTTGGCTCCACTTGTCCTGCTTATTGTTCTCCCCCCCTGCCCCTTGTACTTCTCTGGTTGCTCTGAAAATGCATTTCTGCTCTTTTATAACTGTTAAAACTCATTCTAGCCAACGATCTGCCTCAGCCATTCTAGTAAGTCCTGTTTTCTCAGTGTGGCCTGATGACAGGACTCTGCTGTTTCTTCCATTCACTGCTGGTTGGGAAAATCATAAACAGCAACAGAATGAAATAGCTTGACTGTCCATCTTCACTGTTTTCTTTTGGATTCAGTTTCTTTGTCAGCCCAGTTGGGATGGAGGTGGGTTGATTTCCCAAGTATAAGCAGGACTAGAAAGATTCCTCAGAATCTCATGGTATTTTCCTCAGGAACATTTCTGCTTGCTATGGGAGAGTGGGTGAATTTATGCGTTCAAGGTCATTACTGTTCTAGGTAGTTAAGTTTTTCAAAGTGATTATAGTTTTCTTTATAGAGAATAAGACGGTGGAAATAGGTTGATTTAAATAGAGGTGATAATGAAGTCTTCTTTTCCACCTAACTTTTCTCAGCTGGAAATCGTAACTCACCAATGCATTGCTATTATTAATAAGTCTTTTCAATTCTAAACTGTGTAAGATCCTTAATTTGTGAACATAGCATTTTACACCATTTTAAAGCGCAAAATACTTTCTTCCTTGGTTAATTAACACTAGCTAGATACCCAAAAGAGCATAACCCTGTAATGCATCCAAATAACAAGATTTAATTGATTCTTCTATGGCCTATTAAAAATGCATTGAGGACCTAAAAGATTTAAATGGGAAAAATAGAAAAACTCAGAGACTGGCCTCCATCTGACATTGAGACACTGTCTGAAAATTCTAATAAATGGAAAACTACTTTACATGCAATTTTCCAACCAATCTCTAGCTGCACAGAAGTGATGATATGGAAGTTAAAACAAGAAATTGTTACTTATTGCTAAATATAGCCCTTTATTTTGTGGGGGGTTTAGACTGAATGCAAGATGAGGTGAATAAGTTGAATTCAGCCTCATACATTATTCACAGGGACTGAGCTAACATGATCATTCGTTTTCGTTAAAGCCCCTGCAAATAGCACAGCTATTCATTTTAGTGTTGTTAATACAATGAAGACATGTTAATATGGAACATCAATGTCTTAAATCTCTATTGCCTCTCTGTCAAATCTATGTATGTTTTAATATCTTTTTTCTATATACCTTTACCTTTTCTAACTCTGCTACTTTCCACTTAATTTTTTAGTGATTCAAAATACATGCAAATACAGCACAAACTGAAATGGTTTATCTACATTTATGCAATAAACTCATTAAACCCTGTTAGCTGCTCTTTATTTCTTGCATCAGTCTTGTATTGAGAGGAAATAATTAATGGTGAAATCCTTGCTAATGGGTGGCCTGCTGACAGGTCTCCTGAGTTCATGTTGACCTCTGCTTGCTTGCAGGCCAAAAACCTCCCATTTTTAATGTCTGTAGCCTTCCTGACCAATTTGGATACTATGGATCTGATTAATTGTTTGGAATGCAGTAGCCCCAGAGGGCCTAATCACACACTAATGTTCTAGTCAGACAAGTATATCCCTTTTTTTTACACGCACATAATAGTGGTTATACACATAGTAGCAGTGCTCAGTAGTGTTACAAACAAGCTCAGTAATGAATATTCCGTTTTCTAACTTTTGCACGTCTCATGGAGACGTGAAACAGAGTGGTGAGATGACTTGATCTCACAAAACCTGTAGCAAAGCTTGAAGTACAAATGAAACTTTGAGATTTAGTCTACTGCCCTGCTGAAAACGCAGTGTACAACCCAAGTGAGCAATGTTTTTTCCCAGCTTCACTGGATTTTTCAACTACTTTGCACAGCTACGAAGCAGTAGTGAGCACAGTGGTTTATAGCATCCTTAATGACATGGAAAAGTTGTTAGTTCTTCACATGCAGACCTCCATGAAGTGATTGTAGCCTTTGTCAGCTTCCTGTGCGAATGCATCTGTCTCAGGAAGCACGTGAAAACTATACAGAGCATACAGAATATTGGATTTTTATAGCTAGGCATGGATACCTGTCTGGATACGTTTGTGTAGGTCTAGAGTTTAGAATGACCCTGTGACAAATCTACAAAATGTATTACCAGAGTAAAAGTGTTTCACCATCATTTTTAAGTTCTTGCAAACAGTATCCCAGACTATTCTGAAAGTAGAACCAGCTGCTAAAAATCATGCAGAACACATGTTTTGCCCTGGTCACTTTTGTCCTTCTCTGGGAAATGTTCAGTTTGGCTTCCTTCTTTCCTTTCCTTCATCTGCAGTGTTTGTCAGACACCCCCTATAACCTCTAAGAAATGCCTAATACTTTTTTTTTTAAAAAAAAAAAAACCTCACCCTTCATTTAAGCCCAGTGTTATAATAGCTGGGGTTCATCTGAATTAGGTATAAACATGTAAGAAACTGTTCCAGATGGGAACACACAGATACCCTCTTGACATGAATGTATGCAATCCTAACTGGCATGGACTTGGCAGCAGTTAGTTACGTGGTTGATTAACTTCAGAGGTTAGATTGTGTAATCTCGTGAGCCATGCTGTCAAGCTCAATCATTTTATGAAAGGGAAAGCCACATTAACCCTTCAGTTTCTAATCAGAGCCCCCATTCCTGAGGCAATCTTCAGTAACTGGAGGTGGTGAGTAGAATAAGGGGATTTTGTGAGTCTGAAGCACCAGTCACTCTAAGAGAAAGAAGAGCAGTTTCAACCTAGAAAAAAATGGAAATGAGTCTAATGGCTTGGATCCTCAATTGCAAATGCAAATTTAATATCCCTCAGCCAAATGAAGTATTGAAGCGAGGTCTTCCAGAACCCCGATGAGGCCTCAAACCACAGAATCCCTGCTTTCATCTGAATGGGTGAATTCACAGAAAATGAAATTTAAAAATCTCTATATGTGTAGAAAACAAGATAGGGAAATTGTCATGTCAGAATTACATTTTTCTCACATATTTAACTTTATCTACTGAACTGAAATATCAGTTTTTCAAAATGTTACCAACTAGGAGGTCAGGCTAGCTAATGAGAAGGATTTATCTGAAGATATAAGCTAGCAGGAACATACCCAGAATTACATCCCTTCTGGACATTTTTTGTAGTTTTTGTCAATTCTCCTCTCTTTTTCTCAAACCTGGGAGAAAGAATTATAGCCTAGGCTTTCCTGTTGTTGCTTGAGCTTAAATTCCAAATACTAAAGCATGAGACTTCTTTCCTCTTTTTTTCATTATAACCTGGAACTTGGCAGATAATTCCTGTTTAAAACTCAAACTAGGGCAAAGATGCAGTACAGTGTGGCAGCAAACTCTTTGTCAGAGTTTCAAGGTCTGGCACTCAGTCAGCCATGTGAAATGTGTCTTGTAAGTCCTCTGTTATTTGCTTACTGAACCTGCTTTTTATTCCTGATTGAACAATCTGCCATTTTGCTGCAGCTCTAGTAAAATGCATGCTTCAAAAACTTAAACACAGCACTGTTCCTATTTTGTAGGTGCTGTTTGGCAGCCCAAGGCAGCTCCACAAATAAAAGAGAAAGTTGGTCAAGAATATCTCAAAATCTAGGTAGAGTGAAAAAAAAAAAAAGATACAGCTCTTCTAAAAGTTTTGACTGGGAATGGCCACCTCCATTGATGCACTGTGAAGTGGTATAAGGATAAGAACTGTAAAACTAATAAGCCACACTAAAAGTCAGAATAGAAAGACCAGAATTTACCTCCTGATTGTTCCTGAGAAGGGCAGGTCCTCTTCTTCTGCCCAGTCATCTTCTCCAGTTCTTGCCACACCATCATTTCTACATCTCTCATTTTTCTTTTTTTCCGCTCTTGCTTGCCTTTTGCCTTTTCTTTAAACTGTCCTCTGTTGCAAGCCCAAGTGCCAACCTTTCTGAATTAAGCCCTTCCCACTCTGGAGTCCATTCAAAGCTTTGCTCTCTACCTAGCAGTTGCAGAGTGTATCCATCGAGCCCAGCGGGCATTACTTACAAGATAAGCGCCGGTCTCCAGACACATTCAGAAACTGATTCCCACATTCATCTTTGCTTTCCTCTCTGGTGCTCTAACAGACAATGATTTGTCTTCTGCTGGAGGCACAACCTGTGTATTAAATACTGTGAGACTTCATAGCCAGTGTCTGTTGTCTCTCCTTCTCCCCAGTTATTCCCTTCCTTACCTGACATCTTGTTCATCTAATGCCAGTTCATTTAATGTCAAGTCATCTCATTTGCGAAGTGCTTCAAGTAGACAAGTGGATTCGGAAGTGGAACAATGATATTTAAGGTCTGTATGCATTTCTGTGTATGGTTCAAATGTGCAGTTGCATTCCTTGGTTTAGAATGGAAAGGACTGTGAGCAGAAGGAGTGAGATGCAGAGATAATACAACGGGCGTGAGTGAAATAATGTGTTGCGATTGTGACATCTTTAATGCAATGGCATCTGAAGAACACATATAAATCAGATGCTTTGCAGGTGAAGGAAAATGGCTAGAGCGGGGAAAAGGGAGCCAAAGGTAACTCCAAATCATCTCAGAAATTCCAGGCTTAGGATAATAATTTCCCTAGTTAGCTTAGATCGGCGCCCAGGTTATGTAACATCAAATTGTGTAGTCAGCAAAGGACTGTTTTGGCAGGTCTGATAAAATTGAGGGGTGAGAAAATTGCAGCGGCCTCAACTGGCTGGATTCAAAACTGCCCCAGGATTCTCAAAAAATCTATTTAGTAACCTTTCCAGATGCTATGCAAATGAAGGAGGAACAGACTCAAAAATGAGGGTTCATAACTGGAAGTAGTAGAAAAATAACTGAGGGCAAAAAGAGATTATTATCACTGTTACATTTTGTCACCTGTGTGTAGTTATGAGTGAGACTGATCCTACTTGCTCAGCCAACATAAATAATTCATGTTGGCAAAGCTGACGAGAGAACAAGAAAAAATTATATGCTGTTTGATACTATTCTTCTGCTCCTTCATATGAATTCTGTTAGAGTAGAGGTAGAGTCGTGCTGTTTTGAACTTGTCTTGTTAAATGCTGTTTGGTAGCTCTCAGTAGTATAATTACAACTGTCTATATTTCAAATGGCATTTCAATTCTTCTTTTTAAAACAATACAGCTCTCTCTCTATATATATATATTAACTGTAACAGTCATAAGAAATGGGATGTAGAAAACATGAAAAACCTTCCTTTTTACAGTAAACTCAACTCAGATAAGTCTTAAAAAAAAATTAGGTCTGCATTTGATTGCAAACAAAGTAGGAAAAAAATTGCATTATAGGCTTTAAGCCAGAAAACCAGCTATTGCAAGTAATGCTAATGATAAATAACCAGCACGGCAAGGGAGAATGATGAAGTGTGAAAAATTCTTCTTTGTATTCATTGAAACACTCCTTAAGGTTGAGTTATTATTTTGCTCAATTTTGTTTCTTTCTGTATAAATAAATTAAAAAAAAAAAGAAATCAAACTGTTGCCAGGTGAAACTAAAAATATTATCAACATTCTTTGAAAAATATGGTGAAATAGCTTGAAGAAAATGGTGAAATAACTTATCTTTCATAATACTGTGTGACAAATGTTGGTGAACAACTGTTTTCAGTGACAGGTACTCTATTGATCATTATCCAACTCTGTGTATTTAAGCCACAAAAACTGAAACACAGCATAAAATTTTGTGTCTTGGCTCTGTTGCCTCTATAAAGGGTAGCTTGCACCTCAACAGAAATCCCACCGAAACTGAAACGTGTGTGAAGAACTTGCAGAACGAAGACTCTGGTCAGTTCACCTGCTCCAGCTCCCTAACATCACAACCAGGAGAGCGTGTACGGTGCAGAACGGCGCAGAACGAGCATTCGATGCCTGGGGCTCCCTGAGGTTGTCAGGTGCCGGTTCCCTCTACGTCCAAGGGAAGGAAACACCCTTAATGATCAATGTAGGTGGTGAGTAGTTTGAAAGGGGTCTAAGTCTTCCCAGTTGGGGCAGCAGCTGAATATCGGTACTAAGGCCAGAGTACACTTCAGAGAAGATGGGTATCTAAACACCTTTAAGAGCCCAGACCTAACAAGCTCCATTTCGTGAAAGGGTACATCAGGTCCCCTCAGCAACATTGGGTGGTGGCAGTACTTTGAAGAGGGCTGTTTTGATTTTTGGTTTTTTTTTTAATGAAAGCTACTGCAATTTTTGAGATGGTGTTAGCACAGGGGCTTTAAACAGTTTACTACAAAGTAGAAAACTGGTCTTGCTCCTGCCTGAGACACAAAAGGTCTGACAAAAAAAGATTTCTCAAAACAAAGGTAAGTTGCATGATCTGTATGGAAAAGTACTTCCCAAATGATTATCTGTGATTTTTACTGTGGTGCTTAAAAATGCCTAGCCTGCAAGCATGCTACTGACATAATGGAGACCACACCTGCTCTGGAAAATGGGCTGTGTTTGGCCCCCAGCGTTGTGGTAGCCCACTGAGACCAGTCAGGCTGCAAGTCTCAGGCCAACATGCATAATCTGTGCTCCTGTCTCCTCCAATTCCAAAGGCTGAGTATCTGTTCTTGGAAATGCCACAGCTTTACACTCAGAGAACGACAATTAAGTGTGAAATATATTAGAAAGGATAAATCAAAGCTGTGAAAAAAAGAAAAAAAAAAACACAAAAGAACAGGATTTCAAACAAAAGAGAATTTTTTCCTGTTTTCCCCACTTCTTGTTTACCTTTTTTCGATATCTGCAGCAAAAGATAAAAATCACTATCAACATATCAACTAACATTGCGATAGATGAGACAACAGAGAAGAAACTAAACTGCGAGAACACCAGCAAAAAAGTTGTCTCAAGATATGTAGTTCACATATTCAGTACAGAACGTACCTTAGAAATTCTGTAGCAGAAAATACAGTTGACAGGATTCATATTTTAAAATAGGAAATATTTTTCTGATTCTGACATTAGGAAGACATTGATCTATACAAAAAAAAAATCATCAGATCAATGGTGTTTTATATTTAAAATCCATTTTAAAATCTCACTTGAAAAGTTGAAGAGAAATGCAGATGTGGAACTGGAACAACTTTTCATGCCTATGAAAACAATGGCAGGCTGAACGATGGGATGATCACACAGAGAAAGAGTTGGGAAAAGAAGTTTAATTTTGGCAGCATTTTAAATGTATATACTTGGCAGTGTCTACAGCCAAAATGTACTCCATAGGTTGCAGAAGACAGAATCCAAGAACAGTTACTCTTTTTATCTGGAATGCAGGAATATTTTATTGCATGAAAGTTCGTTCACTCTAAATATACTCCTTTGCTTCTTACTCACTCCTTCATCTTTGGCAAGGGAAATGAAGAAGCACAGAAGCGCTGCAAAGAACATCTCTTCAATTGTTACCCGAGTCCTTTGGCACAAGGTTTACAATAATCTACATCAGAGGCAAACCCCAGTAATCTGCCAGCAGACTCTTAGAATCACTGGTCTGTAACTGCTCTCAGATTTCCTCCTTCCCCCATCTCTCAGCATCCCCTGCAACAAACAAAGGATAATCGATAGGACCACATCCAAAATAAGAAGTCACTGTTTTAATTTTGAGAAGTGGAAGGAACAAGGAAATAATATCTTGTCTCTGCTTTGAATTATTTATTTATTTGTTTGGTTGGTTTTGTCACAAGAGTATATTGACATGGTTTGGTCCTGGCTTTGATCCAATATAATCATATATATATATATATATATGCAAACACACATACATATATATATATATATATATGCAGATTTGAAGGTCTCCAGATTTTCCAGCTTTTGCATTGTAGTAAATATGCCACATTGTTTTGTGGATTAAACTCTTATGGAAAAGGTGGTGAGCAAATAAAAAAGAAATCACCACCTAACAAAGAAGCCATCTGTTCCTCTGCCACAAGTAAATAAATAAATAAATACAGTCTATTTTGAATCCCTTGCGTGGCTTGGACATCCTGCCTTCTCAGTGTGCATATACAGTACATTTAAGCTCACATCAGAGACCTTTCTGGTTGGCATTGGCTAAAGACTCTGTGAATATGCTGAAGATATGGGCTCCGAGAGAAAAAAAAAAAAGAAGCTGCTGAAAACAAAATGTTAACACTTTTGTAAATCTGCCAAGTTTTTCAATGTAACTGCCAACAGTTTGATGTTCAGAGGAGCTCGGCAGAATTGCTAACATGCATGCTGCATAAATGGCTATTCATTAGAAAGATGCTGTAGTTTATATGTGACTGCTTTCTCTGGCTGGCTAATATATCAAGTATGGTACTTGTTTTGTACTGTGAAAAACTTTCTCCATTACCATAGTAACCTCTTGCATGTTGGCGGAAGCTGATGTCATTCACAGTATTATTCATTCCTAGTGAATTGGTCCTCAAAGTGCTAACAAGTTCCAGGGAGATAAAGAACACTAAGTATACATTCTGGTTAAACATGATTTAACCCTTTCACCTCACCAGGTCCCTGGAGGTATATAGGTACATATATTTGATATATACACATACTTAGTGTCTTTCCTATTGCTGAGGAAAAGCTTAGAATGCCATATTCATCTAGCATAAGTTTGGGAGTAAAGGGCAAAGGCATGAAACCTCCCACACTCCCTTTCTATTTTCTGATATCTCAGCATTACAGGTAAACATATTTAAGGCAAAATATTGTCATTTTTTCTATTTATCTATTGACCTAAAGTTACTTCATTCTTCATCATTACCAATAGCATTGTAAAATATAAACTGTTTGTTCTCAACGTATCCTTACAGCTGTTATAGCATAAAGTTTGAATAGGATTTTCACTGTAAATATTCTACAGATAATCCGTCGTTACAGTGATAGCACAAAATTGGACATTTGCTTTTAACTGGGGTGGAAATAGGATGAAACTATAGAAGAAGGCAAATCTCACCTGGAGTTATATACAAACTAGAAACCTTGATGCCTTCTGTAATTCCTTTATCTCATATGCATTAATGGAAAGTATGCGTGTGGTGGCAAAAGACTCTTAATCAGTTCCAGGTGAAGGGCAAGAAGACATCAGGGCTTAATTCTGAAACTTTTTCCTTTCCATATCTATGTATAAAAAAAACACCAGTAGAGGAAGAATGTCTGTCAAAGCCTTAAGGGTCAGAGAGGAGAAAGCAAGTTTCCCGTGCCACACTGAGTGCAGCTCTATGACCACAAGAAGGGGAGAAATGGGTGGCATGGAAATGAACTTGATGGAGCTTGGTTCCACTGGATTTGTTGAAATCCTGTCCAGCATAGCCTTCTTGGAAGATGCGTAAACTTTGCTGTACTTTTCTCTTTAAGTCTGTATAACAGGTGCTGGTTCATCAGTTTTATGGATATATTTGCTGGTATTAACCCTTAGTCAGACTTAAAAGGAGCAGGCATTTTAAGTGTCTACCCTAATCAACCCAGACAGCATAATATGGTGTCACTGATGGACATAGCCTACAAACTAGGGTGTCCTAATTAGGCCTTTGTGTAAACTTAGAGCTAGACAGCTTACTCCTCTTTCAAGAGGAGCTTTCAAGCTGAGAATTTTGCTTTCTTCACGTGTTCCATCCCTCTGTCCATATTTGTGGCCTTCCAACAGGTCCGTGTCTTTCCTGTGCTGAGGACTCCAGAGCTGGACAGTGTACTCCAGGTGGGGTGTCACCAGAGCAGACAAGAAAATCCCTTCCTTTGACCTGCTGGCCACACTGCTTTTGGTGCAGCCCAGGATGTTATTGGCTTTCTGGGCTGCAAGCACACATTCCTGGCTCATGTCCAGCTTTTCATCCACCAGTACCCAGAAGTCCCCTTCATCATTCTGGTCATCCCCCAGCCTGTATTGGTACCCGGGGTGTTGCCCTGACCCAGGTGCAGGACCTTGTACTTGGCCTTGTTGAACTTCATGAAGTTCACACACGCCCACTTCTCAAGCTTGTAGCATGTCATTGAAATGAATGGGAAGATTAATTTGTATTATTGTGTATGTGCTGTGTAATCTCAGATGGACATCCTTTAGTCTGCTGATGCAAGGGGGAGTGCAGTAGGTTTCCAATCCTGAGTGATTTTGTCAAGGCTATTGTAATAAACAGAAGACTGGGAACACAGTGCCAAAAGCTTCTACCTTCTGTGTAAAGGAAATTGAGATAATGATGCACAAGACAAGATGGCTCAGTTTAAACCCTGTATTTGTTGCCTGCTAATAAAGAGTTCTTAATTGCAGGGATTATGAATACCTGAGCTGTGGTGTTGGAATCAGCAATGAATATTACTGGTAAAATCAATATTTGCTGCATATAGTGAAGGTAGCCATTAGTCTGTTGAGCTAAAATGGTAAGTCTTCATTTTTTTTCATTACTGATTCCAATAACTCCTTCTAAATCTGTAAATTAAGGTCATTTAATTTGAATCATACAATTCAAGTGAATATTGATTTGCTGATTTAAACCTCAACTTGTCACAGTGAAATACAGTATTCATCTTCAGCTATCTGTTTTGCTTTAAAAACAAGTACTGAATTTTGCACAAGTATAAAAGTATAACTAAATCAATGTCTGAATTTCCCAGCCTGCCATGACTGTTTTAATTCCACTACTAAGCCATTAGAGAAGGGATTATTTTGCTGTCTGCAAAGTCAGAAATCTAGTAAAACTAATGGAAAGGTCGTGTTTTGTTATGCCTAACAGGCTGGTTAAGTTGTCTGAGGAATTTGTCAAATCCTGTGTTTAAACTTTTCTGTACTGAAATGTTAATTCAAACAAGAATATGTTCTATTTGTATTTTTAATGTAAAAATTGAAGTAAAAAGCACTTCCCTGTCCAACATGACAGGTAAAATACCAGTTTTTCTAGTGATAACCAACTAATTTCAGGAACCAAAACCTGCCAGAAAAATGTACAATTCACCTTTGTTTCATTTTTCTTAACGAATGTAAAAGTGGTTAGCAAACTATTTTTGAAAGAAGCTTTCAATTAATGTTAAAAAACAATAATTATCAGAAATTAAGACAAATTTATCTTTTATACTGTGACAAAATTTGGGCTAGCTCTCTATTGAAAAATAAGTTTTATTTTCCGAAACAAAGTGGACACTTTAGGTGAGATTCATTTGAGTAAATGATGACTGCTACTACTGAGAATCACTCACTCTATTTAGACTAGATGTGCCTAAACACCTTCCTAATGTTATGGTATGAGTAGCTTAGTCTAAAAAGTTTCTACAAGAAACACCTCTAAATCCAGAAGACACTGTGTCCACAAGATCAATCTTTTTTTTTTTTTTTTAAGCTGGATATATTAATTCCATCTAGTCCATTCCAACAACTATATGAAAGTGGCTTGTAAAGCCACTTTCAGCCTACTACCAGCAGATATTGAGCTGAGATATATCGGCACTGCAGACCCAGTAGATACTGAACTATTGCTTAAACTATGGGTAAAGTTTATGCAGTCTCCTTAACAGCTATTAATCAAAAACAAGGGGAGGGAGCCCGGCTGATTTTCCTGTGGAGTGGAGGAATATGACTGATGGCTCAAGGCATCACACTCGGATGTGACTCTGTAGGACGTGGGTAGTTTGTGGAAGAAGGATGGTTGGGCAGAGTTGATGCTGTGGCCCTGAATAATGAAATCCTTGTCCTTTCTTCCAAGACGATGAAGGTGAGCCTAAGGTTCCATAGAAATATAGGACAGGTCATCATCATCGCCTTCTCCAGAGATATCTTCAGGGATAAAACCCTGTTTACCCTCTACCCTCTCCCTTTCTTCCTCCTGCTCCCCTCTGTTCTCCTCCTCCTTCAATTGTGATAGTGCACAAGGTGTCAAGTTCCTCTAAAACACCTCACAGCCATACCTCACACATCTCTTGCCAAGACTACCATGGCTGTTTTCCCCATTTTAAGTTTTGTTTCGTGTGCCCTGAATGCAGTTTTCTCCAGCTGGTCCACTCAGCTGCCTCTGCCTCAGAACAGTCATTGAAAATGGCTTTGGGCAGTCTCTGCGAAAGTACTTGGGGCACAGTACTGATGTGGTTCTACTGGACTATGTAAAAGCATTGCAAGGGTTATATATTTTTGGCATTTACTCCATGTTTTTTTCCAAGAGCATGGCCCAGAAAAAGCCTCAAACTAACCAATGTAAACATTTGAGGAATGTGACCTGCAGAGTGCTGCAACATGCCATGTAGCAGGAAAGCATAGATACAGCCAATGATTTCAGATAGATTCCCTTTGCTGAGTAAGCTGCTTGATTAGAACTCATGTTTGTAATATAGCATGATATTTTCATTGCAAAATAATGCATTTATTGGTAAAAAAAAATTGAAATTTCAGTGGCAAATGAAATCAGAGATAAATTTCTGTAAATTAGGATCATGACATTTTTTGTCAGGAAATGTTTATAACATGTATTAAACTGATGAAAAAATATATGAAAAGGAATATGATGAACTCATTTTTAAAGATTCAGCATTTCTGAGAGGCCCAGGAAGTCAAAAATCCATCCTACAGACTTCTTGAGACAGTAGAAATGATTCCTTTTCTCACCAGGACATAAATAAAACCTTTGGAAAGAGTGAGAGCTGTGAGGTAAAAGATTACCTGGCTGACCCATGGAGAAGGAGAAGTATACAGGACGTCTGCTTGGTGTATCAGAAACACACATTCAGTTTGTGAGTCTGCTTTATTTAGTCTAGGGGTTAATTGTCATTGGAATAGTGAGGAACAGATTCTCTCATTTTAACCAGCTGCACTGTCCCTTTAGCAACTCTGGTAGAATAAGGATATGCACATTATTATTCACTACAATTTACTGATTGCCTTGTTGCATGTCATTCTCTTGAGAAAGCCTTTCCTGACAAAATGTGTTTTTTAACTGGCAATATTAAGGAATTGGTTTGGATTCCAATCAATAAAATTTCCTCTCAAAACACCGGTTTGTAAAAATAATTCACTAAGAATTTGAAGTAAATGGAGACACAATGTAACTAAGGCTAAATGTAACTAAGGCTAATGAACTAAGGTTAAGTGCAGATGTCCTCTGCCTTACATTGCCACAGGAGTCACGAAACTAATGTTTTTCAGCCTTGAAAACATAATTTTGCGCACCTCACCCCAGTATGTAAATCACTCACATAGTGATGAAAACGGTAAGAAGCTATGGAGCAACTGTCTGAAATTAGTTTTTTGGGGACAAGTCTACAGAATGCCTAAATGTAAGTTTTCTGAATGTTTATTCTTTCCAATGTAACATATTTCCTTCTATAGAAGCCAACGACATCTAAGTCAATATTTGAAATGCAGCTATAGCCAAGCAGCTGAGGCTCTTGGTAACCCAATTCTCAATTAACACATCAGCAATTAGTAGTTTTATCGTTGTGATAGGCCCTTACAGAGTCATAAATTCAGATCAGCGGTGGTGTTATTCAGAGGTTAGTAGCTGCTCTGGTATTTCCAGACTTGTACTTGCCCAAATTAATTTTCAAGAAGATATGTGGCATATTAAAATACTATGGGCTTTGATTAATGCAAACTCATGAATAGAAAAAAAAACAGTTCTCTCAATTTACTCAAGGTTAGCATCTGATCGACTCTGTAAAATGGATCTAGATACACAGGAAATCCATAGTACAAAACTACTATGTGTTTTTATGCTGTGCTTTGCACTATGGATTTGAAGTAAACCTCTGAATATGCCACATGATACATTTTGAAACTTGCTTCTTAATTTGCCTTGCTTACATCAGTATTAAAATGACATCCTCCTTATTGTGATTAGCTCATTGCCACAGTAGAAAATTATATATGAGTCTCCAAGTTAGCATATAGAAATTTTAACAGGAAAGCAAGGATTTATTGATGAATTTCACTAACAGAGCTGGAGAAAGAAAGCAATCTGATCATGCCATTGTTTTATCTGAAAAACAAATAAACATTGATGAGTATAATTTGAAGTGACAGACACAAAAAATACTGTGAAATTCATGCACACTTGAATGGATACAAAATTTTTCTCCTTGACTAAGTTTCATAATGTTTCATTAACCTTGGTGGAAAACTTCAGCAAAGATATGTATTAACTTGAAGGAAGTCAGGCTGCTGTGTATTGGTTATGTATAAATAAAGATGTTTTCCATTCTGAAAGGCCAGCTCCTTCTCCTTTCTCTATTTCCTTTTCTCTTTTCCAGACTTATTTGTGATGATGCATGACATCTCCTTTAAGAATAATAGTCTTTAATGTGGGTATTCTACAGCAAGTAATAGAGTGTAATCCTTTGATGTGGATATTCTAAGTCACTTTCTTCACTTGATATTTTTGCATCGCTTACCATGTCCATAGTCCATAGTAGATTATTTACTTATCTGACAGTGTATTTTCTTTGACATAACCTGTCCATTTGTGTCTATGCAGCAAAACTGGAATGCCTTCAAAGTTAGAAAACTAGGTATATTTGGCATGATTAAAAATATGCCCTCACCCTTTCCTTGACTCCAATCTTCTCTCTCTCACCTTCCTCACTTTTCCTTTCTGAGATCACTACAGTTCTGGTTGCCTAGAAAACTCTCACTGTCCTCACTTTACCTGATGCAATTCACATGAACAGAGTGTCTCCCAGCTTTCAGGCAATGATTCACACCTCCCACCTAAGCTTTTAGCTGTCAAACTACAGAAGTTTTTCTTGCACAAATGGCCATTCTGTTAAAAACCAGTCAATACATCTTATGTCGTAGTTGCAAGAGACAAGAAGAGACAGTGTCGTGCTCGTACTGCTCCAAGGTACACAGTTGAAATTATATTTCTGAAGAAAAATGTTAAGTTTAAAAGAAATACACAAGTTTAATATACCCTGAGGAGAGCATAGCGTTAGCATGATTTTTAGTTTGAATTGGTCTACAGAAAGTATTACCCAATTAAAAAAAAGTGAAAGACTGAAAGTCAATCTACTTGAACACAGGAGGGCAGCCTCAAAACAGCCACAGAGATTCAGTTCCTTTGCCCATGAAACAGAAACTTCTGAGCTGCAAGGAGGAATGCTGCTCATATTCATGCTATTCCAATGGCATGCTTGGCATTTTGTTAAAGCTCATGCCACAGCTTTGTAAAAATACTTGGTGGACCCACAGTTGGAATTTCCCACCAACAGTAGGTTACAGAAAGGAGCTGATTAACAACAACTCCATTTTTTTTTTTTTTCAAATTCCTCTGATTCAGATTTCTATCCCCTGATCTGATATATAATGACATGCTCTGGGGGAGGAGCAAGGAGCAATGACTTCTTTGCAGGTTAGTGTCAAGTGCTATAGCAATTTAGATTCATAACTATCAATAAAAGAATGAATGAATGAATTGCAACAGCATTTTTGATAGACTGCACACAGATTGGAAAAGATACTTAAGTCATATTCTGCTCATATTGGAGTTTGAATAGATGCAGTTACAAAGCCATGTGAAATTATTTCTACAAGGAATATACTAACTTCAAATATGTGGTGGAGAATTTTTTTTGCTGCCTTCTAATTTGTTGCTTTGAAAAAGTTGAGTTGTACGTATTTCTAGGTCAGTAAACTAATGAAAAATAAAAAGTTGGGTAGCTTTACACACATTGGATATAACGGTAAACCGACCTTTTAGGTCTTCCAATAGAGGAAGAATCAGGTTTAGAACCAGAAATAATATTGTTATTAAAATGAAATATTGCCAGTTTAGTGGAATAATTCAATATTTTATTAACTGTTAGAATGATGTTTTAATATGGGCTGCCTGCTGAAATATGTTATTCCTGCAGGATACCACACCTGGTGAACAGGAACCACCACAGATCCAGCATTCCTGCTGAGATTATGCTGTAGTGCAGATATACACTGCACGTATCAGTACTGATGTGTTGAGAGCTGGGGATGTATTTTTCTCCTGCACTGAAGTTCGAGACTGGAGACTCAGGTGACGGAAGAATGATCGGGAACACTGGAGGAATAGGGAGACCTTAGTTTAATGCCTTGCATCTGCAGCTAGTAACGGTTCTACAAGCAAGCACTAGAAGTGAGGTCTTCCTTCTGCCTCATGGCATGTCCTAGCCCTGAAGTAACAGAATCTTTCTCTGACAGTTTATTTATGCCATTCAAAGAAGAACAGTAAATCTAGGAAGAGCAGATTTAAGGTACATGCTTCTGAGCTCTTTCTATGAAGGAAGGTTAAACCAACTTGGTGGCTGCCTGCTGCAGTTCTTGGGCAGTGCCTGTCTTGTCTCACTGGCTCTACAGCTGCTCTCTGTTTTTTTCTCATCTACCCAGCACTGCCTCTAAGAGTCTGTTAAAGCAACTAAACTAGCTATGAAAAAATGTTTAGTCTTCTTTAAATCTTTCTCCAACAGAGGAAGCCTTAGGAACAGGACTGCCACCTTTAGGACAACAGTTAGCTCCAAAACCAGCTTAGCTGCATTGTGGGAAAAGAGCAACTCGATTTAATGCTGGAGTCCTGTCCTGCGGCATCTAAACCTGTCTGGGCTTTGTTTAAGTGACCTAGGCACCAGCAAGCATCAAGATACAGGGGCTTTTTTCATACCAGTGGTTCTGTTTCTCTTTGTCTAAGAACAAAAAGTAAATTGTTCGTTTCATGATACATAGTTCTGCTTCTTTTGTAACTTTTTAAGCTTTCTCACTTTTGAGAAAGTCTTTCAGCTTGCAGGGATTTTCCTCTAAGCTTTGCCTCATGTGAGTCACTTCAATGACTTGCAACAAAATTAGCCTTGTAAATAAACTTTTGGATGTCAGTGTGTGCAAGACTGTGTCAGGATACCATTAACATACTTCATGGTTTTGAAAACAAAGTGAACTGTAAAGAAACATGGATCTAGTGTGCCTAAAGTGAGGTACTTTACATAGCTATTGCTTCATTTCCATTTCAGTTTCCTAGTCTCTTAAGCAGGAAAGGTGAATTTGGAGTAAAAGGCTACATTACATATGCAGTCAAAGAAAAGAATAGGCAGCACAAAAGGCTTCTAGGAGACCCTTTCCACCTGAGACATCAGTCTTCTTGGACTGACTGGAAATCAATAGGAAATGACAGATCTTATGCATGAAAGTTGCTTACAGAGCACAAGGAGGAAGTTACGTGTCTTTTGCATAACACTGATTATTTAGAGTGCTTGGCCAACAAGCCAAGAGCTGTTACAGGACTTCTCAGCCCCAGAGAGTTCAAAACACTTTCTAAGAAAGTGCTTCTGTGGGGCACTAGGGCATGATGAGCCTTGTGGAAAAAGGAAATAAAATGCTCCATTGCTGTTAGGCCAAAGGGCAGCTAGAATTCAAAGTCAAGGAGACAGAAGACATCATCCAAGCATTTAACCTGCAGGAGACTGAATGGGACTCTAAAATCTGCTCCCTACGGTGTTCATCACCAAAATAAAAAACCATCACAGGAGCACACCAAAGCTAGTAATGAGGGTCTCCTTCAGCCCTCACGGCCTCTCCACTTCTGTTGTGCAATGGTTCAGCTTCCAGGCACAGGAAAGGATCTGCTCTGCTCTAACCCCCGTCAAGTATTTAATCTGGCTACCGGGAGACTAAATGTTAGGGTACTGGGCCCCTAAAGCTTCACGGGAAGCCAGCTGTGGTCACATCCATGACTGACAGCTTCGGCTTCTCTGGAAAGCTTGAGGGAATTTCAAAAGTGGGCCACTCACATGTGGATCATAGCTGAATTTTAAATGAGGGACTGCTGCATATACCCCTTTGCAACCAGCCCTGGTGCAAGTGCCATCATCAGGTAAGCAGGGACCATTCGAGAGCAAGTGAAGAGTAATCTAATACGTAGGTGTTTATGCTTTTTAGCTAATCTCAGAGAATAGATGCACTGGTGTGCATCAGTGGGTATGTACTTCAATTAAAAGTTAAGCAGGGTTCACACCTGTGGGCAAAATGTTTTAACAGCCAGTCTCACCACTTGATAAAGTGGTAAAAGACTTCTCTGTCACCAGGAACTGTGGCTTTGCTGCGTTTATGTTATTTTGCAAGACTTCTGCCTACAGCGCCAGCAAACACAGCACTAAAGCAGCAGGGCGTGAGCAAGCTGCTTATAGTACTGGGACAGAAATAGACGCATCCAAGCTGCCATTTATTTCGTTATTACAAACCTCGTAAAGAAGTGTTGGTTTTGCCTCCGTCTCACGGGGCGATAATTACGACGTTCCCAGCGTTTCCCTTTTGTTGGGCATTATGTGCCAGCCGGGAATCAAGTCGGTCTTTGTTGTGCTGAGCTGCACCTACACTGCTCCATCCTACACTGCTCCATCCTACACCACCTCCCCCGATATATTTGCCTGACCCCTTCCTTCGGGCGGTTTACACCAAGGAGAGGGGCGGATGATGAAGGTTGAAAACCGAAAAGAATAAGTGCAGAGGGTACGTGCTGGAGAGGGAAACAGAGGGATACGAGAGGGTCTCGGCGGTGTGCCCGGGGGGTGGGGACAAGGAGCCGACGTGCCGCCCTCGGGGCACCCCGGCAGGTACCGGGGCGGGGCGGGGAGAGCCGCCCCCTCTCCGGACGCCCGGGCTCGCCGGCAGCTGGGCATCGCTTCGCGGGGAGGCGTCTGCGAGAGGCAGGGAGGGAGGAGGGCTGGGGAAGGCAGGCGGAGGCGGCGCGGCTCCGTACGGCGGGGCTGGGCGCACCGTCACCGCGAAGAAAGACACCCCCTCCACCACCACCCCCAGAGAAAAAGTGGAAGTGTGCCGCGGAGCCCGGCCACGCCGCCGCTTCGCTCCGGCCACCCGATACCCGCGGAGAGGCGGCTCCTCTCCCCGCCACCCCGCCACTAACCCGGGGTCAGGCTGCTGCCGGGGCCGCGTCCCCACCGAGGTGAGTGCACCCGAGGGGAGGGGGGCGGCGGGGCTGCCCCGAGGGTCTGCCGGCAGCGGAAGAGGGGCTGAGAAAGAGGAGGGTTTTGCGGAGAGGTTTGGTGGTGTCTGTGTGTAGGTGGGCTGTGGGTTTTTTGTCGTGTTTCTTTTTTTTTGACGGGGGTGGGTGAAGGTGTTATGTGTCTTTTGGGGTTATTATTTTTTTTTTCCCCCACTGTCTGTCTGTCCGTGCCCCGCAGCCTGGCACCAGCCTTGGTGGGAAATGCCCGGGAAGAGCCGGGAGCTGCCTGTGCTGCGGGTGGGGAGCGAGGGAGGGAGATCCAGTGGGTCACTGAGGTGCTTCGCTTCAGTCCGCTCTTATTGTGTGAGGAGGTGAGAAAACTAACCTGCGCTCTATCAGATCGGCACCTTTCCTTAAATCAGGCACCTTTTCTTAAATCAGCCCCCTGCACGGGCATGGTACTGCGCTTCCCGAGACCCCTGTTTGGGCAGAGAGGCTGATGCAAGCCTGCCCCCCCCCACTGGTGTAAATCAGGGCTGACAGGCAACTGGATGGGAATTTTCTGATAAACATTTTCTTTCATTGGTAGTGTCATTCGGTTAAATCCCAATGTTTCGTGGAAGCGTGCCCACCGAAGGGGTCAGAGAAGGTCTTTCAGAGCAATGCTGTGTGTCAGGCTCGTTTCAACCAGCTCTCTTCCCTCAGGTGGCTCCTGAGTCCCTGTCCCCAGTTGCCAAGCTGGAGGATTCCCTGGGCCTGGGTTTGGTGGCTGGGAGCTTGTGGCTATGTGTGAGATGGGATCTCAAAAGCCCTGGCTTGAAAGGCCTTGAGAGCCTGCTGGCCTCAGAGGCTCGCCATGGAGAAAAATGTCTTTTTCCTTCCCTCTTGTGAAGGTACCGAGTAGCGTGCCAGAATCATCCCATTTGTTTCAGGGAGAGGAGGGTGATGTGATTTAGGTGTTTGCACAGTGAGTTTATGAACTTTCTGTGGGAAACTTTTCAACTTGAATTCTTGTTCCAACTGGACAAGGGAAAACGTCAGCCCTGTGAAACAGAAGTGTCAGCCCTGGGACAGGGCAAGGGTCTGGGTGTGATCTCAGACCTGGTCTCCTGCCGTGGCATTGTTTCTAGGCAAAATCTCAGGCAGATGGTGTTTTCTTGTCTCCTATTCCCATGTCTTTATAAGAGAGTATTCTTCTGTTGAGCTCAGTTTTCTGCATGTATTCTGCTTACAGAGACCTGGCTAGACTCACTATTATCAGCAGTTTATACCAAAAAATGAGTGGGTGGTGCTGAGGTAGTAGCTTTTTAGGTGGTGTTTTACTTTGGAAATGATTTTGTGGGTGTAAAACCATTCCCTTTTGCTGAAAATAGGACAAGTTTAGACTTCATTGCTATCTGAGATATGACTCTAGAGTCAAAAAAAAAAAGCAGAAAAGAATGTTATGTATATATATGTGTGTGTGTATAGTAGGTTCAAACTGATGGGACAAGTTCTCTTGACTGGACTATTGTCATGGAACAGCAGGGATGCCATTAAAAAGCACCAGTAAAGACTGGGATTAGGGTGATTGGTAGATCAGAGCTCTGAACCGTTGCAGTGATTTTGTGTTGTAGCAGCATTCAGAAATCTCAGCTGTAAATCACATTTTACAAAAAGGAAGCCATTCCGTGGCCTCAAGGGATGACACAGGTACAGCAAGCAATTTGTAAGAGGAAGAAACAGAGGGGAAGCCATTTGTCTAATATTACATAGGTTAGGCCAGAGGCAAAATTTTCCAGACTGAAACTGGCCTTTTACATTCTGTCTCTGTTATAATACTTTTAATTATGAACTGAATCTTTCCAGATTATGAAATAATTTTGCAAGTAAGTACTAGCAGTAATGTTGGACATGTATATGCAGAACATGTATTTAATGTGGAAAATGGATACATGCTGAAAATCTTCAAACCAGGAGTTCAAAATACTTCCCACTAGAAGTGTACAAAATGATTTGAATAAGTCTACCTAGGGTATAGTATATCCTTTAGTTGTGCAGCAGGAATTAAATGAAGCTTGAGTTGCTTAGAGTTTGCAGTGCTGGCTGAGACGACTGACCATCATGGAACAGTGGTTTATTGCCCTGCTTTGAAATAGCTCTTGTGTTTTATGGTAGCATGATGTTACTTTAAGTAGTACCATTATTTCAAACCAGCGTAATGAGATGAAAAGCACTTGGCACGCACTCCTGTAAAACAACATTTTAGTGCCTAATTCAGATCCTTGTTTGAAGGTATCTATAAAATACTGTGTAGGGTGTCATACCAAGAAAAGCAGACATCTTAAAACATATTTTTGTCATGAAATGACAGCCAGAATGGCAGTTTCAATCACATTTTTCCTCTGTTGGAGGGGAATGGTTTCTTAGCTTAGACATGGAAACTCTGACAAAGTGGTTGTAGTAAATAGGACTCCTGAATGAGATGAATTATGGATTTGAACACGAGCCTCTTTGGTCTCACTATATTGTTCTAACCAACAAGTTATTTCAGAGTGATTTCTATGTGGTTGTTTCACAGAAAGATGTGCTTAAACATGCAGTTTGAATATACATATGCACACACACAATGGATTTTTTTCTTCGGTTGTGAGATACGACAGAAAACATTCTTCTACTCTGAATAATATTTTTTATACATATTTTCATGAACATGACTTTTTTTTTTGTCCAGTTTTATTATAAGTGTCAAAATAGTGAATTTCTCATCTGCCTTAAAAAAAACCTCAGCAAAACCAAGAAAAAAAACCCCAATAGGCAATATGGTCAAAAGCCATTTTGTACAGTCAGCCAGTGCTATGTCAAGGTAAACCTGCGTTTTGGCTTGTTACTGCCTCTCTGATAATAGATAGCCTCACTTGCTGTGTGTTTGCACTTCACCTTCTTTCTGCTGCTAACTGTTATTAAGATAATTGTAGCTAATGAACATAGGAAAATGTCATAATCTTGAACAAAATCAGCAATAATTAGGGATGCAGTTGCTGATATCTGGGAATACCATGTTGTCACATGTTGTCAACGACAGCTGCTGGAGATACTTGCCATTTTGTGGACCAGACCTGCTGTTTTAAGACCCTGCCAAGTTCATGTGAAATACAGTTTGTTGCATTTTTTTCTGGAAAGGATGACAGATATTTTTTTGGCTCGGTAAGATGAAAGAACCTTCCTGGCAAGCAGCTAACTAACCTTTGCACTTAGATTTGTTAGTTTTCCCTAAGGTGTGTGTTTCATGTGGTGCCAAGCCTAGCTGCTAAGTCATTCAGCTTCTTAGAGATGTGTCACAGCAGTCAAATAAACATCAGTGTGTATATATATGTATATGGCTATTCACACAGACTTTGTGGAGTAATTGGTAATGTATCATGTTCTGATTCATGCTTATAAATGTGTATATTCCTGGCCTGTTTTACTATGTGTACATAAGAGGAGGGTTAGATTATGGATTTTGGGGTTTGTTTCTTCTTTCTAAATGTTTAATTTATCACTTTCCCTAATTCCTGGAACTGCTAATGCAAACATTATGTCTGTTTGGTCAGAGAAAGATTTTTTTCTTCCCCAAAATACTTGGGATCATAAAAATAAGCTGTTCAACCTGAAGTGTAGGATCAGGCTTCAAATTTTGATTGTGTTGCTGCTGGGTCTCAGCTACTGGGTGATGTAGCTGGGATCTGTGGTCATCATGTTCATCACCAATATTACATCCTGGATTTGCAATACCGTTCGGAGCAAGGCTTTTGTTTCAGCAAAACTTGCTCTTTCTGACAAAACATCTGACCTGGTTTTAGTCAGAATGTCTCTTGACTATCTCCAATATGAATGAATATTTGAATATAGAGGGTTGTGTGTATCCACTGGAAGAGAATTGAGGTTATTGTAAGTTGCAGTAGGAGAAAAATATTAATAATAAAAAAATAATTTGCTGTGTTGAGCTGCAGTAAAAGTATGACTGTGGGATTTTCTAATGGATGTAGCAAAATACATATGTTTTCACTGGGCTAGTTGCCATGGTTTTAAACAAAAAAGGACATTAAAAGATAGACTAAAAGTAAAATAAACAATCCAAACAATGAAGCCTCTCAGGTAAGTGGCTTCAGGTTGATTGAAATAACTGATTTTTGGATCATACATAAAGAAATAGCTGGTTATTTCCAGATGTGCTAAAAATGGCTTGTTCTCTCTGGAATGAATGTGTGTCTAGGATAAGGTACCAAATCTTAGCTTTGGTGGCCTCAGGAAGATGGAAGAGCCCAAGCATCCCTAGCAGTGCAAAGCTGACACCTGTTTTGACTCAGGAATACGGGTGCTATGATAACCAAGCTAATTTTTCTAGTGCTTTTAGGCATAAGCGTCTCCCTTCTGACAGGAGAAACAGTAAATTCTGGAGAGAAAATACAAATTTTTCAAAAATATGTCATTTTTTTTTTAGCAGCTGAAAGGTATTTCAAGTTATTCTGCAAATCACTTAAGGATTTATTTTTTTTTTCCCTCCCTCAGTGAAAATGGCTAAGATGTCACAGCTGGATTTGTCACGTGAATATGTCTGGCAACGAGGAGCTGCTGCTCAAAGATTTGTCTAAAGGTAACTGGGAAATGTGATTTCAGTCCACAGTGAGTTACTGGAAGCTAGCTCTTTGCCAGAGGTGTACAGGAAAGGATTTCTAGCACGCCTCTGAGGTACGTTGTGGCCGTGGCACAAGCACATCAGGTAGTAAAAGCCAGGCAACTGAAAGATACTTTGTGTGGTTCAGAAGACATAATTGGTTTTTATGATAGTCAATGTCAAATTGAAGTATTCCATACAAATAGAGATTCTTTTGACACATGAAGCAATATTCATCAGTCTTGAAATAAACTGGTGAGAAGCTTTTTTTAAAAAAACAAGATTTGGCTTTTGATACCTAAAGATCTGTGCATCTAGTTTTCTGAGATCATGGTTGGTTTTGTTTTGACGTGAGAGTAAGATTCAAAATGTTTGGAAGGACTGTCTGCAGGATGCATTGAATGTAAGTATAGTTGTGGGGGTTTTATTGAAGCAGTTAAGTGTGTCTCAGATAAGCAGGCTATAAAGGAATTGTAACTGTTGCTGTTTTTATTACAGCAGTTTACTGTGGATCAATTCTCAATTGAGATGCTTATGTGTCAGGCACTGTTTTATTAGGTGTAAAAAGACAAAAGCATCTATCCAATTGCATTTATCTTAGAGGCTGAAAAATACCATGTAGGAGGAAGGGAGACCAAATACTGTTGATAGTTTTATATTTTTATGGTATCAGCAGCTAAATCCCATCTTGGAAGCTAAATCTCATCTTGGAAGCAAGTGTCCAGGCTCACTATGTAATGAAAAGAGAGAGATGAATGACCTTCTGGTGGTAGGTGTCTAAATATATGACAATCTCTGCTATGCCTGTCTGCTTTGGTGTTGGAGTGGATGGACTTAGGAGTCCTTGCCTGGACCTGCGTGAGTCAAATGAGGGCTCCTTCCTGAAGAGAGTGCCGTGGGTGCTTGACATTTCCTTGGCAGTGTCCTGGATGGCAGCTAGAGAGAGCAACTTTGGGCAGTTTGTCAGATCTAGTTTGTAGATAGATGTGCAGTGTGTCCTAATTAGGAGTTTTATTTAAGGCACGTTTAGTGATTTAACACCCCAATCTAATTACTCATAAACTTCTTGCTAATTTTGTAATTAGCACTGGAGCAAGGCTTTTTATGGAAAATACACCTTTAAGGAAATCAGAACCACTAACTTCCAGTGCTTATAGAGAGCTTTATTTCTGTGACCGTTCTGTAGACAATGTGCATGAGGAAATACTGTTCTATTTTTACATGATAGCAAAGATAGATAATGTGCCAGGTATTTACAAAAACTGGTTATAGTCGGTTCTCACAACTCAAGTGAGTCTGGCTTTAGAACGTGGATCTGCGGGATCGGATTCTGCTCAGATATTACCTAGTGGAAAAGGCATGCTTGAATCACTTTATGCCACAGTTATCTTTGGCCTTCAAGGGATGCGGAGGAGATCTCAGGGTGTAGCCTGGGTGCACTGGCTGTGTGCTCTTGCAGTTTATAGCAGCCGAGGCAGCTCTTTGTACAAACATAGATGATGAGGTGCAACGTGAGGTAGCCATAAGCTTGCTCTAAAATATAATGTGACCTTAGAAGGATAAAGCTGTTCTTGTAGCTTGCTTCCAGGTCATCTGTGTAGTAAGTTTCAGCTGGAGAGAGAACTTGGTAGAGAAGTATCCTGGCCCATCAAGCAGGTGGTCACAGAAGTTTTCTTCTCAGAGAAGGTCTCTCAAGTGTTCTCTTAATTTCCATAAGCAGGCTTGCTCTTTCCAGGGATTGATAAATTTGACTAATCCTTAGTTCTGGAAGGCAGTTTGTACTTTGAAGAATTAAAACCTAATAATTTACTCTCTTTAAATGGTAGTTTTTTATGGTTTTGAAGATGGGGAGCTTTGTAGCCAGTCTGGAGTAATATAAAATAAATAAGGTTTGTAGAGAGAGATCTGTTTTTTAGTTTAATAGATGTAGCTGGCAAAGAAATAAACAAGCTTTCAGGCTCAGCATACCTTATTCACTTATTGGACTCATGAAGCAATTAAGCCTAAAAGCTTGGCACATGTTTTTATTGCACAACGGTTGTAGTAGGCTTTTAAACTAAACTTTTTGCTTGTTTGTAAAAGCAAATAATTGATCTATAGGCAGAGCTGCTGTATGCTTGGGTGTCACCGAGCACGGGTGCGTGCTGGTAGTGCAAGAACAGTCGGAGTCACTTCAGCCTGTGAGATCGTGCCCTGGGCTCGCGATTCCTCAGTCCTGTCACATCTCTTCCTTTCCCAGCAGGACATGCTTGTCTACATCCCAGTGTGCCAACACAGCCATATAAAGGAAGGGATACAAAAACACTGCAAGCTGCTCTGCTCTACTTCCACTTCCTACCACAGATACTGTTTTCGATGTCAAGTGGCCCAGTACTTCCTTGACCCCTTTCACTGTTTCTCACTTGAATGTGTTTTAGCGTCAAATGATTTGGCTCTCGCGCTAGTCCCAGGTTCAAGTCTCCTGATTGTTCACACTGCATATATGCTAATTAGTTCAGTATCCCTACCAGAGATCGAGAAGTAGTTCCTTCTGAAGACGGGTGGTGGTGGGGGGAAAAAGCATTGTTGGCTGGCTAATTTGCTTCAGGGTCTGCTCTGGATGAACATAGACCCTGCCAAGTTTGGCTTCCTCTGCCTGGGACATTTTGCTAGCACTCTCCCAGGAGGTCTTCTGCCCTTAAGTGCCCCCTCATGCCTGTGATAGAAAGAGCTTGGAAGCACTCCTGAGTGTCAAATCTATCTGGGTTTTAATGCGAGCAGTGCCAGTGAAGAGACCCTAGCCCCTGGTGGTGGCTATACCTGACTTACTATGCAGAGGGGTAAGCGGATGGTGACAGCATTGGTAGTTTTACTCCAATTCTGTATCATGAGATTTTAATGCTGAATCATATTTTCTATGTTCACAGACATATTCTTTCTCCTCCTATGAAAGGAAATGTGGGCAGCACACAAGAGATGCAGGGTACTCTAATAGACAGCTGGTGTCTTGAGAACCAAAGCTGTTCGTCAGGGTGGGGAATCCTATCTCAGTGAGTAAAGGCTGAGGAAGCAAAGTTTCATGGTAGCTTTCACCCACAGAGACTTTATTGCGTCATAGTCTGAGCAATTTTTGTGCGTATGGTTTTTCTATTGGTGTAACTACTAGCCAGGCTTTCTGAATTTATGCTTGTGTTAGTAATTCTTAGTTGCAGCTATTGTCTTCCAGAATGCTGAGGGTTTTTTTTTGTTTGTTTCCTACGAAGAAGTGAAATTTTATTCCTTGTTACATGGCTGGTAGCCATTGCATCAGTGTTTTTTCTCCCCCTCCCCTTTCGTATTCCTTTTCTGTCGAACAGAGGATGCCCGAGGATGATGTTACATTTCCCTTACAAAGCTTTAATGAAAGGCGCTGGGCTGGGGTAACCGTGCAGTTGTTGCAGAAAGAGGAATCCTGGGCACGCAGAGGGAGAGCCCACAGCAACTGCGCAGCGTCACGCTGGCTGTGGTGGCAGCGGCTGCTGCTGAAACTGCTCGTGGGGCTGCGTTTCGTGTCACGCCTGCATTTCACTGCCTGATGGAAGTCGTCTTTCGGTAGACCTGAATACCTGATCAGTAATTAAACTAGTTGCCAACCGTGCAAAAAGACAAAGTGAGGTCAATTTTACCATGTTCTTCATATAGTTTTCCTTAGAATGCAAAATACCACTTCTCAAACTTTCTCCTCATTATTAGTTATAAATACAGCTACTGCAAGTTCTGTCTGCTAGAAAGAGCAGTCAAATGGCCTCATTATTTGATGAGGACATTGAAACACAGCAGCATTTCAAAACCTTCGGGCTTTGGTGGCCTGCATCCTGTACAGACATATGATAAATGACAGTCCCTGCTCCCAAAAAACTTTCTTTCTGTCAGGTGAGAGAAGAGCAAGGGGAAATTAGGTAGTGTCCACAGGGAGAAGTGAGATGGCAAATATAATTTAAGTCAGAAGAGTTTCATTAGCCAAGAACACATTCCACTTCTGTTTTGCTGCTGTATATAGTAAGCCATCATTAGTCTAGCTAGAGCTTAGTATTTTTAAGACTGTAATTTAAATAAAATATGTAAGTTTGTTTTGGAAGTCAATTCAGTGCCAGTGAGTAGGACAGAGTTTCTCAGCCATCCAAGAGCAAGGGCCACGGGATAATACTGTGCCCTTGGAGTGGAGAAGGGAAGGGTAGTATTGACAAAGGGTAGTATTGACAAAACCAGTTATTCTGTCCAGGTAATCTGCAGATTCTTCAAATGATGTAACAGCATAAGCATGACCATACCCTTCCATGAAAGACAGTGGCCCACATGGCGGGTAAATTTGGCCTCCAAGGTTTGTGGTCTGTGTTGAAAACAATGGGTCACAGCAGCACCCTGTAGGTCTTCCTCAGGGTTTGCCAGGTCAAGGAATCAGAGCAATGTGCACACAGCCAAAGACAAACACTGTGGGCCCTTTTGTCACTTACTCTTGGCCCTTGATTCAGTGAAGCATCCTCTTCTGCACTGGGGAGGAGGACTTTTGAGAAGGCGGTGTGAGGTAGTCGAGTGCTGCAGTGTTGGTGGACAGGCACATTCCAAAAGGGTTATTTGTGCTAATAAACAGGCTGGCATTTTGGAATGGCTAAGGGTGGGCCTGGGTGTCTTCCTATATCCATGCTTAAATGTTAGCTGATCTCAGAAAGGAAGGACAGCAATGTTGTGGCTGCTGTTGCAGCATGTGTGCTGAACCTGCCAGTATGGAGGAAGCTGTTTCTTTTTTTGTTTTTTGGTCTTGCTTGTGGGCTGGGTGCGTGTGCATGAATTCCTTCTCAGTTCAAACATGTACAGTTCTCACATAGTATCCGCTGCTTGCAAGAGACAAATCTACATCACAAAAGATACAGTTTTGGATGTAAAATGTGAGGTTAGATACAAAGCCCTGTGGTTATGGGGCTGGAAAACACCACAGAATCACAGAATGTCAGGGGTGGCAAGGGACCTCGAAAGATCATCTAGTCCAAACCCCCTGCCAGAGCAGGATCACCTACAGCAGAGCGCACAGGAACGCGTCCATGTGGGCTTTGAATGTCTCTAGAGAACGAGAATCCACAGCCTCTGTGGGCAGCCTGTGCCAGTGCTCTGTCAGCCTCACAGGGAAAAAGTTTCTTCTATTATTTTTGTGGAACCTCCTATGTTCCAGCTTGCATCTGGTGCCCCTTGTCCTGTCATTGGACATCACTGAAAAGAACCTGGCTCCTGACATTCCCCCTTGATATATTTATAAACATCTATGAGGTCACCCCTCAGCCTCCTCTTCTCCAAGCTAAAGAGACCCAGCTCCTTCAGCCTTTCTTCATAAGGGAGATGTTCCACCCCCTTCATCATCTTTGTGGCTCTGCACTGGACTCTCTCAAGCAGTTCCCTGTCCTTCTTGAGCTGAGGGGCCCAGGTCTGGACACAATATTCCAGATGTGGCCTCACCAGGGCAGAGTAGAGGGGCAGGAGGACCTCTCTCGACCTACTTGCTACTCCTCTTCTAATACACCCCAGGATGCCATTGGCCTTCTTGGCCACGAGGGCACATTGCTGGCTCATGGTCATCCTGCTGTCCACTAGAACCCCCAGGTCCTTTTCCCCTGTGCTGCTCTCCAGCAGGTCAGTCCCCAACCAATACTGGCACATGGGGTTGTTCTTTCCTGCATGCAAGACTCTACACTTACTCTTGCTGAACTGCATAAGGTTTCTCCCTGCCCAACTCTCCAACCTGTCTAGATCTCTCTGGATGGCAGCGCAGCCTTCTCATGTGTCAGCCACTCCTCTCAGTTTTGTGTCATCAGCAAACTTGCTGACGGTGCACTCTATTCCCTCATCCAGGTTGTTGGTGAATAAATTGAATAGTACCTGTCCCAGTACCTACGGCTGAGGGACTCTTCATTTGTGTAGTTCTGCTGTTTTCTACATCTTCCTTGGATTGTTTCAGCACTTTCTGGCTTTGTTCATTGCTGTTAAGACATTGGCCATTTGTGGACACCACTTGTAAGACTAAGTAAGTGATGACTATTGTTTGGTCTCATTTCATCTATGATGTCTATTTTTACAAAAACTTAATCAGAGAGAAAAGAGGTTGGGGGATTTTAACAGGCAGTGAATCAAGTGTAATACAGAATGTTCTTTTGCGTGGGTGTTTAAACGTAGGACGTGGGTGGGAGTTCTGCAAACCTGGGAACCAGTGAGACTGTGAACAACTTGCAATACTTTGTGTATAAGTATAATAATATGAGAGACTTCAAATTGCTCTCAAGACCCTTCATTTTTTCTTGCTAGTTTAAAAAAGCTACAGATTTGCAGATAATTTCATATCGGCACTTGTTAAATTTCAGCCAACATCTGCCAGCTGAAAACCACAAGTGCCATTTCCAGCTCCCAGTTGGTGCTGCCACTGGCTGCTGATGACTTTTCCTCTTCTCTTCCACAGATGTAATGGTTCAGGAGTGAGATAATAAGATAAGATATATTAAAGGAAAACAAAATGAAAAACAATCCCAGGCTGCATCACCCATTCTTCATTTTGCAACTCCACTGACTGTTTTTGTGTAAATGCAGGCAATGACTGATTGTCGTTCTTCTCTTTCAAGCCACGTTTAAATTTCTTTTCAAAACTGTTCTTTCAAAGCACTATCATGACTACTGGAAACAAAGACATAAGTGAAGGTTTCTATCAATACATAAAACTATATAATTGTAACAGGGATAAATGGTTAATTTTTTTTCCACCTTAAATGTTAGTTCTGGTATCACTTTTACTATTATCCCAGTAATTAGCCTGGAATCAGAGATTTCCCGAGAGAGTATATTGTGACCTGTCTTTCTCTTTCTCCCCACTCCCTTAAATGGTGTGCCCTCTTCCTGCAGGGACTTGATGACAAATCATCTAAAGTCAATTTGTTAGTGTCCTAAACAGTGCTGAGCAGAATATAGCTGTTCTCATTAGCTTTCTTATTGCCAAAGTGTCAGCACAAAACTCTTGAGGACTTGTTTGTAACATGAGTATGCCTTGATTTGTTTAATATACGTTTTTATCCAATCACAGAGATGGCATTTAACTGTGCTCTGGTTTTAGAATCCTTTGTGAATTAGTCTTAAGTGACCAAAATCAATTGAAAATGTCTAAAGACTTAGTGTGATTGATGGGCATGGCTCTGTTTACAAAGTGACTAGGTTTTAAAAGAGTTCAAGGTTTGCTTAAACAGCAGGCTACAGGGTTATTTACTTCTAAGGAAAGAATACCTGGTAGCTGTTCTCTGTCAGCACACGCTGTCTTGTGAAGTGTATGCTTCTCTTTTGTATTTTTGAAGTTAATGCTGCTGTCATAGCAGTGTAGGGCAGCTTAAGTGATGCAAGATAAATACTGCAGCATTCTCTGATGCCGCTTTGGAAGCTGATTTCTCCTGGATTTTGTTTCAAAAGGGTCCTGGTGCTGACAACTGATACTGAGATCTTTCCTGTTTGGACTGGGTATGTTGGAGGAAACTGCTCTGATTTTTTTGTTGTTATTATTTTTGGGTTTTTTGTGTGTGTAATCGTGGGCATCGATGTTTGCTAGATATTTCTCACGATTCTCAAAGAGTCAGGAATTTAGCACACTAATTTCCTTGGACTACGTATTCTTGGGGAAAAAGCAACGTAATCCAAGCAATAAGAATCCTTTAAAAGGACTGAGAATATTTGTTTGAAATACAACTTTCTTTGTCTATTGTTCCTACAAAGAGGAATTAGATGCTGTTGCTGTAAGTAAATTTTTAAGGTGTTAACAAAATCAATTTAAGGGGTGAAAAATTGCATTAATATCCCAAGGTTATCTAAGGAATTGTTTAGACATATGATAGTGAAAGGTTGCTTTAAGTATTTTATCAAGGTAGAACTGGTAGTTTCACTGTGAATTGTATACGTCCTGGGAAGGTGAGAGGAATGTGTATTGATACATTCACTGAACCATGCTTAGTTAATGCACCGATGCTACATCAGAGTCAAAGATGTGTCCAGGCTATATTTTACTTAATTTTAAAGACATTTTTCATATCAATATGACTAATGTAGTCTGGAATGCAGTTTGCCATCTTCTCTTAATTATACATTATGGCATGGGGAGAGAGTACATGGAAAACATGTGTATGTGGGGTTTTTTGTTTTGCTTGAATCACAACATAGACCAACAGCACTTTGAGGCTTTGTCCTCCAGAAAATGAAAGCATAAGCAGTCTATACCTGTGACATGACAAATGGGGCCACCATTTCAATCTTCCATAGCATGCTAATAACAGAGCTCAGTCAGTGCTGGAGCACTCGTACCTCATCAAAATACTTACTGGTGCTGGATATGGCTTCCCCTGGTGCTGCCCAGCCTCTTCCCGATTCATAATTGTGACAATGTGATTTTGTGTTTTATCATCTTCAAATACTGAGAGACCACAAAAGCCTGAGTATAATTCTCAAATGTAGCAATATACTTTTTCTGTGTGTGCGCATCTATGTGTATACATATATATGTGTGTATGTGTTTCTGGTTAATATTTCTAGGAAAGCTGGCAGTCATCCTGTAATACAAGTAGGTTTTCTTCTTAAGTCTAAGGAGCAGGTGTACCTTCCACAAGAGTAAGAGTACCTTCCACATTCAAACTTTGTGAAATCTACAGTTTTCTGGCATATTCAAATCCTGTAGAAACAGGTACATGTTAATGCAGTCTAGAAGGTAAAGTGACCATCTTGCATAAATGTTACTAGCTTGTATCCGGAGCTGCAGCATTCAGTTAGATATGCTTTTATTTTGTTTTAAAAAAAAATAAAATCTGTGCATGCTCTTGAGCAATTTGTCATTGCTTTTCAAGTTTATTAACTCATTAAGTAGCATTTAATGAGGATAACCACAAAGTAATTAATTTATACATTATGTTTATTACTTCCCTAATGAATTTATGTATTAAATATAGAGTTCCTCGATGAATATTTTAATCTATTTTTATACTTTGTATACATTTTGTTCTCTAAATAAATAAATACGTTACTTCAAGGTCTTTATTCCAGTTTACGGATTGTCTGTAAGAATACCACCTGATTTAAGCATGGTTATAAGTTTTCTTAGGGTGGACTCTACCAGCGTCAAAGCTTATGAAGCTCCTTGTCCTGTCTGAACTGTTTGAGACTGGGTCACACCATGGAAAACCTGTCCTAGGTTACGCTGGGAATTAGCATATTGTTTTTGCTAGTAAATGGTAGTTGTTTGACATCAAGTTCTTCCTTTGGGAGACTGAAGAATTGAGTACTCTGGTTTGATATGTGGGAACAACCTACTTGTCAGTAAATAGTTGTGTTTAGTGTAGGTAACTCGCTCTCAGTAGTGGTAGGGCCACAGAGGTGGCCTCCGTGGGAAGAGACCAGGGTCTGCCCCATGCTGAACACAGCCCATTCCAGCTGTCTCCTATGGACCCACTGCACCCACAGTTGAGCTCCTCAGCTAAGCAGGTGATGCCACTATGAAAAGGTATGCAACAAAGAGTGATGCGCTGCACGGCAGAGTGAGGAAAAAAATAAAAGGTGTGAGAAACAACCCTGTGAACATCCAGAGAGGAAGAAGGGGGAGGAGGTGCACAGCACTGGAGCAGATATTTCCCTGCAGCCCTTGAGAGGGATGATGGTCGAGCAGATATTTCCTGGCAGCCTGCGGAGAACTATGCCAGAGCAGATGATCTCCGCACTGCAGCTGTGGAGGACCTCACGCTGGAGCAGATGGTTATGGTCTGAAGGTACTGCAACCAGTGGAGGGTCCATGCAGGACCAAATTTTTCCTGAAGGACTTCAGTCTGTGAGAAGGACCCATGCTGGAGCAGTCTCTGAAGGACCCAGGCTGGAGCAGGGCAAAAGCCTGAGGAGGAAGCGATGCAGAGGAACTGCTGTGGACTGACCACAACCCTCCCTTCCTGCAGGTGTGGAGGAAGGAGGCAGAAGAGTCATGAGGAAGAAGAGAAATGGAGCTTAGGAAGAAGGGATGGGCGCAGGTGCTTTAGTTTTTGTCTTTGTTTCTCACCATTCTGCTCTAATTGATAAACATTTTGATTAATTTTCCCAAAGTCAAGGCTGTTTTGCCCATGTTAGTAGTTGGTAAGTGATCTCCCTGTCCTTAATGGGATCTGTGACCTTTTCTGACTTATTTTCTCTCCCTGACCTGTTGAGGAGCGAGGATGAGAGAGTGTCTAGGTGGGTGCCTGGCAGCTGGCTGACATTGACCTTCAATAATAATCTATATGATAATTTTCCTATGGACTATACCAAATCATAAATCTAAAATCCTGTAATCTATAACTAGACCATCCGATTAGGAATCTCTATTAAATTTTATGGTTTGTCATCTACAATATTGAAGAAAATAATAAATTAAAGTGAATACAGGCTTTTATTCTTTTTCTCATATTCACAGGCTTAATATTAAAAGTACTGAACCACTCCTAGTATGCAATCATTCAAGTCTTGGACTTGCCTTTAGAGAATTAATTGTACTGATTTGTGGTTATAAATGACATACTTAATTCAAAAAGGAAAGAAATTATTTTAAGAACATAGAATAGAGTAAAATTAAATGTCTTGGATATACGATCATGTGACACAATAACTGGTTTAGTGCTTGAAGCAAAAAATGTACCTCTTGGCAACATAAACTGATTAATGGCTGGTTTTACAGTTGAGATAATCCTGAATCTTGCCTCCAAATTTCAACCTTGTAGGCAATGTAGTCTCTGTCACCGAAGACAGTACCATTAAAATACTCCTGCATCTTCATGGGCATATGTGTCTAATGCATATTTTTCCCATGAAGGAGTGTGTTACTATATATACAAATTGTCTGAGAAATTGATGTGCAGCATTAAAACATTGTTCTGGAAGAAGGATACATTTTTCTTGATGTACTCAGAGTTTTGAGGCATTACCTGTAATGTTTTCAGAATAAATGGGAGCCTTGGCATGTGGTCAGAGAGAAATTTTCTGAAACCCTGTATTTTTATAAGTATTGCAACTTAGACTTAATTATTCATCCTTTGAGGGACATCATACTGATCTTGATTTAGTCTATTATGTTGTCTGTGAATATCTGATATTGACTCCATATAGAGAGCACATTAACTAGTATAATTTATTCAGTATCGCCTTAACAAAGAAAATTGTATTTATTTAAGTAATTCAAAAGAAGCACAAGTTTCCCCCTCATTAAGTAAGATATCTGCAAAATCTTTGTTCTTCTCTAAGCACACAGAAGACTGCAGTTTATCATTTAATACCTTATTTTGTAGTGGTGTGGAAATACTACTTTTTTAACTGCAGCCACTTTAAAGCAATAAGTACTGTTAATTTTTGCAAAAGAACTATATGAACTATTTCATAACCTACTCCGCGACAGAAAGTAGCAAACAAAATCCGTTAAAAATAGGATGAACTGCAGAATGACACAAACCTCCTCATATGAGGGGGACTCCATCCCTTTACATGTAGGTATTAATATTCTAGAATGCAGATATTAATGTTTTAATCAGCCAGTCGTCCCTTCTTCCTGTCTTTCCTAAGCACGAAATGTTCCTCTATCCTGTATCATGTCTACTAAAACTAGAGGAGTTGACAAAAATTTATGTGAGCATTTGCAAACACCAGAGACACAAGGGGCTTTCACAGTATCATGGCTTTGGCTCCTAGTGACAGCTCTCTCTGTTTTGACCAGATTTTTAAGCTGATACAGTAAGCTGTATTGGTTTACTTTTGTGATTTTCTTTCCATGGCAGTGATGGGATTAAGCCATTCATTCTCAGTTTGGATGCAGGGTATATATTAGTAGTATCAGCTCTGCGAATCTAGAGTGAATTACATGGTTCCTGGCGTAATGCAGTTTAGCTCCAGTGTAAAATCAATGCTCTTGTACCAATTAAGGCATGATCTCAAAAATGCATTTACTGTAATACTATTTGTGTAATAAGTAGTTATATTTATTAGTAATAAATATAGTGTAAATGTAGTAATGCTCTAACCAGAAACCTTATAGACATGCACTGAATTTGAATAAATATTTTCTTGCTATAGAATTCCAAAGCTATCGTTTCATTTCAAAGCGTAAAGATTCATTAAAAATATAAAGATCTATTTATAAGCAAAAAAAAATCTGTACCTTACACATGCAGAATTGAGCTGTCTTTCTGCCTCACAAGTAGCTCACCATACTTTTACGTAATTAACATTTATGGCATTGAATGAAGAAATGACTGATTAATGCTTGGAGAACTTTCACTTCTTTTGTGATATGTCTTGGGAGTAGAAGCGGATAGACAACTTATTAGGATAGATTTGGGGGAGGGGTGGTAAAATACTCTTAGTAATGAAGCAGCAGGAGTTGAGCCACACCACCCAAGTCACAGAGGGTGTTGTCTGGGAGAATGAAGAACCACCCAGCGCAGAAGCAGGTCAGATCCAGGAACATCTAGAGAACCTGAAGGTGCACAAGTCCGTGGGACCTGATGAGATACATCCACGGGTCCTGAAGGAACTGGTTGCTAGACCACTAGCCATCATATGTGAGAAGTCGTGGCAGTCTGGTTGGTTCCCACAGATTGGAAAAGGGGAAACAGCCCACTTTTTTAAAAAGGGAAGCAAAGAAAATCCAGGAAACTACAGACCGGTCAGCCTCACCTCCGTGCCAGGTAAAATTATGGAGCAGATCCTCCTGGTATCTGTACTAAGGCACATGAAAAATAACGAGGTGATTGGTGACAGCCAGCATGGCTTCACTAAGGGCAAATTGTGCCTGACTAATTTACTGGCCTTCTATGACAAAGCTACAGCACTGGTTGACATGGAAAAAGCATTCAATGTCATTTACCTGGACTTGTGCAAGGTGTTTGACACTGTCTCACATGACATCCTCGTCTCTAAGATGGAGAGACATGGACTTGATGGATGGATCCCCTGGCTAGAAGGTCACACTCAAAGAGTTGTGGTCAACGACTTGATGTCCACGTGGAAACCAGTGACAAGTGGAGTTCCTCAGGGGTCTGTTCTGAGTCCAGTGCTGTTCAACATCTTTGTCAGCGACATGGACAATGGCATCGAGTGCACCCTCAGCAAGTTTGCTGATGACACCAAACTGTGTGGTGTGGTGGATTTGCTTGAGGGAAGGGAAACTGTCCAGAAGGACCTCAACAGGCTTGAGAAATGTGCCGGTGCAAACTGCATGAGGTTCAACAAGTCAAAATACAAGGTCCTGCACCTGAGTTGAGACAGTCCCAGGCACAAATACAAACTGAGCACAGAGTGGGTTGAGAGTAGCCCTGAAGGACTTGGGGGTGTTGATAGATGAGAAGCTTAACATGAGCTGGCAGAGTGCTCATGCAGCCCAGAAGGCTAACCGCATCCTGGGATGCATCAAGAGGAGCGTGGCCAGCACGTTGAGAGAGGTGATTCTGCCCCTTTACTCTGCTTTTGTGAGACTCCACCTCAAATACTGCGTCCAGTTCTGGTGTCCCCACCATAAGAGGGTCATAGATCAGTTGGAAGGAGTTCAGAGGAAGGCCACAAAGATGATCCAGGGGCTGGAGCAGCTCTGCTATGAGAACAGGCTAAGGGAGCTGGGATTTTTCAGCCTGGAGAAGAGAAGACTATGGAGGGACCTTACAACTGCCTTCCAATACCTAAAGGGAACCTACAGGGAGACTTGGAGGGACTTTTTACAAGACTGTCCACCTATAGGACAAGGGCAAATGGATTTAAATTAAGGGAAAACAGATTTAGAGATTAGATATGAGGAAAAATTCTTCAGTACGAGAGTGGCAAGACTCTGAAATAAATTGTCCAGAGAAGTTGTGGATGCCTCCTCCCTGGAGGTGTTCAAGGCCAGGTTGGATGAGGCCTTGAGTAACCTGATCTAGTTGAGAGGCGTCCCTGCCCATGACAGGGAGGTTGGATTAGATGATCTCTAAGGTCCCTTCCAGCCTAGGCCATTCTATGATTCTATGATATCTAATAACCACCAAAGTCATACCAGAAGTCCTCAGACACAGAATTTTAGTCATACTCTTTTTGTGAGAAATTTTGTCATCCAAAATGGAGGCAAAGTGAATCTCTTAAATTGCCAAGGCTTTGCTGTAAAATAACCCGTCTGCGTGAGAAACATGCATTAGGAAAAACCCCACTGACAGTGGGTCAGTTGCACTTCCTTAAAAAAGGAGTGTACGAAAAAAGAAGTGTGTCTATTTTTCACTTCGTCTCTGCTTTGTTTCATAACTCGCTGTTTCCTAAAATTTCATTTTGTATATACTTAAAATAGAAGATAGTGAAGTCCTCCTTGAGGATTTTTGAAAATGAATGAATGCAGTTTTTAAAAGTCTGTGAGAGCTTTCTCTGGAACAGAGCACTTAATAACCATTCATCAGTCTCCTATATGCATGTATGCTCCAGTCCTTGAATTAATTTATAATTCACAGTTATTAGCAATACATACTTGGAGCCTGATTAAGTACTAGCCAAAAAGACAATCTTATACTTGCACAGTGATGACTTTATCTGCCTAATGAAGGCACTATTGAATCTCAGCATGTTATAGCAGTATTGCTACCTCAGCGTTTCAAAGTGCTAGTCATTTAATCATCACCTGTTCAGTCTTGCACTGCCTAAATTAATATTTTTAGATTTTGAAGGATGCTTTTGTGTGTGCATATATATATGTAGAATATGTATTTGTATGTATAGCATATGAGTGTTAGTCAATTTGATTGCATGAGATATTTCACAGAAACTTTCAAAAAAGAATCCCTTTTTAGCTACCAATTTTCTGAGGGCTTCCCAAGTTTTTTTTCCTAGGGCTGCTTGCTGTCATTTGAAAGAACAATTGTTGACCTTGGATATCATGTTTGAGGGAAGATAGGGCTAGATGTTACTGCTATGTCACATATTAAATCAAAAATAAGACACTAACAGCTATTGCATTATGTTGTACATGCTTGTGTTCATATTGTAATATGCAATATACAAGGATTAAGGACAGAGCTCTACTAAACTTATTTGGGTTCCTCTGTTGAACATTTGTGGCAAAGTATTTTTTCCATTTTGCGTACACTGCAAGAGACTGAAAAAAGAATGGAAGATGGGAAGAAGTCAATTCTTCAGCTAAGCAGTCATTTTGTGCAGTGCCAGATAGTAAGTTAGAAAGCCTATTGCAATTGTCTATTGTTTGTGGGTGCTATTTTTTTTGTGCCCACTGGTTTATAAAAATGTTTTAAAGGAGACATTGTGCATGTGGGGCTTCTACATGGAAACAGAGATAACATTTGTAGCCTATGAAATATATTCCTGTGGATGGTTTAAATGATGTGACCTGTCAAGGTAATGAATGAGGTATTGTACCTAGGCAGGAATATTACAATGGCTACTGTATGCAGAGATGATGTTTCCTAAATTGAAAAACAGGTTTATTAATGGTGTTCTTAGAAAGACAGGACTAATCTAGGATTCTGCTACCGTATTTAATTAACAAGTCAACCATTAACGATCCATGCAGTTCAGCTTGCAAAGTGAGTGATGATCAATTTTTTTGCTGTGCTACGTTCTCTGCTATGAAAAGGTGATTGCAAACCTCAGAAAGCTAATTCAGAAACATAGGTCAATATTTCATTCTGTCTTTTGACACTACTAATTTAGTAGAAAGAAGTATTTACGTATTCCTAACCTTATTTATGATTTAAGCTTCCTGTTTATTTATTTCTCCAAAAATATTATTGTTTACCAAAAAGACAGTTTGATCTGGTAACCTTTTATCAGGGGGAATTTCTTGGGAGTAAACAGGCCATTCAAAATAGGACGTGTGGCCTTTCAAGCCTTGAAATCCGTGATTCATAAATTACACAGTCTCAAGCCAGGGGATGGGTTCGCCAGTTTTCCTGAGGAGAAGGGCATCTGTAGTGCGGGGAGCTTGGCTGCATGCCCCCCACCACCAGTTTGGGTGGCTGGAAGCTTCTGCCCGCCGATGTACACGTGAAGGCAGCCAGCAGAAATACGGGGCTGTGAGGATGGCAGCAGCAGGCATGCGTGGCAGGAGTCTGGCGTGTGACCCGTGAGATATTGTCCTGGAGCACGCGTCACACCGCGGCAACCAGCACAGATGGCAGGAGTGTGGAAAAGGGAAACCTGATGGGAAGTCTGACTGATTTACCCGAAGTTGCCTCCTCTCCTTTTGTTGTGTCATTAGTGGTATAGCGAGGAAATGGAACAATAAAGACCCACTTTGGGAGGATATAATGGTTCAGTGGTGAAAAATGTTAATGAAGGGTTGGAGGGAAAGGAAAAAAAAAAAAAGCTTTTGGGAGTGGAGTGTTCACATGTCAATATATTGCCTGTTTAATGGGGAAGGTTTCCTAATGTTAATGGGCCTGCTCATGATTTAATGCAAAAGATGCTGTTTTTCAGCTCTAAACAGGCAGGAAAAGGAAAGGGAAATAAGAAAGATGTGCAATTCTGTATGTAATGTAAACATTAGTAGACTTTATGAGACATAATTGTAGTGGACAAAAGAAGGATGTGTGAAGTCATATAAAATAGATCCGGAGAGAGCAATTCAGTGTTTAAAGCCTAGGCAAAAAAAACCCCACAAACCAACCAAACAAAAAAAATACCAAGAAAATAACAAAAAAACCTCCAACTCAAACCTCTAAACTCTCATAGATTGCAAAATTTGCATTCAAGTGACACAAAGAAAATTGTACAAGTTGTACAAGGCTGGTGCCTGGCCAGCTTTAGGCAAAGCAGACTAAAAGCTCTGACATTTGGCCAGAGTTCATTGCTGGATGTAGCTGAGATTATCCAGACTACTTTATCAGTAGGTAGCTGATCCAAAGAGCTGGTTTAGGATCCTAAATATTGTAGTAGCCTGTGAATATGTCCTTTCCACTAGATTGGTTACTCATAGTAGTAGCTTAATATGGTAGATACAATTTCCTCTACAAGGAAGGTAAAAGGGACTTTAAGGCCATTCAGTTAGTTAGCACGTTCTTCTTCTGTTCTCTTGCATCTCTGTCTGCACTGTCTGGCTTTCCCTGCAAAGCTAATCTTATGTACAGCGCTGTTATCCTTCTTTGCTGGATGATATATGCAAAAACAAATGTATGGTGGTTCCGCAGAGATGAATTACTGCATGTCCTCAAGTTCCATATCTCACTGCAGTCTCCTTGTTAATTTGTGATGGCATATGAGTACAAATACTTTAAAGGGATTTTTCATGATAGTAGCTGTTTCCCTTCAGTACACGTTAAATTATTCTGGAGATCAGATATTCTTCTTATTTGATTCCCTTGGAAATCATTAAGAACTTTCTTTTTTATTTTAAGTGCCGCGTCATCACAGGGTTGGTTATTCCTGTAGCTAAGAGCAAAACCATACAGTTTACTTGGGGAAAAGATCTGTAGCTGCCTTGCTTCTCTCTCTTTTTCATTACACACCGTATTAAAGAACTCGCACCCTTCAGGCTCTGCTCTCCTCTTGGTGTGCAGGGAAGTGTGTGTGCAAATATCTGTGAATGGAGATGAGTCTGCACCCTGGAGTAGACGTACATCCTTATGCTGCACAGAGGTGTCTAATACTGCAGAACTCAGCTGATGGAGCAAGCAGGCTGTGCATTGTTTATTTTAGGAGATAATGGGCTATAGCAGCTAAAGGGGAAAACACTTGCTACATGATGCATTCAAATGTAATCTTATCTTTATTGGCATGCTGAGCATTGAATAGTTTAGCTGAGCATATGGAATTTGCACTGAAATGCCACCCAAAATAGTCTACAAATATTTTATGGTGCCTAGGCTGGTAAGGGGTAAGAAATCTTTAAAGCACAGCCTGCTGCCTTGTCTGTGCCTCCTGCCCAACTCTCAGACGAACAGAAATGGATGCAGCTGCAGCAACATGTATTCTTGTGGCTGTGAGGCACTTGGATGCAGATTCAACCCAACACAAACCTGTTCCAGAGCATATACATTGCATTACTGTACCTGTTCCACGTACAGTAATGCAACGTATATGTGATAGGCTTCAGTCAAAGCATAGCAGCCCTTCATGGTGAAAAGTGATTTGGCTAGTAGTTTTAAACATCATTTAGCACAAGTTAACTATGTGCTAACTGACCATCAGTGACCCCGTCTCTAAATATCAATCTCTTCCCTAGGTTAGAGCTACCTTGCCACGGGGCTGTGTTAGTGCGGTTGTAACCGCTTGTGTATGCACAGTAGACTGCATATGTGGTCGATCTCAGGAGGAAGGCCACAAGCTCTTGGTTTGACATATCTGCCAGTAACGGCAAGGATGTGCGCTGTGAAAGGTGACGTTTTGTTGGCTGACTGGTTGCTTCCTTCCAGGACTGACTCCCGGTGACCAGGTTGAAGCGTGAAGGAGCTGAGTCATAACTTCCCTTTCCCAAATACAGAATAGTAGAGAAACAGGGCTGGAAAACCTGGACAACTTGTGTAGTTTATCTCCTTGCTCCAAGGAAAAAATAATCTCTTCCATTGTTTTTCTCAGCCAGTGTTTGTCTAATTGTGCGGAGGCTGTGAACCTTGGAAACAGGACTTCTAGGGCCAGAAGCTCACTGAACCAAACTGCAAATTTGGATGGACGTGACTGCATGTGGTGCTTCGGAAAAATACACCAAGGGAAATCAATGGGGCCACTAAGAGACCCCTGAGGGGAGCTCAGGGACTGAACTTGGGTCCTTGCCTTAGTCATTATCAGTGTGATTAGGGGCTACCTGAGATGCAGATCCTGCTGAAAGGATTTGTTCTGGGTGAAGCTTTAATCAGATGCTAATGTGTTTTTAAAATTTTCCTCTGATGAAAGCTTCACCTATTTATGCTAGTGATCTGATAGCTAACCTGAACCTTTTTGCTTGTAGTTGAAGAAGAAAGAAAAATAAATAGTAGACTTAATTGTCTTGCTGGATAATAGGTATGTCAGCAAGCTGGTGTGAAAAGGCTACAAAGGATGTAGAACTGAAGCTGTTAACTTCTTGTTAACACTTGTTAATAGCAGCAAGAAGGATGTAAGGTTAGCACCGGTGCTAGTGCAGAAATGTGATAGATAATGCTGTGGATTAGTTTTCAAACTGACACTGACTTAGTGTTGGCATTTGCTGTGTAGGCGGTTCCTGTGTCAAGTTATTCAGGTGTCACCAATGTTGGGCTTAGAGTTAGCACTGACAGCAGTTGCCATCAGCTCAGTGTCAGACTGTGTGTGTATTTGTGACTGGCGCCATCCCTAGGGAAAGCTCTCCCAAAGGGTAAGTGGTTCCATTCCTTTCTTGCCTCTTCCTCTTACCCCCAGCCTTCCTCATGTTGAAGCTGAGCCTATACAGCTGTCTTGCCTTGCCCTGCTTTGCCTTGCCCTGCCTTGGCTGTGACCCCATGCCAGAAATGTTAGTTCTGCCTTGGTTGGATTCATGTGCCAGGCACTGCATGTAGGATAAACTTGGAGAATATGAATCTACAAGTTTTGCGAAATCAGCACATCGGCTCATCAGCAGTAGTTCTGGAGAGGAGTCTCTTCTGCTGCTTAGTTAAGCATGTCCATGTATTCAGAGTGAAGAGTTTAGTGCAGGTGCATGCTGGGTTTTGAGCATATTAATTTCCTTCCAGTTCTGTGAATTCTGCGTTTTAGAATATGAAGAATTATATCAATTTGGGAATTTCTTTTGCTTTTCCAGTCTGTTATAGTAGACATACTGGACTATGGAATCCTGTACTATTTGCATTTTTTAATTTGTGCTCTCTCAGATTACCAAGAATTTTTTTTAGTTATTGTTTGAATGTCTAATCCTTTTTATTGTATCCAGAATATGTTCACTAACTGAGCTTGCATGTATTAGCACTAAAGCAGGAGCCACTATTATGGTTACATTTGTCTTCTTCTTTTCTATTTCAAGATGCTCGGTTTTATCGCGCAAAAATTAACCTCCTGGACTTTTAATGTACTGCTCTTGTAGTACATATTATATTATATGTAATCTTGTTTCAGTGAACTGTAATGTCTGCATTATAAAGCTTTGTCTCGTAGGGCTCTAAATCTTATGGGGTGATGAACTGCCCATAGTGCTTGGTAACCTTTTCAGGAAGTGATTATGTCGTTCAGCATCTATCAACATTGTTCTTCACAACACCTTTTACTTGGTGAGGAGACAGTGACAGCAAGGTGGGTCAGCTCGTATTTCCTGACATAATGCTTCTCTAATCTGCCTACTACCATATTTACCATATGGGAAACCCTCCTTCTCCTGACCAGCTCATCCATTCTTTATTGCTTAATGACTGCTCTGGGTTTGCATGTGAGCTCTGTTTTTTAAGTATCTGACTGATCAGTTGCAGAATCTTGATCTGACTTTATTATTTTAGAATAATAAGTCTTTTGTCCATCATGCTCAGATCTCAAAACACCAGGCTGTTGGCCAGCTTTCTTTCTTAAGACATTGTAATGATACTTTTATTGCCAGAAACAGAACAACATCGCATGGTGTTGTCAGCAGGAGCAGGGAGGTGATCACACGCCTGTACTCAGCTTTGGTGAGGCCACACCTCCAGTACTGCGTCCGGTTTTGGGCCCCTCACTACAAGAGGGACACTGAGGTGCTGGAGAGGGTACAGAGGCGGGCTACCAAGCTGGTAAAGGGCTTAGAATATAAGTCTTATGAGGAAAGGCTGAGGGATCTGGGGCTGTGTAGCCTAGAGAAGAGGAGATTGAGGGGAGACCTCATCGCTCTCTACAACTACCTGAAGGGAGGTTCTAGAGAGGCGGGAGTTGGTCTATTCTCCCTAGTGGCGAGTGGTAGGACAAGGGGAAATGGAGTTAAAATGCACCAGGGGAGAGTCACGTTAGTTATTAGGAAAAATTTCTATACTGAAAGGGTTGTCAGCCATTGGAACAGGTGCTTGAGTCACCGTCTCTGAAGATGTTTAAGAGACAGGTGGATATTGTGTTGGGGGGAATCGTTTAGTAGGTTGATAGGGCTGGGACAAAGACTGGGCTCGATGATCTTCTAGGTCTCTTCCAGCTGACATGATTCTATGATTCTATGATTCTTATCTAACTGCATTAAAAAACGTCTTTCAATGAAGATGTTACTGGGCTTTCAGAGTTATATAGAGCCTCATGCCAAGTCTAAGTTTGTATGCTCTTAGTGTGAAAAAATCCTATAAAGTCAATGTTAAAGCTTCTGCTGGTTTCAGCACTACCAGGACAAGCTGAGGTCTGAAGAGTAATGAATGAAGATGCAAAAACATATCCACAGTGTTTCCTCTGATCAGCCAAATAACCTACTAACAAATGGTTTGCATACATGTCTTATTCCGAAAGGTCATCTATCACAGTTAATTTACGTTCAAGGGGATCAAAAAACCTCATCATTGTCTGTGTTTTTCTTGAAAGCAGTTCTGTTCCACTCCTGCAAGTATTTTCAATTAAATAATTCTGCCTTCATGCAAATTAAAAATTGTGATAATCCTAGGTGACCTTGGTGTTGGCCTTTCCTCCAGCTACTATGCAGCATTCACAGGAATGTTGTCATATTGGTGTGAGTTCTGCAGTAGCTTCTTGACAAATATATTTGCCTTTTTCATACCAAATCTCTTAAGAGTACGTGTCTATGCTACTGTTTTTTCATAGCCAAGATTAATGTGCTTATACATAATGGAAGTTTTTCTCTATGTTAACATCCCTTGCTCAAGAGGCCATTGTTATCAAAGTGCCATCAGCTTGGTTCATGCATCTAGAAAGAATGGATGAGTGGAGATGAGGAAGGCTTACAGAGCAAGTATCCTACCTGGGCTGGTAGTGACTTGTTTTCTAGCTCAGTTCTGGACCCTTTCAGTTGGCACCTGGGAAACAGAAAAGTCTACAGGCAGCCTTGTTATTCCTCTCTTGAGAGAACTGTTCCCTTTAGTGGCCTGGGTTTCTTCCACACACTTTCTTTCTTCTCCAAAGGAAGCAAACAGGCCTTGCTATTGAGGTGTGTGTGTGCACCTCTTTCATCACTTGCACCTTCAGGTCAAACACCTATCAGAGCGCTTTGCTTGTCCTGCTTCCAGTAGACAGGTCCTGCATATTCTTTTTCTTTTCAGCCTTTTTGGTAATCTTGAACTGCTGCTTTGGGTCCCCCTAGTACAAAGCATCATTGTGTGGCTGTAGTACACGGCTGCATTCCACAAATCACTAACAGGAGTCTGCTCTGTGGTGCTTGCTTGCAGGATCTCTGCCTGGGTCTTGTGCTAGAGTGTGTAGGACCAGACTGAGCAAACTTCAGAGATTTTTAGGTGGCCTCAGTATTTCCTGACCAAGCTACCTCTCCAAGTACTGGACTTCTTGTCAAGAGAAAGGTTCAGCTACCATAGTGGTTAAAGCAAAGGTGCAACACATCAAAGCCTCTGCTTCAGGTAAGAGCAGATAAGGAGCACTAACAATGAACAATGGGACTGGCAGAAAAGCTTGAGAACCAGCAGTGGAAGATTCAATAAGAGGCTAATGTGAACATTCTCTCTTGAGTTAGCATGAATTTACATGCTGCATAACTAAACCAGATTTTGTCTGTCAGGATAAGGTTATGACAGCCTAGTGATTTCTGCCACATAGTCATTATGCTGTTGATCCAGTGTTTGGACTGTAAAACCGAGAGTTGCTTTGCTGTAGTCTTCAGAGATCTGAATTCAGCTTTGCCTGTATCCCAGGGGGTCTGACAACACTGTCTATAAGCTCTTGATTTTTCCCTTTTTTGAATCAGTGAAGTTGCTGTCTGGAGAAAGGTAGGAGCTGGGTAACAGAAGCCCACATACAGGTAGAATGGAAGAAGGGAAACCTGGAAGATACTTATGGAGCTGTTTCTTCAATTCATTCCACCTGTGATAGAATCGTATGCTTGAGGATACCCTGGTCTTTAACAGCTTAAGAAGGTGATTTTTCAGCACACCTTGTTACAAGATTCCTTGAAAGAATGGGGTAGTTTATTCATTCAAAAATCAAATTTTTAACAGTGAAATCTAGGTAATGATGAGCTTCATGAGTTTCATTGGTAACCTACTGCTTCAAAAGTCTTATGCATAACTTTAAAGGTTGGGGAAGAATAAAAAGAAATGGAAAAATAATCAGTGTGCAGAGAAATGTCCATGTTCGTCAAAGGGAGAGAACTTGCAGAGAACTTTTTATCTTATCAGATTCCAGGATTTTTTTTTTTCAGTAAAGTGGGAAATAAAAACTATGATGATATTGGTCCAGCTCATGTGAAATGAGGTGCTTTTTTCCTTTCAGACAAAAGCAAAATCTATCCCTAATGAGAACAAAAAAATACAGAAAAACTGTGATCTGTTTTTATTACTATATAAAGGCCAGATCATGGATCAAGATGTAGTTATTTTCTGTGGATGAAGTGCAGAAGGGAGTCTCACTAGGAAGGATAGTATCAATGACATGTTAAAAGCTGTGTGAGTGCAAGGAATGAGGCCTTGTAAGTTCCTAATTCTGGAGTTGGGGGCCTTCTGCTTTGCAGAAAACAAAAAAAACCCATGAATATGTTTAGAACTAAACAAGGCTGAAGTTGCCGTGCAGTCACAAAGGGTACTGCTGGACCCTAGTGTCAAAAAACCCTGCTGTCAACATCAAATTGTACATAGGCAAAAGTGTCCTATTGCTTTTGTTGTTTGAGGTGGGTTTTTTTGTTATAAAAGAACTCGTACTGTACAATAGTAAAAGCCAGATGTAACGATCTCTTATTTATTGACATCTCATTCAGACAGCTAGCAAAACAGGGAATTGTTATAGCTGCTCATACTTTACAATGCCTCTCTTTTTATTAACAAACCTGTAGCTTCACTTCTGCAGAAAGGTTAATAACTTTTGAGTCTAGAATGAATCTGGTATAATTTGATTGCTTGGAGCTGTTATCAGCCTCTCCAATTGCTCAGCTGCTACTATGTGTGTAACAGTCGCTTCCTAGCCCATGCCCCTTACTCACCTCCTGGGTTTACTGTCTGGCTTTATTGTCCAGTCTTTCAGCTGTCTGCCACTTCAAAGGCTAAATACGTCTGTTGTCAAATATGAATTGCTGATCTCCCCAATGCAACTTGCAAACAATTATCTGTTTTCAGTGCTGGTGTAGCTATTTCTAAATAATGAATATGTATCAGTATAATCTTTATGAGTTAAATTCATTAGTGGAGTCAGGCTGAATTCTACTCTTGCCTGTATTGGGTAGATACTCCACAAGTAAACTTGTTTCTTATAGTAATGCCCAGAGCAGACTTGTTACTTGAAATCTGAGGGGGTGTGAGATGTGATTTGAGTAATACTTTTAGCATATTTCATCTGTAGATGCTGATTAATTCTTGAGTGGGTTAAAGAGATGCTGGGCATGCTCAGCATGTTACGAGGGGTAATCAAAATCCTGCAGCTTTAGCGTGATGAATCAAATCATATTAACTTTGCCTTAGCAAAGCTGGACGAGTTCATATCAGTGTATTGGAATCAAAGTAACAACTTTGCTACATCGAAGCACAAAAATATGTATTTGATAAATAATACTACTAAATAGACCTATTGGCAGAAAAACAAGGAATAAAGTTGTAGGGAAAAACAGTAACAATACAGACTAGAGATCCTGTTACAGTATCAGTTTCATTATCTTGTTGGATGCCATGCGTTAAGACTCCAGAAGAAAATTAGGCTTGGTTGTGATGACTCTTGGTTTTCGTAGATGTTTTCATAACTGTAACAGTAACTGATAATTATTCCGTATTTAGGCAGCACTACATGCCAGGTATACTCATCTAATGATTCCTGTCAAGTTCGAATATGAGATGTATTTTCTCATGTTACATTAATTTGGTATATAAACAAATTTTACAGTGTTAATTTATTTCAGAAAAAAAATACTCCTTCATTTCAAAGGCCTATGTAACTTTGCGAAATGCCAAACATAAACAGTGAAACAGTACTCTCTTTTCTTCAGCTGTTTTGTTCATAGTACTATTCTACTGTCAGTGTGCACAGGTAAGGGAATAAAGAAATAAAAGTAAAGTTTTTGAGGACCTGATCTGGCAAGAAAGGATAAGCATGACTTTACATAATAATTTCTAAAACTAATGTGATTGTAATTTGAAGTACAAAAGTAAATACTGCATTCAAATTCAAATTTGTTAACCAGCTCATACTAAAGAAGTTACACAAGTACACAACTATTTTGACAGTCAGTGTTCCACAAAAGCTGTTTTTTAGTAGTATTATTATCATGTAACTGACAAAATGTATTGCAGCGTAGTCATTAAAACTAACAATGTGATGAGTATAGAACCTTCCTAATAAGAAGAAACAAGGTGCTAAAACCCTTGTTGGAGTTGTTGGAATTTTGCTGAATTGAACCTTTTGAAAAGTTCTCATTGTAAGTCTGTGTACGGCTTTACTTAGCCCTTGTGATGCAACAGAAATCAGAATGCGTCTTTGTTCTGGGTTTGCATGGCTGGGTTTTTGGTAGCGGGGGTGCATACAAGGGTGGCTTCCCCTAAATCCCATAGAGCCGATGCCAACTGGCTCCAAGATGGACCTGCTGCTGGCCCAGCAGCAGCAGTGGTAGCACTTCTGTGATAACGTAGTTAAGAAGAGGGGAAAAAATCTACAGGGAACTTGCAGTGAGAGAGATGAGCGAGAACATGTGAGGACACCAAAGTTAGTGAAGAAGGAGGTACTCCAAGTGCCAGAGCAGAGATTCCCCTGCAGCCCATGGTGAAGACCATGGTGAGGCAGGCTGTGTGCCTGGAGCTTGATGTGGAGCTTGATGAGGATGTAGATATCCACCTGCAGCCTGTAGAGTACCCCACACCAGACCAGGTGGGTGCCCAAAGGAGGCTCTGACCCTGTAGGAAGGCCATGCTGGAACAAGCTCCTGACAGGAGCTTTAGACCCACGCAGAGAGGAGCCCATGCTGGAGCAGGTTTTGTGGCAGGACTTGTGACTCTGCGGAGAACCCACACTGGAGCAGTCTGTTCTTGAAGGACTGCACCCCATGTAAGGGACCCGTGCTGGAGCAGTTCATGGAGAACTGTAGCCTATGGGAAGGACTTAAGCTGGAGCAAGTTTGTGAAGAATGGTCTCGCGTGAGAGGGACCCTGCTCTGGGGCAGGGGAAGAGTGAGGAGTCCTCCCCCAGGGGAAGAAGGAGAGGCAGAGACAATATCTGGTCGCAACCCCCATTCCCTGTTCCCTTGTGCTGCTTGTCAGGGGAAGAGGTGGAGGAATCAGGAGTAAAGTTAAGCCTAGAAGAAGGGAGGGGCAGGGTAGAAGGTGTCTTGTTTTGGTTTTACAATTTGTTTTTATTTCTCATTGCCTCTCTCTTATTTAGTTGGTAATAAATTAAATTTATTTCCGCAAGGCGAGTCTGTTTTACCCATGGTGGTAATTATGAGTAATCTCCCTGTCCTTACCTCGACCTGTGAGCCCTTTGTTTTATTTTCTCTCCGCTGTCCATCTGAGAAGGGCGAGTGATAGAACAGCAGTGGTGGGCACCTGGCCCCTAGCCAGGGTCAAACCATTACAGTCTTCTTTAGTGAATTCTTTCTTCCCTCTGATTTAAGTTTGCCCTAACAGACTGTATTAAAACAGAAAGTTTATTAGATGTTAAAAAAGACCACTTTATGCAATGATGTTTATTATTGATGATATCATAAATACTCATTTGCCATTAGAGATAGTCCTTTGTTTATCTGTGTTGGTTCATCCCGATTATCAGCTTGATAAAGAGAGAAGCATACAATCAATCAAAAATACTATCATGTCATAGCAATACATGTCAAACCTGAAATAGCAACTCTAGTAAAGTTCTCTAAATACAAATAAAGATCTCACCAATTGTTTTACAGGATAGCGACTTACTTGCAAGTCCCTTCATTTTCTGCTTGCACAGCTTGCCTGATGTGACCTGATGATTGCTTGTGTTGGCATCAGTTTATTTGCTGACAACCCATTTTGTCTATTTGAATCACCCATTTTATCAAGCTAATTTTCTGTTGTTGCAATGTCTGCTGATTTGGAGAAAAAAAAAAAGGCTACTCAAAATACGAATGCTTTTAATCCAGGGTGTTTGATGAGTTTCAAGGTATATTTACTGGTTTTTGCAGACTAAACTCCTGTGAGTCTCAGCAAGTCAAAATTCCATTTGTAGAGAGCTATACCTCTGTGGGAGAATATAAAGGAATCAATGGTTTCATTTTAAAGAAATTATATATATGGAGTGGGATCTTTATGTAAAATCAGAGCTGTCATTCCTCTCATTTGGTCTAAATTAACAAATAACTGAAATTGAAGCCAAATTCCTCTTATATGACTTTTTGTTTTCGTAGAATACCAGGTTGGAAGGGACCTTAAGGATCATCTAGTCCAACCCTAAAGAAAACAGTCTGATTGGCAGCCCGTGTGGCAGATATGACTGGATATAAAATGCTTTGTGAAATGTGGCCTTGCTCAGAGGATGGGGATAAAGAAAAAATATTCCTGGCACTTCATGAAGCCCAAAGCTGTCAAACCATCCCGTTGTAACTGTGTAGGCCTTGACGCTAAGGTCTGTGAAGTACTCGCTGTTTTTGTGGGTTTCTGACTCTGGGAAATGCCAAGTCTGGAGAGGAGCTGATGATTGTTCCCTAAAGATGACACCTGAACCTTAGCAAAGGCAGGCTATGCTGTTCCATTTTAGTGGCTGTGTATTGAAATAAATGTTACAGTCTGATGCATACTAAGATGTTGCTTTTATTCTCGCAGTTGCATTGTGTTTGCATGGCAAGGTTGTGGTGGCAGGGAGGACTACAGAGGTGGCTCCTGTGAGAGGCTGCTAGAAGCTTCTCCCATGTATGGTGGATCCAATGACAGCCAGCTCCAAGACAAACCGACCACTGGCCAAGGCCAAGTCCATCAGTGACAGTGGCAGTGCTTCTGTGATAACATATTTAAGAAGCAGTAGAAAAAAAGCCTGTACTATTGCAGATGGAGAGAGGAGTGAGAATGTGTGAGAGAAACAACTCTGCAGACACCGAGGTCAGTGAAGAAGGACAACAAGGAGATTCTCCAGACACTGGAGCAAAGATTCTCCAGCAGCCTGGGGTGAAGACCATGGTAAGACAGGTTGTCCCCTGGAGCAAATGTCCATCTGCAGCCTGTGTAGGACCCCAGACCAGAGCAAGTGGATGCCCAAAGGGGGTTGTGACCCTGTGTGAAGCCCATGATGGAGCAGGGTCCTGACAGGACCTGTGGAGAGAGGAGCCCATGCTGGAGAGGTTTGTTGGCAAGACTTGTGACCCCACGGGGGACTCACTCTGGAGCAGTCTGTGAATGACTGCACCCCATGTAAAGGACCTGCACTGGAGAAGTTTGTGGAGGGCTATATCCCATGGGAGAGATGCCACGTTGGGAGTCCTCCTCCCAAAGGAGGAAGGAGCAGCAGAGACAACGAGTGATGAACTGACTGCAACCTCCGTTCCCCTGCACCGCTGGTGGGGATGACATAGAAAAAAATCAGAAATGAAGTTGAGCTCAGGAAGAAGGGAGGGGTCGGGGGGAAGGTGTTTTAATATTTAGGTTTTATTTTCTCATTATTCTAGTCTGATTTTGATTGATAAGGGCTGGTTTAGCTCAGTGGGTTGAGCGTGGTGCTTGAAACACCAAAGGTCACGGGTTCGATTCCCGTTCGGTTCTCACGTGTTGCCTGACCTAGTCCAGAGGTGGCATCCCTGCCCACAACAGGGAGGTTGGATTAAAATGATCTCTAAGGTCCCTTCCAGCCCAGGCCATTCTATGATAATAAATTAAATTAATTTCCCCAGGTTGAGTCTGTTTTTCCCCAGGTTGAGTCTGTTTTGCCCATGACAGTAATTGATGAGTGATCTCCCTGTCCTATCTTGACTCACGATCCTTACATTGTATTTTCTTCCTTCTGTCCAGCTCAGCAGAGGAGTGACAGAGTGACAGTGGTGGGCACCTGGTGTCCAGCCAGGGTCGACCCACCACACAGTCTTAGAGTCATTTTAAGATCTGCATAAGAAATCAGGCTGGTAGCAGAGAACGAGAAGAAAGTGTTCATGAGAGAGAATATGAAGGCTGCAAATCTAAAGATGAAAGAGCTAGAGAGAGTGTCACACTGAGGGGGACTTTTTGCAAACAGAAGTAGGATCTTAGTTCACGTGACTGCAACTTTGAAGTTTACCAAGAACGTTTTACCTCATTTTCCTTACTGCTGAAATGAAGGAGTGCTTTGGACCCATAAGAAAATACCTATATCATGTTCAGGTGCATTTTCCTTGTTTAACTTGCATAATAATATTTAGGAATGAAGTAATTCTGTTATTCAATTGGCACAGGAGTTCAGTTTATGCAGTTGCTGAAACCTGGGGAGTAAAAGGGAAGTGAGGTTGATGTTTCAGTGTCCTTTCTGAACCTTCATGTAGATTTGGATTAGACTGCTAGTGTTGTTTAGATTTGATTTTTTTTGAGCTGGATTTTGTTTAAGGTTAGGTATTCATGTGGAAACTATACTACTACTGTGCTCTTCCTTGTTTTTCAAAGTGTGTCCGTGGGACACATGCCTATGGGAATGTTGCTGAGCGTCTTCATATATTCATGCCACATTTTTGGCCTTGAGTTCATAGTCTGTGTACGTACAGATAGCTCCCATGTGGCCCTTATTTGAAGTCCTTCAGATGAAAGCAGATACCTGTGCTGGGGTCTGAAGATTCAAATTCTTTTCTGAGAGGATGCAGGGGATGGCAGACAGCGGTTCCAATGAAGGTCACTATAAATTGTGTACTCAGATGAAATAACCTCTCATATTAGCAGAGAGTAGTTTTTCTTTTAACTCATTTTTAGAGGTCCTTATTTGTCAAAGAGAAAACTAAATATATTAAGAGAATTAATATTGAAAATTGCCTAGAATCATAGAGCCATCACAAATCTTGCTAGGAGAGAGCAATCACCTATTTGCACTACTCTAAGAGTTATCCGTAAGCAAAAAGGCGTGATTTCACAGTAGTGTGTGCAGATGATATGAATTAATTTTCTTTACTACCATCATGCCCCAATTTCCCCTATTTCCTCTCCCTTCTTGTCCTCCCAAAATATAAAAAAGCTTGCCTCTTGATGCTCTCAGGGCAAACAACTTTTGTAGGATCATGTGCAGATTGTGAGTGTAGAATAGTTTTATCTCCGGGAATTCGGGATAGCTTTTTTTGGTTGAGAACATATCGAGGCCAAGTTATAGGAAATAGTAGTAGAAACCTGTGTGCTCATTCTGTACAGTTAATGCTGCTGTTGCTACGTGAAGCACAATGGAATTCATTTTACAGCAGTTTCATAACTCTTGTGTTAGCTTGTTGGAAAGCGTAGTCGGGAACTGTAACAATTTTTATGTTTCTCCATCTTTCCTCCGCTCCACATCTTTTCCTTCATATAATCTAAAGAAATCACAGACCAAAATGCTGGTTTCAACTCTGCTGGGGAAAGAAATTAAAGCCCTTGGTTGCTAGTCCACGCAGAGATGTTTTTGTGGTACATCTCAGATCGCAAACCTTCGTGTGCTATTGCAACGTGGCAGTAACTTGAATTTCAACTGTGAAACTCATACTCTCTTTACACTTAGCCCGAGGCAAACAACAGCATTTAACATTGGAGCTTAAGATCAGTGTCGTCTGCAACACCGATGATGTTATTAGATAGGTAGAAGGAGGTGTCCTGCTCTGTTACCGAACGCAGAGCAACATTCAGTCCTAAGATATTGCTGGTCTTCATTCTGCTTTTCTGTCTTACATGTGGCCAGATCCTCCGTGGTTTATGGGACTCATCCAAGATTGTCTGAAGGCAAATAAACTGCTTTTCTTAGAACCCGTTTAGGTGACACGGTGGTGCACCCTGGTTCAAACATAAGGGTGTTTCCACTGTGAGTAAGCACAGTTGTGAAACAGTTGCCAACTTGTGAAGATAAAGACTCAGTGAATGAGACAGTTTCAGCTCCCACTCATACTATTGCCCTGGATGATTGCCTAGTCTCCTTGCTATGATCCAAGTCTGTGTTTGGGGATGCCCTGATTTGCATAGTATTGATGTGATAGACTTTGTGGCTTCAAAGCCTCTATAGCTTGCTGCAGTAGAGATCCCGCTTTTGTTCTGACACATTGTTTTGTTTTGGCTTTCGTTCTGAGAAGACGTACTGCCTCCAGTGCGGAATCCAGAGCACGCTGTGAGCCGCGACTGTTTGTAGGAAGTTTGTAGAAGCAGGAGCTGCTGGAGCATCCTTCCCTGCCATCCCAGGGGCTCACCCATCGCTGCATCCCTCCCGGAGACAAAGCATCATCCCTCTTGCTTAGCAGCCACCAGCCAGTTTGCTGGTGGGCTCCTGGGGAAGCATGGGGAGGCGGGGAGAGGGTCTCCACTGCCTCCCAGCCACACGCTCTGATGGGAAAGCTTCTTAAATTGAGTGTGAGTACGCTCCTATGCTAAGGAAAGTCTGATCTTTGGTTTGCTTATGTTTGCTTGCATGGGGCAAAAATTCAGGAATGCTGGAGAAGCCCTGATTTTTTTGGTGGGTGGGAGTAGTTATGTTTGTTTTTCTGGTTGTTCAAAAATGTCCAAATGCATTACTTGGAATTTACAGTCAAATAATATGTTGATTTTAAATCTGAGTTGGTAGCTGATTTTTACAATTAAACTAATTAGCTGATTTTTATAATTAAGTTAAGACCACTACAGATGAAATACTGTGAAGGTCATGAGTGAAAAATGGTGATATTAAACCAGTCACTTAATAGTAGGAAGCAGAGATCAATATACATTAAAATATTATGCTGTATGTGCTAGGCAGCAATTCACCATGTACTGGGAGGTGAGCAGCATTGCTTGGCTAACGTGTTACCATGTTGCAGAGTTGCTATGGCAATATCAAACCAATGAATAAACCACATCACAGAGACAGGGAGGTGAGTAAGTGTGAAATTGATTCAGTGGAACACAGGAATATGTGGGAACCAAATTGGTCAAGATAAAATTTCTGGTAGGAAAAACTATTTCTTTTCACACTTGCAATATTTTATTATAATGACTTTTAAAACAATTGAAATGTTATAGGTATTTTTTTTTCTACCATAAGCTCTTACATATTTTTCATCTGATGCTATGCGTGTTTCAACATATGTAAGGCATTTAAGAAATGTATCTATACATAGTGAAGGTAGCTAAATATAAAAAAGTACTTTTTTTTTTTTTTTAAAAATAATCACTGGTCATATAAAATCTAGGTAAGATGACTTAAGTGTAAGTTCTGCTATTAGCTGGAAGCTATTATTGTGGAAGTTGTATTTGAAAGCATGTTTTCAAATACATCAGGCTTAAACTTGTTCTTTATTTCTAAATGTGCAGTATAGTGATAAAAACCACAGAAATGTCCTAGAAACAGTGTGCATTTTAGATAGCACATTGATGTAACAAAAGATAGATATCTGTGCTCTATAAATTGATTGCACAAATATTGATCATGCTTCATTGCCCTGTTTTGTGATTTATGTGACCAGTATTTGAAATGTCTTAGGAAGAAAACCTTCTTTCTTTCTTTTTTCCAATTATTTTAAAACATCTATGAAAAGAACAATTATACTAAAATGCACTATCAGCAGTATATATCTGTTACCTAGAGAAAACAAAATACATATGAGGTTTTTAATGGAGATTTCTGTTTTACTAATTCATCTCAGTTCAGATGGACAATCAAATAATGCTAAAGGTTTTCGTCCAGGGAAAGAGATCCTGTTGCGGAGGACTAGAAGGTTATTTTGTTGTATGTGAGTTACAAATGTTCCAAATTGATATTTGTTTGTGTAAGACAAAGAAATCTATTTTCAGAACATTTTTTAGGCTGTCTGCTAGTTTTGGGCAGGGAGCATGCTTCTGTGAGGTTCAGTGCTTTTAGTTTGTGTTAAATTGGTCTAAACTTGCTGTTTATTTATAGCTTTTAAAAAAGTCTCATGTCTTACAGATGCTTTTCTGTTTCATGTCCATCTCCCCCTGTGAGTGTATTTTTATGTGCCAGCCCTTTTTATTTAAGTTGCTCATGAAGAAAAATATGCATAACAATGCTAAATGAGACAGCAATAACTTAAATTTTATTTTATGCTTTAAGATGCCATAGTAGTCTTATCAAGTACAATAAAATTTAGAATGTATTTGCTCTAAAGTGCTACTCTGACACATAAAAGCCACTGTGCTACTGCTTTGGATTCTTTAGTTCAAAGCAGAACTGAATAGCTCAATTTATTTATGGAACAGAAACCAATATTTGTTTGTGTTTATCCCTTTGGCTTAGCTTTTAGAGACGAACATTTGCTAAATTAGTGGCAAGGAAATTGCTGACCAGCACTTTTTTACATGGAGATGGAATGATAAGGCGAAGAGAAACACAGGGTGAGTGTTGGCTCAACAATGAAGCTTTTACAATTTGGAGTTTTAAAGATAGGAATAAAGATCTTCGGTGACACGATAACAACTTGAAGTCCTTTAGTTACGCGTTTTCGTGCATTTCCCTCCAAGTGTTAAGCTCTGACTAAATAGTGTTTCTAAACTCAGTTCATGTGGTGGCAAGCAGCCGCATCTCAAGAGATTGTTCATTTGTGCTGTTTTCAGATGCGAGTAGAATCCCCAAAGTAATTGTTTTATTATCACAGAAATCTTTACTGAGCAGACCTAGCTATAACAAGGTTAAATGGATGCAAACAAACGAGCAAAAATATAATACAAGCCAGTAGCTAGTTCGTGTTGTACATCATATACTTATGAAGTGTCTTTCTTCATTCCTCACTGACCATTTTAGCTGTACCTAGTGTACAAGACCAGCTGTGCACCGATACCCACCATGGATTTTGCAGAGGCAAAGGTGTCACTATCGAAGCTTCTACCCCCTGGGTAGCCCAGCCCACTGTGGTGCTCTCCTCAAGCTGCATAGATTGTGAGGCTGTCCTGGATGAGCTCAGGCATGCAGCTGGAATAGTGGAAAAGTTTTCTTTAAGGGAAGGTGCTTTCGGAAGAGCCTCAGTTTTCCACCTACTGCTTTTGACTTTCCCACTTTTGGTGCATATGGTGCCGAACATGCAGAAGATTCATTGCAGTTTTGAAAGCAAATGAACCTCTGTTCCGAGGAGTGTCTGAAAGCTGGCTTGTTAGCAGAGCTTGGGAGGTAGCCCAGTGTGTGCACAACTGCTGTGCTGCTGCAGACAGTGGTTCATTTCCAAAATCCTTGGAAGCAGTTTTTAAAGTCCGAGTTCTTAGCGAGACAAACATGACTAAGACACAATCATTTGGGACAGGGAAGGAAGAAGTATCTCTTCAGGAGACCAGGAGCACGCCCCAGATCAAGTGGGCTTCTCTTCTCAGCAATGCATATTACTTCACCTTCGGCTTTTTATTTCAGCTTTTATTTCCTGTAAAATGAAATTACTTAGGTCAGCTGCTCTGTGTGGGCAAGCCGAGATAGCTTTCTTTGCTGTTGGCTCTTTGTCATCTCCCTCATGCTACTGGTGTTCCTGCCTCCTGTTTCCCACACTGTAGAGAAGCACCACTCAACAGAGCAGGTTGTCTTCCTCTGTTCCCCATGCCAGGTGGGAGAGGCACACCTCCTTTTCTGTTTCTTTTGCGCTGTCATCAGGACTTTGTGCTTGAGCTGTACCATCTGCTGCAGAGTCCAGTCTAGGATATTTTTTTCTTCCTGCCTGGAACCTTGTTGTCATCTAAAAGGTGTGAGTCCCATTTTAACACCTCTTGTACCTTTGAGCCTATTTGTGTTCTCGTATGTATATAGTTTGACATACTCACTGTTACTGTTAGCATTATTCTTTTTTTCATTAAGCTGCTTCAAGTTTGTTGGTTTTTTTTTTCATTCTTAAAGCCTCTCTCCCTGATTATTCTGTTATCCTTCCCTGGTAGGGCAGTGGGGGGATCATAGAAAGCATCTATCAAAGTTTAGTGCCTGGCCCAGTCTTAAGCTTTGACAGCGAGTCTCTTCTGAGCCCTTTTGGACCGTATGGCTCCTCCTTGAGCATAAAAGTTGCCTTTGCAGCTTCTCCGTAGGTTTCAGCAACATGTCGCCATTCATTTGGTAAATCAGTTATTGCAGCCCTAGATGCCAGCCACCACTCTCCTACACAATTGCCAGTGGTTTCTATGGTCTAGCTCCAGTCCTCTTTGAGACAGCTGGTTTCCTCTGTCATTCTTCTGTGCATCTGTTTGCTTAAAGCTGTATTTTTGTAAGCTTTTCAGACAAGCCACGTTGCCTGCAGTTAATGTCTGTTTCTTGAAGGATCGCATTAGCTGTTGATTTAATTAATTGATATCGCTGTATTCCAAAAGCTTTTGTGTTGGTATGTGCCACTTAAATCTATTAGTTGGATGTTCCTGCGAAATTATCTTTTGTACTGCACTACTGCAAAACAAATATAGCAGAAGAGTGGCTCATATGATAGATTAGGTGGTGGAAATAAGAGCACAGAAACAGCAATGAGTTTGCCTTCTCCCTGGCAGTTTAAAGAGAATCAAAACACAGAATCACTGATCTTGTGACTGAATTGCAGTTGTGATACTACTTAGTGGTCCTTCCTGTAGTCCATGATGCACCCTGAAGTCCTGGCTCACTGCCTGTTGAGACCAGGGAACCCACAGGAGTTTCTTGCTCCTGCTTTCTGGCCTTTGTGTTTTAAGAATCAGGTGACCTGAAGAATGTCAGCTCATCTGCTGAGAGTTCATGAACTGAGCTGCACTAGTAAGGACTAGAATATGTAAGTTCCCACAGGGGCACTGATTTTTCTAACCTTTCAGTACTTGCATTTGTGGTATTTAATTATTAACTTTAAAAGCAGCAGTTGTTTGGGTCTTTTGTGTTTTTGTGTTTGGGTTTCGTTTTTTTTCCCTAGGGTAAGGAACTGCATGTATTGCAACATGGAAGGGGGTGGACTGCAGCGGATTGAAAGCAGAAGATAAATTGTTCCCATGTTCAGTGTTACAATGAACTTGCTTGTTTGATTTTAAAAAATCCAAAACATGAAAACAATTTTTTATTTTCCTGTGCATTTACAATGCCTGTAGTTAAAAGTGAAGTTGAGGTTTTTAACTGTCTTCCACTTATACATAAATGTTCAGCACCTGATTACCTGTGGGAAAGTCACACTTTGCTTTCAGGGCTGGTGAGAATAGATGCTACAATACCTTTCCGAGAGTGCACCAATATCTAGGTGGAAAGGTCCCAGAGAGGGCTTCAGCAAGGCTGAAGCTGGTGTTTGACCTCATTTTCCAGCCTTCCTGGCTCTTGACTGAACTGAGCATCAGGGAATTCTGTGTTCTTGGTGAATGGTGTGGCTGGTGTGACCTGGATTACTTGGCATTAGAAAAACTGCAGGACGTGCTTTTGCCGAATCAGGACTCTTGACTCTAATCCTGTATGCACTTCAACTGCTTTAATTATGTGCTGATTACATTTTCCCTTAACCATTCTATTATCTGTAGCAGACTTCCTCTTTTTAAAGTACTATGAGGTATTGCTGTCGCTCTTAACCCTGCGGTGTTCCACATAATCGTTTGGCTGAATCTCTTGCTCTTTCTAGTAAAAATCGTACAGGACTAGGAGACTTCTGTGCAAATTAAGTGTTTGCCTGTGAATAAAGGTTTTCCTAGGAGACTCAGGGTGTCATATATAGGTCTTAAGATTTACAAATATTAAACACTCCAGGCTGTGAATAGAGCTGCATCCGCTCGACTCAATAGAACACATCATTATTTGCAGTGTATGTCATTGGTGAGAAGTTGTGACCACAGAATATGTATATACTTTTTACAGGCGTGTACTAATGAGTAAGTTGGTATTTCTTTTTAATTGGATTAGGTAGGGTTGTTTTTTTTGGGGGGGGGTTATTGAGCAGAATTGCTAGGGTTATTTTGCTCTAACAGAGAAACTTCTGTATGCTTTCTGTCTATGATAACTTTAGAACTTAGAACTTGTGCATAAAGTCTTGTACAAATAAAGATATTTTAAGTGAGCTGTAAATATCTGGAAGATAAAATTTTATGATAAGTTTCTTATATTGACTGTTTCACTGTAGAATCTAGTATTGCAATTAAACTTTAGTTTTAACTGAGATGTACATAGGTGTTCATTAACATATGCACTTGACTGCTGGGACAGAAGGTTACGGCTGCTTTGGGCATTCAAATAAATTTTGAGTATGTTGTAATTCTTTCAGATGCAGCTGAGCAATATAGTTCCTTCCTTTTGCACCTGAATAAGGCTTGAAAACCCACAACCATTTCATAGAAGAGTATTTATGAAAATTATTGTTGCTGTTGTTTTTAAAACTTCACAAATTTTTCCAAATTTTATGCATTTTTTCCTACCACTTTGGACATGAGCCAGAAAGTGTGCTCGTGGCCCAGAAAGCCAATTGTGTCCTGTGCTGCATCAAGAGAAGAAGGATGGCCAGCAGGTCGAGGGAGGTGATTCTTCCCCTCTAGTCTGCTCTCATGAGACCCCACCTGCAGTGTCCAGCTCTGGGGTCCTGAGCACAAGACAAACGTGGACTTGTTGAAGTAGGTCTAGAGGAAGGTCACAAAAATGGTGAGAGGGCTGCAATGCTTCTCCTGTGAGGACAGACTGAGAGTGTTGGGGTTCAGCGTGGAGAAGAGAAGGGTCCAGAATATCTTATTGTGGCCTTTCAATATATAAAGGGGGCTTATAAGCAAGATGGAGAGAGACTTTTTGTCAGTGAGTGAATTGACAGGATGAGGGGCAGTGGTTTTAAACTGAAGGCTAGGCTTAGACTGGACTGAAGGAGGACATTTTTTTTGCAGTGAGGGTGGAGAGGCACTGGAACAGTTGCCCAGATGAGTTGTGGATGCCCCCTCCCTGGAAGTGTTCAAGGCCAGGATGAATGGGGCTCTGAGCAACCTGACCTAATAAAAGATGACTGAGGGGTTGCTCTAGATGGTCTTTAAAGGTTCCTTGCAACCCAAACTGTTCCATGATTCTGTGATTCTATGACCCCTGGTCCTGATTATTTTAGCTATGGATAAAGGGAAAAAAAGTTACTTATAAGTATTGTGAAAGATTCACAATATAGTTCAGAAATTGGGACAGCTGAATCAACCACTGTGTAAGTTGATTGGTGCATCTGAGGTGCAAATGAGTCACTGAGGAAGGGGCAATACCACAGTAGGGCAGCTGCAGAGATCAAGTACTCACTGAGATTATTAATCATGCTATACGTTCATCTAGAGGTGTGAGAAAGATAAAGTCACTTTGTAAAATACTTGGGTTTGGTTTTGATTGTGGAGAATAACATTCTTTTGTTCTCTAAAACATTCTTTGTATGTGTGCATTTTTTTTATTCTCTGTTGTCCTGTTTTCTTAGGGCATTGAGTTTATTTTCTTTTGCACAAACTATCTGTAGAAATTGTGAAAAATCAAAGGATAGTTATTTATAGATGAAGAAGGTGGGCAGTCTAGTTCTGAAGCTGAAATAATGAATGTAGAACACAATCATTTAATTATTTATTTTCTCAGGTAGGCAGCTCAAAACCAATGCCAGTTTTTTTCTCTGAAGATTACATGGCAAAACACTCAGGAGACTTCTTCCGCCATCTTCCCTCTCCTTCCATTAAAAAAAATCTCCCCCTGAACCTCCTCAGATTTTTACATCCTGGGAGACCCAGTTTAAATAGAAAACTTTAATCAGAGCTGAATAAAATATAAGATCCTAATCATATATCCCTACAGCCTTCCCTCTAACCCTGAGGACAGTGAGATTGTCCCTTCTTAAAATGGGAGAATTAGTACTCCTCTTTCACAGAGATGCTGTCAGGAGAAATCTGTTGCGACTTAGAAGTATGGGCTGGCAGCCTGCCCTCTGTGCTCAAGGAGGCATGGCACCATGCCCAGACTCTTTTTCTCAGGGTTCCAACTTTCTTTCACATGGCTGTGCAAAATCAGTCTATACTTTCTTCTAACCTTCGTTCTCCTGCCGAAGACCCATCTGTACTACCCAGAGGTTTCTGTTCTGTTCTTTCCAACTTAGAATTCGCTCCTGCTCCTTATTGTCAGCTTTGTTGCTGTAGCCAATGCATCTTAGCATCTTAACCTTCTTACACAGACCAACTTTCTTAATTCAGCTCAGCTCTTGGATGGCTTTTCTGACCTCGTAGTACTTTTTGATGAGCCTCAGGTAGGGGGTAGCTAATCCTCTGATAATTGCTGGAACGATGGTCTGACTTGGCTTATTATAAGTTGGGCCATTCTGGAAAAAGTTAAATGATTGGATGCTTTGGTAATGCATGTTATATAAATATGTTGAATTGAATTTTTTTAGACAGGTTCAGTTTGCTGTTGAGTGATTAGATTGTCAGAGCTTTTCAACATGCTATAGATAGTGACCTTTCAAAAACATGTTTGGTTTTTTTTATTCTAGTGAAAGGAATTAAGCTTTCTTGGAATCTCTTCTTAATGAAGAAAAAGGATTAACAGCAAGCAAGGAGGTGACACAAATTGTATTGGAGGAAGGGAAAATACAATGCTATTGGCATTTTACAGTGATTCAAAGTGAATAGTTTGTCTGCCTGACATGATCAGAAGACAGAACCCAACTGCTTTATTTGTATTCATTTCATGTTCAGGATAAAACACGGAGGAGATTTTTCAATATTGAATTCTGAAATAATGTTATATCCTCATGAATTCTGAAATAATGTTATATCCTCAGTGTCTACGGATGGCAACTTTAAAAATAGTAAAATATACACTATGTGATATACTAGCATGCTCAGTAATTCAAAGAGAAAAATGTGAGAAAAAGCTGATGCCACTTAATGAAAGGTCTGTCATAGACTCTTAAGCATGAATTATCTTTTTGCAATATTTTTGTGGTGCATCTTGCTACTACAAGGCAGGATGCAAAGGCAGGTGGCACTGCAGTTACCTTACTTGACAACATTATCACGTCAGGTATCACATTTTCATTTGAATTCATTCATCTGTCTAGGGAAACTGGAGCCAAAGAGAGCACAGCCTGCAATTCGGCTTACAGGCTGCTACAAACAAGAACTGTCTCATGCGTGACACCCTGGGAGAGTCCAACATGAATTTTGGCAGGGCTGCACTAGTAAAGGTCTTGGAGTCATCATCAACAATTCCCTGATATCCTTAGCTTATTGTATATCAGCACCAGCAAAAATAGCCGATAAAAAGTTGGGCTTCATCAGGAAGAGTATTGAGAATATGACAGAGAATATGTGCTGTGGTGTATAACTTGAGTGTGCAGGTCCTGTTTCCACCTCCCAGGGAGGGCAGTAGAGAAACAGAGCAGCCACTAAGTTAATGAAAGGAAAGCAGCTGTCTTTGAGGACTAGCTGGGTCAGGGATTACTCATTCTGAGCAGAAGACTGGCAGAAAAGGTACATGAAGGTTTAACATCTTAGGAGCAGAGATGTTGCTCACCAAATCTCATTGTATTGGAATTGTGTGACATTTGAACTCTCAGGAGGTTGGTTTAAAGCAAGTGCAAGTACTTTATAACAAAGTTACAAATTTGGATTATCTTTCTTCCATTAGAGCTTCTGAGTGCAGGTGCTATAAAATTTTAAAAAAATTTAAACCCAGCATATTAATGGGAAGTAGGCCCATAGATGGATACTAAAGGGAATAGACAAAAGTATACTCTAGCATCCCTAGTTCTGTGATACTCATTGCAGGGATTTATTTATGGAATAAACTGAAATGGGTAGAGACTGGTGTTTTAGTGGTCTGAACTGTTTTGATTTTTCTCTTCGTGTTTGCTCACAGTGATCCCTGATGAAAAGAAAAGGCTTGAAGCTTAAATGCTGCTGAAAAAATTTGGTAAGACAAAGTGATCTTCCTTTTGGCTGCCTAGGAAGATACCCAGTCCAATTCTAGATGATTCCTGTGGTGCTAACCTGCTTCACTTGTCAGTGAGAGAGGCTTTGTAAATTCAGAACTTCCCAATTGCTGCAGAGGGCTAATGATAGGTACAGGCATTTGGGGAGTTTTCGTAGGCATTATGAGCATTTGACATTCTGGACATCCTAAGGGAATCTCAGCTGATAACCTTTCAGTTTGACTCACACTCTTTACTAATTCGCAAAACCAAATCACAAGCAACTGATACCACTCTTGGCCGAAAAAGCCATTGCCTTTTGTAGTGAAACATTGTTCCTCCCCTTAGAAATATACTGTATTCCAGACAGTGAAGAAACTCATTGTAGATTCACAGGTTGTAATATCAACCCTTCCACTCCTGAGCAAGTTTACAGGGTGCAAGTTAGACAAAATACGTATTTATCTCCTAGAGGTTAAGTGAGAATGTACTCTGAAGTGATTGCATTGGTGAATTATAAAAAGACACCAGAATAACTCATGTATTTGTAGGCATTCTAAACACAAAATAAAATGCAGTGGAACTCAGTGTGAAAGGCTGGGACTTTGAACATAGAGTTAACCTTGAATGTAGTGAACTAGGTGACAGGCATCAGATTATAGTAATTTATTGAATAATTTTGATCACATGTTCATGCCAGAATAGGCTAGATTTTTTTTCCCATTTTAAAACTGTTTATAAGATAAATTTATTGCTCTGTTGGTTTTGATGGTTTTTGCTTGTTTGTTAGGAATGGGTTGGGTTTTTTTTATTTCTGCTAAGTACTAGAGCTACCTATTTCTTACAATGGATTGTGGTATAGCAATTCACACTATTGGCCATGACAAGTCTATTTTTCAGATGTGTCTATGAGAATACCAGGATCTAAACAAATTCGTAGTTAATGATGCACATTGTTCCCTGGAAGGGAGCATAGAATGAGCAGCTGCCAAGTCCTTCAACTGTGGAGCTATATAGGAATTGGTTGTCCCATAGATGCGTTTTAGCAGTTAGATGACAGCACAGACTTCAGCGTCAGCCATACAAAAACTAAACAAGGGTTCTTTGCCCTACATGATACGACACTCATTTGTTTGGTTGAATCACTGTTATTGGCATCTTATTGGTAAAAATAATTTCATAAATGGAGAACAATTGTTCAAAACTAAATGCCAAGGTTTTATAAGTGGGAGAAAAGAAAAGGGGTTTGCAGCATTTATATTCATTGCATATTCCTTCATGTGGAAGACGTATCTCCAGAAATGTGACTGAGTATGGATGGCTGAAGTATAAGCCTTCAGTAAAGCAAGCTGTTACAAATGTCTTAAATTAGCACCTACACTCTCTGGTGTACAGAGACTTCTGCAACAATCTTAGGATATGCATATTAAGGTTGTTTTTTGGTTTGGCTTCAGGATGTGCAAGAGATTATGAGTCTTTAGGATGAAGATGGTAGCTGTGTGCATCCAGCATATTATGTAATGTTCAACAAATTTGAAATTTGATGTCAACAAAGCTTGTCTATATGGGAGACAGAAGTCATGGGGTGGTGGAAAGTAGCCAGGGGTCTGAGAGCCATCACAAACTAGGGATCATTGTTCTCAATCCATGTTTGTGAGCTCCTGTAAGGCACAAAATATGAAGTGCAGTCAAGAATCACAGAATGGCTTAGGTTGGAAGAGACCTTAGAGACAGTATAATCCAACCTCCCTGCCATGGGCAGGGACGCCTCTCAATTATACTAGTTTACTAAAGGCCTCATCTAACCTGGCCTTGAACATCTCCAGGGAGGGGGCATCCACAACTTCTCTGAGCAGTTTATTCCAAAGTCTTGCCACCATTGTACTGAAGAATTTCTTCCTAAGATCCAATTTAAGCCTATTCTTCTTTAATTTAAATCCATTTCCCCTTGTACTATTGCTGGACACTCTTGTAAAAAGTCTCTCCGAGCCTTCCTGTAGGTTCTGGTACTGGAAGGCAGTTATAAGGTCCCTCCAGGGTCTTCTATTTTCTAGGCTGAACAATCCCAGCTCCTTCAGCTTATTCTCATAGCAGAAATGTTCCAGCCCCTGGATCATCTTTATGGCCCTACTCTGAATTTGTTCCAACAGTTCCTCTCCACAGAATCACAGAATGTTAGGGATTGGAAGGGATCATCTAGTCCAATACTCCTGCCAGAACAGGATCACCAATAGCAGGTCACATAGGAACGCATTCAGATGGGTTTTGAATGTCTCGAGAGAAGGAGACTCCATAGCCTCTCTGGGCAGCCTGTTCCAGTGCTCTGTCACCCTCACTGCGAAAAATTTTTTCTAACGTTTTTGTGGAACCTCCTATGTTCCAGCTTGGGTCCATTGCTCATTGTCCTGTCACTGGACATCACTGAAAGAAGCCTGGCACTGTCCTCCTGACACTCCCCCTTGACATATTTATAAACATTAATGAGGTCACCCCTCAGCCTCCTCTTCTCCAAGCTGAAGAGACCCAACTCCTTCAGCGTTTCCTCATAAGGGAGATGTTCCACTCCCTTCACCATCTTTTTGGCTCTGCGCTGGACTCTCTCATGCAGTTTTCTGACTCTCTTGAGCTGAGGGGCCCAGGACTGGACACAATATTCCAGATGTGGCCTCACCAGGGCAGAGTAAAGGGGACAGGAGGACCTCTCTTGACCTACTTGCTACTTCCCTTCTAATGCATCCCAGGATGCCATTGGCCTTCTTGACCATGAAGACACATTGCTGGCTCAGTGCTGGCTCTTATGGTGGGGTCACCGGAACTGGACGCAATATTCAAGGTGAGGTCTCACAAGAGCAGAGTAAAGGGGGAGAATCACCTCTCTTGACCTGCTGGCTACGCTTCTCTTGATACATCCCAGGATGCAGTTGGCCTTCTGAGCTGCATGAGCACTCTGCTGGCTCATGTTAAGCTTCTCATCTACCAATATCCCCAAGTCCTTCTCTTCAGGGCTACTCTTAACCAGCTCTGTACCCAGTTTCTGTTTGTACCTGGGATTGGCCTGATCCAGGTGCAGGACCTTGCATTTTGACTTGAACTTCATGCAGTTTGCACAGGCACATTTCTCAAGCCTGTCGAGGTCCTTCTGGACAGTCTCCCTTCTCTCAAGGAAGTCCACCACACCACACAGTTTGGTGTCATCAGCAAGCTTGCTGAGGGTGCACTCGATGCCGTTGTCCATATCACTGACAAAGACATTGATCGGCACTGGACCCAGAACAGTCCCCTGAGGAACACCACTTGTCACTGGTTTCCGCGTGGACATGGAGCCGTTGACCACAACTCTTTGAGTGCGACCTTCTAACCAGTTCCCTATCCACCGAATGGTCCATCCATCAAGTCCATGTCTCTCCATCTTAGAGATGAGGATGTCATGTGGGACAGTGTCAAATGACTTGCACAAGTCCAGCTAAATGACATCAGTTGCTTTTCCCATGTCAGCCAGCACTGTAGCTCTATTGTAGAAAGCCAGCAAATTAGTCAGGCATGATTTGCCCTTAGTGAAGCCATGTTGGCTGTCACCAATCACCTCATTATTTTTCATGTGCCCTAGTACAGCTACCAGGAGGATCTGCTCCATGATTTTACCTGGCACGGAGGTGAGGCTGACCGGTCTGTAGTTCCCTGGATTTTCTTTGCTTCCCTTTTTAAAAATAGGTGTTATGTTCCCCCTTCTCCAATCTGTGGGAACCAACCTTATCTCGTAGAATCATAGAATCACAGAACAATTCAGGTTGGAAAAGACCCTTGGGATCATTGAGTCCAACCATTAACCCTACACTACAAGTTCACCCCTAAACCATGTGACCCAACACCACATCTAAGTGACACTTAAACACATCCAGGGATGGCGACTCAACCATCTCCCTAGGCATGTCCAGTCTAAACTTGCCCTATTGCAACTCAAAACCATTCCCCCTGGTTCTATCCCTAATTACCTGTGAGAAGAGACCAGCACCAACCTCTCTACAATGTCCTTTCAAGTAATTGTAGAGCATGATGAGGTCCCCCCTCAGCCTCCTCTTCCTCAAACTGAACAGTCCCAGCTCCCTCAATCGCTCCTCGTAAGATCTATTCTCCAGGCCCTTCACCAGCTTTGTTGCCCTTTTCTGCACTCACTCCAACACCTCAATATCTCTCCTATACTGAGTGCTTGAAAAAAAGCAGACTGTTATACTTGCTTGAAAAGAAGCAGACAGTTGAGACTGCTGTTGTTTTCTTTGTATCACTAAGGCAATTTCCTTATTACTGCCTCCTTTCTACATTCTTGCACACACAGCATATGTTTTGTTATGACATTATAGTTGTGTGCAATATCTGCATATTTTCCCAATGTGATCATCTGAGTCTATTGAGATCTGTTTTTTACTGAGTTTTTATGAAAGACAATAAATATATTTAAAAAACCCTAAATAAATACCGATTTTACCTGTGGGACATTGAACTGTAATTCTATCCCTCACAATTTCATTTTACTTGCTCTTCTGGGACCTGTTTCAAGATATTAGCCATCAACCTGGGTTGCATGCGCAGTAAAAGAATCAAGTCTCTAGTATCCACTGAACAGTGAGATTATATAACTTTATCTAGCTACCTGCTTTAAGCTGTGTGCAAACAACTAATTTTGATACTGACACTATTCACTTACTGCATTGCTTATCTTGTTACAGAAAGACTAGTGACATGTAAGTGTATCTTTGCTGGTTTTGATGGAGATTTGTGTAATATGATTGTTTCTAATTCTAAGTCTTTCATTCACCAGTAAATTATTACATAGTTGCTGTAGAAAAACAGAATCCACTTCCTAATTTGAAAAGGATGGCTTTAAGATCTGTACCTGTATTATTTTTTGTCTAACTTATTTTAAATAGAAGAAAGTACAAGGGGAATGGCATGAATTATGTGAGAAAAAAACCTGAAAGCATGCAGTGTTCAAATGAAGAAAGAGCTGAGAACTAAACCAGACTGTCACTTAAGGAAAAGCTGCTTTTGAATATTGAAGTTTCCCTGCCAAACAACAGGGTGTATTTAGTACACTGCAGTGGTCTATGAAGTTCTTATAGGAAACTAGGAAAAGGAGGGATGCATAAAACTAGTAAACTGCTGTTTTGAGTAAGGATTAAAGTATAACTGAGGGGAAAATAAGGCTGACTTGAGTATTAGCGTCTACTTCGATTTATATTCAGATATCATCACTGTGTGTGCGTCTCAGGTGGGAGAAGGAGGAGATCCTACAATGTCATCTCTGGAAACATGAAAGCTGAAGGTCAATGTTTATGACATTGTGGGGAAAAGAGTTATCCCAGCCTGGCTTAACGGCTGCATTTTTCTCCTGACGTTACCCCTTGCTGCTAAGTGAACTTTACCACAAAACAAATATTCCAACGTCAGGGTCAAGCTGGTGGCCAAAGCAAGGGCTGGAAGCTTGGCAGCCCCTTGCTCCCTGTCCTGATGCTCACAGGCTGTGCACAGCCAGTGGTGTCCCTCGCCTGCGTGATCCCACCGCTGAGAGCAGATGGCAACGGGCAACTATTCCTGCTCCCAGCCTGATGTACCTGCTGTCCGTGCACTTCGGTGAAGCTCTGTGCCATTGTTCCTCTTCCTGCCTTTCACTTGCATAAATACTGTTTGCTCGTGTGTCCTGGAGGTGGTTTTTATCCTGTGGAACAGGAGAACGGCTACCTGTGCTCCTGTGGTTTGTGCAATTTTTGAGACATTGCTTTCCCAGTTACACCAGCCAGTGCTCACTGCCAAGATGCCAGCTGAAAGGCATGTAGCCCCTTGTTCACTGAAGTCTGTCGAGGTGACCTAGACCAGTTTTGCAACTTTTTCTCGTGATCTTTATAAAATGGCCTCACTTTGTCAGCCTTGGATGAGGGGCAGTTATGTTGGCAGAGGGTATAGTGATGAAGATCTGGGATAGCAGCAGCCCCATAAGTCTGGTAAAACAGCAGTGGAACCTGGGAGAGGATGTCCACACAGTCTAGGGAAGGTCCCAGGAGAACAAATCCCAGCCTTTCCATGTGTGAATTGTTGTGGCACATATAGTGTCCGTGCTATTTTTTAACAATCTGTGAATTTGTTATCTTTATTTTGTGCTGACACTTTAAAGATAATGAAGAATTGCTGAATCCTTTTAGACAGCTGTGTACACATCTGGTGCCAGGCACCTAATGGAAGTCATAACTACCTTGCCCTAGAGCCATTAGCTGAGCTTTGCAGTTTGAGATAAACTTCGGGAGAATACTTGGTGTGTGTTAGAAATGGTTTTTAAATCTTTATCATCTGTGTTCTGCAATACATAAAATCTTCAAAGCAGCCAATATTATTCTGTAAATATTAATTACAGACAAAGCATTATCCTTCCTTTATCTGCAGTCTATCTTTCTGAAGGAGGAGCTGTAAGCATATTTAGTGGAAATGATGTGGGCTCAAAAGACAAGGAATTTTTCAAAATCTGTGTTTATTGTTCTTTGTCTCTTACCAGCTTAATCACTTCAAATTAGAAGCATTGTTCAACTGTGGCACTGTTATTGGGGGAGGGACAGTGAAGGATTTATGATTTTTTTTTTGTTTGTTCTGGTCTTCTTGGTACACTTCTAGAAGTTGATACAAAATTTGCTAATCGTAAGTTTCAGTGCTTACAAGGCATCCAGATCCTTGCACTGCAATCATTGTTGTAAGAAGATGAATCTGAGTTTTTCATTTAAGCAGGAGGCTTAAATTCGTAGAATTACAGTATAAAATTCCACATGGATCAAGTGCACTGACTCACCTGTTATTCTTTCTGTTTTAAACCTCTGAACTTCTTGCCTCAGCTACATCAACATGGAAATTTCTTAAATGAGATATCTGTCATTCTTTTTGTGTTGTTTATCTGAATTGGTAGTTTCTGTCTTGTAGAAATAACTGGTATTTGGAAGCAAACATGGTTAATTGTGATACAGACTTACTTCAGAAAATTATCACTGTGGTCTCAAGAATCCAGAGTACGTTACCTTCGAAAAATCCTTCTGTTCTGATAAATACATATGCTTTTTAAAGTAGATATTCAGCATAACTCTTAAATTATGAATCATGTATTCTTTGACTTTGTCGTCTTTATTGAGATGAGAATTTCAGTTGATAGCCATTCAAAAATTTCATTAAATCCTTCTGATACAAATGTTACTGTATCACACTATTTTGGAGTTGAAAAGGTTATTAGATTATATTGAATAGCTGGTTAGTTTCATATTGTTTTGTTTTCAAGTACACTGTGCATTTCCTAGCTTTTTATTGGCCTGCATTTACTAATATTTAACACATCCCTGTAAGTTTTGTGAAAATAAAGTACCAATTTTGAAAATACTTCTGTTTTTGTCAAGACGTTTAAATATACATATCCAACAGAGTGTGTGCGTGTGGAAGAACTGCTGTGCGGAATACAGCCCAAGACCTCCTGGGCCCTGCTCCTATCTCCAGCAATGGTATGAAGCATATACTTAAGAAGGGAATACAAACAGAGCATGTGTGCAATGATTATTCTTCCTTTCTAGGGCTCCATCCAGGTCATAGTATCTGGAAAACTAAGAACTGTTCCTAGACATGTTTCTATAATCCCATTTACGTTTTAGCGTGAACAACGTCAAGAAGTTCCAAAATTTAATGATGTGCTGTATCCTGCCTGATACTGAAGGGCACTACTTGGTTTTTTTATATTATGATAAACAATTAAAAATATTGTTCTGTTTACTAGTATTTCTGTATTCACAGTGTCTTTCTCAAAATAAACATCTTACCTTTTCTTGTCTGTCTTGGTATTGAAGTTGCATTGTGCTTAGACTGTAAGTAGCTTGTGTGTGTCTTTGGAGTGATCCAAACTGCATGGAGTACCCAAGAGGTGAACAGAGTCTGGATTTATGGACTGTGCACCAGTGAAACCCACAATAGTAAGAGAGTGACTTAAATTTAAGTACAGAATGTTAAGCTGAAATATTAGCATAAAATAATGACTTAGCTACAAAAGCCTAAACAGGTATGAGCAAAGCTCCAGTCCTGTGATTATGTCCACATGGTCTCTCCAACAAAGCCTTTTTGATTCCCAGTCAGTGGGTGGCAGAAGCTGGACCCAGTTACTCTAGAGACCAAAATGAATTAAGGGTTTTGAATCTGTTTGTATATCTCAGTCTGGCTAGATGTAAGACTAGACTTGCTGAAATATTTAGTAGTCTTGGATTTGATATTGTCATGTGGGTCTATTTCAAAATCAATGACAGTGTTGCCTTAGGTGTATAATTTGTGTTAGATTCCTCATGCATTAGTTTTTTTTTAATATATGTGTTAGAAACTGGGTTTCCCAAGCAACTGTGGCCACCTTGTGGATTCTGCAAAAGAAAAATATATTTTATAATATAAGAGGGTAGTTAGGACAGTTTTGACAGTTAAAAACTTCTTGTTGTGTTATTGGTCCTGGTTAATAACTTTCAGTCAACACCTTTTTGTTAGAAATAGATTATTGTTAATAAACATAATACTTCTACTACTTTTATAATTAAAACTCTAAAGTATCTTCTTTCAATTTTTTCATCAAAAGATTCCTGAAGTTGGTAAAGTTTTGCTGGGAAGGGGAAGGAAAGAATCAGTTCAATGGTCGTGTTGATCTTTTTTTTTGGAATTGCAGTTCTTTTATATCGCCTTCACTTAAAAATAGATTTCTGGAGAAGAACACAATGAAGATGTGGGGAGTTGACCTTGTTCGGCTGCTAGATGCCCACTCAGCTGCTCTCTCACTTGATTTTTCCGACAGAACAGACAGAAAATGAGAAAATAAGACAAAAAATCTTGTGGGTCTAGATAAGGACAGGGAGATCACTTACCAATTACTATTGAAGGCAAAACAGGTCGTGATACCACCCTATCAGCTCATCCCACTGCCAGCACCTTGCCATGTAATTTCAATAAAGAAGGCAGAAGAAGTCTTTAAAATAAAGCATAGACCTGACATGAAAACAAATAGATATGAATTAACCATTAACATATAAAGACTTCAGATTAAAGATTTCCAAATTGAGTTGTTCGCCACCTAATTCAGTGAAAAAAAACCAAACCTCTGATTCTGAAAAGAAAAGTGATTGTGCAAAATAAATATACATTTTTGTCACCCTGGATCCAATTTGGAAATGCTGATGTACAAAGGTTTGGTTTATTCTGAAAACACAGAGCCAACTGAGATTTCATGGGGTTGCAATCTTTTTCCCATAGGTGCTGCTCAGGATAAGATCAACCCTGCAGAAGCTGTGCTCTGTGCCAAGAGCACAGGGGGCTTCTGAGCCAAAGAGCCTTGAGAGCCCTGAGCAGTCCCTCCACTTGGAAATTGGAACATGTGGCAGAAACTGCATGGGATCTTTAGGAGAACAGTTCTGTGGGAAAATTAATGACTTTTACAAACTAATTTTAAAAAACCTGAATGAAATTGTGCCCTGGAAGTAGGGAGAAGAGAATCCTTCGAAAGTAGGGAGAAGAGAATCCTTCAAAAGATAGAGGGCAAATCGTGTAGTGGAGAAGGCTGTTCCCGTGAACAGGCAGAGGAGAATTCTGCCTGCGAAGAAGAACAGAGGCTTTCTGTTGTTGCTGACCACGCAGTCTGTTTGGTCTTGACATCTGCTTAACTGGGTGCAGGAGTTTGCTAACTGAGTCACTTCAACTCACAAAGCTGGTGGTTAGCTAACTGGTGCTAGCCCCCTGCGCCCAAGTCGAAAACCGCAGCAGTTTTCTGTGGTATGAGGATAATGTGTTGAGTCACTTCAGTGAGAGATTGGTAAACTTCTGAGCTGGGGCAAGAGGGGATGTGATGTTACATTATGGAGATAGGGGACGAGGATTGTGAAAAACAGGGGCAGCTGAGGCAAAGCAAGATACTCCCCTTGTGGTATTCTCCTCCTTGGCAGGCCTGCTCTGTTGCAGCATTTAACTTTACCCTGAAGACAGCAGCAGCAAGCATGGAACTCGGTGGCCTGAGAGCATCAGGCAGCTCAGGTTGTGCAGCCAGAAGAGGTTCCTCCTTGTGCGGGACTCCTGGAGCTGTCCAGGCATCTGGACACCCACAGTCAAGATTATTAAAAGCTTCAGGATCTCTGGCACTGGTGCGAGTTACGTAGTGGGGATGTCCACAGTCCCTGCTCATGGCTACCTGCCTGAACTTTGAGAATGTTGGTAAGCCAGGCTTCCAGACATCTGCTGAGAAGACAAGCAAGATTTCACTTGAGTTCTTCAAAAACTAAACCCAGGGTGGATTACTATGACAGATTAGATTCAGCTGGTGACAGTTTTCAGTGTGACTTGTTTTGCCAGAGAATTTGAGTGTCTCTCTTTCTAACCAAAGTGAGTATTCATAAAGCCACCCTGAAGTCACTGCCAAACTGGAATAGTGGAGGCAAAAAATAGCTTGAAGATGTAATTTTAAATTGTTATAAAGCCTGTTATCTAAAATAAATTGGACAAGGTGATACAGGTATCACATATCTTATTTCCCAGTGTGAGGTGCCACCACCGCGTTATCATATGATACTGTAGTAGTGAAGAGCTGTGTTTTGATAAGGCCAGACAGATGTAAAACAACTCATCAGCGACTCAAATAGTATACTATAAATTGAAAATAAAATCCTTCTCCAACCTTTTTTTGCTCATTTCTTTTATCATCTACAATCTTGTGTTATAAACCCTGTATATTTTTGCTGTTTCTTCATTTCACTTCTGTATGTCCTGCTCTTATTAATTTAGATGATTACTAATTTCAAATTCAGTTGTGGTCTACAGGCTTTTCTATAGCTGTGAAGCTACTTTATTATTTTTTTTTTAATTGGAAGAACTTTTTTCCACTACGTTTCAGTCACAAGCTTGTCAGCCATAACTGGTTCCCATTGTATTATGACTCTCCTAGAAGATGGTTTTACTGATTTTCAGATCTCTGAGGTTCTTCACCTTAGCTGACATGTTAAAAAATTCTTAACTGGGTACCTTTAATAGATTATTTTTTATGCATGATTATACTTGATAAGACTTCCCCCCTCTTTCTAGGTTTTGCTACTGAACTCTGTAAAATGAATTATTTTCTCTTAGATTTCCATTAAACTAGCTCACTCCTGAAATATAAATCAGGCTTACATATTTTGTCTTGAATATCAGTTCCAAGAAAGAGCTCAAGATGCAATATAATGCCTCAGAAGGTATATTTGTAAGTTGTTCTTATGCTAGAAAGAGAGTCCATGTATCAAACTGACAATATATAAAAGGCAATATTCCATGGAAGTGCCTGTCTTAAGACTTCTTAAATTTCAGTAAGAACTGTAATTAAAAAAGCAAAGCTTGATTGTTTTTTATAAATGTGCACTATCCTACTCAAAAATTTTTTTAAAAGGTTGAAAAATTAACCATACAAGCATGCCTAGATCCAGAACCTGTTGGATCCAGCAGATATTGTTTGCCTTAAGCTAATTGAATTTAAATATATATTGTAAAGGAGCATTATCAATAGAAACACATGTGGTGGATTGCTCTTAATTGGTGCCTTCCTTCTGGTAGATCAGTGGTTTATGTGAATCATTTAACACATACACAAAATTCCACTAATACTGAGAGGTTTTCTGGTACAATGTGACCATTAAGAAAGTTTGTTATAAATGCAGTGGTAAGCAGTGTTAGGAAGAACATTTGAAGAATGGTGTGAGATAGTGATCATAAATGATATCGCGATCTACTTTGTGAACTGTGTGTCATTTGTATGTTTTTGTTCCCAGTGTTTAATGCAGTGGGCATGTTTTCTGCTGCTTATTCATTGTACTTTAATATTAGGCCAAGTTTTCTTTCTCAGTAGTTGTGGTGTGTTTCTAATGACTTTACATCTTTTTAACTATGACGTTACTGTGTTTTTATTTAGTAGGTTTTGGGGTGTCGGGCCTAGCACTGTATGCACTTGGCTTTATTTTTATCTCTAGAGCATTATAGGCACAAGCGTAAAATGTTGGCAACTAAATGGAAGAGCTCAAAACAGTATGTTGAGGCAGGATATATGCTAGCACCAATGCATTTGGTGTCACTTTTGAGGAAGTGGAGAAGGTAATGGGAGTACACCTTTTCTATCCTTGCACTACACTTGAGTTCAAAGGCAGACTGATTAAGTGCTCTGAAGAGGAATCCAGTAGGTTCTACTTGGTCAAGAGACCATGTGAGGCTCACTAAATGCTATGAAAATAGCTGGAGACTAGATGAGTAACAGGGGAATAATGAATGTTTGCCCTGCTCTTACTTTTTCATAGAATGATGATCCAAGCTGAAGCTAAATAGAAGGCTAAACAGCTCAGTACAGTGACATGCCTGTTTGTCTCCAAAAGAAGCAAGGACAATTGGTTGGAAGGAGGTAGGGCATATGATTCTTCTCATTCCTTAGGACACACTTGTCTTGCCTGGAATGTTCAAATGCAGATTTTTGATGAAAATTATCCACCGGAGTTGTTCTTCAGTAGAACTTTCTCAGGAGTGTATAAACTTGGAACTCACTGTTATGCATGTGCTTATGCTGCACATTGCTGGTAGTCTGTAAGTCAGATGCTGGGTAAAGCAAGTTTCTGAAGATAAATCCTCATGAATAAAGCAAAGATTCCCAATTTAGTCTCAGGCAAAACAGGAATTGTGATTGAGTTAGACCTTTAGATGACATTTCCCGTAAAAGCAAGCAGTGTGGAAGATACATTCCCAATCCTGAAGTTAGTTTAAAGGGGAGCTCTCAAACTTCGTTTAAAACCATCAAAATGGTAATTCTTAAGATACTGCCCAAAATGACTGATCTTAAAGGGTGCATTCAAATCTATAGGAGTGCAAAAATGTCCCATTTTTTCTCTTTTTCTGCTAGCTTTAAGAGAATTTTTTTTGCTGAAAGATTTACGTGTATGATCCTTCCTCCAGAAATACATGCTTGTTGGGTGTAAGAAAAATATCAGCCTGGAAGCAAAGTAGCTTTCTATAAAATTGTCAGCAGAGAGGAAAAGGTGTATAATATTTTATACATAAACTGCTTATATTCCTGCCCACTGAAATGTGGCTCAAGATGAGACATGAAGCCATTTGGAAGCTCAGGTGTACTCGCGTCACTTTGAATTCTTATTCTTTGTGGTAGAGTTGTTTGTGGGAAGACAGCTTGACAACATTAAGTGTCTCAGACCATGGAATCAGATATTGATCCTTGTTTATTATTGTTAAATAAGAGAATGGAAGCAGTGAAACACAAATTCTCAGCTGATTACACCTTTTTTGATAGCTGAAGAGAAAGACACTGGTGCCATTAGAAATTGGTGCTCTAGTCCCTGGAAACATGAAGGTTTTTGTGAAAAGCAGAGAAGGGAAAAATAAAAGCTGACTGGGGCTTGTAATCCTGGATGTTGGCACCAGATAATCAAAATGATTCAGTGCATAATTACAAAACTGGAACTGGAACAATGGTGAGATGCCTTTAAGTCATCTTTTTGTCTCGGTATACTCTACCTTTTTTTCACTTGGCTGTTCCTGTGTTGGATATAGCTATCTACACAAGCACTTTGCAGCGAGGAAAGCTTGTGTGACAGGGAACAGAGGTTGAACGAGGCGTGGCTTGACAAGCTGTTGGTATGTTGCTTGACTGAATAATCTTGTGTTGTAGCATTTCCACTGTCCTGCTCTCTTAATTGTTTAGCGACCTAGCCAGAGTATGCTGTCATTCCTTTATAGGTAACGCACTTGAGTTTATTTCCCAGGGGCAAGGTTATTGTATGCTCAGGTTGTATCCCATTGCATAGTAAGGATGTAGCAGAGGTGCTTACCCAGGCCCAAGCACCAGGACATGCTCCTGTATTTTCCAGTTCTGACATAGTTGCTGTATTTCCCTTGGTGATTTAAACATTCTTTACTATATGGATCTTGTCTATTGCCTATGATTAAGAAAGGAATGAGCAGTGATGACTGTGGCAGAGAGTCACAGACAGCAATACATTGGTGTCTTTGTTGTGTTCCTTCCTAGGAGCAATCGTGAGGAAGATTTTCTTTGGAATTTTGGATAATTGCACAATAGAAAGTAACGGGGGTAGGAGGCGTGAGTTACACTGTGTAGTGTTAAAGTGGAAACTCTCAGAAAGGAGGTCTTTTAAGTTATTCCCTCCAACTTTCTTTTTAGCAACGCATTCTTCTGGCTAGCTAAACATTTAATCAACTATGCTTCATCAGTTTAATGATATGTTGTTTTCACTCTTAATGTTTTACAATCATTTTACCAACATTTTATCCAAGGATAGAAAGGGTATACTCCCCTTAACTTCTCCACTTGCCAGTCATTATTGCTTGAGACTAAGTAAAATTGAGACCTAGACCGCATGTCACCATCCAAAAACCAGTTAATCTTTATACCTTATTTTCCAATTATGCAGGGTCAATCTCTGTTTTCCCAAATGAGTCAAAGCTGTTTTATACTGTTTGGGTAGAAAGTAAACAATTTGTCTTGTAATGAATTGTTTTCAAGTGTTCATATGCTCTCCTGTTTGCCTGGAGGTCAGGAGAGGCCTATGGAGAGCTGTGCCTTTAGAGAGACTTTATTAGAGCTACTTAGGATATGTTACTGTTTGTACAGAGGCTTTTGAATGCAGGTCAGCTGTAATCCAGGCACTGCATGAAGTTAGTTTCTGTCAGGCTTACTGTCTCAGAGTAACTATTGGCACATAAAAAATCGTACTAAATACTCTTTCCTGTCGTGTATAGTCTTCTTTTAAGCACCTCTAGGAGGTATTTTAAAGTGCAAGTTAAAGCTGTCCTTGTGTACTTGCCTGCTGTTTGATTATGTTTTTTTTAGCAGAGCAGTACCTTACTTCTTCCTTTCATTTTTCCTTTGGATGTGACAGTTGAATATCACTTTCATGATTTTTTATTTTTTTTTCCAAAGATACACTAGGATTCTTTCAGTCTTTGTTTGGAGCCAACAGGGAGTGTTTCACTCTTAAGTGTAGTGCTTGTACTCATACTTTAAAAAGAGGAAAAACAGATCTAAAGATGCTTCCCGTAAGTTTGCCTGCTGCCATTTTCCATGGCAATTCATTAGCTGCTACGAAAATGTAAATGGGCCCTTTGGAGCTATTATTTTGACAGCCTTATGCTGGAATTTTTTCTTAAAAGTGCTACACAATGCAAAGTTGTCTTACATGGATGTGGTTTGGCATGTTTTAAGGTTCTTTGCTTTCTGTATCAGTAATACTTTGAGAAAAACAGCAAAGAAAACAGCCATTTGTCACATCTTTGGCAAACACTTCGTTCCCTTTTCTTTGTTTTAGATAGTAAGGTAGAAATCTTGTTTTTCTGCTTTGGATTATGATCACAGAATCACAGGATGTTAGCGGTTGGAAGGGACCTCAAAAGATCATATAGTCCAACTCCCTGCCAGAGCAGCATCACCTACAGCAGGTCACACAGGAACGCGTCCAGGCAGGTTTGGAATGTCTCCAGAGACGGAGACTCCACAAATTTCCTGGGCAGCCTGTTCCAGTGCTCTGTTACCCACACAGTGAAAGCGTTTGCTCTAGTATTATTGTGGAACCTCCTATGTTCCAGCTTGTATCCATTGCTCATTGTCCTGTCATTGAACATCACTGAAAAGAGCCTGGCACCACCCTCCTGACACTCCCCCTTGACATATTTATAAACATTAATGAGGTCACCCCTCAGCCTCCTCTTCTCCAAGCTGAAGAGACCCAACTCCTTCAGCCTTTCCTCGTAAGGGAGATGTTCCACTCCCTTCATCATCTTTGTGGCTCTGCACTGGACTCTTTAAAGCAGATCCCTGTCCCTCTTAAGCTGAGGGGCCCAGGACTGGACACAATATTCCAGATGAGGCCTCACCAGGGCAGAGTAGAGGGGGAGGAGGACCTCTCTCTCGACCTGCTAGCCCCACCCCTTCCAATACACCCCAGGATGCCATTGGCCTTCTTGGCCCCGAGGGCACATTACTGGCTCATGGTCATCCTGCTGTCCACTAGAACCCCCAGGTCCCTTTCCCCTGCGCTGCTCTCCAGCAGGGCAGTCCCCAACCTATATTGGCACATGGGGTTATTCTTTCCCAGGTGCAAAACTCTGCACTTGCCCTTGTTGAATTTCATAAAATTTCTGCCCTTTGAGCCCTTGTACTGGGTTCAGCTAGGATAGGGTTAATTCTCAGTAAAGGAGCTATCTGGGCATAGGGGGTCGCTAGTCAAAAGGGGTATTCGATACCATCGTGATGTCATGCTCGGGGTATATATATATAGAGTGGTCGGGGTGGGCGCTGGCGCTCTTTCCCGGTTTCCGGTCCGGTCGGGAGGTGAGCTCCACGTTACATGTTACTCGCGTTATATCTGGTTAAACGTTACTGTTATTTCACTGTTATTGTTACCATTTTATGTTCACCATTAAACTGTTTTTATCTCAACCTCTGGAGGCCTTTGCCTGAGCTACTCTCGGGCTCTTCCCCTCACTCTCGGTAGGGGGGGAGGGAGCGACCCCGTGGTTCCTTTGTTTCCTTCCCGCCCGTAACTCGGCTCGAACCACAACAGCCCTCCAGCCTGTCCAGGTCTCTCTGAATGGCAGCACAGCCTTCTGGTGTGTCAGCCACTCCTCCCAGTTTCGTGTCATCAGCAAACCTGACAGTGCTCTCTAATCCCCCATCCAGGTCATTGATGAATATATTCAATAGTACTGGCCCCAGTACTGACCCCTGATTGACCCCACTAGACAGAGGTCCCCAGGTAGACTCAGCCCCATTGACTACAACTCTCTGACTTCTTCCCTTCAACCAGTTCTCGACCCACCTCACTACTTGGTCATCCAGACCACACTTCCTCAGTTTACCTATGAGGATGCTGTGGGAGATGGTGTCAAAGGCCTTGCTGATATCCAGATAGACCACATCCACTGCACGGCCACCATCCATCCACCTGGTTATGTCTTCATAAAAGGCTATCAGGTTGGTCAGACGTGACTTCCCCTTGGCAAAGCCATGCTGACTGCTCCCAATAACCTTCTTATCCTTGATATGTCTAGAGACAGCGTCAAAGATAAGATGTTCCATCACCTTTCCAGGGATGGAGGTGAGGCTGACCAGTCTGTAGTTACCCGGGTCATCATTCCTGTCCTTCTTGAAGACTGGAGTGACATTCGCTTTACTCCAGTCTTCAGGCGCCTCACTTGTTGTCCGTGATGTTCACTCAGTCATTGTTATTTAATGGAATTGCATCTAAATGGTTATTTTTGTATGTGACCAGATTTTTAAGCTCATAAAAAATATTCTTGATATTTTTAAAACCGTGACCCAGTGCTACATGTGATTTTTACAGCTATGTGATCAGAAGATCTTTGGAGTAAGACTACTTCTGAAAAACTATGTCTAACAAGGGAAGGAATTTGTTTGTTGCGTTTTCTTGTGTATTTGTTTGCCGTTGTTTTTTTTTCTAAATCAAAACTTTACCTCTTCTGTTGTTTTATCTTTCTGTGATAGTACTTCTCAAAGAAAATGTGAGTTTGTATGTATTTCAGTTACCTTAAAGAGTCAGTCAGTCTCTTGATTCAGTGTGATTTATTTTTCCTAAATAAACTTCTACTGCAGGTATAATTGTGTTAGTAGCATTCTTTGTGCTACAGCTTGGTTTAGAACTCACAGCAGTGTTTTCAATGTCAAAACTACTTTCTCTTCTTTTGGCACCATTGTGCAGAAAATAGTATCTTTTTGTTAATGAAAAGTGTTAAAAATGTGCCGCAGCGTAACTGTCGAATGCTGTGAAACTGTCACTGGGGCAGTCTGCGGACCATGCTGGGTTTCTTTGTTTTGCTTTGGTTTTAATTCTCTTTTCTTTTGAGTACTCTCTGACTTTGACCCATCGTATTTTTTAAAAACTAGATCCAGGCACTAGACTCTTTCAAGCCAAGCCAGGAAAGTGATTCCCAATGGGAATATTTGTCTTCTGTTTAAACCTACTCACCCAGAACACAGTAAGCGGGTCACTTCTAGTCCAATATTCTGTCAGAGTGCTAAGAAGTTCATAGTAGGCTTATATCAGTGCTTCAACGTTGTCTTAAAAAAGCAAAATAATAAAAAAACTTGCACAAACCCATAATGTATTTTTAAATACACAAAGCATTTTTTAGAGAAGGGGGAACTATTAAAGCTTGCCAGTCTCAGACAGCTGCATTCTGATTAGTCATAGTTTGCTGCTGAAATTGTATTTAAGAAGACATTGCTCACCTTGGTTGTTTAGCTGATGTGTTTCCTTCCTGCTCAATACTTCTGCAAAATTTGAGTTACAAACTGTTGTTTTAGTATGGCCTTCCCTTTCATATCTGATCTGGTCAATTTTGCTAGCTTGGGGAGTATCTCAAAGTGAGAGAAAAAAACTGCACTGATTTTTATTTTTCCCTCACCTTTTCCACTCATTGCCCTTCACTGTTATTATCTGCTGTCCATGACACAGGAAAATTTAACAGGATTTAAAGGTATTCCTGAACTCTGAAGCACTGTTTTCTTTCCCACTTCATTTCCAGAATAACCTTCTAGAGACCCGTAAGAACGGCAGTCAGTCCTCAGTGTCTACTTTTCTGGTGTGAGAGATGGTTCAGCACTAGCCAAGGGAAGGAGCCAGGTCAGGGGAGTCGGGGTGTACCAGGGGTGCTGGGCACCAGCTTTTGGAGTTGGAAGAGCTGGAAGAGTGTGAGTTGTGCGAGGTTATCTTCTGGGGAGGGGTGGACAGTGCTGATGCCAGTGCAGGTGCCAAGGCAGCTGATGATTTTGTGGGGAGCTGAAGCCCCTGTAGCAATCTCCTTGCATCCACATGTAGTTGGGCTGAAAGCATTTGGATGAGTCTCACGAAAAGTATGAGCCCTGAGATGCCTGAAGCTACTTGTGCATGAATCATGGGTATTTCTGCCATCGAATTTAAAGTTGGTTAGGTATAAGTACAAACCCAATTCTTCCCTCCCTTGACTTGTACCACCGTCATGTTTTCTGCTTGGTCCACCTGAACAGGAACGCAAGTCTTGGCATTGGCAGTGTTAAGGAATAAAAGCAGTGGAGCAAATTCACCCTCCCTTTTTATTTGTATGGATCTAGAGTAAGTGAAGATAGCAGTATAGAGTGAAGTGCGTTGAAGCTTACAGTTACATTATACCATGATCCCCTGATGACTGGGATGATTGGATGACTTTTCTCTGAGGACTGAGGATTTTAGTGGTTATTTCTGTGCTGCTAAAAAGAGTGTTCCCGGGGTGCCCTTGAGGGTAGTCACCTGTGTATGTAACCTGTCTCCTAGGAACTGGGCTTATGGAGATTATTTAGCATGCCTCAGGGGAATTTTTCAGTTGCACCTCTAGTTCACAGCACCTTGCAGAGGACACCTGGCAGAAGAATGAACAGACTTGGTGTTTTCTGCAGCATCCAGTCATTGGGTATGTCGGAATGGGGATGGTGATGTTGACAGTGAAAAGAAAGAACCTGCAGTCTTTTCTTTTTGGCTGTTTGCTGTAATGTTTTTTTGCACCAGGGAATTAAGGATTTGTATGAGTGGCACAGTAAAAGCGATATGATCACCGGCTACTGAGTGTTCATATTATTACTGGGCATTGCTGTGAAATACAGAGCGGTCTCAAGAGCATTCTAGAAGTAAATACGAAGCCAGTCATACCAGGAATATTTTCATAAGGTATTCTTATTGGATTTTCTTCTGCTGGTTATATTTTGGAGAGGGGGACCAAAGGAGACTGTCTCTCAGCATCCTAGATGTGTTGAACAGAACTTACCTGCTGTGAAGCCAAATATTCAATATATGCTGTAATGATCCTTTAATTTGAGTGTAATGAGTGTGTAATACTGACTGCAGCTTAAGTAGGTAACCCAAAGGAACCTCTGTAAAGATTTCATCATGATTAACTCATTTGTCATTAACTGTGGCATGGAATTAATGTGGATAGAGAATTGCATTGCAATTTACCAAAATACAAGATGGAAAATAGCTAGCGAGCCATCTGACAAGGAAGATCTATCACTGCATGAGAATTAAAATCAGCAAAGCAAATGACAAGACTTGATATAGCTGCTGACCTAACCTTCCTTCAGGCATCTGAGAAGCATGATAATTCCAGTGCAAACACGAGTGTGTGTGTGTCTGTGTGCCTACTTTATGCATGGTTTTAAATCACCGCTCCCACATTTTAAAAACCCTTGAATAGTTAACTCACTGGCAGCAGCGTTTTGAATGCCATTTGCCTTGACAGCTGTTTGAAAACTGGCTCTGTGGCAGGGATGAAACAGCCAGCTTCTGGCAGGTTGGCAGTAGGTTCTGGCAACCAAAACGAGGTAACAAAGGGGAACGACCACGTCAGCTCAGAGGATCCCATGCGCCGAACCCTCAGAGCTGTGCTGTAGTTAACGCTTGGTGCTGCATCGTCTGCTGGCCCCAGGATGTGCAACGTGCAGGTTAAATTTTTAAAAAGGCAGAGGTTGATTGGATTTGGGCAAAGCAGTTTTGACCAACTGTGGTTTAAGCTTATTATGTTCAGCTGAGTTTCACTGATGTTTTATCCTTTTTCTTGTGACTTCATTACAATATCTAGCCCACTCTGTCTTGGGACACAGACTCACAGCACCTCAGGACAAAGACTGCTCTCTCCTTGGCGCTTACAGTCCCTGACAGACTGAGGCTTTGATCACCTCTTGAGGCCCTGCTGAAAATGGATATAATTAACAAAATCTAATAATAACTGTCTTCTGTAGTGGTGAAGTATATTTTGCTTGTTTTTCTGCCACTTTGTTTTTGTCCTTTATGAATATTCTTTCACTGAAAGCAGTAGGATCTTTTTATAACCGGGAACGTACTTTTGGAGGTTCATGGGTGTGGGGAAATCACTCCCAGGCAAAACTTTAATGGATGTGCAAACAGACTGCAAGCTTAAGCATCTGATGGGATACATTGGGGAAAAAAAGACCTCAGGCAGCTTGCAAAAGGGACATGTGCACACTCCCAAGTTTCAATTAAATGCTATCTCCAGTTTTGCAGTGATTTTCATTTGAATGTGTGATTTCACTTGAGTCTGAAAGTGATATAAATCAGAAAATAAGCATGTCATCCTCCAGTTTGAACAGACTTTTGTATTGTGCGAGAGAATGCCGTAGGGTTTCACACCCCAATAATCCTGTTTAGGAAGTGAGGAAGAGTAGGAAAAATCAGCAGGCTGGAGAGAATTTTTAAGAGCACAAAGTGATTACTGCAGCTTTTAATGTCCTTAATAAACATGAAAGCTAAAAAGATGGGCTTGGGATACTTTAGGAAGAGCAATGGCTTTATTTCAAAAGGAATGGAAACCCAAGCGACCCTAATGTAGAACCTGTTCTGCAGCCATCCTGCGGACACTACTTCCAAGAACAGAGATGTTGACTGTAATGCTTGTGCCCTAAATGGAAAGAATGGTGGTAAGGATAGACTCTAGTGAACTCTAGTGAAAAATAAATGCTTGATTGGCAAGCAGTTTTCTAAGTGGTATTTGTATATCGGTCTTGGCATAACTTCCTGTTGCATTGTGTGAGGAGCAAAAGTATTATTCATGCAAATAGAATTTCCTTCTCTGTCATGTTCCCACATCTCTTTCACAGTGATCCTGGAAGGGATACAATACAGATGCCTAATGCAATATTTAGCTTGTATTAGATTTAATTAGAAGAATCCATTCAAATTTCTACTTTGCAGGAAATTCTTCTAAAAAACCCTACACCTTTCAGAAACAAGCACTCCACAGAAGGGATAAAATTATTTAGGAATAAGATCATTTGTTCCATTTCCATAGGAAGCTGCAAACCCAAGACTAAGAGTCTTGACTCAGCTTTCTCTCATGGTTCTCTCAGGCCACTTGCTCACTGTCATCTCTAGCAGGAGTCAAGCAGTCTTGGGAGCTGGGAACTCCAGCACAGGGAACTTCTTGAGACAGTGACCTGCAAGATGCCTCTGTGGCAGGGCTTTCCTGGAACTGCAGTCCCTAGAGACCTCAGGATTCATGATGTGGAGGCAGGCCAGATGGCAGCACTGCCTGGAGACACTGCAAGCTTTGTTCCCTTTCAGATCACCAGCCAAGCTGGCGGGAAACCTGGCAAGCTTTTGGTAGGACCTGCTCCTCTTGCAGCCAAGTCATATATTGATCACCATTATGTTGTCTGTTCTGGTGTTTTGTTTTATTTTGACCAGAAATTCTATTTTGGGATCTTAAAACCTTTCCAAAAAGAGGTTTCCTTAAGTATGGAAGTTTCCACGAAATTTTCTGGTTTCAATAAATCGACATTGTGCCCAAATCCCCACCCAACTCTTTTTTATCTTATTCCTATCATGGGTTGCTGCATAACCGTCAGCTACATTTCTCCACAGGGAAATGTCAATTCAAAAAAATCCGTTTTGATCTATTTGGAAATTAAGCAGAAGAGGAAAAGCTGTGTCTTATGCTCTCTGTACAGACTTACGTCTGTCTGGCATCAAAATATTGGCCCTTCATGGTAAGGCTGAGGTATTGCTTATTCCTTATTCTACGTTAAGTTTTCGTATAAAAGCCTACCCTTAGTTTTCCTTTTTTAACTTTCATATTGATTTTTCACTCTTCTCTGTATTTATGGTGTTACACCACCACCCTTTTTTTTCTCTTATTAAGACATGCAAGTATGTTCACTTGAAATTAGAGGTTGGACCTCTGCTTACATAAACATGTTCCAAAACATGAATTTCAGGAAACTCAGAATTTTTTTATCGGTTTATTTTCATAAATTCTAATGACTTTTTAAAGATGGTACTGTAGTCTAGCAACTTTGGGTTTTACCCAAAGAAATATGAAGGTGCCAGAGACTGGGAGTTTTCTTTTGTGAAATTGAATTTATTGAAGTGTCTTCTAGCCCAAAAGCAAACAATTTACTATACTTAGTGCTGCTGGGATGGTTTACCAGAATGGCTGTTAGAAATGGAATTTTTTGATTGATGGGGCTAGGGGAGAAATACCCAACTGATATTTGACTAAAACTAATGCTACAACAGTAGGTGATTGGCAACATGTTTCAAACAAACTCCAGAAAGATGACATCAGTGATGAATATTTGACAAATAAAATTATTGTTTCAGTGAACAAGTATGTGATTCTCTAGTCTTCACTGTGCCAGAGAGATTAACATTAAGACATTCTAATTATAATTTTTTGTGGCAGCTGTTTTTAAAATCCATTCTTATTTCCTTATTAATCTTTACCTTATATATACTTTGCAAAGAAGCATCAGGATTCTGGGTACATTTTTTTTTGTTGTTACTGTATTCAGAGAGTATGAGATGATTTATCAAGGGTATAAACACAGGTCTTGTTTCTGTCTTGACTTTTATATTCCCTTGAAATCATTGCTTGCTATCCTTTAAACCATGTACAAGGATTAAGAATCACTTTTTTACCAATGTGGCCAGCAAAAATGTGAATGTGCAATTTCATTAGTTTATAAACTGTTTTGAAATTGCGCAGATAAACCTTATTATACTATCCTTATATATATATATATACACACAAATCTTTTTCTGCGTGATTTGTCTGGGTGTGTTCTGAAATCTCTGTAATACGTCTTTAACTGTAACAGAATATGTTCCACCTGGATTTTTTTTGTTGGTGTTGTGGGTTTTTTTAATTGTGCATTTTCTGGGCAATGCAGAAGGATAAAAAAGCTTGTGCTGCAGCTTCTCTTGTCAGACTTTAAGAAACACATCTGAAACACTCCTTGGAAGAATGACCAAATGCTGTGAGTTCCCTCTCACTCTGCTTTTATTCATATCCTTAGTACTCCCGGACGCAGGAGAACAGCCCTGCATGAGCCCACCAGCCAGCAGCTTCAGTCTGCTAAGACAGTCTTGGGCTGCCTCAGGAATGCTGAAGTAACCTTCAAAGTACCCTGAAATGTACCCAGAAATACTTAAGCCTAGTGCAGCAGCTCTTTACTGACCTGGAAAGTCTCCTGCTTTGAAGAGAAGACTTACACTCCTAGTCCCAGTCTCTTCTTCATTTCTGTGGGTGCCCATATTTCAGATTTTAGCAGCATTATAGTGTCCCTCCTGTCCTAGGACTGGATTTCCCCCACCAGACTTTGCAGGTGCTGTTCCATTTACCAAGTTCCCCTGGCATGCAGGTATAACAAGGTAAAATATATTAAGTGTGTCTCTGCTACCATAGCCCTTCTGTCACTGATCTCTATGAGGTCCCAGGGTGCGCATTTTCATTTACTTTGAAAGATGAAGAGTTTGGTCTTCCCTCTGAGGTTACACCACCTTTATCAACACATTTTCTGTTGCTTAGCATGATCATTTTGATCTCCCTCACTGAGCCAGTGTTAATTGTCAAGAAAGGTGATGGGAAAAGACTCGGAGAAAAAAGTACTAAATTTCACCAGGAGGTTCTGCAAGATAACATCCAGACCATAACCAAGCCAGCTCCTCATCAACTGTCTGGCATCCTGGATATAAAACACATTTTAGGTGTCATTTTCAGAAACTGAAATGGTCTGGAAAGATTTGAGAATGTATTCTTGGGTGGCTGTCACCTGTACCAAGCATAGCAAGTGGAAGATTGTGATTGCAGTACATACATATGGTCTATGCCAGGAAGTGTCGGGGTTGTGCCCTGTACAGATCTGGAGGCCAAACAGGTTCTCCAACTCCAAAGGTTTCCATGTTCTTAGATCAAGGTTGGTAGGTTGTCCATCTCAGCAACCTTTTATCTGCTGAACTTGATCCCAGTTTCCTGATGCAAAGGATGTCTTTCCCCATAACCCCTAGTTCTCCTGCTTTGTGTTAGTTCTCAGCACCATGGTCGTAGCATAACTTTTAATTTTACATATTCCTGACATTGTGCTTGCCAGTTTTGAGTAACACATTATGAACGGAACCAAGCCATTTGAGAAACGAGTTCTAAAGCCCAGTAGTTGGTGGAAACATTTTCCTGGCATTTCAGTTGACACTGAACAAGGCTTTTAGTAATTGCATTTTAAAATTAAATGTCTATTTGAAAAATCAAAAAAGCCACAAGGTTATATTGTAGGAGTTGCTGTTTGTTTTACCAAGAAGTTAAGTAACTTTTTCACTTTAGGACCTATTATCCCATATAATTTGTACAGAGCACAGCTGGTGTCCTGGTGATATCTCTGCCCCTTTGATTACACAGCCTGACTTTGCTATCCCCATGCACCCACATCTCCTATTATATCTGTGGGAATTTCACACAAGTGACCCCATAAAATAGGGGCATTCTTGAATACACATTCCACTGTAATACTTTGATTATAAAAAGGCTTTGATTTAAAACCCAATCAAATAAATAAAAATCTGATTTTCTAAGAGCAAACACTGAGGATTAGTTTCATTTGTAAAGAAACTGCACAATATGTTATGTGTAATTCAAGCTCTCCCTAATCCCCTGAGCAGTATATGTTAGCATTCTTGCATTACATTTATTGCTGTGATTTATTTGATTTAATATTATCCTGACTCCAATCTACTGTACATAATACTTTTAGGCATGCTTTCCAAGATAATATACTCTAATGAAATAATTGCCCATGTTTTTTCAGTATAGGAGATTTTCCTTTCTTTAAAATTATTGTTGTTATTACTTGTTCTGATATTAAGGTTGTCTTATACAGAAAAACCTGAAAATAACTTCTTCAGTTTTACAAAAATGGCATCCTAAAAGTCTCTTTAATGATCTGAAGTGCAAAAAATTTTCCCAGCACTTGTAGCCACTATAAACAGGATTACTGAAAGGCCTTTTCTTTCCAGAAGCTCTCTTTCTAGGCTTTCTTTGCAGCCACATCTCTTTCTCTTTACTGGCCTGATCTCGCAGTTCTGATGAAGCATGTTGAAGACTAATTCTCACACATCTGCTTATTTGTCGTTTACTCAGATTTTTCCATGTCTTTCTTTCCTTCTTATATCCCTCCTAATGTTACCTGGGCATCATTTGTGATTCTTATCAAAGGCTGTTAATAGTTTTCTAGTCAGGTAGAAAAATCTTTCTCTGACATCATCACTCTGTGCCTTAGGTTATGAAACTTCCCTTTGTTCCTGTAGTAGTGACTTCTATCCCATCAAATAGAACATTCTTCCTCACCCCTATGAACAACAAGTCACAGTATCACAGTATCACAGTATGCTAGGCATTGGAAGGGACCTCAAAAGATCATCTAGTCCAATTCCCCTGCCAGAGCAGGAACATCTAGATGATGTTACACAGGAAGGTGTCCAGGCGCGTTTTGAATGTCTCCAGAGAAGGAGACTCCACAACCTTCCTGGGCAGCCTGTTCCAGTGTCATGAAATGTTCCGGAGTCATGAAATCAAATTAAATTATGCAAGTTTAAAGTCATCAGCAGTGTCAGCCATGAGGTGAAAAGAAATTAAATGCAAATGTGTTGGTTTATGTAGGGTTTTGCATTTTCTCCCAGTCTTTGTGAATTGAAGGGAGCTCAGCATGTCAGAACGTGGCAGAGGGTGCTGAATGAAGGAGCGGTGTTTCTTGAAATAGCTGGCTTCAGCTCTTAGGGTTAAGAGCATGTGAAAGCTGGCTGAGGACACTCGGGAGGGCAGAGCTGAAAGTGTCCAACTGAAAGCAAAATTGCTTCTGTTATCAACAGGGGTCACACCTGGTGCTTCCTCTATAAAGTAGAACATGCCAAATAATCTGTGTTGCCTGTTTTGAAATGGTTTAATTTTTCCACTAATAAAGAAATCATAGGTAGTATTTTAGATAGCTAGCAAGTAAGCAACTGTAATAATCCACTCTCAGAACTGCTCTTGTATTTTTGTAGGAGCATGGCATATGTTAGATTCATAAAATCACTTTGGAAACAGGTAATGATTTTTTTTCTTCTGAAAAAAACCAAGAAAAAATAAAACCAGAGACTCAAGTTACACTTTTTACAGGTGTTTGATTTGATTTGGTTTTTTTGCTTGAGAAAACCTAGATGTTTAAACTCTGTATATTTTCAGGAAGTTTCTCCAAACCTATTCAAGTTGTTCAGAGACTTAGAGATACTATTGAAACTTGATTGGTGCCCTATTTTTCTGCAAATGTACAGGTAATATCCTTGTGCGTGTGGTTTTCATGTTTCATGCTAAGGTTACTGTGGAATGGGAGAGGCACATTCCTGCTGATGACACTTCTCATTTTACATTAAATGTTCGTGGCTGCAACAGAAGAAGCTGTACCCAGTTCACAGCAGTGTTCTTCATACAAAAACTTGTAGTAAATGATGTTTTTTAGGTTCCCTCCCTTCATGTTCAAAGACATGAAATAACTGGAAGACATGTGCATCTGGTTCTTCATACTCATGCATAGCTGGATGTATGTCTCCGGTAGCTTTAAATATGGCCTTTTCCAGCCTGAAGCATGAGGGGTGAGATGGGCTGGTCAGTGGGGTGGCTGCTCTGTTGACTGATTGCAGCTGTAGCACCTATGTGCAGAATCAAAGGGGAGGTTGTGATGCTCTGTTTTAGGGTAGAGGTGTGCTGTCTGATGGGGTTCTGAATTCAGCAGGCTCTTGGGGCACCAGGGTAGGAGAGATTGCAGGGCTATGTCACGCAGTAAAATCAGCAGCTTGAGAGCACTGCTAAAGATCTGGCAGGATGACAGCGTAGCTTGTTCTTCCTCCTTCTTCAGAGGCTGTAAGAACTCGACTGCACTTGTACAGCAGTTTTGGTGACGGTAAGGCAGAAGGACTCTAAGGAGATAGCACCCATTGTAGTCCCCACAGAAGCTCAATAAAATTGCCCTAGCCATCTGCATTGTGTTTCTCAAAGAAAGAAAAGATGGAAAACTACAGATTTTATCATAGTTTTCATGGAAGATGTGCACCCACGTAGAGAGGTGAATGCTTCGGAGTGGGGGGCTGGAAAGATGTTGCTATTAAACCTTTCAAGCACAGTATGCTTTTCCTGTGGATCATATCATATCAATGAAATGGAAAATACTCATCATGGTAGAGGCAAATAATAATTTACAATTCCACTTTTCAACTCTGAATAAATTTATAATTTCCTCCCCACCCCCAGTCAAATGGCTGGTTCAAGAAAGAAGTTTTCAGTTGATTAGCAGCATTACAGTCTTTGTACACCTTTCCACAGATTTTGATTTATATATTAATTTCTATGATTATATATTCTGTGTCTGCTAGAAGTAACTCTCTATTCATTTTTTGCTTTCAGCTTCCTGAAAATAATGTTGATAGTATACGATCTCTAAATAATGTGATGTTAGTTCTTCTGTACTCTTCTTGACATCTCCACATGAACATATACTTTCATACTATTTTCATGTGAAACTTTGGTGTCAGTTTTTTACTGCCAACCCTTGATATGTAAATCTTATTTGTGAAACATCTGTCCTTCTTCTCTCAGCTGCAGTTAAATAACATGCATCATCTGAAATAACCAAGCTTTCCCTACCTAGTTTATCAACAAAGAGCTGCAATGCCATAGAGAGTTAGACAGTCTTTGTGCTGCCTTTCAAAACTTCAGTATTAACATAGTTAAATTGTCTTCCTTCATGGGTTATTATTCCTTTCAGATGTAGATCTGAACAGAAACTGGAAGGAATATAGTCTAGCTCCCACACTGATTCTCTTCTTGAATACTTCATACTCTATAAAAACGAACACTGATGTTCTTTGTGGTGTTCCTACAAGGGCATAAGTACAATTGGGTCATCCAAGAGCAGTAGATGGACCATGACATTACCTATTCAAACAGTAGCCTCTGTGTGTTTGCCAGCAAACCCTCTCTCTATGCACAACAAACCTACTGTTCTAGCAAGTTACACAAGAGATTTTGTGTCCAGATTTTGTTTCAAAGTTTCCTTGAGAAGATTAATTTATTTGTATGAATATTTATAAACAAGCCCAAGAGATAATCAGCTGTAGAGATGCTCATATTTAGAAGAAGAGCATGTTATTAAGTTAACATACTAATCAGCAGGAATATTCCACAAGTGCACTATTCCACAACTACACAGTGAGTGGCTGAAACACTTCCTTACCAGGGAGGAGCTGCCTCATGCTCTTTGCTAAGAGATATAGTAAGCTCCAAATAAAAATGTAGCTCAAAGCCACCAAACCAGTAAAAGATCAGAGTGGGGCCACCATAGTCAGGGATTCTGGAAGATTTTTAAGACATTTTAGAAAAAGAAGCTTGAGCAAGAAAAAATCCATTACCATGTGTAAGGGTATATCGTGCCAACAGTCAAAGTGGAAGTTTAGTCTGAGGCTAACGCATGCCAAAGGAGCATTATCTCCACTTCACTGCTATCAAACCTCTGGTCTCCTCTCCCTGGCAGATTTTCATTGGGGAGAAAAAAAACATGTTTTCAGCTGGGATAAACACTGCTGCTGCAGCTCCTCAGCTGTAGCACTCATGTCCTTCTCTGATCTCGTAGAATTGTTTAGGTTGGAAAAGACCTTTAAGATCATCGAGTCCAAGCACAACCTCATTTCAGTCAGACACATCTCTGACTCTCCTTACCCACCAAAGCTTTTCATGGTCACTCAGTCTTGCCTTCTCCTGTGTTCCAGCCCAATACTGATCTAGGAGGCATTTGATAATGAGTTTGCTCCATCATGTGACTGATAAGCTATCACCTGCCTGCAATACACAGAGGAGATCCTGTGGGTGGGCTCAACCAGCACCTGGGGGCTGCTGTACTCTTCCCTGCCCTGCTTTCCCAGGACAGCTGTCCCAGCCTGTGAGTCACAGGGAGGTGGGCCAACTGGAGCTGGACTGATGGATGGGCTCATGAGAGCCCTACAGCTGTCAGCCAGCCGTTCACTCTTCTCTCTGGTTTCTCCCCCCTTGATGTGTTTGGAGCAGCTGGTGGGGGCACAGAGCAAACAGCTGCAGATTTGCTTTTCTATCATGACCAACTCAAGGCATATTCATCAGAGCAAGACTGGAAGGAGTACACCTTTAGTGCCTTTTCTCTCTCTTGTCTTCAGTTCTCTGATACTGTCATCCTCACTGCTGATAGTGTTCTTTTCTAGCACTATTTCTTGGCATCTTGCTGATAAAATAGGAAAAAAAAATACTGTCAAGTCTCTAAGACATGATCTTAAGACAAAGAGCCAGAAGAGGACAATGCAAACTGCCTCAAATCAGAGAGTAACTAAAAATTCCAGTATTTTTTTATTTAAGGCTAGGTTAGGTGGGGTTTTGGTCTAGCGGGAGGTGTCTGTGCCCAATGAGCGGAGTTGGAACTAGATCTTCAAGGTCCCTTCTAACTCAAACTGTTCTATGATTCTGTGAAAACCAGACCTTTGAAAAAAGCCACTTTGGGGGAGGAAAGCGTTTCTTTGTGCACTGTGTACCTCTGTGAGTATGGGGAAGAATGAGGGGAAAGAAAAAGATCTGTGAAGAGGGTGGTAGCTTCCAACTGTTTATCTCTGGCAGTGGACCATGTCTTATTTGTTGCAGAAGAGTAGCTAGTAACTCTGCTTTTAATAGCTGGGATAATCTGAGTGGACCTTGCTCTCTTAATATATCTGTTTCAAGGAGAGCATTTTTGAACTGTTCAATCTGTTTTCCACCCTTTGTTCGCAGAATCTCAGAGGGCATCTTGGTGAGCTGCAGGGCTTTCAGTTTACAGGTGATGGATCGCTGGGGAGCCAGGGGCTGCCAGCTCAGCTGAGAAATAGCTATTAGACAGGTATGGCTTGTAGCAGTATGTTCACTTACACTGGTAACCTAGACACAGAGTCCTTTTATCTCCTGTATTAAGATCATCGTCATTTTTAGTAAGGTAAAGTGCTTTGATGTTGGGCAACTACCTTGAAGTCACATGTAGTTTAAGGCAATTGTAAATAAAAATATTTACCACATACAAAATAGATTTTAGCATCAAATATTTATACAAAAGAAGGCAACAACAAGAAAGAACAGCAAAGTAAAAAGTAACTATTGATCTATTGCTAGAAAGTTGAAATCTGACAAAACTCCTTTCTGCCCAGCTCACTTGCTGTAGATTTCCTGAAGTACATGCTCAAGACCACTACTTTTTTTTTCCTTCTGTCTCAGATTGCACCCTTCCTGGTATTCCTGGTGGGGAATACCAACTTTTAGTGCCCATCTTTTTTTTTTTTCTTCTTCTTTTTTTCTTTCCTTTTTCCTTTTTTTTCTTTTTTTTCCCCCCCAGATCTGCTGTTTGAAGTCCGTTTTTGAAATATGCTTCAGAGGATTAAATCCACCCTAATATGAAACTGTCTTTAGCAAACACTCTAAACACGTTAGTTTCAGACACTGTAATTAGGTTCACCAAATGGCAACATTTTTAGCAGAAGTGATGATTTTTCTCCTTAAAACACAAGGAACTGAACTCAGTAAACCTACGTTAATGCAACATTTGATTTATATAGATGGAAGATCCAGAAGGACTGATAGTAAAAGATGCTGAGCCCTATCTATTCTTGACTTCAGTTGAGGCTAGAAGGTTAGACCTAGAGCTGGTGAAAAGAATCCCACTCGTCTCTCTAGTCAAATTAGCATTTCCTGCTGTATATTGTACTTAAATTTAGACAAAAATGTGTTGGTAACGGTAAGGAAAAGTGTTTCTGAAACAGCAAATATATTGAGAAATGGATAAGTGCACAGTCTCCAGTTAACATCAAGTTCCACAGGAGCATCTGAAAGATGTTATGCAAATAAGTCTTGGTGTGCTATGCATAATTACTAATTTTTTTTTCCAAGATAGATCATTTATGTAATTTTCCAATAATCTTAGGTCATCCACTTTAAAGGTTTTAGCTGTACTCCCTTTGAAGGCAATGACAAAACTCCTACTGATTCTGAGGTTAAAACCTAAGAATTCTGAAAGAATGTTTGTAGTCAGCATCAACTTGTGTGGTTTTCTCTTCTTTAAAGAAGAATTTACAGAGTTGAGTGGCAATCCTTGCAGATTTCAACATAATGTATTTTGGCTAAAGGGTGAAGGAAATAACTTCTCCTGCACTTTGCCCTCTCTCAGAATGGCAAGGTGCTGAATGCTTCTTTTCTTTCTCAAGAAAAACTCTGCTCTAAATGAAAGCTAAAAAAGCCGTATAAATTGGTTGGAATGATGTAATTTACCCTGCTGGATAATTCTTCTTTATAGACATGTTTTACTCTGTTGTGTTTGTGCATTTCTTTTTTGTTACCTTCTCAGATGTCCCTTGCTGTTTGAAACAAAAAGGTAATTACTATTATATTTCCAAGAAAAGAATATTAGAATAGTAACTGCTTTTCTAGTGCAATGTTTGATTGAAGGAGTAAGTGTTCATTTGAGAGCAAAGAAATTAGTCTTCTGTTTGCTACGAACAGCCAGCCATTCTAGTAAGAAAAGAAATGCATTATTCTGTAAGACTAGGTTCCACAGGTTTTCAAATCATTGGGGAATTAAATGTAACATAAAGTACATTATTATAAAAATAGAAAAACTGGGTTCTAGCTATCTGAATTTTCACTAAATTTAGATAGGGTGTTGATGTTTATTGCTGCTCTAGTGGTATGTACAGTAACTCTACAAAGCTGTTTTGCTCATTGCTTGTTCATGTGTAAATCAGCTGCTCACTGAGTTGATGAGGTTTGTCTTTATTTTTCATGTTTGTACAAAACACAGAAATCTGACCTGAATATTTTATTTATTTCTGTTTGTAGGAACTGATTATCAAGGAATCTTGTATTTATTGATTAATCCTCAGCACTCTCCACACCATTCACAGCCTGTGTTTGGGGAATCCTTCCTTTTTTTCTGTTCTTACTCACTGGCATCTCAGCTGTGACCTCTTCGCTGCCCACATGGGAGAAGTTCTTTTCCACCCTTTTTCTGACTGCCTTTGTTTATAGCCTCACTGACTACCCTTAATTTGACCTCAGATAATTTTATTAAAATTATATTGGTTTACTGCTTTCTTAGTATTGCTTGGACATCCCTATAAATCAGTGCCTTTAATAGTTATCTTACCATGCCTCTGTTTCCTAACTTCTTTATATGCCTCTCTCATCCCCCTACTCCTTCCCCTAGCAGCTGCCTATTTCTTTTCAGCTCCTTATTTATTCTCTGCTAATTTGACAATGGGATGTAATTATGCTTGTGCTGAGGTCAGTAAATTCTCCATCTTTCTTTCATTCACTGACTTTATCTACTTGTTCATGTCAGCTTCAAGCTATATCAAAGTTTCTTATATCATGTCAAAAGCTCTTATCATCGTACCATTTGACTTGATTATTGTTCTCATCAATTCAGACTCCCACTTGGTCCCTGTGGTCAGACTGATGAATTTCTTAGGTGTTGATGCAAACAAGGAAAATAAATACGGCCTCCAGAGACTGGAGAAGGTGCAGAATCAGAATGATTGTCTCAGGTGTGCATTTCTACACTGTGCACATCTGGCAATGTTGTCAGTTTATTAAAAATGACATTTATTTTTCCACACTTTACACCCCTTCCCTCCTACGTCCCATTTCTGCTCTGTGCCTCATTCATAAGAAAAAATTCAGAGCCAAGTGTGCATTAACAAGTTGCGCTGAGTCACATGAAGAATGGAGTGCAGAAAAGCTCTAAAAAATAAGCAATATTTTATTTAGTACAAGATAAAGAGGACAGTAGAATTATCAGAATATAAAATAGATCTTGGATAACACTTTTTGCCTAATTTTAGTCTTTGCTTTTCAGATTTTCTTTTATATAATTTAATAACATCCTATCTTGATTACAGTGTTTATATTGAAGCTTTAACGTAAATTGTAATTGTCAATACAATAAAAGCTATCTAATATTCATCTTCTGTCTATAGAACCCCCTTCAGTATCTTGTATTTTCAATTAAAACTTAGATCTAAGATTTATTCTGTTCTTGGTCTATAGCACTTGCATACGGTGCAAGTATTTTGGTTTTGGTTGTTTTTTTTTGGATTCGCTAATTTAAAATATTGGCACTTCACCATCCCTTAATAATTGTCAACATCAAGTCTTTCTTTTTCTTCTTCTGTTTTTTTTTATTTCTTTGGAACACCTAATATTACAGTTATCTCTGAGATTACCAATTGCTACACCATCCTCTGTGCTGTCCTGTAGTCCCAGAAGGGTCCAATTCTTCAGCATTTCCACTGTCCAAGTTATTTTTTCCTAAATTAGGAACACTTTCTATCTTAATTTCTTTTGCAGTCCTCTCAAGTTTTCTCTACTTCAAGATTTTCATTGTTGCAGTAACAATTGCCCTAATAAAGGATACACAAATTCCTCTGCTCTATTCTTAGCTTTTTGTCTGTCCTCTAGTGTGGTCATTATTTGTCTCCTGGTTTCAAAACTATCAAACTAGGTAGAAAGAAAAAAAAATAGGGATACAATGCAGTGAGTCATGACATTTGCTAATTACCAGGAGGGTAACAATACACTTCTCATGTTAAGCTGAATTCTTATCTTTGCCTATTTCCTTCCTGAGTATTGCAAACTTTAAAAAAAAATCTGTCTGATCATATAACAGTGCTTTAAATGGAAATCCACAGTTATTTTTTCATCTTCTCTTGTGTCTGATAGTTTTGATGGCTGTCATGCTTTTCTGCTTATTATTTTAAGGTGTCTTGATAGTTGCTTTTCAGTCTCATAAGGGGCTTTTCATGTAAAATGTCTGCAGCTCCTCTCTATAATATCCTTACATCAAATCTAGTAAGAAATCTAATTAAAAAATGTATACGGATTGTAATGCAGAAATTAATTATTGAGTCACTAGTAGTGATAAAGATAGGACTAATCACATATGAGACTTTTGGGATTTCTTTCTTGTATTTGGCCTTGCTATTACTCTGTTCTGGGCTCTCCCACCATCTCATCCCATTAAGAAACTGGTAGAGAGGTCTACACACAGCCTAAAAATGGTCATTTTGGGTTTGGGAAGAAGCAAATAGTACTCTCAAATGGCACATAACTTCTGGTAATTTTGCAAACTTTCTAGTATGGGGTAATGTGATTTTATCTACTCTTTCCAGTTCATTAAAAAATAATTATGGATTAGTCCACCCATATGCATTCAGTTATAATGGTAAATGGAGAAGAAAAAAGTTTTTTTCAATTCCCTTATTCTGTTAGGGTTTGATTCCATGGTAGAAGAATGGGAAGAACATCGCCTGCTTTCTGAAAATCGAGGCATTTCTGGTGAAATGGGAAAGGAGAAGAGTGTGCAAAGGCTGGAGGAAGAGAAGAGTCATTTCTCTCGAGGTCATCCACTCTGAGTGATTGAGTGAGTGGTTAGATTTCGTTTGTGGCCGCCATCTATGGAGATGCAAACCAGGCCAGTTCATCTAAAAATCTATTAAGAAAAACTGCTGTGTTTTGTTCTGCTGTGAGGCATGTTGAGAAAATTAGTGCAGAGTCCTTCTTGCTAAAGTATCTACATCTGCTGAGGCTCATCCCTAGCTTCTTGATGAGTGTAGAACTACCAGATGCTATCTGAAAAGTGGCTTGTTGGCAACTGGATTGTGTGGCCAAGGATTGATTGCTAAGCAGTATCACTTGTCAAAATATGTGAGCAATGTTAATGTTACTTTGCGTTACTTTTTCTTTTGTTTTTATCTGGAGTCTTAAATCCATAAGTAATGCAATGAAATTGTGACATCTGAAGGAAAATAGCAGACTTTGCAGTGAACAAAAATGGCATAAGCAGAAAGCATCTGTCATGTTTGTAAAACAGGTAGTTACAGGATTTTCCTCATTATTCAAATTGCTTTCAGATAGTTCTGCTTTTCTCTATCAAATCTTAAAGTTATATGTGAATTATAAAATATTAACATAATAAAAATATTACAAATTCTGTTGTTTGTGACACAAGACGACACCGGAAGAGTGCCAAAATATTTACATGGCATGAATAGAATAATGCATGTCAGTTCTTGGTGGCAGAACCTTATTTTAAACAGCACTTTTGTTTTGTAGGTTGTTGGAGGAAACATTTAATAGGTGTTTTTTCTAAGACAGGCTTTGAGCCTTGGAAGTTGAGATGTGGAGCAGTGTCTAAATGACTCTGAAATGACAATCTCTAAATGTGTGTTTATCTTAAGACAAATAACTGTACTAGCAATGGCTGACCAGTTCCAACATTTTATTTTAAAATTCAGTGTTTTCACGAATGCTGTATTTGTCTATAGCAGCACAGTGACTGTTTTCTTTCTGTAGGGAGAGCTGCCAAGGAATCGTTCCAGAAGGGCCAAATGTATCTTGTTTTCTGGCCTTGATTCTGTTTTATTTCTTTTTTTGGCAAGCTGGATAAAATCAAATGCACTAAGATTGTTTTATCACCAGATTTAATACCAGCTTAATCTTTGTCCCCCAGTACATCTTTGTAGACTTTAACACTGGCATAGTCTTCTTGAAACTGATGGGACTGTAAGTGAAAATGTGCCTGTGTTCCCTCTTGTGCAGAGAAACCAGTTTTACAATGGGCTTAGAGCTTGTCCAGATATACTTCCATAGTCTATATAGTTGAATTTTAAGTGTTGTTTATATCTTTTGGGTTTTTTCTTCAGAATTTCTTTTCCACTGCTGGTGTTCAGTCTGGAGAAAATACCTAACATGACTAATATCCCCTTTCTTGTGAATAAGCAAGTTTTTAAATTTGCTTTGTAAAATCACTGACAACAAAATATTCCCTCCCTTGGGATCATCTGAGAAACCTAAATCTTTTTCTCTGTTCTCACACCTGAAATCTTTATGACATGGACATCTACCACCATGAGTACTGCAATTTCTCCCATGTTTGTTTTTTTTTCTCTACTTTCCAGCCTAGCAAAAGGTTGCAGTGGAAATCATGTATCTTTCCAACAGGTGGACCAGATTTCTTCCTCTTCAGTATTCCTATTCCATCTTCCTTTTGCCTCAAGTTTAGCTTCCACTTCTCCTCAAGGTTCAACCTGTCTCTACACTTGCAGTTATCTCTTGTTCTCATTCCTCTTCATTCTCAATTTCATGCCACTTACTCTGCTTAGTGTTTTCATTCCATCAGTTCTCTCAGACCTTTCCTCCTTCCTAATTTTTGTAATTTTTGTGCTTAATGCTGCCCTTCAACATGCATCAGAACTTCCAGCTGACAGTGACATGCAATGCTGTTTTCTTTCCATTTAAACTTTCACTTCTTTTTTCAGCCCCCATTAATTATAATTAACCATGTAATAAAACTAAATTTATTTTTTTTTTAAAGCACATGTGATATTCTAAAGAGAAAGGCTTTTTGGGGTAGCCATCTGCCAGGTGTCATCTCTTGAAAAATTGATCATAGAATCATAGAATGACTTGAGTTGAAGGCACCTTAAAGATCACATAGTTCCAACCTTCCTGCCATGGACAGGGATGCCTCCCACTCGACTATGTTGCTCAAAGCCCCATCCAGCCTGGCCTTGGACACTTCCAGGGAGGAGGCATCCACAGCTTCTCTGGGCAACCTGTTCCTAACATCTAACCTAAATCTACCCAGCTCTAGTTTAAAACCATTGTGCCTCATCCTGTCACCACATGCCCTTGTAAACAGTCCTTCCCCTTCTTGCCTGTAGGTCCCCTTTAAGTACTGGAAGGCCGCTATGAGGTCTCCCTGGAGTCTTCTCTTCTCCAGGCTGAACAACCCCAACTCTCTCCTTGTAGGAGAGGTGCTCCAGCTCTCTGAAGCTTTCCTTCCAGTCCCTTGATGACTTTTTATTTCATTCACTTGCAGGGTCTCATTCATACTTGGGCAGCTAAACATTTTTGGCAGGTGGATAAGTGTTGCCCCATGGGCTTGCACAGTCTGAAGATCCACGTGGAAGTCAAAATCCTCAGCTATGATGTAGTGTTGCCGACACCCCCTCCACCATCAAACAGCCCCATGAGCTTCCCTGCTTACATGGAGTAGCGCATGTTAGGAGAGAAGAAATTTGGGATACGTTGGCTATGTAGACAGCAGCTCTCTGTTCCCAGTCTGTTGTAAATGTGAACTCAGTGGTTTACAGTGTTAAAGAGTTTGTCATGAACCTTGATACTCTCTGCAAGAGACTACAGAGTATTTTGAGTTGAAAGGAACCTTTAAAGGTCCTGCAGTGAGCAGAAATATCTTTAACTGGATCAGGTTGCTCTAAGGCCCACCCAGCCTGGTCTTGAACACTTCCAGGGAGGGGGCATCTACCACCTCTCTGGATGACCTGTTCAAGTGTTATGTAAAAAAGGTCTTCCTTATACTTTGTCTAAATCTACCCTCTTTAAAACCATTGCCCCTTGTGCTATTGCAACAGGCCCTGCTAAGAAGTTTGTCTCCATCTTTCCTGTAAGGCCCATTTCAGTACTGAAAGGCTGCAATAAGTTTTCCCTGAAGTCTTCTCTTCTCCAGGCTATACGGCCCTAATTCTCTCAGCCTTTCTTCTTAGGAGAGGTGTTTCAGCCCTCTGATAATTTTTGTGGCCTCCTCTGGACCCTCTCCAACAGGTCCATGTCTTTCCTGTGCTGAGGATTCCACAGCTGGACACAGCAGTGCAAGTGACTTCTCACCAGAGCAGAGAAGATGGGCAGAATCACCTCCCTTGACTTGCTGACCACATTGCTTTGGATGCAGCCCAGGACATGATTGACCTTCTGATCTGTGAGCGTGCATGGCTGGGTCACGTCCAGCTTTTCATCCACCAGTATGCACAAGTCCTTCTCTGCAGGGCTGCTCTCAATTCCTTCATCCCCCAGGCTACAATAGTACTGAGGGTTGCTCTGATGCAGGTGCAGAGCTTTGTGCTTGGTCTTGTTGAATTCTCTGTCGTTCTTTGTAGGATGGACTATGTAGTATAATCTGTCACATAAATGCCACCAAGTTCCACCATCCCGGATTTTCACTATGACAGTTCAATAGATAGATCCATATATTACGATCTGAAATGAGACAGATCCAGGTATTTTTTTCTCCACATTTCAGTCAAGCCAAAGTCAGAAATGCGTCCTCTTCCTTTTATGTCTGCCTTCAGAAAAACATTTTTGTCCGTTGCTCCCGTTCACTGGTGTTTACCGAGAGTCCTCCTGGTTTTAACCAGCATGGGTTGGTGGAAGCGTGATGTTATTAGACATGGCAGTCTGTCTGCTTGACAGTACCACCAGAGATGAACCTGTCAGGAATGTCTCCGCCAAAAAGTATTGCTCAAAGGGCTTTTTGTCAGAATACTTGACACTTGCTCATGAACTATGACTAACATTGCCTCTTAAAACACTCTGTATGTTTATTTTATAAGCCATATGGCCCAAACCGTCCTAGTGTTGTATAGGTGTGAAAGAAAGTCTGGATAGATTTAATTACTTTGGACTTCTGAGCTTTACAGAAAAAAAGTTTCCATGGTAATGTAATCACTGTATTGTGTTTTATATAATTTATCCCTATTTCCCCTGATTACTCCTAGATTTTTTTCTCTTTCTTTTGAAAAATGATATTTTCAGGAACAAAACAAAACATACCACACCTAAATAATTATTTCTGAAAAATTACTATTGTGCGTATTATACCTAAAACCAAATTTGAAATATGTGGCTGTTAGGAACTGAGAGATTTCACCTAGGGGTTTTGCTAATGGATCACTGGAAGCTTGTGAATATATATCTTTCTGCTCTTGTGGGAACTTTGCAGAATAGTTAACAGAATCTGAATTAATAATCTTCACTAATGAGCTAGACCCTTTTCCCTTTGTAGTCCCTCTAACACTTTGTAGCTGTTAAAAATGATATGTATACAAAATAGGAGGTAAGAACCTTTCAGAAAAATAAAAGATTTAAATATGGCTGGGCTATCAGTTTGCCTTTACAAGAGCTCTCACTTAGTGACGTGATGTCTGTGGTAAGCATGACACATGGTAAGCAAATGTAAATCTTCTTTGAGCACGGTTTTCTTACATTATTTTTTGATTTTGTGAAAGTGTTCTGCTGTAGTGTTCTCTAAGAAGTAGTAACCAAATTCCTGGGTGACTGTTCTTGGAAAAGTAATGCAGGAATTGTGCTCAGAGGATGGTGCAGCCTGGGTGTTTAAAATACAATGCAGGTCTGCCTTTTGTGTGCCCTTAATCTGAAACCGGGTAATGCGTCACTATACATTGACTTGTTATTCCACGGTCTGATAAATAATTGTATGGACTTGTTTTTAGTGATGCATTTTGTAAGGCTTTTTTTCTTGCAATCAGTGATTAAAATATCATTAGAATACATGCATATAATCATGTTACAAACCATGCAGAGCTTGCAGTTTCTTTCTTCTCACATAAATATTCCATCTGTGGAAAAGATGCAAAGTAATATAAAGAAATGACAAAACAAGAACATATCGAGGAATGTATATACAAGCATGTTTCTTAGCTCAATTTAAATGACCCCATGCATAAATCAGAAGAGTCTGAGGATGACTAGGAGCTGCATCCTGATTTTTACCTTACAACACACTGAAAAATGATCTGTGATGCTAAAAAGGTGGTTATTTCTGGCAGCCTATATCAATTTCCTATTCACACAGCAACTGGTGGCAACTAAAAATAATCCTGGTTTAGTACCAGCTAAAAATCTGGTCACATTTGGCACACGAACAGCATGTACAAATAAAATTTAAGATCTCCTGCTCTGCTATTTCATTCGAGCCCACTCATCAAGCTTAGTTTGCTGCCATTTGAAAGCTATTGAAAAGCCATTAACTGGCAGGACTGTGAGAGCCGCAGTGCAGCAGCACACCTCAGTGCTGGAAGAATGTGGCTGCAAGTGCACACCAATTAAATCTTTCTATTCCTGGGGATGTGGGATTAGGAGCGGTGTCAATCAATTCTGCTACAATAGCACGTGCAGTAGTCATAGTTCAAGACGCACAGAGGTTTATCAGAACTCCAGCGGTCGGGTGAGGATGACTTGGAAGCCTCTGCAAGATCCTGGCACAGAAGCAACATTAAATAATGTATTCTGAGGTACACTGGATACCTGAGGAAGGGCTCTAAATAATGCATTTTCTGGGCATGACAGTTATAGCAGAAGAGAATGCCGAAACCTGTAGCAAGACTACAGCCTAAGATGAAAGAATGTCTCATTACCATTTTATCAAATGCTGTAAGTAATGAAATGGTTATTTTGATTTTAAAACTGTCTTTTTCTTTTCTGAGGTGTGTCTTTTCAATGCATATTCAAAAAGTCGAAGGCAGATGCTGCATGATGTCAATGTGGTAGTCGGGGAGTTGTTACTTTGCATGTGAATATGCAGGCAGAGCTCAGTGCTGCTTTTTCTCCTCTGTTCAGAGGCAACTTCATTGTGTGTGTGATAAAAGCTCTCATCTGGAAGTTCATACTGATCAGCTTTTAGAACTTTTGTTTAAATTCATCACCGAGGAAAATAACATGCAAAAAGAAGAAACGTCATTCATAGCATTGTGCTAAAGATGCTTACAGGGACAACCTTGGACGTAGCTCTTATAATTCACAAGGGTAATACAAATGAGAACAGCTTCATAATTAAGAACACATCTCATCGTTTGTTGTAGATCAAACACTTATATAACCTCCTTATCAGAATATTTAGCTATTTGGTGTGACAGACTTAAAAAATAACCATGAACTTTTAACCTTGAATCGTGCAAGCTGCCTCTTTGAAGACTAAAATTAGGATCTATGTTAAATGTATTGATTCAATGCAGAGCAAATTCCTAACAGCATTTTTTCTTTTTTTTTTTTTTTTTTTATTTTAATCAAGGCTGCTTGTCTTCCTAGCTGCACATTTTTCAAGCTTCTTGTGTTTGCATTTTTAAGCATCCAGGGTCTGAGTGGCAATTGCTGGGTTTACATCAAATAAATGAATTATTGTTTAGACACTTGTTTTGGACAACCAGTAGTAGGTTGTTAGCCATGGATATGTTTTTACTACAGGACTTGGGAAACTTCAGACTTCCAGTGATTAAGTCACTTTTTACATGACAAATAGCAGATTGCTGTAAAAGGTTTTCTTTCCAGATTGTGGTCATTGATGACGAGCATATCAAAGACATTTATGAAACTATTCTGAAAATGTGTTACAATTAAGAAATGAGTAATGTGGTTCTTTGGTATATTAATATGAAATAAGGTGCACTGAAAGTGTTTTAGTAATTCAAAGAAAAATTATTTATGAGGGTTTCTTCTTGCCTGTATTCCATGGGACTTGTGTATGGAACTGCTTTTAATGCTCTTGGGAGTTACAAGCCTGAATTCCCTGTTCATACAGAAAACCACAGATTAGTTTTACTGCATAGTTTTAAAGGTGCATTCTAAGAATAAGTCTTTGAGCTTGTCACAAGATTTGATAAATGCAGATGAGGAATTTGCGGTATAATAACTATCTTGAAGATGTCAGAAAAGTATTGTTCGGTCTTTATTCACTTTGGAATGACTTTCTTAAACTGTAGCAAATGTATATGGGTGGATGTGTGTTCAATAGCATATTAAATTTATAACTCTACAAGATTCCTTGACTGAAAAGAGATGAGGGTGACCGTGAGGTTCTGTCTTTAAAAGGAAGCATGTGACGACTGCTTGGGATGTTCTTTGCATTGGTTAGAGGACAGGGATGAAGGACTAAAACACAGCAGAGCAAAGGGCGAAGGTACAGCCTTCATTCTGGCATTATTATTTGTTTCCTCTTTTCCGAATCTGGACTTTTGTAATTAGTGATTTCTCACTAAATCAGGCTATTTTACCTCATAGCACTTGTCCTTCCCAGCAGTGTGCTTTAGAGGACAAGGGGTGCTGGCTGGAGCCTGCCAAAGGGGCTTTTTACTGCCTGTGCTTCTCCATGTGGAATGGGCAAAAGTGCTTCCATCTCCACCTGTAATTAGTGAAGGAGAAACACTGCCTCTGTCATCTTCCCCTGAGCATTGCGATTTGATTTAACATGCCAATAGAGTTGCTGATGTTTGTGTTTGGCAGACAAGTGGGATTAAATATGGACCAGTGGCAGCACCAGCATGGGTCTGAGATCTGCTGAGAGCAGCCAAATCTCACAGGGGCTGGGGATATGCCTCTTCACAGCCTGCTTCTTTTTTTTTTTTTCTTTTTTTTTCTTTTTTTAAATCTAAATCACTGGTGATTTCTGCATCAGAAGGAAAAGACCTTGAACCAGAGGAAGTGTGTTTGCAGAGCACTTTCTCTTGGCCTACTTTGGGAAGAGGGGAAGTCTCTGTAAGATATAAATTAATAGCACTTTAAAGCTAGTGTTTTATGGACTGTATTGCTGTTGCCCAGCTTTTGGATGTGTCAGCACTTTGTTTATTTAATCTCTACAGAGATTAAGTGTGGAGCTTTGAGCTGAGAAGGTCTATAGCTATTTTCCTGTGGCATTAGTACAATTTTGCCAATATTCTTGCTTTTCTCCAGTGTACTGCTCCCACTAGGAGGCTGTGAAAATGAGATATACTGTCACCATCTTGTCACAGGATCTTTCAGGTTGGAAAGATCTAACCTTGGGAAGTCTCCAGTCCACCCTCCTGCTCTAAGCAGGGACAGCTGCGTGGTCAGACCAGATTGTCTGGGGCCATGCCCAGTGAGGTCTTTCATCCCAGTAATACTCTGGAATAAGGCCTGCTGCAGCCGTCCTGTTGTCCTCAGCTGGCACCTGCAGCATTTAAAATACAAGCTGTAGGCGTGCCGGCTAGTTTGAGCAGCTCATGTTGTCACTACTAGTGCCCATTTCCATTTTGCAGCCAAGTGTCGCTGCTGCTGAGCTGTCCCTGCCTGGGCGAGTAGCTTTTTCTTGGCAATCAGCTGGCATAAACTGTTTAGAAGAGAGAACAGTGGCACACAGGAGAGTGCCACATGTTATCTGCCAGCTGCTGGGTACCATTTTATCTCGATGATTTGTGTGACAGACTGTACAAATGAATGTAATTTTGCAAATTAGGCAGCACCTTGCTGCTATCTCCTCTCCCTTGTATATCCAGTTACAACGTAAATGTCATCATTTACATGTTATGGCTGTGGTTTCCCACCTGTGCTCCGGACTTCCTCTGAGGGATCTGCAAAGGTAGCTAAGAAAACCAGTACTTTAGTCAGGAGACTTAAATTCATTACTGGAGAGTCTGATTTCCACTGCAAGCGCTGTAGAGGTGCATGAACACAAACAGAATTAAAACCTTGCTAAAGAGTTATAATCATGCCAGCTGAAAATCTGAGCCAAGTGAATTTATCCAAATATTAGGATCATCAGATCTGAACATCAGAATCTTCTTCCATTCTTTCTGTATTATCTGTGTTTCCTATTCATTTATCTCCTTCGTATGAATTATGAAACACTAAATTGTGCTTTGTTACAGACCAATACTTACAGAGATCTGAGATGGCAATACTAATTAGGTGTTTACTGGTGAATTAATTTAGGATTTGAAAGAAGATACAAAAGAAATATAATAATTCTATCCAAAATCTAGCCCTCACTACCTTCTGCATCTAAATACATGGCAAGGATTGTCCATGAAGAAAATTAGAGTAGAAGATGCACGAAAAGATCTGGCCTTTAAATTTTACTATATATCCTCTTTGGACATCTCGTAGTCTGTACTGGTTTGTTCTTCTTTTTTCCTGCCTCCTAATCGTAGTATTTTGAAAATACATATACCACAAGAGTCTTTCCTTATATTAAAAAAAATAATCAGTCTTGACTTCAGTCTGCAATGCCAGAGACCCAAAGCCAGCAGTAATGTACTTACAGATGTCATCTTGATTTTCACACTAATTCAGAGTATTTAGTAACAAAATTGTGGTAGTATTTATAAATGAAAGAAGAGTAAATTCTGTGAGTTATTGTTATGATTTTAATTTTAATTTTAATTGTATTTAATTTAACCCATTTTTGAAACGCTTACCATTTCAATGCATTTTCAATAAAATTATTAACCTCTAGAACTCTCAATATGGGTGGTTGAGTGTTTCACCCATGGCAGTATTTGTCCATTTTCACCAGGATTATGGGGCAGATGATATTAGCATATTCCAACATGCTTCAGGACGAAGAGAAGTATCATCCCAAGGTCTCGTTTAGCACTTTAAATTCAGTCTATGTGCTTTTGCCAAGACATTCTGCCACTGTCACATCACCCGTAGACTTTTGAGACTTCAGACGTGTCACAGTGATAGCTCTATCTGAACTTTAGGTCGTTTGGAAAAGGTTGGGGGAAGGTGTGATATGATCCATTAGTTTTAGTTTACAGAGACTGGGGACTTGAACTTGATTCTCCTGTGGATGAAGAGGCAATAACACTCTGGGTGGAACAGGTGATACCTTCGTGTCAGCTTTCTTGGTGTGGGACAGCCTGTGAGAAATTCATCTGCATTTGAATAGGAGGAGTTACTGTAGCTTGGACTGAATAAGGACTGGATGACCTTTAAAGGACCCTTCCAACCCAACACATTCTATGGTTCTGCGAAGAGGAACCTGAGAAGAAATCTTGGAGCCCCCTAGTTGGTCCGTGATACAGGGACCCTTTGCCTCTATGGCAGCATGTGCAGGGTGTGGAATGACCCAAGTAACAGTGACACATGTTTTCTGTCGCACTGGATAGTTAGTGATGTGTGTGATATTTTAATCTAAGAAGTTAAGAATGCAGAATGCAGGAGTCCGCTTACCTGTTGGATAGACACTGGGGATGGAGATCAACAAGGCTTGCACAGAGAAGTAGCTGAAGGAGGGAGTCTTGTGGTGCCAGGATGGCCCTGTTTTGGCTAAAGAATGCAGACAGACAGAGATTAATCAACACCATCCTGAACGCAGATAAATAGCTTCAAAACAGAATTCTGAAGGCCACAGTGCCCATTGTGAAACTTTTTACTTTCTTATCCCTAACATAAGTATCAAAGTTGACGCCCCTGACTGTACTAATGAGCTGAGAGAAGTACATGCTAAACATGGTATGACTGTAGTCTCCGACTCTCCACCCAAATGTCATCCCAGAGAGGGGAGATAAATAAGAATAGAATATAAGGAATATGGAGGGAATATGTCGCTATGGAGAGAACAAACTCAGAAGAGGCAGTTGATGGATTGTGCTCCTTCTTCAGCCAAGACAGGGAAGTCTTCTTGATAAGAATTGTGCTTTCACCTTTTGGTGAGAAATACCCAGGGTAGTATTTTGCTAGCGTTATTATAATATGTTAGTACTATTGCATTGAGTGAATTTATCAATGGCAATTCTGAATCTGTTGTATTTGTTGCTTTAATAAATTACCTATTATTTCCTATCTTGCAAATTGTCTAAGTGCAGGTCCTTAATGGAGCTCTGAAACAGGCAAGTGCTTAGCTCAGGTATGTGTCTCCTGCAGCCACATACCTTTCGAGCAGTAATGTGAGAGAAGTAGAAAAGTCTTCAAAGTGTGTTCTCTTTCCCATGAGCAGAATTTCTTCTGTTCCAGGGCTGGGCAGGAAGTGGTATTCATTTATTTACTCCATTTTTAGGTGTCCCAGAGAATTTTTATATCTTGGACATGCCCTCTGTCACCCGTGAGCAGATCAAGGCACAGAAACATTGTGCAGGTGGTAGGAAGGAGAGCTGTAAATGGAAGCAGAATGTCTGTACCTGTCCTTATTCAACAGCCATCCCTTTAGTTTAGGTTGATATTTCATCACGGCATTGGCTAACTCTCACATTGTGGTTTATTTCTGCAATAAGGCAGCTAAGTACAGCATAGCTGCAGGGAAAACTTCCTTTTCCTTGTACATGCTTATGACACTGTGACCTGGGGCATAAGGTTAAGATTATTCCTGAAATGAGAAGCCTTGCATGACCTAGAGGCCCTGCCTGCTGAAAATGATGCTTGAAGGAAGAGGCAGGAGTTGTCTTCCCCAGGAGTCCAAAAAACACAAGAGGAGCAGCTATGTGTGATGAGCCAGTGCTTGGGAGTTTTTAGATCCTGCGAAGAAGCAATTCTGGTGGAATAAAGAGATTTTGATGAAAGGTATTTGTGTGAGGAACTTATACTGTGAAATACAGAAAAGGAATGCTAATACAATACACAGTATTTCTTACTCCATTTTGACAGGCTGAGTCTGATGTATATACAATGCAGAATATTTTTTGGTTTAAATTTAGTCAGTGTGATAGTTCAGATGTCATGAAGGATATCTGAAAAATTGGGTAAAACCACTTTTTAATTCTGCAGTCAAGGACAAATGCTTTTTATAAACCTTGATACAAGTAGAGCCACAGCTAGAAGATTTTTATTTCTGTTATTGTGTCTCTGTCTCTCACACTGTAATCATAGGATAGGTGCAGATCAACAGGAAAAAAAGGAAAATATGTGCATTCTATAGATTCTAGTACTTCTCTACCAGCCTATGCTACTAAATTTATTTATTTATTTTTATTCTGCAGTTCCTGGGTTCATGTAACAAAGACAGGAACTTTTTTTTTAATTTGAAGTAATTTTACACCTTGCCTAAATATCAAAGTTAGAAATCATGAAAAGAGGTAAAAAGAACTTTTAATTTAGTATCTGCATTTAGACATAGGAAGTTATATTTAGAAAAATATATTTGAGGCTGGCAGTAGCCCAATAACCTTTGCACTTTTGTAATACTTGTCATCTAATAATTTGTCACGTTCTGAATAAATAAAACTTTCCTAACAATAACAACTGCATAGAGCAGCATTTGGAAATTATGTTAAAGTGAAGATTTATACTAAATTGGTGTTTGGAAAAATACATTTTGAAATATCAGCAAGAGGAGCAATATAGGCTACAAGATTTCCACCTTGTATTCAACAAAGAGCAGGTCCTATTTAAAATATTTTATGGAAATTACAGTAATCCCCAAAATAATTTTTACATCATAATTTTGTTTCCCACTGTAAAAAAATTTGTCATGGGAGAGAAGCATCAACATTTTCTGTGGAAATCTTTACTGTGAACTTAAAAGAAAATTATAAAGAAATCGCTTATATTTTTGATATTTGGAGTGCAAAGAAATCCAGCCACTCTGAAAATAAGATGAAAGAAGATTGTAAAGGTCAAAGTGCCATATTTTTGTACCATATTGGCACAGCGTGCATGAATTCTGATACTACATTTTGGAGGAGATTGCTCCAAGAACAGAGAACAGCAAAACCCCCTCAAACCTCTCCATTTCCCCATGTGAAATTGTAATGATACATCCACTTTTCTTCACAGAGTTTGTGAAAATTTTGAGGCGAAGGAACTTATTTTCATTCTTGAAGTATCTTCTTGCTTCAAATAATCACAATTAATTTTCTTTCTCATTTCAGAAAAAATAATATATTGCATCATGGTAAATTTTGCACAATTAGGAAGTCTTAAAACCAAAGAGAAAATATTTGTGGATAATGGCATTAGCACCTACATCAAAATTGCCACAGCATGTGGCAATTAAAATAAGACATGGTTATTTTAAAGCAACTACAATTTTAAGTTGAGGTAGTTCTGGGTTGTTATTAAACAAACAGAAATCAATTAAGTCCACAGAAGTTTAGTTTGACTAGGGACAAATAAAGAGTTGCCCTAATACAAATCTTTTATTATATCATAAGGAAACACCACCAATTCTTAAAAAAAGTAATGTTTGATTGCTTATCAAAAGGTGTATTTTCCATTTGTTTGCTTTCAAGCAACTGCCTTCAGTGCAAACAACAGCCAAATGAGGCCTGCTGAAAGAAATGTTCAAATTCTACTGTTTTGACTACTGGACATACCTTCAGATATAACAGATTACATGGGTCAGTCTGTTGTAATCTGAGGAAACGCGTGTGCACGTAGTATCAACAAATCTGGTTTCCTTGTCAGTGCCATTCTTTTAAGCTGAAAAAAATCTCTGTCCCTGACAAGTCCCCCCATCTGTAGTGTACTTCAGAGAGCTGGGATGTAGTCCTTTTTAATCTCTCTTTGACCAGTAAGAATGGGAACTGGCAAGGAGTATGGGCAGGAGGGCATGGTGCAGAAGTAGAAAAACATTTGGTCATTTATTACTAGGTCATTTTTACCCAGCTAGAATACAGACGTCCCTGTAGGGTTTCCACTTGGAAGTGCGCTTTACTCTCTTTTATTCGTAGTTGATTATAAACCAGAAAACATTATTCTTGGGAAGAAGGGAAAAAGTGGAGTCTCATATCTTTGGCTGTAAATCCTGTTATAAATGTATTTCTATGCACTACAACTTTTCAGAAGAGATTGAAAGGATATTTAGAGCATGTAGACAGGCAGTAGATCTGGGCCATACCACCTCGGGCTGATGGAGTCCTGCTGTGGTCCCATTTGGTGCAAATCCTGTTATGAAATGTGACATAGAAAATATATATGGGACCTTGTAAAGACATGTACAGAAAATAGAGCGATTTATTAAGGTCATACTTTGAAAGCTGATCGATGACTTTGAAATGTCATCCTTTTACTATACAAGGAATTCAAGCTTTGTCCTGTAAAATTTTTGTGAATGTTGACATCTAAGCTGAGGAGAAGAAAGAAGAGAGGGAGGCATGTACAAATTACCCCTTTTTTCAGTCTGCACAAAAAGTAGTTTTGTTGTCTTTAGTAGCTTATTGCAGGAGGCTCTAAAAAAATGTGTGAAAATGATGTATCCCTTACTCAGCACTCAGTTTGTGTGAAACAAGAGAAATTTTGTATTTAGATTGCAGTTGAAATCAATACTTGGCGAAGTTTCATGTAGACTAGGAGTCTGTCCCTTGACACTGCTTTTTTCAGCTTGTCAGATGAGATGAAGCTGTTCAGTTTCTTCCTCTTTGTCTTCTTCTTCTTCCTCTTCTTCAGAGAAATGATCAACCAGATTTCCCCATTTTAACTTCACGCAGAGGTGATATTGCTATGCAAGTTCACAAATGTGATAGTGATTCTCTGTTCTTCTTTCTACGTGCCCATACAGCTGTGCTATATGTGACCACAAGTATAATGCGAGAGGGTAGATGTGGAAAGTGACCTTAACAGATTATTGTAAACTCTGTTGTCAGGATGGCTGCTTAGCCTGCTTTCATTTTTGCATATCCATGAGGATCCAGCTCAGACTGGCAACTGTCCTTGCTACTCTAACCTCAGCTCAGGCTTACTTAGCACATACCCAATAACAATGGCCCCAGCGCAAAGGAGGGAAGTCTTTCAGATGTCAATGGCTTAGCTCCGCAAGCCAGAAATTCTCTTGGGTTGCTTCTCCACTTTCCTGGAGAGTCGTCTTTATAGAACTTTGCGGGGCCAACCAGAGGTGCCAGAGCTGAGGGTCCTGCCCCAAGTGCAGATACGCTGGACTGCTGTGCCCAGGTTGGTGCTTTCGTCTGGCTGTCCACCCAGTACAGCAAACAAGGAATGTTGCAATCTTACCTATTAATCTCATCCATGTGTGTGTTTTTTTATCTTGGTACTCTGCCTAAATTTACACTATATTAAATACATTTTATGGTTCCAAATTCCCTTCCTTTTTATGCTATATAACCTTTCTTTTTCCATTTCACCCTTCAAATTTCTGTTAACTTGTCTCTCCTTAGTCACTGCTTAGCTAAGCTATGCATATTTAATTCTTTTCATCTTTCCTTATAAATCAGTCCCTCAGGCCCCAGAACCACTTGTGGTAGTTTCTTTTGAACCGCCTCAATTTGACTGTCTAGAATTGAACGCAATATTCCAGATAAGTTGCCTTTCTGCATAAAGGAGGAGGGCCTGTTTCCAATCCTTTTGTATTTGAAAACTGAAACGGCAGTCCCTTGATGTACACTGAACAGTGACCAAAGGCCTACATACTAGCTCTGCTGCAGAATTTTTGTTAGCTCCACTGTACCATAAACTAGTTTTCCATCTGCTTTTACTTTACAGTAATCTCTGTAAATGATTATACTGTGTGTAGAACCACAGTCCACTTGGCACAGCTTTTCCTTTCTTGTGTGTTTGCCAGTCCTTATGGTTAGGTCTATGAACCACTGTTTCCCTTTTGGCTTTTTCCTATCTGTAATGTATGATACTGAATATTCTCTTTGTCTTGATCAACATATAGCTGCTTTTTTTTATTGTTTTTTTTTTTTTTGCTAAATTTGCTGCATGCAGGCTTTTGCAAATTTTGACTTATGTGTTTTTCTCCCGTGTTTTTGGTAATTCTCATATGCTGTATGCCTCCTGATCTGTGGCGTATTTTCAGTCTAAGCAGTAATATCTGAGAATGTCTGTGATGACAGAGCTGCCCTAGGTTTTGAAACAATCTGATTTTTTTTTCTCTGTTCAGACATTAATTTACAATAAAACAGTTGGTTGTCCCTGCTGCTGTTCAACCTTTGGAGCATAGCAACTGTAATTTTTGTCTTCCTCTCACTGTGCACCTATGTGTTAATTCACCCTTACAAGGGTCAGCAACAGTCTTAGTGGTTTTCATCTCTTACTATGATCTGAGCGCCCTTGGTCTGCCTAACAACCCCTTTTGATTATGGTGTGATGGCAGGAAGAATTTTCCAGTCCATGTCCATGTCCTCTCCTCCTCTCTTGCCTATATCTGAAAGTGTGGACTGGAGATGAATGTATTATTACATCTCCATTTACTGCACTATAGAGAAATAACTCTTATCTTCACAGCTTAGCTGCAACTTTGTAAGTTTTGCATTGCCACCAGATAGAGACAGTGAGGTCTGTGCAAGGCCTAAAAGGAGATATTTTTTTTTTCTAGAGGGCTTCTCATCTCTTTCTTCTTATCTTTTTTTTTACTGTCATTTGGCATTTGGCTCTCGTTGTGCTTTCTGATTTGGAGCGTCATGAGTTTTGCTTGCTGTTGGTGTGATTTATGGCAGCTTGGATTATTCAAATTTGACCAAATATGCTGATGTTATTTTCTGAAAAGCTTTGCGAGTGACAAGCCTTATTAAGTGATTTATATTAATCTGACAAATATGCATTGCTTGCTTCTGGAAATCCCAAATAATGAGTGACACAGATTCATAGATCTAAAAGCGAAAAAAAGATTTTGAGGGTTATTTCAGATAGCCAATTTACTTTTTATATAACCTGTCTATATATAGATATATCTGAAAAAATACGTTAGTATAGTCAGTTTGAATCGGGTGACTGTTGCCTTCTGATTACTTTAAACTCTCTTCAGATCCCCACACAGGGACTTAGAATATTTAGTTTTTAAGAACATAGCTGCTTTTAGAATTATATTATTAATCTTCAGGAAACATAAGCATACTTTGCTTTGATTTTCCTAAGGGAACAAAGTCTGTGTGATTATGTTACTTCTCTGTGTGTGTGCATCTTCTAGTTTTTCTTCCCATAATAATTTCCAAACCTGTTACCCAGCTTCAAGAAAATGTTTCAAAACCAGGTTGATTACAACACAATTTATTCAAACAAGTGAGCAGTGTTTGGTGCTATGTCGCCTAGGAATGTTGTACAACTATTTCATAGTGCTTAGAAATGCTGCTTTTCTGCTACATGGGTATCAGGTTTAGCTTAATAACCATTGAATCTCTTGTGGCAGAAGATACCAAGTAGCTGCAAGTACGTTGCAATGAAATTTAAGCCTACTGCAAGAGAGTTCCTTCTTCCTTGGGTGAAATGCATTGCCATGCAGAGTCGCCCTTTGCACCACTTACCTTGCTGCAAGCAGAAAGGAAAATAGGGTGAGTAGACAGCATTTATAGGAAAAGTTTCAAAAGGTCTGTCTACATTTTGTAAAAAAGGAGGGAAAGGCATGAGACCTCAGATGGCCTACAGGATTGTTGTTTAGCTTGTTGGCTCAGTTTTGACCAGTTCCAGCTAGCCCTCTCTATGGCAAAGGCTACTGATGGTATCTAGAGACCTCTCCCAATAGAAAGGACAGCTGAAACACCCCCGGATAATGTGCTCTGTGCCCTGTCCCATCTTTCATCTATTTCAAAAGGCTTTGTAACCTCAAACACTGTTTCATGCTTACACATATTCTGCTGCTACTCACTAGAATGTGTTCAAACACCTTTGTTTTTATTTTGTAAAATTCCTTTCTGTTACGTCACAATGCAGGTCCCACTTTAGACCCTGTAAAATTTAGAAAGAAAGATTATGATTATGTCTTTCAACACAGCAGCACAGCATATTAATCACTAGACTATCCAGACCATGTGCTTATGCAGTCTAGATAGGTTTCGTTTGTTCTGCATGAACCTTCACCATGTGAACATTAGCCAGACTAGCTGCTCAAAAGCATTCCTTAAAGTCCAGAAGAGCAGTAGGTGATGTTTCAGCCTATTGTTCGGACAGTCATTACTTGCAGATGCTGCAATATATCCTTGAATCCATCTTGAGGATAGATTTTCATCACATGAAAGCTCAATTATCTGGACTATTATATGAGATGAATGGGTTCATGTGTTTTACTCATCTCTGAGAGTCTGCAGTCTTTTCAGTTGGAAACTCCAGTGCTCCAGAGCAGACAATGGTGGTTTTGTTTGTTTTACAAAAGGTTCTGATGTTTGCAGGGAAACAGTACTTGAGGGTGGTTTGTAGGAATCCAGACCGCACCTTTATCTCATTCTCCACAGGAGTATAGGAGGATGACAGCAGTCATCACAGACGATATGGAAACAGCAGCTTTACCAAAAGAAACAGTATGAGCTCCAGCAGATCATGTCTGTTCATTTTGCTTGCATTCATGTAGTTTCTGAATGTGATCCACAAATGAGTACTACTGCTCTGGGATATACACTGTTCCTCTCAGATCGTTCAGACCTGTGAGTTCCCTGCCTTTCAATACACACTAAAGAAAATAATAATGATTTTTGAGTATTTTTTTCCTTCTAAAAAATGGGAGAACTCTTCACGTATATATTTGAAACCTGTGTGTTATCACTTTGAAGGCCAAATGCATGGTCAGGTAGTTTGCCTGCGTTTATTGAGTAGGCTGGCACGCAGTTAATAACTTTTACCTATAACATAAAATATCCATGTGTTACAGGCTGCTACATGACATAAATCACAAATGACAATATATTTGTTGTTATTCAGCCTCTCTTCTATCACAACAAAGGCAACAAACTGGCTGATACCTTGATTTAAAAATAATACAGTTTCAGAGGAAGCTGCTGAAACTTCACTGAATTGCTGATAGACAGATAGCTAACTAGCTAGCTAGCTAGCTAGATATGTTACCGAAATCCAGTCAATCTCTAACACTCAATTTTACTATTAGAAGGCAGGTATTTCTTTATTGTGGCTGGATGCATGGGGGGATAATTCCGCCTACCATGCATGCCGTGTCTGTTACCCGTCCAAGCTTATATCCACCTGTTACATACATAGGCATTAGTTTTCCCCGAAAGATTATACATATTCATTCTATTTCCAGGAACTAATTATCATATATACATAGTTATTACACGTGGGGCTTGGATCTCTGAAAGGCTTCCCTGGAGGTCTTTGGTGGTCTTCTGGTGATCCCTTGTGGCTGATGGAGAGGTGTCTTTTCACAAACTTCCCATAGAAAGTCTTATCTTTAGCCCATCTTCCTTCTTTGTGGAATCCTTCTTGACTGGAGTCTGCTAATCTCTGCGTTCCTCCCGGGAACAGCCACAACTGACTGTCCTTGAAGACGGAGTTGGTAGTCCTTGGTTGCCAAGGGCCCAGACAGCAATTGCCTCCTCAGGGATGCCAACCACAGTCATATTTTTCCTTGCATTCCTGCCCGAGGCCCATTTTACACGTTTCTGTCTATGGTATGTAATAGATAGATAGATAGATAGATAGATAGATAGATAGATAGATATGGTATGTAATAGATAGATAGATAGATAGACAGATGAAAGAAGAGAAAGAAAGAAAGAAAGAAAGAAAGAAAGAAAGAAAGAAAGAAAGAAAGAAAGAAAGAAAGAAAGAAAGAAAGAAAGAAAGAAAGAAAGAAAGAAAGAAAGAAAGAAAGAAAGAAAGAAAGAAAGAAAGAAAGAAAGAAAGAAAGAAAGAAAGAAAGAAAGAAAGAAAGAAAGAAAGAAAGAAAGAAAGAAAAGAAAGAAAGAAAGAAAAGGAAAGCAAGCCTGCAGAGTTGGTTAATGATGTCTGATAAGTAACTTTTCCTTGGTATCAAGATGGAAATTGATTGCAGTTCTTGTTTACCAATCTAGTCACGTCACAAGGCTCTTGGAGAGCAGCATACAAGGGTAGGCTTTTAAAAGAGGGTGGTTGCTTGAATGTGCTCTGGATTGCTCTTCAGCAAAGACAGCATTGGGTGTTAAGCTGAAAATGAGGAAGCTTTGTGTGTGTTGTCATTTAAGAGCTCTAACTTTGTAATTACACACCCAAATGAAGCTCTGTGGAGCCAAGAATGGGAGAAGCACATCAGCTCCTTTACCACAATGTAATTTATTCTGAGAAGGCTTGACATTAAGTTCTTTAGGTTCTTTACATTCTTTACAAGGTAAATAGTTGACATTTATACTGCAGTCTCATGATTATCTTCTTGTGGGGTGGGGAGGAGAACCAAGGTAAAAAAAAAAAGGAGTAAGCCCATTGCTACAGTGAGCAGAGCACTGCTGGCCTGATGAAAATGGTTTAGCCCTTAAAATCAGCCTGAGTGGTTACGGGCACCGCGCTTCAGTTACGGCTTAATAAATGTAATGGAGAGGCTGTTCAAATGGTAAGTAATTTTCCCTCGGCTGAACAAAGGATTTCCAAATCTAGGTATTTTGATACTGACCTTAACATTGCAATTTGAGATGGATTTAAACTAATCTAGCCCCTTCTGCATGTAGGAAGTACTTCTGAAATATCAGATACATAATAACTTTTGATTTCTGAAGAGGGCACCTCTAAAAAAATGAGTTAATCTGTAGTTCAGACACCATAACTTCAGTTAGGCTATTGTATTTGTATCACTGATTTCAGTTCAGCTGCAAAAATACTAACAAATTATTTTTTTCTAATTTAATATAATTAATTTAAATAATATGCATTTTTGGTAGGAGAAAATAATCATGTATAGTAAAGCTACTATGTATAACAGGAAAGTGCATTACTGAAAGGGTCAGTGCTCTGTTTTCTGGTCTGATTTCTGTTATCAAACATGGGGTCCAAATTAATGCATCTTTTTGAACTGGATGAAGCTGCTCTGATTTACGCCATCTGGGTATCTTGGTCTTCGAGTGCCAAGACACTTGCTGCTCACTGCATGCTTTTCCTACATATTTCTGTTAGTATTGTGAATATGTTTAGCTAGCCAGCTTTAAAAGTGTCATGTAATAGTACAGTATTTATTTAAAAAAATGTGCTTATTTTGTTATTTAGTGAATGCTAATCTATTTAACAGTTCACTGAAGCTGTTGAAATTTTCAAGTATTTTCAAATTCAAAATATTTTCAAATTCAAAAATTTTCAAATATTTTCTTCTGAAATTCAAGACAATTTCTGGTATTTAAATTGGAATATTGGTGTTTAACTGTAGTTATGAAGAAGGGATGATATTATCTCTTTGGCAAGAAAAGACCAAGATTGGAACAGAAGTGTCAGAGAACCCAAGCTACACACAGTGTATTATTCAGAGGGGTTTTTTTACTTTTTTTTACTCTAATGAGATTAAGATGCTGAAAGAAGAGTATTATTTAGGTTGGATCGATTGGCCAGGGTCAAATGTATGGGGTTTAACAAGGCCAAGTGCCGAGTCCTGCTCTTGGGTCACAACAACCCCAGGCAGCGCTACAGGCCTGGGGACAAATGGCTGAAGAGCTGCCTGGTGGAAAAGGACCTGGGGGTGCTGGCTTACAGCCAGTTGAACATGAGCCAGCAGTGTGCCCAGGTGGCCAGAGGTCAATAGCACCCTGCCTTGTATCAGGAAGAGTACTCCTGAGTAAAAAGGGATAGGATGAGAGGATATGGGCTCAGGTAGCACCAGGGGAGGTTTAGATTGGATATTAAAAAAAAATTCTTTACTGAAAGAGTGGTTAAGCATTGCGCTTCCCAAGAAAGTGGTAGAGTCACCATCCCTGGAGGTGTAGATGTGGCATTTTGGGATGTGGTTCAGTGGTCGTGGTAGTGTTGGGTTGATGGTTGGACTTGATAATCTTGCATGTCTTCTCCAACCTTAATGATCCTATGATTCTATGTAGCAGTCTTAAGTAGATACATTCTCAGAATTTGTCATTTTTCCAAGTAATTTAAGCTTTCTACATTTTGTTCCTATGCCATAAAGATCCCAATCCTTCAAACACCCAGAAGCTTAATTGTTCATTGCATAATATATCATCAAAATCAATGTGAATGTTTACATAACTAAAACTAAGCATGTGTCTTAGTTTGCAAATTTGTAGTTTTAAACATTACGCACCTTCATTCTGTGTCACCTTATTTGAGATGCCTGCTGCATTAAGCAATGTCAGCAGTTTGGCTCTCTGTGTGCCTTTAATGAAAAGTTTTTTGACGTACCATACTTTGCAAAACATACTATTCCCAGTGTCCAGGAGTACTTACTTCTTTGAATTACAACAGCACATATTTATGTCCTATGAAAGTCAAAACACAGCATGTATGAGCACAGTGACAGACTTTTTTGTAGTACCTGTGTGAACATGTATATATTAGCTTTATATTCTGGAAATGCCTCCTGGCATGTGATCCAGATTAAATTGGAACGTAATCACCTCCAGACAATGTGAATTACCATCTGAGGTGCATTTCTTTTAGGATGACTGGAGTCCCAATTTAAAAACCAGAGCATAAAAACCATAAGAAACAGAAATATAAAGGAAAGCTGTATCAATGTAGTTTCTGAAAAGAGATATGGTAAAAAATGTTCTTGCATACCATAAAGTTGCTCGTATCAGCTGCAGGAGATGGAAGAAGATGCCTGTAGCAATCACATTCTTCGTCTTCTGTTTATTTCCCATCACTCTGTTCATATTGTTTAGGAACTGGTGCTTGCAGTGCCACTAAATATTCCTTCTCTCACCTTCACAGTGGGAACTGGTGACAATTCAAAGCAAGTGGTTCCTCTTTACTCAGAAATCTCTTGTTTGTACAGACGGGATTGTTGCAATGCAATTGGCACCCTGGCCTATTCTGAGTAAACTACAATTTTATGAATAGGTTGTTCTGTAGCACTGATTTTTCTCTTTCTAGTGGTTCAGTGTGGACCCAGTCAGTGAAGCCTCTCTACACTAGCAAGCATCCTTTAAACATTTTTTTTCTTGTTAGTCACTCTGGTAGTGATTTCCTTTGTCCTGTGCTAGTTAAAAACCACTGTAATATAATAAAAGGATCTCTGAGTTTGGTGTTTCATAAAGGTTTTTTTTTTATTATTGTGTACTCATACAGAAGATGCAGACCTTAAAAACAGATTCATACCAACAATCCTTTTTATTCTAGTTGTTTCAGTCCAGGGCATCTCATTAAATAAATAATACCCTGGCATATTTTTCAGTGTTTTGATTGAGATGCTGCTAATGAGTTATCCAGTGCAATATACCATGACAGTCACAGTGACCTTATCGAATCACTGTGCATAACTCTGATTTGTCACACACTGAGGCACAGACCGCATGAAACACACTTCAGATATATCTTATGTAATGAGATATAAACTCTTGTGCAAATTGATTCAGAAGGCAACCTTTCTCCCTACCCACAAACCTTTTCTCATGTTACCATGCTGTCTCCTGGCTAGCATACTCAAAACCAGCTCCGGTTGAGATCATGTTTTCCATATATCTTCTGCTATTTGAATGGGTCCCATACAAGGTTCTTCTACCAGTTCAGTGTGACCATTTGTGCTGTTTTTCTCATACAGGGAAAAGGATGATCAGACCTGCTGCACATGTTACCCTTTAGGAGCCTCTAATAGCTTCTCTTTTGAGCGTGGCTGTAGCCGAGTTGTCAGGCTCTAAACAGTAACAGTTTACATCTGCCTGGGAAAGTTGTGGATTTTTGGCAGCCATTTTTTTCCTGGTGAATTTCTTTACAGCTGAAGCTATTGCAATGCTCAGTTAGGACAGAATACTTGACATATTTTGAGTGGCAAAACTTAACCCTGAGGACTGGGCTGAAATTTTGGGTAATTCAACAGGGGAAGTGCGTATTTTCATGCCTGAGACAGACTAACCCTGTGCATTGGTACCAGGCTGGGAAGTGAATGACCTGAGGTGCAGCCCTGCTGAAGAGGATGCAGGAGTTACAGTGGACATGAAGTTGAATGGAAACCAGCCCTGCATGCTAGTTGTAAATAAGGCAAACCACATAGTGGACTATGTTATGAGGAGTGTGGCCAGCAGACTAAGGGAAAGTCATTGTCCACGTCTACTTGGGGCTAATGAAGCTGCGCCTGCAAGTGCCTGTGCAGTCTTGGTCCCCCTGTGTAAGATGGATATTGAAGAAGTGCAGTGAGGGTGACAGAAGGCTGCCATGGTAATTACAGAAATGACAAAGCTGAACTTTTCTCAGCAGTGACAGAAGTAACAAGGGATAATGGCCACCAAAAAAACCCCAGGGCATTTGTGATAAAAGGTAGTGCAGCACTGGAACAGTCTACCCAGAGAACTCGGAGAATCCATTGATAGCTGTCACGGTTCAGAGCCGACTGCCCAGGCTGACAACAGTGAACCACGAGTTCCCTTCCTCACTCCTCCCCTCATCCTCATTTCCACAGGGATGTGGAGGGAGAAAATTCAACCAAACAAGCTTAAGGATTGAAATTAAGGACAGAGAGGGTAATAATCAACCATTTAAGAAGATGAGTAAAATCCAGAGAGAGACATGGGGAGAAAACTGGTTTAATTTACCACCATCATTTACAGAAGCAGGATAGTAAGAGGAATACACAAATAAATAAATCTGATCTTAAATACACTCTCACCTACACACAGCCCTCCCGTCTTCCCACCTATCTCCTCTGCCCCCATCTGTGCAAGCTGGGGTAGAGGGTAGGAGGAGCAGTTTTTCTGGCCGTTACTCCTGGTCCATGGCAGCTCCTCCTTGAGAAAGAGAACTCCTCACAGTCTCTCCTTCATGCCATGTGGTGTCCACCTCACAGGAAGCAGTCCTCTTCCTCCTCGTGCATCCATCAGGGCCACAGATGGCTTCGGGTGTGTCCTCTGCTGATGCTCAATCTCTCTCCTCTCTCACTTGGAGCTCTGCATGTACCGCCGCAGCCTGGACATTCTCACTGCCGTTGATCCTCCCAGCTGGCAGGCCATCATCTTCCTGCCATCTCAGCCACCACGGGGCTCCAGGGAAAGGTTCTGCTCTGGCAGCCTTCTCCTTCTCCTCCAGGATCCTGCTCTCCCTCTTTCTCCTCAGGACCACGTTCCTTTGTTATCTTCTCAACTCCCCCTCCTCCAGCAGGAAAAAAATTCCCCAGCGCAAAGACAGGACAGAACAAGATGAAAGGAAAACAAAAAAGCCAGAGAACAACGGGGTCACCTCTTAAATACTTTTATCACAGAGGCACTGATTGGCCTGGCCCTGGCCAAACTTGGGTTCAACTCCTAGCTGGGTCTGTGGGAGGCTCTCGAAGTTTCGCATGAGTCCTCCCACACAGCTTTACCCCTGCTTCCCAAAAACCTCACCAGACTCAAACCCATGGCATAGAGGTTTTCAAGACTCTGCTAGGCAAGACACGATTACCTGGTCTAATACTGGTAATTAGATCCTTGCTCAAAAAAGCACTAAGTAATCCCCAGAATTTCCCTTTCCAGCCAAACATATTCTACGATTTCCTTCAAAAACAGGTCTGTAGCCCAGCTCTCTTGAGGCAATAGCCAGAGAGCTCTGCCTCTTGTGCCATGCTCAGTAGGCCACCACAGTCAGAGTAGAGATCTGCTTGATTCTAAAACTGGGACTGAACATTGCAAGTCTTAAAGATGAGTATCTGAAAGATTAATTCAGAGAGTTTGCCTTGTCTGTATCTATACTATGTCTTTAATCCAGGCTTAATCTAATGAGACTGCTGACCTATGGTGGTTGTATCCACAGTTAGATACTGATCTCATCTGGGAGGTATCAGGCTCCAGATGTGCTGAGAAAAAAAATCCTATCTACAACTCATTACTTCTCAGCTGAGACCAGTGCCCAAGTAGATTAAGAGTCCTCTTCTCAATCTGCCTGAATTGCTTAACTCTGCCCACACACTGGAAACTGCTACATGAGGCCAGTTCTGGCAGTCAAGCACTCTTCTTCATGGAGCAAATAGACAGGCACCCGCGTAGGTTCAAAGTCATCCAAGCAGAGAAGCAGAAGACACTAAGCTAACAATGTCCTTCCTGAAACTGGAATCTGGCTGTACGAACTCATCTTTGCGCTGCTTTGTTTGATCAGGACATTACGTCTTGTTTGTCCAGAGAAGTTGCAGAAGTCCTTTCCCTGGAAGTGCAACCTGGTCTAGTGGGAGGTGTCCCTGCCCATGGCAGGGAGGTTGGAACTAGAAGACCTTTAATGTCCCTTCCAACCCAAAATCATTCTGTGATTCTGTGATCCTATGATTGATTTGTTTGATTTCTCACCCTGGTGGAACAGAGCACTGTAACAGCAGCGATGTCTTACAGCTTGCACCAACCTCAATGGTGATGTGGCAGCGCACATCACCAGTTGCTCCTAAGAGCCGAGGTTTTGCATGTGCTAAGCTGAGGAAAAGCAAAGACACCTTTAAAGTCTGTTGTCAGCAAACAATCCTGATTTAGAAGTGAGACTAAAACAGCAGCAACGTTTCTCACCTTCAGGTGATTTTTCTGGATATAGACAGAAACTTCCTTTACCCTGTGAAGCCCAAGTATGTGGCTGCTCCTTCCTCCAATTGTAAAAGAGAGGGAATGGAACAGAGCAGAGGTAGAATTCTTGTGCAGCTGGCCTCTTAGCTGCATTGTCAAACATGGTTTAACACAGCAAACTGGTGTTCCTGCTGAGGCTGTGAGCTTGGCTAGCAGGCATTACACCCACACTTAGAGGTGTCAGGATATAAGCTTAGAGTTAGGATATAAGCTTAGAGCTTACAAGCCAAAATTACTTCGTAGGCTTAAGACGTGGGTACTGAAATATTTTACACAAAGCAGAAGAATTGTTATAGGGAAGATGCAAAGTTTGCTTGTTCCCCTGGCCTATTGTGACAGAAAGGAGATGCAGTCACAAACTACCTAGGGTTGAGGATGGTCTGAATGTAGGTCTTCTATTTGATTGAATGTTCTGAACACTGGGACTGAAATGGAAAAAAGTTACATTTTCTGCAGTTTTACAGAGCTACCCTTTCATTTCCTTGTCTTTTCTGACGTGCTCAGAAGTGAAACATAACATTTGAAGTCAAATGGAAAATTTTGGTTTATACAGAAGGAGTTGCTGGCTTTTGACATGCAAAAAGAAAGGGTTTGTGTTTTGGCTTATTGTAAGGCAATACTTCTTTCCAGTTTTTTAGTTTGACAATTCATTTTCTTTTAACTAGAAGGGCATGCTAAGAAAGGAATAGAAATTATAGGGAAAGAGAGGATAGCCTGTGTTAAAAGAAGCTGACTGAACTTGACCTGTAGAATTGTATTCTGTGTCTGCTTCTGTCATGGAGTTTCTCAACAAGACACTCTGGGCACTTTTTACATGAATATATACTCCTCAGTTTTGGGAAGTCTGGCTTGAGACTTTGAGTTCTAATTCATAGAGAGTACCTATCTAACAGAATATATAATAGAATACAATATATAATTTATAATGTGAAATAATATAACAAATAAATATATGATGTAATAGGTATAATTTATATAGTGATTGGCATGCAGACCTAGGACTATTACTTTAATTATATTTTATTGTGGTATTGTAATATGTAATAGTTTATAGCATAGTATGCCTTTAAAGCAAAACAAAAAAAATCAAGGAAGTAGAATTCTTGAGATGGACACCCGAAATCAGTGATTTAAAAAGACAGCCATTGTCTTTCAGTTTTTCAGTAGAGAACGTAGATAAGAATGCCACTTTACCCTATGTGTTAAAAATGAAAGTAGATATTTGTGAAGCGTTTATGTGTTATGTTGATGTGGACTTTACAAATACTTGTCAGGAAATTATTAATCATGTCTTCAGAGCAGGATTTGAATAGTATTTAGTATATTAGACATATGTCAAGCAACAAGAAGAAAACAAAGTGGTCATTTAGTCAGCACAACTCAGCTAGTGCCATGAATACAGTAGGAGTCCTTTGATGATGTAATTACAGATTTAGCAAAATTAGTAGACAAAAGCAGGCCTAATTAAAGTTACACAGTAACGCTTAATTTTGGTATTTCTTAACTGCCCAAGGTGACTTGAGTTTACATCCGCTTTCAGAGTTCTTTCATCAAACTAAGGGAGGGGAAGCTCTCATCTGGGCTGCTGACAGTCCTTAGAAATTACAAAATCGGACACCTAGGTCCCATAGGAAGAAAATTTAAGTATTTATACAAAGTAGAACATGGGAATCAGAAGCAATTGGGTGGTTTCCAGCCACCACATCAAAGACTCTTAGGGTAGCTTAGTGGGTACATCATTGATGGATGTGGATTCACATCCAAGGACTCAGGCAATAAAACTGTCTGACAATCCACTACTCTCCTTTAGTAACAGAACTGTTTCCTGAAAAATAACCAGCAGCAGGTAATCTCTCAGAGTCTTCACTCTCAGTGGGAAAGAGAAATATTGGAAAAGAACATCTCCGTTATTACAATGTCAGTAAAAATATCAGATTTAACTGTAACAACAAAACAGGAATCTGACTTACAGGTAATGCTATGAATGTTAGGATGAGCAGAATCAGAGACACATTTGTGATTGGTTTCCACATGAAGACTTCAGTATCTGACAGTTTCGTTAGAAGATTCCGTTTGGATGGCTCTATACAATGCGAAAAAAAAAGGTCATACACATAATTAGGAATCTGAATTGATGTTGATGTTTTTAATAGATAGCTGCCTGAGTACCCACTGCATGCTAATGAACTCATTATAATCATGATATGATGATTTTTTTTCTCACTGAGTAACAGGAATTTGCTAACCTAAAGCAAGATGAAAATGAATAAAAAGAAACGCGAGCATCAGACTGGCATTTCTCTGCGTAACAGTCTCTTGTTTGTAAGCAAATGCGAGCCACTTGAATTATATGAAATTAACTAGGTATTTTATCCATCTCACATTTGAACTTTCAGACCTCCTTCTATTCACATTTGTTTATATGAACTGAATTAGCTTTTAAAAAATGAGTCAGTGATTTAATGGAATTGGTTATGTGTTGTTTCCAAAAAGTAAATGATAATGATATATGCTCTCTATAGTCAGCATTGTTTGAGTAGGAGGAGCCCTCATGGTAGATGTACATATGGCTAGAAAGGACAAGAAAACTGGTGAAGGTTTCATGGTGCATTTGGAAACATGCTGTTGCATGATCTAAATGTGTTTGTCTTTAATTTCTTACAGGCTGTTTCCAGCTATGTAATGTTTTTCGGTCCCATGAGATGGAAATTGAGCAGTGCTTGCTGGAGTCCCTCCCTCTTGGCCAGCGGCAGCGGCTGGTGAAGCGGATGCGCTGTGACCAAATAAAGGCATATTATGAACGAGAAAAAGCTTTCCAGAAACGGGAGGGTTATGTGAAAAAACTGAAGCATGGAAAAAATCATCGAGTTCGTTTTAATGTTGCTGATATGATACAGGATGCAATCATACGTCATGATGATAAAGAAGGTACTTAGTAATTTTTAACTCCCTTTTCCTTTTTGTATAACGAATAGTTTTAGAGGAAAAGCTCTCATGTTGGGCTTACCTATCTTTAGGAGAAATACAATTTTACATTATAGTAATCATAAAGTGACTTTCAGAATGTACAGGTATGTACTGCATACCGCACGTTACTGAAATGAATCAGGCATGGAGAATAAATCTTCAGAAACCTAATAAATTTATTCTGAGGTTAATGTATGTATAACCTAATATATGTCAAACCGGGTGCTGACCCATAGACACAACAGGTAGTGGGTCACCTTTCTGGTTGTGAGACGATGTTTATGTCCTTCTGAAATATGTAACTCCATTTTAGAAATTCTGTTTTTAGTTTTCTGGAGTTGTTTGAATCCCTGATGCAGCTGATAGAAACTTGAGGAATTTAGTAATTCCTGAAAGTGGACCAAACCTTTCAGTAAGGGTCTCTCGAGTTTTAGACGTCCTCAGGAATCCCTATAATGTTGTGTGGGAGAGATTTAAAATATAACTGATGCAATGCTTTTAGCAGCCCCTTTGCAAACAAATTCTATGGCAGCCTTTTGTAATCACATTAGCACAAGACTACATGAATAAGAGAGGCTCCGAAATAGAACCACATCATGCAAGTTTTCCCTAATTTCTATCGGTTCGATTAGGTGTGGGCTTTTTACTCCAGAACCTTCATTTTAATGGGCAATTGCTCTAACTATCATTGCTTATCACTGAGGTACAGTCCTACACAGGAAATGAATCGAAGAGCTCTTTACTTCAAATGACTGTCCAGGGCATCATTTATAACTAAGTTACAAATAAAATTAGTAACCTAAGGTATAAAAGCACAGGGATTATAAGTGAAGATCATCTTCCTCCATGTTCCCATAGCTACCAGCTAAAAACCCAAGCAGAATACAAGATATGACTTTTAGGATTCTGTAAAAGTCAGATACTTGAGGCTATTTTTGACATTTATCCTGAACAAATGTAGCTTGCTCATTGGAGTGGTGATGGGGCATCAGGAGTCTTTTGTGTTACCCATACTTGACCTTGAGCTGCACCTGAATCAGAACAGAAAGTTCAGCAATTGCTGAGACTGAATAGCGTGAGCATAAAAGGAAGATACATCAGAAGAAAGTAGGGTGGGGAAAAACCAGGGATGTTGTCCTGTGCTTGAAACAGAAAAAATAGGTCCCCAGAAGGAAGAAGCTCATGTAGCCCACAGATAACCCCAGCAGTACTAACAACACTATCCTAATTTTGATGCCTGTGGTCCTTTCCCTGGACTATGAAAAAATGTGATTGTTGTCTTTAAGCACCTTGTGCACCTGTAAGTGCCAGTCTGTTTTGATTTTAGTCAAATGTTCCCAAAGCCTATTTGCTTTGAAGTGAATAATGGTATACTAAGAATTGTTATCATATGAGCCAATAAAAACAATTTTATTTTTTTTAAAATCAAAGCACACAGACATAAAAGCTTCTCTCATACTATTCTTGCTGAGTGGAACATCCAGACATGACTCTTACGTGAATATATCTACTTGAGGATTTCAGTTTAAATTAGACATGTGCTTTTGTAATAAATATATATATATTTTGTAAACATATATATATAATATATATATTTTTAATGTATCACAGAATCACAGAATCACAGAATGTTAAAGGTTGGAAGGGACCTTAAAGATCATCTAGTCCAACCCCCCTGCCGGAACAGGATCACCTACAGTAGAGCGCACAGGAACGCGTCCAGGCAGGTTTTGAATGTCTCAAGAGAAGGAGATTCCACAACCTCCCTGGGCAGCCTGTTCCAGTGCTCGGTCACCCTCACAGTAAAAAAGTTTTTCCTCATATTTTTCTGGAACCTCCTGTGTTCCAGCTTCCACCCATTGCCCCTTGTCTTGTCAGTGGATGCCGCTGAAAAGAGCCTGGCTCCATCCTCCTGACATTCCCCCTTGACATATTTATAAACATGAATGAGGTCACCCCTCAACCTCCTCTTCTCCAAGCTAAAGAGATCCAGCTCCTTCAGCCTTTCCTCATAAGGGAGATGCTCCACTCCCTTAATCATCTTTTTGGCTCTGCGCTGGACTCTCTCAAGCAGCTCCCTGTCCTTCTTGAACTGAGGGCCCCAGAACTGGACACAATATTCCAGATGTGGCCTCACCAGGGCAGAGTAGAGGGGCAGGAGGACCTCTCTTGACCTACTTGCTACTCCTCTTCTAATACACCCCAGGATGCCATTGGCCTTCTTGGCCACGAGGGCACATTGCTGGCTCATGGTCATCCTGCTGTCCACTAGAACCCCCAGGTCCCTTTCCCCTGTGCTGCTCTCCAGCAGGGCAGTCCCCAACCTATATTGGCACATGGGGTTATTTTTTCCCAAGTGCAAAACTCTACACTTGCCCTTATTAAACTTCATAAGATTTCTCCCCGCCCAGCCCTCCAGCCTGTCCAGGTCTCTCTGAATGGCTGCACAGCCTTCTGGTGTGTCAACCACTCCTCCCAATTTCGTATCATCAGCAAACTTGCTGACAACATTCTCTAATCCCTCATCCAGATCATTGATAAATATATTGAAAAGCACTGGCCCAAGCACTGACCCCTGAGGGACCCCACTAGACACAGGCATCCAGCCAGACTCAGCCCCATTGACCACAACTCTCTGGCTTCTTCCCTTCAACCAGTTCTCGACCCACCTCACTACTTGGTCATCCAGACCACACTTCCTCAGTTTACCTATGAGGATGCTATCCATTTACTGTGTTTAGTCTTGTTTTATGGAGCATGCAAATTAGATGCCTTTCAGACAAAACTGAACTGGATGGTGTGTTCTGGAAGCACACACCTAGTGCCTCCAAACAGTAACAATTTTTGAATCTGTAAGGCCAGGCTAGATATAGGCTGAAGTAATCCCAAGGAAACAGGTATAGTTGGGGTAGTTGGGCTGTTGGGATGACGTGTTTCTTTTGTCTATTTACTCATATTTCAGTCATTCATTCAACATTCATAATTTATATTATACATGACTATTTTACTAATCGGTATGTATAGCTAATTGTGGTGGATACTGATAATTGCATGGAATATCCTCCACCTCACCGCAGTTTCACATTGACTTTATCTGTACAGCTGGAGTAAATATGGCTCTGGGGTGAGAAAGAACTGAACCCTCTCCTTCATTGTGTCCTAAGGCAGAAATGACTGCAGTATAAGGCTGCAGATGGGCATGTGCAGACATTTTCGGGCTCTTCAAATGTCACACCATATCTTCAGCTGCTTGCTGTTGGTGAAACGGCCCAAGGGACTGAGAAAAAGGTTGTAATAGTGGGTTAAAGAAGCAAAGGTGGGAGACGGGTTTTAACAGCCTGTCACCCTTCCTTTCTTCCCGTGAATCCACATCTGATTTCCAGGATCTGACTTTTACAGTGCAGTGTGCTCAGTAGTCAACAGCATTCCGAAATACTCTCCATTCGAATATAGGGAATCAAATTCAGTAATAAGTATTTTAAAAATGCTTATCTTTGGAAAAGCAGGGCATTGAACAAGCATTTTTTAAAAAGTAGATCAACGCAAGTAAGCAGCAGAGAAGTACCTTTACATGAATTAGTAATAATGAATTAATGGGTGAGAATAAAACCCCTTATGCTATACAAAGATAATTTGTTATCCTGTGAAAAAAATGGGATTCAGACTGATCTGAATACTGTATATATTAGAATAAATTCTGAAAGTAATCAAGATGAGAACTCAGCAAATCTTCAAAAATTCAGTTGTGTTTACTCAACACTGATGATCATCAGCAGGGTATTTTAGTGTAACTTGTATGTCTTCACTTTTTCAGGGATAATTTAATTTTCAAACTAGACATTTTGTTTACAATGAGATATTTAATAACAAGAGTAAAAGTGTGATGCAACATATTCAGTACTCAGATAGCTTTAGTTGACTAAATTCTATCAGCTAACACCTTTCCTTGTAGGTAGATTTTGTGGGATGGCTTTGAAGAGGTGAATTCTACTCAAGGTATAATATAACTCATCTGGCTGTGAATAAACCTGATCCTTTGGGCAGGATGTGTGGACAGACTGTGATGTCCAAGAAGAGGACTGTGCAACCTGGATACTTGAAGTTAAATGACTGGATACACATAAATTCTAGGATTCATACAGTTTTCTTCCAGTTTTACCCTTGGAAGAAGGTATACCACAAGAGAATTACAAAATAGTAGACTTATCCACAGAGAATTGCAGCTGGGCCTATTTTCTTCAATTTTTATGTGTATTTAGAGATTTTTTTTTTTTAAATCTTGGACTTTAAAAAGCTTTACCCACAACTATATGCTTCCCATACTTTAAATTGAAACTCTTCCAAAGTCTGCTTGACTGTCTTGTGCTCCTCTGAGACTGTTAAGCAGGATCCTGTTTGTTGATAAATCCTGGAGTAGGTCTACATGTTTTGGCATCTGGTTATAAAAAATCTGTCCCTTACACATACTGATTAAGTAATAAATGCAACACAATGAAATTCATGGAAGAACAACAAAACCAGGAAGAACTGTAGAGAGTGATTAAAAAGGAGGAAATGAAGACCTGTGAGAGAGATGACAAGATGCTCATATCTGAGCAGGTTTGAATGCAACTGATCATAATTCAGCAAGAAAGAACACTCATTCTATAGGTGTAAAAGACAGCTACGGAGGGATGTTTTACAATTCTGCAAAGGCAATGTGAAAAGTGTAGTACAGCAAATGGAAAGAGGACACAGCAGTAGAATAGGATAGAAGTAGCTTCCCAAGTGATATCCAGGGGCTCATTTCTTATGGAATATCATAAACTGCATAGACTGCAAGCACATTTTGAAATGGTGAGAAATATCCTGGTTTGGTAGATGAGATAAATTGGCTGCCATGAATATATATATATATATGAATATATATAAAGATAAATTTATAATGTGGCAAGTGCAGAGGCATTTCACACCTGAGTCTGATTGAAATTTCACTCTTTGTCTTTGTTATTCATGAAGAATGCAATATATCTTCTCCAAAATTACTATAGCAGCTGCTACTGGGCACAAAATGTATCTCTGATACTGCATTCTAATAGATGTGATCATTAATTTGCATTACAATTAATTTTAGAATAGGTGTTTAGAAATTTTTACCAATGACTTGCTTTGTCTCAAGTTTGGAAATTAAGTATATGCTCATTATATTTCTCACAAAGTTAAAAAGTAGCAAAATGTATCTTTATTCTGTTTGGAGGCATTTAAAATTATTAATTATATTTTTTGAATCATTATTTGTAATTAATCTTTAGTCTATTAGCTGACCCAAAGAGATCAAATGGAAATCTCCCTTCTCTTTCTCCTTGCAGGTTCCTGCAATTTCTTTTTTTTTTTTGTTTTTAGTAATATGCTTTTTAGTGCTGTTGGTGGGCCACGTTAACCCACAGTGAGCTTTTTGAGAGATTTTGCAACTATCATTCCCGGTGATAACATGTAGGGAAGCAGAAGCTGGTGAATAAGTGAGCTCACTGTGTTTTCTGACGCTGGTTTTCTGTATTTCTGCTGATGGCAAGGGAATACCTGTAGTTCATTTCCCTTTAAATCCTATATAGCTTTGTTCTGTGAGATATGAAATCCCTATTAATAATAGACAGCAGGACATTTGTCCTGATAGTATCAGACATATAATTTCACTGCAAATTGGAAGATGTAGCCAAGCAGACTTCTGCACCCCATTCCTTTCCGCTGTGACATGAGTGTGCTTGCACCTACACTTGGCATTAGCACAGACTCAGATTTTTCCCTCCAATACGTATACTCCGGTATTTGCTGAGCCTGCACGTCAGCTTGGACTCATGTACAAGCAATTAGGAAATGAACTGAGCGATCGGGAAATAAACCATGTGAATCTGAGCCCGAGTTTCTGCTTCACGTACAAGGTAGTCGTGCTGAAGGGATCTTGGTATTTTGGCCTCCTGGGAATACAGGATGTGCATCCTTCCAGAAGCAGTGGTGGAGTTATTGTCACTGACAACAATGAGAAGCAGTGGCTGCTTTGAAAGAGGTGGTTTGCTGAGCATGAACGTTGCCTTAATGAAAACACTAGCTAAAAGGGAACGTGACAGTCCCATACCTGAAATCCTACAGAGCGGGGAATCTAGAGCACTGGGTTTAGTTTCTGTCATCTTTTGGTATAGTCTGTAAGGAAGCCTTTCAGACATCCTGTAACATTACCCATGTTATAGGACTCTCAGAAATTCTGTATGTGTAGTGTCTTTTGTTATGAGAATTCTAAGTTGTAATGTAGTCATGATGTATATACCATAAGGTGTGCTGTGTTGGCGGGCTGTGGAAGGTTGGGGTAGGAAGTCCAGAGAGCCGTCAACTCAGTCTGGTAAAAAAAGAGGTACTCCTGTGAAAATTAGAATTTCAAAAGGGAAATGCAGATTCTCTAAACCCAATTAAAACTCAGTTTATCTTTTAGACTGACAATAGGCTGATTCTGTGGCAGCATTGTGATTCTAAACAGCCATAATACCAAAGTGAGGGAGTGCTAGCACTGGTGCTGCATCTTTATCAAAAATTCTTGGTCCCTTCTGTGGAGGTTGAGCCTGATTCTGTATTTCACTCAGCCCTCCTCAACTCTTCTTGAACTCCTAACCCTGTGCAGAGCTACCAGCATGGCCCTTTGCCTTTAGCAGTAGAATGCAATGGCTGGGAACAGCCTTACTCTCCCTTCCCTCACTAAGAGATGCCTAGAAAAGGTCATTTAAAAAGCAGAAGGCTTCCATATCCTCCTTTTGCTGTAGTGTCCGTTGCCAAGGAAGGCCTCCCAGGATTGAGTCCTAGCCCCAGCAGATTGGCTTCAGAGTAGTTGCTTAGTGCAGGCTAAAAAACAGGGATCCCATCTCACTTGCCCGCCTTTATGCCAGTATCTCTAGCCATTAGAAAGATTAATGCTTTTGTGAGATTTGGTAGAGATATTAGAGAGGATTGAAATAATCAATATAATGGAAAGTATTGATATTAGTTACTTTTTGTGAGTGCTGTGCGATGTACAACATTATGATAAATTAGAAGAATGGGTAAGGAAGCAAAAGGGGGTACAGGTGGGGCTGAAGCTGAAGTGTAATTTGCATCCTAACAACTTTGAGTTATAAAAGGGGCCCAGGGGAAGGAAAAGCAAAATCTGTTCAAAATAAGAATGTATCTTTAAGTTGGGATGGCAGATAAGCTGACCATTACTGTTCAATAGTTAGGAGAATGCATCAAAGATGTTATAGTGACAGTTCCTATTTACAGAGAAAAAATTGAAACAGAAGACTGAGGCTGAAACTGAGCTGGAGTAAGCCACATTTTTTGTTATTTCCTTGCATTGTTTTCAAATCTACTGACTGACTTCTTATTTTTGCATCTTATTACAGTAGGCTTCCTTGTGCTTTACTGGTCTATCTTTTTCCAGTACAAACAGCTTGGTTGATTACAGACAAGTTGTTCTGGAAAACAATGGGTTGTGCTGCCTCTGTCTGGCAAACATATCAGGGCAAACTTACTGATCCTCAGAGATCAGGTTTACGAGTTGCTAGAAGTCTTTTTTTAAAAGCTGGAAGAGCCAGGATGAGGCCACTGATGATGGTAGATATGTGAATGTAAGTCACCATAGGTGAAGCCTGTTAGACAATCACAGAATTACCCAGACTGGAAAAGATCTTTAAGATCATCGAGTCTAATCATTAACCTAACCCTGCCAAGTCCTTGGCTAATCTATATCCCTAAGCACTATGTCTACACTACTCTTAAATACCTCCAGGAATGGTGACTCCACCAGTGTTCTGGCAACCTATTCCAATGCCTGATAACCCTTCCAGTAAAAAAAAAAATGTTTCCTAATATGCAATCTAACCCTGCAATGATGCAACCTGAGGCCATTTTGTCTTGTCCTGTCACTTGTTACTTGGAAGAAGAGACCAGCCCCCACCTTGTTACAACCTCCTTTTAGGTAGCTGTAGAGAGAGAGCAATGAGGTCTCCCTTCAGCTTCCCTTTCTCAAGACTAAACATCCCCAGTTCTCTCAGTCACTCCTCATAAGACATGTGCTCTAGACACCTCACCAGCTTTGTTGCCCTTCTCTGGACACGCCTCAGTACCTGTGTCCTTCTTTTAGTGAGGGGGCCAAAACTGAACACAGAGATGCAGCCTCACCAATGTCGAGAGTACAAGGGTAAAATCACTTCCCTATTCCTACTGGCCACATTATTTCTCATACAGGCCAGGATGCCATTGGCCTTCTGACCCACCTGGGCACACTGCTGGCTCATCTTCATTCGGCTCTTGACCCCCGTGCCCAGGTCGTTTTCTGCTGAGTAGCTTTCTAGCCACTTGTCCTCAAGCCTGTAGCTCTGTCTGGGGTTGTTGTGGCCAAAGTGCAGGACCTGGCATTTGGCCTTATTGAAACTCATACAGTTAGTCTTGACCTATTGATCAAGTTTGTCTATATCTCTGTGCAGAGCCTCCCTGTTGTCAGGGAGCAGGAAGCCGGAGAAAGGAATGAAGACCGCTGAGAGTGTGTAATGTAGACTATTCATCGCAGTCGTTCTTATAATTAAGGAGAGTGGGAATATATTCAGCTGACCTGTCTGCCCTTGGGAATCTGACTTTCAACCTACCTTTTCTGGATGTTTGATGACACTGGTTGCAGGCAGCTTTTCTGATTTTTCCTGTTGCATGTGCTGGGATGAGTGGTTAGAAAGTGAGGCTCTGAGCATGGCGATGCCTTGATTTTAAAATTCACCAAAGCCTTGGCTGAGGATTGTGTTTTTGTGTCTCAGTAGTTCGGAGGCATCTTTGCTACTAAACTGAAAGATAAAAGAATATCTTTAAAGGGAGAGAATTGCAATAATAGAATAGATTTTCAGAGAGACAAAGTAATAAAACACTTTTTTATGCTTAATATTTAGGAAAGAGGTGAAAATTAGGTTTAGCATTAAGTCTACCAAGTTCAATCTTTATCATTAAACCAGTTTCCTTAAATTAGGCAAAAAACCCCGTCTTGAGTTGAAAAAGGTGAATCCTGAGAAAAGGACCTGTATGGGAAAGTTTAAATCAATCTTCTGTGCCATCCCAAACTACAATAACCCACTCTTGTTGACTTCTACCCTTAAAAGTCTTCCTGCCTTGTTTCTTATGATTAATATTTAATATCAGCTTCTTTCATTCCCTTCTCCTCCCAAAGGTACTTTAATTAGCATTTCTTTTGTATACTGTTTGTTCTCAGCTCTGTCTTCTAAAGAGGCAGGGATAAAATTTTATAAAATTTTACATATATATAATCTTGTTATGTCTGTGTTACACCAAGAGCATAAAGGCCAGAAATAAAAACATGTTTGGTGAATCAGGATTAAGATGTGTAATCTGAGTAGTTTTTCAGAGTTTTCTGTGCACTCCTGATTTTACATTCTCTTTTGGGAAATCTTCTTGCTCTCATAAATCATTCCAACCCTGAGCCAGCTAAAATGTCAAAAAGTTATAGTGTGTTTAGTATGCACATGTAAACCTTCATGACAAAAGGAAGTCTCCAAAATAAAAAGTTGAAATCTTGAGTGAAAACCTATATTAATAGGAAATGAGACCAATTATAGTAATTAGTAAATTGCTGTATAGTGATATCATGAAGAGGGACAAAAAAAAATCAATTTAGTCTAATCTCAATCTGAGAAATTTAAAACACTATACAGGCAAGAGCATTCGAAACAGAACTACAGGGCAGCTAAAATGTCTACGAGAAATCACACACTCTGTATTTCCTTACCTCAGCCTGCCCAGTCGTTTTTAAAATTTAAAACACAAATACATTTCTCAGGTTTTATAGCACATTGTTTCAGGACTGTGTTAGTATTATTTAATTTATTTTAATTTTAGATTACCGTTTACTCTCATTCTAAACTTCATCTGCACTTCTTTCTGTTTTTTTCTTTTCTTTTTTTTTCCTGATGGGAAAGCATATGGAATTCACTATATATGAAATAACAGGGAGGTTTGTCCATACAGAACTATTTTGGATTTTACAGTTAGTTTCCATTGAATCAAAGGAGAAATCTGTACATTAGAGGATAATCTAAAAGTGACTACTGGCAAATGCTAATTTACTAGGAACTGTTGTAGAGGAAATCACAATACATATGGATGATAATTTATACAATTTAATATTTATTGTCCAATCCTTAGGAGACTTGAACACTAGACACTGAATAGTGAAGTCAAGAGACTATACAGAGCATATGAAATTAATGAAGCACACAAAATTTGCCTAATCGGGAGTCTTGGAAAGAAAGAAAAATGCATACTGTAAATGAATACATCCACACAGACAAATGCATACATTCTGTATTGGGAACTCATATGGCTGTAAGTCTGGAAGACACTAACACAGCTGACTGTCAGACACGCTGCTAGGGATTTAATCAGCTCTTGGTATAGAACAATGGAACATCAATCAACCATCTCGATCCACCCGTTGATGAAGAAGTTGTTTCGAAGGCCTGGAAGGTAGAGGCACATTTCAAACAAGAGCAAACCTTCAATAACTTCAAGTTTGGCATAGCTGTTAACGTTGTTTCGCTCCATGTGTGCGGAATTCGGCAACACAAGGCATCTTTTTGTTATGACACAGGGAAACAAAATGCCTTTAGTTATCAGGTAACAGATGTTAAGTAATTAAAGCAGCCCATTTCAAAGGCAATCATAAAATCACAGAGAGATGAAATTTGAATACATTTGAATTCCTGCAGGATTCCGTATGTGCTTTTTGTTTTTTTGTCCATGTCTCTACATTTTTCATGATTTAGTAAAGGTGACATGAGAACTGAACGTTAAACTATTTTTTATTGATAAAAATGTGTATGGTTCCTAATACAAAACACTAACTGTATTGAAAAAAATAAAACTCACAGAAGAAGGTATAACATATCAAAAAAGTGAAGGGTAGGCTTGATGATATAGATTGTATCTAGCCCTTTTGTTCTCTCTATGGACTGTGTAACCTCAGGAGGGCCTTTGCTCCCTGACTACTTTTGTCTTAAACATGAAATCTCCCTAGGTTGTTTCAGCTGCTCTCTCTGTTTCTGCACACACACAGAACTACTTTGATTTGAACAGCTATCTTCTGCCTGTACCACGTAGGGAACACAAGACAAAGCATCATTCCGTTTCGGGAACCCCATAGTATGAGGATTCACACCAAATGTAATTCACTTGTTTTACTGTCAAATTGAGTTGTAGTTTCCTCTTTTCCTCCATGAAAGTGAGTTTGGAGCTGTCACCCACCCATTTTTGCTTGCCTACAGGGTGTGCCTGTGGGTTACTTCTAGAGCTGTTTTGAGTCTCTGTGTTTCTCTCTCCGACGGCCTTTTCTCCCCTCCGCTCTCCTTGGCCCCACACCTGAAGCCTCTCAAGTAGTGTCTGGCCTGGCCTGGCTTTCTCCTGGGGATGGGGCCTGAGGGGAAAATTGAATCTACTTGGTCTCGCTTATAAGAAATTGTAGAAAGTTGACTGCACAGGGAAGCTGTTGTACAAAAACTTCGATGTCATCACCTCTGCTACTGCAAAACAGGAGTATGTGCCAGACTATTTGCAGCTCCATTTCACATGTTTAAGCTCTGAATAAGTCAAGACTGAGATATGTGTTTGAACTTAGTAATTCCCATTTGATGTTTCTCGGTGTCTCCAAGTTCACCCTGAAGGATTTGTTGATCTCATCTCTGAAAAGTATGTCTTTTTCTCACTAGTATACAGAGTTTCTAGAAACTCAGCTTTTGGATTTTTATTTGCATGATAGATTTCTAAAATGTAGGCACTGAATTGCTTGCTTTGTGTGTAGGTAAGTCTGTTCTTGAACCTTAACCCTATAAATAAAAATAATAACAAATTTGGTTAACTTGTAATCATAGTTTTAAATATTGCCTCAATTACAAGTGTAAAAGAAAATATTATGAGGAGAACTTTGTAAAAATACACAGTTTTTCCTACGAAATTTATTTGTTTTTGAATGCATTTTCAAAATTTTCAACTTTTTATTTTGGTGGACTATGATATAAAACTTATCCTCAGTGAGACAAGTTAGTATGAAAGTTGTTCATGACTTTGCATGATCATGGTCTAATTCAAAAGGCTTTCACAAACTGAAATCTCAAAAAAAATACTCAGAAGACCATTACACTTATACAAGAATCCATTGTTTTAAGAATACAATCTGTTCTCAGCAGCTTTTATAGACCTTTATTTTTTTTTTTTATTATTATTTTAAGCCTATCAAGCTCGTTTGTGGTTCCATGTTGGTGTTTTTCTCCATAAGATCTTTCCATGTAATAATAAATTTTCCAATTTAGCATGCTCTGACACCCAAGAGCGGCAAGAAACACCAAGACTAATCACTCACAAATTCACTGTCACGCCAATAAAGGGTCATTAAGCTCTTAACAATCAACAAATAGGCACCTGGCATTCTTCCTATTAATTTCAAAGGGATCCACGGTTGAATTTCCAGCAGCATGCAGTGGGATACAAGGCTATAAACTGGCAGCATTCACAAGCCTATTCTCTCAATGAAGGATGGCATCCACTGAGTGGCAGGTACTGCTGACATTCACTGGTTATTATCATAAGTCACACTGGTTAAAAAGGACTGCTGTCATAGCAGAAGATCCTAGACTATACTCGTGAAATGAAAAGATAGCAAGAATAGAATCTTTTTTACGCAATTTGCAGCTGATTTCTTTTTCAATGTATTTATTGTGCTTCGGATTGATTTTCAATAATATTTCAGTACAAAGGGTAAACTTTTCTCTATTCATCTTTCAATATCATTTCCATATGTTTCCATTTCAATCAGGGGTTACTCTATCATAGAAATTAAGCTGGGAAACTGCAGAAATCAACAGAAAATAACCTTTTTTGTTTCCTTTTTACAACAAAACAAACCTTTAAAGCAATAATACATCTGTTTATGAAAAATTGGCTGCACTTTTAATAATTCCTTAAAAATGTTCTCAATTTTTTCAATTTAATTTTAGAAGCCTTTATCCAGCAGGGTATATTTTTACATTGTTATACTGGAGGATTGTAGATAAAATGGAATACTTAGGTATAAGAGAGGGGAAAGACCTTACTTTGGGATCCTGCAACATGCAGACTTCAGTTTATCATTACCATATGAATTTTCAGATTGAGTAGAACATTTGTTCAGACCTTCTGGGAAGTGGAGTTTGTTTGAAGGTTTTGTGAAGTGGAATAACTATGTGGAATAACTTCCTCTAGAAACTCCAAAGGTAGAACTAAATGAATATAGCCAGAGCCATTAAGAGGAGCAAATTATTTTTTTAATTACCGAGTCCTGTCTCTTTGGGCTTTTTCTGTTAATCTGTTCTTTCTTTCTGCCTGAACTGTAGTATCTTTCCTGGTAGAAATACAAATGTAACAGAGGCAGAGCCAGATTTGCTTGTATAGTGCCTAGTTTTTTTGCTTCCTCAATAAAAATTCTAAACACCGAGTATTGCTTATCATTTCCGTCATCCTTCTATTCTTTGAGATGAATTGGAAGATTCCTTTTTTCTCAATACACTGGGGTATCATCTTAACTCTGTCTGCAAGGCTTTTTAGCTGTTAAAACCTTTTGCACTTCAAGCTGACTGTGGACAAACTCTATAGCTATGAGAGAAAAATGAGTAAAAAGGTTATATGGCATAATGAATCAACAACTGATTTTTCTTGATTATTGTTGTTTGCAGACATGACAGTAACAGATTATTACAGTGGAGGAACTGAAGCTTCTAAGAATACAATCAATGAATCTAAGGAAATGGATAATTTGGCTTGTGTTTCTGTGAATGGCATCCAAGAAAGGAGGTGGGAGGGTGAGTAGGTAAGCTGAAATTGGCAATATTTCTGAACATCCAGCTTTAAACAAGGCTTTTAGGCATATGTAAAAGTTTCAGGATAGAATCTAGACAGTCAGCTTGAGACTGCGTATTGCTTTCTTGTAGTGTTTCCTTCTGATAGCTTTTACAGTGTATGTGACCTTGAAGCAGTACACACTGTCATTTTACAGGGCAATGAGATGGTTGCAGGAGGTAATTTCTCACATCGTGCACTGTTCAGGGTTTTGATTATATTCAGGCTGAAAAGGCAAACATGACAGCTGCAGCATTAAATCATTGAGCTAGGATCTGTGCTCCAGAACTTGACAATCACGACTATTGTTGTCATATAGTGGTAGTTTTTTCTAGATTTCCATGTTTGCCCATTGACAGTACAGAAAATATGACTCAAAGTGTTCTTAAAGCTGAAAGTATCTGTGTGAAATTTGACCTGCCGCTTTGTTTCTTAGTCTACTAAGGGGGCATCCTATAAGAGTGCACCAGCTACCAAACCTTTTAATAATCACCATCAGAACTTCACTGGCTTCATTTGGTCCCTGCACAGGATGCGCATTAGACTTCTTTTGCTTTTGAACTTCTGCCTAAAAATCCTATGGTACAAATATTTAGAATGATGCAAGTTGGATGGAAAAAGAGATTTAAAGTCCAAGCGTATATAGTTCTACTGATGCTTTCATGGACATTAGTTTATTATCCCACTCCTTCTCTGTGTATATGGTTTACAAATATATCAAGGGTGAGTGTCACGAGGATGGAGCCAGGCTCTTCTCGGTGACAACCAATGATAGGACAAGGGGTAATGGGCTGAAACTGGAACATAAGAGGTTCCGCTTAAACTCGAGAAGAAACTTCTTCTCAGTGAGGGTGACGGAGCCCTGGAACAGGCTGCCCAGAGAGGTTGTGGAGTCTCCTTCTCTGGAGGCATTCAAGACCTGCCTGGACACGTTCCTGTGTAGCATAGTCTAGGCATTCCTGCTCTGGCAGGGGGATTGGACTTGATGATCTTTCGAGGTCCCTTCCAATCCCTAACATTCTATGATTCTATGATTCTATGATTACATATATGCAGGTTTTTCTAGATTAGTCCTTATCTCTTTCCCTGTTAATAGCGTAGGCAACTTCCTCCTGTAGTAACTGAGGCCCTTCTAACACAGGGTTCTCTCTGATTTATCAGCTTCACATGCCAGATACCTCAGATGCTTAGATGGAGCAAATGACAAATTGTGGCATTGTGTATCATTTAGTAAGTGTGAGCCTCTGCAGTTGTGATCATCATGCTCCGTTTTGGTGAGGACTGAGCTAACTAGGATATTAAACTAAGGCAGCTCTTATTATTGTAGTGCAAGAATAGACTAAGCAAACCGGAGAGTCCTGTGGGGAACAATTGATAATTCTACTTCAAAGGCAAATTAAACTGTCAACTTGCATGTCAGAATTTTGCTTTCCATAAGGTATGGAGAAGATACGGTTATACCAGGCACTGTGTGAATACAATTTTGTCCTCTCCATGCTGGCCTGTAACTGCAGTCCATACTGTGACAATCCATACCTGTAAAACCGTAAGTAAAGAAAAATTTACTTTGTGGTTTACTGGTTCCCCCAGCTTTGGCATGATAGTTTGGCCCTTCTAGAGGCTTACCAATATCAAAGAAGAGGTGTTGAGTATTAAATATAAGGCAGAGGATCTATTTCTCCTACATTTAATCCTAGCTTCCGCAGATCCTCAAATGCTTCACTGGTAACCTAATTAGATTCACTCTACATGAGATTGGTGTGCAGTCTAAATTGCTGCAATCTTCAGCTGCCAAAGTGTGATAGGCTTACCTCAAAGCAGATACATAGAGATGTTTTTCCTTGCTTATTCTGAAGTGGTTTAAAAAAGTGATAGTCACAGGCTTCAAGTTTATGATAGCTCTTTCCTTCCATGTTTGCTTTGTACACGATTTGTTGTTTGTAAGGTGATTATGTGGTCATTGCTGATTTTTCAGGTGTTTGTTGTTGATGGTGTATTGGTGGTGGTAGAGATTGCTGTCACAGATGTGGGGAGAGAAAAGTGTTAGTCAGAACGCATTGAACTTGGAAAAATGCAGAAACAGCTGTAGGATAAGAGTGAATGGAAGCAGCATGGTTTTCAGGAGGTTGTTTGCACAGTTAGAGCAGCACTGGCTAGAGGAAATTACGTCTGTGGTGAATTTGCTCTCCTTGCTGGATGTCCAGATCATGTATCAGCTCTCAGGGAGACTAATAAAAGTTCCAGTATGTAATAAAACAAATTTAGTTGGGACAAGTCCCCTATTAGTTTCATAGGACACTTGACTGTTACCTTACTGTTGCATCTTTGTTGTAGTCACTGCTGATAGAAGACACCTAGTCTGGGCAAAAAATACACAGCAGGCAAGTGTGAAATGTGATATTTGAGTCACTGTGTCAGAAATGGACAAAGGTAACAAAGGTTATGTTACATTATGAAATGTGACAGGCCTGCCCTTTGCCAAGTGTGAAAGAATTCCTTGAAGGTTGAGAGTATGGGAGGTAAAACGTGAGAGAAACTCGAGCTATAACTGTCAGTTCTTTCATGTCCTTGTGCTTTAGATAGAAACAGCTGACTCAAAATTACAGAAGAACAAAGAAGATTTTGAGATTAGTGGATATAAACTGCTTGGATTAACACTAGGAAAAGTGTAATACATTGCAAGAATGCAGCGGTTCAGCCAAATCAAATTTTTGGAAAGCAAGTAATGAGGAATGAAAACCTCTTTGAGCTAGATACCCAGACAGGAGATAGAACTATACATAAAATAGATCCAGTTATTTTCTATAAAGATGTATGACAACTAGCCAAGTTGTGAAAGTGATTTGGTTTGTAGTACACAGGCTAATAGAAGGACTTGGCAAACAGCATATTGCAATCAAGGAAAGAAGTGCTGAATAGAAGTATAAGGAAATACTTTGAAGAGCTTACCCAAAATGAAGTATTCATGCAGCGTGTGTGCTTTTTATATTCGTGTTTATACACGAGGCTCATTTGACAAGATCCCATATCCTACTTTCCCTCAGTGATCCTGTCTGTTTGCACAGCATGGGGTAATCTCTCCAGACCTCACTGATCAGTCTCTCAATCAACTATGCTTAGCAGATCAGTAAAGAGTAGGAGATGCTCCACACTGTCTTTCCAGAAGATCAGTTTTCTGGATGTGTCTGTGTGTGGTGATCCCATCCTTAAGCTGACAGAAAAAATCAGATCCCATTCCATCATCTTCAATAGGAAGGTGTGTCTCATGCTGTCCATATGTGCAAGGAATTATATTAGGGAAAAAAAAATGAAAATGGGAGGTGTAGGTGCACATTGTGAAGTAGAAAAGAACCACTAAGTTCTTTCTAAGTTTAGAAAGTTTGGGATGTTAGTATGTTTAGAATGTTTAGTTTAGTACGTTTAGTTGGTATGTTAGTATGTTTAGTATGTTATTCTCAGTTGGTTTTGGTAAATTGTAAAGGACTTTTACTGAATGCTGATATTCTTGAAAAATAAAAATTATGATTGTGACATATATGCACCAAAATCCAACTTACTTCTGTTTTAAAAGTCTGTAAGTGTGAATAGGGGACAGTGTGTGTGGACAATGCTCTCCATGGCTCTTCATGTCTCTTGACCATTTCTGAGATGTCTGGAAAACAGTGCTGGTATCAATAGACTGGAATGTGTTGATAGTTTAAAATTCATCACGCAGCAGAATGTACCTCAACCAGAAAATGTTTCACAGCACACCAAATTTAATGTGCTAAAAATGATGTATATAGGTAAAAAGGATTTGAGGCAGACAGACTTGATTATGTGGACATGCAAATTTCCAGAGTGGAACAGCAGAGACATGATTCTGCTCCCGTGGAAGCGTGGGCAGGACTGGAAGTACTTCATTTTTTTGGGAGGTGATAGTTTGTTTGGATTTCATTAAACACAGGATTGGCCCCGGTGAGGGGAATCAGGACCAGACGCAGCCCTGGGATGGCCAGGCAGGCTGTGGGGATGGCACAGGCCAAGGCCAGGCCAGGGTGTGGGTCCACAGGTGGGCCTGGCTTGGTGGGGTCTGTGGCTTGGGTAGGGCTGTGGCGAGCTGGGCTACAGCATCACTAGTGCAGGGGCTGATGGCCCAGGAGGGCTAGCATGGGCTCCTTGGCCATCGGTGGGGTGGGGGAGCCCTGGGGGTGGTCAGAACAGCGAGGTCTGTGATGCTTTCGGGGCCCTGACAACTGCAAGGCTTGCAACACCCAGTGGTGTTGTTACCCAAACTGGCTGTAAGTTCTTCAAGTGGAAGGTAACAGTAAAGAGCATGGTGCTGGTTTTGGGGTGCAGGAACGTCTTTGTGAACTGGTCTGGTATCTCTGAATCATCTGAAAGAGAGTGTGAAGTCTGGAGAGTGAAAAAAAGAAGGAAAGCTAGCAGACTGATTGAGGTGATGTGTGAGTAGAAATTTGAGAGCTGTATGATAAGGGCGAGCATTATTAATGAATGACAGTACACTGTGACCTGGTGGGCTTCAGCCAGCACCTCCTTAACGATCAAATTAGAACACAGATTACCTTCAGGGCAGTCAGATCGTAGACATATTAATCTACAGGGTATCTGCAACACATAAATCCTAAATTTGGGAAGGAATTGACTTGGAGTCAGTACATAGGCAAGACAGGTGTAAATAAAATCAACAGTAGATCCAGAAGGATAGGTGTAAATAAAATGAAGGTATGCAGGTTGTATTTAAATTATGAAGAAAAGCTTTTGGATAGTGATATCTGCCAAATGAAACATTCAATAGTCCCTATTTGGAATGCTTAAGTTTATGTGGTTTTTTTTAAATGTATCACTTCTGTATTTTTTTTTTATAGATAGTTGTCTGTATATTAAAAGTTTGGGGATACTATGTTGATTACATTCAGCAATGGCCCTGTATGTGTCATGATTTTCCTAAAAAAATAATAGTATCACTTCAGTCTCTGTTTTAATTTAAATTGTACTACTCTCACAGGGGTCCGTTTATATCAGTAAGAGGTACTTCTGTGAGTTCAGTGCATTTCTGACTAGAAAATCAAGTTGGTAAAATGTTTGCTTATGCTGGTATACCTCTATGCTCATTGGATGTTACGTCAGTGCTATATTTTCTAATTCAGGAATTTTCGTTCATCTTGTTGTGAATGTCCCTACAACTGCTCTCACTGCATGCTCTTTGTGTCAATTTTGGCAATTGTGTGGCTGCAGAGGAAGTCAGTTCAACAGACTGTTCCCAGAGAGAATGAAACACCCTCAAAAATCAAGTTATACTCTGTGTCAGCTCTCTGAACCAATTCACCTACTGTTGCAGAGCTGATGGGGCTGATGAAAAGAAAGAAAAAGGAGTACGCAGGCACCTTGGAGCCACTGACATAATTTTAACAGTAGCCTAAAGACACATACCGTAGCAAATGACACCTGCAAAGTGTGTTTCTAACATTGAGGCCTCCATTCAATTTTCTCCTTTATGTCCTGCTCTGCTTCTGTCTCATCCTTTTGTGCTCTTATCTTTATGCTCGCCTTGAAGTGAGCCAGGGAGCTAAACCAGCTTTCGTAAGGTTAGCCTTTGGCTGGTTTAGCTCCCCACACCAGCTCATGGCAGAGAGACATGTGCCACTGCTATGCAAGGTTGAAGGCAGGAGGGTCTGAGTGAAGCATGAAGAGGGGAGCAACTCCGATTTTGACCATGTAAACTGTCACACTATACCCTGTGAAAGGGGCTGCCCGAGCTGCATCTGCCAAGTGGTGAGATATTCCTGGAACCAGACATTTCCTTCATAGCTCTGGTCACTCATATACCACATGTGTAGCTGTTTTGGATTAATGAATGGATAGCTAATCTCCCTAGTTTGTTTTATCCTGCATTGTTTAAGTTTGCTTCCTTGTGCATACCCTAGGAATTCCACTCTACACACAAAAACTAACAGCCAGTGGCGTTCATCTCGTAATTAGTACCATTTAGCAGCTGCTAAGCCAGATAATAGCCTGTTATCCTTGAAGATTTCTAATACAAATCGCAATGACTTGCTTACACAGCTTCTAAACCAGCTGGTAAACTTCCTCTGCCTGGTGTGAGAGTTAAAAGGACGACTGAGTCTTGTTTCATATGGAACATAAGTCAGCAGTAACTTGATTTATGCCAATTAAGTAACATTGGCGTAGGATCAACATAAATGATGGGTGAAGCAGAGGGGCTGTGTAGTCTATTCAGCAGAAAATTTGTGTTGCATGCAAATTCTTTAACTTTTACTGTTACACTGTAGAGAAGCAATGGTTTTCAAATTAAGATACTGACCACAGAGTGAGTTATTTTGCTGATGTGTAGGTTAGTACTTATAGTTTAATGACTATAGAATCGGAATGTTGCAAAGTCTGAAATAAATTTAACATATTTGGAAAAATATTGTAAAGATCTGAAACTTTTATTAAATTCTACAAATATCTGAATCTACAATCAGGTGTGTCTGTAGCAGAAGATTTAGCCTAAAAATTACAACAGTAATTTTAAGAGCTTTCAAATTGACACATATTTCTGAGTTGAACCCAGTGGGGTGTGAGCTTTTGTAATAACCAGCTGTAGTCTGCTGCTGACATTCTTGCTGGCTTTCTTAGGACCTCCAGGAGAAATCACACCAGAGAGATAAAATATGTTTATAGAATGCAACAGGTGACCTAAATGCTAAGATATTAGTTTCCTTTTTTTTTTTTTTTCTTCCTCCTGGTCTCGTTATCCTTGAGATAAATAACTCACTAAGTTAATTGGAAGTGAAAGCTTTGAGAAAAGCCATATTTAAGTCTACTGTATGATCAACTACTTTCCCCTAAGATTACTTGTAGAGTATTCATCTTATGGTTCATTTTAAAAAGCTTTGTTTTTATTGTAATCTTATCTTTCTGACAGAAATTCAGGATTCAGTCAGGTCTGTGCTACCGTTTTTTGATGACACAGTATTTTGGCCTGGAAGGTAGCTATGCTGGAAAAATACCCTGCTGTGCTATCAGCTATGATGATAAAAGCAGTATTTTTAGCTAAGCATGTGTTATTTTGTGAAGTGGTGTCGAATCATTATACCAACAGCTCTGTAATATATGCAGGTCTCAGTTACAGGGAGGTAAAATCACAGCTTTATAAACAGGTAAGATGGATCTTACCACAGCATTTTTTCTTCCGTGACTGGGCCAAAGCTCTAACTCTGAAAGAGGTAATTCAAAACGGAGGCGAAGCAAGGGGTCATCACCATTACCTAGTGACCCTGAGTGTGCCCCCTTGGAGCAATATCTTTGGGCCATAGAACTGAAAGGCTACTTCCAATCTTCTCTAAATGACTGTGATTTACACCACTGTTTTTAAACATAATTTTGGATATCCTCAGTGTATGTATTTGCAAGTAAGTGACATAAATTAGGGTCTGTCTATTTGAAAGAGTAACTATAAAGCAGGAAGTAGCTGGATACTTTGAACTGAAAAATAAAAAAAAAAAGAAGACGGGATAATTATCCTAATTCTAAAAAAAAAAAAGAAAACAGAAAACTCAGCTACAACTATCAGCTAATGTGACCCACTATTTTGAAATCTTGTTAATCTGAAATTATGTCAGTCTACACTGCTTTTCCATGTGAATATGTCTTTTCAGAGTCTGAAAAACAGAAGTGCTTTGTCTGCCATATTGCAACTTAACTCAGGCATGTCACATTTGATTGTTGCCCATTGTCACTTTTGTGGAAGAAGATAAGTTAATTTGTATTGCAGTGCTTGGGCACTCTAAGGGGCACACACCAGAATTTTTTTGACCTTTAACGTCTGTGGCCTCAATGTTTTCCAGTGGAGGCACAGGCTGCATTAAATTTCACGTATAAAAAAATGAAGCAGAAGAAGGGGAATTTAAGTGAAGAAGTTATAAATTTAGCAGTTATTAAATAATCATAGTCCCTAAACTCATAAATTATTCTGGCTGTGTCTACACTGATAGAAATGTCTCCCTCACTGAAAGAACTGTGACCCTCCTTATGGGTCTCATTAGAGTTTGACTTAGTGTCTGTGCGGCCCAGAGATGTTTTTTTTCTGTTCAAGAAACCTCAGATGACAGGAAGGCTATGCCCTCGACTTTCAGAGCGGCAGTTGGAAGCTGCCAGGGTTGCTGAATGCCTGGGCATGGACGTATAATAGTTGAGGGTGCAAGGCTGGGTGCGAAAGTAGCGAAGGACTCGGCAGAAAGAAGGGGGGACCTGTCTTGTAGTGTGCCCACCTGTGCTGCTTGAAGTTCGCTCCCACAGTGAAGTGATGGAGCCCATCAACTGCTTCCGAGCCCTGGGGTCTGACTGATTTCTCCGCAAAGAGAGTGCGAGATAGCACTCACGTGTATTTTGATCTGGGCTTAACATTAAAGCTGGGAGAGCTGTCCTCTGAGCTTGTCTTGTCAGTCTATTTCACTGGTGGCTTAGTTTGTTTCTTTTAAAGATAATGCTGTATGAAACGGAGCTCAGCAATCAGCCTGGCAATTCACATAATGCTTTTAAATGTGGCAGAGAATCAGTGGCGCAAAGTAGCCTTACAGCCCTAGTCCTGCATGAAAAGCTAGTAACAGCCACAATCGAAGTTGGTATGGGGTCATGGCAATCTTATACCTGACTACCTGAAAAAATTAGAAACTACAGGAGCTCTTCCAGGGAGGGTGGAAACATCTACTCTATCCTCATCAGGGTTCTGTTCAGTGGACAGCATAGCTTGGATATGCAAGGCTAACATTCTCAAATTCAGCTAGTATTGAAAAAGTAATTTTCCTCTCTTCATTTCTGCATTCTGTGAATGACATAACACTTAGCTACCCAAATGTTGTGTGTATTTCCTTTATGGTTTATTGTCTTTAATCTTTATGCAACAAAGGTAGGAATTTATTTCCGAGAGCTCTTCAGAAAATGAGAAGATGAAATCTGAACAAGTTTGACAGATGTTGCCAGTGATCACTGGAATATTAGTAGAATGGAGAAAGCAGAAGGATTACAAATCAGTTTGAAAAAGCCCATTAAGAGTGTGACTGCTCTGAATAAGCACTGTCAACTGATGGGTAGAGTTTACTTTGACAGAAAGCATCAGCTATTTCACTAGTAATGAAGTGGTAACAGTATTGCTGCTATAAATGTGTTTGCTAGGTAAACAAGACAACTTAAAGGAATGATTGAATTACCAACAGTGGCAGTTGGATTTTAAAATTTAATTTTAAACTAATCATAGCAAAGGTGCGAGGTAAATATTTTTCTAAGACTACATTAACCAAAAATTTATGAGATCTTTCTTGATTTCATTTGCTGTTCTGATTAAGGATAACTTACCAGAGTTTGCCATTCATCTGTTCTCTTGCTCTGCCATTGAGTTGTATAGCAGGTTCCTCATAAGTACCCTTGGTACAAGTTGAAAGTACAGAGTGACTATTGAGAAGTAGTAGAAGAGTGCTAAAGAGGCATGAAGGTGGCAAGGATTCTAAGTGATGCATCTATACAGAGTGTAAGATGCCAGCATGGGACCGTCTGACTATGGAGAGAGTAAAGGGCAAAAAATGATACTTCCTGAAGTGATGGAAGTGGAAAGCATGGAATTATATTTCCTTCAGTATCACTTGCGTTGTCCAGTGGTTCAATTTTATGGTCAGCTTATGCCCAAACCACTTCCAGTTGTTGCTGAAAGCAACGGCTGTCCTGTTCTCCCTGTTCATACCCACTGCAACGTTCCCAGACTGTTGATCTAGTCGAAAAGTAATCTTTGCTTTGTGCGAGCGTGAGGCAGAAACATGGAGGCTGAGGCAGGAGGAGGATGAAGAGGAGGCTAAGGGGTGACCTTATTAGTGTTTATAAATACATAAAGGGGGAGTGTCATGAGGATGGAGCCAGGCTCTTCTCGGTGGCAAACAATGATAGGACAAGGGGTAATGGGCTGAAACTGGAACTTAAGAGGTTCCACTTAAATTTGAGAAGAAACTTCTTCTCAGTGAGGGTGACAGAACACTGGGACAGGCTGCCCGGGGAGGTTGTGGAGTCTCCTTCTCTGGAGACATTCAAAACCTTCCTGGGCACCTTCCTGTGTAACGTCATCTAGGTGTTCCTGCTCTGGCATGGGGATTGGACTAGATGATCTTTTGAGGTCCCTTCCAATCCCTAGCATACTGTGATACTGTCCATTCCAGCAACAGCATGGCCTTCGCTAGGCTTCTGTGGTAAGTCATGTTTCTGCAGACAATAATGAACAAGTGAAGCCTTCCAGCTATAGCTATTCCTGCAAAACTAAATAGAACAAAAATAGATGTTAACAGGAACAAAGTTTACGCTACCTAGCTGCTACTCCCCAGAGGAACAATTAATAGAAACATATAATGATATGTTACATCAAGCACAACAGATGGCCAACGGTTAAGTTTTACATATCTTAAATGCTTTTTTTTGTCTTTTCTGTTAGTACTAAAACTGAGTTTTCTGTGAATGCAGCATTGCCCAGCTCCTAAATTTGCATTACGATCAGTAGCTGATCTCTGGTGAGTTGTTGATAGCCCTGGGCCTTCTGAAATCATCTTCCAGGCCCTGCTGTCACTTCAGATCTGTACTCCTTTCGTCTGCAGTGTATAGGGCTGTAGGTAGTTCAACATGCCAGAGCAGCTACGTAGTATACAACATTGCAGAATGTAAATACTAGTAATTGCCATATATTTCGAAATTCTTAACGCATTACGGTTAGGCAAAACTAAAGGAAACTGAAACATATTAGGCAGTTGTCACCTTGTCTTTTGCCAGTTGCTGTGACAGCTAAAAAATTTAAAGCACGGCCTCAAGTAAGCCAAGACAAGCACAGACAAAGTAAGTCTTGTGGCCCTAGTACGAGACCTGTGGCTGGTAACAGGCACGGCATTACTGTCTTTACTGACTTACAAGTAACACAATAAGTAGTAATCCAAATGTCAGTCAATACAAATGGATTGGATGAAGCATAGAAAGCTATTCAGTTCACTGCACTCTTTTAGTTAAAATTGTAACATCAGGCATATGTAAAAAGCTACCTTGAGTATTACCTTTCTTTACTGCTAAGACTTCATAACTTCAGTGCTTCCTAAACCATGTTTATTAGATATGAAATTAACTGTGAAATTCTACTCTAAGTAGTTGTTAATTTTCCGTGTCAAATCTAAAAGACATCTGGTCTAGTGAGAGTTGTCCCTGCCCATGGCAGGGGGCTTGAAACTACATGATTTTTAAAGTCTCTTCTAACCGAATGCTTCTATGATTCTATGAATGGATAGACCTGAATGGAAGGGCTTGAGAGTTTACTGAAAATTTTGCTCTGATTTTTTTCCACGAAATGTCAGCTTTCTGCCTTAAAAGCTTCTTTTCAGTCTCCTCATCTTTTCTGGAGACTTCTCTTCCATGAAAGGCTATAAATAAGACAAGTTTAAAAAGGAAGTATTGTGAAAATTTCCTTAAAAATGCATTAATTAAGATATATGTAGTATTTCTGGAATATAGATACCTGTGACTCTCTGTCCTCATTAGGGCAATTCATGACAAATTTTTAGCAGTAGCTGGATGAGTTCTATCAGAAAGAAAACATGAACATAAGGTGAAGATTTTCCTACTGAATAGTAAATCTTAAGCGAATGACCTAAGTGAGTTGCATGGTAGGGAGGGAGATTTTGTTTCTGTGAATCTGTTTTCTTTATTGTTTTTTATTGTGTTTTGGGAAGGAGATATGTCTTTTACTTGTCTTCATATGAAGATGAATGTAGCACATAATCTTGGTTCAGAACAAAGACTCTTGCCCAGCTGAAAGGAGAGTGTGCGTATCTCGCCCTGGTAGTCTTTGTGATGTGAATTTTCTGAAGCAGTGATTAATCTACATGCAATAATGCGGAAAAATGGAACAGTCAAAGTAAAGAACTACTGAGCTTTTATCCATTTATCCTATTTTTTTTGTGTGTGTGTTATGTGACTTGACTGTTTATGGTCATAATTATTTAATATTCTACTTTAAGGTCAGTGTTTATTTATTAGTTCTTTATGCTGTGATCTTGGTCTGCGTTTCTGCTGGGGGGGGAAACAAGGCAAAAAACCCCTTCACTCTTATGAATTTCAATTTTGGATGTAGAAATGGTCTGTCGTTTTTTGGTTTCAACAGCTAGATGTTGCTAAATGGATCTGGAAAGGCATTACTTAATTTTGCAAACCTTCTCTATACAAACGAAGTCTTTGAGAGTTCAGCAGAAGGAAAAGCCCCAATAATTTGTCTGCATTTTCTACATCCAAGTAGCCACAGGCTCCTTCTGTCACTTGCTTACTATTTTAGGCTTCAGGTGAAATTCTTGTGGAGTATTTTTAGAAATGCAGTTTCTCAACCCTTTGACCTTCCCATGTGTCCTGGTCCTGCCAAAAAGAGAGGTATTCATCCTCTGCTTTTTCTTGGAAGGACTTACCCAAAAGGCAGTTCTGATGATCCCAAGACTCTTAACTGATTGAGTTAATCTCAGTGACCCAGTAGGAAATGCTACATTTTATTTTTGATGCGTTTGTTTTGTGCCATTAGTCAGTTACCAGATGCAGAAGCCAGAGGTGAATAACATGTAAATCCTTTTGCACATAGGGGAGAGAGCCTTTTGGTTGACTCCTTAGTCAGGTGATACCATGTTGCAGAAACAAACCAAGGATGTTATTTCATTATCAGCCTTACTCGATGTGAAACTTCTGCCACCAAAATGCCATGTGTTTTCTCTGCCTCCACATGATGTGTGCAGTTGTATCCCCTTTGCTTGTGCTTATGGAGCTGTGCAGTCAGCCAAGCCAATGAAGTCAAAAACTAACCCTGCCAGAAAAAAAAAAGAAGGAAAAAAAAAAGACTTATTGGACTTACTGGTTCAGTTGGACGCGTGGCATAGGTGAGAAGAGCTGACAGAAGGGAAGAGTGGGCCATGCGGTGGATAACATGCCTTTCACCTTTTGACAGCAGTGCAGTCTGTGAGAATACACCATAAAACCATCATTTTTGAAAAATTATATACTCTCATCAATGATATCAGTTAAAGCCTCCTTGAGAACTGAATTATAGCAGTTTAATAGTTCCTACAAATCACACTTTTAAGGACTATCTGCCTTAATTCCCCTATTTGCAAATGAGACTATCATTACAGGTGGAATTTAGCCATAGTTCATATTTTTAACCTATACATAGAACCCATAAGAAAGACTTTATATAAAAGTGCTGCATTAAGTGGCTAGGAGACTGAAATGAGTGCAATTAATTTTTTATTTTTTTTTCCCCTGAAAAGCAAGGATGGAGGAAGGGGAACTTCTTTGAGTGTTAATTTGTTCAGGTGAAATCCTGATGGGACTGGCAGAATGAAATTACTTTTGAAGCCTTAAGAAATCTTCTGTGATACAAAATTCATATTTTCTGGCCTGCTAAAGAAATGGCATAACATAGGAACATTGAAAATATTAATGCTTGAGGAGGATGCAGTTGCACACCTATTTAGGGAGGAAATATAAGGTCTGCTCACTAAAACCTGAGGTAGAGGAAGCATCTTTACATGTGGTCAGCAATTTAGGTATTAAGAGAAAGAAGAAACTTGGCTCTCAGCCTTTACTTTTAATGATCTCTGCCTGGATGAGGACAATTTTATACTTTAGTATTGGCTTTGTGGATCTGTTTTCTCTGGCTCATCCATTTTTTTCTAAGGTTATGAAAATCTGTAAATATTTCTCTCTTCTTCTGCTCTGCTTCAGTACTTTTCATCTTGCTTGGTAGTTGCTCTACAGTTCATTTATTCCTTGTTACTTAATGTTCCACTTCTATTTTTGGTCGACATGCTGGGTACAACAGTAAATTCCAACAGTAGTTAACTTTCAAAGTGACATTTGCCAGAACACAAAAGTCTTCTACAGTTATAAATTAAGTGAAGCTAAACCTTTGGTGAGGAGATATAGGTACCATTCAACTATTCATAAAGTATGAATTTATACAATGATTTGTATTGAAATTTGATTTTCAAAGTTTGAAGAAGAGCAAAAGGTTAAATGGATTTGTATAAGTACTATAAATGTGTCCAGTATACCAATGTGTGAAGTATTTAGTAATGATGATGCCAAGGCTTTTCTATAACTTTACAGGCTTGCAACCACTTAGCCAAATTTTCTTTCTTAGGCTGGATTTTTCTAGGGCATATATATGGAATATATTGCTTTGTAAATTGACAATATCTGAAGACTGGCCCCATTTAAAGAAGTCAACTGAATGTTCGAATGCTGCATGAAGTTTAAATGTACCGTGAAAATGGAGTTACAAGGTATTCTAGAGAGAAAAAACACACACAAAAATGCATGGATAGGAAGGAGACGCTGTGCATGAGTCTCCTGACAGATTCACAAAGTTTAGAAGAGACTTTAGACAAATTTATGGCCCTCCTATAGTACAGACACTGCAGTGGAACAGATTTCTGCAGTACTCAGAACTTAAAACTTCTTTGCAGACCTTACACAACTCTGTCCAGGAGCGTTAACTAGGAATTAAACCCAGGATTTCCAGATGGTGGAGACAGAACCAGCTGTGTTGCCTACACAGGAAACATTCCTGGCAGTTATTCCTCCGGAGAGAGGCCTTTGAAAAGGGTTCTTCCTACCAGTTCTTTGAAGACAGGTTTGCAATGCCGGTGTGGATTCCCCTGGTGACGCCTGGCCTGGCGTAGTTACTGTGCTCTTCTGCTCCGGGAATGAGCACTGGTAGCATGAGTTAGTCGATGCTTTGATTTGGAGTGAAAAGGTCATAAAGGCAACAAAGACCGTGGGGGAGAAGTGCTGAATTTCCGCACTTGATTGAGCAGCGGTGTGAAACGTTGTCGGTTTGCTTCCATTTAAAAGCCTGTTTTCATTCCAAAGGGTTTTGATACATGTAACTGGGAGTGGAGTTTGACTCCAAATATCATTTTAAGAATTATGCTGCATCAGTGATCTGACAGTCTCTGGAAAGGTTAAATCGAGTGCAGGTTGTTGAGCTTTGGTATGATGATTAATTTCAAGTGATATAAGTTACAAACACTAGCTTCAATTATTTACAGAAAAAGCCAGCAAATCTCACAGGAACTCTACAAAGTAAAATAAAACCAGTTGGCTGTGATTTTGCTCCCAAATGAACTAACGGGGCGATTGTGACCTTGAGACAGGGTTTCTCCTCCAGCTCTCCCCTCCCCTCTCCTACGTACAGAACTGACAGGCTCATCTGTCCGCTTGAGAAGTCCTTGATACTGCTCATATTTAACATCATTATCAAAGGTCCTTTGCTTCCAGGCTTTGCCATTAAAATAGATGAGATGGGAAGTGCTGACATGATAGTTTTGCAAATGTTATCTGAGAGGTTTGCATATATTATTGAATCTCCTAATGAAGATGATGAAGAATCAGCCTATTAACAGCTCAGAATTAGGTATTTTGCTACATTAATTCTTGTTCCTCTTTTCTCTGATATTTCAGTGCTACGGCTATTGAAGGATGGTGCTGACCCACACATGCTTGTTTCCTCAGGAGGCTCCTTGCTCCATCTGGTAAGAGTGATTGAAGATTAGTGTTAGTGACTGTGGATAAACATAGTGGGATATGGAGTAGCAGATTGGGCATATTAACAAAAAGAAAGGCTTAGCAATAATTTTTTATCTACGCTGCCCTCCATGGTGATTACGATTGCATCCAGCTATGCATGTGAAATAAATGGTCGATTTCAAGTTGCTTAAGAAAAGATGGATCCTGTCACAGGAATGGTAACTAACAAAATGGAATGTTTTATTTATAATTTGTCTGTGCAGCAAGAAAGAACAAAGGAAACATTGCTTGATTCTGAAGATATAATTATATGGTTCAGAGATTCACAGATTCTATATGAAAAACGCCATGATGTGACATTTTTCCTTTTATTTTTGTGCATATTTTCTTGCACCAGTTTCCTGTAGGTTGATATTTAACACATTATCTGCATTTATTTTATCATTATTTGCATAGCAATTTAGGGTAAGTAGTTGAAAGTTAAAAAAATTTGTATACAATGAACAAAAGGGAAGGGTGTAAGGGCATGCAGAGAAAGGACTGAAGGATGGAAGGAGAGGAAATACTTCAGAGATAAAATTTTGGCCTTGATGAAGCCAATGGCAAACATCATAAACGCCTAAGTCTTATGATCCTTTACTTTGGTCTGCAATGCTTCAACTGCAGACATACTTTCTATTCAGTGTGAAACTATTTTGAGATGCTTGAATCCAACTTTGATTGCACAATGCTGCTAAAATAAATGTGACTTCACAAATGCAAGGACATAACAGATCTAGTGAAAAGTCTGCTGAAATGATGTTTCATTTTAGAACAGTCAGATTAGATTTTTCACACAAAATAGAGTGATTTCTTGATGAAAAAAAAAAGGATCCTGTATGATTACTGGACCCCAGCACACCTGCCACCATACTCTTGCAAGATGTAGTGTTTCCCTTATGTAATTAATCAGTGTTTTCCATCTTCCATGGCCATGCTGCTTACCAAGGACTTTGTGCAGTAGAGGCCTAGGTAAGGAAAGGGTGCAGTATGAGTTGAAAGAGAGAAAATTTAAGTTCTCTTTTCTCTTCTCCAACTATTTACCTGGTGCAAAGGTGCTCAGTCACTCTTAAAAAATGCAGCCCCTATGAGATGTTATCTTTGGGATTCCCAAAGCTGAGGCATTCAAAATCTTATCCTTTGCTGAAGGCCCTAGGAGACAGTCAGTGTGGCTGATGTGACATCTGTCTCACTTGTATTTTAAAATAGAAGAAAGATCCATCTTTAGGGATTTTAGGTTGCTTTGGCTAGTTCAGCTGATGTACACTTTTTAACTGCAGTTGAACTGTGTCTTTTTATGTTGCTTGATCTTTGGCATTATGCCCTAGTTCACTGTCACGTTCAGTATCTCTCCATCAGTGCTTGCTGATTCACAGGCACATATGCACTTAAAAAGGATGGAAAGCTTCCTGCAGTAAGAAACTTGCAATAGAGAACTCTGTGTAACCTACTGCCTCGGTTTAGCCAGAGTTAGTTTTAAGCAATCGTAATTAATCTACAGGAAATGCCAGTCCTGTTGGAGACGAGGCAAACCTGACTGCAATATCACTTGGATTTGACCCCAATTTGGGAGCAATACAGATAGGAGAGTCAGGATGTGGAGAAACAGATAAGCCACATTTATTTTCCTTCAAGAACTCAAAACTTAGCATATATCTTTTTTACAATTTCAGAGCCCACTCAAATCCATTCTAACTGCTAATTTGACCACTATAATTCTATGTAAGCTACTTTCTCCAAAGGGGAACCTGATCAGTGTTTTATTTTTTCCAGTTGTAGGGTAGATGTTTTTATTCCAGAATGAATGGAAAATATATTTGTCTTCACATTTTACTTAAAATCTGATTCGTGATATAATTCCTTTGTCTTTTTTTTCTATTAACTTTCAAAATGTGATACATTTCTAAAAGAAAAATGTGACAATTCATAAAGATTCTCTAGCTGTCTCTGTAGACAGTATTCCAATACACCTGCATCTCTGGGAAGCCATGGGAACTTCAGAGGTATTCACTGAACTCTCATCAGACTCCATGAAAGGAAAAGTACCAAAAAAAAAGAGTACTTGCCCAAGTTGCCCATTTGGTAGGAAGCACATAATGTCATATCAATTCACTCAGGCAATCACCCAACCCACCCTGTTAACAAAGTACCCGAGTGCCAATTTTCTCCTGGAACTTTGACATTGCCCAATTCCTTCACAAAATGCATTAAACAAGAATCAAGGAGCAGCAGCAATTAAATTGCTGCTACAAATATAGGCTGTTTTCAAACTGGTAACTGATCACAGAAGCCTCTATATCTATTATTAGTACACAGAATGGCTCAGTGAGATCTATAATTTGTTCTGTATGGAAACTTTGTAGAAAATATTTTGCTTAACAATGCCTTTCAAATGTGAATAGTATGAAAATATGAGAAGCATTTAAGTAACAAAGAAAATTACTTTCTCTGTGGCCTCTCTTCAGCAGGGGAGGAAAGAGGATCCTTCTCTAAAGAATTGTTGAGATTGTACATTAGGCCAGAATTAAGATCTTAAGTTAGCTGCTCTGGTTGTCTTTTCAAGTAGTATCTGCAAGCACATTAATAAAAAGTCACAGATGTGAGTAAGTTCAAAACAATGGCTAAGCCTTTTTCTTCTTCACCAGAATGGGTTACCCCTGTCATCCAAACAAAACAAAGTAGGCAAACACGTGTGCAAAACATTCCCCTTCCCTGCAACACACTCTTAGTATACAAGTTATTTATCTGTCAGAGAGACTTGAATAGGAGTCACTATAGGTAGTGGTTTGGAAATAGGAGTGAGTATGGAGAGGTGTGGTTTAGTCCTATGAACTGCATAGAAGGTAGAAATTCATGTACATAGAGTCATAGAATCATAGAATCATAGAATGTTAGGGATTGGAAGGGACCTCGAGAGATCATCAAGTCCAATCCCCCTGCCAGAACAGGAATGCCTAGATTATGCTACACAGGAAGGCGCCCAGGAAGGTTTTGAATGTCTCCAGAGAAGGAGACTCCACAACCTCTCTGGGCAGCCTGTTCCAGTGTTCCGTCACCCTCACTGAGAAGAAGTTTCTTCTCAAATTTAAGTGGAACCTCTTGTGTTCCAACTTGATTCCATTACCCCTTGTCCTATCATTGTTTGCCACCGAGAAGAACCTGGTTCCATCCTCGTGACACTCACCCTTTATATATTTGTAAACATTAATGAGGTCACCCCTCAGTCTCCTCTTCTCCAAAGTAAAGAGCCCCAGCTCCCTCAGTCTCTTCTCATAAGGGAGATGCTCCACTCCCTTAATCATCCTAGTTGCCCTGTGTTGGACTCTCTCCAGCAGTTCCCTGTCTTTCTTGAACTGAGGGGCCCAGAACTGGACACAGTATTCCAGATGGGGTCTCACCAGGGCAGAGTAGAGGGGAAGGAGAACCTCTCTCGACCTACTAACCACCCCCCTTCTAATACACCCCAGGATGCCATTGGCCTTCCTGGCCACAAGGGGACATATGTATGTGTGGGCGCGCATACACTTAGACACCACTACTCATCATGTGATCATCATGCAGTGATGCCCATGCACAGGTTTGGAATGACAATATTGAACTGAAAGAAAGCCTCATCTTTACTGTAGATTTCATCAGACTTTGTATAATGCTTCTTCACCGACAATAAGGGATTCTGTGAATCGTGCATATGGAACTTGTAGTTTCCGCACAACTATTTCCATAGATTCATCAGCTATTGTACCTTGCAAACAGCAGTTTAACTACAGGCTATTGTCTGTTCAATTTAAATGTTAAATGGAGCAAAAATTGTATGTAATAAATTCGTTTGTAAAATACCATCCCTGATCTGCTCTTCTTTCTTCTAGTGTGCCCGCTATGATAACGCATTTGCTGCAGAAATTCTGATTGACAGAGGTGTAAATGTAAATCATCAAGATGAGGATTTTTGGACATCAATGCATGTAGCCTGTGCATGTGATAATCCCGATATTGTCCTGCTACTGCTACTAGTAAGTAAAGCAATCCAGTGCATCATGTGCTTGAGAAGAAAATGGGACGTAACACCACAAGGTCTGAAACTACTATATGAATGCCATTATTACTACGAATCATACCAGTGAAAGCATACACTGTGTTTGTTTCTTGACAATGTTTTGGTGCTCAGGATTTTTGGAAGACATATAGGTATGCACTTTTATGCCTTTAATGAGAATACAGTGTAAAGTCTCTCCTATCAATGTAAAGTCTCTCCTATCTCTTCCCTCTGATTCTTCCTCTGATAAGCACTCCATCCCAAATGGGATATTTGGATAATTTTTTTTCTCTTCCTCTCGTCCCATTCTGTTAAGGATTGAGTTCACAGACAGTCTTATCAAAAGATCCTTCTTAAAAGCAGATATTCACTCAATCACACTCAGTATTCATAAAAAAAAAAAGTGTTTGTGGACTTGGTCAAAATGTGGTAAAGGTAACAGCCACATTTACTCTGTCCTGTGGCTGCCTCTTTGAACCTGTAACTGGTTTTAACATTAATCTGTACCAGATCTCTTCTGGTAATCTCTTAGGATTCTGATGGCTTCACGTGCTCTAGAAAATCAGAAAGAGGTGTCCAGGAGTCTTCCTGGATGCTGGAGCAAACTGTTAGAATGTCCTCTGGCATCACTTTTATATGTGCCATCTAGATTCCTTCCAGCAATTCCTCAGCATGGCTTTGAAACTGCAATTCCCAGGGACCGGTTTGTGTCCATCAGTCACCATGCAGAGGCTAAAAGTCTTTATTGGACTAAACAAGGTCTCTTCTATGCCAGCTGCTTTCAGTGCCTAGAGTTTTCCCAGGTCCATTTGATTTAATAGTAGAGATACCGTCTTTGCCGTGCTTGAAATGTTCATTTTCTCAGCTTTTGTTTTACAGCTATAATAAGGTGCAGTAAACGTACAATGCAACATTTATAAATATGATTTGCTGTTCTTAGTGCTTAAAATAGTATTGCTTACCTAACCACAGTTGTCAGATAATGTTTGTTAGGAGTACTGCATTCTAAACATTGTCATTGCTCTTGGCAAATACAAGATAAAATTTCCAGAAGGTGGTATTTTGTATCACCTTGATCTGTTCAATGCATGTGTATTTGAAGCCTGTGTATCCTTTGTATTCTATGTGTGCTCCTAAATCGATAAACAAATTAGAGCTGTTGTGTTATGGGAAACTTGCAGTGTGAGGAATTCTGAGAAATACTGAATGCTGTGCTGTTGTTGACATTAGTAGGAGCAACTGGGGTTGTACAGGGCACTTCTAAAATTTTCCATGCTTGTTTTTGCAAGAGGCCAAATCAAATAAAACCTCATTAAGTATTTCTACCCAGGGTTATGTCCAAAATTATTTTTCAGCCCCCATTATTTGAATGTTTGATTTCATCCCTGTTTATTACAAGTTGTCTTTTTCTGAAGGTTTTAAGTATCTTCTGGTAACTTGGGGTAAATAAGTCATCTGATTCAAGTTTCAGTAAGCAGGGATACACGTTGTTTTGCAGGTAGTGTTTGAATTGTCTATATTATTTGCAGTAGCTTCTGATAAATTTACCACCATTTTAGGTGGTCAGCACTTTTTAAGGCAGAATTTCCTTCTCTACATAAATAATAACTGTATATTCACCCTTCTGGAGTGGGAGTAATAAGTAGAGTATTGTGGTAGAGAAAGAGAGATATTCTTAGGTAAGCAATAGTTTTTGAACCATGACATTTATACTGTCTTTAATAACATTTGACAAAGTGAAGATGGAGATTGAGGTTGGAGGGAAGTATTTTTCACAACTCTGAACTGTCTCTGTGTGAGCATTTGATATTAGGAATTACTTTGCCTTGAGGTTAGTGTGTTTCATGGGCCGTGTCTAATGTGTAACATGAGCCCGGATAATGTCAATATGAGCCACAGGCAGCTTCTATTATGCCACAGTTTTTAGTTGGAAGAGAAAATTAACACTTCATGTGCCCTCATGAATTACTTTCAGCTACATGCTTCTTCTGGAATGTCTTCACTACATAGATGATGCCATATTACCTATTCTAAGGATGTGAGCTAAAAGGTAACAGCATAAGCCTTTAATAGATACCTGTGCAAATTCTGATTCTTGGAAGATTGTTGTAGAGGCCAGCAGATGTTTCCTCAGTGAGGACTTCAGAATATTTCCTGAAGGGAATAAATGAAATGCTTGAAGCTCTCTTTCCATCCCAAGGTTTTACTCAAGGTGTTGTAGCTTTCTAGGGACCATATTTGTGTCTTCTCTGTTTTGTAGCTGTCAGCAAGGCGGGAGGGCATTGGACAGTACAACCAGGAAATATATCCCACGTCTGCTAAATAGTCAGCCTCTGAAGAACTTGCCTCCAAGGCAGATTCTAGCACATGAGGAAATTTAGAGATCAGAGGTAATCTGTAGAGGTCTGGTTGCGATACATGCAAATGAGGTGGTAAAGGTCAGGTTCATCAATCGTTGCCCAACAGCTTCAGTATTGGGTCTTTTCCCCCTGGGATAGGGGACTGTTTCTGTGGATGTTGATTGAAGGAGGCTCCTGTAGCTGGTTGAGGAGAGTGCAGAAGTGCCTTTCATAGGTACATAGGCTTGTATTCATTTGTGCTCACATGAAATCTCCAAGAGACTATGAAAAGCAAGCAGATTTATTAGAACTGTCAGCTCTGTCTTGCCTCACCACCTTTTGAAGGCTAAGGACCAGACACTCTGACTGCAGTTCTGTCCAGTTGGTGTGTGTGCCTGCTCCATTTTCTCTGGACACATTGCAATATTGTATTTTTCATTAATTTCCTGTACTTGCTTTTAAATTGACTTGAAACACTAGCTAAGATTTGTATCTTAATATCCCAAGTGCTTTGTCTTATTGAAAATGCTACGTGAGTTACAGAATGTCCAGGCACTGGTACGTGGATACTGCTGGTGCTTTCTTAGCTGGAGGAAATAGTCCACTCTGTATTACTTGAAATGACTGTAGCTTTAAACTGGTACCTGTTACTTGGCAGTCTAATTGTTCCTCCACAATATACACTTTCTAGCTTCAGATGATTTTAATTGATATGTAAGAGTGGTCAGCATTCACTTTACTTGTGCACTATGCAAACTACTGTCTGATATAGTAACATTAATACTATTACAGTTCAGTAAATTAACTTTAGCTACCCAGACAGTACTGAGATAAAAATACGACTTTATAGAATGTTACTTTTTAATTTTCTCTTAATTTTTCTTCAGATGGTATTACATATAATGGATTTTCTGCTCTAAGAATCAGCACTGGATCATTAAAAAGGCAAAGGAGGTCAAGCCATTGAGCTGCCCCACCTCCTCCCTTCTGTTCCTGCACCCCAAAGCATTTGAAAATGAAACAGAAAAACATATAACTAGTCAAATTCTGATTCATGACTCTTTTGTTCTGTGATATTTTTAGTTGGATCCTGAGCCACTGTTTTCTTTCCATTTTTGGAAAGTTGTTAGGTACTTATGAAGAGATTCACAATCCTATTGAGCTCCTATGTTTAATTCCTTTTCTCAAGATACCTATGATTGTGTTACAGACTACAGGCTTCTTTATGACTTGCTGTTATGCTTTGATTTCAGATCATGTCGCATGTAATCCATCACTGAGCTGTACTGTTGGGGTCATGCATAACAAGTTGATAGTCATGAGTTTTCTTTTTTAATGTCTTTGGTTTTCTTTTTGGGAGTGGTTCTTTCCCCTCCTTGCCACTGCCAAATAGTCCTGGAATCTTTTAATGTTGACTCATGTAAGGTTGAGAGCAGTAGAGATAAAGAAAGCAGGTGAGAATGCATTTTTGTAGTGTAATTCACTGTATTTTACCAGCATCAGGAGGCACCTTTCAGTGGGCAACAACAATGTAATGTTTTCACCATCTGTAATGTAGATCTTGTCAAATGAAACTGGGAAGGCAGAGGCAGTATTCTAGTTTGTACAGCACTTTGCACAGTGGAGATTTATTCTTTCATAGACCTGAAGGCATTACTATGATAAACATGGCAGTTAATTAACTAGAATGACAGAGAGCAGTACTACATCTTCAGGAATTTTTATATGTAGATAAAAGAAAATTGGGGAGTAGAAAGACACTCTGAATACATTCTTTCTACTGACCTTACTGGGAAAAGCAAATGTAACTACTGTCTGCCAGTCAATTAAATCTGTTTCATCATGTGCTTTTTGGAACCTAGAATTTAAGCACAAAATGCAGTTCTGACATAGAAGGCTAGAAGTACAATTGTTCAGAAAATTGAGGTTGAATATTTTGTTCTCATTCTCCTTATTTTAAGAACTTAGGAAAGTCTGTGCTCAGCAGTGTGCAAAAGGGAGTTATGCTCGAATCATTCATTAGATTTATAGTCTCCAACAGTAGATGAGCAGTGTTGGAGCATTTGAATGGTGTAATGCTATCCACTCTATGTGTAATGCAGATTTGCTGATCCACCAAAATTCTTTATGCCGTGAGAATAAACCGTATGACATGACACTAGGGGAACATTAAAAATCAAGTAGGAGGAATATAGAGAATATTTCCTTTCAATAAGACTGAAATACAATTTATCCTTTGAAAAGAAGATTTTGCTATATTATTATTTAATATTTCCTCAATTCAGGGGATAATTTTTACAGAAATGATAGTGTTACACTGTAGACCTCTACCTATTTCATACAGAGGGATTTGGAAAACATAAGAATAGTAAAGGATTTGTTTTAGCATAACATTAAAAGCCATCTCTAAATGTTTCTGTTGGACTCAACTAATTTATTTGAATTCATGAGTGTCAACTTTGTTGGATTGAAATTGAAAACACTATTTGGTTCATGCTGCACTTTTTAGCTAGGTTGACTGGATGTAATTTTAGAGCCTATCAAGTAACTTCCGAGAAAACTTCTCACTGAGAACTAGACTACACTTACAAGAATTTTTGGTAGAAGACAGTGAAAAACTGTCACAAATTACTGCATAAACATTTTAGCCAAAATGTTTATGCTGGTGAAATTGAGATTGTATTCAAGCTCCGTGCTAAGTTTCCAGCTTAGGACTTGAATCTTAATATTTTTATGATAAGCCACAGAGCATTCTCTTGTCTTTCTCTACTGTATCTGTTCCTTCTCTGTCTTTTTCCAGCCTGGCCTGTTGCACTTAGTGTCAGTGTGTGACATACTCCTTTCCTTCAAGCCCTTGTGATTGTCAGGATGTCTGTGTCATCTAGAGACTTCTGTCTTCCTTTGTCTTCATTTTCTTGAGCTATCAGACTGTTGCCAGAGGTATTGAGAAGCATTTTGGTGCAAAGACAGTGTTCTCAGGAGGTGCTGGGTTTTCTAGGCCACCACAACAAAACCAAGTAACATTGTATGTGAAGTGTGGAGCTTACTAGGGAAGAGGTGGGATGAAAGGTGGATTTCACAGCCTCCATTTAACAAAGACACTAAAAAGCAGTATTTAAGGCCCCGCAAAGGTAGACAAATACAACTCTGGAGAGTTGTATATTAGACGTGTAGATGGAGGCAGTTTTTATCAAACTATAAACTGGGTGTTAAACAAAAATCTTGTTCATGTGGGAGCAATACAGCTGTGTCTGTATTCTTGTGACCTCCAAAGGTATATGAAGATGTCTTGGAAGGGCAGACATTCTCTATACTTGCCTGTGTTTGTCCTTATCTTGGTGTGATAAGAAAGAAATTTGTAAATTATAAATTGTTGATTATATTTCTAAATCTTCTCACTCTTCAGAGCACTGAAGATCTGTTTGTATTTTCAGTGCAAATCAAGCAATCAGTAGAATTAAGCTGTTATGGAAATTTAGCTTTCTCTGTATTGAAACCTAATGATTCTACTAAAAGGTCATTACCTGCTGCATAAAGGAAAGAATACCGAAGAAACTACAGAGGATATGCCTTTACACAGAATATGATTATGCAAGTTCAAACTCTGCCATTTGAAACAATTTCCTTCTTACAAAACACAGTGAAGTGCATCTTAAGTGTAGTGGTGGGCTATTGGTGATGGCAAGATATCATACTCAGATTTTTTTTTTCTAAGTATGTTTGATTGTCGTCTCTCTAAGCACCATGAGGTAGCCTGATGCCATTCAGCTTGTGAACCCTGGTAGAATTCTATTTTTGTATGGGTTATTTTGGAAACACTTATTTAAAAGCCTTCCACCAGCACTGCCACATTTTGGTTGACAGGATAAAAGAGTGTATTCAATTAATTCCAGTGCTCGTATTAGTTGAATGTTTTAAATTTGACTACCTCTTCACTTACAGAATTTACTACCTATTTCATCCCTTCCTGGTTTAGTCATGACTTTTTTGATAGTTTTTTTTTATCTTTTCTATGGGATGACCACTTTTGATCTTAGTATAAAATCTCTTGTCCAAAATCAGATATAGTTTTACTGGAAAAAAAAATACAGGAACAGATTTACTGGTAGGAGTAGAAGAGAAGTTTTATGGGGCTGTAACTCTCTTTTCCCCTTACTCATACACCTGATGTGGCATGTTCTCACAAGTCACGTAATCATATAGCAGCCGCATAGTTATTTTGCCCTTGTTCTTTGCAACTGCATCAGACAATTTTAACAAGCAGAGATGAATGTTCAGAATGCCATTATCTTTCAAATTTAATGAAAGATCTTTGCCTTTTGTAGTTTCAGGAACAATTAAAGCAGCATAAGCCATTGTTTTCTCACAAAAAAAAAAAAAAAAAGGAATTCTGCCTTCCCACTCAGTCGTACTCAATACTTCCTTCTCTGAGTCAATGTAAGAGGAGGCAGTAAAGGAGAGAGAAGAAAGAGCAGTTAGAGGTCATGAAGGGACAGTGGATAGCTGTTTAATGTGTAAAGAGACTTGGCCTAAAAGGAAGAATGATTCTCCTCTCTTCCTAGGGACAGTTATCAATATTTGGTAGCTGTAAGAAATTTTAAATAAAACTTTTGTATGTGAAAGCTGTGGGTATCTACTTGAGGCCAGTCGCAGTTAGCAGAGGCTGGTGGATGTGTGATGAATGTAGGATGGACCTTCCAGAAAGTGTGTACTGCTGTCTTACAGCCTTTCATTGTTGCTGACTGAACTAATGTAGAACTAATCTAGGTGAAGGCTATTAACAAGTTGCTGAACACCAGATGGCAACACTCAGGGGAAGCTGTAAAAATATTGGTCTTTCTCCTTAAAGACTGGGAAAAAGTGATGAAGCTAGCTAGTGACACAGCACTAAAGGTGGTCCAAGGAGAGATAAAAACAGGAGCCTAACTGAATACAGCAGCTTTGAAAAGCATTTTATCTTTAAGCACTATCGTGAGAGTAATAAGATAGCCTGGTAAAAGAACTTAGGATAATACAAAGAGAAAAGAAAAGGTATCGGAAACTTCAGTTGACAGAAAAAATAAGTAGTGAAATAGAATCTGCAGCTCACAGTACAAAGAATGCCAAATCATGGGATGAATCATTCTTTTTAGGTGGAGAATAGTCACAAAAAATAAAGCCTGTCTTCAGATATAAAATAGTGATTTTGTCTGAACAGTCTATAAATACTTACGGGATGGCTAGAGTTCACTAAGAACTCTGTGGGTGACAGTGGGAGAAATCTATCTTTTTGACCAACACCTCACGAAAAGTACTGCTCACTAGCAGAAACGTCATGAATTGTAGGAACTGGCTAATAGTAACACTATTCAATACTAATTTCAGGTGATATAGAATATAGCATATTTACAAGAAGAAGATAGGACTTAAAAGATTTAACTTATTAAAGAGGGAGAATGAGAGCATGGAAAATAATCAAGAGATTTGGTTGCCAGTACAAAACCAGTAAGTAAAAATTAAAGTTTTTTTAGACTGGACTATTAGTTTGGGGCCTGGCTGTTCTTTGATTCATTTTATGGATGGGAATAAGGAATCAGTCAACAAGAGACATAATTTTAAACCACAGCAAAAGAACTACCCCACCCACCAGCCTGTCAGGTGGCTGCAGAAAGTACCTGGATTTGGATTTTTGAAAACATTTGGACTTGGGATAGGGACATGTATGACACACACCAGTGCTAATAACCAGATCTGTGCAGTTTGAAGTCTTAACTTAAGAACGTTTCCAGAAAAGGAGGTTAAAGAGAGTTAGACCTGTTGGGAAAAAGAACACCTCCATTTTGGCTGGAGCAGGTGAGGATAAGTATACCAAGACGTGGACTTCATGCGGAAAGATAGAAAATTTTGGATCAGCCTCACTGTAATTATCTTGATCCCCAGAGAAAGAGGATGAAGGAATGACAAGATAATGAAAATCAACATGTGACTTTTGAACTTCAGTAAACATAGTTTTCTGCTGTGAAGAAGATAGTCCAGGGATGTTTCACCACTGGGGGCTATCTGTAGAAGGTGAGATTCATTCTCTATGCCAGCTGGGCTCTGCTATGGGCCTGGGAGTTACTAGAGTTTTTTAAGGACTTAAGAGTTTTCAGTGATAACCTAGGGAGGAAAAATAGGAGTATGAAAATGAAATATGCTTCTGACAAAGCTGCAATACCTTGTCAATTCAGGTGAGTATTAGAATGTCATGCAAAAAGAATAGGGTAACTTTGAAGACTTTAGTAATAAAAATGGGTTAGGTTGAAATTTAAGTGTACAAAGTACAAGGTCATGTTCCGAGTAGTAGGCATTTCTGTGATACGTTTGGGAAAAATCAGCTGGAAATAAAGGATGACTCTGGAGCTTTAGCCAATTTTAGGATGATTATATGCTGCAAACATGTTGCTGTCAGTATGGAAAAGAGATTCTTGAATTTGTCAGAATGAAAAAGTTCCCAATAGAAAGGGAAAAGTGTTGTTGCCAGTGTACAAGGAATGAGAGCCTGTACTTAACTATTTGCAGCCATGCTCGAGAATGATAAATTACACCAAGAAAAACTGCAAAGATACACAGAGGAATATAAACCCTGTCTTATGAGAAGGGACTAAAAATAACGTTTAACTTAAAAAAAAATAAAAATCAAAACATCAACATTGTAAAAAATTCTGTAAGTACTTCAGGATAGAGGAGGAAGTAAAAAGAGCTATTAAAGACAGAAGTTACTCCTAGCACTAGACCAAATGATTATAAAATGTCCAGGAATAAACTTAAGTCAGAAGTTAAATTAACTTTTCTGAATGTTGTAAAACAGCATTCCTGAAGGAATAATAGGGAACAAAAAGCCTACCCTAATTAGCTTTAAAATTGGTCTTAAAGTTGTGAATGAGATTATATGTTATGTGTTTACCTGCATTATCAAAATAATGCCTCAGGAGATCCATTCTACTATTACATTCCCACATGACATCTGTTCAGAGGGCTGTGTAGATATAATTATTTTGATTGTATGCTTAAAATAATAAAGTAACATATGGAAAATAGTGAAAAATATACTTTTGTGAACAACAGCAAATGAAGTTATGTGGTGGATTTTTGATGCCTGTCAGATTATGGCAGGAGAAAGGTTCATGGAAGAGCGTAATTCAGAAAGTAGCATTAGACATACTAATTATCAGGAAAATGTTGGTATTTTTCAAGTATTTGAAGTAATTTTGTTTTTTTAATGTACTGTTTTCAGATATTTGGACATAAAAAGAAGCATAAGGGGCAAGCAGTATGAAATCAAGGGAGAAAAAGGACTTTTTTTCTCAAGTAAAAGAAACCTCAAGTCCACAAAGAACAGATATCTAGTCACTGGTAATCAGTTGAAATAGTATTTAGATCAGTAACTAAATGTGTGCCTCAACACCTTTTTTAAGAGAAACTACACACTGGTTAGTAAACCAGAATCTTATTTCAATAAACGGTATGAAAAGGTTGATATATAAGAAATATGCCAGTGAAGGAGCTTGATTAATCAGAAGAATAATTAAAAGAATTGCAAAAAGACAAGTGCTATAAGACAATCTTTTGTGATATTTACTTGAAATTATGTAACAGTTCCTGTTGAGTTCCTCGTTCTTACTGACTTCCAGGTTTTGCCAGGAGCTATACAAGTATAAGAAATATTTGGAAATCCGAACATTTGAATTTGTGAGGTCTAGTGCGGTGATCTTCGTCGTGGATGCACATCTGTTATAGAAGAGTCCAGGAGGACCCTCTTGCCAAGTCATGAGGTCCAGACTGGACCCCCTCACATTCTAAACTTCCTCACGGAGAGGAAGGATCCAATCTTAGCCCCCAGCTGTAAAGAAGAGTTTGAACCCTAGGTTCTGCCACAGACTTGGTTTATTTCAACTCAAGCTGGGACCTTCTGAGAGGGACCCCGAACAGAGAAACCTCCAGACAATTATATACTTAAAATCTAAATTTTTCTCCCCTCATGCCATGGTTCGGTTCAGATAGTAATATTTGGGTCTGGGGTCTCCTTGTTCCTTATTGGATCCTTTGTCTCTCTCTCTCTCTCCAGGTGGGCATTCTTTTTTTTTATCTTGAGGATGCAGTTTCTGTTGATCTTGTCTTTCTCAATTAGCATTGCTTTCCAGGCCTTTCTTCAGCATAAGCTCTTCAGTACTTGGGTAGAAAGTCCAGAGTCTGGGCCTAAGGCTTCAGTAAATCTGGCTACTCATCCTAAGCAATGTCACTCATAATATCAAAATGAATTTCAATTCATCATAATTTTAAGCAATCTCACAATTAATTCTGATATTATGCAAGTGAACTGTTTGAATCTCCACCACCACCCCAGGAGATGTACAAGATGATTAATTAGGGTTATCTATTTTTATTTGTTTTTATCTAAGAAAATACAAGAGAAATGAAACTTTGCTAATATTTAATATACATATTGACAGAGCACCCTCACTCCATCCCTAGGACAGAGGGTCCTGTGTTACAAACGTTAGGCGAGGTGTCTGGGCGAGGAGTAGGTGCTCTACAGCGCTGAGGTGTTGGCAGCGGAGCTCTCCCTCGTTCATCTGCTTGCCGTGCCTCGCGATGCATTGCAGTTTGTGTATGTCTGGTTACATGGATTTAAGGATTATATTACTGAGTTTTAACTGAACAAGTCCACATGAAATTGACACAGGGCTTAAAAAGATTCCTGACAGGAAACTGCGAATTTAAGGTAAGACGACTAATAATGACAGTGCAAATGAGCAGGAAAATGGCAGAGCAAACACTTCTTCTAGTCCTAGCATGAGCTCTTCAGATTGATTCAGCAATGCTTGAAGTCATGCAATATTTGACACAGAATTTTACAAAATTTCACTAAACTTAATGATAAATCTTCAGAAGCCTCTTCTGAGGCTTCTTGATAGCAAAGAGAAAGTCACATAATACTGGGGACACATTTGTTCATCCTGCCACAGTAAAAAATGGCTGAAATAACACATGGAAAACAATGTGGTGACAAACTCTGAAATGCATTCCTTTGTCAGTAAATGCACTTGGAAGATGTGTAGAGAACATCACTGAAGATTTGAAGAAGCAATTTTTGGAACGAGTTACACAGTGTGGGAGGTTTGCGATGCAGTTGATTGAAAGTGCAGGTGTTTCTGTCAAGTCCATGTCTCAAGTTATGACATCTGTTAGATTCTGTTTCAGTAATGAAATACACGAAGAACTACTTTCTTGTGAGGTACTACAAGAAAGATGTGCTGGAGGATATATAATCTCAACAGTAAATGACTTAATAAAAACAATGTGTTATAGAAAAACTATGCAAGTGTAACCATTGATGGAGCAGCTGCTCTTACCAGAGGAGAAATGGATTCTAGGGTAAGGTTGCAGAGCTGGCATGGAAGTTCACTGATTGTCTCATGACAAAGTGCTTAAAGAGTTGTTGAATTTAGAGATGAGTTCCACATTTTTTTGACTTTTACAAAAAGATGAGTGTTGTACATTTGCTGACCATTTCTGTGTTATCAGTAGTATGCTACTTTGTCCATTCAAATTAATGGTGGTAGTTTAACAAGAAGTAGGAAAGTAACTACTTTTCAAAAGAAACTCATGCTGTGGGGATGGCGTTTTGAAAAGAAGATGTTTTTTCAAATGGAGGAATGGAGAGGACAGGTGACCAACAGAAGTATTCCATTCCATTTGATCCTGATTCCAACTGCTATACCTGGTTCCCCTCTGCTACTTAGCCTGGGGTTTTCCCAGTGACACCTGCTCTGCAGCATCAGTGGTGATTGCTGCTGGGGATGGGGGAGTTGGATTCAATATCAATTTTATATGTATTAGTATATAGTTCATTATTTAATTATTCATGATTTTAATTACTTTCATTATTCCCTTATCAGTACTATTATTGTTTTATTAAAACTGTTTAGTTTTGTTTTCTGATTGGCAAATCTCTCTGCCTCATTCCCTTTTCCTTCACTTTTGGGAAAGGAGAGGGGTTAGAGAGTATCTGCCCCAACCCTTGACACACTGTCATTAAAACCAAACATTGAAGCAAACGGAACTTGGAAGCAGATCTTTGAATCACTGTAACATAAAATGTTAAACCAAAAATTTGAAAAATAATGAAGCATATTCAATCATGTTGTACTCATTAAAAATATTAGTATTAATAATAATAGAGCACAAAACACTTACTGTACCGTTAATAAATAAAAGAAAAAATACAGTAAGATATTCTTTGTCATCTTTATCTCATCCTTTTTAAACTTCTATTTTTGCGTATGTTTTATAATGTACATAATAGTACAGTGGTACACATATATAATTTATACACAAATATACATATACAGGAGGTGCTTGGTCAAAATTTTTTTTACTTATGGGGTGCATAAAAACAGTTTGGGGGTCAGTGGTCTTGTGATTAGAATGGTAGTCTGGGACCTTCCGAAAAGACCTAGATTAATGTTGTGTAATGTCTGTACTAACTGGGGCACTACTGTCGATCTCATGTGAGAGCTAGCCAGCTGTAAATCTACTAGAAAATGCATATTGCTGTCCCTTCTGAAGTCTATGAAAGGAAAGTCTATGAGGGGGTAGATGCTTTTGGCAGCTTAGTGGGTTGCACAGCTTGTTTACAATGATTCTCAGTGTGCTATTAGTACTAGATCTAATGGAGCAGGACATCCATGTATACTGTATTTCCTCTTATGGGAACATTTACCTACTCAGATCTATGTCACCCCACCCCCACCAGTAGTAAGGAGAGATTGCATGTGCCCTTTTATTTAGGCATTTATGAAAACAATTGAGTGTTCAACACAAATGAGGCTCGTTCAGTTCCTTCTTCCTCCTACATGCTTTCTGTAATTAGTCATATTATTCACAACAACCATAATAAGCCAGAAACATACATCTTGTCTTTTGAGATCTCATACCATGACCTTTCTTGAGACTAAGAAAACCCCAGTTTCTCACATAAAATGACTGAACCTTGCAGCATCCTCGGATTTCTAGTAAAATGGAACTAAGACAAGGATGGTAGATGTGATTCCCAGACTTCAGAGGAAACTTGTCAGCTGCTGTCTCCTGGGAGAAAAAAAAAAAAGAAAAAAGAAAGGGATATCTTTTCAGATATGTTGATACCATGTTATTTGGATAGAGCTGTCCTGCAATGCTCAAAAATACCCAAACCAACACCCTCCCCCCGCAGTCTTATATGGCTTTACGTATGTTTTCAGTTGGAAAACATTGGAATGAAATATTACTATGGCATAGTTTGTAATGCATAATTTAGAAGGGCCTAGGAGCATGAACCTATGAAAAAAGAACCATCAAATGAACCTTCATGATTTTTTGAATTTCTGAGTGAGCAAGTAGGGGAAAACACAGTAGTGATACAATTTATCAGAAATTCAAGGGCAACTTCTCTTGATGTGCTACCATAAGGATTGATGTGTAAAGTCATTGAAAAGAAAACTGCTGCAGGAAAAACTGGCTTATATATCGAAAGCAGATGGTATAAGTAAATTATAACAATGCAAGGTTAGTGGAGATGATAAATGAGGTGACATGAGGGTCAGCATAAGGCTCATGTTTGCACATGTTTTTGAGGACTTTTTTAACTAGAATAAGAAAGGTGGAGAAAAGCACTGACTTTTCAAATCTAAGATAATTGATGTAGACTGTGTGTGAAAAAGTAGATAATTCTGTTTGGTCCAGAACAATGTGAGATAATGAGACTGGGATAGATAATGAAGTGTAGGAGATGAAGATGGGAACTGAAAACCAGTGCAAAGTTGGATGTAGTTTTTGTTTGGTTTTGATAATGAGCTTGAGCAAGATGTGGTTGCTGTCTGCAAGGATGAAAGGCTAAAAGAATGTTTGAAAACATGTATAAAAGCTGGAACACAAAAGCACAGGAAAAAAGTACCTTAATAAACAGTTTCAGAATAACAGCTGCATCTTCAACTATGTAAAAATAAAAGTTTATCAGATCAGACTTGCCTTCATTTCAAATGACTCTCATTAGAAATTGCAATATATTGCAAACTTATAAAACACAATAAATAACATTTTTCCAAAATGTTAAAAGGTGGAAAGTATTTTTTTAAATAAATACTGGAAGACTAGTGATACTGCATTTCTTGGGAAGATGGATGTTCATTAAAATTATGAGAATATTAGAAGGTGGGAAAATTTATGTTTTTGGGGTGCAGGAGTGCAGGAATGATTATGGACCCTTGTTGCTGGGCAAGGTGATTGGAAGATGTGTCTCTCATCTTTAATGCTAAGTTTGCACTAGATGAGTCACAGAGTCACAGAGTGTTAGAGGTTGGAAGGGACCTCAAAGATCATCTAGTCCAACCCCTCTGCCAGAGCAGGATCACCTGTAGTAGATCGCACAGGAACGTGTCCAGGGGGGTTTTGAATGTCTCCAGAGAAGGAGACTCCACAACCTCCCTGGGCAGCCTGTTCCAGTGCTCTGGAATCTGAATCTGTCTCATAAAACACATAGGTAAAACCATGAGGAGCTACATAACATTATGTCTGTGTTTGTTTCATTTTTGTGCAAAATTCTGACACTCTTCCCAATATATGCATTAACTGATAGCATTTCATGCAAATAAACCTGGAATCTTTGATTAATATATGAATGTTGGCTGTGGTTTGGCTTATATTGGAAGGGTTTGTGTGTGTTTTCATATAATTGATGAGGAAATTTGGCGTGAGGTGTGTATTTCCCTCATAGTTGTTATAGGGAGTAACTTGCTTCTATCCCACACAGCAAGTTACTACCTTTAATGGCTGGAAGTTTTTCGTACGTGCTGCACTTCATCCATTACCCAAGCGCAGGAAAATAATAGGTTGATCTGCTTGCTAGTTCTCTAATTAGACACTGGTGTTCTGGAAGCCAATTCTGTATTAAGATGACTGGCATCTTAAATTTCCTAAATGCATTTGGTATTTCACACCTATTTTAGAGCATATAGAGTTAATTACTAACCAGCAGGACAGTGTCATCCTGAGTGCAAATTAAGCTGCTATACTGTCCCCTCCCTGTACACTGGAAATATGTTGATGTTATCAATCAACACAATGAGTCTCGCTCATAACAAAAATGCAAATTAACTGAGTTAAATTAATGGTTTTTTACTCTTAGTTCCTTGCATGAAATGAATGCATTTATCTTTGCGGAAACAATACACTGTACACAGCTATCAATTTTTTGTGTACTGTTTAATCACTTGCTTTTTATACAAGAAACATGTAGTGCAGACTTTTCTCTATTTTTACTGTACATGTATATATATTTAAGTAGAATTGGACTTTTTCTCAGTGTTAGTAAACTGGTAATATCCAATGTCATACCTGAAGTAGAGCTATTTATTTCCATGTGCCATTTGAAGCATATTTAATTTACATATATATATATATATTTACATGTGTGTAATCTGGATGATTATATACACGTGGTGGACTAGACAATGAAAATCAAAACATTCAGCATCTGTACTTTCTAAGTCGCATAAATATGGTCATAGATATGACAGTGTACATGGATGGGAAGAAAAGACTAACTTCCCACATGGAGGAAGTAAGAGGAAAACCATCATGTTAAACAGGGTTTTTAGTTTTACCCCTAGTTAGGTTTTCCACCATTTGTGTTATTTATTTTATGTTATTTGTGTTATTCAGACCCTACCTCGAATACTGCGTCCAATTCTGGTGTCCCCACCATAAGAGAGACATAGATCTGTTGGGACAAGTCGAGAGGAGGGCCACAAAGATGATTCAGGGGCTGGAGCACTCTGCTATGAGGACAGGATGCGGGAGTTGGGATTGTTCAGTCTTGAAAAGAGAAGACTTCCAATACCTGAAGGGATCCTACAGGAAGGCTGGGGAGGGACTTTTTACAAGAGCGTCGACTGATAGGACAAGGGGAAATGGATTTGAGCTAAAGGAGAATAGATTTAGATTAGATTTTAGGATGAAATTCTTCAGTACAAGGGTCGCAAGACTCTGGAAGAAACTGTCCAGAGAAGTTGTGGATGCCCCCTCCCTTGAGATGTTCAAGGCCTTGAACAAGGTGGATGAGGCCTTGAGTAACCTGGTCTAGCTGAGAGATGTCCCTGCCCATGGAAGGGCAGTTGGATTAGATGATCTCTAAGGTTGCTTCTAACCTAGGCCATTTTATGATTCCATGGTACATCGAACCTGGAAGTTACCAGCTTCCAGTCTTTACAGAACCATCAAAATCAGCTTCCTTTCTTTGCTGCTCTGTGTGGTTGTTTTGTTTGTTCTACCTTAAGCAGTGGTGGGTCAGGATCAGTGGTTGGTCAGGAAACCCTCTGAGTAAGGCAACTAGGCAGAACTTTCTTCAGATGTTTTGTCTGGACTGTGTGTGTGTGTTTACATATATATATATATGTATGTATGTATGTACTACTACTTCCCCATATACATATATATATGCATGCACAGATACATGTATGTGCATACACACGGAACATAGTAGGAAACGTGTTAGTTAGTAGGAAACAGATTAGTAGAAGGTAATACTTGCTGTCCTATTTTCCTCTTTGTGCCCTGTGTGAAAGAATTACTATAGTTGATAAACAGAGGATGCTTTCTATCCTCATTCTGCCTACAGTAAAACTGTGCCTTACTAACTGTCCAATGTTGTACACAAATGACAGTTCTTAGTTGCCCCAGAGAGGGATCGTTTCACTTCCTAAAATATGAGATTTGGTTAACTTTATGTAATTACAAGCTTTATTTATGGTCATAAAGTAACTTTTACACTAACTGTAGTGTCAGATTTAAAGATTTTTGACAGGGAATTCCAAAGGCTCACTCCTTGCTGTGTGAAGGAGAATTTCCTTCCATTTGTTCTAAAAATAAAAGACAATAGTTTTGTAAAGTGACCTTTTGATGCAGTATTATGAGACAAAGACTGCTCATTTTTCTTTGTTCCTGTCATAATTTTTAATGATTACAATTAAAATAATAACGAAAAGAAAATGTGCTCCTGTACTGTTATCAGAGGCATTCAGTGCTTGAATAATTTCATATTTTTCCATAAGCTCTGCTACTGATGAGGAGTGTGCAAGTCCCATGTGCACAAGCAGATGGGGAAATTTTAGTCTTCAGTCATCAATGCTCTTTGAAGGTTCCCTTTTAATTCCCTTTTCTTGCCAAATAATTTGAGAGCTGGCAATATCAAGTCAAATACCCATCCTTCTGTATTTCAGCCACCCTTTTTGTTGACCTCATTCTGATCTTTTGTGGTTTTGCTGCAATGTCTTAAAAATATAACTGAATGCTGTTCTACACAAAGAGAACTTTTCTTTGTGATATGTTATGCAAATAGATTTTGCTATAATTTCTTTATTGTCACTTCTTTACTACAACTTCCAGTATAAACACTAAATTACAGTAATAAAATAAGTTCTGAGGTTTATTCGCAATTTTTTCTTCCTTTTAAAGAAAATGGTTTGATTAAAAGAGTTAAAAGTATGTCTTAGCTTATTTTTGTGATATTCAAACTGATCCATCCAATTTATATAATTAACGTAATTACACTTTCTTTTTTTTTTTTTTCATCTTAAGCAAAAGTTGAGCTTCTTCGTGCTTTTAGCAGGTTCCAAATACCCTGACTAGTGTTTATGTCTCTTTTCTGAGAATCATAGAATGCTTTGAGTTGCAAGGGACCTTTAAAGATTATCTAGTCCAACCCTCCTGCAGTAAGTAGGGAGATCTTTCACTAGACCAGGTTGCTCATAGTCATGCCCAACATGACCTTGAATGTTTCCTGGGATGGGTCTTCTACCACTCTTGTCAACCTGTTCCAGTGTTTCACCATCCTCACAGTAAAGAATTTCTTCCTTATATCTAGTCTTTTTTAGTTTAATCTACGCCTTTTTAGTTTAAAACCATTACACCTTGTCCTATTGCAACAGGCCCTGCTAAAAAGATTGTCCCCTTCTTTCTTCTAAACCGTCTTTAAATATTGAAAGGACACTAGAAGGTCTCTCTGGAGCTTTTTCTTCCCCAGGCTGAACAATCCCAACCCTCTCAGCCTTTCTTCATTGGAAGGTGTTCCAGTGCTTTGATTGCTTTTGTGGCCTCCTCTGGCCTCAGTCCAACTGGTCCATGTAATTCCTGTGCTGAGGAAGCAGCAGAAGAAGAGAAGCCCTCATTAAAACTGTGCAACAGGTATTTTGACTCAAGAAGTACCTCAAGCAAGCAAGAAGGAAAGGAAGGAAGGGAGAGAGAAGAGAGGGAGGGAGGGAGGGGTGGGCGAGAGAGAGGAGAGGAGAGGAGAGGAGAGGAGAGGAGAGGAGAGAGGAGAGGAGAGGAGAGGAGAGGAGAGGAGAGGAGAGGAGAGGAGAGGAGAGGAGAGGAGAGGAGAGGAGAGGAGAGGAGAGGAGAGGAGAGGAGAGGAGAGGAGAGGAGAGGAGAGGAGAGGAGAGGAGAGGAGAGGAGAGGAGAGGAGAGGAGAGGAGAGGAGAGGAGAGGAGAGGAGAGGAGAGGAGAGGAGAGGAGAGGAGAGGAGAGGAGAGGAGAGAGAGAGAGAAAGGAAGAAAAAAGGAAGGAAGGAAGGAAGGAAGGAAGGAAGGAAGGAAGGAAGGAAGGAAGGAAGGAAGGAAGGAAGGAAGGAAGGAAGGAAGGAAGGAAGGAAGGAAGGAAGGAAGGAAGGAAGGAAGGAAGGAAGGAAGGAAGGAAGGAAGGAAGAAGAAGAAGAAAGAAAGAAGAAAGAAAGAAAGAAAGAAAGAAAGAAAGAAAGAAAGAAAGAAAGAAAGAAAAGAAAGAAAGAAAGAAAGAAAGAAAGAAAGAAAGAAAGAAAGAAAGAAAGAAAGAAAGAAAGAAAGAAAGAAAGAAAGAAAGAAAGAAAGAAAGAAAGGCAGGCAAGCAGGTACAATATTGAAATATTGATATACATTAAGGTAAGTGCACATCTTGAGAGCAAGATTGATTCCTGTAATTTCTGTTTGAATAAAGCTTATGTGCAGAAACTGGATAATTGGATGTTTAAACTCATGTCTATGTGGGAGCCCTAGTACTGGACTTGAACATGTTCTACCTGTGGTCCAAGCTTCTTGATGGAAATCAGGGTGACATCAAAAGCTCTGTAGCTTCATTTGCCCTGCAGTCTGGCTAAGCTGGAGTGTCCCATCCCTGACCTGGCAAGCAGCCAACAAGAGCAAGGAGAAGATATCCTGTGGCCTCTTTCCCCATAGATGTAAACCCAACAGTGATTACATGGCAAAAAGACATACTAAGGATGATATAATAGTGTTCAAATTGTATAACAAAATTTGGTCATGCATTTGAGCTACATATTTTGATTGTGTGGGTGATTCTGCATGCTTTCAGATATGTAGGTGAGAGAAGAGAGGAAATAAAAATAATTCCTTGAGGTAAAGCTAACTCAAGGACATGAGACTTTTTTTTTTAGCTATAAATTAAGACCTTAAGTTCCAAGAAATAGTGGCGATGTATACTAGGAGTCAGAATATGAAGAGCCACCATGAAAGCCAACTTGCCAACTAATTAAGATCCAAGAAAATAGCTGTATGCATTTAGAATTAATAGAATGTTCCCAAATCCTTGCGAATGTTGTAGTACTAGGGCATGGAAATAGTGGTAACTTGAGAAACATATGTTATTTTTTATTTTATAGCTTCTGGGTTAGTAGATTTTAACTTTTAATCTTCTAACTGTATGCTTAGTTGTATTTTACTGTGAAAAATGCTACTGAAAACATACTATACTTCTGCAATGTTATCAGAAGTGTTCAGTACTGGAACCAACTGGGATTTTGTTTGCCTTTTACATGCCTTCCAGCTGATGGGCAGAATTTAAGTCCCCATGGTGCACAAACAGATGGGAAAATATTGGTCTTCAGTTTTCAGTCATCAGTGCTAATTCTTTTATCTTCTCAATGCATTAGTCAAACAGACTATGCCTGTCAAGCAATCTGTAATATGTGCCATGACAGCTTTTTTTTGTTAACTCTAGTGAAAATCTTTTCTGTGAATTGACATTGCCTACATTCAATTAGTTTAAGGAGAAAATACCTTATTCATGAGTTAAGTGATTCTCAAAATGGTTGTGGACCTTTTGGTGATTTTAAAGTAGTATTTTTATAATTTGTGTGAAGTAGTTCAACAACCAAGAAGTACATTTTCGAATACAATTTTGTACTTCTGTAGGCATTAGTGATCTTACATGTGTACATCTATATGATGCTTTTTATTAACAACCACAGTATTGCCACATTTCTTTTCAATCCTTTCTTAAACCGATATGTCACAGAGATTAAGACGCCTGGGATTTTTGGAACACTGTAATGTTCTTTAGGCTCATTGACATGCATCCATAAATCTGAATTTTTAGATTATAACAAAAAAGTCTGTTTTGATCAGCAGTTAAGTTGCAACTTCAGGCTTTGGTGGCCATTTCTACAATGTGGAACCCAAAAGTGAATTATAGAGCTTGTATCCACATGGCAGTTGAAATACTTTACTTACACAAGGCTGAGTGAATTTCTAACTACCTTGTATGAGGGTCCCTTGACTTGTTTAGCTTATAGCTATGAGGGAAATAAGTAAGTAGTAATGACAAGTCATAAATTTACATTAATACAAATGCCTGTATTGTTCAATTGGCATAAAATTTTGGGCACCTGATTTCCTTTAAAGTGTGTTTTTGGAGATAGGCGATCTGTCCTCTTCAGTTTATTTTCTGCACGCAGAAGGCACTTACAAGGCTCTGAATTCAGCTTTGGTTCTGTAGGCTGTGTTGCCACAGGCATAAGGGATTGAGCTTTCTGTTTGTGGGGTTTTTTTGTGATGTGGGACTAGGCATGGTGAAAATGCATCCAAACCTTTACTTCTATCACAAGGTAAGCTCATCCAGATGGCAAACAGCTCCTGGTTCTTGTGAAAGAGTAATTTTGGTAATGTGACAGGCATGGGTTTATAGGCGGTAGCAACTCTTACAGAGTTTACAAGCCCTGAAATAGAGCAAAGCTTGCAGATAGCTGATCATCAGTATCTTTCCTCTGTGAGAGGTGGGAGCTCCTGCTGCAAGTGAGGGGCCGGTAACCATTGGCTCAAGGTTATGGAAAAAGTCCTGTACGTACTGCACTGGGCCAGCCCAGTTTACAGAACTCTGCTCTCTGCAAGTCCACTTAAAAGGAAGTGAGAGATTTTTCCAGCCCATGTAAGGCATGCATGGAACATTTATTAATGCATCAAATTGCAAAAATGATAGATGTAGTTAGATCTTTTCAGTTGTTATTTTGATTTATGATCCACAGATTTTACTTCTGAATTGCTGTATGGAGTTTGGGTTCTTCTTCAGATTATTTTGCTAAGAGACTTTCAGGAAAGAAAGGAAGAAAATATTTTCAGTTTGGAAACTCCTACATGATGAGACTGCTGTTTGCATTTCCTTAATACTTACGAAGGTTTGGGTTTCAATAAATAAGAATTTACCAAGGAAAACCTAGTATTTTGGAAGTTATGCCTAGGTTATGATTGCGGGGAGTGATGGTATTTGGATGTGGAACTTAACTACCTGCAAGTGCCTTAACTGGCTGAGAGTTGTAGTTTATTATTTATTAAACATAGTACTTCAAAGAACAAGTCATCAGTCTTGACTTACTGAAATTGCCGTTTAATCAAAGATCAGGTGTGTCCCCTCAGGCTATAGTGCTGGAAACTGCCCTAAACAGAATGAAGAACTGTCTTGTGAAGAGTTGCTTTTGTAGAGCTGAAATTTTAATTTATTTGTTTTTCTTTGAGATATATAAAATGAAAGAGGCTGCTAGTATTAGCTGTAGAGCAGCTATCCCTATTTGGGGAATGGTTTTCCATCAGTCCCACTCCTGTCTTCTGTAAAGGGAGTATGCTGTCTTTTTTCCCTTTTCTTTTGGTAGGCTGCAGTCAGGGTCATCAAAGCCAAAACAGAAACTAGAGCAGCTTTGAGGTCATGGTACTATTTGCTGTGGACTATACTGGAACTTGCATATCTTTACAGATAAACATTTGTGATTCCTTTTCCATTCTCCGTTAGGCCAACAAGGAGGAAGAATAAAAGTAAAAATTTAGAAATAGGTAAGCTGCATGGTAGATTCCCAGTCCTGGATTTGCTCACAGGGTTGGCTTTTTCATGGGCTTCTTTTGACCTTTTGTTCTGGAGTGGGAATCCTTGCATTACTCTGGATTTGGTAGAAATTGATTAACTATATCCCAACTACCTTAAGAATATGTGGTGTCACGGGGAAGGGGCTTTCTTGAAGATTTATGTGGGAAAAGTTAAAATGATAGTATTAAAACTGCAATCAGCATTCTGAGAGACGATGTCTAGATATATTAATATAGATTGTCCTATAACCAAAAAGACAAAACAAAAGGTAATTCACTTTCTGTGTAGCAATTTGCTTCCTAGTAAGGAGGTAAACCTGGGTTATGATAGGAACGGGTAGGGGAACTGGCAATGGAAGATCTATAATTGCAATTACTAAAAAACTCATTTGTTTTTTTTTCCCAGATCTTCTAGTAACTAAATTTTTATTTCTGTGAAATAGTTTCCTGCCTACGGAAAATCTGTTGTTGAAATGAGCTGGAAGGAAAACATGATTTTGAACTGAGAGCAGCTGCTCAATCTCATTTAATCTTTTATTTCGTTGTCTGTGGTTTGCTAATGTGGAGAGGTTTTTGACTTTTTTTGAGCCCTGTTTAGAGAACTATTCCCGTTCTGCTTAGCATCGTGAAATTGTGGAAAGTGAGATCCAGTGTAATGACTTAAAGCACAGTACTGTGTAGAGCAATTTTATCCCTTTCACTTTGTTAATGAGTCAAACAAGTCCAACAGGAGCCACAAAAAGAGGAGCCAACTAAATTTCTGGTATTTGGTATCTTGAATGGAAATTTGTGCAAGCCTCTGAGGTCGGAGAGCAAGATCGCATGGTACCATGGAAGCCATGAGCACGTGTGATTTCCTTTATGTTTCCTTGTTCACAAGAAAATAGAGGATTACATCCTGATTACTGTTGCTTTGTTTTCAGCTGAGAGTATACTAAGGCTTTTGGATGGAGGTACCATTTGAGTGGTAACCATAGTATACATGAGAGCATGCATATGTGTATGGACATCCTTCAATGAGAAAAACCTTCTAATGGAATTAATGTGAAGAAGTAGGTCAATAAAAGGGGAAAAACTTAACTACTTATGTTAAAGGAAGTGAAGTAATAGAATCATAGAATCATGAAAACATAGAATGGATTGAATTGGAAGAGACCTTAAAGGTCATCTAGTTCCAGCTTTCCTGCCTTGAGCTGGGGCACCTTCCATGAGACCAGGTTTCTCAAAGCCCAATCCAACCTGTTCTTGAATGCTTCCAGAGAAGGGGCTTCCACAAACTCTCTGGGTAACCTCTTCTAGTGTCTCAGCACCTTCACGGCAGAGAATTTCTTCCTAATATCTAATCTAAATCTACCCTCTTACAATTAGAAATCATTACCCTTCATCCTGTCACTACATTCCCTGATACTGAGTTCCTCCCCAGCTTTCCTGTAGCCCTCTTTATGTACTGGAGGGCCACTATAAGGTTTCCCCGGAGCTTTCTTTTCTCCAGGCTGAACAACCCCAACTCCTTCAGCCTATCCCACAGTGGAGGTACTCCAGGCCCTTGATCATCTTTGTGGCCCTCCTCTGGACTCACTCCAACTGGTCTATGTCTTTTTTACACCGGGGATCCCAGAGCTGAACACAGAACTGGAGGTAGGGTCTTAGAAGAGCAGAGTAGCATGGCAGAATCACCTCCCATTGACCTACTGACCACAGATCTCTTGATGCAGCCCAGGCCATGATTGGCTTTCTGCAAGCATTCATTGCTGGCTTATATTCAGTTTTTCATACACCAACAGCACCAAGTCATCCTCTGCAGGGCTGCTCTCAGTCCACTCATAGCCCAGCCTGTGTTTGGCCACAAACATTTTGTGAAGAGCTACATCCAGTCTTGGTCTACTTACATGGTTGTCATCTAATAAAAAGGAACAGTTTGTAAATCATGAGGTTATATTTTAAAAAATAAAGTGAATTATCGAAGCTGTTACTGAAAAAAATGCTAGCCTTTCCTATTTTGGAAACAGTGGTTAACACAGAAGAGAGAAATTCTATGTAAACTTTGGTACATTTACACACATATAAATATATACATTTTTATATATGGAGTATGTAGAAGGGAGTAAAAATAGTTTACTAATATAAATATAAGTAGGAATAGATATAAAAATCTGAGACTTTGGGGGGGGTGTAATAGATGACTGCACATGACTAGCATGTTGTGGAGCACTTGTAATAACTGTGAAGTCTTTCACTAGGAGAAAACTTTTTTTCTTTTGCATAGCAACATATACATTAACAAGATGGTTGTTTCTGCCTCTGCTTTTTTTTTTTTTATGTCCATGTGTATTTCTCAGGCTGTATTTTTTTTCTGATTTCCTTCATAAAGCTTCATGAAACCAATAGTGGTAATCACAGGTAAAAGAAACAGTGGCTGGATCATGATTTCTGCATTGAAAAATATTTTCTAACACACTTTGGACTTTCCACTATATGAATAAATCTAAATTACTTAGTTATTTCAAGGATTTAAAGAACCTGCATGGAACACAATTTTGAAAGAATAATTTAAGGTAGGCAACAGAACACAGGATTTTGACTTTTAGTGGATCATACTCAGACTTCTTGAAGTCTACTTGGCTTCCTCCTGCAATGGACAAATGCTGACTCTGGTTCAAAAAACTTTTCAACCAGCTAGCCCTTGGGAGCACAAAGTTGCCCACGTGCTTAAGCTGTAGCATCCTAGCTGGGACAGTACCTAGGCAAAGACATGCCCAAATTCTTCCTGAGTCTTTGGGGAATCTCAGTAAATTAGGTGTCCTCTAAGAATGCCTAGATCGGGTTACATTACAGTCCAACCAATTGTGATGGTATTATGTTTCTGGACATACAGCCTAGTGGGTAGAGCTCTTTCGCTGAATACAGGCAGACCGTTGGAGATGATGGGAGAAGGTCTAGACTCACAGTCCTTCTTCCTGCAAAACTGCCCTTCATTATGTCCATAAAATGTTGGGAGAATATGCACAAAGTTAGGGTGCTGATACACAAAATATCATGGAATTCGGAGAGACAGAGGGAAAGAAATAATTTTATATCCGTAAAGCAGGACACGATCCTCAAAAGGGATATTCCTGGGTCCTTATTCTCTTTCAAGTAATGGTAGAAAGATATATTCCTCATTTAGGAATCATGAGATAGGATGTATAACAAACACTGGAATTAAGAAAGAGTAGCAAGGATTATTAGCCAGTTAGTGAGCAGTACTGATAAACTTGTACAGAAGAAGGAAGTTTTAAGACCTTTAAAAACCCCAAATATTTAATTAAAGGTTTTCCCCTCTGCATTTTAGATTGATGTTTAGCTTTTGAATAATTCTTAAAATGAGATTTTGCAGAAGTAAATGAAACTGTTTGCTTGTGAGTTAACAGCAGCACTAATTAGGTTTCCCAAATGTAGAATATGGACTAAACTCAACTCTTATATTACCAGTGGGAGTTTGGACATTGGTCTGTTGGTGTGTAGCTCCAGCAGCATAGTCTTAGGAGTTTGTGACTGCATTTATACTTTTGCACTTGGGCCAAGTGGCCAGGAGTGTCTTGTATAGGGTCAGAGCCTTGTAGAGGAACACAAGCTGTTCACATGTGATTTTGTGATGAAGTTACTATTTTTTTAAGTTCTTGCAAATAAAAAATTCTAACAATGCTTGGACTTCAGAAGCTATTTGGTTCTTTCCCCACTTTCTGAAACATTTTTTGAGAAGTTCAACTCATACTACATTGTGATATGCAAAGTGGAGTTCTTTCCTGTGCTATCTTAAATTAGCTGGAAGTTTAGCTATACTGAAATGTGATCATGGAATGAGTTATAGTGGAAATGTACATGTGCTCTGCAGTGAACCTGTTCATCTCGCTTGCACTGGATGAGAAGTCATCTCAAACTACTTCATGTTGGAAAAAATTGAGGATATGCACATAGATTGGTGCTTTGAAGCTGTTCACATCTTACCTACCTCATGCTGTATTGCGCCTGAACTCATTATGTAATCTTTAGGATCACCAGTTTTGCATGTATGTGGAATTAAGCAATTCTGCTCAGTTTGTCTGAAATGAAAATGTATTGGAGATTCTACAAAGAAGTAAATAGGCAGAAATTCAAACAGGATTAAAAAATGCACAGTAAAGTGATCCTGAGATAAATTGAACTCTTTCAAACCATCATTTCTGGAACCTGAAGGAAAATCTTATTCGCTTTCACTAGCCAGAGGTATTTTCTCTTTGGCAGCAGGCTCTGATTTCTGGTCATATGGGGATAGTGTGCATGGTCTACTCAGATACTATTGATCACCAGAGTTCACTCTCATATGCTCTCTCTAGATATGAACGTTGTTCAGCACAGCAGAGCATGCACTTCAGTTGCATTTTGCATTCTGTGTATTGAACTAGGTGTCTTTGGGAATAATTTTTTATAATATATTTGAAGATGTTCCTTCTGCAGCCTTTGTAATATAAAAGCAATTTATCACTACAGACAAATATTTTTTTTCTGAAAAATATTGCTTGTATGTATGGGATATATTGGATGAAGTTTTGCAATGCATTTATATTTTTATTGAGAAATGACTTGAGAATGAGGATGTGTTGAGAATGGGCAAGACAGTAACTTTGCATGTACACTGAGCACTGCATGCAGAATTCAAATGGATGGATAAAACATCTGACCTGAAATGGAATAAATACAAAAACTCATTTTGAATATAAACAAGTTATACAAATAAATTTCGAAACTCTAGTATCAGCAGCTTGGGAACAGTATTTCTCACATTTTCTTCAAGAGCTATGAGCAGAAACCTAAAACAAATTAGGACTGTATTCAGAGAACCTGAATTCTACCTGCCTCTCTAATCACGTTTAGATTTCTTACTGTATGATGCTGGGAGCGGGGAGCTGCTGGAGTGAAAAAACCAACCAAGTGGGAACTAAGCAGAGGACTTGAGGGAGTTGTATCTCTGGCAGGAGCCCATACCAGAGCAGTGGAGGAAGAAACAAGGAACAACCAAAGAAGAGGAACCACAATGTGTTGATCCCAATCCCCTGCAAAGTTCACTGCAGATGTAGTGTCTGGGCTTGGGATTTGAGACAAGAAGGGGAAGGAATGGTGTCTGGAGAGGAGTTTGGAGTCTGGAGCAGTTCTTTAAATTGTTTGTTTGCCTGTTTCTATTTTTCAATAACAGAATCAGTAATTTAAAGTTTGTTAGTTGGGCAATAAAATAAGTAAAATTCTCTGAGGCAAAACTTGTTTTCTAGCCGGCAACAGACTTTATCTGAATAGTCACAGTGTTTCTGGCTTTTCTCAAAACATTTGGTACAGGTCGTAAAAGTAGACTTGCTGAAGTAAGACAAGTGAGACAGCCTTCTCCAATGAGGTGGCTAGCTTGATGGCTGAGGAGTGAGCAGGGGATGTCATTTATCTCTATTTTATTGAGGCTTTTGTCACTATTTCCATGGTGTCATCATAGACAAAGTATCCATTAAGTAAGCAGGCGGTGGGGTGGACTGAAAACTGGCTGGTTGTGATCTGGAGCAAAAAATCCATCTGGAGGCAGCTCACTAGTGGTATATCCCATGGGTTAATAGTGGGTCCAAGTCCTGTTCAAGGACTTCATTAATGACCTGGAAAGTGAGACAGAGCTGCATAGGATGTGAATATTTTGCTGTATAAGATATGGTCTGTTAGGATATCTGAGGTGTTTGCAATAGCTGAGGTGAGTCGTTCTTTGAATGCCATCTGTCCCCTCATCATTACAGTGGGAACCCAGGAGATCACCTCAGGCTAGCTGTCCAGCTTAGAATCATAGAATCATAGAACAATTCAGGTTTGAAAAGACCCTTGGGATCACCTTGTCCAACCATTAAGCCTACACTGCAAGTTCACCCCTAAACCATATCACCCAACACCACATCTAAGCGACACTTAAACACATCCAGGGATGGCGACTCAACCACCTCCCTAGGCAATGTATTCCAGTGTCTGACCACTCTTTCTGTGAAGAATTTCTTCCTAATGTCCAGCCTAAACCTACCCTGTTGCAACCTGAAACCGTTCCCCCTGGTTCTGTCCCTAATGACCTGTGAGAAGAGACCAGCACCAACCTCTCTACAATGTCCTTTCAAGTAATTGTAGAGCATGATGAGGTCCCCCCTCAGCCTCCTCTTCCTTAAACTGAACTGTCCCAGCTCCCTCAATTGCTCCTCGTAAGGTCTGTTCTCCAGGCCCTTCACCAGCTTTGTTGCCCTCTTCTGCACTCGCTCCAACACCTCAATATCCCTCTTATGCTGAGGTGCCCAAAACTGAACACAACACTCAAGGTGCGGCCTCACCAGTGCTGAGTACAGGGAGACAATCACCTCCCTACTTCTGCTGGTCACAAAATTTCTAATACAAGCCAGGATGCCATTGGCCTTCTTGGCCACCTGGGCACACTGCTGGCTCATATTCAGCTGTCGATTAGAACGCCCAGGTCCTTTTCCGTCAGACAGCCTTCCAGCCACCCTTCCCCAAGCCTGTACCGTTGCATGGGGTTGCTGTGACCAAAATGCAGGACCCTACACTTGGCTCTGTTGAAATGCCTGCAGGTGGCCTGGCTCCATCGATCCAGTCTGTCTAGGTCCCTCTGTACAGCCTTTCTACCCTCAAGCAGATTGACACTCCCTCCCAGCTTGGTGTCATCTGCAAACTTGCTGAGGGTGCACTCAATCCCCTCATCAGGATCATTGATGAAGATGTTAAACAGGAGTGCCCCCAGCACTGAGCCCTGAGGGACATCAGCTTCAACACCTTAAGTTTGATGACATGAAGTCGACATGAATTTTCTAGTTTCTCATGTGGTATTTCACTCTGAGCTGGAAGCTGAGCTGATTATGAATGTTTCTTTGATACAGTACATACAGAGTAAGCTCATGAAAGCAGCAGTCATATCTTCTATTAATAATTCTTTATTGCAGTTGACCTCTGCTGCTGTGGTTTTAAGAAAGGATGTCCTTGGTACCTCTCATTTTTATTAGCTAAACTTTTTATCATAGAAACTGGTAAGAAAAGTAATTAAATTTACCAGAGGTTACTGTTATTTCATAATTCTTTGCAGTTAAAAACTACACAGAGAACACTAGAAATTAATTAAGTTTATTGCCTCTTAAAGAAGATACATGATTTTTCACTTTAATATAAACTTGTATGTCCCCCAGACATTTCTAATAATTTATAATGTCTTCAAGAATAAGATGACAGCTTTTTAATTATTTTTAAAAAATAATTTAAAATTGCCCTTCATAGTGCAAATTCTTACACTAACAATATTTAATACAAAGAATACAAATTTTCTTATTGTGCTGGTGGTTTCGTTTCAAGCTCCTCATGAATCTATTACTGTCTTCCCCCCACAATGGCTTCTTTTAGTTTTCTGTCCTTTAGTTTTGAATGAAACTTAGAGAAATGTCAACCTGGCTCCTTTAGGGACTACTGCTGAAATCATCGAGCTCACTTTCATTGTTTCCAGTTGGTGACAAATGGCAATTTTATTTAGCAAGGAATGGTTCTCTTTGAGGTTGGATTGATGGATGAAGGCATAAGAGGTTGGGCTGGCTGACAAGGTTGCCCTTACCAGCTGTCCACACATCCCTGCTGCCTGGGTGTCTGTGTCGCTTGACAGTCGACTTTTGAGCTGCTGCTGTTTACTGTGTGGTGTTTTAAGGCAGACAGTAATCAGTGACGGCTTTACTTTAAAATGCCGTACTGCAAATGGTGGTGGTTCCAAAACTCACTGCTGAGCAGCTAAGGCATCTATGCAGTAAGGGCAACCTGGACAGCTAGGGTGGCAACAGTGTCAGCTGTCCCAAGCAAAGTCAACCCTTTCTGATATTCAGGAGTCCTTTATTTTATTTTTCCTTTTATTTTTTGTGTCTATGTGTGTTTTGGTTTGGTTTAGGTTATAATCAGCCTGCTGTCGAAGAACCTCAGGTTTGAAATGGTTTTGAATGGGAATGTATAAGAACTGCAGCAGTGTTTTGAGATTTCACTACAAAATCCTAAAGTTCTTCTAATTCTTGTCTGTAGGCTGGAGCAAATGTCCTGCTGCAAGATGTTAATGGAAACATTGCACTTGATTATGCCATAGAAGGGACTGAATCTAGCAGCATCCTTCTGATGTACCTGGAAGAAAATGGTAAGTCAGCTCTTCAGCTTCTGAAATGCTTTCATTGAACATGACATTTATACTAACATGCTAGAATGAGAATTCAGTATGAATTCAAAGCCGAAAACCTGTAGTAAGGAGAAGTGTATATGAAACTGTATTACTTATTAAAAAAAAATCAGTATTGATTTTGGGTTTTTTTCGAGAAAGTACTGTAGCTAGATTTCTATCATGAAGTATGCTTAATGTGTTACAAATGATAGGACAGGTATTGAAAAAAAACCATTGACCTGTTATTCACCAGCTCCAAACTTAGATAAGGGTTCTGAAGTGATATTTCTAGCATTGCTTTTGACTGTAACAGGTTACCTTTAGCATTGTATGTGGTTCATCATAACACTGAGGAAAATGTATTAAGCAGAAATAACGAACTGTAAAGATTCGTCATTTCAACATTGCCTCCATGTAAGAAATCTGTTTTAACATAAGCAAGTTGAGTTATATCCTGTTAAAGAATACTTAAAAGGGAAAACAGACTGGCAAGGAAATCACACTCAGTGTCAGATCCATAGCAGATCCAGTGTATTACACAGGTGTATTTTGTAATTTTGCTTCTTTGGTGCCTGACAGTATCTCCACAGCTCATGAACTCTGGTTTTGGATTTTTCTAATGGCAAGACAGATATTAGCTTCTAAAAACTTGGTAGTCTTGCAAAATACAGTCGTTTGGAGTGTGAATGCTTCAAATACTTTGGCTGAGGTGTTATTTAACATGTAGATTCAAGAAAGCATTTAGCATACATACAATTGCTTACTTACATTTCTTATTAATGCAGATTTATCAGGAAATGCTTCATCTTTCCTTGGTTTGTTTCTCTTTTTGTTTGGTTGCAAAATGAAATAGATTTTTTTGGGGGGGATGGGGAAGAAAAGATTTGCTAGTTTCTTGGCAAAATGCGTGCACTGAAAGAACTTACATGGAACAGTGGGTTTTTAAGACTCTAATGTCACCAGTGTTATGTCTTTTCCAGTAGATAGGAGAGGCACCATTCCTCATTAAACAATGATTATGTGAATGCGGGAAGTTTCCAAAGGAAGAAACCTAAACATTATGAAGGTGAAATCTACGTCTATTAACTTCAGACAGCTAAGCCTGAGCTAGTCATCCAGATCTTTTTGTCAACACAGAGAAATAGCAAATACATGTATTGTTGCAGCTCTTCCTAACCTGTCTAGGTGAAGAAAACTGATTTCTAGGTCGTTTTCTTTCTGCTGATTAATAAGAATTTAAGTTGACAAGGAGTAGTTTATCAGTCTTAGTTTTAGACTGTTGGGGTAGATCAAACCTACCCTTAATTGCAGTACTGTGTGAAAACCTGGCCTTTGGGTGATCAATGATAAAATATCCATCAACTTTACTTGCTCTGTTACTATTCTTGTAACAGCAGGCAGCTCAAAGTACCCTTATTTTACACTTAAAGTTTAATTAATATCTTCTGAAATATTTATATAGCCTACTATGGTTACTAGTACTTGAGGAGGGAATCCTTGAAGGCTATAAGGCTCTCTGGGTAAGTACGAATTACTTCAAATTGCCTAGACTAAATATTTCTCTGTGGGTTACTTTTGTGAAGCCCTTGTCATTGGAGCAATCCCCATGTACACCTGCATATGCACATCCCAACACAGAGCAATGGCATGATCAAAAATCTTGTACAAGAACATTAGCTGAGCCTGTAGTAAATACCATCTTCAACCTGTAGTGTTGTAAAACATCCACCTAGTCTCACCCTTTAAATACAGTGCATAAGCCACAGTTCTGTATTCTCTATACTTCCCTTCATTCCCCAAAATTTTCCTTAATATTGTCGATGCAGTTGTGCAGCGTGGTTTAAAAAGTTAAGAAGAGATTGCTGTGTAAAACAGACTATAATTGCCTCTAATTGCTGAGTTCATAGAGAAGCATAAAATCAGGTGCCTTATGGCTCAGGTAACAAGAAAACAAGAAGCTATCACAAAGCGAGATTGTAACAAGTAGCTTGGATGCTGCAGAGAACTTTGTTAATCGGGGACATTAAAGTTCCTAGAAGTCCTCTGTGTTTGTAATTTCTTACAGATTTCATCACTGTTGTAGTTCACTCTATCTGTTTAACTACACTACAAATCTTAGTGAGCATACTCCCTCTTCATCATCAGAGATAACCTAATTTACTCTTTGAAAGGCCTGGAGCCACAGGTGATAACAATAGCCTTAGATATATTTAATGATTCATGTATTTTAAAATATTTTTATTTATTTACTGAAGTTAGTTCTTAGAGTTCTGTTTGTAAATGGTCTGTTAGGACACAGGAGGATCACAAGTACAAAATAAATTTAATACTCTAGCAATTGCCTGAAAGCTTTCATACTGTACTTTATTGTCATGGAATATAGCTCATCAGGATGTTATATGGATATTGTGTTACTGAAGTCTACATGAAATTCTCTGTATTTCATTAAAACATTCTCCTTCCCTGTACAGAAATCGGCTTTCTCTGATGTCACGTTATATTACGTAACTGATGTTACGTTGTGCATTGAAACTAACTATTGACCAAAGAAAGCCATAAGCACGCTTGATTTACCTAAGAGAAAATAAGCTGAGATATATATCCTCCATATATTAAGAGCACCCTTTGTGTTGGGTAATAGTTCTAGTATACTATTAGCTTCATTTAATGTATCTTTAATCAAGGATGAGAGGGAACATGCAGCATCCAATTTTATATTTAGAAAAGTGGTAGAAATAGCTTAACTGTATGATATTTAATTATGTCCTAGGAGCAGTCAGAAGCCCAGTATGCCTCTGAGTTCCAAACTTTGTTGGGGTTGATTTATCTAAATAAAATGTCTATTAGTCCATCTATAGCAAACACTCCTTAGAGGAGAAGAGACACCTCAGGGATGTGTAATGGATCGTCTGAATTAGGACCTGAGCTACATGCTTCTTTCCCAGTGCTATGAAGGGAGCCCAGAATGGCTAGCTGAGATACAGAAGCCTGGTACATAGGATGGGATTCATTTTGAGGGTCTAATATTTAAATTTATGTGTCTGTATGTAGGTGCTTATACATTAGCTTTGGTGTCTAAATTCCCGTTATCGTTAGTGGAGTTCTAGGAAATACTGTCACTAGGGAGCAGAAGGGTTACACGTTTGACCAGGCACTAGAAAAACACTGGTAAGCATGTTAAATTTCTTCTGTGCCAAGATATCATTGACTTTGCATGTTAATGGTTGTCTTATTTTGCTATGAAAAGAAAGTCGTGACATTTCAGGACTTTGAAAAATAAGATAGGGAGACCACTCGCTACAATGTTTTGCCAAGACAGAGCCAACTGAGAGTAGCCCAGGTTACCCAGGGCCATACTGAGTTGGAAATTCTATGATCTCTCTGGGCTCCCATTCCACTGTTGCACCATCTTCATGTCATGTTTTTTCTTATTTTCTATTGACATTTTCTTTGTTACAGCTTAAACCCGTAGCCTCGTGTCCTTTCATTGTTTGCCTCAAAGAAGCGTCACCCTCCAGAGGTGAAATGAAAATGTAAGGAAGTGAAAAAGGGCACATTTTTTTCCCCACTATTTGTCCTGTTTTATTCCAAATCTGGTTGATTATTAGAATAATCAAGAAAATCCACATGGCACTTTCCTTAACTTTTATTTAGATTAATATCAGCTTTATGTTTTAAGGCAAAACTTTTAAAAATATCAAACATTAAGTGGCTTCTAGTGTTCTCTTTGGTTTTAGAGGCTGAATGTTCTACTGTAGAAATGTATCAGTGAAATTCTGATTATGGTGGATGATCCTTATGCTTCCCCCTTCTCCTTTAGGCTGTTTTAAATATTTAATGCTTTGAAGAATGCAACATTTTTATTTATTACCTTTCTTGGTATTTAGTAGCATAGTGGATTAGATGACTCAGATGTAAACTACAGATATTTCTTGGTTTTATATTTGACAGCTGTCAGGAGGTGACACATTCACTTTATTTTGTTTCCAAAAAAAGGTACTCCCTTTGTCCTGCAACATCTCAGGCTTCAGCTTTTAGTGGGATAACTGTGCATTCCAGGAACATCAGCCTTGTTATTTAAGCTGAGAAAACAGAATCTGGATATTTACTACTCTTTTTTTTTTTTTTTTTTTTTTCTTCTCTAAGAGCTATCTAAGTATCCTACACATCAGAAAGCAAAATAATATCTTTCTTGTCTGTTGTATAATGGGAGTTTAGGCTCTAGCAGATTATTGCAAAACCAAAGGAAAACCATCTGTTATGATGTTTTTTAAAACAATGACTAAATTCAAATAACATGCCTGCCTGAAGGTTAGATGGCTTTTCTTTTTCTACTATGAAACAGGTACAGAAAAAAACGAGAAAAGGTTATTATGTTTCTTGCAAAGTATTCTTTTTGTTTAGAAATTTTTGACCTTTGATGGTATTTGAAATTTCATGTACTTAATCAAAATACTTTACAGCATTGCAAACTATGTGAATAACATATCTGTTTCGTTCTCTGAATATTAAGGGGATCGTATTCAGGTGTCTCAGAAAACTGTATATAGCTCCAAAATCATGTGCAAGTCGTATCCATTTAGGTAGGTTTTTAATGTTTTAAACTAGTTAAAATATTGTGCAGATTTCATGAAAAGAGACCATGGCTTGTTAAATTCTTGCTAGCAAATGGTTTAAGCCTTACTTTTCAGCTGTGATGTAGATGGAATAAATTTCTTTTTCTGCCTTGCAGCAGTAGGTGGAGGAAAAACAAACAACCCAAGAGCACAGGATCCTACACTGAAGACAGTGTTTAACATGAGCTAGAAACAGTCAACTAATAAATTACTACAATAAAGAGAGTTTCCCTGAAGCCAACAGTTAACAACATAAGGGAAACACTGTTTTGGAAAAGCTGATTCAGAAAACTAGTGGGCAGAGGATTAAAGAAAAATTTACTGTAAGACTGGCACTATACAGTAATCTAGAATGTCATATGGAGATATATCCCAACATTATTTTGGTTTAAATTTTAAAGTAATTTGAAATTATTCATGAAATCTGCTGTGGCTGGGCTAAAAGCCAAACTCCCACCCAGCTGCAAACTTATTCCCACTCCTGAGCAGGACAGAGGGAAAAGATAGGATGCAAAAGCTCGTGGGTTGAAATACAGACTGGGAGGTTGCTTAGCTGTTACTATCACAGGCGAAACAGACTCGACTTGGGGAAAAATTTCCTGTTGGAATAGAGTCAAGTAGTGAGAATCACAAAGACAAACATTAAACCAACACCTTTCCTCTGCCTTTCCCAGACTTGACTTCACTCCTTCACTGAAGATTTCTCTGCCCCTGCAAGTGGCGCAAGTGGGTAGGGGAGCTACAGTCAGTACAGAGAAGTTTCTCTCTGCCACTTCTTGCTCTTTATGCTTTTCCTCTGCTCCAGCATAGATTTTTCCACAGATACACAGTCCCTTCAGGAACGTCCATCCGCTTCACCCTGAGTCCTCCACAGGCTGCAGAGGAATTTCTGCTTTGACACCTGAAGCACCTCCTCTCCCTGCCTTCTTCTCTGACCTTGGTGTCAGCTGTTTCTCCTTCTTTTTGTTCCTTCTTTGTCTTTCTCACTGGTTACTGCCCTTCCTTAAGTACGTTTTCACAGTGGTGCCACACTTGGCTGGCAGGCTCAGCTGTGTCCTGCGGTGGGTCTGCTGGAGCTGACTAGAACCATCTGTGGTTCACATGGGACAACCCCTGGCCTCTTCCCACAGAAGCCACCCCAGCAGCCCCACAACTGCCAACACCTGGACAATACATCTGGTCATGTTTCTTAACACTGGCACTTTTTATGAGAATAAAATCAAAAATTAACATCCCAGTTATGTGTATTTTTTATCAGTTGTGATTGTTGTTAGTTAAGTGTTAATATATACACCAAAATGTTCTAACATTAAACATGTACTACAGAAACTTAAACAGTTCTAGTAATCCCACAAGGGGGAAAAAAGTCATATAGTGTTTTTTCAGTGCACACAAGAAAAGCAATTGATATAGATCGATATCATTTCAGAAAAGTGCTGCTCTAGACTTTGATATTTGAAACTATGAAAGGCTCTTCATAGACATTAAGGAATTATTACTAACATACTACAACAGGAACTGACTAAAATATCAACACATACAGATTGTTAACGCTAAAGATCAATGAACGTAAGTGAAAACTAAATCCCCTGATATACTTTTAATTTTAGAACCATATGCAACGTGATCTGGATTTCTGCTTACAAATTTCCTATCAGTAATATTCATGCAGTAAGTTGACAGAAAAACGGATAATCAAAACCAAACAGCCTCGGTGTTATTCAAAGTTTTTTAGTCTTATTCTTACCCATAGGATTATCACATGTAAAAAAATCTGTTTATGGTCTGCGGAGACCATGATTAATTGATGGTAGGGCTTAGGTGTTGGTGTTGCCAGTGAGAACAGGGGACCCGATGTGGTGTTTCAGTAGGTCCCTTCAAGTCCTAAAAACGAAGCATACAGAAAATGTGACACACTGAAAACATTGTATTTGAGAATGCTCATCTGTCTTCCTTTGGCCTTTGAGTTCCTGATATAAGCCTGAATAAGCTACTCTAATTTTTATGTTTTCTAGCTCTTGCGGAACTGGCTTTGAAGTCTTAGACTCCTTGTACAAATGTGTAGGCATTTAAAAGTGAATTAAAGAAAAAAGTCCATCATATGGAAACATTTTGTTACCCATATGTTTCTATCAAAGGGAAAATCTTTAAACTCACTGTGCAGACTTTTGGCACTTGAATTAACATTTTAAGTTATAGCCAGTATTTTATGATCTACTTTGTAACCGATGCTGGAAGGAGAACAGGCATCTTCTTGACTAATAGGCTTTGCAAAGATTTGAAAAAAATTTTGAAGAACATAAGAAACTGGGGATGCCTTTTTAGTATCCTTTCAACTTGCCAATGAATAATGTAATTCTATTATCATCAGAAATATATCATCACTTTTTTATAGAATTCCTAAAACTATGACCTTTAGTAAGTGAGAAAATAAAAATAAAAATCTGTACCTGGAGTGCACCCTCAGACCCTGCAGGCAGTCCCCCTCTGCTCCCAGGCTGCACTCAAAGCCAGCTCTCACATGGTCAGACGTGGAACCTGGGAGCAGATGGCTGACAAAAGAGCTAAGTTGTGAGGCAGAGCTGGGAGAAGCGTTGTCACGATCTTTCACCCACACTTTGGCTTGGGGACCACATTTAGGCTCAAGTCCTTGCCCTTGCTCCTTTCTTGAGATATACCTGTGTCCAGCCATGAACCTCGCTGATCCCAACCCTGAACCACTGGCTTCACTTCCTGGCTTCACCTGATTTGCCTGGATTTGTGGCTAGAGGGTTTTCTGGCAATCGGAGACCTGTCAGTTGTCCCTGCTTCTCATTGCCAGACCTACTCAGTTTTCTTGTTTGGGTACTGTGGGGCTGTGCCCTAGTCAGCAAAGACATTGCCCTGCCTGCCTTGTGTTCACCCTCAGCTCCAGGCTCTCTGGCATGTGTTGAACAGCCTGCTTTTATTGCTCTCTCACAAAACCATCTAACTATAATATATTAAGAACTTGCAGAGAAATCGTAAGTATAGAAATATTGCATGTGAAGAGTTCATTTCAGATACGACACTTACCACAAGTAGTCAGAGACAGTGATCCACTTGTTTTGCTTCTCGGTTCTGATATTAATATTATGAATAAAACAATAAACATGCAAGACATATCCACAGATGAATGCTTTAGTATTAAGCCTTGAGATCGTGCCAGTCTGTTAAAATCAGTTACAAAATTTATTTTAGTTTTCATACCTGTTAAGAAGAGATAGAGTTATTTTAACTAATTTTAGCCGAAAGGATAAATTGTTATGGAAGAGAGAGGGAAAAAAAGCACATTTCACTAGGGTAGGAGAATCATCACTCAGATGTCTACATAAGGAGGAGATGGGAATTTAATTTCTGATAGCATTTTCAGACTAGAAGGAAATAAACTAAACATCCTTCACTAAGTGTATGTAATATCTTTAAAGGCAAAGAGTAAAAACCCACCACCATCAATCAGTCAGTATTTCTGCAGTGAATTAAAACTATAGGCCTCAGTAGTTTTGCAAGTATATGCTCTTTTGCAGAAACTGAAAATGTTGTCTTCCACTCTCACGTAATAAATATTGCTGAAATGTATCTGTTCAATGCTGACCTTTGAAAATCAGATGCACATAATGCCAAGCGGTACGCGCAATGGGACAATGTAATTTAGCAAAAATAATGCTCTTTACAAAGCTGTTTTCTAAGCAACCAGAAAAGTGCTTCTAAAACTTTAAACAAATAAAGCTAAACAGGTAAAGTAACAGCTACACCTGTCATTCAGGAATGACCTTTTCTTTCTCCTTGATTGTGAACAATATCCTATCCTATACTATGCTGCACAGGAGAAAAATAGAAATTCTAAACCATGTTATCCCCAGAAATACAGAAGAGCACCAACAGGCTCATCACCCTTGGGGTGAAACCAGACTTGCTGTGTTTACCGCTCTGTGCAGGAGGGGCAGGTATAGACACGGTGAGAGCAAATTTACGTAAGAGGAAAAGAGAGGTTAAATTCTCAAAGCTGTTGCAAGTTTTTAATGTACGTGTGTGTTTGCAAGACAAAATAATATTGGCCTCTCCGAAAGACTATTAAGCCCATTGGAGAATGAGATGTGCAAGGTTCAGAAAGAGTAATTTGGGTATTTCCCAAAGTGTGCTTGAGTGTTTTGCCTTGTACTGGTCACAGGAACCGGTGCTCCCCTCACAGATGGAGAGACTTCTTAGTACTGGATATTGCTAAGGAAAATATTTTTTATAGCAATTCTCTGTTCTTCTTGCTGTGTATTTCTTTTCTACTGCAAAGGTTGGAAAGTTACTTTCCCTGTTTTCATCTGAGGTTTTTATGTTCCTTTGGGTTGTCAGCTCTATAACCACATGCCAGAGAGGGTGAGATGGCCAAAGCACATGAAATGCCTTTGTCAGGTGTTTTTCTTAAACAGTTGCAAGTATTGTATTCTATAACTTTTACGTTAGGCTCCTGTCTGTCATCAGCACTGATACTCATCACTAAATGCTGTGCCCTGCAAGGTCACTACTGTTTTAACTGTCCCTTCTCAATCTCATCTCCTTCAGATTTTGTGAACATGTAGCTCTTGTTTTGATTTTACAGGGCATTTGGAGCGTATTTTCCATCCCATGCCTTTCTTTTTGACTTTCCATTTTTTAAAATGTGAATCCGTTCCCATAGTACATGCCAATTTGGTTTTCTTCCTCTATTTATTCTTGCTGGCTGTCGTCCCATTTCAGCTGAATATCTAAACCACATTTCCCCTTTGAAAAGCAACATGAAGGTCATTCTTTGATTCAGGCAGCAAGAGTTACTTACTGTATGAGTAACATTTTTTTGTTCCATCTAAACTCATGAAAAGTATCATTCTCTGGGGAGGCAGAGTGGACTCTCTGGAATTACAAACTTGATTAAGGGAAAGTAATTATTGACCAGGTCTCTTTGAGCCTCAGAGAAAGATACACATGTACATTTGGTAGAATTTGCTTCTCGGCTCCCCATGGGAGAAGCCTCCACTCTGAAACTTAACAATTCCTAAGTTCTTGGAATTCAAAACTCCACAATTTTAAGACTGCAATTTCATAGAGTCATAGAATGCATTGGGTTGGAAGGGACATTTAAAGGTCATCTAGCCCAACCTCCCTGCAGTGAGCAGGGACATCTTTAACTAGATCAGGTTGCTCAGAGCCCCATCAAGCCTGACCTTGAATATCTTGAGGAATAGAGCCCCCCCACCTCTCTGGGCAACCTGTTCCAGTGTCTCACCACTCTCGTAGTCAAGAACTTCTTCCTAACATCTAATCTAAATTTACCCTGCTCTAGTTTAAAACTATCGCCCCTCATCCTGCCACTACACGCCCTTGTAAACAGCACTTTAGCTTATTTTTTTTATAATTTCGTTCTATTTTTTATGAAGGCAGAGGGAGAGAATCTCTGTTGTTTCTGTAGCATGTTCAAAACTCCTTTGGAGATCTGGAAAATGAACCCTGTGGAACTATGTCACTGTGGTATCTGACTTGCCAGGCCGTTTACTGCTATTTGTTTAATGAAATATGTATCATTCCTTTACACAACAATTAATTTGAAGCGAGTAAAGCTGTCTTGAGATTCACATAGACTGTGCCTTTTGTTGCTGTGTGGCATTGTTTATGCATTTTCTCTTAGCTGATGCAATGATATTTGTGATAGAATATACATAGCAATTGGTGCACCTGAACTCTTCTTGATTTCTCTTCAACATGAGCAAAGCTAGTCTTTTAACAGAGAGTGTTTTTGCAGCCCCAGGCACTCCAGAAGACACCAAGATTCTATAAAACACAATTTACAAGGTGTAAGGATCAATATTTTGCTATTAGTATAAGAATATAGTGATAAGTTCGTTTGCTTAACATGCTGAGTGTAAGCCGGTATTAAATTGCTAGAAAAGGCTGAGTGGACCCAGCTGATCTCTGCTCTCATCCTATAGCCATTATTGTAATTTACAGGAAACATGAAGAATGAGAAAACTTGATAATAACTGTGTTTCACTCCAGATCTTCTTGTTTATTTATTTATTCATTCACTTAACTATCTATCTATTTATTTATTTATTACTGTTATTTCTAATTTGTGGATTCTGAACTTAGTTTCCCTGTTTGTGTGTTTGAGGTATTATTCACACACGAAGAGGTAGTACATTAATTTCCACCTGTTGCCTCTCTTCTTGAAAAAACAAAACTTATTCTAATTGTTACTGAAGATATCAAGAGGAAGAAAAAATTGACATAAGTTCTCTCAGTTGTACTTAAAAATGTCTGCTTTCATTCAGTCTAAAATGATAGATATATTTTTAAACTTTAATATTTCTTACCTGAAAACCAGAGAAAGTTTAATTTCAACTGCTCAGTCTGTCTATGTTAGCTTTTTAAAAAGTTAAGTCAATGCTACAAATGATAACTAATTTTGTGTCTATGTAGCCCTTCACACCACTTAGTGTTTTGGAAATTTGAACTTACTATTTGAAAGAGTTCTGTCACTGAAACAAAAATGTTAAGCTATCAATTTACTGTTGCAAAAAGCAGGAAATAGGCAGAAGCAAAAAGAAGAAAAGAGATTTAATCGATGCCATGTGGAATCAGTAATCTGTAAATGTCATCAGGTAGTTTTAAATAATTCTGTGAAATTACTGTGATACAGGCATAAAAACTTCAATTCTGACAAAACGCATACATTGATTGTTAGGAGATGCCCAGAACTTTCTATGAAATCCACATTATATTCCAGTTTAACAACTGTCAGGCAATAGGTTTTTACCACATTTTGCTTTTGAGTGGTTATATAATTTGAGCTATCAATATCGTACATATATATTTGTCTGAATTAGATTTATGTGAAAGATCACAGATTTTAGTCGAGATACAAAAAACATCTCATTTTCTCCAGCTTATGTTTCGATTTGTGTTTTACATTTGGTATCATTTAGTATCATCTAGGTGACGGGTGTGAAAATATGAGAATAAGTAAGTGTGGCCAGCAAGATAGTGCTCACAGTGAACATTTTACCAGAGCTGAAACTATTGGAAGTAGTACAGGCAAATAACATTCAGAACATAATGCAATATGTATAGTAATATGTTAGAGGAATAAACTGATTGGTATTCTTTACTGAGCTACATGTGGTACGTCCATTTATAAGAGTTCCAGGGTAGATTAAAATTAAGAAACTTATAATATGCCTTTAGTCTGAAACATACTTCAATTGTTTTAGTTATGTAAAAAAAAAATCCCAAGAATTGTCGAAAGTTAAATGTTAAGTTAAATACATATTAAATAAATAAATGTATTATTTGTCACTTTTCAGCTTGCTGACGAATGAGGAAATGAACCAGAAATCATTTATTCGTATGTTTTTTGTTATGTCATGGCCAGAGCAGACAGGAAGGGTTTTTATACTCAAATGACATTTTCTATATATGGATGTAAGTGACCACATGAAGCTAGGAGCAGAAGAATCAAGCCTTGCATTTTGGTTAGATACTCCAATCAAGCCACAGCCAGTTCCTAATTTAACCACTTGGCAATTTTGTTGTACCCTCTGTTTTTAATTTTAAATCTCTTCAGACTGGAGGCCGTGCTTCCTTTTGATTATAGACTGCCTTGCTCATCTTGCTCCTTTAAAACTGTACTTTGACAACTGTTTCTTTCAGCAGCAATGCTGACACAAGCAACCCTGCGCCCTTCATTCCTTTCATCCCCTCCCATTTGTTCCTGCCTCAATACCACATTTTTTCATGGTTTGTGGGGCTTTGCAGTGGTCTGAGCTCAGCTGGAGAATTAATCCTGGTTAAAAATAACCCAGGCAGATTAAAAAGTGTTGAGTTTTAATGTCATTTGCTGCATTTCAACTCGAGTAGTTGAGTCGACACATTTGAGGCACTGGTCTGGACACTGTGATGTGTACACAGGGTTGAAGGAATGCTGCCCAAAATAATTTTCATTAAATAGGGCCCAAACACTTGAGTGGTTTCCTTTAAGTGCTTGATTCTTTTCCCATTCACAGTTATTTTCATAATCCCAGTGGATTTCATGTTATTACATGGATTTAATGATACTGCTTTACCTACAACTTCTGTTGCCAGTCAGTAGTTCAGGCCTGTTTATCTGATTCTGCTGACTAACATCAATCATCCATGTAGTGACTGATAAATAATAACGTGAGTAAACTTGTTAATAGATATGAGCAAGTAAACATGTTCTGGAAGTATACCCTGAAGTCTAATGAAATGTTGATTAAGCTTTTACAAACCCAGAACACAAAATCATTTATCTGTTCTTTATTGATAAATGAAATAGCAGAAGCTTTTAGCCTTTTCTTTTGTTTTCAGGTGTAGAGCTGAATTCATTGCGCCAAATGAAGATCCAGAGACCTCTGACCATGCTTACAGATGTCCGACAGCTCATAGCAGGTGGAGGAAGCGTGAATCAGAAGAATGATGAAGGAGTTACCCTGGTGAGTGGGAATATGCAAACGTTACCTTCTCAATATGTGGGTACTGCAGCTGTGTACTGGTGAGCATGTTTGCAGTGCGATTATCTAAGAAGGGGAATGAGGTTGTACAGGATTTTTGTTCTCATCTGGCCTTCTGAAAATGTATATATGTCAATGCCATGTATGCTACAGATTTTAAAATAGGCTAGTGCAACATCTGTGTCTTAATGACAACTTTCTTACTCTTTGCCACTGAATATGCAACACAAAAATTAAAAGCAAAAATAAATAAATATTGGTACTGTAGTTTAGAACTGAAGCAGATACTTGTGTTCTCTGACATTCTGTGTAAGAGAAGGCCTGAAACTTCACCCAGTGATTCCTGTTTTAGGCTTGTATCTTCTGGCTGAGCCAGGTTAAAACACTGTTTCATGAAGCTATATCATACTGATTCAGTGTAATGAAGCATCAACTATCTCAGTAAATAAGTATTCCTTCTCTCAAATTTGCATGTTATTTGTAGTCACTGGGTGTCGTTATACTTTTTTTCTGCTAACAGTTCTTCTATCCCTTTGTTTTTTCAGAATCACTACTACTTCAGCTGTCAATTTTAAAACTAAAGTAATAAAGTATTTTTTTAAATCAGTTTTTCTCTAGATAGCATGTCTGTGGAATGTTCTCTTTGCATATAAAACCTTCAGCATCATAACTAATAAATGGTCATCGACAGCATTAAGATATTGAATAACTTTTTAAAAATTATTTTGATTTTTTTTTCTGGAAAAATGACTAGAAGGCATGTGTTATTGAATATTACTAGTACATTGAATCATTAGTGTTTAATTCCATGTTTTAATAACTATGAAGTGTCTAAACTTTAACTTAAAAAGTGAGCAGTCTCATACTTGGGACTGTTGAATGCAGCCACTGCCTCTGTCTATACAGAAAGCTGTGACTTTTGGGGTGGCCACCCCAAGGCGGTTAACTGTAGTTAGAAACAGGAAGGGAGCAGGTGAGGGGCGGGAAGAAAAAGCGCAACTTTTAGTTTAATACGTAAAAGCGTTAATTTGACTTCTAGATTTTTGATACATTTAAGCAAAACTGCTGAATCACAGTAAAAAGGAAAATTGTATCTGTTGTACTTTGGTCGTAGTGTGAATTGGCTTAGTTAAACTGGGTTATGAACTTATCTAACTTTAGCTATATCAAACCTTTTCTGTAGTTAGCTGAAAAGAGTTGAAATGCTTGCCTGAAATGTATTTAACAGTGCTGCAAATTGTACGAAAAAAGCATTGTGGATAGTTTGGGTTTTGTTCTTTGCTTGGTGGGATGTTGACAAAGAGGACATTTTTTTCATGAAAAGATTTTATGTTGATCTTTGATTTTTCAGACTTCTTGGGTGGTCTTGCAACAAGTAGCTACAGAGTGGATCATTTTGCTTTTGTTTGAGATTCCTATTACGTGAAACTTTTGTCTGATAGACTTGTGGGAAATCCAGAATTTGTTAAACTGCTCTGTCTGTATTCATGGATGTGGAGTCAGCCAGTCTGTGATAGCTGTATGTATATCAACAGGTTCTGGGAATAGTTATTTTTTGTTGCTCTACATCTCTCCATACAGAGAAAACAACAAGTACCTCATTTGTAAATAGCAAATGAGATTTGTTTTCTCTTGGTAGTACATATCTAAGTGAAAGTTAAGTTGAATCAGGAAAAAAATTGATGCCATAAATATATAAAAGCACATATTCTCATAGATTTATAGCACATACACATCTGCACATGCAATACAGACACGGAAAGATATATGGCAAAACTAATTTTTCTGCTAAGTTCTTGTGTAATATTTTTTTTTTAAATGTTTCAGTCATATTTCCTTTGTCCTGTGAGCTTTTAAACTACTTTAAAATAGTACTTGTAAAACTGATATCTGAATAGAAAATGTAATTTCTACTGCTAAAACAGAAGAAAACGGATGCTATGTCACATTATGGGAAAAACTTTAATGTGTTGTATATTTGAAATTAGAACATTTCTAGCATACAGAATTGGTGTTCTTGTTCCATGACAGGGATATTCTACTCCTTTTCCAGGGGAAGACTGTGATGAACTGTAATGTGTTTCATACCTGTGCATTGAGCATGTTCATAGATAAAATTTTATGCATATTCTGCATGTGCAACTGAACCAGAAATAGCAAAAAAGACAAATAATATCCTGGACTCTGTTTTTGGTATCTCCTCTGTGACTTTGTCTCCTCACAGTGGATTTGGAACTAAGCAAGTCTAGTAACACATTTATTGCAAGACTTTTTCTTGCTTTTAGACATCCATTTAAATCATCAGAAAAAAATAGTCGTTTTGACTAACATTATTTCAAGGGAAAAAAAACCCCATCTAGTTAAACTATGTGGTTTGGGGATATAGATTACCACCTATAATATCACTTCTCCATTTCTGCAATATTACTCAACCCTTTTCTTAGTGACCAATATGAGAATTGATGCCTTCTGGCCTGGGATGAGCAATTATATTGTGCCAATTTCCAAATGCAAATTTTGTCCCCTTTCTTCTCAGAAGTGGAGGGAATGTTTGATATAATAGCAGAGAACCATCAGAAAATAAAGACCACTAAACTGTAAACGGATTAGTCTTGTCATGGGAAGTATGTGCCTCAACAGAGTTACCATACATAAGAAACAATTTTAACCAAAACCTGCAAATGACACATTTTCCCTCATGTAGGATTCTTTATTTCATTTTTCTTTTTTGCTTGATTATTACCAGAGTAAATAATTTTTATTGCCCTACTATGGCTTTCTCTATGATCTCTTTCTCTCTTTACAAGTCCTGTTTGGTATTATATTGCTTTTACACTTATTTTCCATACTTTGTATTGATTAAATAAAAAATAAATGTATCTTCCTTTTTTTTTTTTTTCCCCCTGTCTCATTCTATAAATACCATTTATAGTGGAATCGATTGCTGGTATAAATGCCAAACACAGACAGAACCTTAAACCGTAATATATTGCAAAAGTTAATGTCCAGTTTCTCAAATTAGTCATTAACAAAGACATTTTTGAGTTTCCTCTTCCCCTTCTTGCCACTACAGTTTTCAGTGCCATATCACTCACACTGTATATGCTACTCCAAATGGCAAGCCACGACTGCAGCTACCTTTGCAGTTGTCCCTGCCTTGGCAGCAAGTTGCCCTGCTCGACCTCATGAGGTTCCTGCTGACTGGAGTTTCTGTCATTCTGTTAATGCATTTTCTGCTCTCTCTCTGTTCCACTTTGACTCTGAAATGAAGTTTATCAATACAGAAAATGAACTAAAATTTTTAAACAAAGCACCGCTTAATTAAGTATCTAGGGAAGCAATACAAGTAAAAGAAAGACAAATCTGTAGTTCAAAAGTGAGAAAGTATTTTTTTGTGACTAATTTTGTGCTGCAAACTCAATGTGCTTGTTTTAATTATGTGTTAATGAATTCATTTTGGAGTAAAGTAGTGTCAGCTTACATCTGGGAAATTTGAACTACCACAAAAGAAAGTTAGGTCTAGGCCAAGCTCTCCTGAAGCGTATGAATCTACCCAGGCTCATAAAGTTTGTGAATGTGTTTGAAAGGATATTTGCTTGAAATTGTATGAAAATACACAGCGAGGCTAGATTATTTAAGTAGTTCTCCATACGTTATCATTCTTACTTTTTGGTGGGTTTTGTTTATGAATGCTAAAAAAAGATTCTGCAGTGGTTTTCTAGTCTGTTCTTATAACATGTGTATTTTGTATTTTTCATTGTGGCAACCTAGCCATTAGGTTTGTGGGGCAGCCAGGATTTGGAATAGCATGTCACAGATTTGTCTGAGTTCTTTAAACTCTAAAGATACTATTACATTGCAGCTACACGTGGCCTGCGCTAATGGGTACAAGAACGTTGCATCTCTGATACTGGATCATGGGGCTGATCTGAATGTAGGAGATAATCAGTACTGGACACCCCTACATGTAGCTGCAAAGTATGGACAGGTAAAGCATGATTTTTTCATCTTCTTCTCTTTTCTTTGTGGTAGTCTTCTGCGGAAGTAGTATATAGTGTGTGGGTTTAGTGTGAAAAATTTACACATTCCTGTGTTACAGGCATCTCAAATTACAGAGATCATTTGAGGATGAACATTGTAAAGCTATCGAACCAATACAGCTTATTAAAATCAATCTACCATCAACAGCAGTTTGTCTCCAGCAAAAATTAAGTTTGCACTGACATTTGAAAGAGAGCCAAGTTTCTATATTCTGGTGTCGAACTCTTATTTTTAGCTAAGTGTTCTTCTGTGTATACTTCTGTGAATGAATGTCCAGATTTCACTTAACACAGCAGTCACATTCAAATTTTTCCAGTCACTGAGCTGTGGAAATATGCTCTGGATTTGGGATTTGGAGGCCATGCCTAAATATGACTTGTCCTTCTGAAGATCCTACCTTTCCGCTTTTCCTTCATCCTTACTCTCCCCAGACATGCTCAGTGAGCCTTTGTTATAGTCTGACCACTTTGGGAGAGCTCCCCACAACTCCCAGTGACCTACCTCATGGCTCACAAATCACCATTTACCCACAGGTACCTTCCAAAAACCTCTCTGATGCACCCTAGCTCAGCCTCCTGTGTTCCTGCCCTTTCTCCTATCAGGTCTCTGCAGCAGCTCCTGGAAAACTTGTCCCTTCCTATCTTTGTCCTCCACCAGGAGGAGCTGGATCTGCTCTGCCGTGAACACAAGACAAAGCTTCCCATTGTTGCTCTGACAATAAATCACAACTAGCATGTGTTAGAGGTCTAACTTGGACATTTTTAAATTTTATGGGAGGAATCCAGTCCAAAGTGTGGAGCAAACGTACCAAAGAATGAGTCAGTTGCCCAGTAGGTGTGTTGGGTCTCCCCAACATGAGGGGGGTGATGGCTTGCTTTTAGACAGTATAAAGCTGCACGGAGTGAATTCTACAGAGGGAGTAAAGCTAGATACTTATAATACCAATCTTATCAAAAGCAAAACATACCAGTAGGTTGTTGCATTGTTTCTAAACAGGGAATAACTAAGAGTTTTAAGTAACAGTATGCATTATCTGATGTTAAAAAATAAATAAATCTATATCTGTCTTTACATGTATTTCTAAACAAAGGGAGGATAAATTGACCAACTAAAATTTGCTGGAACGATATTTAGTCCAAGTATTGAAAAAGAGCATGGATGAATGATAATAGAATTGTCCTATTAGTGACAGTGTGCAGATCTGTAGTAGAACATTTTTGTTGCATAAGAGTATAGGATATTACTAGTGAATTTGGGGCTTATGTACAGGATGTGACTACTGAGTACAGAAGAACGCAGCTGAGGCTACTGTATGAGGGACAGTGTCTCTGTAAGTTGAGGATCTGCTTATCAGGAACACATTGGATTATCAGTGTGTGCAACAAACTATTAACTGAAATACTACCAGCTGCAAACATTAAAAATAATGGTAATGGCATTTAAAAAATAGGCATCTTTTTAAGCAAGGTTATTCTGAGCTTCTAGGATTGTTGTAATTTTCTTCCCTGTAACTATTAGGGCTGAAAGCAAGTTTTTATTTTTAATGCACATTTAGATTCTAACATTATATTGAAATTGGATATTATTCACAGAATGACAGAATGTTAGGGGTTGGAAGGGACCTTGAAAAAGCATCTAGACCAACCCCCCTGCCAGAGCAGGATCACCTAGAGCAGGTCACACAAGAACACGTCCAGGCGGGTTTTGAATGGCTCCAGAGAAGGAGACTCCACAACCTCCCTGGGCAGCCTGTTCCAGTGCTCCGTCATCCTCACAGTGAAGAAATTTTTCCTAATGTTTTTGTGGAACCTTGTATGCTCCAGCTTGCACCTACTGCACCTTGTTTTATTATTGGACATCACTGTGAAGAGCAGATATTAAAGTCAGAGTTGCTAAACAGAATTGGTTCTGTTTAGCTCAAACCAGGACATTTGCTTATCTTAATAATTTTTCCTTAGTAAAATGGTGGAATATAGTAACCCCTTCAACACACATGCAAATCTGCATGCAAAAACCTCTTAAAAAAAAAAAGATGATGAGGGCAGCAAACTAGCCTCAAGAAATTCGAATGTGCCAGTGTCGCTTATGTAAATTTAACAAGGCCTTTTGGACATATACATTCTTAATACTGTTACTGATGGCAGTTTGAACTCCCTTGTCTCATTCACATGCAACATGAGGAGTGTGAGTGTGTGCGTGGCTGCTGCCGGTGCACACCAGCGTGGGGCACACATCCTCACTTGGGTACCACATGGGTACCACACCACCCGTGCTGGCACTGCTACCACCTGCGGAAGGGTGACTTGTTTTTCTTGGGCTGGCCCCCTAATTTGTATTTAGCACAGCAATCCCTTCTTGAAGAGCTAGTAATCTGGCATTGGTGCCGCTGTCCCCGCTGGACATCTTCCAGGCTGCTGTGATCAGGAGAGCACACACTCGCCCTCCCCTTGACGGGAATAGGCTGCAGCTCTGACATTTGCCTTGGGTACTTTGGCACGATTCCGAGGCACAAGCTGTTTCTTTGTTGTTTATCACAGAAATGTCACCTTTCAAACCGACTATCAGAGGCATGCAGGTCAGAGCTGACTCCCCAGTAGCTTAAAAACTACCTCTCCCAAAATTTCATCCTCGGGGGATGCTGCCTATGACTAAACTGTTAAATTGCTAAATAAAAGAAGGCTAGGGATTAAGCCAGGCGACGGTCACATTCATATTGTTTAGAGCTAGTTTTCTCTGAAGGAGATTAATCTTGTTTGTAGAGAGCTGGTTGGAGTGGTTCAAAGCAGAGTCAGGGACAGAGCTAGCAGTTAAGCGGTGTGGATTATAAGGGGTACTTAGGCTTGCTCCATTGCACTCTTTTCCTTCGCGAGCAGATTTAGCCTCTGGCTTTGAGGTTTAACAGTTTCATGGTGTCAAAAAGAAGGATAAGAGAGTTGCTGAACTGCTGACTGTACCTCTCCAAGACTAACTTACATACTAGCAAGGGTTTCTTCTCATCAGTAAGTTGGAAATATCCCAAACAAATAAAAACTGTTTAGAGAACCCAGATGCCTGCCTCATGTTTCTTAGCATGTTATATACATTCTGTGTAATTTTCAAAATTTATGTGTGAAATTGCTGTTCTGTATGCATGATCTCCCTCAACACACGTTTAGTTGGCTTGTTTGCTTGGACTGAATAACACCTCTCTTTCTAGTCAGTTCATCCAAACACAGCATTTCTTGCAGATCGTAGAAAGGACTCCTTGCTTCCTGGTGAAGTCTGAGAGAATACACTTTCTTACCATGTGATCTAATTTGCTCATCATTATCAAAACATATTAGTGATTTAACTCAGGTGTGAACTGTAGTTTCATTTTCTTTAAGTGTGTGTTGACCTGGAAATAGAAAAAAATCCACATCCATCATTAGAATATGTTTCAACATAGGTAGGGTATCTGAACTCATTGTAGGAAATAATATTTAATCTCATTCAGGTTTGACCATTGCAATAGCTGTTCCTTTGAAAGCAGTTTCTGGACTTTCTACATTCCACAAATGTTTTCAAGGAGCAGAGCCTAAAGAAGAGGGTGCTTGTTCAGTATTTCAAAAAGAATATACTCTAGTCACTCAGGGAATACATATTTACCCTGTCAAGCAGTTGAATCTTTCATCTATGGTCAGAAAATCCTCTAGAGAATGTTTTATCCAGACATATCTCACCCTCTTTTCTTTAGTCTTTTTGTTCGTCTTTGACATGTGTGATTGTACTCAGGTAGAAGAGCAGCATTTTCCTTCAGATCAATTTACGCTCATTTTCCTCAAGCAGAGAGACCACTTTGGGATTTCTGCCTCTGATATCTTTCTTTCACTCCCAAGATATTTAGAAGGTTTGTATAAATGATTCAAATGCTAGTTGTGGGTACAGAACACTAAGGTAAGAAAAGCTGGATTCACACAATACCAAATTATAAGAAAATAGATTTACAAGTTTGAATTTCATATACAGACCACTTCACTGTACAAATTCTTATTGTACACGTGTATGTTTTGAATGCTGAGACATGCACAGATGACACTATATACTTATTTGATTATTGCAGAATCACAGTGATCAATATAAATCTTATTTTCCTTGAAATGCTAGGCATAATGACTCTTTTTCATATAGAAGAGGCATATACAAAGAGAAGTCTAATAAGACTGTTCAGGCACAAACTTTTAGAAGTGTCAGGTTTATGATCCTCTCTCTAGTTTAAATGTATAACTTGTAGGAGCATAATTTATAATCTTTTTTAATCACAAGATCACATAGTGTTTTCCCCTGAATTATTTTTTTTTTCTGTAATGTCCTGGTGTGTAAATAAATAGAAATATAGGCTATCAGTTTTGAAGTAAAGATGGCTAAAGTCTTTAATTCAGCTGTAGAAAAGTTTTAAAGTAACCTCTGTCACTTGCTTAGAAAACTGACCAGAGGTTTAGAAGGCATATTCCTGGGCTATGTAGGTTAAACACGCTGACTGCAGGAGGGTAGTGGTGACACTTGGAGAACCCAAGTTCCATCTCAAGCTCTATGTATGAGCAGACACAGTCTTTACAGTTAATTCCTCCCACACATAACTGTATTTGTCCTGTTGCCTCCAGTCTGTTCTGTTCTTGTCTTTATTCTGTCACCTTATTGTCCTATTCATTTGCCTGGCTTCATGTCCTCTCCTTATGCGTTTTATCCCAATTCTAATTTCCTTGCACAGCCAGCTCCTGCCGCTCCTCCTCTCCCTGGTTCTCATCCAAGCTTTCTCTTTACTTTGGCTTCACGCCAACCTTCCTGCTCTTCTGTTATCCCTTTTTCCCACTTGCTTACAGTCCCAATCTCCCTTGTTCAATCTCAGTTTATTTGCCTCACCATGTTACTTTCTTCTTTTATTTTCTTTTTCTGCTTAGTCTGTGTGTACCTACATCCTGGTTCCTTGCCACATCTCCCTTCTTCCCTTTCACTTTGTTTATTTCATCCTGTTAGTTCCAAAGTCCGGCATTTTATCCATGTTCAGTTCTATTTTTTTTCCCTCCACTCTTTCTACCCTGCTGTTAGTCTCATTCCGCAACCTACTTTTTCTATCGTGTTCCACTTTGCTGACCTTAGGTGGTTACGGTCCCCTTTCTTCTGCACTCAAATAGAAAAAAAAGTATCTTCCTCATCTATATGGTATTAAGAAGGGAGATCTGGAATGAGTTCCAGACATCATTTCCCATATCTAGAGCAGTACTGAGGGTCAAATTTGCAATTGCGGAGGAAATGCTATTTAGCCTGAATGATATTGCTCTTATTTAGGGGTTTACATATGAGATTTTGGCTTTAAGGGAGACTTAGTCTTCTAAAGCATACTATTATGTAATGGAGAAGAAGTGTATGATGTTCAAAATTCAATTCACGGTAACTCTAACGGTTTAATAATTACCTTACTCCCTAATGTTGGGGTTCTCTGTCTTGGGATTTGTTTTGTTTTTTTCATTCCCTGTAGTTTAAGGTCCTTAACCTACATTTTTCTTCTTAATGCCCTTTATGCTTAGTGAAATGACTATTATCACCTAATTCTATTAATTAAATAGTCTCCAGGGTTATTCTAAGGAGTATTTTTACTCTGTGACTTTTTTATTCCACCTGCTGAATATGTGTCTAGCATGAAGTTACAGCACTTCTCTCACATAAGCTTAGTAATGACAATAATAATAATAATAATAGTAGTAATAAAAATTGAAACTACTTCCCTGATTTATATTTTTTTTACAAATCTTTTAAGCAGCCAGCTGGATGTTTAAACAGAGCTACTGATACTGGTTAGATTAACATTTAGGCCTGCAGTGTCCTGTGCTAGCAAAGGTGGTCTCTTTCTTTATCTGTAATAACTGTTTGTAAGTATATGGTGGCTGTTTTGTTCAAAGGTTGGCTAAGTTTTGGCAATTTTCCAAACAGACATTAAAATTAATATTCTCAGTCAACAGAATTCATCTTCTGCCTAATACAAAGACTTAAAATCATACAACCATTGGAGCTCACAAGGCACGTTTTTCCACACCCTGCTACAATAAGTGCTTCATTTTTTGTTATTTTTCTGCCTAATTAAAAATAACAAAAATCATAGGCGCTTACAAGCAGCACTCCTAGCAAACTGCCTGACAAAAATCACACAGTAAACATGAACTTTTCCAGCCCATTGAAGTAAAGTTAGCCTTATGAGCAATTGAAACCTGGTTCTTATGAGTGCAGGTGTAGGCCATTTTACACGGTGGTGAAGATTGCGGATTATACTGGTGTAACCAGTGGTATGTCATGTGTTCTGCCTAGAGGTTTTGTTGTGTTTAGTGAATAAACACCTTTGATATTAAAATAATATTGGAAGATTTCACTGTTTCCCACAGTATTGTGATATTGGTGGTCCAAAATAATACTGATTTTGATCTAAGGTTGTTGATCCACTATTTCCTTATTATTCAGCTTTGTCTCGGTGTGGGTGAGCACGCTGGGGACCATATCCAAAGAAAATGGAGCAGTGACAACAGATTAAAGGAAATTGCAGAAAGAGGGTAGGAAGGTCTTAGTCAGAGTCCTGAGGAATGGATGTCATGAAGGAGAAGGAGAATGAGAATACCATTGTCCCAAAAAAAAGGATAAGAGCACCAATAAAAGAGTGGAAGAAAACAAGTTGGAGAGATACATGTGGGGGAGCTGGGAGTGTCAGATACAGGGAACAGAGAAAAAGGGCTTGCAGAATAAGAAGTTATGGGAGCCAGTGAACAAAAGGTTGATGGTGAACCAGGTCACTAAGGATGGCAGGAAATGCCCAGTGTTGAAACAGAAAGAGTGGCGTTGTGGAGAGAAATGTTGATTTTGACGGGGAATAAAAGTGAAAGACTGGAAGAGATTACTGTTAGGAGTGCATGCAAATTGGATCATGTATATTCATTGCTGTGCAAAATAGCAAATCAGGACATTTGCATAAAACCTCCAGCTTTCTGAATTTACAACTTAAGCAGGTATCTCTCCAACAGTAGAGGAAAGGGAATAAATGATCTGAGGTAGTGGCACTGGGGCTTGGACAATAAGAGTTCAAAGCTCAACCAGAGCCAGCAGCTTATGCTTTGCAGATGCTGACACAAATCCAGCATCCTGTGCATACCTTTAGAGGAAAACATCTGACGAGACTGGAGAGGAAGACACTTTTCAGGAGCACTGATTCTGCTCCCCAGTTAACATGTGCCTTTTGCAGTAAATTTATTTATGCTGCATTTTGTCCCCGTATAGCTTTTTATTTTCAGTGTTGCACTGTATCTGTCATTAGGTTTAAAGAACTATTCAATTCCAGTGTTCCCAGTCAGTGTTTTCTCTGTTCATCTGTGTATTTCTAGCTGTCTTGGTTTGAGCTAAACAGAAGAAACTCTGCTTAGTGATTTTGAATTTCGACTCAGTTCCTAAATCTCAACACTAGCTACTTAGATCATAAGCATCGCTCCCATTATTGTGAGTTGAACCTCATTTTCTTGTAATATTTACTTTGAGGACTAACGCACAAATTCAAAGTAGGCAGGCTGCATTTTTTCCCACTTGCTCTTTTGGAAAAAACCCTTAGCTCTTTTGGAGTAAGGTGGTGGTCTACCTCCACATCTGGTTGTGGATTCTATCTTGTTTAGCAAGCTCAGAGCTTCTGCATTCACGAACCCTCTTTTTTATTGAATCTTGCCTATGTAAAGCTGCAATTAGTGTAATCTTTCTCTATAATTTTTCATTAAAAGATTCCCTTGTCCATAAATATTCCAACTGGTAAAAGTCCACTAACAGATTGAATCTGGTGGAGAAAAAATAGTCTTTTCTGGAAAAGTCATAGGTGAAATTTGCCATATTACACAGAATGTTGGAGGTTGGAAGGGACTTGTGGGGGTCCAGCCTCTTTCGTCAAGCAGAGCTGTCTAGAGCAAGCTGCCCAGGACCATGTCCAAACAGCTTTTGAATGTCTTCAAAGATGGAGACTCCACATTTCTTAGTGGCCTGTTGCTGGACTGTATCCATGTCTCTTTTGTATTGAGGAGTCCAGGACTAGATAGAGCGCACTCCAGGTGTGGCCTCACCAGTGCTGAGTAGAGCGGAAGGATGACCTCCCTTGAGCTGCTGGTAACACTCCTCCTAATGCAGCTCAGATCACTGTTAACATTCTTTGCAGCCAAAGCATGTTGCTGACTCATGCTCAGCTTAGTGTCTATCAGACCTTTTCTGCAAAGCTCCTTTCCAGCCATGCAGCTCCCAGCATATACTGGTGCCTGGGATTGTTCCTCCCCACCTGCAAGACTTTGCTCTTCTCCTTGTTGAACTTCAAGAGGTATCTGTCAACCCATCTGTTCAGCCTGTCAGGGTCCCTCTGGGCACATCAGACACTCCTCCAAACTGGGGTAAGAGGCTGATACACCAGAGAGCTGTGCTGCTATTCAATGAGATCTAGACAACTAGAAAGCTGCGTGAAGGTGAACCTCATGAAGTTCAATAAGGACAAGTGTAGAGTCCTGCGTCTGGGGAGGAATAACACCAGACACCAGTACAGATAAGGGGACGTCCTGCTGGAAAGGAGCCCCATGGAGAAAGACCTTGGAGTCCTAGTGGACAGTAAGTTGTCCATGGGACAGCAATGTGCCCTTGTGGCCAAGAGGGCCAGTGGGATCCTGGGGTGCATTAAGAAAAGTGTGTCCAGCAGGTCTGGGGAAGTTCTCCTCCCCCTCTTCTCTGCCCTGGTGAGACCACACCTGGAATCCTGTGTCCAGCTTTGGGCTCCCCAATTCAAGGGAGACGGAGACCTACTGGAGAGAGTCCAGTGGAGAGCTCTCCTATGAGGCGAGACTGAGAGAACTGGGGCTGTTTAGTCTTGAGAAGAGACAGCTGAGAGGGGATCTTATTAATGTATACAAATATCTGAGAGGTGGGTGTCAAGAGGAAGGGGCCAGTCTCTCTTCTGTGGTGCCCAGTAACAGGACAAGGAATAATGGATTTAAGTTAGAACATAGGAAGTTCCACTTTAACATGAGGAGAAACCTCTTGTGGTCTGGATGACCAAGTAGTGAGGTGGGTCGAGAACTGGTTGAAGGGAAGAAGCCAGAGGGTTGTGGTCAATGGGGCCGAGTCTGGCTGGATGCCTGTGTCTAGTGGGGTCCCTCAGGGGTCAGTGCTTGGGCCGGTGCTATTTAATATATTCATCAATGATCTGGATGAGGGATTAGAGAATGTTGTCAGCAAGTTTGCTGACGATACGAAGTTGGGGGGAGTGGTTGACACACCAGAAGGCTGTGCAGCCATTCAGAGAGACCTGGACAGGCTGGAGGGCTGGGCGGGGAGAAATCTTATGAAGTTTAATAAGGGCAAGTGTAGAGTTTTGCACTTGGGGAAAAATAACCCCATGTGCCAATATAGGTTGGGGACTGCCCTGCTGGAGAGCAGTGCAGGGGAAAGGGACCTGGGGGTTCTAGTGGACAGCAGGATGACCATGAGCCAGCAGTGTGCCCTCGTGGCCAAGAAGGCCAATGGCATCCTGGGGTGTGTTAGAAGGGGAGTAGCAAGTAGGTCGAGAGAGGTCCTCCTGCCCCTCTACTCTGCCCTGGTGAGGCCGCATCTGGAATATTGTGTCCAGTTCTGGGCCCCTCAGTTCAAGAAGGACAGGGAGCTGCTTGAGAGAGTCCAGCGTAGAGCCACAAAGATGGTGAAGGGAGTGGAGCATCTCCCTTATGAGGAAAGGCTGAAGGAGCTGGATCTCTTTAGCTTGGAGAAGAGGAGGCTGAGGGGTGACCTCATCAATGTTTATAAATATGTCAAGGGGGAATGTCAGGAGGATGGAGCCAGGCTCTTTTCAGCGGCGTCCACTGACAGGACAAGGGGCAATGGGTGGAAGCTGGAACACAGGAGGTTCCAGAAAAATATGAGGAAAAACTTTTTCACTGTGAGGGTGACTGAGCACTGGAACAGGCTGCCTAGGGAGGTTGTGGAATCTCCATCTCTTGAGACATTCAAAACCCGCCTGGACGCGTTCCTGTGCGCTCTAGTGTAGGTGATCCTGCTCTGGCAGGGGGGTTGGACTAGATGATCTTTGAGGTCCCTTCCAACCTTTAACATTCTGTGATTCTGTGATTCTGTGATTCTTTACTGTGAGGGTGACGGAGCCCTGGCACAGGCTGCCCAGGGAGGTTGTGGAGTCTTCTTCTCTGAAGACATTCAAAATCCACCTGGAGGTGTTCCTGTGTGGCCTGCCCTAGGGGATCCTGCTCTGGCAGAAAACGTAACTAAGTTTGTGTTTCATGAAAGAAAGTACTCAGAGATAAATTCTAAAAAAAGAAAAGTAAGATATAAGGGGTTTCCTCGTGTCCTGTCAAAAGTTCTTTAATAAATCATTAGGGGCATAAGAGAAGAAGAAAGACAAATAATATGTCTTTTATTTTTCATTTATACGAATTGGCAAATGCAACACTGGAAAATAGGAATATATGCATGGTCATTTTGTTCTTAGGGTCTACAGTATTTTATTAGATATTAGAGTTTCTCTTAACATAGTCATATCTACTTTATTTGTAACTGCAATTTAAATACCTTTGGATAGTGGCAATTTGCTGTAATTATTCTACAAATATTTCTACTGTTAAGCACATTTCTGAAGATATGAGAATTGGATTTTAAATACTCCTTCTAAAACATAACTGACTGAGGTTAAAACTAGCACAGCTATCTTTGTGTGTCCAAAAGCAGGTAATTGAAATTGCCAGTGACCTGAATACCTTAGTCTTGGTGATGTGCATCAAGGACTCTCAGCTGGAGATATTTCATTGGCAGCAGAAAGGATTCATACTGGAGCATGGAATTTCTTGTGGCATAAATCCCAAACGTTGGTAACCCAAAAAGCTATGTGTTATTACTAAACTGAAAGTGCATTTAAACTCCCCCTCCTTTGATACAACCACTATCACTTTTCAGAATGACTGTTAATAAGATTATGCAGCTACTGCTGATTTAGTCAGCTCAATGACTAAGCATGTTCCATTTTTTTCATAATGAAAATACACAGAGATATATGTGTTGAGAGTTCTCAGTTGAAAGGAGGGCTAATTGGATTTGGAAATAAACCTGTTACGGCTTCCTCCCTGCTTCCACAGTTTACTGAATTTTCTGCTGTTACTGCCAGAATGGAAAGCCAGCATTAGAAAGCCAAAGAGAGCAAGATCATTTTATTTTCATAGAAATTTGCAATGATATTTTCTTGATTTTCTGTGATTAAAAGCTTGGCTCTTTTTTTTTTTTTTTTTTTTGAATTTAACTGATTCCTCCTTACCATGGTCATTTCTAGTAAGTTGCCTCCTGTGTACTGAATCCATATTGAATTTTGTTATTTTTATTGCAATGATTTCTTTCCTGTTTACCTTCTATTTAATTAGTCAGTTAGTTACTGCTTGTTTTTATGCCAAATTACTATACTTTCCTTTAGCTGCCTTCCAATTCAGGCCTCATTTATCTGTAGGTCTCTTCTTCTGCTCTGAAGAATCCTTTCTTTTCTGTGTGATTCTGTGATAGCTTAGTTTCCACTGGGCTCATTCTGGCCTCACCTGTTGATACATTTATATCGTAAAATCTATTTGCTTGGGCAAAGAGGTCTCTCATTTGGTTGAGCTCTGTATTCACATTCTAGATGTGTTTTTTGCTCTTTGTGCAGTTTCTTACTCCTTTCTGATGAACCAATTTATCAGGGTAGACATTACTACAGCCTTTGATAGAGAAGTATCTCTAGAGACTTTGGTGCAGCAATAGAAGAGCTCACTAAGAAACAGTTACTTGCAGCATTCTTGCAGAAATTGAAAAATATGTTTTAGACTTTTTCATTATATGATACTCTACCACACTATAACTGCTACTATTACTAATATGTCAAATGGATTTGGTAAACATGAGATAGAGGTGCCAATTTCTACTGCTGATGGAGAACAGACTTACTTCCATGATGGCTGTGAGTAAGACCCCTTTGGCAGTGATGGTACACAGTTGTTGAATTAGTTCAGCAAAAAGATATACTTGTGATCTAAGCATTAACACGTGATGATGGAGGGTTAGATTTTACCCTTACTGGTGAAGATTTGTTTATACATGTAAGGATGGAATATGCTGAGGGTACACTGAAATCACACAAAAATTGTATTTTTTCTGATTCTTGTGATTTATACAAATGTGTATAGTAGCTGCAGAAGATGGGATTTTGGAGGTGTTGTCTCTGATTTATCAACCAATTTCAGCTAATGCAGAAAGGAATGAGTAAACTGAATGACAAGTATATACTGCTCCTGTTCAACTTCTGCGATTTCAAACACCTCTATTTTTGCCCCTTTTAGACCAACCTTGTGAAGCTGCTTTTGCTACACTGGGCAAATCCCAATCTTCTTAATTGCAATAATGAAAAGCCTTCAGGTAGGTGAATATGTATGTACTAGTTACTGTGATGCTGTTTTCTTTTCTTCTTGTTTTCTTAGTTTTACACATAGAGATACACATATACATGTATATAAATATAGTTTATATAGTGTGTAGTTATCTACATGCATGCATGTGTATATATGTGTGTTTTTATATATTACTGAGAACTGCTAATCATGACCATATAGGATATCATATAGGATGTCACGCAGGATGTCATGTAGTTATGTTTCTTTCTTGTAAGTTCTTCAGTGCCTTGGATGTAGCTGCATTTACATTTCCTAGATGACTTCTTTCTGAGTTCCTTTCTCTGTCTCAACTGCTGATAGTATATAGTCTCATGAACTGAAATGTCTATAGCTTTAACTGAAAACAAATTCATCATCCATTTTTGAAGTGTTGCTTCCCACAGAATAATCATAGAATCATAGAACGGCCTAGGTTGGAAGGGACTTTATAGATCATCTAATCCAACCTCCCTGCCATGGGCAGGGACGCCTCTCAACTAGACCAGGTTACTCAAGGCCTCAAATAATGCACTTCCTTAGACCAGACGGGAACAGGGAGCTGAAGCACTGGTCAGTAATGCTGGACAGCAGTGCTGGAAAGAAGAAACATGGTTATTCAACCTTCCATGCCTAGGAAAAAATGAAGAAGGAAGCCAGTAATGTATAAAATATCTGACAGAAAGATTATGAGAAGAAATTTCCTTTGCATAATAAAGCAAGTTATGTTATGCCTCAAAGAGTGTACCACCTACAAATGCATTTACAAGCAACTTCATGACACTTAACCTTAGAAAAGGTGTTCATGATTAGATACACGACAGTTTGTATTTGTATAAAAGGCTATGGATCAAACTGAGATCATCTAATAATACATTTGGTTAACCATGTTTAGTGCGTGTTTAATACAGAGGAATTAACTATTTTTGGTCTGGAAACACAACTGATTTTGGCACATCTGTATGTACAAGATATTTAAACCATTTGTAGAGATGTAGAAGGTTTGAAAAGGGTTTAAGTATATGTGTTGAGTAATACAGAGTTGAAAACAGTGGTGTTGTTTTTCCTAAAGTCCTATGAACTATTGAATAATACTTCAGGCTGATGAGGAGTGACAGTGATTTTGGGGTTTTGCAAATAAGTATTTAATTCCATACCAAATTTACTTTGCCTTTGTATTGTCAGTACTTTCAAGTATTATTTTATGATGCATATCTGAGCAATTATTTTCATTTTATCTAGCTGTGTGTTTAATCTTAATCTTAATCTTAATCTTAATCTTAATCTTAATCTTAATCTTAATCTTAATCTTAATCTTAATCTCATTTAGATATTTGTATTTAAAGGAGCTTGTCTGCACTGTTTTCTTTTTCTGATATATTGGTGTTGCAATGTCTTAGATGTTGCAGCTTCTGAGTTTATTGAGGAAATGCTTCTGAAAGCTGAGACTGTTTGGGAAGAAAAAATGAAAGACCCTTTAACTGTTTCTACTTTATCTCAAGAAGAGCCGTATGAAGAGATCATCCATGATCTACCCACAATTTCCAATAAACTGTAAGTGTTTTTGTTTTACAAGATATCGTATAACTCTAGGTTGTGGCCATATTGCTTTGTGGCCACCTCTCAGAAAAGAACAACATTCAAAAGCAGACTCAAAAATGATGAACAGACGATTGTGAAGAGCAAGTTCTCTGATAGCAAACCTGATTTTACTGGTTCTAGATTAAATTACGATAGTGATTTCTGGAAGAGCACTATGAAGAAATTAATTGAAGGTCAGTATCTTTACTCAGGTAAAAACCAAAACAAAACATTTAGCAGTCTGTAGGTTTGTGTAATGCTAGGTTATCAAACAGATCTGGTTTCATTTAGTCAACCATAACGTTAATTCACTTGAATTCCTGTTATTGGGAAGCACTAATTGTATTAGAATATTTTTTCCTCATTCTTGTGCTCCAGCATGGCTCCCACTTGTGCTACATGGGGATAAAAGCAAGAGGGAAGCAGCAGCAAAAAGAAATAACTAAAGTGCCTTTCAGGGGATCTCAGGAAGCGCTTCCTCACAGAGAGGGTGATCAGGCATTGGGATGCACTGCCCAGGGAAGTGGTGGAGTCACCGTCCCTGGAGGTGGTTAAGGAGAGGCTGGATGTGGCACTTAGTGCCGTGGTGTGGCCGATGTGGTGGTGTTGGGTCATAGACTGGACTTGATGATCTCAGAGGTCTTTTCCAGCCTCAACAATTCTGTGATTCTGTGATTCTGGAGCATGACAGTGCCTGCTCTACCATGGGGTATGTCCTACTTCTCTGACCTTGATGGTCCCTCTTTTGTTTCTGAGGTTTTTTGTTTCCTCTTCCTCTCTCCCTGTGACATTTTTCTGCCCTTTATTAAACACATTTTCACAGAGGCACCACCAGTTTGGCTGATGGGCTCATCTGTGTCCTACGGTGAGTCCATTGTAGCCTCTTCCCACAGAGACCCCTGTGCAGCCCCTCTGCTATTACAACCTTGCAACTTATGCCCGGTGCAGTACTTTGCAGGAAATGCACTTTGTTCATTGCATTACGTAAATTTTAATAGGAACTCATTATAAGGATTTACAAGTGTGTTTGTGAGCTACTATTAATTAATGCATTGCCATCTTATCTGAGTGGTTCTTACTGTTTTGCAAATGTATTATCATTTGTGAATAAAATGGTGGAACCTGACCCATGAAAATGGGGGGAGTAGAGGTCAAATAGGAAGCCGGTTTCATATTTGGGGTCACATTATCATATAATCAACATTTGTGTTTCCTTTCTATTACCAATAGGAGTTTCTCTGAAGGTTGACAAAGTAAATTAGTTCAGTTTGTTGAAGGTTCACCAGTGCAACAAACCTAAGGTCTATGCTGGAAAGTTTTGCCCATTTTAATTCTAATGGTACAATCAGAACAAATCATATTACTTCACTGGCAAAAAATACCTGCACCAGAATACATTCATTGATGTAGCTTATATTTCAGAAATTCAATTGGCTGTATCTGTTTAAAGGTTACTTTATGCTTGTGGTATGACTGCAGTGATCACCACTGTACTAATTTAGTACACATACTTGTAGAACTTTTCTTGGTGAAATAGTCCCTGAACACACAGATAGCACAGTCATCTAGGTAGTAATAAATACTAAAAAAGTAGGAAATTATTCTCAAAGTAATGGTAACTTAATCACATTATATATTTTCTGATACATATTTAAGTAAATAAAAATTATAGTAACAGATGTGTTTCAAAATCAGCAGAAGGATGTGAAGTACATAACATACATAGATATATCTGAGCCAACAAAGCAGAAAAGAGATTACATTTTTCTTTTTACAGAATGTCTGCATTTAACCATTTATGTAGCAACTTGCACTTCAGTTATTCTAGTGGCTTCAAACATTCTTCTCTTTAATCCACTCTGAAGTTTCTGTTATGTAGCTTAAGAAAAGTTTATTTAGACTAAAATTTCAGAGATTTTGCAGTTTACAGATATTAACTAGCTTAGAAATTGTTTGGAGAATCTCAGAATTGCCTGTGGAAGAATTACAATAATGGAACTTCTCTCCAACAAATGCTCTAAACTCAAAGGACCCATAAAGATATCATTACAGAATTTTCCTTGATATAAGTATTTTTATAACAGTTTTCTAACGAGCTAGAAGCTGCAGTAGTGATTCAGATGTTGATGACAAAACTGACAATCATTTGTCAGATCCCATTTTTTTCTATGATTTTTTCTTAAAAAAAACAAGAAGATGCTAGAGTATGGCAAGCATGGAAAACCATGTCAGTTTATCTAAAAAAAAACCTATACAAAACTTCCAATTAATTCCACATAGGATGGCTTATGCACCTAAAAATTAAAACGGCTATTCCTCACTATAAGTTGCCAGGAGCAAGTCCTACTTTGTTCAAATAAGATTACTCTAGATAACTCTCGTCTATTATGCAAGATTATTTTGTCTCCCTTAGTGGTTAATTATCTATTAATTATCCATTAATGTATAAAATCCAGACAGTTCATGCTAATCCACTTGCCTACATTAATATAAAGTCTTCTCTGGCACTGTCTTATAGTTTAGTTCGCAATGATATTCATAAAATCATAGAATGGCCTAGGCTGGAAGGGACCTTAGAGATCATTTAATCCAACCTCCCTGCCATGGGCAGGGACGTCTCTCAACTAGATCAGGCAACACATGGGGACCCAACGGGGATCGAACCCGTGACCTTGGTGTTATCAGCACCACGCTCTAACCGAGTGAGCTATATTCCTTGACTTCATCTTGTGACTGACAGAATATTGATAGGAATATTTTTCTAAAATGTCACTGTTTTCTGGAAACATTTTATTTCAGTTTGTTTTATTTTTCATAGTGTCTTCTTGAACCTGAATCGTAATGAACTGTCAGAGTAATTTTAATGTTTTTTCTGTCTTGTAATCATTCACATTTCTGTTGTACTATGAATTAATGTCACCATTTCTGTCATGTAAAATCCTGTTAATACCTCACAAATGAACATAATTTAATGACTATTCTCCTGTACATCAATACATGGAACATGCCTGTGAAGTTATGTTATTATTGTTAATTTCAAAATACATCTGTAGAAATGGTAAACACCTTTTTTTCCCCATGCTTTGCTGTGATTTACAACATCTCTCTTGTGACACCTGAAAAGTTTATTTGGTTGCAAGGAGTTTACAGCTGAATTTTAGGAAGAATTTCTAATGTGTGTTGTATAGTTAACACGAAAGTGGTGAGATTAAATGAGTAAGGTTCAATTTGGCAGCAAAAAAAAAATCACACATCTTCACAATTTAAAAGAATATCACACGAATAATAAAAGGTTATAGATTACAGTGCATTGTTTTTTAATATTTGAATTAATTTGGCTTATGCTTTTCTCTAAATCTTTCTTCTCTTTGTCTGTGATTAAATATTAATATTTCAGATCAAAGGAATTGGAACAATTTTGGGCAATAGCAAAAGATTACTAAAAATGAAAACTTTAATTATGTTTTTTTTCAATTCTGAATCTGGGTAAAATGTTAATTGATATCAGTAATTTTTGCTTGTGGATGTCACAGCTATTTAATTTCTTCTACAGTCTAATCACTGATATATCTTATTCTATGATATCTAATTACCAGGTTCACACATATAGTTGGATAATATCTGTTCTGTAGTTCAAATCAGGAAAAAAGGCAAAAACAGTTGGCTTCTGGGTCTTTTTTTCCATGTGACATTTGGGAAACGAATTTATGAAAAAAAAATTATCTTAGGTCAATCAAAGCAACAAATAGAAATATTTATTTTCACTAGTGTTTCTTCAGACATTAAAATATCTGAAGCAAAACGTGATTAGAAAGGAAATGATGTATATTTCATTACAAAATATTGAAAGTAATTTGTTCAATGTTTGAAAACTCAGAGTTTCATCAAAAGATGCGTTTTGTTCATCTATCTTTTATTCAATGGGAAACTACTTTGGCTTATTCTCCAATTAATTCTGCTTAGATGGTGCTTCGCCTCTGCTTAGGTCTTTCCAAAACTATGTTTGTATTTCAGTTCTGTTTTTACCAACTTATTATTCTGTTTTTACCAACTTATTCTTACGCTGAATTGAAATCAGTATTAGCTATGGGTCCGCCTTCATTTCATTTAATTGTGTGTATAGTCCTGACTTTATTATAGTCATTGATCAAGCTCAAGTAACTTAAAAATGAGATTATTTTAAACTAAGTTTGACATATGGGCTTTATCCCATAGTGGAATGTTCCTATATTGAGTCCACATTTTCTTTCAAAGAACTGACACGCGTGTTTTGGCAAGGAGCTGCTGTACACTCCATGAGATTGTCTCATCTGCGCTGTCAGAGTCCAGACAATTATTCTTTAAGATGTTTGTATTCTCAACTCCTGGGGCTGATTCGTTGCTAATTCTTCTGGACGTATGATGTTGCCAAAATCATCCCAAGATTTTGTCATTATTTTTCAGAAGCGTGATATGGTCTGAAGTGGCAGTAGGGAAAACATCTCCATGTGTGTAAGAATAAGTTTAACATATATGTGAATGAAGACTATTGTGTATCTTAGCAGTAATTTCAGGAGCCAGTTGTTTGCTTGGGCTTCTTTTTAGCATATCACAAATTCAGAGCAGCTTTTGGTTTAAAAATATATCTCGAATATTGCCTGATTAAAAGCTAGGTAAAAAATAGTGGAATTTAATTTTATTAACCACAATGGCAATATCTGTATTAAATTATTTTCAAACATATAACTTTTCAAAATGGTATTGTGTAGATTAATTGTGTTTTTTAAATTCTGTTTCAAAATTGGCTATTGATTTGCCAGCCTAGTGCTATCAAAAGCAGACTCATGCATATTCTCTTTGGCTCACTCAGTTCTGCTTCAGAAAAGATATGCATAAAGGTGAATTTTAAATCAAAGTATTTTGCTCTGTGTCTTTGGGAACAGACCAACCTATAGGAAGAGTTTATTTCTCATCAATTTCTGTTTTCTAGTTGGAATGGGAACTCCTCTCTCAGCCCTGAGTTGTATCTCAGTTCTGTGTTTGTTCTATCCACATTTGGCAATCTTTTGTTTGTCTGACATCTTCAGGATGAGTCTAATTGCTTTATTGATGCTCTTTGTAGCAATCCCCTGGCTTTACCGATTGCCAAGCAAGACAGTTTGCTGGAGAAAGACACCATGTTTAAAGATGCAGCTAAAGGCTTATGTAAGCAGCAATCTCAAGATGGTGCAGCCGAAAATCTCACTGTGAACACCACAACCAAACTCGAACAGGTAAACAGCATGCGGTTTCTTGAAATGCTTGTTAGTCCTTAGGTCTGGAAATTGTAGACTTAATGAAGCCAAAGACCAGCGTAATTTTTTTCTCCCCCACATCACACCACACAGCAATATCATTTGCACTGTGGAGCCTTGTCTCCTTGATCACTCCCTGCAATCGGTCTGGCCCTGCACAGAGTTCCCTCTCTGCAAACTGAACAGCTGCTCCCTGCCAGCTGCTCATGGCGGGTCAGGGGCTGTGGCAGTCGGAGCTCCTCAAACTCTATGCAGGGTTCACAACAGGGGAGGGACATTTAGCGCTGCCCACAGTGTGCTCTTGCCTCCAATTTCAGTTTATAAAAGGAAGAAACCCAACCTGGGAGACTGCAAAAACAAACAAGAATGTCTAAGGAATATTGACAAAGTCCCTGTATTTTAAAGGTGGGGATTGCCAGATTTACAGCTGCAGTGCTAACTTGCTTTCTTGTGCTAATGCACTAGTATGCAGGCACTGATTATCTGGATACTCTTTAAGAGTTTCTTCACAGGATCACAATCTCATTCAGTGCGTAAGGTAAATGCAAAAGGAGGCAATTATCTGTTGCTTGTAAATCTGGCATGTCCTAACTTTGAGTGTATAGGACTTAAATATTGTTTGGATTGTTTCATTTTGCAGGGGGTTGGGGTTTTTTTTGGTACAAGAGTATCTTTTTATTTTTTTTTTTGGTACAACATTTTCTGTATGTGCAGTTGGGAAACACATTTTACAGAAGTATTTAGTCCTTTAAGAAAAATCTACTTCAGGATTGGGGGCATTGAGTGGAAAATGTCCATTTAAAATAATTTACTGTGAATTTGAAGCATAACAAAGGAGGAAGATCCTCCTACAGTTGTAGGAAAAGAAAGGGAGGTGTTTAACTTAGGGTCTTGCTGGGACTATCGCTTGCTTCTAGATGTTCAACAGGAGTGGGCACAAGAACACATATACTTCCTTCTACTTCATTTTGTTTTGGTGAAGAACTAGCTAAAATTATCCAGGTTTTCATTATCTCTAGGCTAAGCATTTGCTTTATAGTTTGTGCAGTAAAACACATGCAGAAGCTGATTGGAGAAGAACAGCTAATCTTGCAGCTGAGAAAGAGCAACCAGAGGTCATCATGCTGGAAGTTTTGCTCTCCACCGTGATCTAGAGTCACTGCAGGGTCCCAGGACAGATTTTTAAAACCCAGCTCCTTCTGCTGTTTCACCATACTTCAGCAGAACTTCCCATAATACTTAGAATTCAAAGACAAGACAGCAGAATTAAAGACGAATGTCTTTTAGCTCCATTAGCTGAAAAAATTCTACTGAAAACACTGTGCAATTCTGCTCTAAATGAGCTAGAGGGAATATGTATTTTATGGTCTTCAAGAAGCAGTAAAAATAACAAACCTTGCCAAGTATCTGCAGTTCTGAAGGAGTGATGCTGCCTTGGAGAAGAATAAGCAGGAACAGTCCTGTCTGGGAAATCAGCACTAACAGGAAGAATGGTTAGAAACTCTGCTTTTTCAGTGTGCTTTTAAATGAATTGTTGCATTAAAAAAAAAATCGTAGCTTAACAGATGTTTTCAGTTGGCGAGGGCTTAATGAGCTTTAGCTCTTTTTGGCCACAAAAATTTAATCACTTCAGGAAACAGTTTAACTCTAGTAAACTAAAGAATACCCATATTTTGTCAAAAGAAAGTCTAGGGGTTTATTCTTTCCTTAAGTGACATAATTTTGATCCTGAAACTATGGGAATTTTATTCTGGACTACTGGCCATGCATTATGAACTCTAGGTGTATGTATACAATCTCCATGCTTTTGTATATAATATATAGATCTTAGGTTTCAGAGATGATATTTACAAGAAACACATTGTATTTTTGTATTTTTTTTATTTTACAGTTAGGGAAGTAGATTTTTATTTAATGCTGATAACAAAGGAAGGCTTTGAACAGCTCCTTCCCGCTGTCCTTGCCTCTTGGGTATACTAGTTCTAATGATTTTCACTATCTTTTATTCTTACCAGTTGCGTTCCAAACTACACTCAAAGTAATCATGTTCTGTTTAATTTTTCAGTAGGATATGTGGAATCATTGCTTGGCTTTTATGTTCATATATTATTGAAATAGATCAGCATGATGTGTTGTATGCTTTGTGTCAGAAATATCATACATTCTTAGGCAATATGGCATGCAGATTAGTCCTTTATTGGGGGATCAGAGAGAAAAAAATTCATCTTATTACATCTGAAACATGCATTTTTAATAGAGACAGCTCATAACTTTTTTGGCTGTGAGAAAACTAACAGCTCAAATTTATATGTAGCCTCAGGGGTTTTTTAATTGTAAAAATTATGAAAAAGAGCTTTAACAAAATATTATTTCTCATAAAGTAAGATTTTTATTACACGAAGCATAAGAGTTGAGGGGCAAATACTACATCGATAAAGGATTTTGTGTCTTTCTTGGCTTGTTTTTCTGTAGGTAAATATGTGTTCTTTGATCAACTGTAATGTCAAGGTCTGTACTGCCAAACAAAGAAAGCAGTATGAATAACTTCCAGAATTTTATCACAGTTGGCAATTTCTCTTCTTCTCAACTGGGAAGGTTATTTTTTTGATAGCAGATTGAAATTACTGGCCTGGAATTATGTGCTTCATGATACAAACAAGTATAAATTAAATCCTTTCTTTTTCTTAATTGGGTCTTCTTAAAAAATATTTTGTCTCTGTCTTATAATTCTTGTTTACATATTGATGGCCATGTGAACTGTGTGATAAGAGTATTCCCTGATGCCCTTTTCATTCTTCTAGTACCACACACACAAGGGACAACTGTGTATATCATAGTATTACACGTAAGAGCTAGAACGTGTACTTATTTCAGTGACATAAGTGTTAAAAAAAATAAAAATCATTTGAGATTGTTATATGAGCAGATTGGGAATGCTGTTAAGTATATGTAATTTGAATGGGTAAATTGGAATCTTCATTGCCAGCATTACAAAAGTCTCAGAAACTAATAACTTCCAGAGGCATAGTTATATTGGAACTTACACTGTATATATGGCTATTTTTGTGTCTTATAAAATATGCATCATGCAATCAGCATGACAGCCAGATGCATACACTGAGGTGAAAAAATAGATAAAAAATCATGGCATGCTCAGAAAAGTAGATGTCAAGAACAGAATTTGAAGATGCCCATAAGTTATTAATAATGTAGATAATGTTTACTATTGAGTCAAATCAATTGCAAGTTTAAGGTATTTAGTGTTTCTTATTTCTATGTGATTTATTTGCTTTTTGAGCTGTGAATTTTCATGCAAAGAGTCTAATAAAATGCTGAATCGCCAAGTCCTAAACTTCATACTAAAAAAATGGTTGATAGAAAAAGATTTTTATTTCCTTACTTGGAATTTAACTGAGCACTTCACACTTCTACGCATCGGGTTGTTCAGTCTGGAGAAAAGGTGGCTCCGAGGAGACCTTATTGTGGCCTTCCAGTATCTCAAGGGGGCCTACAAGAAAGCTGGTGAGGGGCTCTTTAGGATGTCAAATAGTGATAGGACTAGAGGGAATGGATTAAAGCTAGAGGTGGATCAGTTTAGATTGGGCGTTAGGAAGAAGTTCTTCACCGTGAGGATGGTGAGACACTGGAACAGGTTGCCCAGAGAGGTGGTGGAAGCCCCATCCCTAGAAGATTTTAAGGCCAGGCTGGATGGGGCTCTGGGCAACCTGATCCAGTGGGGGATGTCCCTGTCCATGGCGGGGGGGGGGGGGGTTGGAACTAGATGATCTTTAAGGTCCCTTCCAACTCTGACAGTTCTATGATTCTATGATCTATAGAGTCAACATCCTTGACTATACCTAGATTATGAAATAAAAACAAGCCAGGGCCTTTTCTCTGTGCTGGGGCTATGTGGGAAGGGTCAGTGCACATCCATAAGAAAAAGCTCTTCCTCAAAACGTGAGGCCATGCCCAAACTGCCTCTGGGAAGTGACCATTGACATCTGAGCTGAATGATACTCAGGTATTATCTACGTAAGTGCTAGCTGGCATGGGCCAGCACACAAGGAAGTGTGCTAACAGTTCAGAAAATACGGAGAATCAGAGGGCAGCTCAAATCTGAACCCTTCTTTTATTTACAAATTAAGACTTTTGTCTCTTGTCTAGTGTAGATATAGTCTTTGTAGACAGAGATTAAGAAAAGCTCATACTCTGTCACGAGTGGTTTGAGTTTTGACAGCACACAAAGGAGTATAGGGAAGATCTGTGCCTGCTTTCTTCCTGCAGTGAGTCAGGCGAGCAGACTAACAAGGGAAGGAGGCCACAGTCTTCTGTCTTTTATCTGCTTTCCCTCTACAAGACACTTTAAAAAGTTCTTGGAATTATTTTGTTCATTTTGTTCTATTCCGATGTGATTCATCAAAAACAAAAGTCAAAATGTATTTTTTTTTTGCCAAGTAGAATTCTTGTTTTCTAGCCAGCCTTACATCCAACTGCCATGATTAAAAACAAAAAGAACCAGAAATGCCGCCTTCCATGTGACAGAAAGATCTGCATTCACTTAATGCAGCGAGAAATAAACCTCTAGAACAGGTAGACAGAAAAGCACAGGCAGATATGGCAGGCAACCTGTGTGTGTTTGTCTTGTTTGAAATTCACATTCTGAAAATGCAAATATTTTAAGAAAAAAAGCATTTTAAATAGACAATAAGAAGAACAATAATCACAATAACACTCTGATAGACTCCACCATTTTAGAGTGCACCTTTTATGAAAGAAATGAATCAGTGAGATAAGGACTGTGGGCAGGTACATCGTAAAAATTTCAGTTGGCCTATTTCACAGTTTACATGTTGGACTAAGTACATTTTACGTGTAAAAAACAATCATTCCATTAGCTAAGTCTAGTAAATAATCTCCTTGAGATACTTACTCTTTTGCAGTTGTGCATTTAATACTTTTTGGACTTAGAGGAATGAGAGGTGCGGTTTTTACAGTTTTTATGGAGAAAGAAAGAAATAGAAAGCATCATCAAAGAGTAATTGGGCACTACTGCCTTCTTGTCCTTCTACGTCTATAGAATCGTAGAATCTTTGAGGTTGTAAAAGACTTTTAAGATCATTGAGTCCAATCGTTAACCCAGCAATGCCAGGTCCACCACTAAACCATATCCCTAAGCACCGCATCTACACATCTTTTAAACACCTCCAGGGATGGTGACTCCACCACTTCACTGAGTAGCTCGTTCCAGTGCTTGAAAAGCCTTTTGGTGAAGTACTTTTTCCAAATACCTAGTGCATCTGGGGATACTGTTGTAAGCTACACTTTCCTTCAATTTTTTATGGGTTGCTACTTTAGATCTCTATTTCAACATCTGTTGCAGATGGAATGCAGATTAGATGCCTGCCTTACCTGCTTCAGTGTGTGAGTGGAAAAACATTGAAAAATCTCTTGCTAATATTCATGCTGTTACATACATGTGAGGTTTACATATATCAGTTTAGTTGTCATCGTTTATTGCCTGTTGGTAACCTCATAAAAAAAAGAGACAGCTTTCTGTGAGGAGTTTATCTGTTTCCTCATATACTTGTTTTAAGCACCATCTACTGAATTTGTCTTTAGAGGAGTAGTAAGGGAATTATTCAAGACTGAAGCAGAGGTCCTCAAATTTTTCCAGTCACTGAGTCAGTCTCAAAATGGAAGTTTTTTGAAGTCTCCAATATTGTTGTGAGAGTCTCCAGGACAGAGCCATTACAATAAACAAAAATAATAGTTATAGCACTTGAAGTAGAGAAGAGATGAGAAGCGTGTCCTCCACAGATAAAAGGTACTGCAGGGCTCTGAGACTCATCTGAAGCTGGAACCTTGCAAGCCCTGCTTACATATACCTTTCTTCTGTGAGAAGCTATGGCTTCATACATAGAATCGTTTTGTTTGGAAAACGCCTTTAAGAGAGTCCAGCTGTTAACCTAGCACTACCAAGTCCACCAATAAATCATGTCTCTGAGCACCACATCCACATGTCTTTTAAATACCTCCAGGGATGGTGTCTCAACCACTTCCCCGGGCAGCCCGTTCCAGTGCTTTTGGTAAAGAATTTTTTCTTAATACCCAACCTAAACCTCCCTTGGTGCAAGTTGAGGCCATTTCCTCTTGTCCTATCACTTGTTACTTGGGAGAAGAGACCGACCCTCACCTCACTGCAACCTCCTTTCAGGTACCTGTAGAGAGCAATAAGGTCTCCCCTCAGCCTCCTTTTCTCCAGGATGAACAACCCCAGTTACATCTAGACCCTTCACTAGCTTCATTTAGTTTATTATATGCTACGTAATTCTTCTTAGGATTAATTTTGCTCTATTTTTCAGTTTCTTGAGCTTGTCTGTTGTTATTCAGTACTGGATTTAAATGCAGACAGGAGTAGTTTGAGTTGGGCAAGTGACTGAAAGCCAAGTATAATATTTACTTGACAATTTGCTTGGGCTATAAGCAACTGTATAATATTAGGGTGGCTAAGGCTATAACAAAGCTTGGAAGCTAGGAAGAATGTTCATAGTGGCATGGCATGAGTCAAATGTGCAGTAAGTACAGATAAAAAGAGGTGTCTGTTGGGTTTTGTGCTAATGTGAGAGCAGTCATCTTTTGACAAACACCTTGAACACTAAGAATATTTAGTGTAAAATTAAGTGTGATGTTGATATTCCATGCTTAACATTTGTATTTCTTTTTGTAGACTAGATAATGTTTCAAGATTTCGTAACTTTATTTGTACCATGAAAGCATTTGAATATGAGTAAAGCTGGTGAAATATTTAAACAGAACATAACAAGATTTTGGTTTATGTCATAAGGGCTAGTGGTTCTGCGGTTATGATATCTGATGTGCATTTTTGTTTCCTCTTGTTATAATATTAGAATAAGAAATACCATCTGGTTTATGACTGTTGATTGAATATTTTGATACTGGTATTCAGTGCTTCTATTTTTAGAAGAAAAATCTTGATAGGATTAAAGATGCATGATTTTGAGAAAATACAGAATCACATGTGCTTGTTTATGACCAAAAACTTCCCGGTGTTTGCTCATGGTCACCTAAATATTGCATGTGAATGAGTGTTTTGTGTATGTTTCAGGAATCTTGAAACACTGAGGTGAAGAGAAATTGTTAGTCTTATTTCGTTAAGATTAAATTCTTCAGCAATATCACACAGTGCAGCTCTCACAAATGTAGGAGGAGAACCCAGAGTATTGTAATTTTTAAACTAGACCTTGACACTCTGGAAACAGTGGAAGTTCAGTAGTTTGGGATCAGATCCCCAGTGTTAAACACCAATATCCACAGTCTTTGTGGTCTTCTTGGCAGAAGCAGCTCTGCATTCCCTCCAAAATCTCCCAGTCTGATCACTGCTTCTGTCACCAGAGGCTGAGGATGCCGAGTTGTTCTCCAAGAAAGAACAGTGTCTGCTTTTCTCTTGAGCCTTCATCTTGAGCAAAGCAGTGCAACAAAGAAGTTTCATCTTCATTGTCCATCCTCAAAACAGACACTGAGAGAGTATTTTAGTAAACTCTGAATAAACAATACAAATAATTCTATCATTGTTCACATGAAAGCGTTCCATTTCTAGGTATCCTGCTAACATGCAAAAATGTTTTTCTTCAGGTGATATAAACAGGAATCAATGTACATTTTAATTGTAGATCCTAATTTACAAGAACACTGCTTAAATGTATCAATGTTTATTTTGTCTTTAATCAAATGTCCATTATTACTGATTCTTTTTTATTCTGTCTTGTATTCTGTCTTCTGGATTTGTTTGGGGTTTTTTGTTGTTGTTGTTGTTTCCTTAACATTCACTATGTGTTGCAGAGCTTATATTATTCCTCCTAAATCTCAAAAATTTTAAACCGATTTCATTCTCCAGTTTTGGCTAATGTAGCTGCTTCTGAATCTCTTCTAGTCTCCTTGATGACATGATTCCCACTTCTTACTGACTTATTTCTATTCTGCAGGAAAAATCCTGACAGAATGATGAAGAGTAGTATGAGAACTTCATTAAATAATGGACAATAAACAGTTTACAACTGCACTAACAGTTACAGTCTTAATTTCTTCTGCCACACTTAAATGAAGAGAGCAGGATAATTGCATTTGAGCTGGGGGGTAGCAAATTTGAGCAGGGGTAGCAAATCGCACTCTAGTAGGGGTCTGTGTTCTTAAGAGCCCATCAGACACATGCAATTATACACCTTAATAGTGATAATAATTTTTTATATTCTTTTGCTTATGATTAATAATGTGCAATTATTTGTGAGGAGTGACAACTTTCCAGTTTCTTCATGCTTTTTTTCCCTATAGATTCTCGTGATCTAGGTTTATACTTTAGGCTAGAACATTGTGGTATCAATCACCGGTTGTGGAGTTAGTTTATTTCTCTAATTTCTGTTTTCTAGATCAAGCTAATGCCTCCAGCTCCAAATGATGACCTGGCTTCTCTGAGTGAGCTAACAGACAGCAGCCTGCTTTACGAGATTCAGAAGCGTTTCAATAATAATCAGATATATGTGAGTTGCTATTCACCTGTCAATAGTAAGCATTCAAAAAAGAACAAATGAGAGAATAGGAAAAACAGGATTGCTGTCATAACTACTGGACAGTAACTTGCCCTGGACTCACAACTAATATTGAAATAAATCAGGACATATGTGTGTGTAAGCCCTGCAATTTCTCAAGTTCCTATAGGAAAAGCAGAAATAATAACTGGAATAGATTGCACAGAGAGGTTGTGGATGCCCCCTCTCTGGAGTTGTTCAAGTCCAGGTTGGATGAGGTCTTGAGCAACCTGGTCTAGTTAAGGGCATCCCTGCCCATGGCAGGGAGGTTGGATTAGATGATCTCAAAGGTCCCTTCCAACCTAAGGCATTCTATCATTCTATGATTCTATGGTTCTACACTGTTTAGGCTAAACGAATGTGGGGAACTGGCATGTTGCTGTGAATACCTTTGAAAGTCTGGTAACTTCAATTCTAGGCGTTATGGCATCCAGTGATTAAAAAAAAAATCTGTTTTTTTTAGAATCATGGATCAAATCCTATTTTGAGTATTTCTTTTGCTTTGTCTCACTTCCAAAGATGCCAGACACAGATAACTGAATTCAGAAGAATCCACACAAAAAGAAAGTTGTCCTTCATTTTGAAAAACTGAAGATTTCACCTAAGATAAACCGTACTCTGACATTCTTCTTAGCTTAGTGGAAGTTTGTAGGCAGTGACCCTTAATATTCTGCTCAAGAGCAGCCATCGTACTTTGGCAGAGTGTCAGCATCAATGCTGGAAATGTTTTTATCTTTGGGTGATTTGGCTGTCAGACTTAAAGGGAAAAGTCTTTGAACCCCAATTCCAACCCAAAATCCTCCTTAGCACTGCACACTTCCTGTTTTGTGTTTCATGAAGCTTAACAAAGTTCCGTTCTGCAGGAAAACTGAACAGTGAACTCAAGGTGGGGGAGAGAGTGGGAATAAATTACTGTATTTCAGAAGAAAAATAGTATATTTACTATGAAAGGCAATATTTTTTTCTTCCCTAAATTAAAATACTTCATTTTGAAAAAGGCCAGCATGGCTGAACCTGTTCACATGATGGTTTGCTGTCTGGCATTTTTGCATGCCGGGAGCATAATACAGCAGCAGCTACTTATGTGGAGTGAGAGGTGTAGCAGCAAGAGTGACCTACAATCTTATACCTAAGTACATCTTTCACATATGAGTGTTTAAATATTGCTTAATATAATCTTGGAACCTTTGCAATCAGTGTGTGGGTTACTGTTTTAAATATGGCCAGGACTTTTTTTTTTCTATGTGCATATGTTCATATACACATATGCACGCATTAATACTTATATATGTACTAATTGCTCTGGCTTAACCTACAAGCAACATATTTTAATGTATCGTTCTGGGTAATCAATATAGCATTTCTAAATTGTGTCATCTGTCCCACAAAAAAAAAACTTGAGGAACTTGTTTATGTGGTAGGCATGTCACATAATTGTAGGTTAACAAACAGTAAATTAAAAATTAACTTTCAAATAATGTAACAATAATATATGCAGTGTAATTCTTCTATACATGGTTTTCCATTATGAAGAACTCAGTTTTATTACAAAAAGAATAATTAATGCTGTCTCAATTGTAAATTTAGATCTCATTTTAAAGTTGGGAAGTCAAAAGCTCCGAATTCACCAATTACATTTAATATGTTGATAGCTAGATTTAAGAGGCTTTTCCAAAAGTCCTTCTGGAAGAAAACTATTAGCTTTTCAAATATTTAATTTATTATTTAATTAAGCAATTATATCTTCTTTTTTCAGACCTACATTGGTGATATACTGTTGCTTGTTAACCCATTTAAAGAACTTCCTATTTATTCTACCATGGTAAGCATTGTCTCTTTAAAATGTTAGTGTAGATCTTTTTGTTATTTCCTCATTGATGCACGGAGATCGCATTACTGCACAGACATCAGGCTGCCTGTTGTATTCAGGTGTGTTCAGATATGTTTATTTAGCTTACAAGAATTACAAAATGTTCAGAATTTGGTAAGCAAGTTGTAGTCTGTCGCTAAGTCATGTGGCTTTGTGAGTAGTAGTATGTTTGAAAAAGCGAAATGCTGTGACATTCAGTGGCAGGAGCAGCAGATTCCAAGTTAGGAGTCTAAATTTAGTTTCCAGAAATGGAAATCATCCATCATCCCCAAGGTTTTATATTATGGTATTTTTTCCTGTCATTCTGTATTTTAAATTAGATTTGTGATTTTGTGCACCAGAAAAGAACTATAAAGAAGAAGAATTTAGGTGGTAGGCTTACATATTTAAATGCTTCCTGAACATTTGATGCATCTTCTCTTGACCTCTCTGATGGATCTCTTCTAGAAAGTTTAGTGTGAGACACTTGCCGATAATTTTTGGAGTCACCTTGGTTATTCGTTGTTTTTACTCCATCATTATTATCAGCATGGTATTGTGCATTAGACAGATATTTCCCAGCTGATCAAGAAAGCATATAAAACAGCTTTGTTTTCTTTGGTTTTGAAATGATGAAATATGCTGCAGCATCTTAGCTGGTATTATACTGAAGCCTAAGAGTTAGATAGACTGTACATTAAAGTAATAAAAATTGATGATGTTATTTGCACAGTAGACACTGACATGCTCTGTGATGTGGCTCACTAATAAGCATTTTTGTTTCATGTATGTGCTTGGTTAGCTCTTCAAAGAAAGGAAGATGTATTGGTCAAGATACTATTTTTAAAACCAGGATGAAGTGATGAAGATATTATCACAATCTTATCTAAATCATATTCTGTATTTTCTTTATTGTATTTATTTATTCTGAAAGAATGGAATTGTAGATATTAACAGACTACTTAATTTTTCTAGAATCTGTTTGATATTAGCTGAACGAACATCAGGATATTCTCAGAAAAAAAAATTGAGACTTCAGTGGCAGAAAAGTGTTTCTATTCATAGTTAAGCTTTAAGGAAAGTACATGTTGCCAGCTTTGTGTATCACAGAAGTTATTCTATATTGCAGAGATACTGTTTGTGGGAGACTGCTGTCATGTAACAAATTAGTTCAAAACTTAAGCCTTTGATTTCAATTTTAACTTCTCGTGGGATGGTCATACTTTGTTTCGTAAGATAAGTCAAGACATTGAAGAACTGTAAACGTGAGATATAAAAAAGTAACTTAGTAGATTTTGTTTTACTCAGTGCACAGACCAGTATTGTTGAGTCCTCTAGTTATGTTTAATTTTGTATCTTGGTTAGATCTTCTGTGCTTACAGCTTTGTTTTCTTTAAATAAAATCTTTATAGATACTGTGATGGTACCGCTTATATACATACAGAGATTCTACTCATAATGCTTAGAGAGCTTTATGAAAGGCTCCAGATTAGGGAGGTGAAACATAATTAGTTTGAAATGTATTGACCATGTTACTTTTCTATAATTTTTCAGGTCACCCAACTTTATTTAAGTAACTCTGGAAAACTGTGTTCCTCTCTTCCTCCCCACATATTTTCCTGTGCTGAAAGAGCTTACCACATGCTATTCCAGGAGCAGCGTCCCCAGTGCTTTATCCTCAGGTGAAAATTTATCTTTCTGTTAACTAATTTGTAACTCCTGCCTTTCAGCTGTTTCCCCCAGGACTCAACAGTTGAATTTCCTTTTTTTTTTCCCCCCCTCCAACTGATTTTTTTCTCTGTACTGATCTCTGTATCATACATTAGAGGAAAATAGAACTGGAAAAGGTTTAATTACATCGCAAGCTCGTATATTCTCTTGGGGAATTGCCACTCCGTCTAGCTGCATCTAATTAGGGACAAAGAGTTAATGGTAAAGAAGTCAGAACTGCTCTGTGTGTTTACTAATACTATGTAGATCAGGATTAGAAATAGAATCTAATGACAAGGAAAATGGGAAGTCTTTGATTAAATCATAAACTTCTGAGTTGGGGCATCTGTACTGGAGCTTCCACTCTGCCTCATGTGTTTGTGTGGTCATGCATTTATTATTTAGCTCTCCAACTTCAGAAAGGACTTTAACCAGTTCCGTCAATCACAGTGTTTTTTCAAGGATAAATGTATTAGAAAACTCCAGTGAAATAGACTTTTGTCCAAATATGCCAGTGGTGAAACTTTGAATTCACTTGCAAGTTTTGATCCCAAAATCTGTCAATCCCTTTTCTTCCTTCACGCTAGCTGAAAACAATGAGTCTGGTGAATTTTATGTAGTTGTTCAAAGAAATTTGTTGCTCGATCTTGTCACTTGGACAATTGTTTTTGGCTGAAATATTGGCAAGGGTTGGCACACCTTCATGGGAGATGAGGGGAAAAAAAAAAGGTTGATTTTGATTTGACCAGAAATAAAAGCTGATCCATTTGATAAATCTTATAATTGCTCTTAAACTATCTCTAATTATAAGAAAATTAAATACATTGAATACTATGAAATGGAGAGGATACGATACTTAAAAGCAGCTAGTAATGCTGGTTTAGAGTTACAAGAGTTGAGTGTATAAATTCAGCATCCTCATAGGTAAACTGAGGAAGTGTGGTCTGGATGACCAAGTAGTGAGGTGGGTCGAGAACTGGTTGAAGGGAAGAAGCCAGAGAGTTGTGGTCAATGGGGCTGAGTCTGGCTGGATGCCTGTGTCTAGTGGGGTCCCTCAGGGGGCAGTGCTCGGGCTGGTGCTGTTTAATATCTTTATCAATGACCTGGATGAGGGATTAGAGAATGTTGTCAGCAAGTTTGCTGATGATACGAAATTGGGAGGAGTGGTTGACACACCAGAAGGCTGTGCAGCCATTCAGAGAGATCTGGACAGGCTGGAGGACTGGGCGGGGAGAAATCTTAGGAAGTTCAACAAGGGCAAGTGTAGAGTTTTGCACTTGGGAAAAAATAACCCCATGTGCCAATATAGGTTGGGGACTGCCCTGCTGGAGAGCAGCACAGGGGAAAGGGACCTGGGGGTTCTAGTGGACAGCAGGACGACCATGAGCCAGCAATGTGCCCTCATGGCCAAGAAGGCCAATGGCATCCTGGGGTGTATTAGAAGGGGAGTAGCAAGTAGGTCAAGAGAGGTCCTCCTGCCCCTCTACTCTGCCCTGGTGAGACCCCATCTGGAATATTGTGTCCAGTTCTGGGCCCCTCAGTTCAAGAAGGACAGGGAGCTGCTTGAGAGAGTCCAGCGCAGAGCCACAAAGATGATGAAGGGAGTGGAGCATCTCCCTTATGAGGAAAGGCTGAAGGAGCTGGGTGTCTTTAGTTTGGAGAAGAGAATGCTGAGGGGTGACCTCATTAATGTTTATAAATATGTCAAGGGGGAGTGTCAGGAGGATGGAGCCAGGCTCTTCTCGGTGATGTCCATTGACAGGACAAGGGGCAACAGATAGAAGCTGGAACACAGGAGGTTCCACAAAAACATTAGAAAAAACTTTTTCACTGTGAGGGTGACAGAGCACTGGAACAGGCTGCCCAGAGAGGTTGTGGAGTCTCCTTCTCTGGAGACATTCAAAATCCGCCTGGACGCGTTCCTGTGCAGTCTACTGTAGGTGATCCTGCTCTGGCGGGGGTTTGGACTAGATGATCTTTGAGGTCCCTTCCAACCTCTAACATTCTGTGTGTGATTCTGTGTGATAAATGCAATCATATGTATCCATTTATACTGCATTCTGTTTAAGTGGCTATAGACTTCTGTGAGTATTTGAAGTTCAATATATAAAGTTTTCAAATACATCTAAGTATTATAATTAAATGATTCTTTCCCGTGGGTTAGGGCTTGGCCAGCCACTAAAATGTGGACAGATGCTCTCTAATGCCTTCTTTCCCCTCCAAACAAGAAGGAGAAGGGAATGAGGCAGAGAGACTTATGGGTTAGAGAAGAAAAACTAGAACAACTTTAATGAAAATAATGGAAATAATAGTGAAATTATAAAAATAAAGAACTATATACGACTATATATAAGTCCAATATCGAACCTGACTCCTCCCCGATAGCAATCCCCACTTATGCTGCAGAGCAGGAGGCACCAGGGAAGCCCCAGGCTCAGGACGGCGGGAGCTGGACTGGGGAACTCAGGATCTGGATCAAAAGCAGAAGATCGGACAGAGTCCTCCCTGGACACCAGCCATTGCAGAAAAGGAAAATAGAAACTCTCGTGATCACTCAATTTATAGTAAATTTGATGTATATGGAAAGGAATATGCTGGTTGGTCACCTGTCTTGTCTACTACCCCTGGGAGATGCAGCCTTTGACTTCCTTGTGACCCCTCTTACTACCCAGCACCCCCAGCGTGGCACACAAGAGCCAGCAGTGGCCTTGGTCACTGTAGGAATAAGTATAAGCAAGAACCTTTCTACATACCAGTCCCAGGCAGTGACTGTAAACATCAGGTGTTATCACTGCCAGTAGCACACACTGTCTGCAAAAACATGCTGCTGACTTCAGAAAGTGCAGCCTCTGAGAAGAGACTGAGCTGGAAAGTAAAAATCAATGACCAACCAGGACATTCTTTTAAAAGCATAATTTATAAAAAAGCATAGTTTAGAACTTCCTAAATTATAAATAATAAATTAATTATGTTTAGAACTGACCCTTGATTGGTTGAAGTCAATGGTAACCTTTTTTTAACCGAATCAGAATGGAATAGTTATTTATCCAGTGAGCAGTGACATTTAAGGAGAGGTACAAGAAGTATTAGGAAATTATTACTGTGCATTCGTGTTATCTTCTCATATATTTTAACTCTTGTTTAGGCGTAATAATTTTGATAGAAAAAAGAAATATCCTAAGACACTGGTTTTAGCATTTTATTCAAAGTAGAAATTTGAGACACTGATCATTGATTAATACCTTTGCAAAGTTTTCTGCAAGTGTAGACAGGGAAGAAGCAGAAAATATTTACTGACACTTCAAGAAAAAGGCTAACTGCCAAATTTTAAATATTGTTTAGTGGTACACAAAGAATATTGCACTTAATAATAAGTGTCTTTGATATCAGTTAATAGTTGCTACCAGTGATTCCATATCAGGGTGTCAAGGCATGTGTTAAGCCCCTGTCTTGATCCGTGCCCAGCCCACCATAGCGTAATTATATATGATCGACCTGAGAGGGAGAATGTGACATGAGAGCGCTCTGTTGATAGCATCAGCACTTGGCAAGACATTTGCGTATCCCATCGAGGCAACCCATAGATATGCTGTCCCAAAGTACTGTTCATGTGGATAATTAATTAGTTCTAAAGGTCACTTGTGAAAATGGGAACTGAAAGGAAAGCATCTGGTAATTTGGAGTGGGAGGTAAGTAAAGCTGCAACTTAACCAAAACAGCTAGGGACAGTTATTTGTTACTCTTCTGCTAGCACTGAGAAGGGATTTGAGATCTTTCAGAAGTTCATGAAGGGCTATTAAAAATGGGGTATTCTCCTTTTATTAGTCCACTGGTAGAATCTAAATAATGTCTGGAAAGTAAAGGTAATACAGGAAATTTCCAGTAGCAGAACAATAATAATAACAGTAGTCTTCATTATCAACTGAAAAATATCCATGATGTAACTGAAGTTATTCATCTACACTCTTGCAGTCACCTCATCGTGTGTGTGTGTGTGTGTGTGCATGAACTTGTGTGTGTGGTGAAAATGGATTTCCTCTTTCTTTCTATGTCATCTGTGAAACAACATTAGCTATCAGCAAGAGGAAGTTTTGGTAGTGGTTTTGGCTTAGACAAAATAGTTCCTAGAATCCCAGTGCTATGGTTACTGCTGCTGTGATATTTGAATGGCTGGCCAGAGACACTGACCAAGTCAGAGCTCTTGCAATGAGGAGTATCAGAATGCCACGTAAGAAAATAGCCACACCAAATTGAAAGGGGGTTAGTTTTGTTTGTTATTAGTAGTAAATCCAGTTAAAGTATATTATTGCTGTGGATATGCACTAACCTCAGGATTAAATTCCCTTGACATACGAGCACTCTTGGAATTGCACACCGAGAGTACACTTTTGCTTTCTGTTGTCATCATTAGCAAGTGAAACATGATGCAATTATAGAATAAAACCCTAAAATCTATAAGTCTAGTTTACTTTTAATGACAATAAAATTTCATAGTGTAATTTGATAGTATAACTTGTAAGCATAATTATGCTTTAGTTTTATTGTGAAGATTTTCCATGAGAAGAGACTACTGATTTGATGTGCGTGTTATGATTTGATGTGAGATTTAGTACCATACCAGTGTTTTACTTTTCATGGCTCTTCTCGGTGACAACCACTGATAGGACAAGGGGTAATGGGCTGAAACTGGAACATAAGAGGTTCCGCTTAAACTCGAGAAGAAACTTCTTCTCAGTGAGGGTGACGGAGCACTGGAACAGGCTGCCCAGAGAGGTTGTGGAGTCTCCTTCTCTGGAGACATTCAAGACCTGCCTGGACACATTCCTGTGTAGCATAGTCTAGGCATTCCTGCTCTGGCAGGGGGATTGGACTTGATGATCTTTCGAGGTCTCTTCCAATCCCTAACATTCTATGATTCTATGATTCTATGTGCAATTCTCAAAATATATCAAGTTTAACTATTAACTGCCAGAGAAGTATATGTGACACTCATCTGAATTCTTCCTGAAAAGTTCTCATTTGTTATAAGCAGTAACTTCTTTACAGAAGACTTTTCATCAAGCTACCCACTAGAAATATACCAGAAAATGTACCTGTATTCATGTTAATCCTGTCATCTTCATCAGGCTTTGCAGGTTGTTTATTTTGTAGAGACGTATCTTCTATCAGCAATGCTTTTCAGTTTTGTTTTTTTTTCTCCCGAAGATTAATTACAAAAAGATACTTCCCATGAGCTTAGTGGTCATTACTAATGATTCATTAATTATTTTTTTATTGGACACTTACTGTTGGAATGAATTCTGCATGCAGCATAGCCCTTAATGATACTGGTTTTCTTAGTCTAGTCTTTTTTGCCTCTCACGTTTTCCCGAGAGATAATAAAAAGGTGAAGACACCTGAAGCTGGAATTTAGTTCCCTACGCCCAAAGTCTTGAAACCATTGCTAAACAATTAGACTCTACTTTCTGACCTTAACATGCTACTTCAATTTTCAGCCCATGTGTGTGTTCAGGAGAGGTTCATTGTTTCTGGTAGGGCAGATTCTTAGAGCATTACTTCTTTCATGCTTAAACCTGACGGGAAACCAGGATTTTGAGATTTCTATACCCAGCCTGCTTAGAACATACTTTCTCAGAGTATTGCTAATTCTCATCAGTGAAACCAGAATCTTTATAGATTAGACATTCATCAATGAGTAGTTGTGCTTATTGTATATGCTGCTGGTCATAGCTATTGTACTTTTCTTTCACTCCTATGCAACTTTCATCTGGGTTTTTTTGTTGTTTTGTTTTTTTTTTAACTAGTCTTTTTTAGCTGCTTGTCTCTGGCAATATGTTTAGAGTAGAAGCTCTTCGGGCAGACCATTTCTGTATTGTATCCTTAGCCAGATATGGTTGCAGTCTCCTGACTCCGCAGAAATGATTGTGATGGTGATAGCAATTAAATATATGGAAGCAGAGACTCCACCCTTTCCTTTGGGAGCAGACAACAGAGATTTGGCAGTGAGTGTTCCTGTGATCACAGGGGAAGGTTTTGTAGCTGCAGATCTGCTGTGGCTTCCCTCTGAGCACAAAAATCAAGCTAGTAAAAAGTCATCACTTCTGTCATGAGTAAGGCTGTTGTCAGAGTGCCACTCTATCTACCGCTTGCAGAAACAGCCTGGGCTTGTGCCAGAGGAAAAAAAAAAATCTTCCTTTTTTAGTGTCATCACCTAATATTTACCTTTCTGTGCCTAAAGACACTATAGGAATGGAATTGCCAAACTTTTTTGCTGTACATGAGGGGTTTTTTTGTCTCTTGTTAATTGGACCTCTCTAACATATCAGCTCTCTGCTTTCTCTGCTTCCTTTGCTTCGTGCAGGTTGACTGGCTTTTTACCTAACAAGATTTTTTTAAAAATTAAAAGTAACCCCACCCTGCTAATCCTAAAAAAGCCTTTTGTTAAAGAAATAATTTTTTGGCAGATGAGGTTTGGCCTAAGCAAACAAAATAATGAGATACTACAATCTGATAAATTATATATCTTCTTCAGCCCTCAAAATGATACAAATATTTATCTGCTGGATATAAAGGGCAGTATACAGTGGACAAGCTGTGAGTTGTTACAAACTATGAATTATTTCAAATCTGATATTAGAACATACATGACCATTTCTGCTTAGTGGCATCATCTGTAACTGTGACTGTACTAAACTTCAAAGCTTTTTCAGCTTCAGAGAAAGAGCCACTGTTGCTAAACTTATTGGTAGCTTGTGATACATGGGTAACAGGTTGCAGCTGTGATTTTGTGTTAAGTCTGTTGTGGAGGGACAAAATCATTTCATCATCATGACACACGGGTGCCAGTGGACTGGACGGCTGTAGGAAGGGTGGTGCGAGATAGACTTATATCTGTCTGTAAGCTCGCTGACTTTCTGGGTAATACAGGCATAAGATCTGTAATTTACAAGATTATGAAGGGGAGGAGTATCACAGGAGTAATGCCCTGTTTCACTTCTTTCTGTTCCTGCTAGTGATAACAGGCAAAGGAACATGGGATTTGGACACTACCGTTATAAAGGCAGAAGGCTGATGCTTCTCCTTAAGAACAGAGACAACATGGTACAATTAGCATTTGGAGAGTGACGTCATTGTTAAGAGTGCAGAGATTTTAGAGGGTGCAGATTTTAGAGGGTGACATCAGGTGTCATCTGACTTTTGAAACTCTTTCAGAAAGTCAGAAGCTGAAGATCTGAGAAAGGGTTAGTGCACTTACGGAGCGCCTTGTCAATTCTATGACGATAGTAATTTCATATTAGCTTTGACAGGGACCTCCTTGACTTCACATGATTTCTTTCATTCTAAGACTTGGTTCAGATACGGCTTTGTGACCTGTTATCTGAGGTATTTGCATAACTTATATTGAGGTTGCAAACCTTTGCAGTCTTGAACCACAGAACTCCTACTGATGCCAATAGGAGTTTGAAGCCAGGGTCAGACTCCCCTCATTATAGAAACATGGAAAACATAGATAAACCAGTTTGATACTGCTATAGTAATGAAACATCTGTCTTGTCACCTAGGACTACAGTTTACCAGACAAGCAAATAAGGTATTCACCAGAGCTGCCTGTATGTCCCATAAGAGTTGAATGAAATTAAATTAGTGCAGAGATCTCTTTCCTGTCTAAGCATGAAGACCTTTTTATCCTTCCCACTTTTGTTTCTTCCCTTATTTAATTTATGTCTCCTTTGAAGTGAGATTTGAATAGATAAAGCCATGGTCAGAGAGATACTATATTATACTGTCCTCATTTTCAGAAACTAAACTATACAGATAACAGACTGACCAGCCAGCATGGCCATTGTACTTGTGTAAAATCTAACCCGCTGTTGTAGAAACAGCCTTTTAATTTTGGTCAAGCAGATAAAGGAAGGAGGAGCATCAAATTACTTCTTGTTTGGTTCAGTTATCTATAAAGAAAACAACTTCTTATAATTCAAATAAGAAGCTCTTTCATGAATTTCTTAGTCAGGCTTCACTAATTTTATAATATCTGTCTCTCTTGTTTCTTTTACTTCCTTGTCCATCCTTATAGTGCAAGCTTGCTTCCTTCCTCCAACCCTCCACTTTTCTATTATTCCCATCTTCACTGTTCATATTGCCTGTTACCGTATTTTCTTTGCTCATTTTCCCCCTTAGACATTCTCATTCTTTGGAATATTTATTCCACATCATGAACAAGAAATTAAGTGAAACAGGATCACTGAAGTCAGAGTGTCTTGCACTGCAGAAACTGGGCAGGTTGTAAAATCAGTCATCTTTTTTGTTTTCCTTCCTGTTCCTTTCCAATTTCCTTTCCCTTCTTCCTATTGTATTCTATGCTTTCCTTTCCTTCTGACTCCCATCATTATCGCATTAGTATTTCCCCATCCGCAAAAGAATCTTTGCTATAAATACCTTCAAAATGTCTTGAAAGCTTTAGATTTGATTGGCTTGGCTTGTGGTACAAGACAATATAGCCTGACAGCTCTGACAGACCTCATGAACACAGACAGCCAGTCTATCTCCTACGTTCTGTTCTTTATTATTTGCCACCCATAAACCTTCTGTTATTTAAAATGAAAGCTTAACTGAGATATTGTAAATCCATTCAAACAGAGCTAGCAGAGAATATAAATAGTGTATCAAATGTGAAAATAACCATGATTCGCCCCTCTCTTTCTTGCCTGTCATCTTGCAGTGGAGAAAGTGGTTCTGGGAAGACTGAAGCCTGCAAACAGATAGTGAAGCACCTCACTTGCAGAGCCAGCTTCAGCAGAAATGCCTTTGATGCAAAGATAAAACATGTAAGTAGCATTCAAATCACTGGAGAGGCAAAGGCATCTGAAGTGTTAGGAAAAAGGCGTCTGCTATGCAGATGTTCATAAACAGTTTATTGCCACCCTTGAAGTCCAAGCCATTTCTTTCCCTGAATTGACCTGAGTGGGAACAGGATTAAACTCATATTGTTGTGATGACAGGAATTTGAAAAGCGGAGGCCAGTTTTGGTTTTATGCATTTTGGTGACTTTGGAAAGCAGTGTTTCAATGAATAGGAAACTTTTGTATGATAAGGTACTGTCTCCTAAATGTGTGCTAATTGCTTTCAGTAAGTAAATAACTTTATCTGTATGGTTGTGGCAGTGTGTATATGGACAGTATAAAAAGTTCTGAGACATCTAGAGTAATTAAAAGGTGAGAAATTCAAAAGTTGCAGGAAAACTATGAAGACTGAACAAAGTTAAGTGGCCCAATATTTGTTATGCTAAATATATTTATGAAATAAGCAAGAATTCTGAATAATTGCTCAGTTCTATTTAATTTCCACAGCAGAACCAAATTCAGCCCACCCTGTGTCACGAAACCATGAGAACCTGCTTCACATGTCAGATGAATTTGTCCCCTTGCTAGTACATTGTAAATGTGAAGTTTTTGTTTGACTAAACATTGCAACTGGTGTTTTATTGTTACAGCTGTAGCACTGCTATAAAGTTTCATATTGACATTTTAAATTATATTGACCTCTATATTGCTATTTCAAATTATTTTTTTTTAAAAAAAATGTTTACCTGATGAAACTTCTCTTTTGAGATCCCCGCTCAGAGACAGATTTACACAGAATGTTTTAGCACAGTCTGCATTGTTATAACTCAGTTCTGGATTTCATACTTCAAAGCGTACATCGAGACTCCTTCACCCACTTTGGTGTCCTTCCTCTACAGCACTTAAAGTCAGCCCAAGATGCTTTTTTTTTTTTACATTTCCCTTGCCACATGCATTATATTTGAGAGAACTCTAGAATCATTCGTTCTGGGGTTTAGAATAGCATCACATACATCATGCGAAATGCACTGCTTTCTTCCTGAATTATACATGATTCAGTCCAGAAAGATGATAAAATAATGTCAGAAGCAGAGCTGACACTAACAGTCAACCTACAAATCAGGATTCTTGGGATGTGGGAAAGGCTACAGATATGCTGGTTCATACTTCATGCATTCTGGCTGAGGAGGTAATAAAAATCCTATGTATTTTGGGTGGATTTTAGAAAACAGTGTTGCATTTTGTGGTTTTTTTGAAGACTTTAAAAAAGCCCGATGACACTAAAAACACTGAACAAGCTGTAACTTTACTTTGTATAGTCATACAATTGTCATGTTAAAGTGTTCTTCACAGGTTACCTGATTTCATTGATGATGTTCCTAAACTGACATATTTAATCTAAGTTTCATGTGACAGTGTTAAGAACACCATTGTTATTTTTTCACCTTTTTAATTTAAATTTTAAAATCTTGTGTTGCAGTAATACTACTATATGGGAATAGTACACTTTTACTTTAAACACAGGAGCCAGATCTGCAAGTGATATCTGTTTTTGCTGAAAATGTTTTTCTGTTTACTACCTACACAAATTTACTTACAGTTTTGAAGTGATCAGGCCACAGAATTTATTCAAGAAGAACTGCAAAATTCAGGTCAGATCCTCCAAGTCCTTTTCTTTCCCGAAGTTCAGATTCAGTAGTGAGTGGAAATACTAAGTAAATAAGTAATTTCATCAATAAGCAACTGAAAACTGCGTGCATCTGATACAAGTATGGCAGCAGTGGGAACCGGGAGGCGTAGGTGTACTGTTGTCTCTGCTACAACTTGGGTCCTGACAACAGGAAAATTCCCAGGGCCAACCATCATGATCCAGTACAAATGAAATAAGATGTTGTCCTCGGTTAAGAAGAGGAATCAGCATGAGATGGAGCTGACCAGGCCTAATTTTCCCCATCCAAAAATTAGTTAGCTTGCTTTAACCTACTCTACATCTATTTATTAAACTGAACAACAATCCGTAACATGCAACTGCTCCCTGACAGAGTTTAAATCCCAATCAGGTCCACTGGCCACGGTTCAGGGGAGAGCATGTGCCAGGGACCAGTCACAGCAGTATGTCTGCCCTGTTCTGCAAAGGAAGAGGTTCTCGATGTCTGAATGGGAGCCTCGTCATGCCACTTGCCACCGATGTTAGCGACTCCTGCTCCTGATCTTGTTTAGTTTAACAATATAGATGTCACCATATGTGTCAATGAGTCTTAGCCAATGCAGGCAGAAGAGAATCATCACATGTTAAGAAGAATATGTTGCCTTTTGGTTACAGAAATATCCCTTGTAAACAGCATAGATGGGGCACCTGACTTCAGGCAGTGAAGATCCCACCCACGGGGAATCAAGTGGAGATTCTGGTTTAGTTGCCTCTTAAGGTGCTTTAAAGAATGCAGTAACCTGGATTCATTCCTGCTGCAGTTATGCGTAGCACCATTAAAGTTAATAAAGCTGTGCAGGTTAAGGCAAGAGCTGAATTAGCCTTCTGAGCAAATACATCCTAAGCAGCACTGCTGGAGTGGAACTGAAACTAGGCTGACTAGTTTTCTGCTGCCACCTACTGCACAAGTAGCTGGTTTAACTAATAATTCTGAAAGGCCTGGTTTTTAGATCTTCTGTCTTTGTGATTGGAACCACATGCTATCAGTGCCACTCCACAGCCTTCTTCCCTCCCCAGCTAGGTCATCCAGCTTCAGCAAAATGCTGTTACATCAGAATACAGTGTTTGGGCTACAATGCAATCGGTTTGTGAGGATGCAAAAGGGGATAGTGCTGAAGGGAATCCTTCAGAGTGTAAGAAACTAATTACACCCCAAAAAAAGGTAAATACAGAGAAAACATGGAATAAAGATGGCATATTTAATGTTTGGTGTGTTTTTAAAAATGCTTCTTTAAAAATGATTGCTGTGGGCATGAAGATGTAACATGGAAACACATTAGCGAGAATGCCATAATAAAGTCTGAATCTATTTTTTTCCTTTTTCACTAGTATAATGCTGAAGTATTTCTATTGGAAATCAATAATTTATACTGTTTCTGGCATCCTATAAAGCTTGTAAATTCCTTTGGTTGGTTGTTAGTATTGACTGACTGTAACTTTAGAAGCATAACTGTCTTCAAAGATTCTGATCTTTTTGCTAAGTGATACGCCAGCTCTGGGCGTGTGCCCTCCAGTCACTTGTATCCAAACTACCAGTAAAAACATGCTCATGTGTGAGCTGTTGTCTTCTCTCTTCTCTTTACAGCTTTCACTATTCTGACAGCACTTTTTTTTTTTTTTCCCTTTGAACTGTCTTACTTTAATTTCTATAGAGAAAAAAAAAAGCTTTCAGGGAATTTGTTAAATTCCAAGCTGAAAAATGGTCTTTTTTATTTAATTTTTTTTCCTCAGCCTCGCTGATGTGTTTTGAAATGTCTTCCTGTTTATTTCCTCTCTATTTGCTTCTTTACTCTTTTCTTACAGGTAAACTGTATCCTGGAGGCCTTTGGACATGCTAAGACACCCTTGAGTGATTTATCCAGCTGTTTTATAAAATATTTTGAGCTACAGTTTTGTGAGAAGAAAAAAACTTTAATTGCAGGTTAGTATCACTTAATCTGTTTATTTCCATATCACCCACAGACGAGTGGATCAGCGATCCCGGTGTGCCACACGCAGAGCTCGGCGTCATTGGGAAAGGGGAAGACGATTTTCAGAGAGTGTCAGACAAACATGTTTAATATTAAGCATGTGAATTCATGGCTTGACAGAGGAGTTAAGAGGGAGAGCCACGTTCTGTGCAACCACTAGATGGCAGAGAAAGAAAAGAAAAGAAAATTGGATCCAAGATTGTGTTGCGTATGTTAGGGATCCCTTAAATAAATGTTCAATTCGTACGTTGTAAGACATCCAAAATACAAGTATACTCTCTAATACTAAAATTAGAAGTAATTTATTACAGTGCTGAGCATTTTCTAAAGGAACTAAGAACCATACTGATGTTTATTCTTGATAGAGGTAAGATAGTGTGGAATTTGTGCCTGCTTTCTGAGTAAGTGGGAGGCTGTTAATTCCCAGTAAGCATTCTTTAGCAGAAAAAAAAAAAAAAAAAGGGTATTGGACAAAACTTCAGCCAGTTTGATTCTGAAAACTCTGATCTTTGGAGGCAGTTGGGGAGATGTTTCATTTCTGGTTTGTGTAGGTTATCATAAAATTACTCTGTGCTAAAGTGAGAGGTGTGCGCAGAAATAACTGATCACAGACAGTTTCCTACTTGCACCAACCCTCCTGGATGGAAAAGCTGTGTGGTGAGACACACTTTTGATCCAAGTAAATTAGATTCCATTGAGTAAACATTTCCACAACTACTCATTTTTTATCATTGCCTAAAAACATTCCTTGGAAATATTTCATGGTGGGAATTACAATACCTTTCCCTGAGAGAGTCCACTGTACCCTAGCAAATATGATATTTTCTTCAGTGAAAATGTCACTGTGTGGGAAATTACTATATTTTTTTTTACTGGTTTGTTTTACAATAAATATAGGATATTTGTAAAGAAATTGTAAAACTAAATTAATTTTTAATGAATTGTTGTGGGAGGAGTATAAAGAAAGTGATGTAAACATTAGAATGGACTAAGTAGCATCTGAATTCAGCTTTTAAAAATAAATTCAGTCCCTAAAACTAATGTTTTATAAATCATTTGTATTGTATATATTTAATTTGATTCTCTTTGGTAATCACAATTACATTTTCTCTTTTTGTTACGTACACGGAGCATAAAAGCAAACAGATAAAAATAATACTAATTTTGAAAAGTCAAGCATATGAGCATTATGAAGTGCCAGAACTGAAGTTGTCTGTGACACTCTTGGATTGCCTTGTGCATACAAATTTAATGCTGTTGTTTTTTCACCCCTCCTCAGCTTCAACCCCACTGCATTTCTTCAGTGATCTGCTACCGAGTAGTTTGTTTTCCCTTCATTGATTCACATGTGGCTTGTACCATTTTATTCTGCTCTAAAACCAGAATGCTGGGTTTCCTTTAGTTTTTCTGCATTGTTCGTCAGTATTCATCACTGTATGAGCATTTCAGAAAGATAAATGACCCAAGGTTGTGTCTTTCAGTTCCTCAGATGAGGAGTGGAAGCCTCAAGGCCATGTGCTCCCACAGTTTTTGTGTGTTTTGCTTGAGATTGCAGGAACTTGAGTTTTTAAGTAGCTTTACTCAGACTTGCCAGTTTAATTCACAACCCTTGTACAATATAAATGTGGAATCAGTTAACCAGGCTCTCATGCCAGTTTCCTGGTACACTAATGCTTTATCTTTTTGAAACCATACACATTAAATGAGAAAATGTAGGGCTAGTCAAGTCTATTAACAAATGTAAGCAAATTCCTTATCTGCCCTACTATTCCCCAAATATTTAGAATTGAATCAATTACTCTTATCAAAACTGAGGTAGCCAAAAGTTTCATAATTTACAGCCAAAAATGAGAAGCCCCAGCACAGCAGTAAAAGTAGGGTGCTGTTCGATTTGCGTTCTAGATGTTGCCAATGCTAAACATCACTTCTGAGCAACATTGTCCCAGATTTTCACCACCATAAATGACAAAAGAATCAGGCATGTTGTCTTTGGCTGGTTTAAATCCCACACGGTGATTCTCCGTATCTGTTTGCAGGATCATTTGCAGCAGTATTTACTGACTTCCACTGTTTAAACATGAATAGAAAATGTAAATATACAGAGCACCTGATTCTGCTGAGATATGACTTTATAAATCATTGAGGCAAACTGGGCTAAATATGTCTGGTTTATAAACAGAAATCCAAGTGACACTAGGCTGCCTCTGCTAGAGGGTTTAGGTTGTTTAAACTCCTTAACAGACAAGCTCTAGGTAGCATTCCTTGCATTTTGAGTGGACATTGGTGAAGTTTGTGGCAATTTTTTGTTCGTGCTGGAGTTCTTTTATGCCTACACCCTGGAAATGCTCCATCTTTCGTCACACGAGATTTATTCTTATAGCAGAAAGTCCAATATACTTAAATAACAGAAGCATTAGCCACAGTGTTCATCTACAGGCTTGATTCATTCCTTCTCATAAACTGTATGTTTGCCACAAAGTTTGGAAAACAAGGATGGAGCTCTTGAGTGTGGTACCACTCAAAGGCAGCATAGATATAGAATCGTAGAATCATGGAATGCATTGGGCTGGAAGGGACCTTTAAAGGTCATCTGGCCCAACCGCCCCGCAGTGAGCAGGGACACCTTTAACTCGATCAGGTTGCTCAGAGCCCCATCAAGCCTGACCTTGAATGCCTCGAGGGATGAGGCCTCCTCCACCACTCTGGGCAACCTGTTCCAGTGTTTCACCACCCTCAATGTAAAGAACTTCTTCCTAATGTCTAATCTAAATCTACCCTGCTCTAGTTTAAAACTATTGCCCCTCGTCCTATTGCTACAGGCCCTTGTAAACCTCTGTAGAGGTTTTATGTGTCTTCTCTGACTTTTCTTGATGAGCTGTGCTGTGATGTTGGGTTCAAATGGGAGTTTTTCTGTGACAAGTGACTTTGTGGTCAGGTTCTTTTCACTGCTTTAGTCCCATCAAACAAGCAAAGAAAGTATAACCCAGATTATTTCATTGTTCTTTGTGACTAGATAAGATAAGACAGTGGGAACTAGTAAAGTCTTACATCAGAACAATTACAGAATAATCTACAGGCCAGTGATTTTATTAAGTTTCTGAAATAAATTCGTAACTAACAGAACTCAGAGACTGATCTTCTGCCAAAAAAATCATAATGATTCATAGGCAATGCTTGCATGCACTGCATAGTAGTAAAAGATTTATTATTTATTTATTGCCAGAAGTGAAATTACTGCATTTCATTTTTATTTGGAAAGGGAAAGACTAAATGTTCTTTCAGGTAAGTTGACATAATTCCTAAAATGAAAGGTAAAGCTTCTGTCATTTTTTTCAGTTTACTAAAAATAAGGTTAGAAAGAGAAAACCAAGCCTTACAAACTTCATTCTCCAGATTTCTCTCCCTTACCTTTCAGGCCTTACTTTTCTCAGTCTTCACTTTTTGAAAAGCAAGGCCTGTTTTGTTGGGGTTTTTTGAAGTTCAACTTGAATGGAAGGATCTAATTTCATTTGTAAAAAGAGGCAGGATATGTATTTCTCTGTGAGAGCTATAATTTTTTTTTACCAGTTAAAAAGTTTCAGACATGAATTTCCTTGTTTTGTATAAGAAAGACCACAGCCAGCTAAGGTCTGTGATGTGTTTCTGTATAGTGTTTCGGCTCCAAACTTTCAAATGTTATTTTGTCTTTAGGAATAGCTGTGTTTAGGACAGCATGGTTTTTGAGAAAGATTAATGTAGTTTCAAAGAATGCATAGCTGGAAGAAAGATTTCACTGCTCATGCTTTCCATACAGAGTCTGTTTGCTGACTTTGTAGCTGCTCAGTAGACAAAGTGATCTGTTAAAAGGAAGTACGAATTTCCTTGTGCCTGTAAGCACAATTAACATTGCATAAAAATGGCAGACTTTGCTCTAGAACACTATTATTTTTTCCCTTTTATTTCACATGTAGATTAATGAACATATAATTTCACTTTGTAGAAAAGCATTTTACCACGCTAGTTTTCTTTATGAGTTGCTTTGTCTCCATTAAGATGATGTTATGTTTGATTCTTGCTGATCAGAAACTTGACTTTTCTTAATAACTCTTCCTATTTCTGGAGATGCTGAGATGAACTGTATTTAGCCTGATTAAAGTGGGTGACTTGAAGTACCTGAAAAGGACTGGATTAACTTTCGTCATCTAAATAAGTGGTGTTGCCCATTATTAAATGTAAATGTATAAATTAATCAGATAGATGACCTCTAGTAACATTTTTCTTGCATTTATTAATCAATGACTGTTAGAAACACCTGAGCGATAGTTGTGAAAGCCTTAGTGAAGATCATTGCACACAAAAAAAGTGATACAAGATTAGTAATGGGCGAATTTCAAATTGATGGTAGAGTTAGTTTTACTGAGAGATAAGTTACAAGCACAATAAAAGATGGAAATCATTCTGCAGCTTTTTTTGTTCTCTTACCCTGTAGGAACGGCAGCCGGGTAGTCACTGATTCTGATTAAAGTGTGTCTGGGCCAGTCCTGCCATGTCAGTTTAAGATTGTATTGCTTCAATTTGTAGTGTGCTGCAAAGTTACTGGAGCCAGAAACTGCTACCAGTTTAGTGATTTCCCATGCATGTCCTTTTACTTCCAGCACAGTTCTTTTGTCCATAGTGTAGCAACAGAGGACTAGGTGACTGATACACAGTTTCTCAAAATATAGGTTCTGTCATAGCAGAAGTTCGCTTCTACTTTTTGTGGGATGATTAAATGGGCAAGATCATGTCTTCTTGGTTCAACAAGTCAGCCATACAACTCTTGTCAGGAATAGAATCATAGAATTACGGAATGGTTTGCATTGGAGGGACCTTAAAGATCATCTAGTTCCAACTCCCCTGCCATGGTCAAGGATACGTCCCACTAGACCAGGTTGCTCAAAGCCCCATCCAAGCTGGCCTTCAACAGTTCCAGGGAGGAGGCATCCACAGCTTCTCTGGGCAACCTTTTCCAGTGCCTTACCACCCTCAGAGAAAAGAATTCTTTGTAACATCTAATCTATATCTACCCTCTTCCAGTTTGAAACTCTTACCCCTTGTCCTATCACTACACTCCCTGATGAAGAGTCTCTCCCCTTCTTGCCTCTAGCCCCCTTGAAGTACTGGAAGGCCTCTCTAAAGTCTTCCTTGAGCTTTCTCTTCAAGCAGACTGAAAAGTCAGCAACCCCAACTCTCTCAGCCTGTCCTCATAGGGAGTGTGCTCCAACCCCTCTGATCATGTTTGAGGGCCTCCTCTGGACCCGTTCCAACAAGTCTGTATCCTTTTCATGCCTGGGACCCCAGAGCTGGGCACAACACTGCATCTGGGGTCTAGAGCAGAGCAGAGGGGCAGAATCGCCTCCTTTGACCTGCTGGCCACGCTTCTTTTGATGCAGCCCCAGATGCATTCTATTCTCTTCTCTAGCTTGAATCTCAGGCACGATTTTCTTGGCCATCACATGTGTGAGGCAATGCCTATGCTGTTAAGTAAAAGAAAGGGTGGAAGATGCCCCTAGGTAGTGTACCACTGACCCTCCATACTGCTTAACTGGGACATATCTGGGATAGTTTGATCTGTGCAGAGTAGCACTTTGCGAGACCATGCATAGTTATACTTAGTTCAGGTGCAGCACTTAACTGCAGAAACCTTTCTCAAAACAGTATGTTCAAGATTCACCGATTTTTTTCCCCTCCACTCTACACTGTCTTTCAGCAATATTCTCACAGGCTGCATTCCCTTATACTCACAACTTCAAGTAACTTCAAATTTACTGTGTTTAATTTAACAGTATAGACAGAAACACAGAGCTCTCCTAAAGATAGGAAGATACTTAGGTGAAATTTAAAATATAATTACCAGACAAATACAGATGATATAGCCATAATCAAGCTAGCTCTGAGTCAACCACTGTGGATATTAGCAGTTGTATGATGGTAGGAGCATGGCATTCTGTCTTCTAGCCTAGCTGTTAGGCTAATGCAACTACCATGCTTCTGATGCATGCCCCCACATGCTGAGGCCTAACCTGCATTACTTTGCTCAGCACTGCACTGAGCGATACCTTTGTCTTCAAAACTGCTTCTGAAAATACTATTTCAACTGTATCCATCTTTAGAAGTCTTTAAGCTCCCACTCTGCTTCTGACTTCAGGTCTTTTAAGCACCTGAAGTTGTGCTTCTGCCTATGCCTAGAAATGCAAGTTTTGACTGTTGAATAACTCAGTGCTATTTTATGCTTAATCCCAGCTTCCTTCAAAAAAGTAAAAAAAAAATAAATTATAAAAATCCTGTGCAGCTCAAAAATGCTATGTGCTTAGAGAGCATATTTACTGTGCTACAGGATGCACGTGCCAGTATTTTGTAGCACTGAATGTTCAAGAGCTTCCATTTCATAAAGAATGGAGTCTTAGAGGAGTTGGTTGTCATCCAGACCATGGGAAGCTGTGGTTTAATATACTCCTCTTATGGGTTTTCAGAAATATAACTCCTCCATTGCTGAGAAGTGCACCTTATCCTCTAAACTCAACAGCCTTTCCCAAAGTAGGGATGCTTGCTAAGACCTTGCGAAAGCTCTGCCATGTTGCAGAGGCTGAAAAGCATAAAGCTCCAACAGAATGTACTGCATCCTAGTCGTGGGGGTACTCAGTCATATGCGAAGGGACATGTTTCTGGTCTTCACACCACAGCCAGCATTTAAGCAATGATGAGATAAATTATATAAACAGCGGGGAAGTGGGGACTCTAGTTGGGTCCCTGCTCACACAGAGGGCCCTGGCCTCTAGGTGTTCCCATGTTCTCTTCAGCCTGCTGCATCTGGAACTGCATGGTGTGCACTCAAAGGAGGGCTGAAGAGTATTCCGCCCAAACCAGTGAATCACCTTCTATCTCTTCACATACACTTCTAAACTGCCTGTAATCTGGGGAAGCAGATGAATGGATCTGAGGATCCAGTATTTCCTTTGCTTCCGTGCTTTGCCACTTACAGAACCTTAGTGGGCCTGAGGTTATGTGTGATCCTGTAATTAGCATTTCTGTAAGGAAATCGTAATGAAGTCCATCCTCCTTCACCTTCATCTAAGATGTGTATTAATGTGGCTTCTCATTTCACCAGCTCATCATAGCCCTTCTGATGTGCCCATGTTTTCCCAGACACAGGTCAGTGAGCTTGCTGATGACTGGCTCTACAGAGGATTTGTCTCTTTGTAGCCATCTAGAAGTTAGGTGGTTAAAATAAATTATTAGTCTGAGTGCTCTTGATTGCCAACAGAGAAAAATGAAATGGTTCCAAGGGCAGTTGCCTCTCTCTTGCATCTTTCTTTTTCCATTAAGGAGCTTAGAGTAATGCCAATGCTGAGATGGCTGCAAGTTCAGTGAGATGACTAATAGCTTGTCTCTTAGAAAGTATTGCCAAATAGGACAACTGGTTCTTCAAGTACATAAAACAGAGTACAAATCAACAATATTATCTTTAAAATTGAGTAATTTTAAAGATAATGTAAGACAGTAAGTAAGTAAAGACATTTGTTCCACTAATTTTCATGGGATTAGGGCTTTATATGTGATTTATGTAGAAAACCATGGTAGAATGAACCGTAATATTGTTTATATGCTCACCTCAGACTGTTTTATAAGAAACATCATTTATTTTTCACTGTTGCAATGATGTATGATGAAAATACATGAGTTTAGAGCAATCAGTTTAATGATGAATATATTTGTTTGTTTCTCAATCAGCTAGGATTTATACATACATGTTGGAGAAGTCTCGTGTCATTACGCAGCCTCTCAACCAGAGTAATTTTCATGTTTTTTACTTGATGATGGATGGACTCTCTGCTGAAGAAAAATACACCCTGTACCTCAGTAACTTGTCTGCACACAGGTAGGAAAACAATTTTATATTTATTACTAGTATTTTTATTATTTTTCTGCCGCTTTCCTATTGAGGTCCTTCCTCCAACAGTTAGAATTTGTGTCCTAACTTTTGAGTGAGCTCTGAAATTACTTATTACTGAGTACCTGTTCATGAAGATATAACTCTGGAGTACATGTACACTCTGTTAACAAGATCAGAGTATTATATCCGTTAGGATTATTGCCTTAAAGGAGAAGGAGCAAGGAAACTTCTTAGTTATTCTTCCATCTTCTGTGGACTAGAGTAGGTCTGGTTTTGGGTTTGTTTTTTTTTCTCTGATGAAACATTTTGTCTTCAGGAAAAACTGTTTTATTAAAATTATACTTTTCTTGCAGATATATTGCTTCTGATGATATGTCACTATATGCAACTGATATTTCCATTTTCATTTTGATATTTATTCAAAATTTATTAACTCATTCTTTTGGAATGAAAACATATTCCTGATTTAGATCATATGCCTTTCTTTCTTCAATCTTTCTTAAGAAGTATCAGTGAAATGAGAGAAGCCTATGTGGCATTAATGATCTTCTTTTAAACTGTTTAAGTTTGTAATGAGTTTGGTGAGTAACTAAAAGGACCAAAAGTAATTAAAAAGATGTAAAGAGAGTGTTTTGAGTTTTTCATACCCAGGCCTTTTTCCCATGGATTTTTCTCTCAGCTTTTCTATCTTTCATTGTGGCTGATGGTGGAACAGAATAGTAGTTCTAGCTTTGAGGCCTGTAAGTAGAAAGATACCATGTTGATTTTTGCAGAAAAATCTTACTCAGTTATGGTGTTTTTTTCCTAAAACAGAAGTTTTCAAACTACCATTGTTTGGTAATGTTTTAAGGTATTAGAACTTCGGTATTATAAAGAATACTATAAGGCACTAGCTCTGAAGAAACCTGAGGCTAAGTTGCTTTACTAAAAATGATCCACTTCAAAGGGGGGGAGGGGAAGAGTTAAATTCTATATTTTAAATCCTTTGAAGGCTTTGAAGACCAAAAGGATTCTGAGCTCCCGATCATTAATTTATTCCTCTTTTAGCAAAAGTTGTTTGGAATCACTCAGGTTATTCAGAAAATGAAAGAGTTTGAAGTCACTTTGCAATAAGCTCCAACAGGAAAGAACTTAGCGAAACCCTGAATAATTAGATTCACATGAGCAAAGCTTTATCTGATAAGATATCTGATAAACATCCAATAAGAACAAAATAGTATTTCTAAATAGATGTCTGAACATTGCAGTGCCAAAGCCCTAGAAGTAATTTACAGCTGAATATTTGCATAAAACTGCTTTTATCAATAAAGCTTTGCTTTGGCTACATGGAGTAGATTGTATCTTGCATTACTGAGAGAGAGTTTGGGCCAAATATTTCTCAGGTTAAACTCCTGAGTGTAATAGTTCTGTGCACTGGATCTTTCTTGCTTGATAGCGTTAATCTAGGGGTGAATTTCTGCTGCGTCAGACTCTTACTTGAACATGAATCAGGAAGGCAGGATTTGGCCTCTGTTTTAAATTCATGATTTCTGGCTTAGTCAGATTTTGATGAGATCATATCATTATGGCAACATCAATAAGTGAATTTGTCATGTTTTCTTCAAGCAAGTGTGATCTTGACTCTAATGGTAAAATTAATTAGATAGCAGCCCTTTTGAAACTATAGATGGTTCATGCCCAAGTGTTTTTCTGATGATTTTTCTGTTCCTGATTGCGTCGTTTAATGTTGCACCTTTAGATAGAGGATTGAACAATATTAGTAAATAATGGCTGTTAAAATCTCAAGGTACCCCTTTTGTTTGCTTGAGCCATTGCAATATGAGAATGGAGGCATAGCATTGCTTTTTTAACTCTCATTTTAGATGTAAGTACCTTAAAGATTCGAAGTGATATTGTCAATAGCAGTTATTGCCAGACTTGATGCTGTAAAAGGTGAGAGGTAGTTCATGTTTTAAGCAGTATATAATCCTGGATTAAGAGTTAATGTAAATAACTTAAAGGGGAAATCCCTCCCCTTTGGAGTCACTGAGAGTTTCATTAAGGCTGGGGTTTCACCCCAATGTGTAGGGGGAGTTGTTAGGTTGTAATCCTGTGGTGTTTGGTGCCGTACTGAGAGGGAGCTTAAGCTCAGAAACTTAAGTGCATGTTCTTGCAAGCATTGTGACTGCTAGGGCATCGTATGAAGAGAAATGGCTGGCCACTTTCTGTTGAACCTATTTACATCTAGGATCTTAAAGTAGCAAGCCACCTAAATCTATATAGGCAGAGATCTGAAGGAATACATTTCCCACTATTTCTGCATGTGGATCATGATGGATAAAGACACAAGCAATTCCTGAAAGGTAAGATCATTTTCCAAGATTAAGGAGGGGAGGCTCAATGGGGAGAGAGAGTCTCAAAAGGGCAAGTCAAGGCTGTTTGATTGACAACTACTTCCATCTGTTCATTACATTCAGATGCTGATTTTTATCAGCAGATCCTTGATTGAAATTTCCAAAATTTCTATTAACTTGGTGTGTTTCAAAAGAAGTGCAGAACTTTGTTTGTCTTGATAATGATGTGTAATATGGGGAGAGTAGAGATTTGAAATTATGTTCTTTATTTGCTCTTGATTTGCTCCTGATTTTTTTTCTTCTGCGTGCAGATACAGTCCATTACTGCAAGTGCTGCTTTTCTGGCACATGAAGTTTAGCCTTATAATAAGAGTATATGTTAGCTTTTCTGGCACATTAAGTCTAGCCTCATAGTTATAGTAGGTACTACCGTAGTGTTCAATTTTGCAACCAAAGTGAAACAGAGAGCAAGGAAGAGAGGTGACAGTGGTACACCAGCATGTAAATGGTCTTCAGCTCTAGTGAAGAAAAAATATAAAAGAGGATATCAGAGGGAAAGAAAAAAATGTGGGAAAAATCTTACTGAAAAAAAAGTAGAAAGACTTGCTTTTATTATTTTAGGCCAATTGCTTCGTATTAGCATTGATGTTCCAAAGCTGTAGTATATTGAACAATATAGGAATGTCTTTGTGTAATACATATATGTAAGACACTCAAATGTACTGTCATGAAAAACTCACATTATTACATTTGTATATGTATATTAGAAATATAGCTTAAGGCTACTGAACTGTGGAAAATGGTTTCAGAAACGGTGGTGGGTTTGGCAGTTGTTCAGTTTAATGTCATCATTTTTCAGATTAAACAAGGCTGCTACTTCTAATGGATTGTACTGTTACGGCTTTTGGTAAGGTAGACAAGCTGATACAATGCTCTCAGTATTGCAAGGTGATTCTGACAGACCTTTTTTTGGTTTTCCCTTCTGAGATCAGATGTCTGTCACCCAACATCCGTGGGCTGAATAGACTACTTGGAAATAAGGTCCATGGGAAAAAATAAACAACTTCAACTGGGAGAAAATGTTAATAGATGCATTCATGCAAAAGCCAGACAAGTGGTCAGGGAGTGCATTTTGTGTTTGCATTATCAGACTGCTGCTCCCAGATACATAAAACTTTCCCTCCTCCCTCAGAACAGTGATGTGCACTGCAGTGTGTGCCCTCTCTACCTGCGCTCTTTTTCCCACCCCTTAAAAAAAACAAACAACTTCTGCAACAATAGCTATAGATAAGCTCAGAGAACTCGTGTATCGTCTTTTTCCAGTTTTTCATTGCAGGTGCCCTCTTCACTGTCAATAAGGAAACCTTCCGTTAATATCGTGTATAAAGTAGTTAATTCAGCAAAGTGATTTTCTTGTTAAAGCTTAAACTGATCAGAAACTCTTTGCTTGATCACTGAGGAAACCATTCCCCACTCTAACTTATAAGATTGGTCTTCAAAAAAGGCTTAAAAATTACAGTGCAGGAAAGCAAATGCTATAGAAAAAAAATGCCAGTAGACAGTTTTTAGAGACCTGAAGTACAAAGTCCTATGTCTGATTTTTTTTTTGTTTCTGGTCACTATCTTTTCTAACAAGCACTAGTACAGTCTGTGGAAAATGGTTATTATTCTAATATCATCCATATAGATCCCTACTCTTCCTTTCCCTCACACATAAGAGCTCAAGATGAGAATTTTCAAGACTATGAGTGGCCAGTTATCACAAATTTTTGCAATTCAGCATGCCTAGGAGGCTTCCTTTTTTTTTTTTTCAACTGCTGTAGATATAAAGCCAGGATGACACTGCATGTTTCCATGTTTCCATGCCCTGTCTTTTTTTTTTTTTTCTTTTATCTTTGGATGCCTTTTTTCTTTCTAATAGTTTGATTATTTTCTCATTTAAAATGCAACAGTAGGAAATATCTATGTCAAAAAATAACAATTTTCCGTACTTATGTCATTTGTCTACAAACATAGCTGTGGCAGTCTAATGATGAAAGGTAATTCATAGAGAAAAGTTGTTTTTTTTGATTAGTCAAAAATAGACATTTTAGGGAAGTTCCAATCCTCTAATCTTCTGTGTTCAGATGGATCACTTTCTTCCTCGTAGATATTCACTTTGATTTAAACTTTCAGTGCCCTCATAAAACCCAGCTTTGTCCATAAAAATTCACAGAGGTTTCTTACACAGAATGCTTTTGATCTCTTTGCTGCACAAATTACGTGTTGCTGATACCTGTGTCTGATGATTAGGGGAAAATCCAAGCAAGCGTTAGACTTGTCTTACAAAATTGGTTGGATCTAAATACTGTGAATGAAATAACGAGGTCTGGAAGAATTACATCAGATTTTTCTCACGGGTGGGAATAATAGTTTGCTAGAATAAAAGTTTCTATATGAAGTGCCAGGTTGCATCACTTTATTAAACTGCCATTAGACTTTGTGTGCTGAAATTCAGTGTAAGTCAAATTGTACCAGAATTCTCAGTCTCACCCCAATAAAGTCTAGTGTTGAGGCTCCATGGAGTTCCCATTTTTGAGGATCAACCTCATTTTAAAATTCTGCTGACAGAATAAAGCTCCAGGCAACCATGAAAGTGGCATTCATTGTATTTAAATTTAGGAGGAAGGCAAAGATCAAACTCCTCAGCTGTGTTTCACTTCTCCATCGTGGGAGGTCCAGGCACAGGAGAAGAGAAAAGCTGGGACAGGAGATGTTACGCTTACCGACCCTGCAGCTGAATGGCCACGAGGGTCACATCCTTCTAATTTTTCTTGGCTGAAACCACTTCCTAATTCTTCTGTGCAAATAGAAAATAGTACTGGATGGGACTTCTTAATCTTGGAATCATTCTCAAATGTTAGCAGCAGATTTGTCAGAGCTCCTTTGAGTTGCGAGTTACCAGTACCATTTCCAGAATTTAGGCAGTTCTGTGTAATGGCCAGAGAGAAGCTGGAGCAGGTAGGAACCCGTGCAGGCAACGGAGAGGGAGGCAGGAGATGGAGGCTGGGGTGGGGAAACAGACAAGGCTCTCACCCTGCTGGCACATCACGGCAGCACCCAGTGGGTCCAGGGATGGTCTCCAGGGTCAGATGCAGCCCTGGAGGGCTGGGCAGGACCATGGGAGTGGGCACAGATGAAGGCCAGTCTGGGATGTTGGCCTGTATCGGGGTCAGTTGGTTCCATGGCTGCCCCCAGCTCAGGACAACATCGAGGCCCAATGCCTGAGCCTCAAAGCTGCTCCTGAGCCAAGGTGGGGTCCCAACAAGGATTCTGACACAGCCCAGGCAGCTAAAAACTTAAGAGAGGCAGAGGACATTCCAGGCACCTGCAGAAGCATAAAGATCCTTCACTGATTGTTTAATGAAAATTAAGGAATAACTATTTTTTGCCCCCATTATCAATAAGCACCTAAATCTTCAAAGTTCTCTATTAATTGCTCTTCTTTGCATATGCAAATTTTCTTCAATGTGTGTATTTTCTTTAGCAGATTGCCTGTAAACTTGTATTTAATTAACGCTTCCAATACATGGCAGCTCTTGTGGCAACTATTAAGCTAATAGTTCGTAGTGTGTCTGTCACCCCTAGGATTTTTTTGCCATGGATCTTCCGACTTTTAAGTTCTTAGTAAAGATATGAGTGAAGAAGAGGAAAAACCTGAATCAGCCTCCCGCTTCTTTTTCCTTTCACAACCTATTTTTTACCTTGCACTAAACCATACAGACTGTGTAACACACATTTCTACTTTATTTTCGTTTTCCTGTACTTAGCATTGACAGCCCTACTGAGACATGAACTAAGGCCTTAAAAAAATTAGAAGTGCACCTGAGATTTTAAAGAGTATAAGGAATTTTAAAGACTGGAAGACTATGTTTGGGTGTTTCACTGTCTGAATTTTAACATCTTGCTATTACCCTACTCCAACATACTTCTTTTGTAATGAATGCTGAGTAGAAAGTTAATTTTCAAATGATTATAGTGGAATTATTCTAGAAATTTTTTTCTTTTGCCAAAAGTGACTCTAGTGCACTCTGAGAAAAAGCTATTTGTCTTTGAGTATCCAAGCTAAATTCAATTTCATATATAATATAGTTGAATTATTTCTTTTTTTTTTCTTCTTGCAAACATTTTTCTGAGATGAATCTTAGTTTGTGGTGAAATACTATTTATGATAGATTTTCTGGAGTAATTTCAATTTTAAAAATATTTCTTAGAGGTTCAAATCTAATGTGCATTTTCTTTTCTCAAAGTAATATACTGTGAATTTTTGTGCATGTGCACTTAGGTAGACATACTGAAAGAATTTACACTCACCTTTTTTCCATTTCTGTGCTTCTTCCATATTCTCTCTTCTCTTCCAAAGGTCTCTTAAACTGGAAATAAACATTGAAGTTCTGCTTGAACCGAATTTTTTTGGTACTGTGCAAGTTTTCCTGTCCTAGCTTGATTATATGGAGCACATTCCTTTTCTCCAAAAAGCTTGCCTTTTAAATACATTAACACTTATAAGACAATGCAATAGCACATGTAGCACAAACTATTTACATTAACATGCCTAGACAGCAAGGAAACATCGAGTTACAAAGGTATTTCAAGCACATTTGACAAACTTTCTAAATAACAGGGTAACATGAAGATGCAGTTTAACACCAGTTTAAAAAAAAAACTGGGGCAGTTAACTCTTAGTTAATTTTGCTGGAGTTCGTTTCAGTACGATAAATGGATAGGTGAAGCCCTAAGTAAGAGTGAAAATAGCTTGGGCTGGGTTTTTTTTTTTTAGTATTTCGTGGTAGCAAATAACAAAAATTATACACTTTGTTCAGTTTACATCTTCCTGATATGATTTAATTGTATTTCATCTGTCTAGTGAAAAGCTTTAACTGTGAATGTTTCTTTCTTAGTCTCATATGGTGCTACTGTGAAAATCTGACCCACAACTAGCAGTACTATTTTAAGGACAAGATCTGTAGATTCTGAACGAAATGAGGCAATTCCATTTACTTACATGCCAGTGAGGTCTGACAGAAAAGCTACGCCAGCTAATTATTAGGAAGATAATGAAAAGAGAAGAAGCAGATATATTTGTCTGAGATTCTAGAGCACGTTTAAACTTGCTTTAGTGAATTTTATACCTATACAACCTGGAATAATTTCATCATCAAAAGAATTGTCTAAATTTTCTCTGTTATCTTTTTCTTCGTTTGTTTGTTTTGTTTTGTTTTGTTTTGTTTACTTTTGCTGCATACCATTTATTCTTTTTCTGTTTACCCTGTATTTACTGATATCTGAATTTTTTCACTGTTGAATTTGGGGGTTTTTTTGAGGTTGAACCTTCTTCACTGCATGTATAACAGCATATTCCAGCAAAATGCGTTTTCACATTGTTCTCTTTAACATGTTTTTCACTGCCCTTTTATAACCTCAGCCTCCACTTCCCTTTTATTCCAACTGGTAGCAGTCTTCACCTCAGTACACTTACCTTCTTCAGTTTTCCTTTGTCTTGCTCATTCATGCAGATTTTCTGAGTAAATAGCGTTCATGATATTATTGACCTTGCTTTATTCTTTTTACTCCCCTGAAATTGAACCAAAAGGAACTTTTTTTTTTTCTTAGCTCTCTTTTTCTTGTTCTATTCTATCTTTGAAATTCAAACTCCATCTTCAAGCTTCAGTGTTGTTCTTTACACTTCAGAGAAGGAAGAGTTGAGAGACAACACGAGTAAATGGCTGATGTGTGTGATTTGTTATGCTGGATAGTGATAATCATGACTAATTCAGTTTTGTTGAGGATGGACAGCAGAAAATTACATTGTGTGTTGTATTAAGATACATCTTCCCGTTTTAAAGTGATACTGATTAACCACAACTAATTTTATCTACTTCTAATGTAACATTTTACAATATGTGTTTTCAAATATATCTAAGATCAAAAAAAATACAACAAAATGTGACCAAGTTTGAGGCTTTTTTGCATTCAATATTGGTCTTTTTAAGGCATTACTCTCTGGTCTGATCTGTGTCATTCTTCTTATAAATATATATACTTCACTTTTGTTGAGCTAAGCTTTTAGGCTCAGTCTTTCATAATTTAGGCTTAGTCTCTCATATTTTAATGAAAATTAGATGGAACCTCGAGCAGCCTGTTAGTATGTAGAAGCTAAAAATTTTTACAGTGTTTTTTAACAGGGCAAGTAGAATGACCGGACCGTGTGGACTAAAACTATCTCCCTAAGATCGTCACAGTGCATCTTAATATTTAGGAAATAGCTAACAACAGTGTCAGTGTTAAAGTTAATACTACACAGTATCTTTCTGAAAATTGACTACATTTTCTCTATCCTACAACCCTCTCTTTCTGTGAGATATTTGTGGATAGTTGTGTCCTATAAGATATATTAGTGGGAGGTTAGCATTGCAGTTACAGAAGATATAATCAGGATCACAGATTAGGTTTTCAAAACAAATCTGAAATATTAATTTCTGTCGTCTGCTTTATTTTGCAAATTAAGTGGTTATTTTTCTAGTTGCAGATACCTACACCTCATGCTTAAGGTATACCTCTATGTTATTAACTTTATTTCACAATATTTGTTTTGAGTATTTGACTGTGCAGTTGTTTTGAGTGGTTCATCTGAATTCAGGGCTAGTTACATACACACCTGCACACTGGCATTCTAATTACATGTCATGATATCCAAAACAGTATTTTGCTACTTGAAAGCAGAGATACCTTAGCTTTGGATTTTGATGTTTAATTTATTTATTCCAAGTTTGACATTAGCTGCTTTTGACATTATTGCTTTATTCCCAAAGGATCCTTTAAAAATATATAGTTCCATGGTGTTTAATAATCATTAATTTACATGAAATACAAGAAAAATTTTATTTAACAAAGTAAAGATAGTAAAATAAATTTGATTCTTAGCTTAGTCTAAGAAGTCTAAGACCTTTGTCTCAGGTCCCAAGTGGACTTGTTATTTGTCTGGCTTTCAGAATAAACGCTGTAGAAATTCTGCTTTGTTCAGGAGTGTAAATCTGAAACTCATATTCCTCTGGGTATTTTCTTTCATTTGATGTTAACAATCCCCTCTTCATTTTGTTATTCTTCATACATATTGATTGAATAGTGGCAGAGCATGTACAGCACTCCATTGACAGACTCTCAGAGGGAAAGAAATCATTCCTTATGATTACCTCTCTTTTCAGCAACTGTTCTTCTCTCCATCATAACTCTAACAAGCGGAAGGTGTGGAACTAACTATGTATAAATGAACAAATGAGATGGGTTTTTTTCCAGAATAAATTATATATTTAGAGAGGTATGGTAGAGCCACAGCACTCCTCCTTATCTTTCTGCGTTGCCCTAAAGGAACTCATAGCTGCTAATGTTTGGTATTCTACATTTTCTCAGTTTGGAACAGAAGAAATGGCATCAGATCATATAAAACCACTTTTACTTTTGCCTTTTTATAGCTCTAGTCATTTTACTTCTGCATATTTAGTTTTAATCTACAAACTTGCATTTACTTCATTTGACTTGGCATAATACCATTTGCGATTTCTTTGACTGGGAGAGGCTTTGTCTTCCCTGCCTCCTATGGGGTAAGCATGATATGGAAATACATGCAGAAAATAAGAGGGGAATAATCTGTGGCATGTAAGATGGAGAGTAGGAGGCAGGAGAAAACGAAACCTGTTTAATCCAGGAGAAATAAACAAACTTGGTAATTAAGAGCACTGGGATCTATAGAGTGTACTGAAGACAGAACAGGCATAGTTTTAACAGAAAACTAAGCATACAATAAAACATTGTTTGGAATAATTTGCTTGAAATGGAAAATGAAAATGCAAAAATAAATATAACATGGGTCAGATGACTTTCTAGTTTGTGGTGAATTCTGTTAATGAGTATCTTACACCTTAAAGTTTCTATGCCAGATTCAACCTTTTGTTAGAAAAGAGAAGTCTCTAGAGATCCGTGGAAGTTTTATATATAGTGAGGTTAAATTTGGTCCTCTGTTGAAGAAATTAAGTGCTGACTGTTTAGGCAGCCCACCACTATTTCACGTCAGACTGAAAATGGATGTAGCTCCAAGGGATGAAATTGCTGTAGAAGCCCTAGCTTAAAAGTAGATGTGATTACTCACTTATAAAAATGGTAGAGGAGCTCATTTGGCTTTTAGTTTAAGTACAAAATATGTCTCTGCACTTTACTAGGATGCTAATCATCCCATATGTGGGGGGAGATTAAGTGGAATCAGCTCCTGAAACCACTTAGCTATTGCATTGCATAAATCTAGAGCGATAATATAGTTCTGCAATTTATATTTCAAAAGTCACTCTTAGAATCATCCTGATACAATTACTGTAGATGAATTTCCAGTCAGGAATGGGTCATTTAAGAAATTGTTATTGGCATACGGAAGCCCCAGTCATTGAACCCAGCTCATCTCAACCTAATGTTAGATCTAAGAGAGACAATACCTCTCACCGTTGTTTGAACTTACTGTCTTCACTGAGCTCCCCGAGCCAGCCTGAATTTTTTGCTGCACTGGAGTAACTTTACAGTTACTGTAGCCAGCTTTCTCTGGGTAAGTCAGGCAAGGTCAACACAAAGTGTGCCATAGTTTTTTTCATGTAGTTCTTCCATTAATCATAACGCAAAATGACCTCAACACTGAGATTAAACCTGGTTGTGTCAGGTTAGTGCCATTCGCAGTTTGCTTTAATTCCTGCTGGAATTCAACACCTCATTTTTTGTAGTTAAAATATCACTCAAACTGGGTTTTGTCTAAAGCCTGCAAGTAACCAAACAGAGTCTTCCGAATATGTTAACTAAGTGCTAATGACCAGAAGATGTTAGGAACTCAGTTTCATACAGCTCCTAAAAATCAGCCTGGCTTCTAAAATTATTTTTTTGCGATATAATGCACGACAGAACAGTACAGGAATATCTTGTACTGCATCATCTGTTACCCAGATAATCTTTGGAATTTCTTTATTCCACCTATAGGTCTTGTCTATCTCTTTAATTTATGACACGTCTTGAAATCACAGCACAAATTGCTGTAGCTGCAGTTTGGTACAGTACAACGTAAGTCATATGAAACTTGATGTACACAGTGATTGATACCAAAAGTAAACAAAAAATATCTTCAAGTATAGTTTTGATAGTTTGAAGTCACCTTTGATGGGCAGCCAATAGATGTAAAATAGTACAGGGGTTTGGGGGATACTTAATGGTTTTCACATATATGTTAGCCTATCTAACCAGAGAGAGCTGTGTTTTTTATCAGATCCGTGCAAGCAGCACTCCGGATCAGACAAGGGACACACTGGGGAGAGCTGAACTGGAGGAGTTCAGAGTTGTTTCGAGGGAGAAAGATGTGTCAGGTTTCTAACATGCCATTTTGGACATGAGGATCTTAGAGGTCTTGTCCAACCCAAATGATTCTATGATTCTATGATTTTGGTCTGTGACCGGTCTGTGCTGGTCAGGCCTCTGCTTATCTAGTTTGAAGTTTCAGTATTTCTTGAATAGTAGTAATACAGGTGAGAAAAAGTGTTAGAACAAATCCAGTTTGCACAAAGCACTACGCAAATTAAGAAGTCCTCTGAAATAAAAAACTTGGAAATTTTCTGCTGACTAAAATGATGGAAAAGGGCACAGAAACAATGTAGAAATACCCTTTGAAAAACAAACTGCATTTGTAACCATAATTACAGAGAAGTGTAATTTATGGCTTATGACAAATGCCGGCACCTTCTAATTTTTGCTTTAACCTTTATGAAATTTTAACATAACTAAATCATTAAATGGGTAGAACTCAGTTTACCAACCTGGTGTGGCAGTTCAATATAAAACTTGCACAGTAATTGCAGTGTTTATTTTGACGACGGTTCAGACACCAGTTTTGTGATCTGTTTTGTTCTTTATGATGATGAGGATTACAAAGACTAAGAACAGTGGTAATCATTTGTAAAAAAAAAATCTGTGGCCTTTCACAATAAAAATAGATTATGAAAATGATACTATTAAATAGGAAAATCATTTATTTAGCAGAATAATTTGTTGGAAAACAGTTGGAGACAGTCCTGTGTCATTAAAATTTTCCAGTGATGAATAAAACACAGAGAAAGTCTGTATGTGTTTTTTTTGAAATGTTTTTCTATTGAAATCATTGTTTGCTTGGGCTTTATTTTTTCTTACTTTACTGTCCCAAATCCAGGTGGGTTAAAACTGCTACTCTGAGAGATTGTACATTTTTTACATGTCCTAATATTTCTATTTGTTTGTGTCTGCATCTGTATTAGTCATTTCTTTGGTTTCAGGTGCAGCTAGAGAAATCAGATTGACCACTAGAGATGCATCTGTACATTCTCGTGCCTGCAGTCCTTTCCCCACTAACATTATGCTTTCAGTGATTACTTTCCCACTATATTTTCATCTCTATTATGTGTATTTGCCATATTTCCAGACCTGATACCCTGTTTAAACACGACTCCTCCATCAAGTAACAATTAAAAGGAATGGAACTGCATCTAATAACATAGGTACTATGATGAACTTCAGTTCAGTGAGTATATTGTGGATTTAGGTTGGTCTTTAAGTCAAAACTGGACCAAATGGGCACATCTTATCAAATTCTATGGCTCTGGAGTTTCATCTGGAGCCTTTTTTTAAATATGTAATTATAATCCTCTCCAATTTCTTCCCATTCTAGCTTCCCATTTATTTTAAGGAGAAAAAAAAAAAAAGGACTCCTTTGAGGCATAATTTATTTTGCTGTCATTTCTCTTTTGCAATTATGATTTTATTTTATTATTTTTATTTTATTTTATTTTTATTAATTTTTGTTATTATTTTCTTTTTTTTGAAAAAAAACACAATATATTTGGGTACAAATCTAGCTTGCCTAAAGAACTAAATTGCACAAACTGCAGATCCCTATGTGTAAACACAGTGTGGATTTTGGCAGTAAGACCCAACAGGGAGCCTCTTTGTCCTATTTGGATACAAAACCCATGAAAGTGCCGATATAAATATTCAAATTCTCTCAATTTAGGAAGGCCAGTTCCTTTTACACAGTATAATGTCAGCATAATTTCAGCACACAAGTCACCAGTTCAGATGCAGCCCTTCAGTGGAGTTCTCAATGTGCAACCTGTAAAGTTTACAGCAGGTTTGCTGAGCATTCAGCTTATGGGTCTTCAGTACTTTCTGCCTTAAGAGGGATGTTGAAAGCAGAAAGGAGAACATTCTTGCTTTGTAGAGCAAGTGGGTAAAGTCAGGTACTGCACCAACTCATATTCGTGTGTCGTATGATAGGTAAATAATTGTTATTGATTAATTACATTCATCCTGCTTATTAATGTTCCATTCTTGTGTAGATGATGTACATTTCCCAGTGTTTCAAAAGTCACTAGAGTGACAAGTGACTTCAGGAGCCTTAACTTCTTTTTGCCAAGTTAAAGGGCTTTAGGGGGATTTTACAGTTCAGAATTACTTGTTTGCAATGTAAACATTGTTTTATTTTAGGTTGCATTTTGTAGTATTTTGCATTACATTTTCAATAATTATTATTTAATGGTGTTTTAGATGACCTTTAAAGGTCTCTTCCAACCCAACACATTCTATGATTCTACACATTGAATACGCATGGCCATACCTGCATATATGGGAAGAAGACTTCTGGTAAATCCACTTATCTGAAACTCATCCATTGGACTACAGTCAGTTTTTGTATGAAATGATTTTGAAGGATATTATCAACATTGTAACTGGATACTGGGGAAAGTTACAAGCACTTTGTAAAGTTTAGATCTGCTACTGTGGCTCTTAACCTAGTAAGCTTTATTTAATGAATCAGCATTTTAAAAGTAGCAAATGCTGGTAGAGAAATGCCTTGAGGCTCATAAACTTAATGACATCTACCCGGCAATCAGTGCCAAAGTAAGTCTGAGCATAGGAATACAAAATTACTCTTGGTTGTAGGAGCAAAGTTCAAACACAATTTCAGGATGCGGACTGGACCAGTTTGCGCTTGCATGCAGACTGACTTATTTTCCTTACGTGTTCAGCAATGCTCAATATTTTCTACCTTCTTGTCGTCATCATCATTATGCTCCTCATTTGATGCACGTTCAACTTCAAAATTATGCTTGTAAAGTGATGGTTCCCAGAATTATGATCTCCTGAGTGATCCCATCCTATAAAATACTGAATGGGTCAGAGAAACAGCACTACAGGGTATTACTATTGCTTTTAATGTTACCAAAGGTGTGAAAAATGCTATTTTGAGTCACTCCCCTTGTGCATTCAACTTTTTCTTTAATAGAATTATGCTAGATTTACATTTCTATGTCATTTTAGGAACAGAAGGCTTGAGTCTCTGATTTATATCTGTTACACAGGAATATCGGTATATTTTTTTTTAAAAAAAAAACCAACAACTGTACCTGGGTATGACCTAAAGACATTTGGCATTTTGAGAATAAAGACCAAACTGTACTTCTTAATTTTATATTTCAGTATATCCACCACTTGTAAAAACTTCTGCACCTTGTAGTACAGGTACACTTATAGAATTATTTTAAATTTTGTCTTAAGAAAATGTCAAGGCAAAACTGAGCAACACACAGGCTAATATAAGCTTTCTGTGCTGAAACTGCTTTATAAAAGATATATTTTAATGTGTGATTTTATTAATTTAGAAAAATAAAAATAAGAGCTGGGATCTGGCTATCACCAAATCTCTCTGTAGTGTTTAATTTATTAATATTGTGCTGATACTTTACTTCTTAGCAAAGAGATAAAGTATCTTAAAAGTTAAATATTCCTAATTTTGATATGGTGGGACTTGGGGCTTTACTGCACTAGTCACGAGCAGAAATCTGTGCACTTAAATGATTAGTGGTAATTTTAGCTCAGTGCTACTGTGTAACATGGTTCAAAGGATGTAAAATCTGTTCAGCTTGGAATACATTTAAAAGCTGGAGACAAAGGAAAAAAGGCAGTAAAATATGCCCCCTTTCCCTCAGAGAAAAGAGCCAGAAGCCATTCATTATCATGTTCTGTAAATGCCGTTTACTTCATTGATGTCAACTGTTTTGCTTTGTCTTTATCTCGTTCCTGTTTACATATCAAACAGTGCTAAGTGCAAGGCAGCTTTTCCTCACTAAGCAGAATACGCTGTCCTCTCATTTTCACGTGAAAGATCTAAAGAAATAGAAATACTTGTCATAATTTCTTATTCTGTGACTTTGTAAATATAGTAGACATTAGTGGAATTTATTTTTGAAAGGTAATGTCTTGGTTTTACATGCTTAGTAGCCTTCATCCCAGACGTTTTGAAACCATTTTTAAAAACGTATGTAAAGCTATTAAGTTATTCATTCGCAGTCTGGCAAAACAGTCTTTAAATTCAATGCTTAGTTGTAACTGAATTAAGTCTTGGGATTTAGCAAGTGGTCACAAGAGTATCTAACCTTTTAGCAAAATTTGGTGTATTTCAGAGAAAGACTTAACAAATATTTAATGTGAGGGCAGTAAACTAACTTAGCTGGAAGAAGACGGATTTATAAATGGTTATATTTTTTCTGGAACTAATACATATCTGAGATACTATGACTTCCATCTTAGCTTAAAGTAAAAGTTCATTAATTTGGTAATGTTGAATTTTCAGTGATGACCATTGTGCTTAATCAGGGTTACTACCCTGAGCTGGATGAGAAGGAGGGATGGGGACTGCAAAGGCAGAAGCCACACGCTTTTCACATGATTGTGCAGGTACATGGTTCATTGGGCAGCACTAATAAGGGGAAGGAAGGGATTTAGCTTGTTAATCCACGCTTCTTAATACAATGTCACATTAAATGACACCCACAACATGCATATTGATTGTGTTAGAGCTGGAACCTGATTATGAAATACTGCTTCATCCTCCTGTGACATTGGGTCTCTGGAGAATTTTCTAGGAACGAAGCATCAGTTAATGAAGGTTTTATAATAAGAAAAGTCCAATTAAAACTTACTGTGTTTTAGACTTTATATAAAGGCATGTAGAGGCAAAAGATAAGTCTGGCTCGTGGTGGAGTGTAGCAGAGACACCTCAGATGGTGCTGTGCAGAAAATACTGTAGCTATGCTGTGATTGTAGCTATGCACTGATTGGTTTGAGGTAATTAGCCTCACTTACTGGGCTTTCTGTACTACACCTAGTTCGTATAGATGTAGTTTGGGAATCCGTGCAATTCTGCGTTGCCTTGTGTAGAAGTAAATGTGTGATAAGCTGATAGTGAATCAAAGCTCAACATAAGGTGTCAACCTATAACTTTCAGATGTGCTCCATATTAACATTTATTACGGTAGTAAGATTCAACTCAAATCAGCGGAATGAAGCACAGGTTTGAACTTAGTTGCACATAAATGTTTTGCTGAACTGGGACAATAGAGAGTGGTAGAGTAAGTCATCCTACTTCACAGTAAATGTAAATCTGGCAAGAAAAATTAAATAAACTTTATTTTTCTTGTTGATCGAGTGGCCTGAAATCACTAAATACGATGCCATGATGTGTATGATCTGTGTATGTTTTTAGAACAATTAATGCAGCATTTTATAGAGGCTAGCACTGAGAAGAAACTTGTTTGCATTTTTTTAATGACACATTGTAATTAAGGTTAAGCTGTAATAAAAGCCTTTGCAACACTAGAAGTATATGAATATTTCCAATATGCATATCTGAATCCCTTTAGTTTAGGTGATATATTCTCCTCTAGGGTATAAACCGAATATTTCCTATCATTGCCAATAAAGCTGACTTGTCGACCAGCTCATGCAAAGCAAGTGACAAGTCAGTTCTGCTTCCTGCTTGTCACTACAGTTACAAAGAATTTGGATACCTCAGTGTGAGGGGAGAATTATACAGAAAATCATATATATATATATATATATATAAAGAAGGTGTTTTGAAATAGCCTGGTTCTATATCTCTGTTCTGAGATTCTTTAACTGGACAGCATATAATGGTTCTGCAAAATTACTGCATGAAAGCATTCCACATGATTACAACATGATTTTTATTTTTTTTTTTAAATTGTACGGAATTTTTGTTAAATGAGAAGAAAAGCGTTCTGGGTCATATATAAAAAATGAACTATCACTATCTCAGTTTTAATAGCTATTTTGAATTAGTGAATGAATGTTCAGAGTTTTACTTACATGCCATTTTTATTAAAGAAATAAAGAATTTATAGACAAAATCCAGAATTTTTGATTCATAACATGATCTGCAGTGGCTCGTAGTGCATAATTAAGTATTGATACAGAATCCTGTATGTATTGTTTATGTTAAATTCTTATTCTTTGCTGCTTCCATGTGAATTCTTTACCCACTAATCTTGCACTCATTTTAGCAAGATGAGTATACTGAGTAGTGTGGTCAGTTGTGCTAAAACAAGAGTTGATAATATTCTGTTTCTGTAGGGCTTGGTGAAGAGAAACCCTACTAGCAGCAGAGAAATTACACGTGAGCAAGTGGATCAGAATAAGAAAACACACCATAAAAGTTTTAATTCCTCACAGGAACAAGTTATGCTCCTATCTCAGGAAAAAAAAAAAAAAAAAAAAAAAGAACAAAATACAGTATGATATTCAAGTCTTGTCACGATTTTCTTTTTGCCTTTTTTTTTGTTCTTTCACCAACTAAAGGAATATAAACAGAAAAAAGTAATATTTTCCTTTGACCTTGATTTGAAAAAAGCCCCCAGAGATCTGTTCCAACTCTTTGTATCAAGAGAGGACTGGCTGTGCAAACAGGCAAGTTCTTTGAAAATCTATTGCAACAGCTACGCAAAAGAAAGAGAAAACTTCACTGGTTTGTAAGCTGATGCCAGGACTGTTATAGCTGTATTCACATTCATGTTCCCAGTTCATACCAGGAAGGTGATTCTATGTTTTGTGAATCTTTAAGCTTGTGATTTTCTGCCTCCGGATGACAGTTGAAATAGACAAAGTTTCAATAGTGACTTTCAACACCATCGTTTTCCCCACTTCTCACTTACCAGTAATACTATTTCTCCAGATAATTTGAAGATATTAAAAAAAAAAACCTAAATGAGATTTTGTTTGGTTTCTACTTCACAGAAGGTGATCAAGGTGCCTGGGAATCATTTGTATCAGTTTTTCTTAAAATTTAATTTCTTTAAAGTGTTAAGTTTTATAAATTTTATAAAAATTTATAAAAGAAAGACTGTTTAAGTTGGTGTCCAAATATTTCTTTCCAAGAAGACATTTTCCTCCTCATAAAATAATAATGCTGGGCTATTTTGAACTACTAGATAAACTAGTGAAGTGTTTGCTGACCTAAGCAGAGGAGTTGCAGTGCACAAATATTCTCTTTCTATTTTAACTTACCCTTTGGTAGGGCTCTAAGATTGTTCTGATTTTGGAACACTGTCATTCCTTCAGATTTTAAACAATATAAATTTCTAAATATATCTAAAGATATAAATATAACTTAAGATAACTCTAGGAGCTGTGTTCAATTTTAGTGTTCAAGGGAATGTTCAAGGTAAGGTCCCCAGCGACTTGTGACCTACCTTTTCTTGGTGTCCCACTCTTCCGGGGCCAAAATTGCTGGTTTTATATGAGGTTCAAAAAAACCCCAACACATTCAAGAAATAAGTTTAGTGTGTTTCATAGGATCATTTTGACAGGGACTTCAGGAGGTCCTGAGTGCACTGCCTGCTCCAAGCAGAGCAAGCTGTGAGATCAGATACAGTTGTTCAGAAATTTGTCCAGTCACGTCTTGAAAACCTCCAAGGATGTTTGTATTTCTGAAGCGTTCCCTTCCCTGGGCTGAACAGACTTTGTTCAGTCAACAAGCCTCCCGCATTGTGTCTCCAGCCCCAACCATTGATTTACCCCTCCACTGATCTCACCCCACTTTACCAACGTCTTCTGCGTTTTGTGTGTGTGCACACACAGAATGGGCTGCGATATGTAGATGGGGTCTAGCAGTGAGTGTGACGAGGCTCCTGGTGTTGTAGCCCTGGATGCTGCTGGCCGTATCTGTTTTCCAGGCTCGTTGCCAGCTCCTGCCCAGCTCACTGCCCTCAGGGTCCCCAGGGCCATTGCCCCAGAGCTGCTCCCCAGCCTGCACCATTACAAGGGTTTATTCCTTCCCAACTGCTGCTGAATTTCATGAAGTTCCTGTTGCTTACCCCTTCAGCCTGAAAAGAGCTGCCCGACCCACTGGCATATTGCCTGTTCCCCCCAATTTGATGTCCACTGAAAACCTGGTAGGAACATGGTATCAAAATCCAGAAGTGAATGTGGAAATTATATCTTAGGTCTCGTGTGGTACCTTCACATTTTGCATCTCTTTGAAATTGGCTTATTTCACTAAGGTGTGTTTCATGCTCCACCGTGCTATTCTCCTGTGTCCCTCAGATTGGCTGTGTAAAGTGGGGCTATTTCTGTGTCCGTGGGTTTGGGCCCAAAGGACTGTAGGACTTTTCCTCTTTACAATATCTTTCCCAGTCTTCTATAGGCTACATTCCATGAACTCTTCTCCTCTGAGTCATTTTTTCTCATATATTTTTTCTGTTGCTTTCCTCTGGATTTTCTCTAATAGATTCTGATTTCCCCAAAATGGGATGCCACAAATTACACAGAATACTCCAGCTGAAGTTTTACCATGCTAAGTGTTTCATGCCTCTTATATTGGCATATGAAAATAAATGTTACATATGATGCTTTTTTTTTTTCAATATCAAGGCATACTTGACTCTCTTTTAATGATAGATACTTTTATGATGATCCACTGCCTAATCAGCTTTATCTGTCTTGAATCTGTACATTCAGTTATCCCTTTGACCTATTTTAAAGTTATTCTTAGCTGAATTGTATCTTTTTAGTACTCCTTTGTGTTTGGCTTAATTCCCTGACAAGATGTGCTTTCACCTGGTCTCTGACACTTTCTCTCACTAGCATAGTAACCTTATTCAGCCCTTTGCATCTGTGTTTTTTCTTTTTGTATTAAAAATATGTCCTCTGTTTCTAGTCTTAGCACAGTCCAGAAGCTTTAGAATACCCTGAGACCTCAAATGGGTGGATTGTTCTGAGTATAAGCAATTAAAAAATGAAGCTTTTTACCTATAACCAGAACTTGTTTACTGAAGAAATTAACTGTAGTCGATGAAATCCTTATTACCACAAGTAACATTTGTTGCAGTGAGTTATCAGCTATAATGAAGTTTCAAGACTAACAACTAATTTTATGCTTTCCCTGTATCAAGCCTGCTAGAGCCAGAAATGTTTAGAGCAAAATGCAGATGTGTCAGCACTCATCATCCATCAGGGAAGGAGTCAAGTAGCAAGCAGCTAGATGCTAACTTAAAAAAATAAATAAATCCATTTTCTTTCATTGTAGGGCTTTAAAATCCTATTTTTTTTGGAGTAACTTAGAACCACTTAATGATATGATCCCGCCAAGAATTCTCTTAATTATTCATGACAGAATGTATATACTCCAGGAAAGCCCTCTGAAAAGAAGTGTCCATCTGGCAAAACAACGCTTCCTCTTCTCTAATTGCAACCCAACATTCACTGTCCTGACAAAAGGGGATTTCTGATGAAGTGGACACAACCAGCTGATCGCTTTCAGACAGCTTCACTGTAAGATATGGGTTGAACCACTGTAACGTACCAAATATTCTGTATGATAAACAGCAACAACGTATATAAATACATGGCATGAAGTGGCTGTGCTTGTAGAATACTTGAACATTTCAAGTCAGAGTTTACAGATGCAAAGTGGTTGGGTCTGCAAACTTGGATGACTGTAGCCAGTTTATAGATATCTTGAATTCTGACCAGAGTGTGAGCCAGCTTGTCGAGACTGGGGAGTAAATCCAGGGCCAAAAGGTGATTGTTTTCTGTTTTTCCTTTGACTGTGCTTGAAAATATCAAGAAAATTTACTTTTGATAGCCTGTGGTATTCTTGAGCTTCCCACCTAAGGAATGTGAAACTTCCTGAGTCGGCTGTGCTGAGCTTTTCTGTCTCGGCATGAGCTAACTGGGAAATTGTAGCACGCACTTACCTGGGACTTCAGACATGAAGGTCCAATATCCCGTCATGCTCTAGATACTTTGAACTCACTTCAGAATGGACTTGCCTAACACACCGAGTGGGGAAGCTCCAGATCTTTTCTGTGGGTCATGCTGACTATGAGAAAGCAACCAGAAAAAAAGTACCCTCTTCTCAATTAAAGCCCTTAATTATCAACTTTGGAAACTGGAAATTTAGTTTTCTCTCTTCACAAACTTTATAAAAACACAACAGTTCTAACAGGAAAGACAAAATAAAAAGACTCTTTCATCTTTTGTACTAATTTTGTGAATCCTACTTTTTATTTCCTTTTCTCGTAAGTAAATGAAATTACATGTTTTGTTTATGTTTAATGAGGCAGATTATTTCATTAGATATTAATTGCTATTGGGTTACAGTTCAAAAGAAAATAAATTAACTTAAATTCGATTCAAATCAAATATTGTTTTGCTGAGCTTTTGGCAAAGCAACAAACTGATAGACTTTTCTTTATAGTTTCAGCTCCTTGTTATTTGCTCAATCATCTAAGCAGACAGTATTTGAAGTTTTTAATCACTGAGGTTATGTAAGAAATTTTCAAATATGCGCATGTCACAAAAACTCAGTATTATTCTGGTAAGCTGATATTCTTTCTTGTGTATTTCTTCTTTAGATTGAGATGTATGTGCCAAATTATGAAAAACCTTTTTAGACAGTCTCACATTTTTCGAGAAATGGTCTAACGCGGCATTGAGTTTTACTGAAGGTGACTATACTACAATTACTAATTAGTTTATCTTCATAAAAATATTCACATTTTCTGGATCAGTAAGTTTCTTCTTTTTTGAAATAAACAGTCACTTTTTTGTATGCTGATAAGCTGCCTTTTGGGAATACTAGTCCGATGCAAATGGTAGTATTTAAACAAATGGTTAGGCAGACAGTAGAAAGGAGTTAATTATTACAACTAATTATTATAATTATTCATCACTTTTACCGGAGATATAAATATCGGGTTTTTGAGCTGCTACCTTCAACTAAAAGGCCCAAATTCAGTCAGAATCTTTTCCTAGAGCTACGTTAAGCTAAAGTGAACATGCATTTGCAGAATGAATTTGCACACAGAGATATGCAAGTAAAGCTAATAAATCTGTCATAATTAAGTCCACAATTGTTGTACAGCCTACATGCATAGGATATTAACATCATCCCTGGCTTGTATAGCAGTAGAGCCCCTTTTTTACTAAAATTTTCGATAACAAAGTACTGAGGAGTCACCAGGTCTGGTTTGCATTTGAACACAGACTAGCTTGTTGGTAATGTGTAGGAGCATTACATACACTCTAGTAACAGCACAGGTTTTAATAAATAAGGTGGCTGTAACACTACAGTTTGCAACAACAAAAATCTAAGTCAAAATAATAACTAAAAGCTCTATGGTGAGTTCACACTGGGAATTTTAAGCAGTTTAATCCCTCTCCATGACTAGCAATGAAATTCTCTCCAGGCAACTTGAATGTCAAAAGACAAAATGAGCTGTAAATATGAAGAAAGCTACACATATTCAAAGAAGTTTACATTTTGCAGAATAATGTTGTATCTGCAATGAAAGAATGTTTCGTTATTATTATTATTAGGACTTTTGTGCTGTGACACATCTCTTTCCACTTTATTTTTGTAGGAGAGGCAACAATTTAAAATTTGTTCTGTAGTCTGGTTCTTCAGCGTAAGTAGCTGATAGTAGTAATAGTAACACAAAGGGTGTCTTAAACCCTTTTGATTCTCGGGGCCTTTAAGGTGGAAAGAAGGAGATGCCAGGGAACTGTTTTACAAGCAAAAAAGTTATTTATGTTTCTATCTAAATGTCACTATCTAAATGTCACAATAATTAGAAAAAATGTGATTCCTTGTACAACTAGCATATATTATATCCTCACTCTACTACACTGTTTTTTTCTGCATTTTGGGGGAGTTGTATGATACACGTCAACAGTTCCAAGTACTCTATGCAATTAATACATCTTTAATATACATACACTTTATATTATAAACATGGAACAGTTGAATGTGCGTATCTTCAAAGCAAGTCTCATGTTTTATTAGTCCTTAAATAGTTTGGAAAATGGGTGGGCCTCATGACATGTTATAGAAGGATTTAATTGCTTTTAGACTGGGAAAAATGATTCTAAATTGAAGCATACCTTAGAGAATGTCCAACTGCAGCCCTTTCCAAGGGCACCGGCACATCTGCTGATGAAATCTTTAGGATTTATACTGGGAAAGTCAGATTCTCTTCCAACAGGCGTGTCCCAGCAGATGCTGCAGTTTACAGACGGGTTGTTGGAGCTGCAGGCACCTGGTTTGGCAGGTGCCCAGTTTGCCCCCTGCTGTATCAGCAAGAAATGCTTGCGCTGAAGGCAAGAACTGACGCGTGTTGGTTCATATCACAGCTCAGCTCTTTCCTCCAAGGGAGCGAGCGCTCTGGGTCACTTCGCTAAGGCATGGCCTGCTTTGCGACATGACGGTAGTGTTGACGCACCTTTTTGCTACAATGACACGCGCTAGCACTTTAACTGTGCTAAAAAGAGGTGCTTAAATGGGGTTGGTTAGATAACAAAAGCATGCAATTTTCTCTTAACAGGACAGAGAAGACTATTCCCTGTTCAGTACGCACTGAGAGAGACAGAGTTATTTAGGGAGAACACCGGTGAGGAGGCTTTTTTTACAGAAATGGCCATAAGCTCCTCCAACCATTCAACAACAGGATATTTTGACAGCAAAGTAGCTGCCGCTGTAAATCTCCTAATTATGGATCAAAGATGCCACCAACACATGATGCATAACACTGAACTGGTATAAGCTCACACAGCAGTTCAGAACAGTGGAAAATTTTCTGCTGGATTAACCTTTATACGAGTAGGTTCTATGCCAGATTTGGTATCAGATGTATTCTAGCCTCTTTTTGAAACCTACAGGCAATGTAAAAATGTCCAGGAAAAAAAAACATAAAGCTGGCATGTATTTTGTATCATCAGCTCTAGCTAATTTGACAGCTGCGCTTTCATTTTTATCTACCTGATTTGGACAAAATTAATATTTTTAGGAACCTCAAAGAAATGGTGCAGAGCTTTGGCAGCGATGCTCACAGACCAATGTTCTCAAATGTGTTAATTCACCAGCATTAGCCACTGTTGTGAGGCGTTTATACTTGAGATATCTGCCGAGTTCTCCTATGAGTGCAAAAAGTGCTTATGGACGCAGTCACATGTTTTCTTCCCCTGACATTCTTCCTTTGCCCACCTGCTGAGGTAACTTACACCATTATCACTTGGAGGGAGATCCATACTGCTAAATCTGGTATCAATGCAATAAAAATGCACGCTACTTTTCATCACAAGTACCACATAAACCTCACTATTGGAAAAGTACAAGTACTAAATCATCCTTTCATGTGTTTCTAAACGCTATGAAACAAAGGCCACCTTTTACAAGAGCCACCACCCTTATTAGAGCATTGCCAGACTGTCTGTGGTAATAGGAGTTTTATTTTGAAACCACATCTCCTCTATAGTGCAATTAGAATAGGATTGTCAACAAGAATTCTCAGAAATCAAACCGGTATTGTTTCCCACTTTTATGTGACAGATCATAGACTGAACATTATTAGAGAGCAGAATACTTACGGGGAATTTTTGTTGTTGTAATTGTGGTGAAGAGATGAGGGGTGGAGCGTGTGTAAATTGTCCACCTTTGTTGGTGTTGTGATGATGTTATTTTGATTTAGATGTGGGGAATTCTTTTGTTGATGTAAGTGACGTTTGTCAAGATTGTAGACTGTGTAATGTGTATTTTAATGGTAATGATAATTTAATGATAATGATGAAAGAAAACACATTTTTACGTTCTCAGCAAGAAGTAATTAAAAATCAGATTCCATAAGATATTCAGACACCTCATTCTTACTGATTTCAGCTGTATGAATGCTTTTAAAAATCTGGTCCGTAGACATATTTCAAGAGGGTTAAGGTTAGATTGCTACTGTTTTTCATAGACTGTTGTACTATACTGTTTGATTATTCTGTTTCGTGTAACTGCTCTTTATGTTAATTCTGTTTTTTCTTTCCTCAGTTATCTGCTGCACTAGGTGTCTCTAATCATCACTTTGGGGAAGATTTGTAAAACTTCCTTTTGCTTCACAGTGTGCAAAGCAGTACAGCCCAAGGGGCTATACACTTACTATTCCATGTACTTAGTTACTGTTTTGTTTTAAGAAGCGATGAGTATTCCTGTCACCCATTCAGCTGCTAAGGGAGCGAATGATCAGGGCCAGGCTGGATGGGGCTTTGAACAACCTGGTCTAGTGGGAGGTGTCCCTGCCCATGGCAGGGGGCTGGAACTAGATGGTCTTTAAGGTCCCTTGCTGCCAGACCATTCTGTGATTCTGTGATCACCGTGGGATCAGACAGATAAGAGCCAATCTATTCCCTAGCCAGCAGGAGGGGAATTTAAAGCAGTCAGAATTACCGGAGGATGCCATCAGATCTTTCTTCTGAAGGGGAATCTCTGGTACTGCAAGAATGGCAAAACTGTCAGTGTTATAAATTAAATCTGAAGTTTTAGCTCACATGTAGGGCTAAAGTTGGCAGGGGGGAGCTTTAAGCAAAAGCTTAAGGAAAGAAATACAGAGCGTTCTGTCACTGGTGCTGTTCCCTACAAAGGCTGAGAAAAATCTGTAATAAACCTCTGGTTAGAAGGGCAAAGCTGGCTTCTAGCTTCAAAGATTTGATTGTGCAGCAGCCTTGTAAATACTACATATGCTGTTTTTCCTCTGTGCAGGTACCTAAGCCAGACCGTACAGGAAGAGACGATGTTAACAGCCAGCCCTCAAAACAGGGAGAAATTAGCCATACTAAAACAAGCTCTAGGTGCTGTGGGATTCAATAGCCTGGTAAGTTACACAAGCTTATGCTATTTGTGTCTAAAACCACCCTAATCCTTAGTTAAAAGCAGGCCACACAGAGCTCTCACTGATAACTTTTTGTGTCCTGTTTTTTCTGTTGGTTAAGACCTTGAAACAATATACAGTACTAGTTCACTCCAGGGAAATTACTGTAATCACTTTTAATTAGATGCAGCACCAACAATGTAAATCTTTTTCATTCTTAAAGAGTCACAAAACAGCTTCAAGGTATAATACTCTGAACAATTAAATTACATAGATAAAAAGAAACAATCAAATCCCATATGACAGAAACCTCATAAAACCCACAGGAATTTTTTCCTCCTCCTGATTATCTCCCTGTCTCTTTTAATTTAGTGAAACACACATTCTAAATGCCTTTGCTAGCAGCACCTGAAAAGAAGTAAATACATATTTAGTCAAACAAAAGTAGAGCTGGATGACTTAAAAGAACTGACATAACCTCAAAAAAGAAACAAGAAGATAGGTCTGATGTTCATTTTTAATCCTATAAAGCTAAGGAAAATAATTTGGAAAATTAATCAAGAAGAGATTATGGAGGACAGAGGTGTGACAGAAATCAGAAGAAATTGAGGGCTGAGTATAAGAACTTGTGTAAGCTGTAGAATTCCCTTCAGTATACTTAGAATATACAACTAACTTTCCATATATCTCACATATGTGTGTGTTACATAGCACATTGTAGCTGAGACACTTCTGCAAAACAAATGCGTAAGCAAGCAAGAGTAGTTGTAGAAGGAGGTAAATACTTACTTACCCCTACGTGATATCTGGTATCCTAAGAAAAAATTGGAGGAAAAGTTGAGGTAACTGTATGCTAGATCATGGTAGGAGATGACAGATGGGCAACAGCTGTAATAAAAAGGCATCAAGGGCTATCAGAAAAAAAAAAAAAAAGTGAGTCTGCTGAAACTGTTATTTCGGTGTAAGGTAGACATCATGTAGTTAGTTGTTTGGCATTCCCTAGTTAAGGTAGTAACAAGTGTTCTTTGGTAACCTATGGCACCTTTTAATACAGAGAAGAGTGGGGTTTTCTATGTGGCCATATAAAAAACTGAACACGTATGGCTATATTTGACAGAATTATTGCTTCCTCTTAGCGGCTCAAGCTCTGCACCTGTAGACTTCCGTAGCAAAATTTCCAGGCACTTCTGCATTTAAGCCCAGTGTTCACAGATGGTTGGATCTCTCTAGCTCTTTCATTAACCTTTCTGTTCTGTTGAGGAAGAGGTTCAGCCCATAAATAAATAATGGAATGCATAATGAATCACATTCTAGAAGCCTACAGAAACTGTCTGAGAATACTTTACATACAAGATTCCTTTGGATCCAGGACTTCACTTTGCTCAGAGTTCTTGAAAGGAAGCAAGTTACCTCTTGGAAAAGCATAAACCATCTTCAAAGGTCCTCTGTATCCAGACAACATTAGAATAATCATTTAGGAGGCTGGATGTCTGTGGAGCTCCAGAATACAGCAGGCTGATCTCATGTAGAGGGGAATATCTAGATAAAACACATCTAAAATTTCTGTCCATTAATTCTGAGGTACATGGAAAGGTCTGTATGTATTATTCCTTGACCCTCTAGCTTCATTTAATGATAGATTATCTTTTTGAAGAGCTACATAAAAATTCCTTAACAGTCTTTAATGGTGTCTTGCAAAGTATGTTAATGTTTATTAAAAAAATGTTTTCAAGTTGAGAGGACATGCATCTTAGAGCACAATGAGAAAGCATTTGAGAATCTGGAATGTGAACTAAACCCAAGGCCTTTCCAAAACCACAAGAATAAACACCTGTCCCCACCTGCTATACAGTCATCCCCAAACCAGTTTTGAACAAGCTAAGGAACAAGCAAGAGGTGTGCTGTACCGGTGTGCCATTCCATCTTGCCTGAGAGGCCTTCCCAAGAAGCGGGGTGTAGCACCCTAGTTAGAATGCCGTATTAGTGTGACAGTCCTTCTACTGTGAGAGCTATCTGACTGAGACTCGGCCTGCGTACATTGCTTATTTTCGATCTTTTGCTTTGCTACTGTGTAATAACAAAGATACTCTTGTCCTATTTACACCTCTCATACAGTAAGAGACTGAAGTTCTTGTCTTAAAATGTAGTTCGGAGAATCGGACTTGGTTAACCAGTATGGGGGATGCTGTAGTCTGTATCCCAGAAAGATTGTAAGTTATTTTTAGTGTCCTCTGATTAGCATATTTATTAGAGAACAGAGCAAGAAGAACGGCTTTACTTTTTTTTTTGACCTGTTGCTTATGAAAACTGGTGAAAAATCATCCAAGCTTCATTTAGTGTATTCTGTGTTCATTGCAGTCACCTTAGATCAGAGGGGATGTATTGGCTGAGTATTTAATTTGCAGTGTATTTTTTAACCTTATAAGTGACACTTCTTACTGTCGCTTCTACTGTTTCAGTAGAATCAGGTTCCAAATATCATTTTTCAAAGATATTTCAAGAATTATCAATTATCTTTGCTGTGCATAATACCATGTAAATCAATATTGGATATCGGGTTTCTGCTTTACAATTTTAAAGGTGCACCATTCACTGTTATATAACTGACCTTAAAAAACTTCCAAAACCACAAGTTTTCCATGTCTTAGCATTTTTTGGTTCGTATTTCATTTAAAAAAAATTGTTCTTTTCTTGCTATGTTAAAAATGAGGCCAGGAAAAATCTAACCCTAAAGATAACTGCTTCACAGCCTTAGAGGCATCAGAACATAGAATGCAATCATGGGGGGAAAGTGTGTGGGTAAAGGATGTCTCTGATGTTAGACTTTAACTACAGGTTTTACTACCAGGAACCTGTTATAATTTGGAGCTAGACACTTTCTGAATGCAGTTGGCCGAGGTAAAATCAAACCTTGCTGTTTCCAGATACAGAAATTTTCTTGATGGAAATTCTCTATGGAGAAGAAGTGTTTATTACTTGCAGAAATAATGCATTCATTAAAGATATTTCAGTATTTTTTATCACATTCAGAAAAAAAACTTTCCTAACTCAGTAGTTAATGTGACTTACGTTAAAAGAAAAGGGTTGGGAGGGGGAGATAATGTTGTTTTACGTCCTAGATAGGTTCCAGTTTGATTTCCAAATCCAAATCTCCTGTTAATAGTTCACACCTGGACACTGTTTAACTTAGCAAATGCCGATGATACAAACTAGTAGAATTTGTGTTTTTATAAAGCATTGCTTTTCACTGGTGTGCCCAACAGATCTCTTCTTTATGTTTAATTCTACATAAAATGTGTGCAGGAGGTGGAGAACCTGTTTGTAATTCTCTCAGCAATTCTGCATCTTGGAGACATTCGCTTTACGGCCCTGACAGACGCTGAGACAGCTTTCGTGTCAGACCTGCAGCTACTGGAACAAGGTCAGTAGGACGTGACCTTGGAGCGTCCCCTGCTTGGTCCCACCGCAGGACAGTTGCGCTGATCCACCAACAGATGGAAACACAATTCCAGGGAGACAAAGAAGATGACTTCTGCAAACACATAAGTTACTGCTGTGGGAAGGCAGTGTCCGACTGACATGGATGTTTTATAAACTACAGATTTTTTATGGGATGAAATAAAATGCTGGTATTGCAAATTATCTAATTCAATGTCGTATTTAATGCTATCATTTGCCAAAAGAAATTGTACAGTGCACTTTGTGCAGTCTTCTTTTAAAATGTTCTTGCGGTGCTTGTCGACAGCTGAAGAATTTGCATTGAATTGAATTCCTTACATTCAAAATCTATGTCTTAAAAGGGTCTCTTGTGTCCGTGCTTTGAAGTTTGCCCTCTTGGTCACTAACAAATCTCCTCAAAGTGGCTTATGGATACCGAATGTCAATAAGTAGCATACCTTAGCTCTAATACAGAGAAAGTCTGCCAAGCCCTGGAAACTCTGCCAAGCCCTGGGGAAAGTCCTGAGTAATCTTTAAAGGCGAAAGTAAGCTGTAATGTAATATACAGATACGTTCAAACTTCACAAAGTGCTGATTATAGTAATCCCATTTTATGTGTTCATTAATTTTGATTACCCCTATGACAGCAGTCTTTAATGTGTGGGTTCTTTCACTATTCAAAAATAGTATCTACATGAGAAAAACTGTGATAAAAAATAAAATACACAGTAAAGCACAAATTGGGCTTTCATTAAATTCTCTTTTTGTTTCAGTGGCAGGGATGCTGCAGGTTTCACCAGATGAGTTTGCTTCAGCCTTAACAACTGATGTTCAGTATTTTAAAGGTAATCTTTCCCAAGCTTACATTCTCATAGATCAGACCTGGAGGTTATTTGATCCTTTTGATTTGAGAGTTTTAAAAGCAGATATTTTTTTTTTCTTGTTTCTTGCAGTGGTCTTGTAAATTTTCTGTCTGAGGATGATGTTTTCTGCCGTGCGATCAGTCAGACTGGGCCACTGGATTAGAAATGTCTTTGTAATACAGAACGAAGCAGTTTCACCATCTGATGCTGATGGATACCTGACCTGATTAATCTTACTAAAAGTGTGTCAGGATAACAGAATAGATATTAATACTAAAAACTACAGTCAACAGAAGTGTCCTAAAAAACCTACAAGTTTTGAAAAAGTTGTTTTCAATAAAATCCTAGTTCTGTGTGGTACTCACCATAGGATCCTAAAATGGTTTTTGTTGAAAGGGACCTTAAAGACACTTAGTTCCAAACCCCTTCCATGGGCAGGGTCAGCTTCCACTAGCACTCATTCCCTTCTCTGTTGAAAAGTACAAAGGTACATGCTTCCAAATGGAACATCTTGAGAGTGTTAACAGTTTTTTCAGCTTTCACTTGAGGATTCAGAAAAAAAACTAACACCGTGAATAGGTTTGGCAAAGAAGAAGTAACTGTAACTAAATTTACTGTAACTAAAATTGCTTAAGGCAAGCTCTGCAACATGCTTTCATCTCCATTTTCTGCTTTCTCTCTCAGGAGACATGATTGTACGGAGACACACTATAGAAATTGCAGAATTTTACAGGGATCTCTTGGCAAAATCTCTATACGGTCGTTTATTTAGCTTCTTAATCAACACAATCAACTGCTACCTTCAAAATCAAGAGGACACTGACAGGTAGGAGTGCCGTTATGAACCATTAGGTGTGCCATTATGCATTCAAATCCGGTTCCATAAAAGAAATGTAATTCCATCATTTAAAGCATTTTATGGTAGCATAACAGTGGTGATTGGATCTTTAAATCACTGGCCAGTCTTTCAAGTCATTTCCATGGTAACGTGTGGGTTTATTTATTTGCTTGTGTAGGGGACATGGTACTTTATGCAGTAATCTAGATTGTTGGTTAGAATCAGTAGCCCTCTAAGTGTTGACAATACAGAATGAGCTCAGTCTTTCAACAAGCAAAAAGTTTCTTGGTGTTTTTTTAGTGCAGAATGTACTTGTTCTTTCTCTCCAAAATACGACCTTAGCACAGGACAGGATTTTGTTCAAAGGCCTTCAAATAAATGTTTAAACTTCACTGAATTAAATATTCTAAGAACGTTCTGGATGTCTCTAGGTTATCATCTGCTAAATTCAATGCTGTTGTTATCCAGTGTGGTTTCTTAGAAACAAACAAACAAAAAAAAAAAACAAAAAAAAGATTCTTAGTAGAATCAAAGTAATAAACTAAAACAGTAGACCTAATTAGATTATCATATGCATGTGACTTGACGAAGATTCAACATCTCATATGCTCTGATGAGCTTTCTTATGAACACTAAGTACAGCATGTCTTGGCATAATTGGTAAATGGAAATCCACAAATGACAGATGTGGAACTTCCAAAGAAATATTCAGTATTTTTTCCTCATATCATATCTGCATTGGCTTCATAGGACAAATATTAATCAGGTGACCTCCTTTAGATTTAAAGACTTCACAATTTTATTTTTATTTCCATCCTATTTGTAGACCAATTAGTAATAAATCACATTTTCCTTCTATAGGCATAGCTGACAGAAACAGCTACTATGCCTGAGTAACTCAGAGCTTTCTGCACATAAAAGCTTTCCATCGTTATATATAGCACCAGAGTGCCTGGCTTCATGCTGGAGGCAAAAAAAAATGATTTGCAGTGACACAGAATGGTTTTACTTGTCTGTTTCTGATTGCACAGGGCCTTACAATTGCAGGCACCTGGACAACCAAGCTACAGCAGCTTTCCAATCCATGTCCTAATTTGAAATACTGTGTTTAAAACAAGGAAGGACAGTGGCATGTGTTCACATTCAGTTTTCCCATTCATTCCTGGGACTTATGGAACACAGGCTCAGCTCAGTGCATGTCTATGACAGGCAACAATACAGCTCAGGTGTTCCTAATTACAGTGAGCTCATTCGTAGTGGTTGAAATCTAAGGAAGAAATAATTTTTCAATGTGTAATTTTGCAATTTTGAAGTTTGATCTCTCTCAATCTTTCAGAATAGGGTGTTGTGTATCTGTTTTTCAGCACTGTAAACCTGTAATTTCTAGATATCATAGGATCTTCAAATAATGAAAGTCAAAGCTGTTTGTATATTGCTTATCTTGTAGCCTCCTTTTAATGCAATCATAAATGCTGGAGGTGACTTCTACATTGTGGAAATGTTTCTCAGGGAAACTATTTCTACCTGTGTGGTAACCTAAAGAACATGTGATGTCCTGGCTAAAACAGGACAGCTGTTTGATGTTGTCAGGAATGAGCAATTTGCAATAGTTTTGTATTACACTCATGCCTGAAAAAGGGGAGTTGTTCATTTAAGCTGGCTAGAGGAAGCTTTAGGCTGGCTAGTGACTGACTAAAGAAAGCTAACCAGCAGTGCTAAAAAGACATATTAACTTTTAGCAAGCCAAATTCAGCTTTGAATCTTTTTCCAAACTTGAAATGAAATAGCTTATTTTAAGTGCAAATGAAGCTGACTGTCCTTCATTGATATTTCAACCTCAATTGAGTTAGCCAGGATAAGATAAAAAAGTGCCTCTTGCACCCACTTTTTTTTTGGTCCAGCCGAATCATATTGAATAACTTTAGGAGTAAATCAAGGCATAGTACAGTTCAAGATGCAAGCTGGCTTTAATGCAAGTCGTTTTATGAGTCTGTGATGTATAGTGCAGATTTACTTCATATACATCTGAGCAATTCTATCAACTGGCAGCATTATACCTCCAGTTTGGTGGATTTTTAATGAATCTCTGTATAAAGATCCACCAAAGTCATTAATTGATGTGACTAAATAAGGCTGACAGATTTCAGACCACTCTTCATTCTCCAGTCAGAAACTTGCACATTCACAATTTAACAGGTGGGGCAAAGCCTTCATCAGAAACCTGGGGAAAGGTTTCTAACTCGGTTCTCTTGTTTTGTTGTGAGATAGCTTAACTGTACTTCCGTCCCACTTCAGTTAGAATTTATGAAGCAACAAAATTAAATTTATTGGCTTAATAACTCTAAGAGAAACATTTGATCTTGGCATTCTTGAGGAAACTAGTTAACTGGGTTTAACTTTTATGGTGAAGCTACTTGATTTTGGCCATTAATATTGATTTATGTTTACCGTGAAATAGCTTGTGGCCGATTTCAGGCAAAATGAAAGTGGTGATGGCCATTAGATGAAGGGAAGGGAAGATGAATCTATGAAAAGCTGCAAAGACCAACCTCTATAGATATGAAGTATAGAGGATAAAAGTGTTGCCGAAATCCAGCAAATTCATTACTTTATAATAGTATCAAATAAATACAAAGCAAGAGTTGTAATGACAGTGTTAAGTGAGATAATACACCTTCAGAAATGTTCTCCTTCATAAAAAGTTGCTATGATTTTGTCTAGTTAGAAGTAAATTATAACCACAGATACTAGTTTGGACTGGTGCAAGATACCTTGATGTTTATTACTTTATTAATCTTGATACTGTTCCAAAGAAGTCCACTGGGGAGAAACTGTTTTTCTGTAATTGGCCTCTAGAATGGGATTAAAAGAAAGCTATTAAAATTTCTCACAGGTGCTTATAATTATTATTTTTAAACTATTAATATTTATATTTGGTCATTTATATAATGATTTCCTATTCTACTGATTTTATTATTATAAAAATCATCTAGGCAAACTTCTTCCAAGACTGTTAACTCTCCAAAGTTTACTACTGTTCTATTTCCATTCAAATAAGTGTGCTGATTTTCAGTTTTGTAGATAAATGAGAATGTTCACGATTGGCTATATGTGGCATTTCAAGGTACTGGACTGCACATCGGCGAACTTGGATCTAGCCGTACAAATGTCAGTATAAAATATCTTCTTCCTCACATTTTATCAGCTGATTAGCAGAGTTCCTCTCTTATGTGGCCTGAAGATGGAGCTAACGGCAACATGGCTGCTATATTACAGACAAGCAAAGAAAGCTGGCATTCAGTTATACCCTCTGCTTGTTTCACCAGGTCAGCCATAGGAGATTTTTGTTTCAAACAGAGCATACAGAATATTTCTAAATAGGTAATTTCCAAAAGCTTGTGCAATCTGACCATGTGATCTTATTTCCAGTGAAATTCAAATATTGCCAGAGAGTAGCAGTGGTAACACTTGCTTGGGCAAAAGAAAGATCTCATGAGTCTCAATCACAAACATTTTTATACACATCATCTGAGTTATAGAATGAGAATCTGAAATAGAAATTTTCACAGCTTACAAAAAAAAAAAAAAATCAGTGCATAAACTAAATCAACTTATTTTTCTATTATTGAACCCAGTAGAAGGGTGCTGGGAATGCAGGAAGGACAGAAAGAGAGTTTGTGTTCAGAATGTGAATCCACAGTATAATAATTACCTCTATATGTGGAGGTAAGGAAATCTTTAAAAGAGGCAAACAGTATAAAGCATCTAATACGGCATGGTGCATAGTATTGTATTCTGAGATCTATTTCAGTCTGGATCATTTCCTCTGTTTCATTAAACCAGACAATGCCATTTTTAAAAGCATAGAACAAATCTTGCTTTAAAGACCTGGGAAGAGATGGTGCTACTTATGAGAGGGCTATAGATCTTAAGTCTATTAGCAAATGTACTTCTCACCTCCTGCCATACCTGTCACATCATTCGAAGAAATATTTGTCAGATGTGGAGCCAGTGTTTCTTTCTGCTGTGTCCAGCCACTGTGTCTATTTGTACCACTCACACCTGAGTAAGATAATATTAAAAAAAAATAGTGTTGATCAAGGTCACTGAGAGATTTGATAATGGCACCAAGTCTCAGCATAAATCTCAGAATCTTAAAAAAATCTCAGAAAAATCTCTCTCAGAAGTCTCAGAAATTAGTTTCCTTTGACAGTAGTGTGAGGTGAAGAACATATTCAACTGGGATTATTCAGCTTGTTCCCTTCAGGAGCTGTATGTATGACAACAGGTGTAATCTGTCCCCCCGGGAGAACTGGAGGAGTCTTAATTAGGATTTGGAAGGTCCTCATTTGAAGACTAGGTTATATACTTCATCTAATCCTAGAAATATTTCCTCATTAATCAGTATCACTTCTATTTTATCCAGATAAGACATTATCCAGATCAGATATAAGCCTACTGTCTTCCTTCCTGCTGACTGGCAGAAGTTGGAGGGAGAGCAAGTAATGTCATATCTGGGGCAGATGAAAAGGCACATTAGATCATCCTGCCTCGACAGATTCACCTCACTGCTTTACGTAGCCAGATTACAAAAAATGGTAGTGGGAATGAACCCTATGGATTTTGGAGGTGAAAACCATTTGGGATGAAAAAAAAGTGATCAAATATTCCATGGGTTTGTCTGAAGCAATGGGTCAGAAGTATTGTAAAGGGAATTCTGTTGACCTTGCCAGGAATGGCAAACATGTCACAAGCATCTCTTGATGAACAGTAAGATGTCTGCCAAGACGATGGATCATCAGACAGGATGTCTTTTGTATGTTGGGTTTTTTTTAGGAGTTGCCAAGAATTTTTATGGAGCTTGTTTATAATGCAGTTGTTAAGATCAAAAGGTATTTCTAGTCTGTAAGGACATCTTTACAGAGATGCCATGCTGAGGATAAAGGCAAAATGGGAGACACTCTAAAATGCTAACAGTTCACATGCTGGTTTGTAAATCACAAACATGAAATGAATTATGGTTAACATCCATGCCTGTTTTAACTATTTACAGCTATGTACTTGTCTAACAAATAAAATGTTTTTTTAAATATTGGCAAGTTGCTGGATTTTTTTAACTTCTGTGCTATGAAATATTGCCAAACTTGAAGTCAAAGTCTTAGTCCCCACTAAAACTATAGGTGTTTTATTTATACATAGTAAATATTGAGTATCTGAAACATAATGAGGAAAAGTGTCAATGCTTTTTACTAACCATAAAAGAATAAAGTAAAATAAAGGGATTTTTCGGAACAAAAATTGATCTTTTTCTAATATTTGTTCTTTTATACACTGGTGACATGCCCTTTCATTTGTAAACATGAGATCATTCATGCTTTATTTTGCCTTGGGAATCTCTGCTATGATTAATTTAAGGAAAGTAATTTTGTTGGAATTAATATGATTGACAGCTAGCAAAGAAAAACATATATGGACCTTCCCATATGAGAAGAAAAGTGGTATAAAACAGAGGAAGACAAGAAGAAAAAAAAACCAAAGCAATTTGTAGACACGCGTAAAACAGCACTTTTGATTTTGATGTCGTGCTGTTTGTTGCTATTTAGTTTTTAAAATCACATTTAATACAGAAAATTTGTGTCACGTTTGGTCAATTTTTCACATGAATGCCACAGTGTAGTCACTATTGCAGAGGATACAGAGCCTTGTTGTGTTACACTTGCCTTGTAGGCAAGATACTGGATTATGTAAAACTTCCAGCACTTTCAGCTCTTTTCATGTAGTGTGTGCATCTTCTATTAAAACAAGACCAGGATTATTAAGTGGAGTTCATAAAAAAAAATGGAGATTACATGTTTTCCTGTGAAGAAATGCACCTCCAGCAAATCAAGATATTTTTTTGGAAATATTATGGTTTTGATAAGGAATGTGATTTGAGGACTGACTGCTAAGGCTTTTACCTGGAGTTTCACAGAATCACAGAATCACAGAATGTTAGAGGTTGGAAGGGACCTTAAAGATCATCTAGTCCAACCCCCCTGCCAGAGCAGGATCACCTACACTAGAGCGCACAGGAACGCGTCCAGGCGGGTTTTGAATGTCTCCAGAGGAGGAGATTCCACAACCTCCCTGGGCAGCCTGTTCCAGTGCTCGGTCACCCTCACAGTAAAAAAGTTTTTCCTCATATTTTTATGGAACCTCCTGTGTTCCGGCTTACATCCATTGCCCCTTGTCTTGTCAGTGGACGCCGCTGAAAAGAGCCTGGCTCCATCTTCCTGACATTCCCACTTGACATATTTATAAACATTAATGAGGTCACCCCTCAGCCTCCACTTCTCCAAGCTAAAGAGACCCAGCTCCTTCAGCCTTTCCTCATAAGGGAGATGCTCCACTCCCTTCACCATCTTTGTGGCTCTACGCTGGACCTCTCAAGCAGCTCCCTGTCTTTCTTGAACTGAGGGGCCCAGAACTGGACACAATATTCCAGATGCGGCCTCACCAGGGCAGAGTAGAGGTGCAGGAGGACCTCTCTTGACCTACTTGCTACTCCCCTTCTAATACACCCCAGGATGCCATTGGCCTTCTTGGCCACGAGGGCACGTTGCTGGCTCATGGTCATCCTGCTGTCCACTAGAACCCCCAGGTCCCTTTCCCCTGCTAGGGCTAGGTTTGTTTTGGTCTTTTCCCTATACAAATTTTTATTTATTCCTTGAGAGAAAGAAAGATTAAGCTGACAAAATAATAGTCATGGCACTCACCTGGGATGCAAGCAATCCAGCCTCAAATCTATTTATTGAATCAGATGGGGAAGGGGTAAGCTGTCCGATCCGTGTTAACTAGCTCTTAATAATTGTAAACATAATGCAATATTTCAGTTGTTGTGCAATATTATATAGCAATTCATGTTTTATCTTCCTGTGAGGAAGGCTATAGATAAATGACAAAAAATAAAATAAGAATGAAAACTTACTAAGTATTTTGAAATTCCAAACTAACTTTTTTTTTCAAAATTTATTTAAATAACATAATAATTCTGGCTTTTCAGTATTAATCCAAACTAGTTCAGTTTTTAAATGTCTGATTCTTCTTTGTAGAAATGGACTGATTATGTTGAAAACAAACATGTTGTGACAAGCAATGTACACTCATGTCTAATCAGGAACACTTGAGAGCAAGGCTTACATTTTAAAGCACAATTTAAATTACACTCATTGCTAGAGATGGAGGTGGTGATATATCTTTATGCTTTTTGTTGTAGAAATTCCCTTGGAGGCTAATCGACCTCACGATAACCTCTCCAGCCCAGCAAAGTCATTTGAGACTAGATTTATTATGCAACTCTCTATGTCTGACATTTATGCACATAGCCAGTCTTGTGACGATCAGTAGTGCATTGAACTAGCATGCCTTACAAATTAAGACAGACTTCGTCGGTGTGATTTGGTATGATTTCTGAAGAAGGCTCTACTTGTCCTTGAGGATTTTTTCCTAGATTGTTTGGTAGTGCTCAATTTTTTAATGATTTTACTTTTTGTATTTTTTTATATGGGAATTTATTTTCTGGATGGATCCTCACCTAATAAAATAGTAGTCACTGTAATACAACTATACTAAAGCACTTCAGCAGTGGATCACCTTTTTCTTCTTCTCTATATCCTGATATACACATAGATTTAGACATAGAGGAGACATGAAAAATAGAGGAAAAATGCGGAGGAAAAAGTAGATTTCGGAAACAGCAGACTGCGTTATTATTTGTATGCATACAGACCCACACATTTACAAATTATGTTGGCAAGAGAAAGGAAAACTCATCTGCTTTAGAAAGTGTCCATCTCCTTTCTCAGGAAGCTGAATGTTTTTCCTTTGCTGATATTTCCTGTTCCAGAGATCCATTTGCTATAGTGCAAAGTCTTTTATCCTGTTGGCAGACCATTTCACTCTTGTAGACAAAGTTCCACTGCATTCACATAGGCAAACTGCAAAAAAATTTTGACTGCAACCCTCTTTTTGTGTTCTCTAATGCCACTGTGAAGAAAAAGAAAAACCCAGCCTCAGTGAGCCCAGACTTTTCATATTGACTTCTCAAATCCCTCCAATGCAGGCAACAGAATATCCCAAAACACTAATTTTGCTCCCTGTAGGGAACTTAGTTTCTTCTCCAGATCAGGTTTGCAATGACTCAGTCCGGAGCAAACAGAATAATGACACCTCTGTCACTTTCCCATTTCTCCTGTCCAAACCCTAAGCAACTGCCCTGCCCTAATCCTTCCACTGGGCCAAAATAAAAGCCCTTTCCTTCATGCAAGCGGGGGGTACACGACAAATTAGATGCACTGCCAACAAGTATATTTTTATGTATACAGAGAAGAATCATCTGTCTTCTTTATGCCCAGATCCTGGCCGTTCTTTCCCCTGAGAGATGTGACCTCTTGAGCACCCTGAGCTCACAGCCCCTGCTTGATGCTGGCACAGAGAGGACTTTGGCTTAACTGGTTTCCCTTGAAGTACACTTAGTAGGAGCAATTCTGGCTGTCAAAGTAGTATAAACTGGAAAGGGTAACTGAGGGTAACTTCCCCTAAATGGCTATCCCTCATCTGAACGAATTAATACCTATACCTCTAGTAACTGGACTTCAAAGAAGCTGAGATTTTCTCGTTCTTTTACAAATTTATTTTGTAAAGTCGCTCCTAAATGAATCTTGCACCCTACTTTTATATTTAAGATCTATATAATATCTTGGTGAGTAGAATGTTGATTCTGTTGTATAGATGGTCTGCTTGTGTATTTCATACCGTATTTTGGAAATACAGCCTGCTTTCATCGTAGAACAGAAATACCATTGTCAGAAAAAAAACCAGATATATTATTCACTTGCCTGAGTTCTTATTATCTGTCTTTTTTTTTTTTTTTTTTTCCCAGTGATCAGGTATTTGAAATTGGTGTACTGGATATTTTTGGATTTGAAGAATTTCAGAAGAATACTTTTGAACAGGTAAGTGGTTATATTTTGCTGAATTTACTGTAATTGTTAATGTTAATTCTTCTACTAAGGTTTTGGGTTTTAGCTAAAATTAGTGTTTTGGTCAAAATATAAACATACATGGAGGTGAAAATTTGCTCGTAGAATATGCTTTCCCAATCTGCCTATATAGTTGTGAATTAATACCGAGGCTTTGTACATAAATTTAAAAGAATCTAGTAAGCATCTGTCATAATGATTTGGAAGAGGGGTAGTATCAGCACTGAAAGACAATCTGAGAAAAATACTTGGTATTGTCTGTTTTCATGCTTGTGGGAGCAATGCTTCAACTAGGTCAGTGAGTAGGAGGACAATACACTGGATTGGAAGAAAGATCAAAAGGTCTTCAAATGCCTAGGAGAAAAAAAAAGAATGAAAATGCTGCATTATGCTTAAGTGCCATTACTGGCATATTCACCTCTGTGTGACTTTACAACATGTGACTTTTAAAAAAATTGAATTATATCCATGGAAAATAAATTAAACTTTAGCTCACTGAATGCTTAAAAATCCATTTAAGTATCAAATATTTTTGGAAAATTGTGGAGCTGTTTGCCTACCTTCAGCATTAGTCTCTGAACACCAAAGCTCTTGTGAATTATGTACTTCAGAAAGCATTAGCAACTCTACACAACACACTGAAAGAGATGTCTTGGTTATTGTTCAGTTGTTCATTTGGTCTGTCATGCAGCAGCAGAAAATCAAAGCATAGAATAGAAAATCAAAGCATAGAAAAGAATAGAGATGGCATCAGCAACAACAAAGGACCTGTTATTGTTTGAAATCAGGATTTGCCTCCTCATTCCCTGTCAGTCCATTGTTTTATGGTTCAACTTCCTAGTGAAACAGAAATCAGAGACGCATTAGTTCAGTTTGTGTAGCATGTTTACATCGCTACCCAACTTCCAAATGTTTGAAAGGACAAACAAGATGAGCTTAACTCTACCTTTGAAAGCGCATGTGTGAATGCAATGAAAGATAGCCCAGTTCCCCTCACACAAATCTCTCTGCTGTTACAGTTCTTGAACATGTTCTGAGTTAAGGACTGATGATGTGTGACAATACTTACAGTCATTTACTCAGTGTGAATATCTGCTTTGGGAGAAAATATCAAGTTAAAAAAATAAAAAAACCCACTTTATCAGACTGGATATATGTAAAAAAAATAGTCCAGACAACTATTGATTAATAAGGATAAAGTCTTCTATGCATCTTAAATGCATCTCAGAAGAGAGGGTTGCATCTTGGGACTTACTGGTTATTTTCTCTTGGCTGTGGTGCACTGTTTTTTGTTATGAAATTCACATAACTTCTCCAAATGACATGAAATACCATGAATTGTCGTTTCTGGGGTAACCCGTTTTCTACTTTGTGACTTCAAAGGATACTTGAAGGTAAAATATGAGACTTAAAGAAAGATGAGTAAGATGTAATTTATGCTATGATTTCTGCATAACAAACATGATAATTTCAAAGTCAACTTTGCATTCTTATTTTATTTTTTTTCTAAATAAATATATTTCAAAGACACCTACTGTCCCTCTAGCTGGCCTGAATGCATTTTGTTGAGTAATAGTGAGTAATACACTGAGTCATTATCTCAGAAACTACGAGACTGCATTCCTGAAAAAATGGAATAGAGGTGAGGGAATTACAGAGTTCATTTTTATGTGAACTCTATAATGTGATTAACACATCTGATTCCTGAAGTGATAGGTTTTGGTTTCAATGAAAAGAAGCAGTTTGTATCTCCCTGTGGCAGAATGTAATCATGCGGAATTACCTGAAACAGCTTGCAGTCAAAAGCAGTCTAGCCTAGTTCACTATTCTGCCTGGGCTCGTTAACCCTGATATTAAACAGGCTTGTTAGCCCAGATAGGGTCCTCATGCAAAACATTGCATCATGTCTATAAACATGCCCAGTGTCAAGGCCTCTGACTGCAGAACGTTAACATTAAATGTTAAAGCCAAACAGTGGAGGAGACACAAAAATTACTTTTTTCATCACATTTAGATTAGCATATTTTCAAAGGCATTACAAAAGTAATTTGGGGAAAATGAACCTTTTGTTTGAAATGAGTGCAAGACAGGGCATTCTTTGTGATATCTGTTCACCTACTTTCTTGAAAAAAAATTCACAACTGTTTTCAAGAAAAAAATAAAACCTCCTGATTGCCCCAGTCTAGGAACATTCCAAGAAGCTGTCTGAGTCTTTCCGGTGCTTCAAATCAGGTCAGTTGATAGGCAGTTTAATATAATTAATAGAGCAATATGATACTAAATCACATGTCTATTTAAGCAATTCATTTTAATAGACTGCATTTGAAGATGGTTCAGGAAGAGAGAGCTGGAAAAAAACAGGTAGAATAACTTCTTCACCCCAGTGAATGTGTTGAAATGACAAGGCATTAGAGTATTGAAATATCGAAGGCAAACAAAGAATTGGTCTAGGAATGGTTCCTGAACAATTCATAGGATGATAGATGTCAAAGAACTAGAACAGAAAGGTTAATTGTTATGGCTAAACCAAGAATCTGGGAACTTCTGCAGGTAAAATGATGTGACTGACAGTTTTATAGATGATTACAAAGAAGACATTAGAAGTTTAAAACAGTATTAATAAAGTTTTCTTGATGAACATTGGTATGCCTTCATTTTATAGAATATATATGACACATTCTATTTATAATAGCAAAAATAGGGTATGTACTTTTAAAGTAACAGTAAATAAGTGTATGAAATAAGTGACGGTGAGTGGAGTTCTGTTCTTTGGTGTGAAATTTAAAAGCTGGAAGACAAGGGACTGTTTCTAGAAGCCACAGTCTGAGAGTCATTGCTCAATAAAGATTGAAAGCTTTTGAATTACCAGGACTCAGAGAGTTACTACTCGTCAGCTGAGCTATGGTAAATGATTACAGTATACTTTTAGCTCACCCCAATTACAATTTACAATCACTTCCTAGCAGTGATCATTAGCTTGGCAACAGCATTTTCGTAAAGCAGCTGCATACCTGCTGTGCCAGAACAGCTTTGTATACGGTCACACTGGAACATAGTCAGAAGTGAGCGCAGATTTGTCCGTCCTATTCTGTACAGAAAAGGCCTTCATTTTGTGATCATTTCAGGAAATATGAGTGCTCCACCAAAAATAGCAATGGCAGTTTTCAGTGTTAGCTTTCAATGCTTTCTTAGGTTTCCTTTTTTTTTTTTTTTGAGAGGGACTATATTTGTTTACAGTTTAATCTGCATTCCTTTAAAAGCTGAAAATGTCTGCTTCACTTGTGGTAGAATTTAGAACTAGGGTTGGATCTTATTCATGGTTCCTTCACTCCAAATAGTGCAGTCAAGGAATGCTGCTATCTTCATTATACTTTTATTCTAGTATAAGTCTTTGACCACAAGAGCATGCAACACAAATGGAGAGAACTTACACCAGTGAACATAACAAGTGATAAGCACAAGGGAAGGATGATAAAGTTACCTGTACCATTGTCCTCTAATTGTTTCTAAGAAAACTGTATTACAGGAGAAGAACCAGACCTTAGAGCAGGAAGATTAGCTTTTCTCTTCGTCCCTGCAGAAAATCAGGTCTTTGTACAGAAAAGGAGGTCTGTAGTTGTGGAAGCATCATAAAAAGCAATAATGCAGTTAAATAAAATGGACACTAGTAGTCTTTTCTCTCTGATGTCTAATTCAAATGTTAAACTGAAAAATAATATTTAGCTCTTGGTAAATAACCTGTTTAGGTCTGGCATGGTATTTTACCTTTGTAGACTTCTTAGATTCATTGAATCATTTTGATTGGAAACGACCTTTAAGATCATGACGACTAACTAACTGTACCAGGCCCACTTCTAAACCATATCCTTGAGCACCATATCTAGATGGCTTTTAAATACGTTCAAGCCTGAATTGGCCTGAATTACATAGTTTAATAATTTTGCAGCACAGTCAGGCCCTCATGTACTTTTGACGCCTTTATGTATTTTAGGAGATTGTCACATAATAAAAAGTTAACTTGAGTTTATAGTGATTATGTCAGTTTTTCTTGTGGTAAGATATATCTGTGTAAAGTTAAATGACATGTTTCTTTAAATAACTCATTTGCAAATAAAGATATACATGGTGTGCATCATTTTAAGGCTTTACATATCATGTGGAGTACAAGCTTGTAATGTTATATCTGTCTTCTAAAATAATGTTAAGAAGCTTCTGAAAAGCTTTTATGATTAGAATTATAATTCAAAGTGATCAATACAGCATATCTTGCCTGCCACAAAGTTAAATAAAACTGTCTTTTTCCGTAAAATATGTAGACAGTATGTTGATTGTATGCTTTCATTTTTAATAAAATGAAATAACAATCTGAATCTTTAGAAATCCCACTTTTAAAACATAGTGATTTTATTCAAGGTTGTCCTTTGTCTGCACTATCATGCATTGGTAAATATAGTTGGTAACAGGCATGTGGTTGTAAATTTTGTTTTGTTTTGTTTTTTCTTACTGTTATTTGCACTGGTCTATTTGATTGTATAGGAAGTACAAGTTGACAACTCACTGGTGTGAGTTTTTAATGGAAAATTCAGGCAGCTATTACACGTAGGGTCTTTTCCCTCATCTGAATGTTAATCCATATACTTTTAGGGTTGACCTAAATATTTTATATTTTTATAATGACTTGCTGGTGAAATTGCCTTTAAACACTTTATTCATGGAAGACATAGTTAATGGCCAAAACAATTATGTGAGTAGCTTAGTCTGAAAAGAGCTGGTATATGATGATTAACTGCATCATTCCTGTACAAAGGTTTCTTCCACACTTTTAGGAATTTCTGTGTTCTTAATCTCTTAGTAACAGTTAGTATAGCATTGGAGGAGAATTTAGAATTTTCCACAAAAATTTTCACTTTAATATAAAACAGTTGAAACATTTATTCTGCAAAGTTATCGCTTACTTTGTTTGCAGATCATGAGCTTTGAATAAAATGTAAAAGGTCCCAGAATAAGCTGATAGAACTCCAACCTGGTTTTAACTGAGACTCAGATTCCTATTAAAATATTTGATTTGCAAAAGTGGCACTACACCTCTTAAAAGGTAATCAAAGAAAATATTTGAGAGACTTTTAGATTAATCATCACTCCAAACTTTGAACTTCTCTCTTGAAGTCCATTTTCTTGGCAACCTTCTCTTTGTACATCAATAAAATGAAGAGAAACTAGAATCTCGTAAAATGTGCCTAAGTATTTTATAACATATATTTGAACAAAATACGACAAGGTCTTCAGAGACTGCTTCAGACTTTGGTGACATTATATGTGGAAGCAGACTTTGAAAGTCTTTGTTAACATTGAAATAACAACAGAATCAGGATCCTAACCAAATATGTCATTATTTTTTCTAAAAGCACATTGCATCTGTGTAGTCATCCTGAATATAAACGGCAGGAGAATATTAAGCATACCAATTTATACATAGAGTTACTTCACTTCAGTCAATAGAATTAGGGTAAATGTGCACTATATCTGACAGTGCTGGTATGTGATAATTCTTATGTGAGATTCACAATGAACTGTGCAGGCAGAAAACTGTTTATTCCCAGTTTAACACTAATAGCTGTTAAAATGTAAATTTCCCTAGGGTCTTGCTAATCTATGGCCTACCGAGAGATAACATGTTGTGAATTGACATTTCATCAAATTCAATATTAGGCGTGCAGTAAAACCTGCACCGATGAATTATGCAATAAACTTCTAATACTCAATTTTTTTTCGTGGTTTTACAATAGCTGTGTGTCAACATGACCAATGAGAAGATACACCAGTACATCAATGAAGTGCTTTTCCTACAAGAGCAGGCAGAATGTGTACAAGAGGGAGTTGCCATGGAAACGGTGTATTCTCCTGGTAACCACACTGCGGCCTTGGATTTTTTCTTTCAGGTAATTTTCAGAGCTATTTTACACCACCTGTATTTATAGACGATGTTAGAATTAGTCTCGAGGAGAAAAGACAATGCAGAAAGAACCGTGCCTTGCCGATACCGCCTAAGGAGACTTTCCGCTGTGCCTTTTGCAACTGGACTTGCCCATCACTCATGGGCTGTTTTAGCTACCAGCACGCTTGTAGCAAGTGTGGGTAGAGCCCTTCCCATGTCTTCGTTTGTGAAGCCTAGCCATGATGAGACTAATGAAAACTTTTGCCTGCATTTTCTGATTTATGATTCTGTAGAGAAAGTTATGGGTCCAAAGAGACCATAGAGAGGGTTCTCCTCATAACTGCCCTGGTAATTCGAGAGTGAACAGAGCTCTCCAACAGTCCAGGGTTGAGGAAGATGTTACAGAAAGTCCATACCTGTACTGGTTCCTGTGTACATCTGTGTGTCATGCCATGTCATTAATGCAGCTGTAGGACTGATGAGTCTTTGTTGTAAGCCTGGCAGTTTCTTTTGTGCCTGGAGCTAGTCTCGGGAGTATAACTTCTAAGAAGGAAGTAGCCCAATTGGTTTCCTGAAAGATCAACAATAATTACAATTTTTGGCAACTGAAATATTACTCCCCATGTTTCTTGTGGAATTCTCTGACGCGCATAGCCTTGGAGACTTACCAGAATATTTTAACCATTTTTTTCCTTTTCTGTGAGATGATATATGATTCTGTTTAATCAATTACAAACCACAGTACTCTACAAGGAAAAACTGAAATTCTCTTGCTCTTGCATAAAATGAGGAAAATATGTTTTCCATTTCAGAAACCGTCAGGTTTTTTGTCAATGCTGGATGAGGAAAGCCAGTCTATTTGGTCAGTGGAACAGAGTCTTTCTAAACGCATTCAGTCTTACCTGGATACATCAGACACAAATACAGTGTATTCCTCAACAAAAGACGGAAATGGTAACCTTGCCCCAAAGGATCAGGGCTCCACCTTCACTGTTATGCATTATGCTGGGAGGGTAAGTTGTTTGGATGATTAGTTACACACAGTTAATGAAAAAAGTGTAAACAAAACAAAATTCTGCATGGCTTCTCCAATTCCTGGCTATAAATAACAATTCACTTTTGGATGGTAAATTTTCAGAAGGCAACTTAAAATCTCAATGCAATATCTAGTGTATAAAATCTGTAGATTGTATCATGTTGTGCAGAATTCTGGTCATCTTATTCTGGATCCTAAGTTATATCCTCACTGTAAGTACTTTATGAAGAAGGGGGTGATTCAGATACCTCAGCATAAATGTTTAATGCCATTTTAGTTGGCTGTTACATTGTTTTCAGATGTTTTTCCAGAACACTATAGGTTCCTTACATATAGCCCATATATGTAGATACTGTAGATACAAGCATGCATCTGGTAAAAAACACAAACATGGAGGTTTTTTAGTATTTGTAATCAAAATATGTTTTTTTCATCTTTTTCTTCAAAATCGCAGAGCGTGCTAAGTGCCTAAATAAGGCTATAAAACAGGATGAATGTTTTGCATTTTCCCTCCTGCAATGTTCATAGGAAAAGTGTAATTGGTTCTGTCAAATAGGCCTCTTATCCTTTTCTTCCCTATACTGCCTCAACCACCTGCAGCCCAAAGCAAGCAAAATAGGTGTGTGTTTAAGGGATAGTAATTTTTTTAGATAATCTGACAGATTGGCCCCTTTGTGATTAATCTGATGTGCTGTCACTTCTTTCTGTTCAAAGCATGGTATTTGAAATGAGCTCGTGAATGTAGATTATATAGGCACAATAAAATGGTAGCTCTTAGTTACTACTTTTCCAAAATTAGTTACTACTTTTCCAAAAGGTGTGTTCAGGATGTGTCTTCAAGTCACTGAAAGGAGTTGCTGTCTCTGTCATATCTCAAGATAACATTATATGCACTGAACTCTCCAGAACAGAGGAGAGGTTGGAATGTGCACACTCAGATTTCTTTAACCAGATCAGGGTCCTTTATCACAGTATAAATGGGGAAAGGTCTGTTTTATGGCTCCTCGTTTGGAAGTGAAGTCGATGGAGGTGTTGAGTAATGTTCTGACACTAGCAAATTTGTTCCTGCCCAATCATAGAAATGTGGTCATTATGGAAAGGATTAAGACTATTTGGACAGTGCTTAAATTCCTAACCTAAATACTTTGAATAACTACCTGGAGGCTCTTCTTTCATTGTAAGGCCTTTCATTTAGACTCAAATTATTTGCCAAAGTTAAGTGGTATGGATACCTTCACTGTTGGGACTTTTCAGTAGGAATGCGGACATAGAGGGATTAGATAACAGCACAAGGAAGATTTTATGAAACTTATTAGCACTTAAAATGATAGACTTAAGAACTGACTGTGAATTCCAGATGCCTGATTTAATTTACAAATCTGTTCTATAGTTGTTAGGTAAATATTATTTTCATGGAGTTCTGTTGTGATTATATGAATTTATCACAAGAGCTCTAAAAGGTTCTACACACCAGAAAACTGACATGGAAGCAGCAGAAAGGCAGCTGAATTAAAATCAGAACAATAAGCACATTTCTTCCAAATGAAAAAAAAAATATTTCTCTTATTCTCTGAACAGAGCACTCAGCATAAGATTTGTTGAGATCAGAGTTTCGGGTGCCTAGTTCTGAAAGTTAAACTGTGACTGGTGAGGAGTTCACTGTTCATTAACATGTGGTTTAGCCTTGCATGGTTGTTTAGATTATTTTCTTTATAACGTAGACACTTGGTTTGACCTTTTCCTAATAATAGTAATGACATTTAATCTAAAAGTATGAACAAATAAGACAACTCTCCAAGTAATGTAAATTCACACATTCTTTTGAAGTCAATGGAGATCCTTTGATTTACACTGGCCAAGGAACAATTCCAGACAGTCACGTTGTTCTTTGCATCCTCATGACAGTAAAATGCTTGGCCCTGCCAAAACCGAAAAGTTCCTGTGAAAGTGCTTAACTCTCCTGACTTCAATAATGACTGCGTGAAATCCTTATGGACACTTGCATTTTTTATATCTCATGAAACCATTATCTCACAATCACAGATTGACATTTCCAGTGATTTATTATATGTATTTACATGAAAACTGATTATAGCATTACTGTCCTAAATAATGGCACAAATTGACTTTATTCTGAGACTACTAGTATGTCTTCATAAGTTGAATATGAAAAGCTAGGCTTTTAAAACTGCTGATGCTGTTCTTTAGATTGTACTATTATTACCTTTAGTAGCTTTTTATGGAAGTCATTTGTGATTTATGCTTTATGAAAATTGTTAAAGGATCAGGCTTTTAAATTTATCAGGTTTTATTGGCACTCAAAAATAAGGGTTTCGTATTTAAAGTGATAGTATAGTTTGGCAGGTTTTGAGAGCCAGTTTTATAGTATCTTTTAATTTAATCTAAAGTAAGTGAATTATAAAGCAATTTTTCACTGTATCATTATTTTCAGAGATCCCCAAATTTAAAACAAGGGGGCTTGATATTATTCTCACCACAATTTTTTACTGATTGTAACTCCTTTAATTTGGTAAAGCTTCTCATTATTTACATGAGTATAACCAAAATATGAATCAGACCCAGAGGACAGGAAGAGAATTACTGATAAAATGTGACAGGTAATCAAACATGGAATTTTTTCTTCTAGGCCTAATCATTTACAAGGCAGTGATGTGACTAGGCTGGTGGTTGTGGAGGAAGACCCACTGAATGCAGGCTCTTTTTTAAACAGAGGATGAAGGCAGACTTTGTGATTTCTCTGGGTAGCAAAGGTTGTAACCACAACGTAGTCTGCAGCCAATGTGAGACAGCTGCTACTCCAAGTCATCTAGAGGAAAAGAAAAAGTTCATATTCTATTTTGGCCCTTGTATGAATTCCATGTGAACCCATGTAATTTGGGCTCCTTTTCGTCAGTAGTTTATGTATGTAGCTCAAAGTCTAGAAAGATCTGGGTTCATATCTTTACTCAGACTCTTACAAGAGGTATTTTGGCAACTCACAAGTGCAGATATACTGGGAAATGCAGTATTAAAAATATTGCCTCACTGAAGAGACCTTATCTGTGTATTCAACTGAGATTGTTAGACAGCTTTTTGTGAGCAAAACTGGTATCTCTAGCTTTATATTATGAGAGAGTTTTAGCTGATACTGTTATGTCCATGCAGAACCTCTAACATGTCCCTACCTTAACATTTTCTGTCAGGATAGTCATAGAAAAATGTTCTTTTCTCCCCATATCAATTCTTTTTGATTGACTGTAGTCATGCATTGTCAGGTACTGCCCATTCTCATATGCTTTATGCTCAATAGATTTTCATAGGGCTACATATACCGTACTGTTTTCCCAATCATAATTAGCCCTGGACCATTCCAAAAAAAGGCAGTACTGAGAGAAAAGAGAAGAAATAATGGGTTGGAAGTGAAGAAAAAAAACATGAGGTCAAAGTGCACCTAAGATGGGATGTGGAAAGAAGATGCTCAGAGTAATGTGTAAGGGAAAAAATCCTAAAGAATTTGGAATCTGTTCTTGAATTTCTGGTAAAAAAAAAAATGCTTTAAGAAAATCTCTATATATGATGCTATTCTGAGAGACCTTTGAATTTTTTTCTCACTTTCCTTACTATTTTGGAATTAAGAAAATAGAATATAGAGGAAAATAAGATGTACAAGTTAGCTTCTGCCCACAGAAGAGATCAGCGCAGGGGTGAGAGTTTGAAAGGAAGCTGAGAGAGAATACTGTTACCTGAATGTGACAGAATGATCCTCTGGAAAACAGAAGACAACTTTGTATTAATTTCTTCTGAATTTCACTATTATACGTGCACAGCACTGAATCTGTCTTTTTCTGCATGAGCAATATGATACAGTTGTTAACTATATGAACACATAGTCAGCAAAGGCCACTGTGAACATTAGTACTTGATCATATCAAGTATTTTACTTTATCTCCCAGTTTTAATTTTGCGGCTGAACAGAATCCTACAATGCTTGACACATTATGAGTCTCCTCTAACAGCTATTTAATGTCTTGGTATCTGAGTGCTCTAAGACAAAAAGCTTATCTGCTCTGTTCAGGCAGAGGGTAGAAAAGAATGATTTAGGTTCTTTCTGACTGAAAAAAAAAACCCTAGTGGAAGGCTTTATCTGAAGGTTGTTTAACACGTTTGCCTGAACACTGGCAGTCTGATCTCTTCTGGAAAAATTCTGCTCATCTGGGGCACTGCTTTGTTTCTGATGCCTAACAGGAACGTGAGTATTCTCAACTGCTTCTCACGGAAACTGTTGGCCTGGCAGGACCATGGGAGGCGAGGCTTGCCGATCCCGTGCTGCGTGCTGCAAGCTTGCCTTGAGGAAGTGAAGTCTTTCATGGGTGCAGTTGATCAGTGCATCTGACCATCAGCTGAAACTATACTAAGAATGTGTAATACTGAATTTCTAGGTACTTTTATTGATCACATTAGTATTTACGCTGTGGGCACTGGCGTAACCAAGGGCTTTATCTCTCTGAACTCTCAGCTGGACTGGTGGTCATGATTTTTGAAGGGTAACATTCCATCACAGAACTTCCTTGAGGACTCAAAGTTCTTATTTTAAATTATATGGAGTAGTTGACATATCAATGAGTAAATGGGAAATAAACTGTCTTAGCACAATGCCAAGAGACACAGCTTTGCCTAATAGTGGTATTTAGCATACCAGCGTTTGAGATAATGAGCTATTTGCCCCATTGTTTGTGTAATCTGGGTAATAGGTCATCATAATTTAAGCTTTCTGCAGTTTAAATTTATACTTGAATTTATAAATCAGATAAGCTTCTTGTTGCTATTTGCCTTGCCACTGTTTCGACTTATAGTGCTGTAATAAACCAATGAGGCCTAAAGAGCAACTTCTTTGCTCTATAGACCAATGCACATAACGTCCTTTAAGTACAGATCAATGTCTGTTCCCTTTCTCAGCTGTGTGCATTTCAGAAATACCTCTCAGCTGTCAGCTCACCTTTACCAAGACAGTCTTCTCTGAAACGCCTTATACGTCCCAGGCAGACTCTGAAACTGAACTTCTAAATCAAAAGACAAAAGGAGATAGATTAATCAATAAGGATGCTTTCATTTTCTCTATTTTTTCCCCAGGCTGGATCCCCAGACATAACAATCAAATCAGTCTAGTCTAAGCTATACCAAGGCCTATAAAGGTTACCTGACAAATATTCTCTCTTTCAGGCAGTCAAGCTTTTTCTCCCTTTCTCTCTCTTTTTCTTTCTTTAAGTAGACTTGATTTTGGACTGTCACTTGCAGGGGGAGATAACAGAGCACTTGCCCTCACCTTCTTATTTTGCTTCTAAATATCTACTTGTTGCAGTATGCTGCTATTTCTATCAGTGTTAGAATAAGACTTTACAGACTATATAAAATTATTTACTTCACTCATTGCTTAACAAAACTTGTTTTGGCAGAGTGAAAATCCCAGTGATACTAAAAAAAAGTCACATTGAAACATTTAAATGATAACACTCATGTCTAAGTACTGGTAGAAAATTAACAACTACAGGTGACCCTCTGTGGACTGAAATTGTCCTTGGACATGTTCTCAAAAACTGGCATTGATGAACATTATGTGTAAAAGTGGCCGTGTTGATAAAGTATATTGGGAAATTCAATAAATATAGATAAAGTCCCTTACCAAAGTCAGATGTTATGAGGAGGGATACTTCAGGAGAGAAAATGTGCGGTGGAATGGCATGAGGATAATTAATGAAGCAAAGAGGCAAGAGTATGTAAGAAGAGGAACATGCAGTTCCCAAAGTTAACTCTGTACACATTTGGCGTGTCAGCCTTCTGTTGTCTGGATGTTGGTTTTTTACCTCTTATTTGTACCTGCTACTTCTCATGATATTGAAAAGAGCTATGCCAATTTAAATGACCAGAAAACAGGTTTGAACCAAAAAAAAAAATGAAGTATTTTTTCGCATAACTAGTTACTAGTGAAACTCCTTGCCACGAAGTGTTACAGATTCTGAAAACGTTAATAAATTCTGGAAACAGGCTCGAGGAGGAAATGTCAGTCAAGAGATATTAAACACAAAGATGAGATGAGCTCCCTCATGGGCAGAACCCTGGAAGCTGAGAGGGGATCTGATGGGAGGCAGAGTGGAAGCATTCCTCACTATTTTTCCCTAAATATTCAGAACTAAATGAACATTTGTTCTGCCCCACTGCCATTGTGCTTAGGTTAAGATCTCTTCCTTTCTGAACTTAAGAAGGAAAGCAAATCCAATCCCTTTCTTCTTTTAATCTGTTTTAATGAAATAAAATGCAGGGTGGAACTGCACACTATTTTCTTTTAAAATAAAAATAGTTCCACTAGTTCAGATAGTATCTAAAGATCTTGTTTCCTGTGGTTGGCACAGAAACATGTAGATACTGTTTACTCCAAACGGTTCATCACATAAAACAAGATAGAACAAACACTTCCAATACATAGAAGTCAAAATAAGGAATATGTTTTGTAATACTAGAACCATAATCTAAGTGAGTGGCATTTCCTGTCTCAAACATATAATATTTGTTTGGTTTTTGTCTTCTCTGATTAACTATCCACTGTGCTTGAGTGCCAATCAGTGCAGAGTTTTAGCCAGGTTTGTTTTAGAAACGCAGTCGAAGAAAACTGAGGGAAATATATGTGCTTTAGGCAAAGTGCTATATAGATTGGCATCTCTGATGAGGGCAGAATTAAATTAATAAAATTGGCAGCTAGAAGTGGACTTCTTTCTTTTTCTCCTTTGTGGGACTGACAATGAATATGGAACCCTAGAGTGCCATTTCATTGAGTCAGTTTTCGTGTCTTTAGGCAGTGAATTAATTTACCAAGTCTATGGGAAAACTGTAGAGAGTTAGCAATTTCTTCATGAGAGGGAATCCTGCTAACTTTTATGTATTTTATGGGATATGAAAGATGTCTTATGAAGTTGGTGATGTATTATAACAGTGCCAGTACTGGAACTTCTCCCTGTTTCAATCTAGGTACTTAATCATAACATACTATCTCCCCCTGCTATACTTACCTACTATTCCCACCAATATTAACTCTTTTCTAATTTAGTCAGAGCCTAAGACATTCAATTAGGAACAGGCATTATGGATTTGTGAAATAAGTTCTCTTAATTATCTTTTATGGACCAGTATGGTAGAACATTTACTTTAAGTACACTAAAAGCATTTAATAGTATACTTAAATTATTCTAATAGTTTGCTAACTGTGTTGTATGTTCTTAGGAGATGCAATTAGAAAATTATATAACATTGCATCTGCCAAGGAAAAGAACATAATTCTATTGTTATACCTTTTCTATGTCAGATGCCATACTAATTACATCATTTGACAATTATTAACTGTAACAGATTATACACATCCAAGTCATATAATCTCTTTCGTGAGTAAGATAGCATTACATAACTGTCAAATGACCCAATGGAAAACAAAATTAATGCACTGATTAGTATTACTAATCTTAATTATATATTTAAAACTTTGTTAAATATACAAGAACAAAATTCCCTCAAATATCTAAGGTGCTTAGTATGTAGATACAATTAAAATAAGCCCAACTTTTAAAAGGCTTTAGATAGAAACATGATCTCAATCTAAATAAAACCAAACTGTATTCTAAGAAGTTCCCATTAAGTCTCTGCCTCATCCCGGAGGTACTACAATTATAATTTTCTTCCTTTTTAACTTAAAAAATCCCTTTGGGTTCTACTATCCTGCAAGCCAGAGCTATTTATATATAAAGCCTGTAAAATAAACCAGTTGTTTGTCTTTCAGAAAGAAAAAACAAACAAAAACAAAAACCCACGACAAAAAAAATAGGCTCAGTGACTGCTTTTTTATTTTAGTGCTGCTTTTCTATAGTGTCTCCTGGGATGAGATCAATGTTAAAACAGCCACTTGGTCATTTTTCTTCATTTTGAATGTACCCTCAGGAACTCTGGCTAGAGCCTTGCATTTTGCTCTCTTCTCAGAGTGCCCACCACATATGTTAGAGTTTGTCCGCAGTCAGCTGATCTATGGAGTGACAATCTGACTGTCTGTTTTTGAAATTATAACATGAGGCAACTAAAGTGATCCAAAATCCTTATGTGCATAGTTGTTAGAAAGGTAAATGTGCATAAGCTATAGGCTGAATTTGCCCCCAAAGGACGTATAAATGGCTGGAACTTGTCTTGAGTGTGAGCTGGGTCTCAGATTGCTCCATGAGAGTTTTGTCATGGTCAGTGTGGGCAGTTTCCCACTGGCAAGGAGATCTGTGATCTGGGAGCGACTTGCTCATCCTACAGGGAAGGTGATGTTTAGGTCACTGTCTTCTGCTCTGCATTATACTTTTGATTCAAAGTCTTGCACCATGGGAATGTTCTAGAATCAGTCTGATGAAATTCCCTCTGCTTTCAGAGACACACAATGTTCAACAACTGGTTCTTCTGCTTAGCATTGTTTGCTCTAAGAAAAGAACGAAAGACACTACCTGGTGCCAGCCTTTGTCTGTTGAGTTGGAAGAAAAACAGCTTCATTTCTACTGCTGTAAGATTTTTTAAAAGGTGTATTGGTTATTACTAACGATGTCACAACATTTTGTTACAGGTTACGTATGAAATTGCAGGTGCGATAGAAAAAAATAAAGATTCCCTTTCACAAAATCTCATATTTGTAATGAAAAGTAAGTAAATAGTTTTGTAGTTGATGTTGTGAGAAATCAAGATATTGTAACTTGACTTTAATTTTCATTTTAGTTTTAAGAGAAATTTTTATCTATTTTATTTCCGTTTAAAACAAAAAGTCACCCTGATCTTTTTGAAATATCCAAGCATTGTTTGAATGTTACTCTCATTTAGAAAGCTTTTAGAATTCTTGAACATAAGGCATCTTCGTCATGTGATGTGATGTAAAAAAGCAAGAAAGTATAGTGTGATAGATGAGTATGACTTAAAGAAACCTTTAAGTATGAATTGAAACAAAAATAAACGCCAGAAAATAGGGAAAGAAAATAAGGCTTCCAAAATCATAGAGGCTGTGGTGGGATGAACTTCACTGCTTGAGTACCTTTCTAAAAGCAGGAACTTGTGGGCGTTCTTATGTTTTTCAGTGAATAGATACAAATGTCCATTGAAATACAAATTTAAATACCTTTCCATGTGCTTATTGTATAATTATGCCTAATAATAATGCATCCCAGTTTATTAATTAATGATTCATAATTAGATTATTAAAAACCTCTATCATTTACCCTTTCTCTGAGGAAACCCAAAACATTTTCCTCAGGGAAATGTCAGTGTGTCCTGAGATGTTATTTGTCTTTTCTCCAACCACTGCAAAGTTTTTCATTTAGTATATTATACACTCGTATTTCCATAGAAATATAGGTCTTTTGGAGATCATATTTGCCTTCCAAATCAGCCCCACTGTTACAATGTATTATTTTTAGCAATTTTACCCTAGTAAAATAATTGATGCATTTTAAAGGCAAATGGTGTACATTAAGGATGAAGGGGGGGGGGGGGGGGGAGAGAAGAACTGATCTTGAATGTAATCCTATTAATAATAGTTTTAGAGATGTCCTAGTTCTCACTACTTGGAATTTACATGATAGTCTGCCAAAGAGTATAAGAAGGCATGTTCCAGTATGTTAGTATTATAATGACAAGTATAATTAATGGAAAAAAATCTGAAGGCAGAATATTTGCAAGGATGTAAGTCACCTAAGGGCTAAGTTGCTTTTTTATTAAGTAACTTAGTCTTAAAACCTATTGATTATCAGTTACATATTTCCTTTAGGGTCACTTTCATAAGTTGTATAGTCGTATACCTTAAGTGCATGTTTGCTTGATTTTTACTGAATTTACTTTCCTTAGCGAAAACTTTTAAATATGCTAATAACATTAAAAAATTTGCATGTATGTGTAAAAATGCCAAACATACCTGTCCAAAAAATAAAATCATGAGAGAATATTGACATAGGTTTTATATGTTTACATTTGAAGGACATAAATTTAAGGGGCTTTTTAAGATTAGCTGCTGTGACAATACAAGTAGCATGTAATTGCCATGATCATCTTAAAAAGCCTCTGACCATAATCTCACAAAGGGTAATGTTCCTGAAATTAGTATAAGGTATCTTATCTGTCTTAAAACTCAGATTTTTGTTTTAAAAACACCTCTTGGAAGTGCGTTTGTTTTGTAGTAATTATCACCACTGCATTAAACATATGTATGTCATTGTCTTTCTTCTGTAAATGCTTATGTGATTGTGATGTAGAGAACTGTGAAGCCAGCTTGCTCCAGTTATGTCCTTTATCTTGCCTTTTTTTTCCCTATCCCTTCCCATCTTGTGTTTTATATAATTCTTTTTCTTTAGTGCAGTGTCTACAATTTCTGTCAAGTGCTATGATCATTTTTAAATACTACATGCTGTCCCTTATATTGCTTTGATAGATAATAGTAATTGTGAGTCTTTAATGCAGCAAAATTCAGAGGTGATTATTACATAAGTAATTTAGTTTAGACAGATCACAGTGTGAAATGTTTTGTTTCCTGCTCCATTTTATTCAGCAGAGGACTTGAATATGTTTAAAAATACTGTTACTGATGGCTGATGTCCTTAAATATCGAATGCTCTTTGATAATTAATAGTTTATTACTTTGTCCACTTGTTTCAAGTTTACCTATTTAATTCTAACTCCTACTGCATGTATTTTTATTTCCAAACACACTATATATAATTTTCTAACTTGCATTTTATCTCCATGCATTAATATTTTCTTTTTTTTCCCAGCCAGTGAAAATATAGTCATCAATCAATTGTTCCAGTCCAAGCTGACACAAACTGGATCACTTGTTCCTCCATATCATTCCCTTAAAATCAAAGGGTGTAAAGCAGCTTTGCTGAGTAAAAAACCATCAGTAGCCTGTGCAAGTGGAGAAGCAAAGAAGTATATTGAGCTCAGCAAGGTAAGAATTTAGGACTCTTTGCTCCTGGAAGATTTTTCTTGATTACTTTGTCATTTCTGAAAGCTCCTTCTCTGCTTTATTCTTTGTAGTCATTGGACTGTTAAAATACTTTATTACTTATTATCAACACTAAAGCAATAGTGAGAACTGTCAGGTTTTAATTTACTAACACTAACAGTGCTCATTCAAGAACCTCTTTCTTGGACTCTCTGAGCAGATTGGACTAGATGGTGAGGTCCCCTGAAGCCTGAACTATTCCGTGAATTTTGGTTCCAGGGCTTAACAGTGGATGTAATGTTACTGATTTTTGGCTGTATAGGAGCTCTTGGTTGTTTTGTGTCCTTGGCTGACTTTATGATAAATAGTTAAGTAAATGAAAACACAGGAATCATATAAATAAAATCCCAAATGTCTTTTTTTGTGTTAAGATGAGAAGATTTCTGGTTTCCAAAAGGTAGTTGGTGTACTTTCGTATGAAGATCAACACTGTACATTTTGTCCAACAGTTATTTTCAATGGTCACTTGCATGTAAATTTTCCCAGACAAATTTTAAATCAAATCAAACTCTTCTTTCCTGAATTTCTCTCTTCTTCTGCTAGCTAAGTCAGCCAAAAATGTTTGGTTTTTTAATAAAAAAATATGAAGTAAGGGTGCGGGGGTAACTTGTAAGGCTATGAAAAGATTAATTATTCATGTCACATGGAACATCTCTCTTTTGAGGAGAAATAACATGATTTGCTGCATCCATTCTTGACAGAGCTTTGGAATTCCTTCTTCTTCTAGAAAAGAAGCAAGCAGTTCTCACAATGCATCAGCTGCCTCGTCATGCTTCTTGCATCTTATGACTCTATTTTTGGCTTACAGCTGCATAAAATTGATTCTCTTGTGGGATTAAGGAGCCTCCTCTCATGTGTCATTGTGGAAAGCTTTATGCAAGTACATCCATAGAATAGCAATGGAACTTTCCTTATAGTCCCCTGCTGATAGTAGCGTAATTCCTGTCTACTGTTCTTGTCAGTAATCTCAGTGGAAAAACTTAAGTTGAAGTGAATGGTGTTGGTTTAAGGATATATTTAGCAAACAGCTGAGGCATCACAAGGTGCCTTTAGGTGCCTTTCGGCTATAGTAACAGCTTCCTAGAGGATGTGAAAAAGGCTAAGGCTATGAAAAAGATCCTAGTCCCATAAATGGAAGGAAGTATGGAAAGCATTTCTAAGTTAGAAACCTAATCAAGCCAGGGAGAAACACCTCACAGCTGGGATCTCTGAAACTATGAGGGTTTTGACCAGTCCAGAATAGCTTTTAACCTGGAGTTACTCTCTTGAGAGACAGAAGACATATTCACATTCCTTTGGGAAGAGTGATAAGTCAGAAATTCCAGATTCAGTGAGAATGCTCTACACTTTTAGGTATTAGGTGGAAAGTAGGAAAAAATTTGTCCTTCATCAGTCCACAGAAACAAGGATGGCTTGGCTTCTCAGAGGTAGTTTGTAGATACTAAGCTGGCCTAATCTGGGCAAGATAGTATGCTGTCCTGCAGGACAGAAGCAGAACTTTAGATATCTAAGCTGTTCCAGTGGCAAAAAAAAAAAAAAAAAAAAAGATATTTCTTGTTTTGGAATAGGCACCTGATGCAGGAGCTGGAAGTAGGTAAGTGCTTAAATTCTTTTCTGGATCAAACCCACATCTGTAACTGTGCTGTCACAAGTAATTTCTTCCCTTTCCCAGTATAGCCTATATGCACTGTGATGGTCCGGAATAATGTTGGTTTTGTTGTTATTGTAATTGGAAAAGTAATGTAAGGGGCATTTTCTTATCAGCTTAGAACTAAAATGACTCTATGTTAGAAAATCATTAACCACTGCATATTTATTGGAGTTTATCCTGAGGGTAAAAGCAATAAAGAGGGGGGAAGAAAAAAAAAAGGAAAAAGAGAGGAAGGGGAAGAAAGAAGCACATTAAGGCATGGATAATCAACTGGAGACTGACATTCCATTGTAACACACATCATACTGCAGGCAGTGAGAAAGGCAGAATGGAAAGTGTTTATGTTGCTGTATATGGGTAGTCATATAGACTCCACCATATGAATGAAAGAGAAGTAGACACTTTCAGAGGGCAGACAGGAATTTGTTGTGATTCCCCTCCCCTTTCAGCTTGTCATCTGCAGTCCTAACTACTGGCTTGGCTATATACTTACAGATTTTTCTGTGTATGGCTATGTATCTACCTGTTTACCCTTCCGTAATTGACTCTGCTTGATTTTGAGCAAGCTCTCAGAGGTAAGGATGGTCTACCTCTTTGATTTCACTTCTCTACTTGTAGTAGGGTCCAAGAGTATGGTGCTTCCATTGATGGATATGAACACATCTAATAGCTGGCCAGTATTTTGAAGCATACAAGGAGACACAGGAATTTTGGGATGACAGCTCAAGTCTCCATGTGTCCTTTTCAAGTAAACTGGAATATATCTTCATTGATACTCTCACAACTCATCTTCACACCAACTCTTACTCCCTTGCTTTTCCGTAGTCTCAGTGCACGCTTTGGGGTTGTGTTCCCCTTAATTCCTTTGGAAGAAGCAGTGGGTTTCAGAGTTCATACGGCAGAATTCTCGTCACATGAATGCACATCACTAACAGAAGACTTTTTTTTCCCATTGACTTCTTGTTGTTTATGAGCGCTTTACTTCTTTGTTAGTTGAAGAACTCACCTATTGAAAAGCTTTTAGTATGTCTTTTGGTAAAAGCTTTAAAACATTCTGCTGGTAAAGTGAGATTATTTAGGAGGAGGTTTTAGCTTCTTACCAGAAATTACAAAGTTACATGTGTGTATATTTTCTCCGTAGATTAGAGGTACAAGATTTTCCAATGTAAAGATGCATATTTGAGGGTAATAGAGAAGTACATCTTTGGTGATGAGTCTTGTTCCTTAGGCTGTAGCTGAGGTTGTCCATATTTGGAGAGTTGAAAATAAATTAATTTTTTGTCTTTGCTTTGTTTCCTTTCTTTTCTCTCCCTCATTCTGAACCAAACACTTCCTTCCCACGTTAAGAAGTATCCAACACAGGACAGCAGACAGAAACTTTAGCATCCAAAGTGTTGTTCCTGGCTCTTCCACTAACTCAGGAAATGGTCTTGAATTAGGGACTAAATCTATTTTAGACCAGAACATACTGACTTTATAGAAGGGGAGTTTTGTGGGGTAAATGGACTGGAAAAAGGCAATGGAAAAGTCAGAGGTAAAAAGGCTGCCATTGTTACAGAGATTTGAGTCTAAGATCTTGGCCAAATCCTGGAAAGCAATAATTTTTCCATCTTTCTTCTAGAAAGTTTAAGAAAATCCCCATATGTCTGAAACCACTTTTATGATGATTATTGCTGTTTTGATCTCAAAGATAGGAAGTAGGACATTAAAAAAGAAATTGTTCTCCACTCTCAATTCTGATGTATAGGATAACGTTGGTTCTAATGAGATACTAAGTTATTGATAATTTGTGTCTCTAATGGGTGAAAGTGGGTTAAAAGAGAAAAGAAGACGTCAAGTGCATTCATGTGTGCAGGAAGAAGAGAGAAGGAGTTTTTAGCATTATTGGTTTGCCTTCAGGATTTTTTTTAATGAGCTGTGCTTACTTGCACTTAGTCGCTTAAGACCTGCCAAAGACATAAGGAACCTGTTCCTGTTCAGATAGTTACAGATTTATGCTACTGCATGTGTATATGGATGATGATTTATGCTACTGTATGGGATGTTAACTTCACAAGCCCCACTTCTGCAACAGTTTCAGATCATATTGCTTTGCCCAGTTATTTGGAAAAGGTGTTTTTTTCTTTCCGGTGGCATACGGCTGCTTTTGAAACTAAAACTTTCTTCCAGTCATGGCTCTGCAGGTACTTGAGGATATGTATCCACTTTACAAATTCTTTCTGAAAGTCACATCATTGTCTATGTCAAACTGTTAGTATCAATATTTCCTTTTGTTAGTAAATTGTATGACAATGAAAATGAAGGTTTACTGCACATCTTGAGATAAAGATATTGTGTGTGTGCTTTTCTCCTTCACAGCTCTTGAAAAAGAAAGGAACATCTTCATTTCTTCAGAGACTGGAACGAGGAGGACCAACCACTGTGGCAATACAGCTCAGGGTTAGTGAATATCTTCTGGACAGAAATTTACAAAATATAACCCCTAAAAAACATTATAAAGGCAGATTTAGTCTCTATGGATTACAATGGAAGAAAGAAAAATCATATGCTCGAGAAAGCCACTTGCATGGCTAGGTCAAGCCTTTTGAGAAAATGATGTTAAAAGGTTAGGAAGCACATGCATGCTGATCAATTGCCTTTGCTTTACTATAATAATTGATAACTTTTTTTTCTTCCCACAGAACTCACTCACAGATATTATTGGGAAGCTGCAGAACTGCACACCACATTCTGTTCATTGTATAAAGCCTAATAACTCCAAGTTGCCAGATACTTTTGACAATTTTTATGTGTCTGCTCAACTGCAGTATATTGGTGTCTTAGACATGGTCAAAATCATACGGCATGGATATCCAATACGTCTCTCTTTCACAGACTTCTTGTCAAGGTAAACTCTTTTAAGTTTCATAAGAACTTTTCCTTAGCTACAGTACAAAGACTTCTGTCATGTTCTGGTAGTGCTTGCAGTGTTGTTTTGCTGATGAGTCTTTCAGACTTTCTTCAGAGAAAAATCATGTCTGCCAGAAAGGGCTGTAGGCTTGTTATTTTTAACTGAAGGAATCATGAACTTTGTGGAAATATATTTATAAAGATCATCAGCAAAATGTACTCAACTAAAAAGATACAACTTCATAAAATAGTTATATTTTTATAATTTATGCTATTTGTGTTATTTGTAAAAAAAACGCCGCAAAATATTGCATGTTGTCTGCAGGTAATTAAAAAGCACAAGGAGAAATAGTCTAATTTTCTGAGTTTATCAGTGTAGGTGTCAGAGATTCAGCATTTGTGTTTCATATGTTAGAATTTGTTACTGTAAAGTGGTGATATTAATGCTTAAAACACAACTCCATTTTAATTATTGTTATTAAAAATTAATGCAACTCTGAATTAATGTAAAAAGGCAAAAATAAGTATTTCACTGCTTCTGGCTGAAGGCAAACTCCTTTTCCCCATCCCCATTTCAATTTTAGGGTTTTGGCTTCCTTGCATTCCCAAATGTTTCAGAAAAGAAAGAGCACCACCTTGTCCAAGAGATGTTCAGTTAGCAGCCTCAGGCACTCAACACACGTTCCTCCTCTCTGCATGTTCTGCTCCTTGACTGTTTCATTGAACAGTCGTGATCCTGTCTTATGTATTATTTTACTTCTGAAAAAAAGTATGTAAATGTCAGCTGCTTACACACATCTCAATTTTCAGTTGCCTTCTTGGAGAAAGTTGTGGATGTTAAATTACGAATTGGATAAGATCATATTTTCTCTGGCAATTCTGTAAATATTCAAGAAGCGCAGGAGTAGAGGAGTTTATAATCCCACACATTTCAAAAGTAAACCACCTCTGTCCTACCACAATATTCATCCTGCAGCGTGAATCCACAAGTGCAAGCTGGCTGAGGAGAAGATGCAGATAATGGGAGATTTGGAAAAGCAGACTGCTTTCGGATTTGGAAGTGGTAGGGGCAATCTCTATATTGCCGTTTCTGTATTACTGGATTGAACACTTCAAAGGACTGTGGCATGGGCATAAACCCACGATATTTTCTGCTGTTAAATCCTTACAGTGGTTCCTTACAGGGATTTGGTCCTTGCCACCTAGCTTTTGCCATTGCAGTTCCCAGATACAGGTTGGGGGTTACCACGGGCCTGGGACCATTCCTGGTGGGCAGTGTGGAGGTAACTGCTTTCTTTTGGAGGGTAGAAGAGGGTAACCATATGTGCAAAGGTCATTTTATTCAGTTGGCTTCAGTGCCAGAGAATGGTACCATATGTGTTCATTCTAACAGACATGAGTCCAGCATATTGTCTTTTTGGAGAAACTTTACCTAGAAAATACTACTAAAAGACTGATTGAAGATCGAAATAAAATTTCAATCTTTTTTTTTCTACTCTTTCAAGTACATCCCAAAGACAAATTTTTACCTACAAGTCTAGAGGGCATCTGGTATCTCACCAGGTTTAAATATTTAATTTGCAGTAATAATAGTAAATATTTATTTGCAGTAATAACAGTAAATTAACAAGAGCAACAAACCCCATCAATATGATGCCAGCAACATCTATGGCATTATTTTCAACTGTCCTAGCTTTGTTACTGTCCATCTTTTTTCCTTTTCCTCCACAATAAAGTATCTTTATAGGTTCTATGCAGCTGAGCTCCTGTCTTTTTGCCTGTTTGCATTAGATCCTAATAATTGTATTATTATACATAAAATTAATTAAAAACTGGCATAAAATCATAGAATCATAGAATGTTTGGAATTGGAAGGGACCTCTAGAGATCACCTAGTCCAACCCCTCTGCCAGAGCAGGATCCCCTAGGGCAGCCACACAGGAACGCATCCAGGCGGGTTCTGAAAGTCTCCAGAGAAGGAGACTCCAAGACCTCTCTGGGAAGCCTGTGCCAGTGCTCCATCACCCTCACAGTAAAGAAGCTTCTCCTCCTGTTAAAGTGAAACTTTGTATGTTCTAGCATATACCAGCTATTCCTTGTCCTGTTACCTGGCAGCACTGTAAAGAGACTGGCCCCTTCCTCTTGACACTCACCCCTCAGATATTTGTATACATTAATAAGATCCCCTCTCAGCCTTCTCTTTTCAAGGCTAAACAGCCCCAGTTCTCTCAGTCTTTCTTCATAAGAGAGATGTTCAAGTCCCTTGATCATCCTCATAGCTCTCCGTTGGACTCTCCCCAGTAGGTCCCTGTCTCCCTTGAATTGGGCAGCCTAAAACTGGATGCAGTATTCCAAGTGTGGTCTCAGCAGGGCAGATTAGAGGGGCAGGAGAACCTCCCTAGACCTGCTGGACACACTTTTCTTAATGCACCCCAGGATCCCATTGGCCCTCTTGGCCACAAGGGCACATTGCTGTCCCATGGACAACTTACTGTCCACTAGGACTCCAAGATCTTTCTCCACGGGGCTGCTTTCCAGCAGGGCGTCCCCTAATCTGTACTGGTGCCTGTGGTATTCCTCCCCAGATGCAAGACTCTACACTTGTCCTTATTGAACTTCATGAGGTTCCCCTCCACCCAGCTCTCTAGCTTGTGTCAGCCACCCCGCCCCCTCCCCGAGTTTTGTATCATCAGCAAACTTTCTATCCCCTCACCCAGGTCATTGATGAAGATATTGAAAAAATTTGAAACCAGTACTGATATCCTATGAATATGTGTTGAACCTACTCAGAAGTTAGCAATAATCACTCTGCGTGCGTCTCTTGGCACTCCTGATTTTTAGGTTTGTGTACTAATAGGAACACAGAGCTCTTGGCACAGCAGTGCTGAAAGAAACCATAAGCCATGTAAGGCTTTTTACAGTAGCCATTCCTGTCACCCAGGCCAAAGCTTATCTTTTAACAGCAGAATGTGCGAATTCTTCTCTTCACTCACCATGACCAGCTACCCTTCATATTCACATTCAGTGTATTTGCATAATTCTTTTAATTTCAGATAGTGCAAACATGTGGCTATTTTTCCTGTTATTGGATGAAAAGTATGAAATTGTAAAGCAGAAATGATAGTATTAGATTGCAGTTCGAGAATGCTGTCAATTCTTCATGCTGTAATATTTTAGCCAATAGACTACAAGTAAGAAAGATTAAAGAATTATTTAATTCAGAGATTATGAGATACCTTTTCAAAACGTCTTATAAATCTGTATAATACTTCAGTGACTGGACAGGATGTTTTTGGAAAATGGGTGATTAATTTTTGCAATGTTCTTGTAAACAAGGTTTGCTTTGTTGGTTGTTCAGCCTAACTCTGGTCTTGTCCTCTTATTCACTGATTAAAATGAGAATTTTTTTTTCAGTGTTCTATAAATGCTTATAGATCTTAGGCTGATACACTTTCGTGCCTTTCAATTTTTTATTTCCTTTGGTGTCAGACTGGTATTTTTAGTGTTCTAACACTTGGAAAAATAGTTATCTTCTCTATTTCTGCAATTATTTTTCCTCCATCGTGGCTCTTCTAGTTCTTCTGCATGGTTAAGAATGGTCTGTGATTTCCAGCCCTTTGGCGGGCAGCAGTAGTTGCACCGGTATGCATCTGGGCTTGGGCACTGAGATACTGACTGTGATGGCTTTCCAAGAGCTGCTTCTTGCACAGCAGTCAGGCCATTGCACAAGAGTCTAAACATGTCTCTCCGAGGTACTGCTTATCATTCTTCATGTTGCGGAAGAGAGAAAAAAATGACATCAACTTAAGTTTTACTTAGGGTCCCTCAATCCCAAATCAATACAAATACCACACAAACAGGTAAAATATAAAATGTTACATATGACAAGCAGTGATCACAACGGGCCGCAATGTGTGTTAAGTGAGCAGACTCCATTCTGAGCTCTTCTGGAACTAGGAAGAGAAAAAAAAGAAGCCAAACAGAAAAACTATTGCTCTAGACAGAGATGGATAGTTAGAGGCTTAGTTAAAACCTCGTAATCAAGGAAGGATCATGAGCAGGAGTAGGATCTGAAACCCAATGAAGGCTTGCTGATTACCTTTGAGTGCAGAAATATACACCAACTGACAGGATCTCCACTTTCTGTGGTATTTTCATATCTGGAAGGACCCATCATACTTAGAATCTCAGGGATGAAATAATGATGTTATTTGTTTTGGGGTTTTTTTTTTCCTTTGTAGGGAATAAGTGTATTTGTTTAATATTATACTGATTATACTGAGGTGGAAGGATCGAGGTGGAAGGAGGCTGTAAACAAGTGAATGCTCTTCCCACGTGCTCTTACTGGGCTGAAAAAGTTTAGGCTCCCTATGGCTCGCCCCAAGGGGTGAAGGAATTACTCCCCATTACTCTGGGGAGAAACACGTTGACAGCTGACAACAGAAAAGCACAAGGGGGAGAAAGAAATATTACACAATTTCCATCTTTTAATGAGAATAATTTGCCAACAACTTATTTTTTTTTTCCTGAATGTTTTCTAAGAAATGGAATTATAGGTAATTTTTGCTTTATTCTGTCAGGCTTTGCTGTGTCCTTCTTTGTTAATACTAAATGCTAATAAGGACTCTTGAGGAAAGTTTCCTCCCCACTTGACTCATGCATTATAGCAATTTGACCACGTGGTCTCAAAGGGAAAATAACCAGGCTTACAGATGCAAAAAAACCCAAGATACCCTGCTATTTGGATACGGTTGATAAGTGTGAACCTATGAACTATCAATCCAAGAATGACAAAACCTGGAGGTAGAAAAATGTCTCCCCAGCTAGGTGCCTGTGAGAGTTTTACCCATAACTGTACGATTTTCACCTAAGTTTCAGTGAATGCATCTGCGTGGTTCACAGGTTGGCTTAGCTCAGCTGCAAGGGTTCTATTGTAGTGATGCAAGGAAATCTTATTTTTTCTAGAGCTCCTTGTACTATACAGTTCTCCTGGGCTTACCTGGTTTGAGAAGTAAAGGATATTAATGGTAGGTCTCAAAGCACTGGGAAAAATCAAAGAGAATTTATGGCCCAGATCCCAGCTTGAATTCCCCAAAGATAGTGAATTGCCACCCTCCTCCACCCTCCCTGCAGTTTTTGTACATTTACTAATAAGGTCTACCTTATCATATAAGTAATGTGTTCAGAGTTAAAAAAAAATAATAAAAAAAATAAAAATCTGAGTTTTGCAGGCTGATAAAAAGACAGAGTTTTTGAATCGGAGGCCCTTGTGGTGAAATTATAGAATATCAGAAAACCTGGATATTCTTTCAGTAATACAGACAGTACCATTTCTTTCTTAATTGGATGAATTTGAATAAATTTCTATTAATATGTAACTAGGGATTAATATTACTGGTCTCTAACATATATTTATAAGTCTTATTTGAACTCTTATGAAGGCTAAAGAAAGACAGTAGCTAAGGAAAGGTCAGATTTGCAAGAGCACTTCTTCCTGGGCTACAAAGCTTAATCATTACTTCTATTGCTGTCCTTCTTGGATTTGCTGGTTCCGCTTCTGTATTATCAAAGTAAAAGTTGACAGCTGCTAGGTGAACCTCTCAATCACCAAAGTTCGTTGAACAGAAGAGAAATCTTGTGGAAATTCTGGTGTTTAAGTGGAAGCTGTGACAGTTACTGTCAATGAATGTATAATAAAAATGAGAATTAATAAGGTCAGATGCTATTAAATGCTGTAAAAACAGGCAGCACCAATATAATTATGAAATGATATATGTGATTTCAGTGCATTTGCCAACTCCAGCTGCAGTGTTTCTGCCGAATTTGCCTGCAGTGCTGGCTCCATTTCTAAAGCTCTTTTGAGTAGAGGGACAGAAGTAAGTTTTTACCTAATCTTTAAAAAAGAAAGCCTTGAGTATCATGTATTTGAGACTCCTGGAAAAGTCTACCCATATATTTTGCATGAATATTTTCAGAATCGTTCTCAGTGGGATGGATTTTGAAATTCTAGCTTTGCTTTTAAGTCCAGGCAGTCGCACAAACAATGTTGCAAAGAGTTCAAAGCTTCCAGTTTGCAGCCCAAACTGTACACACAGGTAAAGTATCCTCAAATATCCTTTTCCTGGAAGAAAGAAAACAGTAAAATAGCCATGGAATTAGAAACTGTCCGCAGATAGTTGTTTCTTTCCAGAATTTCACATTTTGATATATTAATTAAAATGAGGATAATTTCACCCAAGATACACAACAAACTTTTTAGTAGGAAAGTAGAAATTTTTTTGTGGTTTTGGTGTTTGGTCTAATGACAAAAAGCCAGTATCAGTGTGTGCTTTATGATCAGTGTAGAACAATAGGTCTCAGAAACTCTGGGACACAAAGAGAGCCTGGTTGTACAAGCTTAATATCTAGAACCTAATCTCTTTGCATCAATTAATAAAATGGATCCTGGCTGACTTTCATGTCATTCACCTCACTTGGTGCTCAAGGAAGACATGTAAAAGCCATTTGGAATATAAATTTTTAAAAATAATGATAGTGATCAAGGACCCATCTACAGTAATGAGGTGAGCTTATATTTCTTACTCAGTGACAGACAAGAATACAGCTGTTCAGGACATTCAGGAAAAAATGAGGCAATGGGATGCTGTGTTTCTCTCATTCTGAACAATTTTTTTTTGGTACCATCCTCCTTTGCAAACACACCTCTACTGTTAATGTTTTGTAAACTAGATTAGAAATTAAAATCAAATTTTCCTCTCTCTTCTTTAATGTGATTTACCAAGTTGCTGAACTGCACCCAGTGTTTTGCTTTGCCTGTATTTTAGTTTCCTTGGTCAAGAAAGACTTAATGAACTTAGAAATTGAGGTTCACGTGTTCACATATTTCTTGTGTTGGAGACACTGCTTAGCAGTGGAGATTAAGGAAGATATGGAACACAATGATAATGGGTTCTTACGGTAATCGTAGCAATGAGGATGAAACAAGTATGTTCAAAGGCTGTTCTATTTATAAGTTTTCCTCTGATTTCAGTATGAGGTCCTTCTTAGATGAAATTCTTCTTAGAAGTTACACTTAACTGCAGATTCTGAAACCTGCCATTTTACTCAGGACAGTGTTCATTGATACTGAAATGCTCTAATAGTGGACTTTAAACCAAGAAAGGCTTCAGAGCAATTAATTGTTACTAACTCATCTAGACAACTGACTTTGCTTGAAGATCATTCTGAAGAGATACCTTTTTTCACAACTTCCACAACTGGCATAAAGCATTATTAATAACAATTCTAATATTTTGCTATTTTTTTTTTTTTTTTACTATTAGCTGATGCTGTATTACACAGATATGTTGTTTATGTTTGTGAAATTTGCATATATCATTTGTGAACTAAAAAAGTGCAGCAAAACATTTCAGAGTCTCCGAGCAGGTTACGAAAGGTGTTAGTGATTGTTAGTAGATTGCGAAGTGATAGGTCATCATTTGAGCCCTTTTAATTTTATTGTCTGCTATACAATAATACTATCAGTCTTCTCATAGAGCACTACATTGATATATGCCATGCTTTAAATCCTTGCGAGATGTAATCTGACTGGTGTTGAAAAGCAATATTCTGTTAAAGTAGATCTAATGATGTCAATTTATATCAAATGGCAATCTCACCATTGCGTAGTTTGCTGTTTCAGACCTCAAGCTGGAAGTTATATTTCTGACCGAGGGTAATAATTTTTGTTTGTCTTTCTTTTAGAATGCCAGAAAAGATAAGTAAATGAAGTATTTTGAAGTCATCAAGTTTGAGGGCACCTTAAACCCAAATTCATAAACACTATAATGACTTAATTTCTGTGAAGGATGAAGGTCATCCACAAAGTTCAAAACCATGATTTTTAAAATGATTGTGTCTTTGACAGTTCTGGTAACCATCACATTCTGTAAAGAAGTGTCATGAGTTAACCCCATTAGGCAACTCAGCCCAACGCAACCATTTGTTTCCTCATTCCTCTACAGTGGGGTGGGGGAGAGAATTGGAAGGGCAAAAGTTAGAAAATTTGTGGGTTGAGATAAAGACGATTTAATAGGGAAAGCAAAAGCTGCACATGCAGACAGTGAAAAAATGAAGCATTAATTCTCTACTTCCCATCGGCAGGCAGGGTTCAGCCATTTCCAAGACAACAGGGCTCCTTCACATGTCGTGGTTACTTGGGAAGACAAACACCATCACTCCAAACATTCTCTCCTCTTTCTTGTTCCCCTATTTTTTTTTTCCCCTTTGTCAACCTTTCTGATGGCAGACCCAGTTTGAAATAAATTAAAGCATTCTCAGAATTATTTTAAATTACTAACCCCTTGTGAAAGCTCACTGATAGGGGATTGATTATACTGTAAGGGATAACTAGAACCTAGAGCGCACTGACAATTCTTCCTGGCAAGCCACATGTATTAGAATTGGTGTACATCACCTGGGGAGTTGCCTGGATGCAGGTAGGTATTTGGGTCTGTCTTAGAGGCTACATGCCATTTGAAGTGTTTTTGTGCAATGTAATAGTGTAGTGATAGTATCTGACCTATTCATACTATGAGGAAACTAAATAGCCATAGCTATTCGCTATGAGCAAACTATAGCTACGTTACCGATTTTCTAAATGTGGGTAGAACTATTCTGGTTTACCCTCTTGGAGGTTGTTTCTTTGTAGCTGTTTGTCTTGTTCTCTCCATTTTGCCCTTAGGTCCTCTTTGAAACTCAAAAGACAAGAAATGTACTAGATAATTTCAGATGCCTATGATGAGTCACCTAATTAGACTGGACTTAATTTATAGTGTATAGAGAAAAATGGTCACTTCTAGGATACAATTCAGCTGATGTATTTTAGGTTTATCCAGGTATTTCACAGTCTCAGTGTGGCTCCCGTCTATGGCAAGGGACAGAATTAATGGTTTGTAACAGGCTCCAGCAAAATCAGAGAATAACATTTTGGAATTGAATCAGAAGAGGTTTTGAAGTTGTATCATGGATCATCAGTTTTCTAAGCCACAGAGTACGTAGTATCCTACATGCAAAATATCAATCCTTAAGTTACATGTCACTGAGTTGGACTGTGAGAATGATAAAGCACACTGGCTCACTGATAGTGCACAAATGAGTATGAGAGATAATGAAGTTTGGGGTTTTTTGACTGGAATTTTCAGTGGTAGGTAAGACATCTAGCTTTATATTTAGATGGCAAAAATAAATATCAGCATTGTTTGCTGAGCATCTTGTGAGTTTTATAATACAACTCTCATTTGCTAAAGCGATTATAAATGGTTGTAGACTATTGTGTCATTGCATTGAAGTCAGTTGAATTATACATGTCTGTCATGTGCTTAGAGTTCTGCAGGATCAACATGAAAAGGGGTCCCTTGAGTGAAGGGATGTAATTAGGTGAAAATAGACAGGTACAGGGAAATAAAGGTGTCATGGTCAGTTTTAAGTCTGGCAGTTCCTAACTTCCAAGTGTTTGGTGTACAATCCGAATAATCTTCCAGCATTATTTGTATTATATTTAGTATGGAACGTAGAAAGCTTAGCAGAGCTTCTGGCAGGAAGGTTATTGTTTTGTGCAAGAATGTCCTGGTTTTAGGCTGTTTCAAAGAGAATCTCAAGGTATTGTTCAGCCTCCACTACTAGGGGTGTGCAAGGTACTTTTCTGCCTTTTGTTCTTCCACCTTTTTTTTTCCTGGCTGTATTCATTTTGCTAAGCAATGATAAATCTGTTGGGAACACACAAATGTAATTCTGGCTGAACTGTTTCAGCAGTTCCACTGGTTTCCTTTATTTTAACTAAAGGAAGGATCTGTGACATTTTAAAATGTTTATTTCATTTCCAGAATTACGTGCCACCCTTGGTACCTCTGGACTGACATTGAGTTTCTACTAGTATTTGACATTTCTCATCCCTTAGGGTTAACTAAACATACTGAATCACTCAATAATCCTTGATAAAAACTCTGTGATATTCTTATAATATCTATGCATATTTTACATCTGTGAATTTAAAAGCTTGTGCTGTTTCTAAACATTGAGAAATATTCCCACGGAGTACTAAAATATCTACCACTGTACTGGATTCCATCTAAAAGCCTGGGTTATAAAAATAGATAAAATTATATTTGCATACAAATAAGAATATTGAAAGTTCTTGACCGATATCTCACAAGCTGACTGAATTCTCTGTATTGTTCTATAACAAGTAGATAATAACATTAAATTATTTCAGAACCTTGATGTTTCAATGAAAATTGAGTACTTTGTAATTTGCTGACATCACATAATGACAAAGATAATGGACATAGATTTATATATGGACGTAAGACATTCGGTTAAATGCCTGGCATAGAAATAAACCTGTTAAAAGAGAATATTATCAATCACTAACATCTTCACTAATCCTTGTGCATTGAAACACTGTTAAGGAAACGCCTGCCAAAAAAAATAAACCTCTTAAATTAATACAGCATATCTTTAAAAAAAATATTTAAAGAAGTATGCAACATATTATCTTATGCTAATGGCACTGTACAGAATCTTTGAATTATCTAATTAAGGTGCAAATTGTCACATGGATTTATTAATTTTGCTGTATAGTTTTAAAATAATTCCTTCGTATTCATTGATTAATTAAATAGAACTGTGTGCTTCTGTTGCCTAGAAAAATATAATTAGTTGCTCTTGACCGCTTTTTTTTTCTGCTCATAGGACTTGTACAAATGCAGTCCAGCTGCCCCACACTCAAAAGCGATTGTGACCCTCCTGCTGTTCTTTCTTTCTGTGATTCTGCAGCTGTTAAATTCTTTCCACTCAACTCAGATATTCATGGCACCCTTTTTCTCCTTATCCACATCTTGATATTCTTTACAACCATTTAATCTTCAGCAGAAGAACCTGGAATGAGACTTCCTAAAGCTATATTTCCTAGTCAGACTGATTAATAGTAGGCAGTTAATATTGGTGACATCTGAGAGCAACCACAAAATCCTGTGCAAGCGTGCATGTAAAATCCTTTTGCGTATCTTAATCACTGGATCTTAATTTGCTTTTCTACTTAGACCAACATGGCATTAATTTAACATTATCATAGTTTAAGCAGAAATGCTATTGCTATGGTCCACAGAGAACAGATTCTGATCCAGTGTTGATCAAGTATGTCAAGGGGACAGCCTTAGCCTATCTTGGAAAATGTTGCTTTTGTACAGTCTGTCTAACTGTTGTACAGTTCAGAGCCAGGAGAATCCAGACTAATAATACTCACAGGGTCCAGAGAGCACAAGAGAAGCTCTCACAGAAGAGAGTAGAGATAGAGATAATCTTTCAGAGAATCTATTTGCCTGTTTGGTTTAAGAAGGTCCTAAAAACTTTCCCCATAATCCCAATACACCGTGTCTGAACTACTAGTGAGCATTGTGGAAAGTCTTTTAAGTATTTCATAGAAATCATAGAAACATCAAGGTTGGAAAGGACCTTAAGATCATCAATTTCAATCTATAGCCCTCCATCACCGTAACACTAAATTTCTGTTCCTCTTTGTCTGAGTCGAGATTGCACACAAGAGAAAAAAACAAAAGCAAGGAAAAAAACAAAGCATCATCTAGATGAAACATCATATTCAATCCTCTTTCCCTTTAATATCAAATCTTCCATTTTACTTTGGTTTCACTTTCTGCTTCTGCAACGTGCGTCTGTCTCAGTGTTTTTCCAGATGAGCTGGAAAGTGTTTTCTTGGCAAACAAGTCAATGAAGAACCAATACCTCCCGGAGACCAAGTGGGAAAGTGTATAAGCCCACTTTGGTGTTTCGACTCAGTGTCACTGAGACTCAGTATCACTGAGTCTGCATTTTTCAGAAAAAGTCATAAGTCATTTTGCTTTACACAACCTGTTTGCAATTATTTCCGACATCTGATTCCAGGCTTCAAAACACTGGGACAGGAGCTAGGCCTAAGCATGTCCTCCTCTAAGTACCGTTTCAAAGTCTTCTCGTAATTTGACCCCCTTGTAATATCATGGCCACCACTGTGCTGGCAAATCTGTAGACCAGCAGTCATGACATGTGCCCCTTGAAGGATGACTTTCTGTCTCGATCTTCCCAAAGTTGTCCTGCCAGTGAGGCCCAGCAGCAAGTTTCCCGGAGGCCAAGTGCACAATACTATGATAGTCACCAGAACTCTTGCTTTGTAATGTGATCTTAAAAAAAGGGATGCATAAGACATCTTCTTATTCCTTATGGCCTAAGTAGTGAGATGTGGCTCAGACTGACAGGGCAGGTTTTCTCTCTGTGGTACGAAAGGGCAAGAGTTTAAGCATCTGTTCAGTCACCTTTTGACTCTTACTCTCAGGCATTCCTTTTTTCTAGTCTCTGTAACAAAAAAAAAAAAAAAAAAAAAAAAAGAGAATACCTTTTGATTTCCTGTGGTTTCAGACCTTTTAGTTTTGCAGGACAACTTTTAATTTTGATGTCCTATTTTCACAGGGCTACATCTCTGGAGAAGGGAAACTAGCGTCATTACACACCCGTCCTACATCACCTCTGTGTTATACAGAATCAGATTAGCAGGTTGATAAAGTTAAATTTGTTTCACAGTCCATACATTCTGTGTATACCGAAGCGTATTACTGCTGTGTGTGCAGGTTTGTGGACTCCTCAAGCATGAAGAAGCAGTTGGCTATGGAGGCCTACCTACTGAAAGGAAAATGTAAACATTTACAATTAGAGGCAAGTGTTCATGTGATAGGACTGCTTGTCTCTTTGATGCTAGCATATTTCTGAGTTGATGTCTTTTGTGCCAATTTCTTAAATAAATATATCTTTACATTGCTCTATCAAGATGGAATGGGGATGTCAACTTCAAGTAAGATGATGCAAAAGCATTGTAATGCAAATCTTCAGCAGATGTTGTGAATTCGCTTTTTATTTGCGTAGCTGAATCCACTAATCCCAAGAGCTGAACTATAATTTATATTCTATTTATTGTTCTGCTGCCACATTGTCTGCAATGAGGAAGCCCCTGCTTAATTATATGAAGTATATGAATGCATATCCCAGGATTAAGACACACATATCTTCATTATTTCTTCTCTCCAGAATTTGAAATCCTAATGTCTAAAAAAGGTTAAAGGTGGCGAGGCCCAATGCAAAAATATAAAATTTCAGAAATAAAATAAATCCAAGTCATTTGTCTGTCACCCATCACAAAATAGTACCTTTTTCTGAGAAATTGATTTTACTTTTTATTCAGTCTAAATTATAATATCCCAAATGGCCACTTCTTATGCAAGGGTATTCTGATCCAGTAGATTTCATAGCCTTGATCCTCCCTCAAAAGTCTATACTGAGCTCTACATGGGGCCAGTGTCTGACCCACATGGGGATTCACTGTAAAATTTTGTTCTGGAGATTTTATGAGTCTTTTTCCACTTTTTATTTCATAGTCCTTAATTTTGCTCTTTCTTCACAGTTACATACCATTTATGTCACGCTATTTTCCTTTTTCCATTGACATGTTAAAGCATGCAATGTATGCCCCTATACCTCTTTATATAAGGAAGTGAATTTTTAATTGCTAAAGTAAAAGATCAGAATATTTCATCATTTGAAAAGTTTCTAGCTTCCAGGGGCGTATATAAAAACACCATGGTAAAACTATCATACCCAGTCAGTTTGACATAAGGTCACTTTTGGCGTTATTTCTTTCCAGGTTTCTTTTTGTCAGCAAATGTCTGTGTGTGAGATCAAGCCAGAGAGAATAAAACTGCTTGCAGCTTTTTTTACGCAGTGACTGTCATTTTATTTTCTCCCTTAATTCTTATTGGTCTGCAGTTCTAGCCATTTAATCCTGTGTTGCTTGATATCAGTTAGGATGTTTAAAAAACCGATACTAGTATAGTAGGCAGGTAATCTAAAGTTTTGATTCGTTGCCATATATACTTATTCATTGTTCCAAATCTATAGGGCAAATTGCACTTCATACTCCCTTCTACACCAATCTGAATTATTTCTGTATGTCTGTGTGAAGCAGGCTCAGTGCAACGTCTTTCATATAAAAGTGAATCTTACAGTCTTCTTCTACTATATTTTTGTACTCCTATAAAAGAAGCTCAAAATGCAGTCTGTCTGCTGTAATCTGTTATTTATGAAGGCATCTTTTTCTTCTCTACATCCAAAGATTTATTCTATCCCAAATTTTGAATACCTGCTTTGGTTGTTAATATTTATGCCGTATAATGAGATATTTATGTCACATATATTGCACAGAGATTGTCAGAATCACGGTTCTTTTCTTTTCTTGAAAACTGTAATAATCTATTTCCCCTTTTTGAATTATCTGGAATTTCCCATGTTCCCCATATGTCAAAAATAATTAGGTTATTCCTTCAAGGAAAAAAAAAGAAGTGGAGTGAGTGTTATATGTGTCCTTTATATAGACATAATATTAATCAAAATTCTATCTTATTCTTTGCTTTTTTTGCTTTTCTAAGGTCCATTACTTGAAAATTCTCCAGACTTTGTTTTCCTTATAAAAAATATAGGTTTCTCTGTTCAGTAGCTAGTAGTCTAGATATTTCAGTTCTCACTTGATAGATTTTTCAAATACAAACCATACCTAACCCACTCTTCCCACCCTCCCCAGACAAACAAAATTAAAAATCCTGAGTTATGAACATATAGTGGCAAGTTTTGCAAACAAAGTCCATCTCTTTCACATGCTTCATAGACATAATAATAGGTCAGTCTGTTACTGGTTGTCAAAAGCAGAAAAGAGGAAGTTTAGAAAGGGAAAAAAAGAATTTAGCAATACAACACAACATGGTTTTACTCCTTTGTGATGGCAACTTTTACATTTTTTCCAGCAGAAATACAGGATACAAGTTAATGTTTATTGCTGCCTTTTATTCACTGCCTTTTGTATAAATCTTACTAATTCCATTTTACCTTGGCAAATAGAATGCATTGTAATAAACAAAAGAAAGAGAAAATTAAATTGCAACATAATGAATTACACTGGCAGAACTGATTATTTTTAAAACTTAAAGCTATATTACTCAGCAGTCCTATATAGCAGTTACATGCCAGCCATACATGACCTTTTTTTAAATAACAAGACAAAGACATGGAGAGAAGGATTTAAATGATGGTGTTAGAAGCTGTCCTTTTGCTGAGGACATTGGATTGCAGTCAGTAGCTATCTCTGTCTGTTTTAGTCTTTCCTTCTTAGCCAGGCAGGAGAAAGACTTGAAAAAAAGAACAGCAAATACCAAACAAGCAAACAAAAAAAGGTAGTTCAGAACCTTCAGTTCAAAGGCATCTATGTGGTTTAAGCTCTTGATTTGGAGCTGCTTGGGTTTGTGCCCTTTGTACTTGTGTGCTCTTTCCATTAGTTTCTTCTATCGTGTTGAGGTGCTCTCGAATGAGTACATGGTGTTTATTCCAACGTTTGAAGATTTGCCGTGCATACAGAGCTGGGAGTACAACCCTACAGCCTATTTGTGCACACTCCATGTAAATCAAATAGCGTGCTGAGCCTTAGAATATTACTGTGGGTTACTGTGCCATAACCTGAACTGGGGAATATTCCGTCTCAGGGAAAAACAGCCTACTGCATCTTGTCAGCTGTGCACTTAGGGAAGTGAGGGAGAAAATGATCAGATAACAACCTTATCTGCCAAGACCCAAGAGAACTGAGTTTTCCGTATTCATAAGCTACCTGAAGGTATTGGCACCAGTACCTAGTCCAAACAAACAAAAAATCTCCCTGATTGAGAGCACCCCTTACAAGCAAAGGAACACAGAGCACATCTTCTGCAGCACCAAACGATCCTCGCCAGTCTGTACATGCTAACAGTGCTAGCCTGTCTGGGCAAAAGGTCTTTCTTCTGTTTAGGTATGTAAAAATGACAACTTAGGACAAGGAGGGTGCTAAGGACAAAGCTAGGGAAAACAGAGCTTCTCTCACACTGATTTTCTGTGGAGGAGTGTTGGGTAGAGCCCCCCCGATGTCAGTGTTCCCTGTCTTGGCTTGCATCTGGAAGAGGTTTTGCATTTATTTCCTAATCAACACTACATTAGTCTTGACATGGCAGTGGAGTAGTGATTCTGTTTAAACCTTTAAATCTCCCTGGTTTGTTCTTTGTTTTGTGTCCCTTAGTGAATGTGTTGCTTTGGCTAGGCTTCTGGACTTGGTTAAGAGAGAGGTTCACTTTGTCTATATTGAATATTGAATGTCTGTGCTGGAATCAAGAGCACAGACTATTTTTGTAGTCAGTCATAAGAAATGGGGGTCTTGGAGTGCACAATTCACCTGACCTATTTTAAGCATCGGTATTGCAGTAGGGTATATGACACCTGAATACTGTTTTCTGACTCTTAGAAAAGTCTGGACAACTAACTCATCAATCCAAATTGAGCTGAAGTGCATTTCACCATCTTAAAGACTTTTTTTAACAAGGAGGCACTGAGTGTGCTCACTGGATTCCTCAGGATCTTCTTTAAAGACTTTCAGATACACTCTGCGTTATTTACTTAGGGCGAAATATATGACCTGTCAGTGAAAAGGCGGCTGGTATTTAATTGGGTTTGTTCATTCATCAGCATAACCTAAGGCTGCAGGGGTAGGGGAAGAATACTCTGGTAAGGGTAACATTTCCCCAGAAGCAAACCCTGTGGTTTGCAAGCAATGCAATTTTATTTATTCATGGCTGCACTGTAAATTCAGTATTTTTTATTATTATTTTCTGTAATACAGTAAATTTGAAAAATAATAAGTTCTTTTGTTATTCTTGAGATCACAAAAGGGTTAAATTTAAAAGGACATTAAATTATTGTGTCTACATGCTCAGTTCACAGTAGAAAGTATCTGACACACTAGAGATACATCATTTTGAATTTTGATAATAATGTTTCACTTCTCAGTTTTTCTTTCTTTCTTTATATCTTAGTTTATTGTCAAATTTGTTTGCTGTCTTTTTAAAATAATTTTTTACTAAGAGTAATACGAAAAAAAATCCCTAACCCAAAGCTATGGTATTTGGTTATCTCCCTATGAGAAAAAAGATGACAAAGAAAGTTTGAATGTTTTAGCTCATCTAAAATTAAGTAAAAAAAAAAAAATCAAATAAGCTTATGATCAGATCACTTTTGTTCAGGACAAACTTTGGCTTCCCCCAACAAGTGTGGTCTGCTCATCCTGACTTACCCATTCCCATTACTACCATTGGCATTTGCACAAGTGGGCTAAGAATCAAATCAGGGAACCATTCTGGCTGAGAAATATCACAGAGTCACAGAATGTTAGAGGTTGGAAGGAACCTTGAAAGATCATCTAGTCCAACCCCCCCTGCCAGAGCAGGATCACCTACAGTAGACTGCACAGGAACGCGTCCAGGCGGATTTTGAATGTCTCCAGAGAAGGAGACTCCACAACCTCTCTGGGCAGCCTGTTCCAGTGCTCTGTCACCCTCACAGTGAAAAAGTTTTTTCTAATGTCTTTGTGGAACCTCCTGTGTTCCAGCTTGTATCTGTTGCCCCTTGTCCTGTCAATGGACATCACCGAGAAGAGCCTGGCTCCATCCTCCTGACACTCCCCCTTGACATATTTATAAACATTAATGAGGTCACCCCTCAGCCTTCTCCAAGCTAAAGAGATCCAACTCCTTCAGCCTTTCCTCATAAGGGAGATGCTCTACTCCCTTAATCATCTTTGTGGCTCTGTGCTGGACTGTCTCCAGCAGTTCCCTGTCCTTCTTGAATTGAGGGGCCCAGAACTGGACACAATATTCCGGATGCAGCCTCACCAGGGCAGAGTAGAGGGGGAGGAGGACCTCTCTTGACCTACTAGCTTCCCCCCTTCTAATACACTCCAGGATGCCATTGGCCTTCTTGGCCACAAGGGCACATTGCTGGCTCATGGTCATCCTGCTGTCCACTAGAACCCCCAGGTCCCTTTCCCCTGCACTGCTCTCCAACAGGTCAGTCCCCAACCTGTACTGGCACATGGGGTTATTCTTTCCCAGGTGCAAAATTCTACACTTGCCTTTGTTGAATTTCGTAAGATTTCTCTCTGCTCAGCCCTCCAGCCTGTCCAGGTCTCTCTGAATGGCTGCACAGCCTTCTGGTGTGTCAGCCACTCCTCCCAGTTTCGTGTCATCAGCAAACCTGCTGACAGTGCTCTCTAATCCCACATCCAGGTCATTGATGAATATATTGAACAGCACTGGCCCCAGTACTGACCCCTGAGGGACTCTACTAGACACAGGCATCCAACTAGACCCTGCCCCATTGACCACAACTCTCTGACATCTTCCCTTCAACCGATTAGCAACCCACCTCACATCTCAGACATACAGACCACACTTCCTCAGTTTACCTATGAGGATGCTGTGGGAGATGGTGTGAAATGCTTTACTGAAAACCAGATAGATCACATCCACTGCACGGCCACCATCCATCCACCTCGTTACATCTTCATAAAAGGCTATCAGGTTGGTCAAACATGACTTCTCCTTGGCAAAGCCATGCTGACTGCTCCTAATGACCCTCTTATCCTTGATATGCCTAGAGACGGCACCGAGAATAAGCTGTTCTGTCAATATCTACATATCTACATAATCAATATCTACATATCTACATATCCACGTATCAATATCTATATATTTACATATCAATATCTACAAATTTTGTGTTTTATTTATTTAAGTAGCCTTATACAAGATAAAAATGATTTATCTGAATAGTGGATGATGGCACCACAAGGCCTAAAGGTGCGTTTTCATCCGAGGTGCTTAGATAGCCAGTGTATTTGAACAAGATAGACTGAAGAAATAAGGAAGTTCTGTTAGTTACTCTGCAGATAAGTAAGTCAGTCTGACAAGTAGACCTAAAGGTGAGATTCCTCTCAGCCACCCAGAATGCAAGCATCCGGACTGGACTTCTCCTTGAGTCCATCTATGGTCAGTAGAGAAACACACCTCCAGAGGGCAATCTCTTCTCATTTTAACAAAAATATCTAGGATGCATAGAACAAGTCATAGAATCATAGAATGGCCTGGGTTGGAAGGGACCTTAGAGATCATTTTAATCCAACCTCCCTGTTGTGGGCAGGGACGCCACCTCTCGACTAGGTCAGGCAACATGTGAGAACCGAACGGGAATCGAACCCGCGACCTTTGGTGTTTCAAGCACCACACTCAACCCACTGAGTAAGTCACCCTTTGGAAATACATATCTCCACAGACTGTCTTGAGAACACGATTGCTGTAGTCATAGGTGAAGTTTCTGGCAGAATTATGTTTGTTTACATAGTTAGCTCTTTCTCTGCTACCACAGCAACCATTAACAAGGTTGTTTTAATGGATAGAAAGGAATTGTGAACTCTGATTAGACTTCCAGGATAATGTGGTAGATTCTCAGAGACCTTTAAAGCTGGGGGGAGAAAAGTGGATCATTTTTGTGTGGCCTCTTATATAATACAGATCTTAAACAACGTTTGGTTATCCTTGTTTTGAGTCCTATGATTTGCATGGGTCTAAAGTAAATTTGATCCAAGCTTGGAATTTCAACCTTTTAAATTTTAATTTGACTCTGTTTCAGGAGTGAAATACATTTCTTTGGGTTTCTGCTGTGAGTGAGTTGCACACTCACCACTTTGACAGTTACTTCTTCATGCGTTGTGAGTCAATGCTGAATCATCTTTGTGTCAGTCAGCAGTTGCTAAGCTATCCAGCAGTTGTCTCTCTCACACTTCTGATTCTCCATGTTTTTTAAGGAAATACAGTTGATGCAAATATGGAAATGAGTTTGCCCCAGTCTTAATAGCAGTCCATGAAACAAATTACTTCATGACCATGCAGCTAGTTGAGTTATTGGGAAAGTAGGATCCACAGATTTCTGCTGCTACTCTGGAGTGCTAGACTTACTAAAAAGATATCTGGAGAGATTTTGGCCCTTTCCAATGAGCATTCCTCCAAATAATTCCTGGGCACAATTTGGGAATTGTGACAAGCTAGTGACCAGTCCCAGAAGGCAGCTTAGATGTGGCTACACTGTCTTGGAAGGTGACAGAGCTTAATAGAACATAGCAGAATACTTAATAAATAGACAGGCTGAGTATTTTTGCCAGATAGTTTCTGTGCCAGAGAAATAATCCCTCTCACATTTCATTTACTAGTATAGACTTAACCATGGAGTCGTCAGCAGGACTGATACCAGCTCAGAGAACATTTTTGGACTGCAGGAGCTGAGATACCTAAGAGTCTGTGCAGGCCCAGGAAACTAAAATCTAGATAAAATTTAGTCTTAGAGTAGTTTACCTGAAGATGTTGCTCCAGAGTGACACATTTGAAAAATCTTGCCTTTTCAAAAACTGTTTGTTTATAAAGCATTCCAGCTCATTGTATGCAGCCAGATCCAGACTGGGGAATACTTACAACATAGTAATAATATGAAGCTTCGAGATGTAGAAAATTAATCAGTTTGTTTAGTAATATGTTGCAATAAGTCCACTGTTAAGAGTTTTATACTTTATTTAGCTTGTATGACTTCAGTTCTTTTATCTGGCACATCAAAGAGTCCTTTCTTATCTAGCATTTTCTGTCTTTGAAGGTACTCAGTGCTGTAATCGTCTCCTCTTGATCTTCTTTCCAATAGTGTAAACTGATCAAGTTCCTTAAAATCTCTTTGTTATTAGATTTCTTATTCAAAATGAAAAAACACCTATTTTAGACTGATGGTAAACATATTTATTGATGTCACTTTCTTATGAATTGCTCCTTAGTAGGCATATGCCACATGACACATACTGAAAATATATTTTCCTCCTTTGAGTGACCCAGTTCAATCCCAATGAAATCAGGTGGTAAGGCTTTGCATTCTTTCTGCATTGATTTTCAATGAGGCATCCAAAGAACTGACAGGAAACAAATCTGAGTTTTAGGCATCACTTGTCCCACACTGTTATTAACCAAGGTTGTGTCTAATTATATACAGGATTTAGAGTGTTTTCATCACCCTTCTTAGCAGAATCCTAAGCTTTTGGTTCAGATATCAAAGATTTGAGAGTCAAAGGCAAATGGACAGTTTCTGCAAAGATGTCAACCAGGCCAACATTAGAGTAACTCTACTTCTGCTCATTTTGCTAGGTATAAGCATTTGGCTGATACAGCAGGAGGAGAGAAGAAGAAGTTGTCTGCCAAGGAGAGATGCCGTCTTGTTCTTCAGCAGTGTAAATTACAAGGCTGGCAGGTTTGTGATCTACAAAGCAATTAAAATATCATTCTTTAAACAAGCTAACTGAGTCATTTCCATTGTGGTAAGCCATCCTTTACAGCAATCCTTTTGACATTTAATATATGCTATGGGATATAATCAAACTGATTTTCTGATTTTTCTAGCATATGAGTAGCTGTGATCATTGTGTCAAAAAATCAATGTATTCTTGTGGGAAGGAAAAGATTTCAGTTAAGCATGTACACTGTGTAAACTTGTTTATAAAGATATCTGATGTACACATTTTAGTGGTTGAATGGTTTCTGAATTGCAAAAAAAAAAAAAAAAACCCTGCACATTTTCTTTACGTAAAAACCTATACTAAATGCTATACTGTCATAATAGGTGAGACTCAAAGCAACTACTTAGCACCTCCTATTTAGTCAATGCCTTTGTAGGCACCTACGTGCTGATCCAGAGATAAACCAAAGTACATAGAGTTGCTATACATCAAGTAAAGTAAAAAAACCAAAAAGCCAGACACTGAACAGGAAGCTCTTAACTTCCTCTCCCATCTTCTTACCCTATTAATATCCCAGTTAATCCTCACCAGCATGATTACAAGGTGGAGTCCAGAGTACTCAGTCATCTCCTGTGGGTAGCTTTGTAATTAAGTAAGACTGATTTCTTTTACATATGCAATTTCTAAAGAAAAAGGTGTTTCTTTGCACATTAGGTAAGCTATTTTACAGGAAGAAAGTTTTCTATGACTTCATGTGTAAAGCATCCTCCCAGGTGATGTGAGCTTCAGATTCAGGTCTTTGCCCAGCCATAGCAGTGGCTCAGATTCCTTAGTTATAACAGGAAAAAGGTAGCCTCTGCCCACTAGGTAGAGAGCACACGTACATGATGACCTGCATTTGAACACATATGAAGATTTTTCTTTGGTCAAAATACTGCTTAAATCCCCTTCTAGTCACGAAAGTAAGTAGTGGACACATATAATCCCACTCCCTCTATAGCAAAGAGCAAAAGGAGGGACTCTGAAAAAGGTAACAATATTAAAATAGGCTTGAACAATATTAAAATAGACTTGTTTTCCCTACTCTGGTTTCTTAAATTAGCTCTGGGGTATATTCTGCATCCTTGACACAAGGTTCCCTATTAGAAACTATCATTAATATCTAGAAGCTGTACCTTTGCTTACATGTACCTGGAGCTGAGAGTACTGCTAACCTTCAAAACTTGTGTGGAGCTACAAGCTGGACATTGGGCAAAAGCTGTGTAACAGTAATTGGATATTGTGCTCCAGTTGCAAAACACAGAGCAGGATGCCTGTAGACTTTATTTCCCTAGGAGCCATTAAGAGCCTTACAGCATGAAAGAAGTGCAGTTGGCCATCAGTGAAAGCCTACAGCTCAAGACTAGTGATTCTGTAGTGATTGGCATTTGAAAACAAGCCTGAAACCTTGAAAGCCAAAAATGTAAAAATGAAATTGTGAGTTGAATCCTCCCATCATGCAGAGAACTGAAGCTTGTGTTCTCAAACAGATTTTATTTGTTCTGACTCCAGAATCTCAGTAACATCAGGAAAAGTCGGGTGTGCAAATCTACAGCAATGCATATTTATCCTTCAAACCAGAAAGGAGCAAAACTCTTAAGAGACACTGATAAGTGAAATGCAATAGGAGCATTTAGGGGTGAGAGTTACACCATTGTCACTCAGTGACTAAGAAGCACATGGCAATAGACTAAGCTGAAAGGAACAAGGTCTGAAAAAAATGAGTGACCTTCTTCTTAAACGTTTTTCAAGCCACAGAGAGCTATGACAAACAGATGGAGAGGTGATAATAATGTAAGAAAAATCTAGGAGAAAATTCACTCTGAAGTCCAGACAACTTCTTGCAGACAAATTCCAAGTGAATACAGGCTTGACACCAAGACGTTTTATGTAGGTGATGCAAAACCATATACCCAACTATCAGCAGTAGTGACTAATGTCTGTGTCACATAATCTCTCTCTATTATCTTTTTGATTCATTTGACTAATCATGAAAGTTGAACTTTAAATAACAATCTAAATGAGGAAGCTTATACAATCTGCAGCTGTCATGGGTGCCCTCCTCTATGCTTTTACAGCAGAGAACTGAAAAAAGAAGAAAAAAATTAAAAGAGAGAGGAGGAGGAAGAAAGGAAAGGAAGAAAGGAATTAGGAACCCGGGATGATGTCAGCTAGCAGGGCCAGAGGAAAGGAGTCATCTGTAGTACATCACTAAAAATCATCCAAGAAGTAGGGGGTTACACGTATAACCAGTTTATTCAGCCACTGTTGCCAGCAGTAACTACTTCAAATGAGTCACTGCTGGAACTGAAAATGTATTTGATGCAGGGGTTCATGAATAAGTCAAAAATGTCTTCCCCAACACTCTTACCGGCACTTCCCTGAAGAGCTGTTGCAGATTCGGGTAGATAAATTGACAAAAAAAAATTGATAGATAAAATATCCTCATCAAAGATGGTGAAGTGCAGAAGGCAGCACACATCTGAAATCAACCTCCTGCTTATGTGTCATCATCAGAGAATGAGATTGCCAATAAACTCCCCTGCAGAGAGGGAGAAAGAAAGATCTGGAATTTATAGCTGAATGAATCCTGATATTTTATTTAACTTCCTTCTGATAATGCACCTTACCATCCCAGGTTGTGAAAGGTGATATTAACTTGGAGGAGGGGAAAATAAATTTGTGTTCTTAAGTGAGAGCCCAAAAATGAGTAAAGGAAATGGTTTCTTTGTATTTATTTCTTGCTTAACAATTTATCTTTTCTTTCTCACATAAATTGTGTTTGGAGAGTGTTTCATTAACCAGCAAAACAACAAACCCCAGAGCCTTCTCACAGAACAATTTCTTTCTCCTCTTGTAAATACCACAGTCTGTTTAAAATAAAGGACAAGTGCAGAAGATCCAGTACCAGAATCCAATTTTGGTTTATTTTCTACTGTTTAGTAGAGCATAAGAGCAAACTATCAGCTAGCCAACGTCTGGTGCTTGATTGAGCAGCTTCTGTGTTAGAAAAAAGTATTTATTGGGGAAGTGTTTAGTTACCTGGAGATATCAGAACTAGGACAATAAAATAGCTGTTTCGCTGAAGCTGGCATACCATGCAGTTTCAGTCATGCTCTTAGCCTAAATACTGGAATTATAGAAGTGCAGATCTACTAATGAAAGGTAGTTTTTGCATCCTGACTCTGCGCAGCCTAGATAAGGTGTTCTTTCAGCTTAAAAGTATACTTGATCATGACAAGCTTAGCTACTTGCTGTAGCTTTTAAGTACACCCGATGTAAGAGAAGATCAGATTTCCAAATCAAAGCAAGCCAGTCCTGCTCCAGACAGAGTGAAAGTAATAGACTTGTTTCACCCCTTGGAGAAGTCAGTGAAAGTTAACGCTATTCATGTTAGAAGGAGCAAGATGGTATAGGAACCTCAGAATTAAATGGAGTAGAAGTACTGGTGGCTCCATGTAAAGCAGAAGAACCTCCAGAACATCCGAAGACCTTTACATTAGGAAACCCACAATTTCAGTGCTGTGTCCATTTATTGTCATGCAGTGTGGAATTAGCTAAGCAAAGCCTACAAACCTAATAGCATGATTAACTTCCAAACTTTATCATACTTTGAGAGAAGTATAGGGCACAAACAGTTCTTGGCTTTTTTTTACTGACTTAAGGAAACTTTCATTTGTTTGGATTATCGTTCCTTGCAAATATAAATTCAATAAAGAGGAGTTAGCTAATAGCTTACCAGGTGTTCTCATCAAAACTTCAAGCTTTACATTTTGTTTAGCTAAGGTCAGTGGTCTGCAGTTAACCCTTCTCAGTTACTTCAGATGGAGCTTGCTGAAATACAAACTTGTATTATACCAGAAGCAAAATAAAACATCAAATTAATTTGCTCTTGCTGCACAGTGCAGCTGTTAAATACAAGCACTGTAAAGGCCAGACTTCACTAAAAATGGATCTTTTGGCGTTTGACTGCTAGAAAGGCTTATCTGGTTAAAACATAGCAATCCTTCAAAACATCTAGTAAAACCTTTGTCTTAGTTTATCTTTCCAGTTTTTAGCCTGCTTCTTCTAAGCCACAGTGATTCCTTCTTATCAGCAGCCTTGAATTCTGAACAGGAGATCATTTGTTTTGGAAAGAGTAAGGCAAGTCTTAAGTTTGAATGAGATGCTTGAAAGACTCATCAGGTATGAAATAAGCAGTACAGAAAAGTCAGTCAGAATGTTTTTATGAAGCAGGTAATTGCATGAGACAGATACTGTGTTAGTGCCAGTTCATATTTTTACAACTACAGACACTGCTAAAGTTGTCTCAGGAGCCGGCAGTGTTGCTGGAGAAGTGATCCTTGCCAATGCGAAGCTGTATTATTAAACTTTCACTCAAAAAGAATGTTATAGAAGAAAATAAGCCCTCGATAAATGCAAGACCTGGAAGTTCCTCTAGAGATTTTAATTTTTTTTAGAACTGCCAATCACAAAAAGAACCACATTTTGTTACAGATCTACAGGGGCTGCATTTATTGGATTTGATGCAGGTGTATTTAAATATTTTTTAGTTAAATATATTAATATACAATATTAGCATACCGGAGTCCTTTTTGGGAAAAGTATATTTATGATTAAATAGATGAGTGTAGATTATAAGTGATGCAAGATTAAATCAAAGAAATGAGCACAAGCGTATGAAATTGCTCATATGTAAGTTGTGTGACTAGTCCAGAGAGACTTTTAAGTTATTTTTTGAAACTGAACTGTTTATTTTGATTTAAAATGAAAATGCTCATGCTTTATTAAAATATGAATTTCTTTGTACATGATATGATAAAGTACTGGAGTACTTTGCAGGCAATGTAAGGGATTCATAAGGGATATGAATGCATAAAGGATGCAAGGAATGCATAAGGGATTCATAACTATTTTTTCCCTCAAGTAGGAAAACTTTGAGTGCTTATAAATTGTATGCCAGTTTATACATTTGTCGTTCAGTAATTTTAACTGTGCTGGAAGTCAATTTCCATTTTGTTTTGAATATCTTATTTTACGAGTCAATTTTCTTTTAGGCGATTTTAAAATTAAGTAAATTATGAAGATCACATTTTTAAAAAAAAGTTAAAATCCCTGGAGGATTTTCCAGACTAATAGCAAATGATTTAAACACCAATGTCTATATTTCCCTTATACTTTGAATTATGGCAGCAAAATTACATTGCTCCATTATATTGTTCCATTATATTTTTTAAATAATTTGCCAGTAGCGGAAATTGCCAAAGTGAGTTTGGACCTCACTAGTACAACCAAAAGGCTGGCCTGGGACAGACACCACCTGCCAGAGAATAGGGTGGATGTTTCACTTTGACCTCAGTATGCTCATGAGCTTTTAGTCTTTCACCACAGAGCTCTATTTTTGGTTCCTATTTCTATCTTTTTTTTCCCTCTAGACTATATTCCTTCCTCTCTCCATCCACCTTTCAGGGTTTGCTTATGATTACTAGTCTTACAAACTCTTTATCTTCTTTCCAATATCTTTTGCACCCAGATCTCTCAAATCTGGATTCCATCTCTCCCTCTACCACCCCCCTTGTATCTCCCTTGACATTCTTCTCTTGTTTCGATCTCTTCTTTTTTTTTTTTTCTTTTCTAGAATCGTATTTAGTGCTGGTGTTCATCCTTAATTTGTCTGGATTTAGTTTTTCTGTCTCCTGCATAAGAGTGCACTTTCTCTGCCATTGCTGTCCCTGTTGCCTTTATTTCTCGGTTCACTCGGTTCACCATCTAGACCTTTTTAAGTCTAGATGCTTTCATAATGTTTCTTTTGCCACTGTGTCTATTTCTAGAATTTTGAAAGGCAAGAACGATAGGTCCAGGAAGTACAGAGACCCCTTGAGATACAAGTGGGGTACGATTTCCTCAGTGAGTATCTTATATTTGCTGATCACTTCGCTTCCTGTAAGGCAGTCCTTCTTGTCGCCTCACAAGTGCAAAGAGCTGTGAGGTTTGTATAGTTTCTGGAAAAGGAACAATCATTTTTCTGCCCTTTCCCAGGGAGCTGAATGACAGGTTTTCTCCCTAAAGTCCATCTCCTGACAAGCGCTTACATAAATTCTTAATGTCACTTGAGTGAATACTGGACTACTCACATACTTTATATTAAGGCCATATATAACCTATGCTAAACTGTAGATTTATTCAGTATGTACCGCTGTGCAGGGTTGCTAGTTTTCTAGAGACAAAGGAGAACTCTTAAAATGTGTGAAGAGAAGCTAACGAATAAAGCATAGGGAGTAAGCCTTTAAAAATAACATTTCAGTCCTTGTAAAAGATCAGTACCCTGTAAATGCATTTTTCGCTATAATATTTTTGCAGACATGTACACTGCAAAAAGACACATTTTACAATAGTTTTAAGGCTTTTTTTTTTTACGTTTCATTAATGCACTGTGAAAATGTGTGTCATTGTGTAAAATATCATTAGATTATAGTTCTCAGTCTTTTGTAGGTAGCTATTTTGAAAGTACTGCCAGAAACACACAGCACTCCTACAAATTGCCTTTTTTAAACTAAAGAACAGCTTTGCAGATTCCCTTGACACCTATTAAGTATGAGCTAATACTGCCTCCATGCCACCTACACACCATCTCAGCATCCATTCCATAGTTTTGAATGTCTGTACTTCTACATCCTACACCTTTTCTGTAAAAAAAAAAAAAAAAAAAAAAAAGGAGAGAAAGAACAGCTCCCTCCTATCCTTTCTCCTTCCCCCCAGGAAAAAAAAAAAAGGTCCTTTAGCAGTAATTGAAGCTTTGGTAGTCATCAATGACAATTTTACTTAATCTTTAAAAAATGTGTCATTTTGAAAAATAACTTTTAAAACCCTAATGCTTTTCTAATTAAAATAACTATGACTGTAATTCACAGATGGTTTACTTTTACAGGAGTCTGAATGACATTAAAATTTCAGACTCAGATTAGAGCACTTTGTAGTCCAGAAAGTATTGAAAAGTGAGTGCTTTAGTGGAAGAACATTTTAACCTTTTTTTTTTTCCCCTAGGCATGCAGGAAACATTTTGTGATTAGAGAAAAGACCAGAATGAAGACAGGTGGAGTCTCAAAAAGTGTTTTGATATCTGGCATATGAAATTCCAACATTTTTCAACATTATTTCTTTCACTGAACACAATAACTGTACAGAGGGCAGTGAGACTAGCTTGTTCTCGGACAGCTGTAGAGGGTGTCAGATTTATTTCAAAGATTTAGCAACACAGATTTCAAGCCTTACTAACATAAACAAATGTGTTATTGCAGTTTCTTCCATCCATGCTTCTGTCTAGAGCTCTGCTCTCAATAGACCTGGCACATGATGTAAAATCTATAAATAGCTTTTATCCAAATGTAAAATGAATTTGTGTGGACATTTTGTATTTATTCAATCGCATAAAATTTGTAGCAGGCTTCTACTAATGAAGTTCATAGCATAAGTGATGCCACAATAACTCTATTTAATCATGTTCCTGGGGTGTAGGATGGGAGAAAAAAGCGCTCCTGTTTGCGTGTCCCCTAGCTGGCTTCGTGACCCTCCAATGCCAGACACTTGTAGCCTAAATAACCATAAGCTTGAACATTGTCTTGACTGTGATTTTTTACAGATTGCACAGTGCAAAATGAAATTCAACTCAATGTTTATTTAAGTTACACATTTGAAATATAGCCTAGATGTCACCAGTGTGATCATTCTGAGACCAATCAAGAATGAGGTTGTTAATTTTGCCATGGGCATTGTTAGTAATCAGGGCTTTTTTAAGGTTTCAAAATGTAATTTTTTCACATTCTAAAGAATTCCAGTGAGGAAGTAAGGGGAGAAACAAGTATTTTGATGAATGGAGGGAAAGGGGCAGAAATGAGGAAAAAAAAGTGGATGATTTGGCTTAGACTTGAGACAGAGAGGGGAAAAAAGGCTCCAGTGTGATGTAGGGGGCTTGTTGAAAGGGATTAGTGGAGTACAAAGGGAAAATGTAATCAGAGTAAAAGAATATGATTTTATTAAGTATTTATATCCAGGCTTTGGTTGTCTGAGAGCTACTCATACAAACGGTAATTATAATAACTACATGATAATTTAATTACAGTCAACCATATGAATAATCATTAAGTTATTCTTGTAGAAGAATTTTGGATTTAACATGATATGAGCAAGAAGATGAAGGGTTTACTAGCCGAAGCTAGTAATAAGGAAAGTTCAATACGTGTTTTGACAAGATGTATGGAAAAAACAGTTGCTGATGAGCAGTTATTACAGAATTCACAGAGTTCAGTGACAGAGTGGATGTGGTGGGAGGAGTCAAGGTGGAGTTTTGGTGTCCTGGAAGAAAGTTGAAGGCACAAAAAAGAGAATGCTTATTGGAAAGAGAGGAGAAAATTGGCTGGTTTGCTGGAAAAAACTTGAAAAGTTTGCTTGTTCATGATACAGGATTAGATGTCTAAAAGAGAAGCAAATTTAAACTGAAGAATCACAGAGTCACAGAATGTTAGGGATTGGAAGGGACCTCTGAGGCTCATCTAGTCCAACCCCTCTATGGGAGCAGGTTCACCTGAGCAAAGTGACAGAGGATGGTGTCCAGGGGGGTTTTGAATGTCTCCATAGGTGGAGACTGTGGCTGACCTCTTTTCCTTAGAACAGGAGGACAAGAAGTGGAGACAAAAGGAAAGATTTTGAAGAACATTTAGCAAGCCCTGGGAAAGAAGCAAGTTCCAGAACACAGGATGGATGAAGAAGGAAAACAAGTGCTAAGACGACCAGGCAAAGAGAGAATTTTCAAAACCAGGAAGTGAAAACTTTTGTTGAAAGTCAGCAGTTAAGAAAATGAGGATAAGAGTGTGTCCCTAAGTGCAGAGTATGAGAGCGCAATGAGATCTCAGTGAGATTGCCTCAGATGAACTTGAAGTTAAAAATTGGAAGGTATCACTCAAGATAATCTATTCAGTAAATATAAAGATACATATATTTTTACCAGCATAGCTACTATTGTAGAAAAACGATCTAGGAAAAGGTAATAATATTCTGGAATAGTGACACCAATTTGTAAGCAGAAGGATAATTCCAGAATAGATGGTCTGAAGAGAGAAGCTACTCTGGAATAGCTAAGTTGTGGTAGTATTTCTCTAGCTGCACAATTTCTTAAAATAGATATTCCAGGCATTTTCCACTGTGCAAAGAAAGCCTCTTCCCTATTTACAAGTTTCTATAATGGCAAGACAAGTAAAATGTATTTTCTGTCACCTTGTGCACTTTACAATAGCACAAAAAGGCCCATCTTATTGGGAAAAGAGACAAAAAATAATTAGAACACATTCTAATTTTGACATTTGAGTGCATCTGATTTTAACTAAAAGACTAAGAGTTGCATCATCATTGTCTGTTAGCTCAAACCTCAGAATCTGAGACTCTTTTAAGGCATTTGATTCAAAATGGTTTCTCTCTAAGGTAGAGAGAAGGGAGACTTTGGGACAACAATGTGCCTCACTCATTTCTGGATTTTGTTAATTGAGTTTAGACAGTATATATATACACATATGTATATATATATATGTCCTGGCTTTCTGTAGTTTATCACTACTACTGATGTACATTTGACAGTTATGTTTGGATTAGAAACAGTTAATTTGAAAGGTGTGCAAATATCCCTGTTGATACCCATCTCCCAGATCTATATTGAAAAACACAACAGTGGAGCAGAATGGTGCAGTGAGTACAGAAAGAGCTTGTGAGCTGCAGACGATCAAGAGCTGGAATGAATTTCTGCAATTTCAGCCAGACTTGTATTAATTAATCAGTATGACTATTAGCCATAAAAAATTGCTAGACAGAAGCCATGATCTTCACTGGATAGCACAGTTCTCTGTTACTGATCCTTTTATTTCTAAGAAGTGAAGGAAAGTTTCTTCTAAAGAATTCCTGAGAAAAAAAAATGGTATAAGAAAAGACATTATTTACCAATTTTTTTACTTATTTAGGTTGTAAGGGCTTAGGTGGTGGGTTTTTTAAGGCTTTTAGAATGGAATGCTTTTGAAGATTTTACAGAAAAGGATTTTTAAGGATTGTTTCAGCATGTTCAGAAAGTATCAAAAGGAAGGTGTTTACTTTTGGTCTAACTAGCTGAATTTTTCTGTAAAGGCGGATAAGCATCTAATAATTGTTATTAAGATCCTCAAGGAACTAGATGAGTTAAACCAAGCAACTGGTCTGCACCAGAATAAGCTCATACACTCAATCACTAGTTAGAAGATTATTTTTTGCAAAGGAGTCCTTCTGTTTCTGACATTTTAGTCTCGATTCTAAATGGACACCCACAGCACGGCTTCAGCAGGCAAGACTGGGAACTAGGGTATGTAGTTTTACTGGACATTAGGGATCATTCTCACTAATGGCAGTGAGTATTTTCCATCCTCCAACTTGGGCTAAATTCTTGCTGCTCGACAGATGGCAGCTATCTGTTACCATTTTCTGCTTCATGTGGGTTTATGGTTTGTCACCTTTTTCCTTGCCACCATCCCCCCGTTTTATAAAAGCTAAATCTTATTTTCTATTAAGTTGTCTAACACGTTAGCATAATTACAATCAGAATGCTTTTTTTTTTCTTTTTCTTTTCCCCAACCTGTATTTAATTTGAAAATTGTAGTATTTTTTTCTGGATTGTTTTGGAACTGAAGGGAGACTCTGTGTCTCACAGCTTGCTTGACGTTTCCAACTACATCTTCTGTTCAACGAAGTGATGCTACTTGTCTGTATAAGTATCGGTATCTCATCTCGAACCTTAGCTGGATTGTATACATACTGTCGTTATTTACCTGGTATCGTTTTGGCTGGTTTAGTTGATGGTGAAGGTTTCCCTGCTGTTTCTATTCCAGATAGGAGTCCGAAAAGTGTTTCTTAAATACTGGCAAGCTGACCATCTCAATGATTTGTGCCTTCAGCTTCAGAAGAAAATTATAACCTGCCAAAAAGGTAACAATTACAGAGGAAGTATTCCTGAGCTGCCGCTTTGTACACTGAGCAGAGTATTACATAACAAAAAAAATTTCTCCTCCTTGAACGGTTGCTGTATTTTGTACATCTCCCTGCAGATATATTTCCAGCTAACTACATACACAAATTTTTTTTACATTATGTTAACATCAGTGATGCTTGCACTTTCTGTCTGTCAAATGTAATTTTATGGCAAACTGTTGACTGCGGTTAAAACTTGGGGGATTTTGAATTTTTTTTTTAAGTATGTTCAGTGATTTTTCAATGCATTAATATTACTTTAATTTCTTGATGTAAAGCAAGTATCATAAAAATGATATAAAATTGCAGTGTGTTCAGATATATTGATGGTGAGTAGAAGGCTAGTAATTTAATGTGTTTAGTTGTCTATATTTTTCCACTTTTCACAGCTTCCATATTTGACTGTTAGCTTTTTATGTTTTGGCATTTTTTCCTTCTTTTATGCCTGCATTTTTACTAAGGACACACTGACATTTTTTGGCACATTTTTAAAAGGAGGCATTATCCACTGCCTTCTGATTTCCTGTTACTTCTGTGCCATTTCCTATCAAAATCTCAAATAACTACTGAAAATGTGAATATTGCTTTATTTGAAGAAGCTTCCTTCACACAATGCATTATTTATCTAGTTGTTTGCAACAACTCCCATTATCTCCTTTTTAAAGGAAATTAAAAGGACAAAGACATCTTTTTATTTCAGGTAGATAAACAATATTGCAGACTTAGGAATATATAAACCCCTTTCATTTTAACTATCTATTCTTCTCTGAGACCATACAGTGAAAAAGAGGAAAAAAAGGGAAACTTGAAGCAACTGAAATCAAAATAGTAGCAGCCTAGGAATGAATGTGGAGAGTGACAGTTAACACAGGCCACATTTCAGCTTGGGCCTGATTTTTTATTCCAATCGTACTGTTGTATTCACACATTTAGAAAAGCAGTAGTGATTTATCCTCTTTCCATGCTCGTGCTGACTTATCAAAGAAAGGAAATATTTACCTTCAGGAGTCTGATTTGTCAACAGAGTGCTCTAATATAACCCCATACCAAATTGTAAACCAGATATGTCCATGTTTCACAGAGGTAACAGAAGAGATATCTACCAAACCTTGCCTGAAGAATGAAGGTCTTGGCTTCTTGCAAAAATACTTTCGTTTTTGCTTCTAGTCCTCCTTAATTAGGCTAACTTGAAAAGTAATCTTCACCAAAACTATGCATTCAAATATTTTTTCAAAGCTATGTGTCATCTGCATGTTTTTTTATGGTCTGGGAAACCTGAGAAAATTGGGAACTTGCATGAGTAAGGAGTAGCTAAACATCCATTTCACAAAATTAGCTCGTGAAGTAAGCTGCCCTTTGCAAACAGGTACAATTTTAAACTTGTGGAACTAGCATGCCAAAGAGTTCTAGCAGGTTGGGAATAGGATAGAGTACCTGTGTGTTGTTATGTAACCCTAAAATTGGGATCTACAGACTTTTACACAGGGATGGCAACGTTTAGTAAGTAGTGGTATCAATCCTTCTGCATATCCACATTTTTCTTCCATCATCCTTTGCATCCAGAGGATTTTATAAGCTAAATCTCTCCTGACAACATATTTACTCAGAGCCAAACTAGTCAATAATTTCTGTATCAAGTTTAAAATTTAATATCATAAACCCATATAAGGACTTAACTCAAAGGGAAAACAGGCCCTGCCCAAAATTCTTATCAACTGTTTTTACCTCACTCTTACTAGCAATCATCTCAGCGTTCCCATAAATTTGTAGAAAAACAAACCAAGCCAAATCAGATAAGTCTTTTTATGTTATCCTGAAAGTTAATCTACCCAGGCAAAGAAAGGGGACAAACTAAAGTGAAAGCATGTGTAGAAACACCTTTTATTTAAAAACAGATCTGTGAGTTTAGGGACTTTGTCGTATTTTTTTCACAGGTATGAGAACTACATATGGGAACTGTTGACCTTATTGGATCACAGAGAAAATTGTTTGTGCCTGTAGGAAAGTCCATCATGCTGAAGTTCCATCAGTGTTCATGTAGATTAGGGGTTAACTTTAATACATATTATACACAATAGTTTATACGTTTCTCACATAACCCAGATTCATGGTCAGCTTGAAGTTTGATTGTTCTGATCGTTATCCTTAGATAAAGGGTAAGGAAGTAGATATTTTTCAGCCCTGTGAGTGCTGACCTCAATTCTTTTAATTTGCATAAGTGAGAATTATTTTAGATCTACATAAATGAGGAATACATTCAGAAGACAATCTTAGTGCCCATAAAGCAGTAGATGAAACTGAGTAGTAAAGGTCTAGGAGATGACAATTTCATTTTACAGCTGTTTTTGAGGATACGAAATTATTTTTTTTCCCGTGTTGAACTGAAGATAAAATCTTTCAAATGATCTCACAGAGAAGGAAATGTGGTGAATTGTCCATGAAAACCAGAGCTACTCAGTTTGTGTAAATGTGTGCAAAAGAAAAGAGGGGTGTCTGCCAACTCTTCCTGACAAAACTTAGTTCAATGTTTCTTAAAAACACCTGAATTTTGACGGAATTGCATAGTTCAGAGTAGCTACTTATACTGGATATCATTTTACTGGACCCTCCTAGCAGACTATTGTGCATTGTTTATGTCTGCTAATAATCCTACCAGAGGATTGGCCTCTGTATTTCCTTTTCCTAACCAGCTTCAGTGGTATTGCAAACTTTTTTTTGTAAGGTAAAAGTACACACATACACACACCCTTGTAAAAATGTTACTTTAACACACAGGCTTTTTTTTCCAAAGACATCCAAGATTTGATGCTTAATCATTTACCAAATACCTTATCTGCTCCACAGCAGATAAGTTTAAAGAAAATACTAGAAGGAGAAATTTTTCGTTAAGCTTTTTTGAAATTTTTGTATTTGTGAACAGTGGGCTCTGATAGTGTTCTGTGCATGTGTTCATTAGCTTTGCAAGAGCAAAAAGTAGTACAGGAAGCTATTACAGGAGATGATACATCAAAATCTTCTTCCAACATAAGGCTGACAAAGAGGGTGAAGAATAAGCCTAACAGACACATAAAGCTGATGCAATGCAGATGAAAATTTTAAACTGAAAAATCCAGACATGATGTGACAGACACATTGGAGAAATTTGCGTTAAATTAATCTGATTGTTTTTACTAAAAGGAAACAAGCAACGAAAGTTCTGTAAATCACACTAAAAAAATCTTGTGTCAGTTTTGATTTTAAGAGGTTTTAGGTACCCTGAAATATTTAAAACATTTTTTTAAAGTTGACCAAAAGCAAAGGATCATTTAATTCCTACTGCATTCAATGCAACAATCATTTATTCAGTGTTTTAGTTTGAAACTAACCATCTTGTGGCCTTTGGAGTGTAAATGTATGCTTTCATAACCCATAGCATACATCTAAGTTTCAGGGTGTAATGTAGTAAAAAATAAGGTTCAGTGAAAGTAAACATTTTTAGTTCTGATAGCTCAAATTTATGAATGAATTTACTGTCAATACTTTGTTATAAGCACTGGCAGTAGAAAACAGAAAGAGCTCCATTTCAGTATGTTATTTATATGCCCTCACATTTCTTTCATTCTTTGTGTAAGATGTTGACTGAACTTGATTTGCTCATGTTTACAGCAGAACACACAGTAATATTAAGTTATTCACCACTTGGTTAGTTCTCTTTCATTGGCCCATATTTTCTCCTTCTGCTATGGTAGTTGTCAGAGGATTTCTAGCTCGCCAGCGCGTGCTACAGAAGATGAGTGTCAAGCAGCAAGAGGTCACCTCGATCAAAAGCTTCTTGCAGAATGCCGAGGATATGGGATTGAAAACATATGATGCCTTGGTCATTCAAAATGCTTCTGACATTGCTCGGGAAAATGACCGGCTCCGCAATGAGATGAACGCTGCCTACCACAGGGAAAAGTTAGAGGCTAGAAACAGAGCAGAAGAAGGCCACAAAAAGTAAGTTCAAAAAACATCTACTGTGAAGAATGGAAACATTTTTTTTCAGTTTTAGTGATTTCTTCCCTGCTTCGAAGTCATAGAAATGACTGAGGAATTGCAAGAAGATTTACAAGTATATACTCAACCTGAATCAATGTTAGGCCTTATTTATTTTCTTTATATCAGGTAATTAAGTCTAGAAACTTAAGGACACCCCTAATACTCTATTTGGGGGACACTGAGCGTTATAGAAACTTATTCAAATCTTTGAGATATTTATTTTTTAAAGCACTATTTTTGAATTGTACAATAAATAGATTATAGTTGAACTTTCATCATATCAAACAAACAAAAGAAAAATTCATCTAACTTAAAATTCCAATGCTGGGAAATTGCCAAAGGTAATGAAAAACAGCTAGGAAGGTGTTAAAATACAATAAACTCTGGACTAAGAAATCCTGATTATGCATTGAACTAGGTAGATTGGTTATGAAGAGGATTCTTTCCTCTTATTTCAAAATAGCTGAATGGCTTTTAACTCCTATCAGAGTTTTAAGGAGTAGCTATGTTACAAATCCAGCAAATGCTGGAGAGCCTTTCTCTGAGTCGCTGATCTCTTTTCTCTCAGACAGATAAATAGGCACAGGTAGTAATTGCAGTTAACAGGTATGTGTCTATAGCAGGAATGTGTCTGTAACTTGCTGGACATAGAAACGTTTATTTTTCTGTAGGAACTCGATTTTCATCGAGAACAGTTCCCTTTGCTTTCATTGCTTTTGTCAGTGACTTTTATTAAAGTGAAAATGGCAGTGCATCTGCTTAATTAGTTTCAAATATCCCAGTGATTACATATTGGAGGAAATGCCTTTGTAGGAAAGACTGTAATTAAACATTACAGTGAAAACAAATTATCCACTGAGCACCATGCTTTCATCTTTAGCTATTTCATTTACTACATGGGCAGCTGGCTATATCTTGTGCATGAATTCCAGCTTTACTGGTGATTTGCCATGCAGAAATACAATTTAAAAAACAAATGCTCGGGGGTTTGTTTGTAAAATGACAGTATAGACATCTTTTATCTAATACATTACCATTCTAAGTTAAGCGATTTTTGGTGGTTTGATTTTTGGAGGAATAAAATGTTAGAAGAATTTCTGTTAAAAATCAGTTTGTTGGAAGCAGCTGATAAACATAAATTCTCAATACATATTGAAATAGCAAAGAAAAAAAAGGAAAAACATGTAATAAAACTGAAAAACTGTGATTGAAATAACTAAACATAATGTCATAATTAATATCAAAATGATAACTAATAATTAAACAGGAAGACATATAGATATCTGGGTGGAATGACTCAAGCAGCTAATGTCTCTGGCTAAAAAGGTCATCTAATATTTTAAAGATTTGCATTATCTGAATAGAATTTATAGTGTCTTTTTAGAAAATAATGATAAAGGCTCAGCATTTGCTGCCTCAGTAACTTTCTATTAAAATGGATTTCCCAGAAATTATCATTCAGATTGAAAACCCAGCTTTTGATTGTGTGTAACAATCAAAGTGTGAACAATTCATTCAGTGAATGTCTGATCAACAATATGAAACTGCTCAAGGAAGGCTGCATTTGTGTGGAAAAGGGCCGGTGCCCTGATTTATCATGAAACAGGAAATGGAAGAAAGCTAGCAGCTTGATCTGGATTTGTTTGTCGGAAGATTACTATACGCATCCCCTCGGCACAGCGGGGGAGTTGTGAGATTGTTTACCAAAAAGCTGTTGTTATGTTTGCATGAACAGGTTCATTGTTACCGCTTGAATAATGCATCTGGGCCTCTTTTCTGTGTTTTCAGAGCTGAAGACAAGGGTGGGAAGGTCTCCGAGGACAGCTTTGCCGGCTGTCGAACGCCTAAGCACTTTCATTCCAGCTCCGTCCCTGTCCCCATGGCAGTGGACAGCTTGGTACAGTCTGTGGCTGGGTCATCCATCAGATCCCCCTCCCTGCACTCTGTGTTCAGCATGGATGAGAGCAGTAGCCTGCCATCACCAAGGAAACAGCCTCCTCCCAAACCAAAGAGGGACCCCAACACACGACTGAGCGCTTCCTACGAGGCTGTTAGCGCTTGCTTGTCGGCAGCTTCTAAGGAAACCGCTAATGAAGGTTAGGCATAAAGGGAGAAACAGTTGCAAATGTTGCTCTAGGTTATTGATTTATTCTCTTCTCTTTGATCCTTTTAAACACAGCCAAGCGCCTTTGAAAAGTCCTGCCGCCCTGAAATTTTTCAGTGGCAGTAAAAAAAATTAGTCAGTTTATCATTTGTCTCCAAATCAGCAAATAATACTCGTGTTCTAATTGCCTAGTTTGTCAACAACCAAAACCTATTTGCAGAACTCCCTCTAGAGACAAATGATCTGTCAGCTTCAGCTATTCTACCCCACTGACCATGTTATTTCACCTTTTAAACTGTATGTTAGAACATCTTGCATCACTGAAACAAAATGCTTATATAGTGAATTTCACCAAGTTAAACATTAAACTTTTTCCTACTTTTTTTCTGTGTTCCTGTGAATAACTTATTCAGTGGTTCATGTTTTTGCCATACTTGCATACAGTGAATTTTTGGTTTAGAAGGAAAGTGCTAGTAAAGTCCCAACGCACCTCTATGCACTGTAGTGCATATAGAATAGTTTTGAGTTGACTTATTCTATTCTCCTTCACCCTTAAAATGAATGAGTAGAAGATGAAGGGAAGGAATGAATTCTGCTTTTCCTTGATAAGCTTGACTTGTCGTGCTTTGTGTAAAAGATCCTTTGGGCTTATCACAGAAGATCCTTCAGGTTGGATTTAAAGCTATGCATAACTATTCTCTAATCCTGCATACAGTGGATGGAAACCTGTGTAGGTCCCTTCTGCAAAATGATTACTGTTCTTGTATCCGGTTCATTAGATGCAAGTCCATTTTTCTTAACCTCTTCCTTGCTCGTTCAGGTTCTGTGTAAGCAGAGATGAACTGTGTTCAATATAGTTATAAACTAGTATGGTTTAAGGAGCTCTCTAATGATTTTGGCTTTCTGTGCCCAGCTCTGCAAGAGATGATTGATTTAACTGAAAAGCTCCAGTAGAGGTTTTTGGAAGAATGACAATTTATATCTGTATTTGTGGTCTAAACATTGATGCTTGTATACATTCACAAAACAACTTTGGAATTCTTCCCATATGTAGGAAACAATAACACCAGCTTCCCAGCCATATACTCCTTTTCCAAGACTTACATTAACTTCCTGAGTCTTTGTCCAAAGTCAGCTCAGATTTACACCATCTAATTTTGATCTTAGAAGACCAATCACCTAGGTATGTAGTCTCTGCACTCCGTACGTGCCTGGAGGCTGCGAAAAGACATCTAGTTTAGTTAACTGTATACTCAGTTGGGGAATTGCCCTTAGGCAATGGGATTCCCTAGCTTTATAAATTATTTCCACACATGCAGTACAAAAGAAGAAAAAATAGGCATAATATCTGCTATAATTAGAGTTTTATAGATATTACATAAAAAAAGGGATACTCCAGTTGCTGACAATAGCACGTGTCAAAGTAGTACCGTGCTGATACTCCTAGCTAAAAGCATGACCCCCTACCCTGGGGCAAAAGGAATAACAGGCATGTATTTCCATGTGTTACAGATCTTTCAGTGAACATTTGGGTTCAAAAGATGTTTTCTCAGGTGCAGTTCTTATCTTCTAGTGACAGCAGAGATTACCAAAACAGATTCTATGTCCCAATAGCAAAGGCTTCTGGTTCGGAAGCTGAAAGTTCTGCATTTTGTTCCTTGAAATATTTATACCTTGTACTGCAGCCCTGTGTTTGTGACTGCTCCTTACTGTAAAACTATATTGGCAACATTTAAAGGCTTAAAGTATTTGATGTGTTAGTAACACAGACCTTTTTCACTTTCCTAGTACTGACCCGTCCAAGGCCACACAGTGATGATTATAGTACCATGAAAAAAATACCTCCCAGAAAACCAAAACGAAGCCCCAACACGAAGCTTAGTGGCTCTTACGAAGAGATACCTGGCCAAAAGCCTGGGGATGTAAAACAGGCAAGCGCGGTAGCTAAACCAGTTGCCTATGACACTGTGACAGTACAGAGAACAGCTTCTGCTGAAGGACCACAACATGCAGTGTTGAGTCTCTATATGTCACAAGAAGAAGAGGAAAATGAGCCTGTTTATATTGAAATGGTAGGGAATGCAATGAAAAGCAGTTCTGCTGAAGCAGAAAGTCCAGAACAAGGAGAGTCTGTATATGAAGAAATGAAGTATTTTCTACCAGAAGAAGGAAGCAATGGTAATGGAATAGTTCCAGTAGTGACTGGATCCCCTCCTCTGTTGTTTGAAAGCAAAAAAACTATTAACACTGAAGAGGGAATATTGGATGGAAACAGTCAAGCAGCTTTGATCTATAAAGATTCATGTGACATTCCGGCCCCTTTCCCCAACTTGCTCCCCCACAGGCCACCACTTCTTGTATTTCCTCCAACCCCTGTCACATGTTCACCTGCTTCTGATGAATCACCCCTAACACCACTAGAAGTCAAAAAACTTCCTGTCTTGGAAACCAACCTAAAATACCCTGTACAGTCAGAAGGCTCGAGTCCATTATCACCACAGTACTCCAAAAGCCAGAAAGGGGAGAATGAAAGACCAGCATCTCCAAGCTTGGTTGTGTTCAACGTTTCCAGCAAAGTGACTCCTCCTTCTACACCACCTCCTCCTCTCCCACCACCCCCTCCTCCTATACCGCCTCCTATTTCCTACCGGGCTTCCACACATTTTGCATTTCCTCCAGAGACTTGTGCGAGTTTTCTGATTAACACAGGGAAAACAGGTACAAACTCAGATCCGTCAAAAGTACCTCAGAGACCAAATCCTGCTCAGCTTGGTTGCTCATCATCCCCCTTCTCCAAACTGCCTTACTCCCCAAAGGTGGCAAGAGCAGATCACAGGAAATTGAACTCAAATTCGTCATCTTCATTTCCATACAGCCCTACAAACTCAAGGTCGTTGACCAGTCCCCTTGATGAGTTAACTAGCTTGTTCAACTCAGGACGGAGTGTGCTACGAAAATCTGCAGCAGGACGTAGGATCAGGGAGCCAGAAGGTAAGACAGATTTCTGTGCTTCTCTATAGCATATTTCTTCTGCACCAAAACTTTCTTATGTTGGAAGCTGATAGAGTAGGTAAAAATACAAACCCAAACCATTATTTGTGGACTTTTTTAAAGAAAGGTCCGTTGTAGTCATAAAAAACACATATATAAAATAAATTGCATATACAAATTATAGGTCTTGGGGTTTTCTCTGAGATGTCAACTTTTTACCAAAATATTTGTATGACCCAAATTAAAGTGGATTATTTTTAATGTTTCAGCAATCTTAGTAATATTTTACTCATTACATCATGTTATATCATGTGAAAATGAGTTAATGGTATCAATCTATAGAAATAATTGGAATGCGGTACATTACTAGGTGCCTGGTAGATAGCATATACTGTAATTTGAAGACTTTCTTTTAAGGTTTCATTATTTCATTTCCTTGAAATTCTGAATTTGGTCATAAAGCCATCATTATACTTCTAAATAAAGCTGAGATGGAGAGTTGTGCAACAAACTATATTTATTTCCCTTTTCTATCCTTTTATTCCTACCTTTCCTGTCATTTACATACACTTATGTACATATACAGAGATTACTGAATACCCTGACTTTCCAGCATCTGGACAACATCTTCCATATGTATTGCAAAAAGCTAACTATAAAAAGAAGTAAGCCTGCCATTTTGCTGAAAGTTTTGAGGCCACGGTCCTCAGACATGATTACTTAGTTATTTGCATTGTTCAGGTAATAAAGGGTTTAATGTTGTTACTGGAACAAATCTATGGATCTTTTGAATACTGAAAATTCATCCTCATGTTAAAATATTCAGTAGGCTGCTCTGTAAGGATGAGACACTTCTGACCTAACTTAGTCCATGTAAAAGCTCAATATGTAGGCATCAAATCCTTAGACTATGAAGAGACAGTCATTTTGAGAGTTTGTTTCCTCTCACATATCTTTCTCCACTGAGTATAAAGAAAGCCTAGATGATTGAACTGGTAGAGTTGTAGCTTCTAAATGGTCAAATTGATGTAAACGCGTGTCAATTACAACACTGACTCCAGTCTTTGCATTATTTTCCTGATCTTTTTTTTTTTAAAAAAAAAAAAGCCTCCTGTTGAAAATAGTCAGTGCATTGTATACAGGAACTTCTCACCCTAGTAGCATCTCCCAAACACAAAATTTCGTGAATCTAAAATTCAGAGTGAAAAAACCTCTAGATTGTTTTCTCTGTTTCTTCACTTCTGTCTGTCCAGTCGGCTTGTATTAATCAAGAGCTGTGTGCAGGATATGCAAAAAGGGCATTATGGAGTCACAGAATCATAAAATCATTTTGGCTGGAAAAGACTTTTTAAGATTATCTAGTCCAAACATAAACCTAATGCTACCAAGCCCAATACTAAACCATGTTATTAGTCACCACATTAAATACCTCCAGGTCTTTTAAATACCTCCGGGGATGGTGAATCAACCACTTCCCTGGGCTGTCTGTTCCAATGCTTGAAAAACCTTTCTGTAATGAAGTTTTTCCTAATATCCAATCTAAACCTCCCCTGCTGCAACCTGAGGTCATTTCCTCTTATCCTATTGCTTGTTATTTGGAGGAAGAGACCAACCCCCACCTAGCTACAACCTCCTTTCAGGTAGTTGTAGAGAGCGATAAGGTCTCCCTTGAGCCTCCTTTCCTCCAGGCTGATCAACCCCAGTTCCCTCATCCACTCCTCATAAGACTTGTTCTCGAGTCCCTTCACTACCTTCATTGCCCTTCTTTGGACACTCTCCAGCACCTCAATATCCTTCTTGTAGTGAGAGGTCCAAAACTGAACACAGGATTTGATGTGTGCCCTCACGAGTGCCAAGTACAGAGAGACAACTCCTTCCTGCTGGCCACACTATTTCTCATAGAAGCCAGGATGCCGTTGGCCTTCTTGGCCCCCTGGGCACACTGCTGGCTTATGTTCAGCTGCCTGGTGACCACCATGCCCAGGTCTTTATGTGCTGGGCAGCTTTCCAGCCACTCTTCCCCAAGCTGCCCAGCACTTGGCCTTGTTGAACCTCCTACAGTTGGTCTCAGCCCATTGGTTCAGCCTGTCCAGGTCCCTCTGTAGAGCCTTCCTTCCCTCATGCAGATTAACACTCCTTTCCAACTTGGTGTCATCTGCAAACTTTATCTAGACAGTCAAACTTAAGCTTTAGACAGTGAAAACACTCCCTAACATTTAGGCCTACCCTACCGCTTCTCCTTCCTTGCCTGTCCCTTCTGAACAATTTATAGCCATCCACTGCAGCCATCCCAGTTGTGCAAGTAATCCCACCATGTTTCTGTGATTGCAACTCTATCATAGTTTTCCAGGTGCACAACAGCTTGCAGCTTCTCCTGTTTATTGCCAATGCTGTGTGCATTGGTGTGGAGATACTTCAGTTGGGCTGTTGACACTGCCATCTTTTGAGGGGAGAAGCCCAAGTCCTATTTTTGAAATATAAAATGAAATAGTAAACAATGGATTAGATTATCTTCTGATTCATTGTCTATTTTCTTAAGTATATACTGGTTTGTTGATTTTAGTATTGTACCCTCATTTATGCAGCTATAATGTAAGAGAAGCAGGTGTTTTTGCTTGCTCTGCATATGTGTATATCTGTCTGTGTGCCATGCTATGTCTCTGTCCCTAACAACCTTTGTAGCCTTCAGCCAAAACCCCTTTCAATCCAATGGAACAAGGAGATAAAGGTCTCAAAACCAATTGAGTTTTTACAGGTTTTGTGGGTGTTAGTGGCTAGGTAGAGACAAAATACTTATACTGGGAAAAAGACTCCTCCCCGCTCCTACTGTTCTGAACAGAGCCCTTCTGAATCCTCCAGATCTTGAAAAAGCTTCAGCTGGACCTTGCATGTTGCTAGATGCTGATAGCTGTGAGCTATAAACTGAGCCTTTATCAATTTTCAACCTCAAGAGAAGGCCTTGTTTGTTATTCTGAATATCTGAATTGATGAAATTGATAAAGGCGTTATTGCAGTAGTTTTGCTTGCTTTGGCAAAATTGCTTGATAACATTCAATGCCTATAAATATATAGAATGTTTTTTGGTTTGGTTTGTTGAATTTTTTTTAAGTTGGGGGTCTTTTTTTACGATATAGAAAGTATATGCTTATCTGCTGAGAAGTAACTAAGTCAGCTCTTCAGATGTATCTTCTCAAGTCTCTCTCAATGTACCTGATGAGGAAGTGTGGTAAGCCTACTCCAGCCAACTCACAAAACTGACCTTTACCTTAAAAAAATAATGTTGCTTTGGGATGGAGGATTTTTGCAAATGCAATTTTCAACTAAATGTGGCCAAGATAGAGTTCAGCTTGGGTCTCCTGTGGGTTGAAGCTAGTGCATTAACAGAGGCTACCATAAAACCACTAAATTTACCTTTCACATGGAAAATGTTGTACTTCTAAATATTTTATCAAGGCAACACTAAGTATGAAAGATCAAAGTTCAAGGAAGATATACGATAAAAAACCTGAATCAATATTTTATGAGCTAGGAAGCTACTGTAAGTGCAGTTACATATGAACAGTTCAGGGATGAGCAGATGGATTGAAAGTAACAAAGAAATACAGGTGACCACATGTGTGTGTTTTTACAGATTGCCTTTTTTATATACTTCTTGTGTTCAGTTAATTTTTTTAGGATAATAGCTGGAAAAAGGTATTCTTTATGTAACCTCTGATGCAAAGTAATAAGATGGCAATCAGCAGAATGGACTCTGTTATGTAAAACTAGAAGTTGTCCACATCTTACCTTCTAATTTTTTTTTTATCACCCATTCCCTAATACATATTAAGTTCCTGGAAGACTCCTCCCTTTCTTCTTTTTGTCATTTATAGTACTTTATTTATAGGACATAAATTAATTATAATAGAAATTCATTAAAATTGAAGACATGGCCTAGAGCAGCACTTTGTAATGTGCAACTTCCTTTATTTCTGTAAGTTATAACCTATCAAAAACCTTAACTAAAACCAGAAAGTAAATTTCTGGACCCTTTTGAAGTCAAGGAGAGTTACCTACAGGAATCAGTAAGTTTCTGTATGGGATCATCAGCCTTGGAGATAAAAACCTCCTTGCCAATAAAAGTGCAATATAGACAGGTCCCCCACCATGCCTCCCTCTTGCCTGGAGGAGTAATTTCTAGACCTGAGAACACTGATGTCCTTTTGGCTCCTGACCTCTCCATGGGAAATGACCATCCAGAATTTCAATAGAAGAGATTCATGGTTTGCTGATTGCCTGAGTACTTACTGTGAGTTGAACTGAGAGAACTCTTCTTTCACAAAGGCAACAAAAAAATAATCAAGAGGCAACAACTTTCATTACCTGTTAGCCTAGCCTGGCCATTTTTTTATACAACAATAGCATCTGCTGGTTCAAGCAATGATCAGGATTATATAGTATGCAATTTCTTCCAAAATACTTTACATGTAGTAAGAGTTTTCTGCTCTGCAGAGCTTATAGTTTAAATAAGGAAAACTGTAACAGATGAGAACTGAGATAAAGGGATTTCTCCAAGGTTGAAAAGAGTTGTCATTAAAGCTACAGCTGTATTGTTAGACAGGGATTTCATTTTACTCCATGTCAAACGAGACTTGAGTGCAGATAAGAGATAATACACATACACAATTTTCTTCTACTCTCTGATTTCTAGAAGTAGAAACTTTACTTTGCAAGACAGATAGAAACTGAATGAACGTGTGCAGAGCCCCTGCTCAGATATATCTAGGCAGGATCTTAGATCTGAAACTAGACTTCATGAAACCCAATTCAATGCCATAATCACAAACCACACTCTCTAGCAGAGCATGCAAATAATTTTAACTATTCAACTTACAAGACATTAATTATATAAGGAAGAAACAATGGCAAATTCAAGCATTTCAGATTAAATATTTGTGGAGCAAGGACAAGATTTTTTTTTTCCTCATCATGGATGAATGGTACGCAGATTGCTAGGTCGCAGTATTATTTCTGTTAGTTGATATAGTTGATATTAAAATATTTTATACAAAGGGGAATCATTTCAGCTTCAGAACAAAAGGTGGAATAATTCCAAGCCTATTATCCATGCTCAAATTGATAGACTTGAGTATTCATGTGGATTCTGAAGGGAAAGAGGCAAAAGAAATACGGTTTTCCCTTAACCTGGATGAATTTCTTTACCATCAGACTATTGAGATAGCTTCTCTCCTTCCTGCTTGTTGAGAAAAGATTGGTGTGGATGTTTGATTTCTATGTCTGAGCAAAGGAAAATATGCAGGCTTGCAAGCCCAAGTTTAGGTGCCTAAGAAATAAAATTAGGAAGACTTTTCCTTTATATAGGTCACCAACATCTAGGCTCCCAAGTTTTGTGAACTATTCTTAGTGCTTCAGTGCAAGTAGATCTGAATATGTAAGTCTATACATACTTCTGTTCCTTTCCAGACAGTTTAGTAACTTATATAATAACAATAGGAAAGGCATGCAAACATTAGATTGTTAACAAAATATTGATACTATTCAAATGTTTGCCCAATATCTTTGGCATCCATTAGCTGTATGAATCCTTTCTTTGCCTACTTGCTGTGTGAGGTATTTCCAAGGCAGATAGCTTCACATATTCGTGATTTTTTCCAAATTCTCCAGTTTAAGCACTGGAAGTCACAGGGAGATAGATACAACTGAGGAATAATACAGATATTTAGACACACCTAGTTGGGACTATAGCTTGCTAAATACTCTTTATTGAAATTGGCTCAAACCTGGAAAATAACAAGATCTAATGTGTATGTGTGGGGAGTACTGTCCTGTCAAAGGCAGGTACCGCTTTAATAGCTATATTCTCTCTACCAACAGGTTAGAGCACGCTATTGTGCAGCTAACATCTCAACAGTGGATTACAAATTAAATCCCCATTGGGGTTACTGAGATGAAATCCCAGTGCCTTTCCACTAAGCCACTCAACTTCTCCTCTAAAGCAAATTAATAAAGATAATATTAATATCTGTATCTCATTATTGCTACATTACATTAATACAATATAATTGTTCTGCTTTCTTTGTTGCAAAAGCTAGCAACTTAGAAAACATGAGTAGTACAGAAAGCTGTGTTTTCACCTTTCACCTTTTACTTGTGAATGCTGGAGGAATGATTACATGAGGCATTGGACTTCTATAACATCTTTCAAGTAAAATTCTCAGTACGTTAAAACTTTAATGAATTAAGTTCCATAACACTTCTCAGAAAGAGATTAATATCTGTTTATATAATTGCCTTAATCACCAGGGAGTGAGGGTGACTTTCTGTGACTAATTTTAAGATTAGATATCTAAACACAGGAGAGTCATCACTCTCTGATTCACTATGGACTACTTGCAGCTCTCAGTCTGAATCTCTTGCAGTAGGTACAGAAAAGTGGGAGGAAGCTAAAGCACTGCTAGTATGATGTACATCACTAAAAAAGGTCCATACTTTGCTAGCTGTAGATGCCCTATTCAGAAAATTACAAAGAAGACAGAACTGCCATCTAGCCCAGTGATTTCTTCTGAGGAAACAATTGTGGTTTCCATTACTGCAGCAGAAACAAGAGGTTGGAAGAGTCGAGAGAAAGTACCCTCCATTCCTGTTTGCAGAATATCTATGAACTTTTTTATAGCCTGAAAGTTAGCACCTTAACCTGCATTCTTTTGCTCATCTATAGGTCTGTCATTATCTAGATAACTTCTCACAAAAAAAAAGATCTGTTTTAGGATACCAAGAATAACTTGCCAAGAAGAATTTTCCATTTCAGAATCTCTGAAAACTAGTGTATTTTACTGCTGAGGAGGTTTTTTGGCTTCTATTATGACAATTTTTTTTCACTGTAGCATTTTTCTTCCTGGTTGGTTTCACTGCTTGCTCTTACAACCTAAAATCATGTAACGTGTAATTTGTATTGGTTTTCATGGAAAAGAGGCTTTGTGTGTGATAGCCATAAACATTTTAACCTGAAGATTATAGAACAAATCAATTCTCATTTGCAGGTGAAAAAATAATGTATATTGACATAAACCTTTAATATATTTATTTTGCATTTCAAATGCTTGCATTGGACATAAAATCAAATCCTTAGCACTCCTCCACTCCTATATCCAGTCAAATAGAGGTTGGAGGAGGAGGCTGTGTAGCCCCAGGATCACATAAGAAATATAACTGCATTTGTTACATGATCTTATACTGTATCTACAGATGTCAGAAAAGAATCCTGAAGTAGAGAGAACCCATTACTTCTTTTGGCTCTTTTCTTAATGGCTGGTTGCAGTACGATGCTGACAAACTGATAGTATGTAGTGACAGTTTTTAGACACAGGTTGGCTATATTTGTGCACAGTATGGATGCTTATCACAATGCATCTGTGATAGCCATATGTTCTTGCTTTGAAGTTCACAGCAGTGTCATTGACCACCACTGTATCCCTTCAGAATGAACTTAAAAACAAGCCGAAGAAGTATCTAAATTCAATTTTTATTTTAGAAGTTCACTTCAATAGAAAATTGGGAATGTTGTCCAAGATGTTTTCCAGAACAGCTGTTTCATGAGCAGCATTACAGTACAGTGATCAAAAAAATATTCCTTGGATTGTTCCTCACAATCTCCTCACGCAGTTTAGGTGCCCGACACAGTCACTTACACTGAGACTTGTGTGTTGCCATCAATGTCAGACCTGGTATGAGAGCGATCCTGAAAAATCTCTGTAGAAGTATTCTGTGGGAAAAGTAAACAGAACTGATGTGATGCTGTTGACAGTAGCAAATCCCAGTCTGTTTGTTTGTTTGGGGTTTTTTGTTTGTTTATTTTTGCAGTATTTGCAACTGTGTTTGAAGAGGAGGAAGGTTGAGACAGTGTCTCATCACAATTCCAACAGCAGCTAAAGCCCAGCAGTAAAGGCTGTTCTGTTACTGAGATACCACACACAAATGTAAACAAACTTAAATGTCTGCCTTCAAAAAGAGCTGCTACATCCACATTCATTAGAAGAAAACCATTTAAAATAGGGAAGCTGTGTTTCTTACCAAATTGCTGTCTCCTTTTCCAGCACACCAACATTTTTTTAACCACACAAGCAAAAGAAACAGACTCTTTGGTCAGCTAGTCAACACACCTAACAGTAAACAAAACTATTACAGAGTAAATTGAGCTATTTCTGGTCTTGAAAAGTCAGGGAACATGGTAACATGGAGGGAAGAAATGCTTCTCCTAAAGCAAGAAATTGTCCCAAGTACTGCTGCTCTCCTTCTTGCCCCCTGTGGTTGATAATGGACCTCAGAAAGGCCTGCAGAAATAATTTCTAGAGAAGATGGGGTGAATGAAATCCCCAGTTTCCAAAACTTGTGTACTGGCTGGACTCTAGCAGACTTGCTGCATTAAAAAGATTTTCCGAGTTTTTGCTCAGATACTATCAAGCAGTAGAGGTGGTAGTCTGTCCAGATATTCTTCATTCACTACCATTATTTAAGAAGGCTATTTTCTCCATGTCAGCAGCAGTATTCTTTGTTTCATGTTGGGAACAAGCTTAATTCAAACAATCCAGAGTACTCCAGAGGGGGAAAGAAGGCACTTACATTACATCTCTCCACCAACTTGAAAAGTTTACCTGACCCAGAGATGCGCCTAACATTTCTTCTAGGAAGGAGGCATATGTTTGTAACTTGTAATGATTGTCCCTGGAATATATGTAAAATAAGAGCAATCTTCCCACCAGCACAAGTCCATCAGAGTAGAAAGCAAAAGAAATCTTCCCGTTCTAGGTGCGATTTACAAAAAAAGTGATTGAGTTGATGGTTTTTAAGGGCTGAACCAGACACAGTTTGTGCAGTCGCTTCAGCAGCTTCCATCTCACTACCAGCCTTATCTTCTTAACTCTGATCAGTGTCACACTGACACAGTATTCTTCAGAGGAGCTCTTTACCTCCAGCAGAGTGAGTTTCATCTGTTGATATTCTTCACGGTCTGCATCTCCTCTCTTTGCTTTCCAGTGTTTGTACAGATCTTCCCTGAAAGCAGCTTCCCAGAGCACAGAAGAAGTGGTCTGTTTCTGTATTTACCGGCTCTGTTGAGGAATGCGGCTTCTGAAGTGGCTTGTACCACCTGATAGCTCCGCTTACACAGCTCAGGGTGCTGGAAGTGACAGTACAAATTCATGTGACAGTACAAATTCATTGCTGCCTGTCCTAGGAGCATCATTGCAGAGGGAAATCCTAGACAATTCCTGCTGTTAGGGCAGGCTTTGTGAGGTGAAATAAATCAATGAATAATTATTGCCTCTGAAGGCAGCCGCAGCCGGCAGCACAGCTATGAGGGTGAGACAGGCAGCACATGCTAATAGGCTGGGGGAATCCTGTCTTGACAGTTCTCATCCTGCTCCACTTCTTTCAGGAAATAAGATGCATCTGTTTGCCTCCAGCTCTCAGCAGACAAAGTAAACAGTCAGGCTACAGCAGGTCACAGTGTGACTTCATGTGAGTAAACTGAACTACACAGAAGCAATATGCATTTGTCCGGAGAAAGGACACCCAAGACAACGTGTGCTGAGGGCAACTAAGCAAAAAGCCATGGACAAAGAGTGTCTCAAGAGTAAATCAGAGCAAAACAGGAAACGTCAAGTGCAATTGTCAAGGTGAAACAAAACACAGTGATGCACTCAAGCTGGAATACAATGGCCTTTTCTTATTTAACCTTTCCCTCCCTTTCCTTCAGCAAAAAATATCTGCATAATTTGTGCAGTCACCTGCACAATGTCCCGTTACCACAGTAAATGTAACAAATATTCAAGGCTGGATACGAGGATTCGGTGTATTCCCGACTCTCAGAAGAAAGAGTGAGAGCACAGATCAGGAATCCCTTCCACATGCAATGTCTTCTCCTTCATATGCTGGTTAATAGGATCCATCAGTTCTCTCTCATTCACATGTATAATGAGAAGCTGCTTGATTTCAAATTTCCACTTTGCCAGCCACAGGTTTCAAGGAAATCAAGCTATTGAGCTTTTAGATATCACAGCAGCCCAAGTACAAAAGCTTCTCCTCCTGTATTACATAAATTTATCTACCAGAATATATGTGTTTTCCAGATTTCATAGTTGCTAATGAAATGTGAATAGCTCTGGATCTTGATAAATAAAACCATATCTTGATTATTGGTTAGAGAAACTCATGTAATTTTTGACATTATCGTGGAATTTATTAAAGACATTAAATGATAAGAAGGGCAACTATTTCCCCCTTCTTCATATATTTCTTTCCATAATTATATGTTACATATTTTTGTGGGGTTTGTTCCATCGTGGAAAAGCTCTTAAGCTTTTTCTGTAATATTTGTGGTTTCTGTTTTATAAGGCTGATGTTTTTGTTAACCAGGACAGAGTTTTTTTCTACTTTAGGACATAAATACGTCCTGCCCAGCTTGTGGCACTGTATGTGGGAGCTGAGCCTTGGCTCTCTGTTTAATTAATGAAAAGGAGCATTTGCCTTGAAAGAATGGTACAGATACAAGTCAAATCAGATCAAGAGGGGTATATGACTTCCATTTTCACTAGAGCAGAACTAAGGAGAACCTATTCTCCCCATACAGTCAGGATGAAACTTTTAAATGTGGCTTCGACAGAAACTGCACAGTAGTTCAGCACCCCGATAGCTCCATCTGGTTTAAGGTTGCTTTTCCGTTTTTTCCTTTTTTTTTCCCTGAGATGGACTTAATATTGGCCACTCATTTCTGATTGTGGTAGCTAGTGCTGTCAAGGTGAAGGGCTATGTCTTTTTTAGTAAATTCCAGGGAATGGCCTGAGTGTGGCAGCTCAATCTTCTGCTCAGTCAAAGTGCTGCAGCAGTCCCTGACTCACTTTTAGACCTGGCAGGCAGATCTGGGCATGGCTCAGGAAATGACACAGGCTGGGGACTATTCCCAGTAGACAACTTGGATGCAGCCTCTCTGCTGTGGAGGGCAAGAAAGTGCAATAGCCTAGACAGGGGTCTCTTACCATTTCCTTCAGGGCCAGAGAACAGTTATGGTGACATTTGAATTATCAGGTTAGACAAAGCAAGAGGCCCTCTGTATTTACCCTGTATTATGAATCCCTCAGTGCTTTGGCAGTGCTGCACAAACCATCCAAGGTAAGCATGAATCTGATCCAAAACTCACTGAAAGCAATAGAGGCCTTCTGTTTTTATTAATGGGTTTTCAGTCAGACGGTAAATGAGCACTAAATGTTAAGAGGAAAAGAATTTGAAAAAAAAAACCATATGGGGACAGATATACATTGTGGGTATACTGACTTTTAAAGTAAGGACAGCAAAACCAAATACTTTGACAGAAAAGAAAAATACAACCCAACAAGTTGAGTTATTGCTAGGCTCTTAATAACAGACTGTTTTTTCATGTCTTGCTGTATTAAGAGTCTATGGTGATTTCATCTAAATGCTGATATCAGTCATTGATTTATACTTGGCTTTAGACTTTATCAAATAGGCTACATATATAACTTCCTTACAAAATTAATAGTTTCTCAAAATGTTCAGTATTGCACTTTAAACTGAATAGAGCCTATACTGACCCATTTTCTGATTTGGTGATAGCAGCTTTAATTCAGCTTAAATACTAGTGAAATGACTGTGAGGTTTAGGATCCTACATTGTGTCTTTGAGAAAAAAAAGAGCTTTATACTAGGATATTTGGAAGTCATAGCTTAATTAAAAGAGTTTAAGTTATTCTTTTGAGAAAAAAAAAATTATGTGATGTACACTTTCAGTGCATTGGATTTCTCTTAAGAGATAGTGACTCAAAAAGGAAAACAAAAAGCATATCTATTAAGTCATTTCCATGAGTGCCATACTCTGACTTTTCTTTCCAAAATAAGTGAAATTTCAGCCCACTCTCTGCCCTATGACTTTGTCAGGAGTCTAAACTCAGTCTTTTCCAGGAACACTGACTACCTTTCCTCTTACACTTTTCAAGTAATGTTGATGTAATTACTTATGGGTTCATTGGAGTACAGAGCTTGCTTATAGGGAAATAATTATTACATTTTGATTTGTTGTAGTCTGATTAAAAGCATTGTATATGTGATTGCTTCCAGCTATTAACTAAACTGCAGCTGAGGGGCAAATCATGCCCACAATCCAAATATTCGTACAGCCTTGTAGCCCTTATATCCTTGTTAACCACAAGATTAGTCAGAACAGAATTTGACTGAGTCATATCTTTTTGGCAAAGTCAGTTTACTGAAATAATAATCCAAATGCTGTTCACTGTTGCAGAGTCTGTAGGTTTTCACTTCAAGCTTATATTCCTTCTATAATCACAAACTCCCACCATGCTCTTACAGCTAATTCCTTTCTGCAGCTAGTCTCTCACAAGTAGGCATGGATGACTCTTCAAATAACATTTATTACTAGCTGGAAACTGTTAAGATGCTGTCACTTAGGGAAAAAAAAAAAAAGGTGAAATCTGGTAAATAATCCATCTGTCTGGTGAGAACAGCAGAGCACAAGTCTGAACATCGTGTTGGTGAAGATGTTCAACTGCAGGAATGATAGGGTTTTTTTTGTTTTCCTCTCTCCTAAAGTATTTCTGATAGTTTCAGCAAGTCAATAAGGGATGAGAGAGCAGTGCATACTTGTTTAACACAGAATCACAGAATGTCAGGGATTGAAAGGGACCTTGAAAGATCATCTAGTTCATCCCCCCCTGCCAAAGCAGGACCAGCTAGAATAGGTCACCCGGAACATGTCTAGGTGAGTTTTGAATGTCTCCAGAGAAGGAGACTCCACAACCTCCCTGGGTAGCCTGTTCCAGTGCTTTGTCACTCTCACTGTGAAGAAGTTTTTCCTAATGTTTTTGTGGAACCTCATATGCTCCAGCTTGTACCCATTGCTCCTTGTCCTGTCATTGGACATCACTGAAAACAGCCTGGCTCTGTCCTCCTGACACTCCCCCTTGACATATTTATAATCATTAATGAGGTCACCCCTCAGCCTCCTCCAAGCTAAAGAGACCCAACTCTTTCAGCCTTTCCTCATAAGGGAGATGCTCCACTCCCTTCATCATCTTTGTGGCTCTGCGCTGGACTCTCTCAAGCAGCTCCCTGTCCTTCTTGAACTGAGGGGCCCAGGGCTGGACACAATATTCCAGATGTGGCCTTGCCAGGGCAGAGTAAAGGGGCAGGAGGATCTCTCTCGACCTACTAGCCACACCCATTCTAATACACCCCAGATGCCATTGGCCTTCTTGGCCACAAGGGCACATTGCTGGCTCATGGTCATCCTGCTGTCCACCAGGACCCCCAGGTCCCTTTCCCCTACACTGCTCTCCAGCAGGTCAGTTCCCAATCTATCCTGGCACATGGGGTTGTTCTTTCCCACATGCAAGACTCTACACTTGCCCTTGTTGTATTTCATAAAATCTTTCCCTGCCCAACTCCCCATCCTGTCTAGGTCTTCCTGGATGGCAGCACAGCCTTCTGATGCGTCAGCCATTCCTGGTTTTGTGTCATCAGCAAACTTGCTGACACGGCACTATGTTCACTGATCCAGGTTGTTGATGATATTCAATAGTACTGGTCCCAGTACCAACCCCTGAGGGACTCCACTAGATACAGGCCTCCAGCTAGACTCTGTCCCAGTCTCCGACTTCTTCCCTTCAACCAGTTCACAATGCACCTCACTACCCAATCATCCAGACCACACTTCCTCATTTGAGCTCAGAGGATGCTGTGGGAGACGGTGCCAAATGCTTTACTGAAATCCAGATAAACCATGTTGGCTGCACTGCCATCATCTATCCACCTGGTTATGTCCTCATAAAAGGCAGAGATTCATGACGGCAGGGGGAAGTTGATGACATTAATGTGGAGAAAGGTCTAAAATTAGGTGAACTGACAAAACATGACAGTGAGTGAATTTCAGACCAATACTTGATGGATAAAATAAGAATCAGTAGAAATTTTCTAAGTATTTAATGTTGACAGAGGCTTCCCTATGTCTTTTATAATTGTCCATAGTGCAATTATATACTGTGTGAAATAAAAGTATTATGATAAAAAGTCAGTAGACACCTTTGTTATGCTCAGGGATATTTTGAGTAGTGAGGCTGCAAGACAGAGAGGGATATCCCACTACAGAAGATAAAGTCAGAGCCTTCTGGCATGTTAAAGCTTCTTGAAAGAACAAATGCAAAGCGCTGCACATGGGAAGGAAACATCTCTTACAGTGATACAGGCTCAGACAAACTGTCTGGTGAGCAGCTCTGAAGGAATGGTGCTGGGATCCTGGGAGGTGGGCAGGAGCTGGCAGCGAGCCCTGACAGCAGAGGTGGTCACCAGCATGCAGAGCTGCAACAGCAAGAGCACAACCAGGAGCTCAGGTCAGGGGTTATGCTCTCTGCCCAGCACTCATTAGACCACATCTGGGTACCATGGAAAATTTGATGCCTCCCAATGCAAAAAGACACAATAACCTGAATTCACCCTCATGATGCTCAGGGCTGGAGGATTGTCCCATGAGGAGAGTGGGATGGTGGAGTTTGTTCAGCCTGGGTCAGAGATGACGTTGGGGGCACCTCACAGCCAGCCCAGTGGCTACAGGGAGAGGATGGAGAGGGGACAGCTGAGTGCTTCACAGCCGTGTGTGTCAGGGCAACAAGGTAGAGCAGGCATGAGGTGAACCTGCCCAGAGAGGTTGGGCAGGCGTTATCCTTAAAGGGGTTCAAGACTTGGCTGGGCAATCTCTGAGCAACCTCGTCTGATCCCACATCTGGCCCTGCTTGGAGCAGGGGTGTACGAGGGACCTCCTGGGTTCCTTCCCAGTATGAATTACCCAGTGAGCCTTAGTGAGCTTTGCAGCACTGGGACAGTACACTGATTACACGTGACTAAAGCATCCTCTTGTTATCCTATTTATAGAAAAGATTGTCTTCAGAAACTCACCCATTTTACACAAAGCCCAAGATAAATGAACTGTACTTGTTTGATAGGGATACGCTCTGGCTTCTCCAGGAGTATTTTAGAAGTTAGCCAACATATGTAGTTACAGTTTTTCCATAGCTTCACATGAATCTGCTCCAATGAGGAGCAGAAGATGCCTATATATAGGATATTAGTATAAGTACTTTTATGTAATCCTGATTGTTTTGAAACAAAACATAGCTCCTTTCCTACCCCCAAGATTAATTAAGTAAGGCACTATCAAGTTTATTTTCTCTCTGTAGTCTTCTATTTAGAAGCAAAACGTCTTTTACAGTGACTGAATAGAGCAAATGGGATAACAGATCTCTATCTAGAGAGCTGTTCCTAAAGATATGCTGCATATCCATCCACTACTTGTTTCCACCAATTTAGGGTGATGTTTTAGCTCCATAGTAGCTATCCACAATTCTTTGTAGTGCTCTGTCATACAGATATAAAGGAGAAAAGATAACCTTTTTTTCCAAGAGCCCTTCATGAATGCCATGAAAAGATATCAATGTATCTATGAAACAAAAGACTTCTGCAAATAGGAATGCAAGAAAAAGTCTTTCTACTTGCGCGTTCTCAAATGAATTGCAGATGTCAGGCAAATCAATAAATCTTTTGGATATCAAGAAAAATAAGGATCTCAGCCACATCCTCCGAGACTCTTTATGTAAAAGGTGACACGATAATTATGTAGGTGGATTATGATCTATAGGCAAGTGCACTATTAACATCTAAAAGTGACATTTCCTTTTCAGACAAATTTAATATGAGCTGCAAAGATACATTTTGCAGTCAACTTCCTTGTACAAAAGCTAAATCAGGCATGCTCTTATAATTGTACTGTATGCATTTTCTCGTTCAGACTCTGATTCTACCACCTCTCCTAAGTCACTTACTGTGGGTAGAGGTGGCCTAATTTTTTCAATGCTAGCACATTTGCCTAAATACACAGTTTATGAAGCAGTGTCACTGAAACACTCCAGCCAGATCTGGCAAAAAATAATGATCAGGGAAGGAGGGCAAGGGGGGGAACCAAAAAACACAAATAGAAATCTTTTATTCTGTCAGCTTGGAAATGAGCTTTTTGACTTTTTAAGACAGATTTTTTTGTTAGAAGATGAAATGTTAAGAAAGATTCAAAGTTAGGTAACTGAAAATTAATAGGAAGATAAGAAAAACTTTTCAATGAAACAAAATATTTCAAGTTAACCAGAATGGATGTAGAATTTTCATTTCATTTGTTAATTTCTTAAATGCAGGTACCTTGTAAACCAAGTGTGGGGTTTTTTTTCAGTTCATGCATAAAAATGAAAAATTGACTATGCGGTCAACATTAAATTTGAAAATCTGGAGGCAAAGTATCTGTCACCTGGCAAAAAAAAATGTTTTTCCTGTCCCCTTGAGAAATGCTTATGTGCTCAAGACTTATAAGAATATACTGCATCTTTGGGAGAGCTGAGAATGTCATTGGAAGCATGGATGAATGCTATAATGTTGGGTTTAATAGATAGTCTTTTGACCTCCATTGGTTGTTGCTGTCATTATGACAAAGCTTAAGTAGACACAACCAAAATCGAGGAATACCTCTTTGAGAGTTGTCATAGAAGAAAAATTTTCCTTTTAGATTGCTAAACGAGGGCCTCTGCACCCAGGTCAGCTATAATATGTCAGCCCCACAGCTAAGGCCAGCTCTCAGCGAGGGTGGAAAGGGTTAGGAAAACTGCAATGGAGCTAAACAGAGAGAGAATCAAATTCAGCTTTGTCTTCCATGAAACAAACCTGATCATGGCAAGGAAAGAGTGTGTATCTATGTTCACGACAAAATGAAGAGAACCACAGAAAATGAGAGAAACCCACGAAAAACTGCGCAACTTCGCCAGTGCAGCCTCATCAGCCCTGGAGTGAGGACCAGAATTGCAATGGGGGTCCCTCCTACCATCCCTGTCTGTTCACAGTCTTGTCTCAGAGCTCTGAACCTGCTTTTGACCCCTGAGCTCTAGTGGGGAGCACCTGAGCCCTGTTTCTTGTGGGACACCAGGCTGAAAAAGCCAGGCAAGCTCAGAGCCACCTCCAGGCACTTTTCTGTGAGCTGTTTCACGTTACGTGGATGTGCCATCAGTCAGAAGGCAAATAAGAGAAGGGTTTTGCCCCTCTCTTTGAAGAAATGCCCGTGCCATTGTATGTAGCTTGGCAACTCCTACAGGATCAGATCTCTTCTTGATGTCTTGAAGAAATTTAGCTAAAAGGCTGTGACAGGAAAGCTTGGAACTATGTAGAAAATGACAATTGATGGCTGGAGAGCCCTGAGGCAGGGTAAATGATGCCCACGGGGAGGCTCTGATGTGATGAATCTTGCTACATATGGTTTCATATCAAAAGTCGTTTCGTTTCTTGTGGGGGGAGATAAGAGAAAAAAATAAACCCATGGTGTAGCTGTTGCTGGTATCACCTAATGCAACACTAAAAGGAATTGCAGTGATGACAGCAGCATATGACCTCATGTGAAATAGAAGAGAATCTAAAATAGAGGCAATACAAACATTTGTTGAGTTTTATCAGCTGGTATTTGTGTGAAAAGAAACGGTACAAATTAAATTTTCTTAATGTCTTTTGCTTCTATAAACTTTAAATGGCTACAGGTGGAACACGAAAGAGAGGAAAAAAAAAAAAAAAAGCCCTGCAAAAATCACCGACTTAAACCTTCCCCATTTATCACAGGATTCATGAATTTACTGATTAATTCAATTAATTTGATAAAGTAATTTGGTTTCTCTGTGTTCTTTTTTCCTACTTATATGTGAAAGTCACGAGTTAATAGGAAACTGACAAGCTTTTTCTCTGTATTAGGTGCTGAAACTAATCTGAACTTGAGGAGCAGGGAAGATCCAAATACATCAGATGTTGGATCAGAAACCCAGGATAAAAATGCAAATAGCCATGGAACTCAGTCATCCAATCCACTGTCCAGTTCTGTGACTGCTGAAAATGGAAATTCGGTATCAAATGGTAAGCAGATTTTAATCCCAGAGCTCTTCTAACGTAAAATTGCTGAAGGGTTTCCTTGAATGAGCTTTTTAAGATGTAGTCAAGCTGGAATCTTCTGAGTTGTGAAATATCTGTGTTTCTGGAACTGGCTTAACTTTGTATGTGTGAACTGGCAAGCCCCTTTCCAATAAAATCTGAATGTGAAGAAAATAAAACAGCCTGTGTTGAGGAATTTGTAATTAGCTCAGCTCCAAGTCCATAAGCAGCCAGAGGCACGCAGGACTGAGATGTTTTACTTCTGATCCTATAATCAATACAAATGGACAGAAAACAAAAAACAGGATCTCTCTTTGCTACAGGTGCCTTACTAGAGAATGACAAATTGTTTAGCATTGCAACAAGATGATCAAAATGGTGCAAGAGCAATGACAGAAAGAATGAAAACTGTCAAGGTCCTGAAAGCATAAATCCTAAGAATATAACACCTCTATTACATAAAATCATACAAGTACACAAGTATGAAGAGACACAGGACAGATAGAAATTGTTTATTGCTATAGAACATATAGAAGCTGATATCTAAATACTTGCATGGCACTGGGTACAATTATCTTCATGCCAAAAACTGTTGCATACCCTTTACTGCTAAGGGTAAAACTACACTTAATGCAGTTGGTAGTTTGAGAACTATATTGGAAAAATCGAAGGGAAAAAATATTAGGTCAACTGAAATATTGCATTTGTTTCTTCAAATATGATATCTTTTTCTTAAAAAAGAAAAAAACAACACCCTAGAGCTGCTTAATTTCAATGCTTTGAAATGAAAAATCAAACTCTCTTATAAAAATGAAACATTTCAAAATCAAGTAATTTCTTTCTTTTCAAGAAAAACTAATCTCCAAATTCTGTAGTGCTTGGCCAAAATAATTCTTCTTGCTCTCTGATAATCAAAAGCAGAAAACTCACCCAGTCTAAGTTATATGAATGTAAAGATGCATCCATTCCTGTGTGGAACCAGGAATATACTGTGACAGAAGAAAAAAGCATCTTTATCCATTAAAACCATGTTCCCATTTGTATCAATAAAACAATTCGGGGAGGAATCATAGAATCATAGGAAGGGAGCATGTTTTCAATATGTATAACAGTCAGACTGTTAAAATAACACAAAAACTGTGGGCAGACCAAGCCTTTGATTCCTTTCTATGTAGAATTTTACCCATATATTCTGATGTCCTAATGGGACCTGTGGGAGATCATGTTTTCACAAGAGCAATCATTTTATCCCCAGATGCCTTAACTGGGAGTTTAATCACAAGAGCTGTGTTTCTTTCAGCTTAGAAATGATGCATTAAGTTCATAATTTGTGACGATTATCATTAAATTAGTAAATGATCAGTTACTGAAATAGCCATTGATTGAAAAAAAAGGCCAACTAACAGTGAGATAGGTACCTGTAATTTCTTATGTGAAGATTTTATCAGCGTATTTGCAATCATTAGTAGCCACGGCTGTTCGTATTGATAATATACAGTATCTACTATGCAAAAAAACTAATTATTTTCAAACTATTTGTAAGTGGGAAGCTTAGGGAGAAAAATCCTTCCAGGATTCAGCCTTGACATGTTCATGATTTTGAAGTATGTGTCTTATTGGATATATCTATCCAATACTGATATTTGACAATGTTCCAAAAGTTGTTTCCATGTAAAATGCTTTTTCATTTCTTTGTTACCAGATACCAAACTTGTCTAGCTTTGAGAAAAATAAAGCCTGAAAATGCATTATTAAATAATTAGTACTGAGATTACAAAACTCTTGAATATAATCTGCTTCCCACTGTTACACAGTGCAACTATATAATCTACTTTCCACTGATGGAACGGAAGTCTAGATTCATACATTACTCATATGATTTAATGTAGAAGTAATTTCTTAAATAAGACTAGTCTTTTGCTGTCGTGAGTGAAGTGTCAGCACCACTCCCTTCAAGCATCATGAAACTTAAAGTCACTTTGGTCATAAGAATAAAAATTTTGATGAAGATGTTAATCTTATAACCCTACAAATTCTTCAGAAAACCATTACTAAGCAGCTAAAAAGCTGACTGGCTTGGCTTCCAAACAGATTAATGCTGTGTTGCTTGCAGAAGCTGAGTTTAATTTCTGGCACTGCTGCTAGTTCAGAATTTTAACAGAAGTTGCTTTTTCATTTTATATAATGTAATCCTCTTCTCTTTTAGTTTATCTTTAGAATTAAGAGTAAAAACTTTCTGCAGCTCTGTGCTATCAAACTGACTTTTCTGCCACAGAACTTTTAGTTTTTAGTCTGAAAGGGAGCTTTTTTTGCCATTTCTTGTCCAAACGCAGAGACTAATCAGCCTATAATAACCTCATATGTTACCATGCTGAAAGTTGTGAACCTAAATCACCCAAAACAGCAGATCCTTTGGTGAGAGACACTCAAGCACTGCAGGTAAAAGTTTACTGAAATTTGTTGTAATTTTCATCTAATAATAGGATATAGACCTTATTGCAGCCTTGCAGTTCTCAAAGGGGGCCTACAGGAAAGACAGGGACAATCTTTTTAGAGGGGCATGTTGCAATAGGACAAGGGGCAATGGTTTTAAACTAAAAGAGGGTAGATGCAGACTAGATATAAGGAAGAAATTTTTTTACACTGGATGGTGAAACACGGGAACACATTGACTAGATGGTAGAAGCCCTATCCCTGGAAACATTCAACGTCGGGTTGGATGAGACTCTGAGAAATCTGATCTAAAGATGTCCCTGTTCACTGCAGGGGGGTTAGACTAGATGACCTTTAAAGGTCCCTTCCATTCCAAAACATTCTATGATTCTACAGAGGAGTGTATAATCATAAAATAAATTGTTTAAATATGACAGATATAAGAAGTGACTGAGGTGACCTAACCTCTGTTTAGTGAAAGGGAGAAATTCCCCAGATATTTGACAGCTCCTAACCCCCAATGGAGTGCGTTATAGAGGTATTTAGTCTGTGTAACCCCGGTGAAAATTAGAGTAGCTATGGTACAGATGAGACAGTCCTGTTGGACTGAAGAAGCACCATGCTGCGTTGCACCTGATGGTCACACAGGCACGTGCCTCACACTTCACCCAGCTCTGCTGGCAAACAGCTGTCCCTCAAAGGAAACCTCTTTGATTATTCCTCTTCAGTTGTAACTGAGGACCACAGCTTGTGTATGGAGACCCTTGTGAATGGACTCACTGTATAGCTTACGCAGATCAGCATAAAAGTAGCTTTAAGAACCTGCCTGTTTCACCAAAAGCCCGATGCGTTATTCAGGTAAGGAGATTAGTCCCGTCTAACTTCAGCTGTTGAGCAGGTATCCATTCTGTCTAAGCAGGTCACCAGTGGGCTACAGTCTGCCGTGTAGCCTCTTCAGACTTACCACCAGATCTAAGCACATCAGGCAACAACAAGTTGCAGAGCGGGAGAGGTGTCACAGCAGATAACCTGACAGAAAAGGGACATGTCACCATGACACGGGCTGCGTGCTGTTGAGCAGAGCCTTACATTTTGCCTTTCCAGCTGATGCCCCTTTCACACTATAGCAATGTACCAAGTGGAGGCTGATGAGTAGATCCAGCTTGTGTGTGAATGCAGAATCATGGAGGAAGCTCGAAGGTTTGGGGAATGTTGTGTGGCCACAGTTGCAAAGACCCGGAGACTCTGTGGTGTTGCTGTTACTTTGCCAGTATGGATTTTGAAACCATTTGCAGGGTCTCCAGTTTAAAGGTTGTCAGAGCCTGTGAGACTGGAGTTTCTCTGGAACTACAGAACCACTTCTAGGTGTCCAGTGGTCTAGATCTCAATATCTGAGATGCAAGCTATTTATCTGAAGGATCCTAGGAGGAGTATATGAGAACAGAGGAGAAATGGGAAATAGGACATATAGGAGGAAGATCAGGGATTGAAGCAATATTGAAAAGGCATTGAATGTATTTCTTTAATTTAGCTTCTCCAGTTAGAGATTATTGATTGACTCATATTCCTTGCTATCAATTTCACCACCACATATAATTTCAGTAATAATGTTAGCAAGCATAATTTTGCCAAAAAAAAATAGTCAGTTTCGACTTACTTTTGGTAACTTGAGAATATTTGCAAGAAAGCTCAGTCCAGATGGTATAACTTGTGCTCCAGCCTGAACCCCTGATTAACTTATGTTCTTGTAGTTCTGCCCCTGCCCCTGCTGAACTGATGCTTCCAACCTTGTGCTGAATTAAGCAAGGTCTTATTCAGTGCATAGCTGTGGTATCCTAATATTTACTTAGGTGTATTTAAAGGAAAACTCTCAGAATGTAATGAACTACTCCATTTATCTTTCCAAACTCCACCAAGACTCTGCTTGCTGTGTCTGTGACGATGTGCTGTTGCTGTACATGGTAACTTGACTTCTTTGATAAGACCTGTTATCTAAGTGCTTTTCATAGAAATAAACAGAAAATCATTGATAACCTTATTCTTAGCTCAAGGCTGTCATGGACAGTAGATCCTGAAGAGTATGAATATAATGTAAAAGCAGTATCTTCCTCAGAAGATGCTGCTGGTCTAGGAAAGTATTTTCATTCACCTACGGTGGTCTAGAGTCATGCAAATATTTTACTTTATATCTTTTATTTAAATTAAATGAATAACACCTACTTTAAAAAGACATTTTGCGTTAAAATGTGGATAAGTTTTTATTACTTTGAGATGTATCCAAACTGAATCCATGTGAATAAATCATTAGTTCAGGAAATCATTTGAAAAAAAATTAATTTGTTGACGAAAGCTGGGGTTTTTGAGGTAAATTTATTTCAAGCTTTTCATTTGATCAAAAATATGTGATTTTGCTGAGGGAGTATTTTGACTTGAAGGACAGCACATTTAATGTAGGTAAGAAAGGAACAGTGGTAATTTACATATATTTTACAAGCCTAGTATGCTGGAGACCTTGAAAATTAGACCTTGCCCCAGAACATACCTAATGTATCATGGACAAGCTTCAACAAGTGGCAGCTCCACTTTGAAACAACACGTAGCTCAAATCACCGAGAGAACAGGGTCAGACCCCCTCTCTGCACCTGGCAGAAAAGGATAAGGGAAACAGGACGCAAGATTTGACCTGCCTCTTGAGCTGCAAACAGAGGTTCTGCCTTCTTCACTGCCTGTGTGTGTTCAAAGCAAATCCAGATGATTTGAAGCTGTAGAAAAAGATCTGTATTTATGAATACTTTACAAGAGCTTTATTCCAAAAGGCAGATAAAAAAGCCCATCTGTCTTTAGTTATAAAGCAGTGGATATGCACCATTATAAACTAAAATCAGGGTAGAATAGCTAAAAAGGAATAAAAATTCTTATTCTATTTCTCTCACAAAGTCAGTTTATTTTATGGGATTATTCATGCAATTTATATTTTCACGTGTTAAAACATATTCAGTACCCATGTAAAAGTTAATGCTCATTTATCAAAACAAAAACATAAAAAAGCGATTTTAATACTGAAAATAGCGTGGTGGGAGACAAACATGTTTCACAGTGTGGTTCTATGCCAGTTTCATGATTGAACAAGGAACTGAACATGAACATGAACACAGACATGAGGGACAACTCTGTCTCGTGCAGTACATAATCCCATAAGTAGTTTATGATTCATTTAATTTGAATTTTGAATTGTTTCCACTAAAGGTAGATGCCTAGTCTAATGAAATACTTCAGATTTCATGCTATCTGTTTCTAGTTAGTAAATCTCAGGTGATCTACTGAGAACAATTCAACTTGTATATCTCCTACCGGAATGAATCCTCTTGTCATGGTGGCTAGCTAGCTTTGTTCGAGTGGCTAAAGAAGGAGTAGCGACATGCTGTTTAAATGTGGATTATGTGCTATATGAAGCAATATCAAAATTGCTTGATACCAGACCTGCCATGGTGTCTGTGATTCTACTTTGTGAGGGGCTTGATAACACCTATCAAGGACTCGCTGTGTTTCTGCTTCTGCCTTTGCTTCCCCTCATCCCACCTTTCAGATCCTCCGTAGAGCTCTGGGAATGGAATTCCCGCTCCCACACACATGTTGGGGAAGCGCCGGCGGTGAGCCTCGCTCCAGGATCAGGGTGCAGTTTCTCTTGACTACAGAGGGAGACTGCCTGACTCTTTTACCCTGGGTGACTGGTTTATAGGCAACTAAATTTTGGGCAGCTAATTCCCACACGGCAAGTGCACAATAAGTAGAAGAATTACAAAGAAAACACCCTCTGTGCTAAGATGAAATTGGAAGTCCTAGACCTGCTGTCGACTTCCCGCGTGACCTAGAGACATTAATTTGAGAGCAGACCGCAAGCCGGTTTTTCTGTTCCCTTTGCATTGTTTCTGCAATGAAAAGGAGCCAGGGGAAGAGGAGCCAGGGATTTCCGCATTGCAGGAGGAATCCCTGGACAGTGTTTAGGTAATGTGTTATTTGTAGCCTCTTTCAACACAATTGTTCCTTCTGTAAACCAGCGTGCATACCTGTGATGCTACTCATACTTGGCAAACCATTATTGTTCCAGTTTCAGCAAGCGTGGAGATGGCAAATACCTAGGAAAATGTGTGATTTTTTTCATTATTTTTCAGTAAAACATGTCGGGTCTTTTGAATCTTATGCTGAAATAAGCCAGTGCATAAATGTCAGATTATAAATTAGTATTGTTCTGTTTTAGGTTTACCAGAGGAAAATGAATATTCAAGACTGTCAGCCAGCAATACGGCAGGCTCATCTATTCAAAGACATAGGGAGAGCCACACTAGTCAGGTAAATATTTCGTTGACGATTTACTAGAACCAATAAAAGAGAAAAACATAGTAGCTGTATGTTGAAAGCTGTCTTAATTCAAATATGTATGTTATCATTGAAAAATGCAGATTTCTTTTACAGGTTTGTATTGAGCTAAGGGCAATAATGAATTTACTTTAACTTATTTTTGCTGCGAGGATAATCATCCTGAAAGATTTTCATAGTAGAGTTCAAAGTTCATGAAACTTATCGTTGCTGGCTGTGAAGGTGCTATTTTCAGGCAGGAAGTATGTCTCTTCACTCTGAGAGTACCAAAATATTATCTCTCAGGATATTTGTTCATACCAAAAAGATAATTAACCCTATAGTAATAAATGCATAATTGTATCATTCTTTAGTATATAAAAGCAGTGAAGACTTTAAAAGTGCTCTTCACTGTTTTAATATAAATGTCAATAAGTGAAAATCTAAGATATCTATCAGTTAAACCAGCAATAGGTACTGAGGTAGTATGAAGCTTGCACTGTGATTCTTTTAAAGTTTCTGTTTAGTTAATGTCACTAAAATAACATCACAGGGTTTTGAAGTGTGTTAACTGAACAAAAATGAATAACATTTGTCATTGTATTTTCTCTTCATTCTTTTCTTCACCGTTTTTTATATAATGTGAAACATTTTCTAAGTAACCAATTCAGGCACGAAGGCATTCAAGGAATCTTGTTTTATTTCACTTAAATAGCATTAGTGTATTCTCCTGTTATCTTAATATCTTCAGTCCAGTTTTCTGTAAGAGTAGTCCCAAATAATTTTTTTTTTATTTGAGAGGACTGTAAGAATTTTACAGCAAAGCTAAATATTGTCTAAAGAGAAAATATATTGGAGCTGAGAGGAATTTCCTCAGCAGAAACCTCTCATTAGCCAATGGTACAGTTTCTAAACTATTTCGCTGGAAGGTAAGGGAAGTACTTTATCACATTTAAAAGCTACTTGTTGTCTTCAGGGGACAGCTTACACTTTATTACAATGAAATACTGGCTCTAACCAAGTGAATGATTGACTCCATTGGCCATTGACTCCAACAGGATTGGGATTCAACCTTCAACATCATATTTGGTCTGAACGTAGCTTTGAAAAACGATAGATTATAACTGAGTAAATATGTGAGCAAACTAGTACAAAAGTCTTTACTTTTCATTTTTCTAACCCACTGTCCAAAGCACAGGCATAACTACAGCACCTATTCTGAGTTGAAAAATTGTGCCAAGACAGCACTCGGAGCTACAATAATCTCTTCAGATACGTGAGGCTAGAGCTGCCCTGGCACGCATAGGCACATAGCCTGCTTGCACACAATAAAGAAGGTTTGCCATCACCATACCTCTCAGACTCTCAAAATGTACTTTGACCATATTGTGAAAAACTACTTAAATATCTAGTCTCTCCAGAACAGTATAATGGATGAGGATATGGGATTATGAAGACAGTCAGAGGCAATGTTTTCAGTTGTCTCTGTTTCAGTTTTTAATGATCAATCAAATACTTATTAGGCACAAGAGTGCCCAAAGAGCCCTCTCTAGTGAATGAAAATTCCAAATCCCAGACTCTGCTCCAGTTATAAACCTCATGCAGAGACACACATGTCCTGGAGCACCTTACATCTCTGTTGCTAAAATGCTTGCCTAGGATCGAGTAGGATCATGTTTAAATGACTTTATCAGTGCAGTATGTTGAGAGGAATATGAACTAGGTATAGGGAAGCTATTGTCATCATCTTATCTTTGCAAATGGAAACTGTATCCTTCACAGAATCACACAAAATCACAGAATGTCAGGGGTTGGAAAGCACCTCTGAAGATCATCTAGTCCAACCTCTCTGCCAGAACAGGAGCACCTAGAGTATATCACACAGGAGCACATCCAGGTGGGTTTTGAAAGCCCTGGGCCGCCTGTTCGAGTGCTCTGTTACCCTCACGGTAAAGAAGTATTTCCTTATGTTTAGGTTGAACTTTCTGTTTTCCAGTTTGTGACCACTGCCCCTTGTCCTGTCACTGGACACTGCTGAGAAGAGTCTGGCCCCATGTTCCTGACACCTGCCCTTTAGATATTTATAAGCACTGATGAGATCCCCCCAGGCCTCTTCTCCAAGCTATACAGACCCAGTTCTCCCAGCCTTTCCTCATACAGGAGGGAGATGCTCTGGTCCCCTCATTGTCTTAGTGGCTCTGTGCTGGACTCTCTCCAGTACCTTCTTGTCCGTCTTGAACTGAGGAACCCAGAACTGGACACAGTACTCCAGGGAAGGCCTCACCAGGTCAGAGCAGAGGGGGATTTTGACCTCTCTCCTCCTGCTGGCCACACTCTTTTCAGTGCATCCCAGGATGCCATTGGCCTTCGTGGCCACACGGGCACATTGCTGGCTCATGGCCAGCCCGTTGTCCATCAGGACTCCTAGGTCTTTTTCTCCAGAGCTGCTCGCCAACAGGTCAGCCCACGACCTGTACTGATATGTGGGATTGTTCTTCATGTGAAATTAGTCTGCAACATTTAAATGCCCTGTTTTAGAAGCAAGTCTTTAACCATTCACAAACTTGTATTTTTGATTTTTCCAAAACTACTTGCCAAAAGCTGAACACAATTTCAACACAGTACTTTGAAATGTCACTTTTCAGTAAATAGATGTTTTGCCAAAGTGTTTCACAAATCTTTAAAATAGATTCCATGCCATGTACTCAGAATTACATGCAGGGACAATCCTTAAGTGCAAGCTCAGTAAGAATTGTGACAAGTTTAGAGAAGAAACCTGCAGTTCTGTGATTTTTGATACAATTGCCTTAATGAATAAACATCTTCCAAAACAGTGTTGCCAAAAGAAAAAGAAAAAAATCTTCCTCCCACAAAAGGGGAAAAAAAAAAAGCTTTAAAAAAGTCTGTGCTCACAGGGCTGAGAATTCTTACTGTAAAAAGCATTCCTCACCATTTCCAAAGCATGGCATATATTTGAAAATGATTGGTTTTAATTACAGTTGACATTTCTTAGCATGCTGCTGGTGACTAACAGCATACAGCCCTATTGTAAAAGTCTTTGCCAGGCTCCACTGCAGTAACCTTATCACTTTGAAGTAATTCTTGCACAGACATATGAAACAGGACAGATTGTTTCACAGATCTGTGAGGGTACTGATTGACTAATTGCTTTAGAGGGAGAAACATAGAATGGGTCCTTGGATTTCTTGGCAGACACTCTGTCATTTCAGCTAAAGGAAACTGGTTCATTAGCTTTCAGGGACTTCTAATATTTATGCTTTTTTTTTTTTAATATCTCCTTGATAGTTCCTTACTGAAGTGACAGGAGTTAATTTCATTTTTGTCATAGGATCTCAAGTCTCATATACATCCAACTAAGGTTTAGGCATTGTGGCTTACGGTACCATCACGTTGTCACATCAAGTGATAATTACCTGCATCACTACCTGATACTTCCTCCAAACTGCAAACCTACACACTTCAGAGAGCAAATTCTTCAGCTCAATATCTGTCAACATGCATCATAAGGATCAATCTTCTAACAAACACTTTTGGAAGTAGTTACCAAGGATAAAATATCATGCAGATGTGAACTCAGCAACTTGACTAATCATCTCTAAAGTCAAGTCTACTTAAAACAAACAAAAAGAGGTTCGCTGTTGGCCATAAATGCTACTTTTCTGGGGCAATGTTTATTTAAAGCTCAATTTTCATCAGAATGAAAAAGGATAAAAATTGGAAAAAAAAAGTTAAAATACTAACAAAATGTTTCTCATTTGAAAGTTATAGAATAAAATTGTACTTTCTTCAACTAGAAAAGGGGGAAGAGTATTAAAAATACTGTTTGGATTTTGTCTCATCAGAAATGAAAGAACTTCTTCATTGTTACCAAAACATCAAAGTATGGGGTTAACAGTTGTGGACTTGCAGGTGATTATATATATATAGGTTGCAAGTAAGTACCACATAAAAGCAAAAAGGACCTAACACCTGCTATATCTGGGAGTCAAACCAGTTAACAAGAAGTTTCATGCTCTTTAATTTGTTCAGATAGTAGGTCTTTATGAAACTATGTGTTAGTAAAGAGCTACACATATTCTTTTCAGCAACCCAGCACAGCAGTTTTCATTTATTTCATATTTTCCTTATAAACCAACATACTCAAGGAAATCTTCAGAATGTAAACTAGAAATCTACAGTAAAATGATACTACAAGAAACAATATCCTAATATACCCTTACAAGAAAATCTACTTTTCTCTTAGCAACTAAGCCCACATACATCAGCTGCAATGACTGCATTTAACTCAGCTTCTACAGAAAACTTTTTGGTTGCTGTGCCACACCTCTTCCTCTCTGAAGAGCAGAAAATTAGGAATACTTCCTTTTCCAAACTGGATCTAAAATTAGTGATTTAAAATTATTTAAATGCTTATTGTTTTAAAATAGTTCAGTAATTTCCTTAAGCAGTTTTAGACTTCCAAATGTGCCTGGATCTGTAGACTTGAATTCTTATACCATAATGTTCTTCCAGAGGCAAAGAAACCACCAAACTCATTGTTTGTTCCATAATCTTGCTTAGATAGAAAATTTCATTATGACTAGAGTCATTTCTATTCAGTCACACTCCAGGAAGTGGTCCCAAAGCATGGATGTGAAAATCGCTTAGCAGAGTCTAAACCCCAAAACCTCCTCTAAAATAATAATTAAAAATGCTGTATAAAATATTACCTCTGTGCTCTTTATCTTTTACATGAAACATTTCTCAATTCCTTAGCCAGTCCAGTGGGCTCTCTTCTCCAGACTGTATTTATTGCTTCCTCTGTTCTTAGTAGCTCCTATGAGCATGTATGTTTAAAAGATAGAGCATAAAGACTATTGAAACATTTAAGTTCTTTGGAATGTCAGCAACAGCAGCAAAAAGAAAGAGTCAACAAAACCAAGACTATATCTTTGGCACCTCACACAAAAGCTAAGTGGCCCTGTTGTCTTCTTTTTCACAGATCCAGGACTGTATTTTTTTTTTTGTTTTGGGTAAAAATATTTTAAAGCTGTTATTAACATTCACCATGATGTGGGATATGGTGTGTGAAAGATACAGTGGAATGAAATAAAGCAGGCCAGCTAAAAGACTCCTTGTTTCTTATGTGGGCAGCAAGAAGCAACATGGTCTGTCTGTAACAGGATGAGATGGACAACCTGGAGATAATGAACAGATGGGAAGTGAGAGGCAGATTAAAAACTAGAGTGATAATAAGTGTGTGTGTGGGGCGGGAGTGGGGAGTAAAACAGGCACCAGATAAAGGATGATTCAGAGAAGTAAGGTTGGAGGAAGAATAAAATGACTGAGAGACAAGGTAAATAATAAAATGGAATAGGGAATTTAGACAGAGAAAAGAAGAAAGAGACAGAATGAAATAAAAAATACCCCAGAGAAGTTAGGAAAACAATTAGAAGGAAGGGAAGTAAAACAGGAGGGAAAGAACAAAAGACAGAGCACAAGGTAGTGGAATTAAAAGAGAGAGGGACTAAGAGGTAAAAAAGCAGAAAGCTTTTAGGATAGTCTATATACAATATTAATCTTCATACACATATCAATGCCATGTTCTATAAAATAAAAATAATGACAATAATTCACCTACATTTATAGGATTGCTTTCTGTGCAAGTTAGTTCACAACCATAGTCTCCTGAAGAATCAGCAATTGGAGAATGATAGAAAGTTTCCCATTAAAAGGTGCAAAGACTCTTTGTGCACTTTAACTTTCTAATGGCTCAGTGTTGACTTATTTGTAATGAGATAATGTCACATGCATTCGATGTCCTATGGAAATACTCTCAGAAGAAGACACATATAAGCACGCAGCTTGCCATCCTAGTAGGTTAAGTAATATCAGACATACAACACACCTTGGCGTAAGATAAGATTTTGGTTGCCCACTTCTGAAACGTGTTTTACCTGTCACATGCTCAAAGAGGTAAGATAAAAAATGATGGTTATTTTGTCACATATTGTTATATTAAAAAATGAGCAGTCTTATCTCTTCTATTTTGTTTAAACCCCATAGTGCAGGTTGGCAGATTGCAGTAATATAGAAGCCAACATCTGACAATGAAAAATTGGAAATGTCTTTTCATATTCGTGAAGAATGTATTTATTGTTTCATTATAGCTTAAGCCATAGCTCTTATTTCATGAAATCTCATTGCTTTCAGCAGTCTCTTCTTTCAAAAAGAGCTGCATATTCATTATGGTTTCAAGGGCCTTCTTTGTTCCTATTTGATTTAATATTTGTTGCCAATCACTTCTTTTGTTGACTGTTCAAAAGTTAAAAAAAAGAGAATAGTCAGAAATGTAATGTGTTGCTACCCCCTTCCCATTGTCATAGTTATAAACGCTGGGCTCTAACATTCATTATTAGTGTCTGTCATGTTTGCCTATTAGCTGGAAGTAATCTTTGATCATCTTTCAAGCAAAATGTGGCAATCAAGTCTGGTGTAATAAAAAAATCACTAACGGCTTTGTAAACACATAATAACAAGAAAGGACATAGAATGTTATATATTTACCATTGATCTGAATCAGTATATCCCTCTGAATTGTGTTTTGTTTATTGTTTTGACAGTAATGTCAAAGAATTCTCTTTGTAATGTCACATATAGACAAAAAATCAGGTCTTATAATACAGTGCAGCTTTATTTTTAGAATAATTATGGTCAAAAACATGTACCTAAGATTAAATGGTGTGTGGTATCATATAGTATAAATTAATCAGTAGGTAAAATATCTTGTGTTTCTCTATTAAGGGCTTTTAGGGGGCTGATGCCCCTCTCCTCAGCAAGTATGTCCTATGTCTGACTGCTGTGACCTCCAAAGGGAAAGTGCAGATTCTCCTCTTTGAACTGGTAGATGCCACAGTCAGCCTTGAACACATTTGAGGCCCCTTTTCTGTCTCCACTGCTTCACCCTCATTGCGTTTTTCTCTGGTAGAAGGCTGTGATTTTATGAGGAGAAGGGAACAAACTCTCCTGAGCATCTCTGTGCCCTCCCTAAGCTTGGCTGCTTGGCTTAAGCATGTAGTTATTCCCCTCGGGCTGCCACAATGGCCAGTGGGTCACCTTCAAAGGCTGCCTCAGATTTGAGTTCAATGGGATTGTGGTCCACTACCCCATGAACAGCACCTGTGGGGAGTGACTTCCCTTCTGTCAAAAGTGCCTCATGTGAGAGAGAACAAATTGGTCCCGCTGCCCTTCATTCCCTGGCTGTCACACACTGATGCATACATGGAGATCAGCAGAGATTTACACTGCTGACAGGCCATAAATTAAGTGGCATTTGCCTCTAGTGGGTTTTGTTTTTTTTTTACCATAAGCGTAGTGGTTTTATACAAGAAAGGATGATCAACATCAACAAATACGAGCTGATGATTGCTTTTGTAATTGCTTTGAAAGCGTTGTGGCAAACCTAGTCGAACTGATCAAGTGAAATATCTCCATTAATACTGCAAAGCAGCAGTGGTCAATTAAGTAGCAACATGATTCAGTTTCTCAGATTATCTTTTGTTAGATTATGTACAAGGTGTTATCAGTATTGTTAGGTCAGCTGTTCTGAAGACCTCTACAACAAATGATTTGTTTTCAGAACTCATCTTGAGAAAGGCACAGTTGCTGTCTGGAACATGATCTTTTTCTCAAGCATCAGAAGTGAATTAGAGGATGCTCCGATGGTTTTAAAGAACATTGTGTAGTCAGTTTATCTGGAAAGAGAATATTACTTTAGTGAAAACACGGTTTATTTCAATATTCATCAATGTTTTAGGCACTCTGGGAAGGTGTCTTTTTGTAGTTGGTAGCAGAAATCTAGAGTTGAAAGAAACTCAGCCAAAACAAAGAATAATAGATAAATAACCAAAAACCACAAGATCCAAATAAGTACATAAAATACACCCCTGTTTCAAATGCATAAGCTTCTCCAACTGTATTCTCAGCTCAGGTAATCAGAGTGCATGATGTGTGCTGTCATATATTATTCAACATTGCCTACCTTGTTCTAATACTTTCTGCCAGATTACACATTACAGCTGTACTCAGGATTTGTGCTCTGACTTTATTATGCAAATATATAATACCTTTGTTTGATTGCTGAAATACTTCCAAGCTGTATGGAAGATCATTAACCTAACTGAGAATGTTGTGGTCCCAGGCATGTTACTACTTCACTGAGGGAAAGGTACAAAAGTATGGAAGACCAAGCCATGCTTTTGCAAGTAAAATGTATTCCTGCAAAAAAAATATTTAAAAAAAAAATCACTCAAACCCAAACAAACCAGAAAATCTTGAGAGTATGAGAGAAAATCAGACAGCTTAAAGCAACAATAGTATTGTGGTCAGATGTAGAATCACAGAAGGATATAAATTCTCCTGTCTGAGGCACACCAAAGGTGTGTGCAGCCCAAGACTCTCTTTCTGACAAAACTCAGAAGGTGCTGCTGCCTGGGGAAAACAGAGACTTATGAGGTGTCTCCTTTGCTGGTGTGATCTCTTAGTTTCCAATTGTCTGTAAGATAAAGCCTTTTGTAGGCAGAGGTCATTTTGTAGCTAGTAATCCTTAGTGGACTTTTCTTTTATGATTTTTTTTTTTCCTGGAAAACCCTTCCAGAAAACCAAACCAAGGCAAACTGTGGAATTTAATTTTTTAGGAGGAATTATTTTATTTTTTTTTCTTCCTTCCAAATGCCATGTGAATGTGATAGCAGAGGGCTGGGCTGGGCAATCAAAGATACCTGTGCCTGTGTGGCCTCTGACATCAGAATATCCTGCTTCCCGGAGCTGATGTTTGGAAGAAAATTAAATCTGTCCTTCAAAAAATCTAGATAGATGAAGAATGCTGTCAGAAAGGAAAGCATTTCTTCCTGACTGTTGTGGTGATTCAATTTTGATCAGAAATGCAGTCTTTTTAGTTCCATTTTAAATATAAAGTTACTTTTAAGATTATCCCTATTTTTAAATATCAGCTTCCTTTGGTATGTCATCTATGTAACACCTGTTCAAAAGGTAGTTTATTCTTCTGATGTAGTAATAAATTTTAACTGAGAGAAAAAAATACTACTTTTTTTTGTTCAGAATAAAGAAAATTAAATATATATGTCGATTAGGGATCTCATGTTTAGCTCAGCTGGCATGCTTCTTCCAGAGCAATTCCAGATTTGCACCCGACAGAGCACCTGTCTTCTTTGTCGTTTTCTCCTTTCTAATAAACCCCATTTGCCAGCCATTTGGAGAGTTTTATTTCTGGAGATTGTAAGGTTGCTCCAACACAAATAAAGATCAGCAGCAGTATAAAAGAATGATTAACTGAGATCACTTCATTGTTGGATTTCACACATGAAGTTACTACATCCAGTGGGTTTGCATTTGCAAAAAAAAATGCGTGTCCCAGCATTCACAAGACAATCACATGAATCAGCTTGATCCCAGTGGTACTTTCATATTTGAAGATTTTTAATTGGAATTTAGAAGCATGTAAACTCATTTATCATAGCTGCTCTCTACTCCCTGCTGGGGTCTTATGTAGCCAATGCAGGTTTCCAATCAAATACAAATTTACATATTGATTTGATTTATGTTGAATGCTTGCCTAGGCTTCTTAACACACACTTGGTTTACTCTGTGCTTTCCCCTTGTATCTTTAAATGAGTATTGTATTGGTAGATAACGTGTAGGCTGTTTTGTTGTTTGGTTTTTTCCTTGTTTCAAGAATTGGTGGAAAAACAATCAAAGCATTATTTTGTAACATAGACAAAAAAAAAAAACATATATCTGTTTGAACCTGAAAGGTCAGGATTCTTTGAGAGGTTGCAATGTGCTCATCCTGTAGCTTGGAAAAAAAGGTGTAACATGCCTGTTTAGAATCAGCCCGTGTAGGGACTTATCAGATGCAAAAAGAAAACTGAGAAAGATGAAGCGATTAAAATGACTGAGAAACATTTTTGTAAGAGATGCATGCCTGTCACAGCTTGAATCAAAATAAGTTGGTCTTGCTAATAATCACATACAGTAAGAATTATTTCCAGAATTACTGAATGAAACTGTGTCTTTAATTTTGGAATGAGAGGTGAGAACATCCTCATCACTTCTGTCCTTAAAACTGATGATCTGCCGAAGACCCAATGGGGTTTGCAAACTGATTTTGAGGGCTCTAATAAAGATAACTGTGAGTTACCTATTGGCTGAAATTTGTTCTGCTTACACTTTTAGGCCGCCTACTAACTGAAAAAGATTTAAAATATGGGGTTTATAAAGGCAGCTCCATTTCTAAAATCATTATTATAATTTGCCATCAACATTTTACATTTATTGCTTAATTCACTTTAAATCTTGATAAAGTTTTAGAAATAAAGTCATTACTATTCTAGACTCAATCTCCTAAAAGATTGCATGATGGGACCCCAACTTTACTAACAATTTAAAACGCCAATGGAAGAGAAGCATAATAATGCTGTAAAAATTAATTGTAAACATCTACTGACAATTACTTTAAAGCACCAATATTGACAAATCTATTAAAGAAAATAATTGGCAATATTTCTCTGAAGGGCAAATATGTACTAGCTATCTCAAGCAAATATCTCAGGAGCACAGGTTTATGTGCTCTGCATGTCCATAAATTGTGTTGTGATTTAAAAATATCCTTTCTGTTGTGCTTACACGTCTATATTCAGAAATTTTACTAAGGCTTACAGATGCAACTAAAACCAGAAATGTAAAAAAATATGCAGAGTTATATTTTGTGCAAAGAAAATAATTTGTATGTTTTAACATTCAAGATTGCAATTAAATTCTTTTCATTTTCTGGTGAACAGTAGTAGAAAAGTCAATGCAATCACAAAGGAGCAAAAAAAAATTACTAGAGTACAATATATATATTTTTTTGAAAATACATTTGGTCAGGGAGGGAGCAAAATGAGCAGAAAAACTCAGAAGAATCTACTAATGCAAATTAATAAATCGCTATTTGACAGACAGTTTAATGAGTTAGCCATAGTTTGATGATTAAGATTGTGTTGCATTTGATACACAGACAACAGAAGCTCTTTGTAACTTTTGCATGTTAGAAAATATCCTCTGTAAAGTTATAGCATTTGACCTTTACATGCAGACTGAATTTCCTGAGATTCTAGAGCCAAATCTCTAAATTACTCAGAGTTAATATTAAATGGACTTGTTAATCTCTTTATCTGGCATGCCTTTTGTCACAAATGATTTAAAAGTGTGAAACCTTCAGCTTCCCATAATTAAAAACTCACTGAATTTTTTAACCAGCCTAAAAAATAAGACTATAATTAAAATAATTTATTGACTTATAGCAACTCATCTTGATTCTAAGGCAAAGTTGAAATCCAGTATGTCTGCTATAACCATAAAGTGAATTTTAGGCAGGATTTAGAAATCTAAATCCAGAAGGCAATTCAGGGTCTCATTCTCCAATGACTGTGCAATATTTAAATGTGTATAACTCAGTAGGCATAATCGTGCCCTAAGATTTTCATGGTTGCCAGCATACAGCCAAAGTGCACTGTCTCCGCTATCTCTACTAAAACCACAAGGGACTCCCTCTGAAGGATTTGCTTTAGCATATTCATCACATGTGGACAGCACAAAGCACAGGAGCTTGGGCTTGCACTCAGAGTCCACCTCTTGTAGTCTCAGTGTCCTCTCAGCGTGTGGGAACTCAAGTCTCTGCCTTAACCTGAGAGCAGTCACATCTGCATCTTCTGATTTCCCAATATGCTGTAACCACTAGATAATGGTGAAAGTACTTCCATGCATGTCCTGGTGGAACCAAGACATTGCTGCTCTGTCACCAACCAAAATCTCCAGCACCAGGAGGAGAGCACTTGCTTCTGCAGTCTGATAGCTTGGGTTGTGAGGTGGGAAAAACAAATCCTGGGATCTCTTCCTGGTCTGCTTGTTACAAATCTATTTTGTTCATCTCACCATATTTTGTGGTGGAAAGCATGGATCTTGTTTAACTGCTTCCATCCATTGGAGTTTCCAGTGAATAGCTTGGTAATTCCTGCTCTTCTCTTGTGCTTCAGTGTCTTTGACGCTTCAACTTTTCTTGTTTGCTCAGTAAGGACACTGGTTACCAAACACAGGGCATCTGTTTCCACCAGATGGCAGGGCTGTTAAATGCTCCGTATTGAAATGCTCTATGTTTTTGTGGGTCTAGCCCAAACACTGTGTTGCCCGTTTCTAACTGGAGATTGACTTTGAGTAGGAAAATCCAGGTATACAGTTGGTGCCATGTCTACCTCTTAATCATGAAGTTATTTGTTCACCGTTCATTGAAAAGATCGATAGTCTTAAAGTAATTACTTCCTACACACCTTGTTCAATCTTCACAAAATACCTGTTTGGGAAATAGAATAATAATGAAGAAACAACTTGCTGTTTTACATTGTGCTTCATGTAAAATTATTCAACAAATCTTTTCTCTTATGAATATGTATAATAAATCTTTAGCTTGTCACAGGTTTAATCATGAATGGCAAAGAGAAAAGGTACCATGTTATTCAAATAGATCTAATTCATTGATTCATTTAAAGCTCTGGCATTTCTTGTGCATTTTCCCCCATTTCATTTCCACTGCATTTCCATCACATGTCCTTTACCCAGGTTAAAACATAAACTTTTTCCAGCTCACTTACCAGATCAATCTCATAATGAATAAAGATTTGAGATATTTTTCCATCCATGTCTAAAAAATACAGTGAAAGACGTCCATTTATTTGTGGACTGGACCAACATTTGTCCACTATACGCTGGAAAATGAGCTCAACAGTGAAACTGCTGACCCAACATTAATTTACAGCTTGCATAAGTAGGGTCGGTATAATAAAGCTTCTTCAGTGCCTATCAGCTAAAAATAGGATGCGTTTGTCAATTGCCTTGCCCAGGCAAAATGTACTTGCCTTTCACCCTGCACCTGTGTGTCTTTATGTTTCTTAGAATAGCAGTGGCACTGTTTCTATTCAAATACTTTGTCCGCCTTTCAGAACTGAAAATTCCTCTGTACTCCATTAGAGTCATGCTATCAAACTTTTGTCACCTGAACACATCTAATAAGACAACGTTTCAAAATGTCTCTTTTCTTATAAGTATCCATGTCTACCAGTGTTCAGGCACATCTTTGACTACTTATCTCTGAAACTCTATAATATGAAACTCTTGCAATAACAGTCTAACACAGCTTGCTTTTTGTATATTCCAGCACCTCTTTTAGAAGCACACGCAATACAAGTTCATGAAATGCCTAAAACTTAGATGCAGATAAGGTGTCTAAATTGGGAGGACTGGATTGCAGTCTACCTGTTTTCTAAACTGGGTTTTGCCCCTAATTTGTTAACCCACAAAAATGTATAGAAATTGGCCACAGTAAGCCTTAATTCCTTCCAAACTATACACTTGTTCTATAGGGTAAAACTATATAAAATTTGTTCTATAGGGTAAAACATGACCTGACTTACTTAATAAATTCTTTCCAATTAAAACTTTTCATTTGTGTTCTAATCTTTCCTGCCTACACTCCAAAAAAAATAAAAAAAAAAAAGTTTTGTACACAAGAAGTCTTTGGTATCCCTCTAAGTACCTATTTAATTTTCCTTTGAATTGCTGAGGTGCGCTGTTGCATTTTGTGTAAACACAGAAACAAAGAGATTTTTTGAATTCACAGTGGTGTGCAACTGGGCTGGCACCAAGATACACTTTAACAAAGTCTTTTGAACGCTTTTCACTTTTCTTCTTTCCCTTAAAAAATGCAGAATTTATAACTGCAATTGGAATTATAATATCTTTTATTAAGATAATACATAGGTTAACACACTTCTCTTTGAAGTATCAACTGACCAAAAATTAAGCAGATTCCCCATTGATCTTCAGGCGTCTCCATGTAAGGGCTCATTCCTTCTCTGACAGCATGTGTGAAAGGTCTGTCCTGCACAGGACACATCTGCAGCAGCACCGTAAAGCCTGTGTAAGCTTCCATACCCAGGTGCCTGCTCTTCCATGAAGGAACAGCAGGAGCCACAGGCAATAGCAAAGTCTTCTACCCTGGGAACCTTATCGCCCATCAATGACAAGGATGACCTTCATGTCACTCAGCCCTCCTTGCAGCTGGAACCAACCACATGCGTGGTGTCTCATGAGCATTTAAGGACTCTGTGGATCAATTCCTGTATCGTGGTAACTAAGATGCAGCCATCTTTCATTATGACAAGGAGTATAAATGTAACCTTCACAGGAATAGCAGTAGTTCTCATGTGGTTATGGCTATTTGGGTATTCACATTTAGGGGGAAAACCTTGCTGCTCTTGCAGCTGCTATTTGCTCTGTGTAAAGACCAAGTTGTTAGAAATATAAAGTGCTCATCACTGTAGGCAGTCTGTTGCGTGTATTTCAGAGGATTGTGTTCGTGTACCCTTTGCTGACATATAGGGGTGTTTTTTCCATTTATTTCATTTTTGGCACCTGCTTCGTACAACTTCAGTTCTGTGACTTTCAGACATGAGATTGAAATAAGGCAATGCTAAACCATTAATTTTCCCTTTACTTTCTGTCTAAGGAATGATAAATTGGTAGTGGGGGCAGTGAGTTAAGCATGAAGTCTTAAAACCTTTTGGGGGACAAGGTTGTGTCACATTGTTTGATCTGTTTTCTTTCAGCTGTAGTACAAATGAGAGCAGGTTTCCCTCAGCAAAAGTGTCAAACGTGAGTGCCTACCCACATGCATCTATTTATTTCTCTAGTTGTAAATATTAGAATTGGAGCACTCACAGCCACTCGCCATCTAACACGTCTCAGTCAGGTCACACTATAGCAGTCTCAGGATTTTTGTTCTTCATCTTAATAAAATGTGTGGATAATGCTCTGTGGTGCTCTTTGCAAAAAATGGATGGAGAGCAGAAGGTGGTTCCCTCCTTGCACGAGGCTTGCCAGTGTAAAACACCTCTCATGAGTTCAAGGAAAGGTTATTTTGCTGAAAGTCATTATTGTTTATACAGCACTATACATGTCACTGAGCTCTTTGCAAAGGAGATAAGAAAATAGGACCTGAATCTGACCTCCCTACAGGTTTACATCTGTGACATAAGAGGCAGAGGATCCTTGGTGAAATATCATTCAGCATGGATGTTACAGTTTTACACCGCCAGGAGAATTAGCTTTAGTAACCTTTTTTATTATTTCCTTCTCATGAACAGGTTATTCATCAGCTTAGACTTTCGGAGAATGAGAGTGTGGCTCTGCAAGAGCTGCTGGATTGGAGGAGAAAGCTGTGTGAAGAGAGAGAAGACTGGCAGCAGATCTTGCACAACACTGAGCAAAGAATCACAGCCCCACCTCCACCCCCTTGTAAAAAGCCGACGCTGCTGAAGAAGGTAGAAGATACCTCCTGCAACAGACTCTCTTCGGGCATATGGGATACCACCATGTGATTCAGATGTGTGTGTTTGTTTGCAGACTATTAGGAGTGGCACTATCAAATGACTTCAAGCTGCACAATCAGCACATTTTCTTCCCTCCACAACGCGTGCAGGGATTTTTTATAAGCACTCGTTCAAGAGCACAGGATGGAGGAGCTATTTAGATCTGTTGTGTGTGCATGTACCTGTGTGTGTTTGTTCTTTTCATATATAGATATATACACACATACATATATGTGTGCATCTGTGAATGTATTTATATGTATGCGTGTGTACATATATATGGAGACAAACTGCACTATAAGTACTTAGTTTTAAAGTACAAGGCAGTCACTTAGAGTTCTCCCATGGACAATGAACAAACAATATTAAGCAAATGATAATGGGAAGAAGTGGCTGACAGGCATTTTAGAGAGATCAGGAAAGTCTGTGTGCACACTGTACAGCTGTTTTATATAGTACAAAAATATGATGTTTCTTGTTCCCTAATGAATGGTTTTATTATATTACATGTATACATATATATATTTCTTTGTAGATGTCTGTGTTCTGTTGGCGTTGCAAACCTGAAGATTATTTACATGTTTATTACTGGTGTTTTATAACTTTATGCAATTGGTGCTGTCTTTCTTTCTTCAAAATACAGGTAATAAATTCAATACTCGCATTTTTCTTTCATAATTTATCTTTAACAACATACCAAACAGTTTCAACACTGTGTTGTTTTTTTCAGAACTGGCAATATCCTTTCTAAAATCCAACCCTGAAATTCTTGCAAAGTTCCTATATGCAGGTGTGATTTGATGCTGTTCACAGTCATGAAGCAGAGAGCATGACTTCCTTTCAGTGGACCCGTGTTACTGAATGTGTGAACTATGAATTCTGCAGTTGCATCTCAAATCTTATTTCATTCTGGCTTATGTAAAATAATGAGGCACTCATTTAGATTATAAGTATGGTTTGAAATTCATACCTGATTATGCATAAGGTCAGGTGTCAGTGGAAATATACATAATGGTAATGAGGTATGAAAATAGGGCTGTGATTTACTGTTGCAAGCCAGAAGGCTTTAAGGAGATGGGTATATCAGAGGATTATGTCCTTATGGTGGCACAGTGATGCATTTGTACCTCAAATTTCACGTAATTAAGTGGTTTCAGAAATAGGCGCATTCTAGTTGGAGAACATGAGTTCTGAGCAGTAATGTTAATTTATGACAAACATGCTGCTGGAAACTTGTTAGCTACTGCTCAACGGTCTTTGAAATACTGCTTTTCCACTAGAAGGTGTGATTTATATACATACACAGGTATTTGTCAGGGACCACTTATTTTAAATTCTTGGAATATGCAGAGCAGTGTGAAACACTTTTCTTGGCTGTTTGCCCCATTCCTATTGGGATCCAGGAAAAAGCACTTACAATTTTGCAAGAGGATGTAAAACTAATATTTTCAAATATAAGCTAAGTTTAAAAAAGTGAGCTCACCCTTGGTTGGAAGCTGTTGGAGAAAGGAAAAAACCTGCTTAGAGATGTAGGTTTTTCCATTAGGTTTGACAAAAGCTTCGAGGGAGCCGAATGGCAAAAAGTGGAGTTCTTTTTCCAGGAAGCCGCAAAACTCAAATTGTTCCCACAAGTATCATCAAGCTGTAAGCAGAACTAAACACTTTCTCTTGCTGGAGATTAAAATAGACATTTTGAGTGGACAAGGAAACGGACACACCAGGTTAGCTCGGAATTTTACTTTGTTACTAATGTTAACTTCACACAAGTCCTCTCTGTAAGATTACCCCTTTATATTCCATGGAGAAGCAGGAAGTCCAGGCTTTGAATCTAACCTTCAGCTGATGTAAGTGGCCACAGCTCATGACTTTATCGAGGAGGAGCAGCTAGCCACTGTGAGGTTATGCAGAAAACAACTCTCACCCGCTAAAAAATTATGTCAGAATGTGGCATTGCCTGGAAGGATTGAGGTTTCTGTTGTTTCGCTCAGATAACCAGGGACACACAGAGATCCCTGTGTGAAAGCGAGATGAAATGGCTCCAGAGCTGGATGAAAGAGAGCTAATTAACCTGACCTTGCAACTACATTGCTTCCAGGGTGCAGGTTGTTATCCCTACATGGCACGGCATCACTATACATAGCCGTAACAACATCTACCCAGCTAGCTTAGCCATGCTGAGCACCCCCCTGCACTCAGACATGCCCTCGGGCTTTATCGCTCCTCAAACCCGCCTGGCAAATAGCCCTCTCGTAAGCTCTGTCATCTTGCTAACTCTAATGCTCACTAGCTGGCTTGGCGTAGCAATCAATCCAGAGCAGCCTGGAGGTTTAGGGCAAGGTGTAAAAACTGACTGAGCAGCCAGTTTAGATCACGCCAAGGTCCTTGCTGCTGCAGCGGCATCAGGCTTGCTACCCGTCACCGAGCTTGTAGTTTTAAAGGTGAGCTTGTGTATCTCCAGACGACACTGCTGTCGCTGCTGCACTTGTAAGTGCGGGAGTGCCCGGAGGGGAGAGAATACATTCGTCAAACAGAGTTTGAAACGGGAAACAGGATAAATGCACACATTATGCTATTTGCATTCCTTACTAAAAGTTGTGTTAGAGCTGCAATCGGCCTCAGCTGCAGGAGCACAAATGAAGTCTAAGGAACCTTTTTGCTACTCTTTCAAGGTCTGTGTTGTGCCTTGCTACGGCAGTATGAACCAAGTGTGGGAAAACATGTAGATTTTCTAGCAGTGTCATCTATACAGTCACACAGGAGAAGCCAGTACAAACCCAATTCACATAATCTGATTCTCCAGACAATGAGCAATGCAGATTATTCCCCCTGTGCAGAAGGCTTTTGGTCTGTTTTTTGTAAACTTAGCTGTGACATACATTTTCTGGGACTCTTCCTTAAAGCATGTTACCACAGCGCAATACAACAAACTAAATAGCAGAAGATATGAGACCCTTCTTTTTTTTTTTCAATTTTATTATTAATTCCGTGCTGTGTAATGGCTAACTTTTTACATGAGAAGACTTTTCCAGGATATTCCATTAAAATACAGTACTATAGGAATAAAGTATTTGTGTTAAAACATGTTTTAAATATTTCTCTAATGGCAGTAAGACACTCCAGAGTGTGACTTATGATGTCATAATTCACACCTAGTGTGTTCATTGGTCCCTTGGCCGTTGGCCTCATGCCTAACAATGCAGTTGGTAGGGAATTATTATACCATAATTCACACCCTACTGTGTCTTATTGCTTAAATAACCGTACCCCCAGAGGTGTCTTAAAACTACCATTAAAGTTTATATTGTGTATCAAAATGTGTTTACAGGGCTGGGAAAATATACTACTGACATTTTGAAATGTTGAGAAGTAGTTTTAGCAGAACTGTACAGTGCTTGTAAATTAATCTCCCCAGTGGAGTATGCACCAGCCAATTAAAGTATTCCTTGAGTATATGAAGTCCTCTCTTGCACATTAAAAAATAGCTTAGACAAAAAAAGAGCCTTATGAATTTGATATTCTAAAGGGAAAGATTAAACTCTATGAGCATGCTAATGCCCTTAATATCCAATGAACAATCTAAAATATATTTATATTTGCAATAAAGCAATTTCAGGAAGCTGAGGTTATCATCAGATAATCACTCCTCCACATTGTGCCTTATTGCTTAATCTTTAGTATGTGAAACAAACAAAACTTCTAACAAATCAGCCTCTTCTTCAGTATAAGGTAAGAAGAATCAGATATGTTTTACACTTTAAAAAGTCGTTGGTCTTAAAGCCAAGGCAGATCTGAAACCGTATTAAACCACAATAAAAGAAAAACAACAGCTGTTGGCATGAGAAATTTTTTAAGCTTGTAAACCTTACTTGTTCCTCCTGAAATAGCACTTGGTGGTTTTAGTTGCTGTAGTTACATTCCTGTTCCAGATAATAAGCAAAAGTCTGCTTTTAAAAAAATTATTTAAATGTTCGGAGAAATACATGCATCGATATTTTACAAAAGATCTGTGTACAGCATGAAGTGATAAGCCTTTTAAAAATTTGTATTGTTTACAAAACAATAGTATGATTGTGGAATAAGTGAATTACATTTGCCTTTTTGCCAGTGATCCTTTTTTATTTCTTCTAAAAGGTTGAATTATTTTCATTAATAACTTTATTATATTGCAGATACTTTGTGTGTGGGACAAAGAATTTCGTTAACTTGTTAAGGAAGCGTAATAGATTGTAGCATAGTTCTAAAGTGATAGTAATAGCCATATTCACTGTAGTTTTTAATTTTGCTCTATAGTATTGACATCCTTAGTAATCCTGTTACTCTTATCTATAGAAAGCCTGCTAATATCTGAAATGCTCTGAGGAACCTAAAATAAGTTTTGTCATTCGTTTGTTAAATAATAAATGTAATTAAACTCTGCACAAGTCAGTTTTCCAGAATGGTATTAAACATTTCATGGCTTTGTGTTTTAAATATATAGTTTTTAAAAAAAAGGAAACACCACCTAGGCATAACTGTGTGACAGTATTTGAACAAAACAGAAGGGCGTATAAGGAAATGCTTTTCTTCCAGTTTTGCTGTTCTCTGTATACTCAGGATTTTGAGAAAAAAATAAATAAATCCTAGTGCTGGCTTATACTGTGGCTGTGAGAATTAGATCATCAGCAAAGACTGTCTGTCTTCCCACCTGTGGTTTGGCCCTTTCCCTGACCACAGTAATGTACTCTCGATCTGTCCGAATTATGGATTGTGCTGTGAAGGGTCTTAGGCAAAAATTTTCCTGAGTCATAATTTAACTTTTTGAGGATTTTTTATTGATTACAGTAACTAAACAAAAAAGCCATCCTGAATTAGCTACAAGTATTTATTTCAACCAGAAGTAGCTTGTTTTCGTTCTCATATATGTAACCAAAATGCTCTTGTAGCCCTTTCTTCTTTCCTTTTCTGTCAACTTAGGTTAATTTTACGTTCCTATGTAGCATAATCTAGGCATTCCTGCTCTGGCAGGGGGATTGGACTTGATGATCTTTCGAGGTCCCTTCCAATCCCTGACATTCTATGATTCTATGATTCTATGATATGGTTTTCCAAGAGACTTTTATGGTGAAAAAGAAAAATGGTTAAATGAAATTACAGCATAACCCTTGGGTTATTTCTTAAACATTTTCCCTTAAAAATACTGAAATATACTATTTCAATATTTTCAACATGTTTTTCACCTTTTCTTTTGCAGCTGAAGTTGTTTGTTGGATGCGGTCTGTATTTACACTTAATTTCAACTCTTCACAGACATACTTTTTCGTAAATCCACTCTCCTCTGAAAAGACCACGCTAATGAATATTTGTTTTGAGATGCAGGGGAACTGCTGAGGTCCTTAGAAGCATCAACGGGGAAAATTTGACGAGCACAGGTATATTGCAATCATAGCAATGTTGCTGTGACAGCTGTTAGCTAATGCTAGTGCCCTCACTGGTTTTATGTGAGCTCTACCCCTTCTCAATCTACATGGATATGTAGTCACCTGTCTCCTGATATTCATTAGACTATAGAAAGAAAAGGGCCACATCTGTCATATACTTCCAAAGGGGAAAAATGTGCTCCAGGCTCTAATTACTGCTTAATATAAATTACTTAAATATTTCTGAAAATGAGAGTTGGAAGGCATCTTTCTCAGTGTCCAGATGTGAACAAACCACTAGGTTAGAAAGCTGTGGCAATGAAATTGCCAAAGCTATTAAATGAACAATTGTGGAGGTATAGCTCCTCTATCTCACCACATAGTATAACTTGGTGGTCAGGAAAATATTCAAAAAACTAGGGGAGCTGATTTTACGTCCTTTCAGAAAAACAACTCCATGTGGATCATTTGAATTAAAACCATCTCTAGCTGGTTTTAGTGCAGATCGACCCTAAAAGAATAGTCTGAGCCTCACAAATCAGATAGGCAAGGGGATGTCTAGTGTTGAAGTGTGACAGGACTAGGATAAGAGAAGAGTCATCTGCGGATGGGTAAATCTGCGTGAGTGCTTTGGAAATCTCCAGACATTATGACCTTCCTCACAGTTCTGAACAGCAGCCTGAAGCTAGATTTTGCCTAAATTCTTTGTTTATCCATCTAGTCCCAATCAGTTTGTGCAATTAAGAACAGAAAATACATCTCTAATAATCTTCATTTATTATATTTTAGTAACCTTATTACTAAAAGTAATTCAAGTCTAGCATTTACTGATATAGCCCCCACATCTCTAATATGAACTTAGCATTTAGAAAGAAAAAAAAATTAAAAAACAACAACATGAAAATAAGTGCATTTGAAATATATCTTTTGGGTCCCTACTGAAGTCTGGGCTGTAAAATTATCATAATAACACACTAGATGCCATATCATCAAAGATCAAGACAGCAGCCCAAAAGTAGCTCTCCAAGTTTAAAGACTTTCTTCTGCCTTGATTTTCTATCCTATATAAACCCCAAGTCCTCATCAGGTGTGAGCAGTTAGCAAGGTCAGACATCACCCAACTTGACAAATACGCATCTTTTGTCTCCTGGGGGAGACAAACAACAACATCTAGACCTCAGCTTCTCTGAGGTGGGAAAGACATTCTGTTTAGTTGATCATAAGCACAATGATGGATGCCTCGTATCAGATATCTCAAGTAGATGTGCTTTTTTATACCAGATATCACTCCCTTCAAACATTCTGTAGCACACTTATTTGCACAATAGAGACATTGATTTGTAGCTGGGAAACATGGGTCTAGTTCAGGTCCATGATTTTACAAAGATCTTCAATTAAGTTCAGGATTTGACCCCAGCTGATTTTAAGACCTACAAATGTTTTATTTATTTTTGTGTCTGTACAGAAGTCCTGCCTGAACATCCAAATAAGCTCTGGAAGGAAAGAAAGAGAGAAAGAGAGAGGGAAAGAGAGAAAGAGAGAGAGAGAGAGAAAGAGAGAAAGTAAGAGAGAGAGAGAGAAAGAGGGAGGGAGGGAGGGAGGGAGGAAGGAAGGAAGGAAGGAAGGAAGGAAGGAAGGAAGGAAGGAAGGAAGGAAGGAAGGAAGGAAGGAAGGAAGGAAGGAAGGAAGGAAGGAAGGAAGGAAGGAAGGAAGGAAGGAAGGAAAAGTGAATCATGGCAAATGTATAGATCTAGTCTTTCATTGAATCCCTGTTATAGGAATAAAAGGCCGGATCCTGGTGAGGAGTTAATGCAAAACCTGCCTTTTAAGTGCCCTGTCCCTGGAAAGGTGTATAGGACTGCACTGGGTTTCCATACTGCCTGTTCTGGGCTTCTATTTCTGACTCCATGTGACTTATTTCTCAGAGTGGAAGAGGCACTGTGGTTCAGGGAGAAAATGAGAGGACTTCAGACGCCTGGAACCCCTGTGCATTTCAGCACACATAGCTCTGCTCACAGGAGGGAATTGAGACTCAATCTTCCCAGAAAATTTGAGACTCTCTGAGCCAGAACAGTTTCTGAAAGTTCCCAGACTTCCATTCTTCTTACCTGTTAAGGCACTGACACACTGTGTTTAACAGAAGTGATGCCTGACCTTTAAGAATGAGAGTACAGGCATGTATCAAGGTCAATGTTCTTGAAAACACTCCCAGGTAAAAGTACAGACAAGGACAAAAAAAACCTTGAAATGAACAAAAAGCTTCCCCAGGATTACACTGACAGCAATTGTTATCCAGAACTTGTGGAGTATGTGGAAGATTATAAAGTTTAAATATATGGGGGGCTGGGGGGAAGAAATCAGAATCCTAGTAAGCTAGTCAGCTTTATTTATTTTATTTTATCCCATTCTAGTACTAGGAGAAAATATGTAACAAGTAGCTGCAAGATGAGAAGATTAACAAACAGCTTATATGGGATTCCCAGAAACAATATGTATCGCTCCATCACATTTTCTTTAATAAGGTAACTGAACTAGCAGAGAGCATCAAAAGCTTTATTAATGTTAAAGGAGAACTTGGCTACTGGGTTGGGTGGTTGGTTTTTTTTTGTGTCCTGTCACATCCTTTAAACAAACTGAGGAAATAAGGGCTTTCACAGAGTACAGGAAGGACTATCAAAGAGACTGCAGGAAAATAAGAGATGCTCATTTCTCCCTTAATGAAATGGCTCATGGTCATCCTGTTGTCCTCCAGGACTCCCAGGTCTTCTTCAACAGAGCTGCTTTCCAACAGGTCAGCCCCTAACTTTTTAGGAACTTAGGGATTTTCACTTCAACCTTGACAAAGAGAGTGCAGATGCTATTCCATTATATGTCTTCATGGCATAAAAAATGTCCTTCTTTCCCTGTCCAACACATCCACAATAGCTCTGAAACCTGTTACTTGGATATTTTACTTCCCATGTCCCCCTCTGCTTTTCATATAAGGAAATAAAAAGTGGATGGAAGTTCTGTGAGGAGATAAATCAAGATTTAGCTCCATTTGGATACAGTCAGAGAACTTACCAAAGGCACTACCAGACAAGGAAGTATCTTCACAAGAAAATGACAGTTGAAAATATGGAACAAAAATCATTTTATCTCCCCCTTCCAGTGTTGCTTTGCTTAGAGGTATGAAACTTTTTTTAATACATTGAACGTTACAAACAACAACATACTTAGGTTATGACAATGAAAAAGGTCTTGAAACTGCCAAGAGCCGTGAGTCCTCTTTAAACTCTAGATACTGTTACAAGATCTGCTTTTCTTTGTTGCAGCCTTGACATGAAGAGACCACCTCTAAAATATGATAAGGCAAACCTCTGTAATCATTCAGCTTTCAGCGTTTGTGAGATTGCTAGCTAAGGGTGAGCTGTGATAGCTCGCTAGCAGGTGATGAAGCCGTGCACTGATTTCCCCACAGGATTTCAAACTGCCAACAAGTTGTAGCAAAAGTGCTCACTTAATGTAAGCCCTGAATGATGTCCCATATATAGAAGACAAAAGACCTGCTGCTGCTTTCATAAATGTTCTTCTGAATTATAAATGGTTACTTAATAGATATGAGAATGTCTCTCACCTTTACTGAGATTAGTTGGTCTTGAAGAGGCTACTTCACTATCAGAAACAAGTGGGAACCACCACAGAAAACCTTTCCCACAGCTTGTCAGGGTCAAGTGACTAGCTCCAAGAACTCATTACAGCCTCTAATAAAAGCACAGCTCTTGCTTCTAATCGCAGAACCTAGTTCAGCACAATACCTAATTAAAACACATGTAAACATGTAGAGGGATAGGAAATCCACAAGTTACAATCCAAGAGCACTTGCAACGGGAAGGGGTCACTCAGACACATGGAGGTTTCTGATTTCAATCCGATCATTGCCCTCCATAGTAGTGAACTTCATGCAAAGTGTGCCCTCAAAACTCCTTGTGGTTTTGGAAGTTTTGCTTTTTTTTCCCTGATGACAAAGCAAGAGTCAGCAAAATAATCCAGTTTAAGAAAGCAAACATTAAAATGTAGTGAAGTGCAATTGTGAAGTGGTGAGCAATCAGGTTCAGCACAGATAAAAATTCAGTGGAAGTCATAAGTGTTTTTGCTGTAGGTTGTGCAAGATAGAGCTGAAAATTACTGCTTAAGGATATTTTGGTTCTGAGAGCTGACAGGAACATTTTTATTTGATAGAGCTGTTCATTCCATGTATTTAGCTTTACCTGCTCTTTTTAATGACAAAATCCAGTTTAGCTATTTTTTTGTACTCGTGCACAGTCAACATATAAACAAATAGCTGCATATTAATTTTTCCAGTTTCACTTCACCTCAGTTGGACCATTGAAACTTTTTGCAGTAGGAATGAAGACAATTACTGATCACCAACTTATTCTTCAAAAATTTGGGTCTACATACATGTGGTAAGGTAGACTTGTCCCTGTGCTTGTGAAAAACACACCTTTTAGTTATCAATAATCTGATGCAAGACAACTTGTTTCTCTGCTTTGGCTCTGATCTCATAGCGTACAATAAGGCATCTGCTAACAATATTTTTGAAGTATCTGTTGAACACACTTGGGGTTAGAGATTAATTTTCAGTATAACAGACATAATTTCTGTGGCAACATTAGTAACATTAATAAATTCACAGCTCTGTGAATGTTAATGTAACAAACTGTTAGTACACATTATGCTCCTAAGCACTGTGGTTAGAATCAATTCTCTTTCCCAGCTATGCAGACCACCGTGCTCTCATCATGTTAAGAGGAAGCAGAGTTTTAGCCCTGTCACCCTGTAACTATTAAACCATATCCTTACCTTTAGTTTACTTGTGGTCTTTCAAAAAAAGCTCCACTAGTGCCCTAAGGCAACTGTATACTATGAAATAAGGATATAAGAACATTAACCACAGAGCCCTGAAGGTTATTAGATGTAAACAAATAGGCAAGTAAACAAATAAAACCAACTTGGAACCTCTCTGCTTTCATATTCTTATCACTTTTCACTCAAATGGAAGTTTTGGCTTTTCTGCATCAGTATAAAATGGAGTCAAAGACACATTTATACTTCATTATGTGCAGCAAAAAAGGATCATACAATAGAGAATTATTTTCCATCTCTCATGTGGATATGGTCATTATTTACTGGGGGCTGTTTTGTAACACAATGACCATCTGTCAGCAAGCACTGAAAACACTCAATCATGCTGGCTGTTATTGTTAAAATGCCACGATCAGTGACTGCTGTGAGGGATTAATAGATTTTTTTGCACTAAGAACAATTACATATTTAGAAGGCCAAATTAGCTCTCATTGGAGTTGATATAAATCCAGAGCTACTCCACTGGAATCCAGGTATCATCTTTAGATTTACAGCAGGGTAGCAGATGTCAGACTTTGTCCCAGACCTTTAATAGGAGTGAAGGAGCTCCTTTTGAATTGGTTATTTTTTGAAATATCTGTGACTGAAAACAATATATTTACATTAAATTGCAAAATGAAAAGAACTGAGACTATATTTTCTTTCCACATTGAAGGGATAACTCTGAATTATGTTCTGCTGTTCTGCAGAAAGTTACATATAATTATTAAAGAGGTTCAGTTTGCAGTTATGCTCGTTAAGCTTTTCTTTTGCATGTTCTGTCACATTTCTTTGTGCACACTTGGTCAGAAGCATAGATGCTCAAATGAACCACCAGCTACACTAGCAGACCCTAGGATTACAACTGAGTATAATTCTGCACAAATCTGTATAATTAAACCCTTCAGGGAAAATCTGGAATGAGATGCGTTCAAACGCAGCCATGTGATTACAAGTGCATCATTAACATTTTTTTATATATATATATAAAGGGAAGTGGTGCCCTCAGGGTGGCAGAGTGAGCAAGAAATATGGCCTATACATTGAAGGTCATATGCTATACAGGGGTGGGAAAACATTTCTTAATCAAAAAATCCCCTCTCCGTATCAGTTATTATGACCATGGGCTATAATTACTTAGCCTATTAAAATGCTTAACTCACTTAATGATTTAGTTAGTAAGTATTAGACATTTCAACTGAGGAGGAACGGGAAGGCAAAATGAGGGACTGATGGGGAGACTCCAGCCTTAAAAGAAGCTGAGTATCTCGAAGAAGTCTTTGGAAACCCTCAAATCCTTTCGGTTTCATGGGCCACTGAGGAGCTTGCACAGACTCAGCATTTCACACAGAAGGCTCTGATATGTGGCAGAACTGGTCCTTATGGTTGCTACCTCCGAAGCCTCCTTCCCTTGTTAAATCCCATCTCCCTCATTTCCTCTTTTTCTTTGGCACCTTGCTGCCAAATGCCACATGGCACCCAGACTTTCAAAATAGGTGACCTGCATGCAAGAAGCCTAATGCTCCCCACTGGTCCATAAGACCCTATGACACCATCATGTGCATGGGACAGTTGGCAAGGCATGAGTGTAGCATGGACAAGGAAAGGGAGTACCTCAGCCAGCAGCCTGGCACGGAGGGCACAGCTCTGCATGTTCCTTCTCTCCCTCCCTACCTGCCCACCATGAAGTGCAAGGAGGAGAAGGGAAAGACATTAGGGTGCTTCTATCATGTGGCCTGACAAAACTGTGCTCATTGGAATGGCACCTGCCTGTGCTCACAAGACAGGAATGAAAATGTAGCTAAATGAACAATCAAGAGCATTTGTTCTGAAACCTCTTACTTCCAGGTCTACACAACTTCTGTGTGCCCAGAAGCAAGGATTGGAAAGCAACTGCACCTGTCCACCTCTCTGCCCTTGCCACGGCACGATAGCCACTCTCCCCAAGGGCAACCAACCAGGTGTCATTATGAACCTGCATGCAACTTACGTGTCCTTAGAACATTAAACCTTTAACCTTTGATTGCATGCAAGCCTTATGAAAGACTAGCATTGTGGGGGCTGAGTAGGCCTGTAGAGATCACTTTACCATTTTGTAGGATGAACGTATATACTTTGCCTGACTTCTTTTCCAGTCTGTGAGCTTCTGGTGGACTGATGATGATTTATCCAAACCTGTATCACCCACAGTTGGTTGTTTGCTGTTTGTCTAAACAAACTGTGTCCTGTGGCAGTCAAGCACCATGGTTGATAATTTTGGGCTACGTGTGACTGATTCCCTATGTCACAAGCGATTGCTTCGGTTTCCCACTCAGAGGACACAGGCTTTATAAACAGATACAAGCTTGATCAAATGTCTAGGCTTTGACTCATAAGCTGATAGAAAGTAAGAGCAATGTAAGCAGGGTGATCCCACAATCAGGCAGAAAGCAAGGACAATTTCATTGGCCAGTTGCCCTCAGGTGCCACGCTCTTTCACTTCAAACATGGTAGTAATTCCAGGAGTCTTAAGCAGCAAATTTCCAAGGGGGTTTATGGTTCTGAGTATCAAAAAGAATTGTTCAAAAGATTTATTAACACACAGCAAAATGATTTATGGAAATAATACTCAGTGAATAAGCCCCAGAGAGGCTCCAGATAAATTATGCTATATCTGTTTATCTGTCTGAATATTGCCTTCAACTTCTTATGTGACTGCTAACTGCTAAAATAACCTACAAGACAACGTATTTACTGTGGTTTTGTTACATGATACCTAATCTGAAAACAGTGGGGCTGATGAGCCATCTTGAGATGTGACACTATATGACATTTAGCTTTTGTGATAGGATGAAGTAATGTGACATGACATGAGCGTATGCCATGAACCAAAGGTCACAATAGATTCAAGTGGATACACCTGCTTTCAGCCTGGCCAGTCACTGTCAATTTGTAAAAAAAGGCTTCCAGACCAGCATACATCTCTGAGAAAAATTGATGGTCATGAAGTAGGTGTATTAATTCATTGGCAGCAAAGCTTACCACCTACTTATACATAACACCTTTCTATCTAATGGAAATTGATTAGAAACATTTATTCTCCTCAGAAGCTTTACTTATTTGCATGTTTAATTTTGGGTAGCTGCCTGGGCCAGAGTCAGAGAGACCCTGTCTATACTGAAGGTCAGAATACCTCTCCCTCGACATCCGCTATTGGATCGTACAGGAGGAATGAATACATTGTCTCTGCCCATATGGCCCAAGGGATCACAGATTCTGTGCTGCATGTCCTTGATGGTGTCCTACTTCACTCAGTCCTGACCCCCCCATTCATTTAAGGAACTTGTTGAAACTTGCTGTCACTGTCTTCTTGCTTGTATGCCTGAATATTCTTTGGCTGAAGACCATAGCCCGCGGAGGAAAGGCAGATGGTATGTGCCTAGATGCAATTTCAGGGATGCAGAAGCTGGCAGGCACTTTCACATCCCACAACATCGGCAGAGCCAAAGGGACTTACCAAACTGGGACTTGCACAGAACACATAGACACCCAATTCCAAAGCTGTGATCCTGCTCAGCTGCTCAAATTTTGCTGTATTCCACTTCAATATTTCAGTTTAAAGTTTTCCAAATACGTTGAGTAACACCTCAGTTCACGCTCCTCAGTTCTACTTGGCAGATGGGAAGAAGCACTGATGAGCAATTATAAAACACAACTGGACCTTGGTATACATGTCCCATGTGAGCTCTGAGACATTTCAAATGCAAAAGTTAAGGGTTTTCACAGTGCTGTAACATACAAGGTTGTAGGTCAGCAAGCCAAACCATCCTTTCATGTACTGAGTCAGGACTAGCAGGATCTATCTGCAGATCATCACTGACCTGCTGTTGCACACTGCTACAACTCCAGTTTCTTTTCCTATTGTTCCACCCTTCTAATAAGTTAAAATACTTTCCTGAGGCCTAAAAGCATTATTTTGTACTGAAAATGAAGATGATTTCTTCTTGCCTTCCCCTGTGACTGCACAAGTTCATTGCTTATTTCCCCTTTATAATGCACTCTGTGTAGCATGTTATCACACTGAAATCTTACTTGAGTGAGAGGATGGGGGGAAAAAAAAAAAAAGAAAGAAAAGAAAGAAACCAGAGAGAAAGGATATTTCTGTAGTGCATCTTGCAAGAAATGCCCATGGATTTGCATGTTTCATCACAGTGTCCAAAACTATTGAGTCTATGAAGTGCAGCATTTTGAAGCCTGATCTCTCAGTATATTGCCACTGAAATCAACGGATGCCAAGCTGTGATTCCTCTTATTTAACATTAACTGCCTAACAGTAAGACGAGCACTTCAAGCTTTTTACATCGGCTGAGAGGCAAGTACAAATAAAAGCAATTCATTTCACCTCCTAAGATCCCTGCTTTAGACATCCAGTGTTTTCTGTTCACAGCAGAATCAGAGTGGACAACAAGCTTAAACCATACACTGAAGTTCTAGATGTTAGATGAGAGATTAATCCCAGCCCAAATAAGTTAATAAAAATATTTAGTGAAAAGATACTTCAGAGTCATTAGGAAACAAAAGTGCAGCATTCTTAGAGCTCTATCTTCCAAAAATCACAGAGATTTGTACCACTGCACATTCAAAATTTACCTATATTTTCTGAATTTTTACTTCTAATACTGAAATCATTCTCACTTTGACTAGAAAGGCAATGAAGCTTCAGTACTAGTAACATAATAAGTCAGACGTTTTCATTATGCCAGTGGATTGTTTTTCTCTCATTAGTTGTTTTTAATTATCTTGCTCATGAAATTTAGAGCCACAAATCCTAAAAGATCTGAACACTACCTTATTCTCTACTTTGTACCCACTTGTCTGATCCAGGTTTGCATATGGACCTTGCTCTCGATATCAAATGTGTTAGAGCAGTCAGAAAAATTTGATCACCTGAAAATGTTACATAGCAAGGTAGGAGTTAGGTGAGTAAATAAAAATGTCTTTGCATACCTGGTGTTAGATTTTAGTGTAAAGAATTTTAACTGAAATATTGGATAGGCCTCCAGGTGTGGTCTACATTTATCCTCAACTCTGTGGGGAAGAAATTTATTTCTTATTTTCTGTGCTTCCTTAGCCCTGGTCTGATACATTGCCAAATCTGAAACAGGCTTGAAACTGTCATTTTTGTATTCAGTGTTACTAATTATTCTTTCAGTTCTTTGATTGTGCTTTTGATACTCCTAGTTCTCAAAACTGAAACTGGTTTCAGAAGCTTCTTATTTTTATTTTATTCTGACATAAATGACAAATGTGTGGCACATTCTCAGAGGAGAAAGCAGAATATCAAGGAAACTGATTCTGAGAATATTTTAAATAAGGACACCATTCTGAGGATCAAATATTAGAGAGATGAGTCAAAACTGGTTTTGTTTTCCTCTCTATAATCAATGCAAACTTAATTGGATTCAGTGCATGCCTTTTTTCCTATTGATTTTTGTGTTATTGTTCCTGTTTGACTGCTGGTTTTCTAGCATGTCCTAGGCTTTTTGGATATTATTTTCTCCACATGTTTTTTTGGCTTCTATCCATTTAACTGCCTCTAAATTATTTTTAATTTAAAACACACACAAAAAAACAATCACAGGTAAAATGTTTTGTCGAATTTTATAAACACATTTAATTCTGCAGAGCATCAGAGTGTTCACTGGGTATGCGTTATCCCCTTTCCTTTGAAAGGACACTCTAGGATCAAGCAGGGCTATATGGTGAATTCGTGTGCGTGAATTACACAGACAAAGGTCACTTCAGTCATCAACACCATCACAGAAGAGCATTTAAAGAGCACCCAGTTATATGAAAAAAGAAACACCTTGTCTCTTCACTAAACAGTATCTTTAAGCACCCAGGAGTCTCCAGGAAACCCAGGTGAGTGACATACAGGTAGGAAGGAGATGAAAAGCTCATTCTTCACGTGGCTGAACATCTGAGCCATGGTCTTCTGCACAGACTGTGCATGCTCTGAAACCTCTTAAGAGCTATACTGAGTGTTCAGTGATGTTCGCCTGCTGTCCTGACCACTTGCTGTCCACCTGCCAGCTGCCTTGTATGGGTTTGCTTGCTGCCTTGTCTGATGGTTTTAGAATTTACATTCCAGGCACTGGGAGGGCTGGGAACAAGAGGAGAGGAGGAAACATAGCAAGAATACCCCCTCCTGTTGTTATGTAAACCCTGGTTCCTCTGATACCCCAGTGACTGCTTCTGGCTACTGGGGTCTGCACATTATTAGAATATTTTACATAAGCCTCAATGACAGATAAGCACTCCAGGAAAGTGAGTTAGTTCTTCCTATTTCCTTATCAGTTCTCTAGATTAACACTCACTGCAGCTGCTATTCCACAAGTAACTTCCTGGTGAGCTCACTGTGCAAGGCTGAGACGTGTCTTTATTCGCTGGAAGGTACCAGGGCAAAATCTTTATCACAAGGCAATTAGATATTAGAAGAAAAAAGTATTTGGAGTACATTGCTGTACTTAAAACATAACCAAAAAGCCTCCAAAGCAAACTGGAAATCCATACATGTCATTAAGTGGCTTTACAGTCGTGTATACATGCTTCCTTATTTTCACTGCTGTGTTCAGACGATGTGTAAAGTGGAAGAAAGCAAGAAAAAGAGTATGAGCCTTATTCCACAATGCCACACACAAAACTAAATCTTGTTGCAGCATTTCATAAATCTTCTTAATGCCCAGATACTTGGTTTATGAGAAAATTGAGTTCCTTTCATATCTACCAAGTACGTACGGCCTTTTGAGGCCTTCTCAATGGGCACCTTCGCCAGCGTATTTTGGAAAGCTTCTGAGCCAGGGAGGTCCCTCCTGCCCTTCTCTGTGCTGCACTGGCAAGGGCCTGCACATCAGCTCTGCAGCCCCTGACGCTCTGAGACAGACCTAATATGGTGTCAAACCTGCACGGCAGTTGCTATTTTCAAAACCACCCTGTGGTACCAGGCGTCTGAATCACTTCAGCAGCAATGCAAATCTCAGCTTTTGGACTCCACTTCTGCGAAGAAACCTGCAGCAGGATCCCAAACAAAACTTTATCAGAGAATTTAGATCCAATTGCACAGCTGGGCCCAATTCTCATTCAAGCAGAAAAAGAATGTGTTTCCAGAGGAACAATCTTACAGGGAACACGGAAGCACTGTTTTATCAAATAAATCAGCAGTAGGACTCTGAGGGTGATTTCACACTGGGAGCAAGTGAAATAATAAAAAAGCTCCACTGCTTTTAGAAAACAGACGTTTAGCATTTGTAGTACTTTCTGTTATGCATAAAAAATTAGTATCTTCTAAGTCAAAATATGGAAGTCCAGTAAGACTAACTTAGGCAATTGGCACTACGCCCTTAAATCTAGAATTATGAGGAAAAGTCAGAAGGAAAAAAAAAGAAAGGAGGTGAGCCGTGATGCACAAATAAGTACCTGCAGTCCCTACACAGCTGCTGTAGACAGGTAAGAATGTCTGTGAGGATTAGGAAAGAAAAGGAAATCTTGTAAAGGAAATCCTCACAGATGACTACCCATGTTATATGCTTACCTCTTTACACTGACTAAACCAGCAAGAAAGCTTGGGAATTTTTGCGTACCTGTAGAGATCACTTTCAAAAAAATGGGGAAATAAACAGTTTTCAAACACTTAAACGTCCCCTTATCTTAAAAAGCCCCCAAAACACTGAAGTGCCCTTAGCCACCATCTGTACTAATTCAAATTTCCTGGTAACTCAGGTATTTGAATTACCAGGTAATTCAAATTTCCTGGTTGACAAAACCATTTTATCCACATCATACAAATACTGTTCACTCTTCTGGAGCAACCCATCTCAATTCGCTCTGAAACAAACCCCAGCTGCTACTCAGGGATTAGGTTATGCAGAGCACCTCCTCCAATAAGCAATGTGAACACAACTGCACCAGGTTTGGTGCCTTGGACTTTCCATGGGGTGGGCTGCACAATTTGAATCTATCTCTAGCACAATCCCTCCATGGGAAACAACTTCTGTCAAATGGTGTGGGAAGCCTTATCTTGGACTGTCTGTCTCACAGGGAGTAGTCCACACAGTCTTCGGAGACAGGAGCTGCTGGTTGTTGCCTTTCTAGGTCAGAGAGAAATGAAACACTACAAAACTTTGCACCCTCCCTCTCCCTCACCACCCCATGGCAAATCCATGATGAGACAGCATCTGCCCTTCAAAGAGTTACTGTGTTGTAACTAACAGATAACACTGCATAGAAAACCGAAAGGTACTGTGTAGATTATTGAATCAGCGTCCTCTGAAATGCAAACATATTTCAACATTTAACAGGCATCATTGTCTTTTTTATCTGGAGAACAGGAGAAGCAGTCCTCTAGTTTGGGGTAGAAATACAGATTTACCATACACTTGCAATTTGACAATGTCCTTTAACCCTTCCCTATTGCCTCTACTTTGAAGTAGTTTTGCTTTAGCTTTACCATGTCCTCCAAGTTTACACATGCTGCCGTCCACAGAGAGCACACATAAGACAGAGAAATAGATTTTTTTTTCCAAACCTGTAGAATCTAGGGACATTAGCTGGTAAAATCTCACTTCTCCAGGAAGAGAGGAAAAAAAAAAAAAAAAAGTTTTGCTAAGAAATGCAAACTTCGCAGCATCTTTGCCCATAATCACAAAAATGCTTTAAAAAACAGGAAGCAGCAGTGCTGCAGGCAAAGCCACTTCTGCCCATCTTCCTTCCCTCCCTCCTCACCTCCACCCTGTGTTTGGCGCCAGTGTCAGTTGGAATGGCTGAAAGAGGCACAGCAGCAGGAAAGAGGCTTGAGCTATTAAAACAACTAGCTTCAAACTGGATCTATTCACTGATCTGCTTTCCTGTGCCACCACATGGACAGTTAATTTTGGTACAAGAGCCAGCGCCATACAAAGGGCCGGAACACTGCAGAGAGGGAAAAAGGTGAGGAAAAGCAGAAGAACTGCCTCTCTCAGCAGCACTGTTAGGCTTTCTCCTCATCGGAGTGCTGGGAAAGCCGCCGATATCAGAAAACATAGCTACACTCAGGTCAGACCTAAGGCAGTTTAAGAGACACTTGATTCCCATTTAGCAAAGGAGAAGCAGCTTTTCATAAAGCCACCAGTCTTTGCTCTAAGAACAATGAAAAACTGAATCATCGCTTTCTGCCTGGCTTCTTAGGCTTGTCTCTGCAGGATTTGACCTAGATCAAACTCATGGAAGACACAGTGTCATTAACTAGTTTACTGAGATACACAATGAAATGAAGACATCTATCTGAATGTGTAATGTCTATTTCTGTACAAATAAGATGAAAAATAATGAAGCTTATCTATGCTTATACCTATTGACATGTATTGATTGCCACTGTAACTCAAGAGGGAAGTAAATTTAAGATCTTGCCTTTGTCTAACACATTATGGTCTGCTCTCTTTCCAACTAGTAGAGGCAGAAGTCTGGATTCATGTCTATAATCTGATCCAGAGTTGAAGTTCCAGTGTTCCTCTTCCTGGGTAAAAAAGTGAATCCCTTTTAAACTGACTGCAAAAGCCCCAAAGTAAGAGAGATCTAGGAAGGAGTAAATAAAGTAGAAGAGGGCAGCCAACTCACATAGTTTCCATGTCATATTCTCACAGTCTAACATTCCGTTCTCTCCAAGGAGGAAATAACAATATAACGTACAGCCCTGCCACCACTGCTATTAATATCTTGGAATGCATCCAGAAGCACATGGGTGCAGGAGAATATGCTGTTCCTAGTAATCACATAAATGTTTAGATGTTTTTCTTTACGAGGCTGAGCATGGATCTAGCTGCACTGCATAGGTCCTTATTTTCCAGCTCCTAGAGGGCTGAGCCAATCAAGCTTCCCTTTTTAAAGTCAAGTTGCAGAGTAACAGAAGTACTACAAGTTCCAAAACAATGTATGAGCTATTTTAGCTATTTTAGCACTTAAAAACAAAAAAAAAACAAAAAAAAAACCAAACCCACAAGGAGGAAGGAGGATGATGGAAAGTAAAAGAAAACCAGAAAAGCAAGATGGGACATAGTGAAAACAATTTTTTCTAATCACAGAATCACAGAATGTCAGGGATTGGAAGGGACCTCGAAAGATCATCAAGTCCAATCCCCCTGCCAGAGCAGGAATGCCTAGATTATGCTACATAGGAACGTGTCCAGGCGGGTCTTGAATGTCTCCAGAGAAGGAGACTCCACACCCTCCCTGGGCAGTCTGTTCTCACCCTCACTGAGAAGAAGTTTCTTCTCAAGTTTAAGTGGAACCTAATGCTTGGCAGAATGCACATGTGCAATTAATGTAGCAAAAGTCTTAATGATTTAAAATTACCTTGACAAGGTAAAGCTTCCTCTCGGTACGTAACTACACATTCTTTTGGTGTCTCTGACATTCTCTCCTCAGAGGTTTTGTATGGCAAACATCCCCAATGCAGCTTGTGTGCTGAATGCCCTAATGGCCAGCCAGGAACCTCCACTCCAGGTTGTACTTGTTCATCCTTAGGTACACCTGAGCCCTAGAAGGCCAAGGTGAAAGGCTTGCTTCCTCACCATAAAAGTGAAAAGTTACTTCCAAGTACAGCCTATAGTTAGGAGGGGCTGCTTTACCCATACTGTTTGAAATTTTCCTCTTCCACTGATTTAAAACTGAAACCTGGTGGAAAGAGAAAGAGGGAGCCAGGGGGACAATACGCTACATCCAGTCCACAAATGACATCCAACCTACTAGCCAGGGAACTTGTGCATGTTGTACGGTGCCTGAAATGGCATGTGCCCTTTGCAATGATGACCCAGAATTTCCAGCTTTCTCCAAGTGCAACTACCAAGGGAAAGAAAAAGAATTGCCGAAGTTAGATCATCTTAAAATCCTTGCTCGGCGAGCATTAGTAATGCAAGATGATGATGATAATAATAATAATTTTAATGTATATTATTATATATAATAATATATATTATTATATTTATCATTACATAATATATATTATAGAATGATATATATATATCATATATATATATATAATGATATATATATAATGATATAATATATTATATATAATGAAATGTTTCTGTAAGATACATGGGTCAGACCAGTTTTAAAGTTGCAAAAAAGTGCTTGTGCACAACTGTTTATACAGCCAGGTGATCCAGAGCATTGAAGAGACTTTCTCCGTTCTCTCTTCCACTTAACGTGATTCAGACCCACGTTTATTTTTCTGTACAGGACCCTGGATCCAGGGCTGTGAGTGTATAGTTGAGTGCTGCTTGTGAGGCCTGCCTAGCCTCCCACACAAGTGACCTGCCTGCCTCACCTGGCTGTGTGTTGGTTGTGTTGCAGATGGAGCATGTTCTTCTCTATCTGGACTGACTGTCTCAGCTACAACTTCACACAAATATTGTTTTGGGTCCTGAAGCAGCATAGCTGTGTATGAGTGTAGGATCTGAGGTCTTCAGGCTTGCTGAAGCTGTGCTGGGAGAAGGAAATGCAGTGCCTCCTGCACTTGCATCCACAGTCGTACGACACTGGTATGGGGCCATAGGGTCATGCCATGTGGCACTTCTCCCTGGGGAGGTCTCTGGGGACCTGGAGCACAGGAACTGCAGTGCAGGTAGACCAGTGCCAAACCATTGCCACAATGAATCTGAATTCATTCTGGGAGACAAGGTGTCTGTGAGCCTATATTAGATCTATTCCCCTGAGCAAGCCATTTTGAAGCTTCAGAGAATCACAGAATTGTCAGAGTTGGAAGGGACCTCTAGAGATCATCTAGTTCAACCCTGCTGCTAAAGCAGGATTGCCTAGAGCACATCACACAGGATTGCATCCATGTAGGTGTCGAAAGTCTCCAAATATGGAGATTTCACCACCTCTCTGGGCAGCCTGTTCCAATGCTCTGTCATCCTCACAGTAAAGTTCTTCCTCATATTTAGATGAAGCTTCCTTTGCTCCAGCTTGTGCCCAATGCCTCTTGTCCTGTCATTTGGAACTGCAGAAAAGAGTTTGACTCCATTCTCCCTGCACCCATCCTTCTGATATTTACAGACATTGATAAGGTCTCCTCTCAGCCTTCTTGAGGTTAAACAGCCCCAGCTCCCTCAACCTTTCCTTGGAAGAGGGATGTTCCAGTCCCCCAATCACCTTCTTTAGGCATTTCTACAGTAGAGCAGACTCACTACTCAGAATAGCCTCCAACTAGATAAACCCAAGGGTACAGTGTCTTTTTTTATAAATTGTAGAAATGTGTGGAAAGGATGTAGCAAAAGCTCTGTGTGAAAACACAAAGAAGACTTTTATGTTCAGATATGAGTTTTCTCAGAGATCTATAGCTACAAAGATATTAACCACTTTGACACTTCAGGCTAAATTTGTCATAAAATGATTTCCAGAGAGTTTTCAGAAATCTTATATTACAGTCCCATGCAGACTGCCTTAAGCATTAATGGGCTGACAAGGTGCTTAAAGATAGCTTTGTCTGAAGCAGAGAAGAGTATTTGCTGTTGGAGAGGAGTCCATAAAGGAGATGGCAGTACATTCCTGGTGCCTACCACAGACAGGTAGCAGGGGGCTGAATTAAACTTCTCAATATTCTACCAGTTGTCAAGGATACTGTTTGGGATGTTCATTTTGACTTGTGGTTTCATGTTTTCTAGGTCAGCATGTTAGTTCATTTGTTTCTGGTATAGTTTAATTTACAGTGACTGGACCATTCAGTAAACACGAGTCAAGTATTCAACATATTCAAACGAGATGCAAAAATGTGAATGTGTCCATGATCAGTTCATTGTAACTTATCAGGAAGAGAAAGATAGGGAGAAAGCATCGCTCCCAGGACTATGTAAAGTGACCTTTTGGATTTGCCATTCCTGACATCACAATAATTACAAAGGAATCTAAAAGCAATGCTGTTCAAAGAATTTGGCCATGAAACTCTCTATGCAGTTTCCTGGCCTCAGTATGAAAGTGTCTTGCTCCATCTCAGGAAAAAAAAATGTCCTACTTACATAAATTCTTCTATTTTGTGGCCATTTGTAAGTAGGATGAAAATGTCCCACATTGGGTTACCTCTTCATTTCTCTCCATGTGAAGGTAAAGGGTCACCATGGACCTGACCAGACATGGATACATGAGGGCAGCCCAAGGTCAACATTCCTGCAGAACACACAGAAGTGACAGCCTGTGAAAGAATTATGTAGACTCCTAGTGCTAGCAATACCAGACATGTCAAATAAATACGTGTAATTAAGCCTGAAAAGTATAGTCCAAGGTATCAAAATTTTTACTTCCGTTTAATAAGCATGTTTCAGGTCCACAGGAGGCATGCTTAAATCTACTAAGCCATAGTCACAAACATAAATGGAGGGAGAGAAACATAGACTTGGTTATAAATACTACTCCAATAGTCTGCCCTCTACCAAGAGCAAAAGGGAGCTGAGAACACTCCTAAAGGCAGAACAGAAGAGACTGAAATGGTGATCCCTTCCAAGCTAGCCTGGTGAAGAAAGAAAAAAGACAAAACAAAACAAAATAAAACATTCACTCAGTAAAGAACATTTCACACAAAAAAAAAAGCAAGAACTTGTGCCTGTTTTGACACACTGCCATGTTTTGGAGGTAGATAAAGAAGAGACCTGAGCAATTAAATGAAAGCAGCAAATACTTGTGCCTTATTCGATATACAATTATCTGTTGCAAGCACTCTCAAGTGGCTAGTGCTCTTAGGACCATCTGTTGTTGTTGTTGAAAGCCTGTGGGCAACATTTTTGCCCACAAATTAACAACATGCACTCATAGGAAGTGAACAATCGTTAGTAAAGAATGTAAATCTCTCATTCTGCTCACCCAGTTTTGAATCTGGGCAGAAGATAAGATTTTCCATTAGTTGCTGTTGCTAGGACCCTGTACACAGTTAGCCCAGCAAGCTAGACTGAAAAATATGGAAATGCAGTAAGCCAGAACTCCAACCAGTCTGAATGTAGCCTGGCACAGGCAAAGAAAGCACTCTGTATCAAGTGCAGTCACTGCATTAGCCACAGTGTCAAGTAGATTCTACTTGGCCTTAAGACCAGAGAATAATAGAATCAGAGAACGGTTGAGGCTGGAAGGGACCTCTGGAGATGATAAGGGGAGGGACTTATTATCAGGGAGTATATCGATAAGATAAAGGGTAATGGTTTCAAACTGAAAGATATTAGATATTAGAAAGAAATTCTTTTCTGTGAGGGAGGTGAGACACTGGAACAGGTTGCCCAGAGAAGCTGTGGATGCCCCCTCCCTAGAAGTGTCCAAGGCCAGGCTCGATGGGGCTTTGAGCAACCCTGTCTAGTGGGAGATGTCCCTGCCCATGGCATGGGGGTTGGAACTAGATGATCTTTAAGGTCCCTTCCAACCCAAACCATTCTGTGGTTCTACAGTCTTGTCCAACTCTCCTGCTCAAGTAGGGCTACCTAGAATCCGTTGCCCAGGACTGTGAACTGCCTTTCTCTTATTGTCTGTGTTAGTTATTAACTGATTTAATTTGTGACGTCTAATTTGAACAGATAGTCTGTCTGTAAATTTTATATTTTTTTTATTTTATGTAAAGGCAATGAAGGAGATACATACAATTTTGCTTGTGTTGCGTGTGGAGAGCTAGCAAGTACTGACACGTTAGGCTTTAAGACAAGCGCCTTTCAGTTTTTTGACTCCAAATGGCTAAAATTATCACTGGAAAGACAAAGTAATATGAGCAGTACCTTTTACAGTGTCCTAGAGATCTCCTTAAGAAAACCAAACCTCTAATACAAAGCAGCTCAGATCACTGTGTGTAGGAGATGAAAGGAAATGAAGATGATCTATTTCTATTATGTATCTTCATCCTGCTAGAAGCGACCTTCTGTTACAGAAACATCCCCTTCAGAAGAGGAGATATACTTGTAAAGAGCTGCTCATTTATCTCCTCAGTGTTATGAATGGGTCACTGTGGGACCCATTGAATTTAGTTTAATGCACATCTGTGGTGCAGCCACTGCTGTCAATGAAACATAGCATCAGGAAGTTGGAGTTATATTTAAAATTGCTACTCATGGTAGAAATGTTTTGGTCACAGCAACACAAGGTTCATCAAAAGCTGTAAAAAACAAGGGTAAATATTTAGGCCAAATATGCTCTGAGTGTTGTAGCTACAGCATTCATAATAACTATTTACAACTATGAAGTATCTGATTTTTTTTTCCATTTTAGAGACATCTCTATATACACTTTGCTGCCAGCCGCTGAAGATCCTGAAGCTATCATTGCAGTGTGCATCTGAGTTGTGCAAACAAGATATAAATATGAACCTTACAGGTGCCATTTAAAGGAAAGATAAACCAATCACGTACGAAACCCTTATTTCTAATTGCAAATACTGAACTAAAATAAAAATCTGTTTACCTATTAGGTATTGCTTGGGATACCCTGAACAGCTTGGAGAGAGAAAAACCTTATTAACTGAAAATGAATTATAATGGACTGTTTATGGCTGTTTAACCCAATTTGGAAGCAGCTGGGAGAAGGAGACTCCTTGAGGTGTCTTTGTGCTTCCCTAGGCATGGACTGAGAGAATTTGCAGGACAAAGTTGAGTTCTGCTTTTGCTTGTGACACTGCATGTACGTATCAGTTCTGTGATATATCAGAAGGGTTCAAAGCTAGACACATGCACTCCTATGAGTTAATGCTGGCCTAAATAAAACCATCCTCTGTGTAAAAAAATTGACACACTTTGCCTTGAAGTAGCTAACAGAAACTGGCCATGGGGTTCCATTTACCCACAGAAAAAAAAGGATCTTTTTTCCAGTGGCTCCAGCCCTTCTTCCAGAATTTTGTGGGCAAGTTAACAGCACATCCTAGCTAAATGTAGCAAATAGGATTATTTAAATTATTTCTCATTGGCAACTGATCATACAGCAGAGACCATCAGCCAAAAATCTCTGTGCCATGCTGTTATCTAGACACTAACAACTGAAGGCTCCACGCTATGGTGAAGGAGCTTTCATGGTTAGTTGCTTCAGAGGGGATTGTGACTAGCTATATGATCCTCTATGGAACAGCGTGGGAAATACGCTATTTTATGTATATATTAACATTGTGCAGTAAGAAGCAGCCAGTGAGTTTAAGATCTGAATTTTGACAGAAATAATAGAGCAACTCAGTAGAGTTAGCCTGATTTATGTCAGCTGTGGATCTGATCCTATCTTTGATACTAGTACTAAATGTCCATTTGGTTCACAAAAGATGAAAAGAACCTCCAGATGAATAGCAGTTACTGTGCCAGATGAAATACAATTCAAATAAACACACACATGAAAACCAGTTCAGATACCTGTGTTGAAAGGTAAAGAACAATCTGTGCTTTCTAAGTGATCTCAGGGTTCTGGGCCAGCATAATAACCTACAAAAACAGACTTATGGCTCCCTTTGTACCTATGGGAGGCAAAATTAACTTTTTTTTTTCAGAGCCCCATGGATCCCATTACTTAGCAAATAACAACAAACTTAGAGTCAATTCTCTTAGTATTGCCATCAGGTTCATAGAAGGAATGAGATGATGGATCTCAAGTCCCTCACCACCTGATGCTATTTGACATTTTTCTGGCAGACAGAGGAATACCAGGCAAACTGTCAGGTTAGTTAAGTATGGATTTGATTATCAGAGCCAAAAAGCCTTATGAAAAGATTATGAGGAAGGAATCACATCTGCTTTTTGCTGAAGAAACAAAATTTAGCTGAGTTTTGGAATCTGAGAAAAGAAATCCCCATACCTACATCTGAAAAGGTAAATTTGCACATCTCCAATTTCCCCCTCCTCACTCATGCAAAGGAAACAGGTACAGCGTACACAGACAATAAGTAATAAGATACTTTGGCAACACTGAAACAGCCAGTGGCTGATGATGAAAGGACTCAGGGGCACTGAGCTCTGACTAAGCTCAAGTTCATGACCTCTCCAACCATTTTTTACCACCTTCTATAAGGAAAACGCCTTCTGACTGTGCATCATTGTACAGCAAAATTCACTCTTGCTTATGTGATGGCTTCTACTTCCTTTGTTGCATCTCAGTAGTCAATGATTAACACTGAGTATACGTATTGTTAACACAAAGTCAGTCAATATGTCTTTACCTTCTAGAACAAAGGGAAAATTCTAATACCTCTTCTGGAATCTAAATACACCATTTTTTTTCTGGTGAGAAGTACTTTGAGCATGTCTGCTTTGAGTCAATATTGTTATTATTTTTTAATTTTTATTTTATCACTGGTATACTTGGTGCTCAGTTAAGAATGCCTATGCATAAGTATTCCAAATCCAATTTTAAATAAGCAGCTGAAGTACAGGAACAGCCAAACTATTCTGATGAGATCTTTGGGGCAGGATGCCAATTCTTTCCATGAACCCAGTGTCAGTGAACCAGATGGGAGGTTAGCCTGCCCTCACCTACTCCTGATTTGGACTGAAATTGTGTATGTACAGTGCCAAATTTAAAGCAAGCTTTGATATGCCACAGTCACAGCAGTCTTAAACCCTGGCTTTGTTTTGGATCTGCTGTGAAAAATAATTTTGACAAGGCCAATATAACCAAACATATTTTTAATGAAAGGTGTTTTAGAACAGAGATGTTAAAGTAAGCCTCTTGGCTCTTCATGTCATAAAATGCCATACAAATGTGACTTGAGAAAATACATACTTTTTATTTTTCTCAGATTCAAATACACATCTTAAAGGATAGCCATGTTTTTCAGCTAAAGCAGAGGATGATTAAAATGTTTGTCCTGTACTTTTACTCCCTCAAACTCTGTATAAACATCTGGAAACAGTGGTGTGTTGACATCAGCCCACAGTCAAACACCCACCCAGGTGCTCATTCACTCCGCACACAGTACACTGACACTCCAGTATACTCAGCCTGTACAATTGTTAAAGTCTGTGGTACTTTATTCAGATAAAAAATGAATGTAGATGACAGAAAAGGTGTCCTAAAGCACTTCCAGCATGTGTGTACTCTTGATACTATAGAAATTTCCTGAATTCATCCATGTGATGATTTTCACACCAGTTTTGCATACTTTCATTAGCTGTTTTTAATTATTATTTTGCCCTTAATGATACTGTTATTTCCAGAAATATGAAATTTTATTTTATCCTGATTACTAAGTTGAACTTTGCAAGCAACTGCTTGAATTGCATAAAGCAAAGGGGTTGTTTTGGGAAAATAGGCCCTGTAGACACTGTACTTTGCTAATATAATAGGTATTTTATCTTTTCTTTTTTTTCTCAGTTCTTGTGATTGCTAGCAATAAAGGTCATTCTGACAGATGATAAAGCAGTTTTTATTTTCATAAGCGTGACTTTGCTTTTGTTTATTTGCTATTTTAACCACACCAGCAGAAGTTTCCATGTCAGCAGAAGCTGCAGACAGGTATGTATGGGGCAAGCTACTCTGACTTTCCGCTGTCAGATACTTTATGAACTTGTTTGCATAAACACAGGAACATATGACATTTCTGTGTAGATTTCTCAGGTTTCCCCTTCCCCAACTCTCCCCAAATGTTTCTTCCTTTCTTGGAAAACAGCACCAAACCAAAAGGACGGAAATAGGAGACATGGGGAGAGACCGTTGCTCAATGTCTGCCGTTAACACAAACACAAATACACCTTGTGACAAGTGAGACGCACAAGAGGAAGCAAGACTCATCTGCTTCATGGCCACTATGTGGCAATTGGAGAATGCAAGATTGCCACAGGGGACATCTTTTGCAGGTGTCTGGAATTTACTTCCCCTTGCACGCAGACTTTTTTTTGGTGTGCCTCTTAAAAACACGTGTCAAGATGAGCTAATAAATAGAAACATTCCTAAACTCCAGAGTTCCCTTCCAGAAATGTCAATATGTTCTCCTTAAGATGCTTGTCTAAGTCATGTTCCTGCAATTCATTGAGATTCTATCAAAAGAAATTTCAGATATAGGTGAGTGTGGAAACACAAGCATGCTTTTACTGCGTACATAAATGAGATATCTTCCAGAATACTGTGCACTTAATCCAAAGGTAACAGAAAGACAGACTAAGCTACCAAAAAATAAATTAAAAAGCTACAAGCAGATAACCTTGCTAAACCAAAATCCCAAGTGAACAAAACCATGAAGATTTATGAAAGAAAAATTATACAGAATCCAGTCCGTAAGAATGTGACACATTTGTCAGTGCAATAAATGTTTTCTATCAGTTAGATGGACTGGACTCAGTCAGCTCACTAACGTATCAGGTTTGCAGGACATTTTGCATATCAGTTGTAGAGGAACCATCACTCTACCTGGAGAAGATGTAGTTTATAACTAATAGCTGCCTCCTTATAATCTGCATTACCGCTGAAGATAAAGTAGTTGTGGTGTTATCCAGCATAAGACATACATACTTTCAATCATATGACATCTTCTATCCAGCAAACAGTTGTGGTTTGGCCCAACTCAAAAGTTAACTGTAACCTGGAAAGCAGTCAAGCAGTCAGGAAAGTATCAGTTCTATCTCATATATGTATAAAAAAAACAACACAACAGCTGAGATTTTGCATGACGCCACTGCAAGCCAACCGCTAGCACACAAAAAATTTCTGTGCTGCAACATCATGCTATCCTCAGTGAGTATCCCAGACAACTTTCCTAGATATTCAACAAATGGAAAATAGTGTTTTTGAAGGATTTTAAGAATTCAAATTACCCCAAAGTTACTGTACTGGGTTCAGCTAGGATAGGGTTAATTGTCAGTAAAGGAGCTATCTGGGCATAGGGGGTCGCTAGGATATTCGATACCATCGTGATGTCATGCTCGGGGTATATATATATATAGAGCGGTCGGGGTGGGCGCTGGCGCTCTTTCCCGGTTTCCGGTCCGGTCGGGAGGTGAGCTCCGCTTTACATGTTACTCGCGTTATATCTGGTTAAACGTTACTGTTATTTCACTGTTATTGTTACCATTTTATGTTCACCATTAAACTGTTTTTATCTCAACCTCTGGAGGCCTTTGCCTGAGCTCCTTTTGGGCTCTTGCCCTCACTCTCGGTAAGGGGGAAGAGGGAGCGACCCCGTGGTTCCTTTGTTTCCTTCCCGCCGGTAACTCGGCTCGAACCACAACAACTTTTGGCGCCCAACATGGGGCCGGGGGTTTGAGATAACAACAGATTTGACAAAAGAGTGTTAAAAAGATAATTCAAATCCTTCTGAAAGCTGGTTTTGCCATAAAACGTAGGAGATCCAGTTTTTGGGAGTAAAGTGGCAAGATGGATGCCGCCAGATTCCGATGGATGTGATTAATAAGATAGCAGCGATGTCCCCACCAACTAGTAAGAAGGAGACACAGGCATTCTTAGGCACAGTGGGGTTTTGGAGGATGCACATCCCAAGTTACAGCCAGATTGTAAGCCCTCTTTTCCAGGTGACCCAGAAGAAGAATGATTTTAAATGGGGCCCTGAACAGCAACAAGCCTTTGAGCAGATAAAACAAGAGATTGTTCATGCAGTATCTCTTGGGCCAGTCTGGACAGGACAAGATGTTCAAAATGTGCTTTACACTGCAGCTGGGCAGAATGGCCCTGACTGGAGTCTCTGGCAGAGGGCACCAGGGGAGACCCGAGGCCAACCTTTAGGGTTTTGGAGTCGGGCATACAGAGGATCTGAGTCCCGCTACACTCTCACTGAGAAGGAGATACTGGCAGTGTATGAAGGAGTCCAAGCTGCCTCAGAAGTAATTGGTACTGAGGCACCTCTCCTTTTAGTACCCCGATTTCCAGTTTTGGGCTGGATGTTCAGAGGGAGGGCCTCATCTACACATCATGCGACTGATGCCACGTGGAGTAAATGGATGGCACTGCTCACACAGCGGGCCCGAATGGGGAACCCTAATCGACCAGGAATCCTGGAGGCAATTACAAACTGGCCAGAAAGCAAGGACTTTGAAGTGTCACGGCAGGAGGAGGTGAAACGTGCAGAAGAGGCCCCACGATATAACGAATTACCGGAGGATGAGAAGCGGTACGCTCTGTTCACCGATGGGTCCTGTCGCATTGTGGGAAGGCATCGCAGATGGAAGGCTGCTGTATGGAGCCCCACCCGGCAAGTTGCTGAAGCCACTGAAGGGGAGGGTGAATCGAGTCAATTCGCAGAGGTAAAAGCCATTCAACTGGCTTTAGATATTGCTGAGCGGGAAAAGTGGCCAGTGCTCTATCTCTACACTGACTCGTGGATGGTGGCAAATGCTCTGTGGGGGTGGTTACAGCAATGGAAGCAGAATAACTGGCAACGCAGGGGTAGGCCTATGTGGGCTGCCGAACTGTGGCGGGATATTGCCGCCCGGGTGGAGAACCTGGTTGTGAAAGTACGTCATGTAGATGCCCACATGCCCAAGAATCGAGCCATAGAAGAGCACCTGAACAACCAGCAGGTAGATCGGGCCGCTAAGATCCAAGTGTCTCACGTGGACTTGGACTGGCAGCACAAGGGTGAATTGTTCATAGCTCAGTGGACCCATGACTCCTCAGGCCATCAGGGAAGGGATGCGACATACAGATGGACTCGTGATCGAGGGGTGGACCTGACCATGGATGCTATCACACAGGTTATCCATGAATGTGAAACGTGTGCTACAATCAAGAAGGCCAAGCGGGTAAAGCCTTTGTGGTATGGAGGGCGATGGACAAAATACAGATATGGGGAGGCGTGGCAGGTTGACTATATTACGCTCCCACTAACCTGTCAAGGCAAACACCATGTACTCACAATGGTGGAGACGACCACCGGATGGCTGGAGACATACGCTGTGCCCCATGCCACTGCTCGGAACACCATCTTGGGCCTTGAAAAACAGGTACTGTGGCGACACGGCACTTCGGAGAGGATTGAGTCGGATAATGGGACTCATTTCCGGAACAGCCTCATTGACACCTGGGCCAAAGAGCACGGCATTGAGTGGGTGTACCACATCCCATATCATGCACCAGCCTCTGGAAAGGTGGAACGGCACAACGGACTGCTAAAGAGTACACTGAGAGCAATGAGTGATGGAACTTTCAAACACTGGGACACAAATTTAGCAAAAGCCACATGGTTAGTAAATAATAGAGGATCTTCCAATCGAGCCGGGCCTGCCCAGTCAAAACTCCCACCTACTGTGGATGGAGATAAAGTCCCTGTTGTGCGTATGAGGAACATGTTGGGGAAGACAGTATGGGCTAGCCCTGCCTCAGGCAAAGGCAAACCCATCCGTGGGGTTGCTTTTGCTCAGGGACCCGGGTGTACTTGGTGGGTGATGCAGAAGGATGGGGATGTTTGGTGTGTACCCCAAGGGGATTTAACTTTGGGAGAGAATAGCCAGTGGACTAAATCATGTGATGTTAACTGATAAATTACCCTGCTAATGTTTGTCATCACTGCTGCTGTTATTATGTGTCATGTTGATTAATATTACAGTAAGAACGACCCAGACCAACACAGGATAGACTACGATGAAAACGAGGGAGGGACAGCGATAAGGGAACCTGAGGTGGCGCCCAGTGACTTCCCTTAAATGACGGGTTTTTCCAAGCTTCAGACTGTGGACACAGAACATGAAAAATACAGCGTGTTTTGGACGAAGTATACCACAATCAAGCACCATTCCCTCCTACCCTAAAGAACTGTTACAATGAATGGAACCTTGAAGCCATGAACTCAAAGGCTATACTGGAAGGAGTGTATAGATTAAGCGAATGATAATTGTAAAGCGTGAGATCTGAGCATGACGTAGATGGTATAGAATAAGGGGTGGATAATGTACTGGGTTCAGCTAGGATAGGGTTAATTCTCAGTAAAGGAGCTATCTGGGCATAGGGGGTCGCTAGTCAAAGGGATATTTGATACCATCATGACGTCATGCTCGGGGTATATATATATGGAGCGGTCGGGGTGGGCGCTGGCGCTCTTTCCCGGTTTCCGGTCCGGTCGGGAGGTGAGCTCCGCGTTACATGTTACTCGCGTTATATCTGGTTAAACGTTACTGTTATTTCACTGTTATTGTTACCATTTTATGTTCACCATTAAACTGTTTTTATCTCAACCTCTGGAGGCCTTTGCCTGTGCTCCTTTCGGGCTCTTCCCCTCACTCTCGGTAGGGGGGAGGGAGCGACCCCGTGGTTCCTTTGTTTCCTTCCCGCCGGTAACTCGAACCACGACAGTTACTTAAACATGCAGAAAGTAATAGGAACTCGAACCATTTTACAATAGAAGTTCAAAACAAAGTTTCCTTATTGACTTGACTTCTCATTAATATCATCTTATATCCAAAGGTAGAAAATCTTTTTTTATACTATGAAACAACCATTTTTCCTTTCCCTTCCTTTTCCTTTTCCTTTTCCTTTTCCTTTTTCCTTTTCCTTTTCCTTTTCCTTTTCCTTTTCCTTTTCCTTTTCCTTTTCCTTTTCCTTTTCCTTTTCCTTTTCGTTCTTCTCCTTTTCCTTTCCTTCCCTTTCTTTTTTGCTGAAAGCAAAAGCTGTGACCATTTCATTACCCTGAAACCTGATGTTATGAGATATTGCTGTAATATTAGCAGTTTGTTCATTCTGAGAAGTCCCTTGGGAGGCAGTTGTTTGTTTAATTGTGGGACTCAAGCCAGCTTTATTAAAATATTAAATATAAGAAAGACAATAATCTATAACTCTTTTCTCCTCATGGACTGTTTTGGTGGATGAACGTTTTGAGGTATAACTTTCTAATTTCGGTTCATGGAAGATTTATTTGCTCAACTACTGTTCCACTAATAGATGTCATGCTGAATTTTTAAACACATTGCACAGCTATGTTTGGACATTTGCCTTAGTAAAAATCTATCCCCAGACATCACAAAATATAGAAATACTATAAATATGGTATTAATAAACAGAAAAACAGGGTGGTGGGAAAGCAATGGGTTTTCACAGAAGGAAAAAAAATAGATCTCGGTAGAGCTGTGGAAAGAGGTACTGCACCGAGTTGAGAAGTCAGAGTCTTTTCTTCTCTGTTTTAAATGACAAACTGAAATGCCTAACTAACATTTATCTTTAGCAGTTGTGAGCCTGAAAGACCTGGAAGGCTGTTTTCAGCATCCAGCATTACACCCACCAATTTCCCCAGGTTTCCCTGGAGCACTGGATCAGACCTTGTATTTAGTAACCAGCATCCGTTTTTTGTCTCCTCAGTGGCTGCATGTTGCATGCACACCTGCAGCGTTAACGCTCATTTTAATGTCATAAAACAGTGGGAAAGAAACAGGTAGTAGTGTGAAATTGGTCTCACATGTCTTTTCCTCATTGTCCTGATTCTCAAATGGATTTGCATGGCATGAGACTAACTGAGAATTATTTCTGTTTTTGTTTAAATTGCTTGCATTAAGATTGGAGTAAAGATTTTTGAAAACAGTAACTACACAGTCATTCAGATGCACGTGAGTGAATTGACCTAATGTAATCTCTTTCAGAATTGTACATAATTGAATAGATTTATTCTCTTAGAGATGAATCCACTTTCCCGTAGGGAATTGCCACTTCTTATCATTACCCTTTCGAATTAATTTCTTCTTTTGGCTTATTGAATCTAAATGTTTATACACAAGAGCCTGAGCTAGAAAACCTTCAGGATGACTGTGTACAAAGGATGAATAAAAAATATACAATAAAATCCCCAATATAGCTGAAAAAAGAATGTCATCTATAATAGTCACTGGTAAAAACACCTCAAAGCGATCATTCCCTCATGTAGCAAAATAAGAGAAAACAAGTACTAAGAAACTTTTTACAAAGTTTATCCTTAGAGCTGGTCAAAATGTAAATACACATATATATATGTTTACATGCATACAAACATTTTAATGAGAAAGTCGAAACTAGAGGTGGCAGTGGGAAGGAAAGAGTATGTCTACTGCATTCCCACATGAGAATATCGCACAGCCTGATGCCTGGAGCAATTTTGTGAGTCTTTAAGTTGAAAGATGATAAGTCAGCCTAAATAAGGGAAATGATTTGTGCCTTCATCTCAGTGTGAGTGCTCTCTAAGGTGGCACATTGTTTCCTAGATGAGAATTGTCAAAAGGTCATAGCTTTTATTCTGGTGTGGAATGGATAATATTTCGAAATTTCAAAGATTTCATGGGAGAGACAATTTGCTTTGCTGCTCTGCGCCATTTTCCTATCTAATTAAACTGTGAATCACATAGCTCAGGTAATAACACATAGAGAAAGCTTTAATATTAATAACATGAACTATAAAGTACTTGTGTTTGTCAAGTTTAGCTTCCTGGGGATTTTGTTTGTTTATCCTGCTATGGAACTTGAATTCATCTCCATGTTATTACTTCAGCTATTTTCAGTGAATGATTCTACAACAATTTCCATTTTTGCTATTCCATTCTAGAATGGAAAAGAAAAAAGGCATTCAAAACTATTCAAAGTAAAAAGACATTCTTTTTCACAGAGTGGTGGTATCTCAGCTAAGACCTAATCAAACTAAAGAATTATTTTTTTCAGAGTCATGTTCTATATGTTAATACATGCACCATATTAATACTGCCCTAGGCTTTCTACAGTTCAAATCAACAAATTAAGTTAAATACATATTGGGCTATTGGCACTAACAAGTAGTTAGAATATACTCAGTGAGAATATTAAGATAAAGGCATATAATTATCCTAAAGAGGGAAAAAAAAGATCATGAGGTAACAATACAGCAACTTGTATACAAATGGTAAGCTAGTTTCACCATGTTTAGGCAGTTACAGGACAAAATCTTGTTACGGAGTAGAAGAAAATGTGTAGACAGCTTCTGCTTCCTATGAACTACCTGTGTAGAGGTGCTCCTTTCTGGGTGATAGAGAAGGTAGCATCCTGCCCACTGCTAGGCCCTAAAGAGACTTCTTGATGACTGGATGTCAATTCACCACAAACTGCCCAACATGAGACACCTCACGAGGGGCAGCCCACCCCTCGTGAGTCTATTTCCTTCAGAGGAAACTGCTCCAGCGTGAGCCACCCGCAGCGTCACAAAAGTCCCACCGGCCAACCTGCTCCAGCGTGGGCATTCACTCTTCCACGGGCTACAGGTTCCGGCAGCAACTTGCTCTGATGCGGGCTTCCCACGGGCTACAGCCCCCTTTAGGCATCCACCCATGCGGCGTGGAGTCCTCCGCATGGTGGACATCTACGTGGTGATCCTCACAGTGGACATCTGCACCTCGCCCATGGGCTGCAGGGGGACAACCCGCTTCACCAGGGTCTTCACCACAGACCCGGGGGACTCTCTCCTCCAGGGCCTGGAGCTCATCCTCCCCCCCCGCTCCTTCTTCACTGACCTTGGTGTCTGTACAGATTCTCACTCCTGCATCTCTGTGCCAGCTGTTATGGCGCAGTTCTTTTCCCCGTTCTTAAATATGTTTTTCACAGAGGCGTTCCTCTGCTATCACCTTACTGACAGGCTCAGCCTTGGCCAGCGGCGGGTCCCTCTTTGGAGCCATCTGGCATTGGCTCTATCAAACTCGAGGAGGTTCTAGCAGCTTCTTGCAGAAGCCACCCTGCAGCTCCCCTCTGGCTGCCAAAATCTGGCCAGGCCAAACGAAAACACTGCAAGAGGAAAAGGTCTCAGAGCAGCACACACAAAGGAAGCGGTGTGCCCAACTCCAGGTATAAACTACACATTTCTGGCTATAGGTAAATGCATTGCTGTTAACATGTAGGGAGGTGTAAGGTCCACAGCTGGGTGCCTACCAATTTAGACACATCTATAGCTAGAAAGGAAGCTAAGTAGGTGTTTTTAAAATTTTCATTAGATTGCAACATCTGAGGGCTGCTATAAGGTTTCTTGGCATTGTCTTGCAGACAGTGGTGATCAGGCCCACATAAATGTCAGGGGTCTCTAGATGGTCAGGAATGTGGATGACTGACCAAGGAAGGCATGGAGGGAATGACAAGAAGGAACACATCAGTGATGCAGAAAGACAGAAAGAAGCACTGAAAATGAGAGGGAAAAAAAAAAGAGAAAAAGGGAATTTTCTTTCTTCTTCACTTTCTGCCAACACCCTACTTTATCAAATGCCTGTCTGACCAAGATATGAATAACACAGAATCATAGGATCATAGAATTGTCATAGAATCACAGAATCATAGAATTGTCAAGATTGGAAGGGACCTTAAAGATCATCTAGTTCCAACGTCTCTGCCATGAGCAGAGACACCTCCCACTAGATCAGGTTGCCCAAAGCCCCATCCAAACCTGGAGGAAGCACCCACAACTCCTCTAGGCAACCTATTTCAGTGTCTCACCACCCTCATCTCTTGCTCTTACCCAAAACAGGGTTCAAAGTCTTTATTCTGAAGCCTAAACAAACACCCCCAGTGTTGTCAGGAAAACTGGCCCAGGACACTCCTGTGAGGAGTTACTTGCTTTTACTGATCTCTGGCTATTGGAGATTCCAGTTTTTGGCTTACAGTACTGTCTGCATTGTAATGCAGGGAAGAGGCTTGCTAATGTTAAAAGCTATACCTTCCATTATTTTATGTTTAGGTGTGGTTTAGAAATGCTTCTTGGCTTTCAGTGATAATAATGCCCTCTTTCATCATGAAGTGCAAAACTGCCTGCTGCATAAAAGAAAACCAAGTACTGCTGCAGAAATGTGTATTAGTGATGAAGAAGTTGATAGGCTCTGGAAGCTTCTCCTTCCTGGTCGTTCGTGTAACACTTGCTCTTTTTTATTCAAGAAGCTTAAGTGCATATAACTGTCTCTGAAATAATGGCCTAAATTAATTACAGGAGAAGTTAGCAAGTATTTTTCACATTTGAATTTAAATGGATGAATGATAGTCTACTTGGTTTTTACTTGCATTCTGAAGATAAGTGAATGTAGTCACAATCCTCATCTTTCTAGAGGTGACACGTATGTGGTGATGTTGGTAGCCCATTTCAAAATGTATTCCATAAACCATTTTTTTTTGTAAGCAAGCACTTAGCAATTACCCCTAGAACTAGCTGTTACACATTACAAATAAATGTATTATGGTGCCATTTATTTGCTCATATTTCTCATAAATAGAATGCCTACTCATTGTTCTTTAGACGGATGTCTTTCAATGCACAGTATGTTCTGTGATTCAAGCTTGCATTTCAAAGATGTTGTGAATGCTTTCTTTAAAGCTGCTGAAGTGTGGTTCTGCTCTGAACAGTCAGTATGCAAAAATAGTACCTCCTTGTACGTCTGATCTTCTCCCTGTTTACCCCAGGTCATTGGGAGTACAAGATTAATATTGACCATGCTTTTTCTGCTTTCTACTGTTTTAAGATTGTAGAGCTAGGTCAGGCAGTGAGAATAAAGTTACTGCAATTCACTCTGATATCTTCACCAAACATACTACAGACAAAACAGTTTATCAAACTGAAATAAATTTTTTTCTGTGTAAAATTATTCAAATAAAGACAATGAGTAAAATTGTCATCAGGGATATGTTTTTTAGTCACTGTGACCATAAGCTTAATCTTTTTCTACATGAATTGTTCAAAAAACATCCACCTAACAGCAAAGTCAAACCGCAAATATCTGACAAGGGAAATGTAAATCAATACAGAAAACTCAGAAAAAGATGGCTTATTATTTGTATAATGATTCACACTGGAAATTAATCTCTTTTTTTAAGTTTAAGAAAGCTTAAATAGTTATCTTGATATTGCATACTTTAAATGAAGATTTGATACTTTTTTTTTTTGGAATATAACACTTCAGTATGAGATGTGTGAGTAAAAACTATTTTGTTTTATAGAACTCGTTTAAGCTAAAACCAAAATATTTTGCATTGAGTTAATTAAAATTGACAGAGTTAAAATATTTTAGGTAAGTCACAAGAAGGTATTTTAAGAAGAAAGCAGATAGCATAGCATTTTTCAAGATAAATTTGTTTATATTTGTGGATTTTTTTTAAGTTGCATCAATTAGTAGATCCAGATATGCAAGCATGAATATAATAGCAGGCCTTTAACTTCATGCCTAACTGAGGGTTACAAAGTCTTCCTGGTTTTTACCAGATCACTTCTTGAATTTTATGGTTTTGGCTGTCTATGGTCACTGCTTTTGTAGCTTGGTGATTATTGTAAACAGGAGGAACGGGTCTTCATTTTCTCTGTCCAAAGTTTTCTATTGATGAGAGCTCTAACTGACATTTTATTAAAAACGTGGGCAGTGAACACTCTTCCTTTCAAACCAAAGCACCATTTCTTTATTAGTTATGTTAGAGCTGTTAGGCACAACCTGAGGTTGTCTACTGAACTAGGCACAAGAGGAAACCGGTATACAGGGATATCCAGATTTTGAATCCCAGGCCACCACACAGAGAAGGCTAGACAAGACGGTGACATTTGTAGCAGCCTTGTAAATGCCAAACACTTGGGTGACTCCAGTGCTGAATACTTAGGTGTCTAGGTCTATGTCCTCACAGATACAAGGTGATGGACAGAAGTCCTGGCAGGAAAGATCTTTCATAGTGGTTCCTTGTTCATGAGGACTTTTCAGTTCTCATGAGTTGGTTGTCAGTTTCCTTCTTGTGTTGGAGACACTCAGAAGCCTAAGTTACTATATTCTGAAATGGTGCAGTCATCTTCTCCTGAAAAGTAGAAAACTGCAACTTGTCCAACTGGATTTGAGAGTATAAGGAAGCAGAATCTGAGGGATGTGCTGCTAAAGGGGAAATTCTGCATCCTGTTACTGACAAGTCATATTAAATATGTTTAATGATAATGGACTACTGACAGCTCCCTGGACTGCAAACAGCTCTGAATCAGCAATTATGTCTCTCCTGTATGTGTAAAAAGGCAATAGCCACTTGACTTCTTGTCTTCTATTCTCTTCCTGTCTTGGAAGATAGTCTGGAACATTATAAAAATGCGTCACTGAGACCTTGAGGGAAGGTGGAAATAACAAGTGCCTCCCTTTACTGAACGGTGAAGTCTAATGCTGCTAAGTCCTCAGAGGGAGATTGTCCTCAGTCTTTCCAAGAATCTGCCCCTGTTCCTTTTAAATACATAAGTCTGCTGAGAACAGAAAATTATTCTTTACCTTCTAGATTTACACAGATGAGCAATCTACAGGTTTGAAGCTGAACTATCTGATTCAAAAGGGAGAAGACCTCAAGAGGAGAACAGTTTTATTCTGAAGTGAATATCCAGTTCAGAAGAGTTAGTTTAGGCTTCCTTTAGTAGAAAAATATAGATCTGAATACTGTTTTCTAACAGATTTTGCCAACAGAGCAACTGATGCCAAGCATGAGGTAAATATTCAACAAGTGAGGCCATTTTAGGAACAATCAGTTGTAATCTCCATATAGAAGAAAAAAAAAAAGCAAAGCCAAGAAAAGAGAAGAAAATCTGTAATGCATTTAAAAAGTTTGTGTTTCCCTACCTTGTTAGTCCTTTTCAGATGTTCTCCTCTTTGGTTTTCTATCCTTCACTGCTTTTCACTGTCTCCAGGAGGAAGACTTGAGGAAGTATGTGGATTTTAGGGTACCTAGGAGAATCCACTTTTTCCAAAAGGGAAATCCCTGTGTTGACTGTAACAAAGCTGAGCCTTTACTATACTTTTGGACATCACGCCAAGACTGGGATACTGACTCACACATGTTGTGTATACACAGTTACATGGATAAAGATAGAATTTGAGGAAAGTAAGGACTAGAGTTGGAGCTAGATGATCTTCACCGAATTTAAGAAAAGTGAAATTGAAACCTCAGTATGAAGTTTATTTTATAATTGTTATTATGCTAATGGAGAAGACTTCAGGAAGGAGGCAGTTTTCCTTTAAGTGTACAAGCTCAAAATCAAACAAAACAGGAACAAATAATTCTGCCTCTCATCAGTCTAAGCCTCCTCTTTCGTAATGCTTACGATCAATCTATGAGCAGATCATAAGTGTTTGTTATGCAACAGTAATGCCGAGACTGCTTGTGAACAGTTTTCTGTATTTATGCAATGTCTGATATTTGTTTCTCTAGTTGTGTTGATTAGTTGTGACTGGTCAGACAAGTCGTATGGTGTTGTTTCTGTTCTCAGATTAGGAGAGCGCACAAATACTCTCTCATGTGTCAAGTAGTTTTGCTCATACTTACTCTGGCAGCTTCAAGCCCAAGACACGTAATAACAACCCATACTTTTTGAAAATGAATACAAAAGGAGAAAAAGCACAGCTGAAAAGAAAACAAACCCTGAGCAAACAGTCCCATAAAACTGCTTGCCATGCTTGCCTGTGGAGCTATACACACGCACGTTCTTTTGTTTCTTGGTTAAACATGTGCATGTGCTAGGAATCCAGGTCATTTCTTTTGCTCTTGAAAAAGCATTTCAAAGGGATCTTTTGTGTTTGCTTTACTTTCCATGGTTCGTTGGGTTTTTCTTTTTATTTTAATGATTAGAAATCTATTCCAGGTTTTGGGACTAAAAAACCTTGCAGCAGGGTTCTGGCCACTTCTCTCTGAAGTGCTGAAAGCTTCCCTTGCACAAGGAGAGAGCATTCGTTTCAGAAAGACTTGAATCACAGACACAGGTGGGCTTACATTCTAATCACATCTGAATATTGAAATCTTGACGTCTTAGCTCTGATAAGGAGTGTTGGCTTTCTAATAAACAAAAGTTTGTCTCAAATCTTTCACAATTTCAAACGTGTGGTTTTTTTAAAGCCAACATTTTCTTTACAACTTTTATGAAGGTTAGTTTTGTCACTGTGCCACAACATCTGTAACAATAAAAAGAAATTTTACAGGGTCTCACCAAAGACAAAATTACTTTCCTCAGAAGGACCAATGAAGTATTCACTGCCAAATCAGGAAGTTTTGGCTCCAATTTTAACTCAACAGCTACTCTTTCTGACAGATGTTTTGACTAAGGGCAGCACTATTTGAACTTTTATAGAAACTTATTGGTTGTGTTCTATTGTCCAGATGGCTGATATTTTCAGGTAAACGTTGCACCATATATTTATATGCAGGTTTCAAATAGTGTGAGTGGAAGGATATAGAGAAGCTAGAGGATGAATGATTGTAGCTGACACTGACCTGAGAGCAAAAAAGAGAGACAGGAAAGTGATCCATGCCATAGAGATCCATGGCAGCTGTACTATAAAACCTCCTCACATCAGCAGAGAACGCTGTAACGTGACACACCAGAGGGAACATGTTGAAGGAAAGCATGAGGATCTACTTTCTCCCTTCCCCATCAATGTTTCCCACAGGCTACTATAGTAAAAGTGATCATTCTAAGTCATTGTATCCAGGTTTTGGTGGACACATGAAAGTTAAACTAGATGATCTGGGTTGAACCAGATGATCTCTAAAGGTCCCTTCCAACTCAAACCATTCCATGATTCCATTATATGAACTCAGAATTGTTTCCTCTACACTACACAAGTTATTTAAACCTAAACAACAGGAACTAGGGAGGAAAAGCATATTGTACTGTGACAATCACAGTGCAGAAAGAAGACAACATTTAAATACCATTCTATAGTCACATCCTATTTGAAAGCAACAGAGAATTTTAAATATTTTATGTACAATTACATCAACTTTTTTTGGAATTTCCAGGAATTAGTTTTTCCTACTCTAATAAAACCGTACTGAAAAGAGAATAAAGTATATATCTTTGGATCGCAGAAAATCTAATTAAGGATATTTACTCTTATTTATATCTTCACAGAAAGCTTAGTGCTGGCTAGAATTATTTTTTTTAAAAAAAAAAAAAAGATTCATAAGACTTGGGGATTTTTCTTTTTCTTTTTTTTTGTTTCTTCAAATCTAAAAACTTTTATACTTGCTGTTTAAAATGTGTAAAAGGCTACATTTGTAAGGGTATTCTCATATTTGAACCATGACATTGGCGATATAGTATATTCCAAACCCTTCTGATTGTGCTTCCACCACTCGGTGTCGGACATTTGGCTACCGTGAGATTTGTGCGTTGAAAATGACACTAATGCTGATCTCCAGAATATTCACCTGAATTGCACACAGCTCCTATGTTGGACACAGCACAAAACCACAGCACATCTAGCACCACAGAAGTGCTGGATGGAAGGGACTTCTGGAGACTCTACTCCAGGTGACAGTCAAAGTGGATTGCCACTGGATCAGGTCAGCCACAGCTTTGTTCAGCCAAGTTATGAAACTCTCTAATAATGGTGATTGTACAAACTGTTTGGGTAACCTGCTTCAGTGCTTTAATACCCTCTTTTCAAAAAATTCTTTTCTAATATCCAGTCTGAACCTCACACAGCACTCCTGCTGGCTGCTGTTCCTTCTGTCCAATACTACAAAGTAGCTCATCTCTCATCATTGTAGTTACCCTACAGTTATTTATAATCAGTTCCTTTAGATCTTCTCTAGTTCATTTTAACCAGGTTAAAGAAGCCAAGCTCTCTCATCCTCTCCTATGCCACACCCCACTTACTGGCCTTCAGTTAGACCCTCTTCAGTTTCACCTCACCTCAACAGGGAGGCTGAAAACTAGACAAAATATTCCAGATGCCACCTAACCAGCAGCAAGCATAGTACCACTGATCTAAAGAGTAGATCAATGTTCCTTGACCATGTGCCAGCTCAGCAAGCATTTTGCCTTAGTCATTATGAGAGTGAACTGTTGGTTCACACTCAGTTCAGGTTCTCTTTCAGCATGACTGCCAGACTGAAACACTGCAGAGCTGTTACAGTCTGTTTTGCCCCACAAAACTTCATGCTTCCCCTTGTTGAAGCTCATAAGATTTTTGCTGCTCCAGTCCTCCAGTTTATCAGGTCCTGCTCTTTGTTATGGTAACTGTACCCTTTAATTTAAATTTGCTGAGAGTACACCCCAAAATCACAGAATCATAGAATCACAAGATGGTCTGAGTTGGAAGGGACCTTGAAGATCATCCAGTTCCAAAACCCTGCCATGGGCAGGGACAGCTCCCACTAGACCAGGTTGCTCAAAGTCCCATCCAACCTGGCCTCGAATCACTCAGATGCTGACCACTAACCAAACATCAAAGCATTGATTATTGTGCTCTGAAACTGATATATCTTCCATTTTCAACTCATCTAACAGTCTGTATTATTTCCTGTATTCTTCAGAGCCTTAAAGGCAAGATTATTTTACTCTCAATTAAAGTATGGGGAAAGAGATTACATGTGGGTGTTTTTCTGCCATGCCTACTCTGAATAGCACCCTTTTAATATAAAACAGGTAGAGCCAAGCCCTTCTTTGTTGAAGTTAATGGAAAATGTGTAAGGAAATGGCCATAGAATGGAAGCAATCATGTTATTTTGGCTAAACAAGGGACTGCTTTTCTGCCAAGCTGTGATAAGTGAAACACATTAGATAAAACCACCAGTTAAACCACAACTTCTTGATAGTGATTTTCATATGCACAGTTTCATAGTGGTTTAAGCTAATGGATTTTACTTGCCAAATGGATTCTACTAGGGTGTGCACTATGTCAGTTACCATAGCTCAGTTGTTAAGTAGTAATTCAATAAGACAAAGTAATTAAATCATTTTTGACCTTGTAAGTATACCATATGTAAGGATAGATGTTGACATCATAATTAAAAACTATTCAGAAGATCAGATACACTTGTTTTTGTTGATGCCTTGGCATGCTGAATCAGGCTTAGAAGGGCCTGAGAGAACGTTATCTTTGAAAGATTTTAATAACAAACTTGAACATTAGAGGTGCCATTCTACAGATTTAAATTAGAGACCTAATCAGCGTATGGCAGAATTAGTGTAAAGGCAGAACTTGCATAAAAGTATTAAAAAAACCACTGTTATTTATTTCTGTATCTTTTATTTGCTACATGCTTAGCAATATAGCTATTGTGATATATGCCTTCTGCAAGAAAAGAAAAAAGTTATCTATTCCCCCATTTCACCTATTTATCAGGTGATATTTTTTAATTTTAGTATATGGCTCTGTATGTTTTTTCTATTTTGGTATTCTCTACACTTCACATGATGTATTGTTTGTTGTCTTTTTCATGAGATATATTTTTCATTCTGTTTCAAAGCTGAAATAGTCCAATAACATTTCTCTAACAATGACACTTAGCATTGTTGTTTGCCTTTTCTGAGATTTGATTGGAATATTTTTAAGTAGAGCAAACACTGCATTTTTAATATGACTGAAGATGAATAGTGAAAACATGTTCCAGCTTTGAGCAACTGAGGACTATAAAAGCTCTCATGCAGGAGTACTATAATTATGTCTTGGGAGTGTAACAATTTTCAGGTATTCTGATGATTCCATTCAATAATGAATGACATAATTGACTTGCTTATTAGAGATGGAGACTTGGAGAGGGAATGTAACTCCAAGATAAGATTGCTGGATAGACTTGGCCAAAAGAATTAAGCTGTAGTTATCACAGCTCACTTGTCTTGCTTTTAGGGATCCACTTAACTTCACTAAACAGTCAGTAAAATCACTGACTTCTCCTCCCACCCACTCACTCAGGACTCAGAGATGGAAAGGAAGGTGGGATAGTATCACATGCATGCTGTGTTTTTGTTCCTGAACAAACTTTTGATCTTTTGCTAAAATAATTCTTTTTTGTTAGTTTAAAGAGAATTTTTTGGGGGGCTTTTACATATCTTTTCTATTTCTTGTACTTTTTAAAGAGATACCATCCTTTTTAAAAAAAAAAAATAAATAGCCTAAAATGTTCTTGAGCTAATTTCTTTCTTTCTTTGTATGACTGTTATTGATATTTTGATGCCTTAGAAGTTTTGCCAGTAGAGTTCACAGAGTTCAAGTTAAACTGATTCTTATGCAAAGGGTAGCTTCAGGCAAGTTGGAATAAGCATCATAACACAAATATTTTGAGTCTGTAACATTAATTTGGGAATCTCTTGAACAGGCTTCTACATGCAATCTGTAGAAACTGCTACTGAGATGATGCTACAAAATGATCTGAAGAGTTGAGTCCATGAGCTGTTTTGTAGCACTCCAGCAAAACTAAAAAAAAAAAAAATCACTCAACACACTCATGTGTTACAACATTAGGAAAAAGATCACTATCTGCTAGTCTTACTGGTTGTACTGTGCCATCTGTGCTTGTAAAAGTAATAATAAGCAATGAATTGCATATGCCATCTGTAGTCACATCTTTAATAACAATTAGGTAATAATAATCCCCAAGAAATCACTTGCTAACTGTGATAATTGATTAAATGTAATTATTTTGTATAATAAACTCTAATCAATGCTTTACAATGCTGATAATGTCTTTCTCCCCCCCCCTTTTTTTTCCATAGTAAATGCCCCAGCATGTTTGAGCAGCTGTGCAGGAAAATTACTGATTTTCCTGGGTTAATGACTGATTTTCTACCCAATCAGAATCCAAGACATGGTCTGCTAGGTTTATAATCAGTTTTTACTTTTTTTTTTTTTTCTGAACAAGGTACAATGTTAACATAAAGGAACACTTGGCAAAATTAATTAGTTCAGAGTAACTCTTTCAAAGTTTAAGGATGAACAAAGTTTAATCATTTAAATAAAAAGTATATTGCAGTGCACTGCAGTATCAATGGATTGTAGCAAAGGTTTTTCCCCACAGACCTGGTGAAAGAAATTACCCCAAGACACAGAATGTGGCCTGCTGATTTGTTTGCAACTCCCATCCTAAGGCCCCCATTCGGCAAAGACTTAAGCCCTAAATTAGGTGAAGCAGTCCATCATTTGATTAGTGCCAGCACCTGTCTGGATTCCAACTTAAAGTTTAGTATGAGTTTCAGTGCTTTAGTGACCCGAATCTTTGCACCCACACTTAATTCTACGCAGATGAGTAGAGTCTTGTGCTTCTACGGCTTATACATTTGCTTAAAGCTAAGCTCAAGCAACAGCATTTGTGAGACGGGAAACTACATCTGAGCAACAAGCTGTAGAACGTATGTCCCTACAAAAAAATATCCTGAGAGGTGTTCAGACATGCATTTCCAAGAACAAGATGAAGTATTGTATTTCTATAATATACTACGGCAGTATAAGACAGAAAAAAACCCAACTTGGTTTAGTTACCATGACAATATGAATTTCTTCTCTATGACTAATGTAATTAAATCACATACACAGCTGTAAAAAACCTCTTGGATATTTTTTTTTCATTTTAATTATTAGGGATGCATTACAGAAGGAAACACGAGACTCAGAATCCATCTTACAGTAGTCACCAAACATTCAACAGGCAATCCTGATTCCCAAAAATGAATTCAGACTGGTAGTCTAAAAGTAAACCAATAATCCAGAAGCATGCAGTGCTATAAAATAAGAGGATAAATTAGAGAATTGCATGCAATTGCAGAGCTACAATGTCATTGGGATCACAGAAAGGTTTAGATTGGAAGGGACCTCTCCAGACCACCTAGTCCAACCCAACTACTCAAGCAGCATCAGACAGAGTCAGTTGCCCAGGACTATGTCCTGCCTCAACAGATGGAGGATCCACAGCCTCTCTGGGTAACCTGTTCCTGTGTTTGACCACCCTCATACTACTTTTTTTTGTGTGTCTGTTCATACTGGATTTCATAGGGTGTGATTTATGCCCATTGCCTCTTCCCCCTTCACTGGGCACCACTGGAAAGAGTCTGGCTCACTCATCTTCCTTTTCTCCATTAGGTATTTATACACTTTGATAAGACCCCCCCTGAGCCCTTTGTTCTCCAGGCTGAGGTGTCCCAGCCTCTTCTTGCAAATCCAGAGAGAGACAGAGAGAAGAATTTGTAGAGGAACAGTAATGAGAATTTAACTAATTTATTCTTTTAGCTACATTTCTCTAGAATAAATATATTCATGAATAGTTCTTTGAGGGTTTTTTTAGATTTTGTAAATGAAAATATAAATCAGACCAAGTGAAACAGCTCAAAATCAAAACTTTGAACGTCTTGCACATGTTTTAAGGTTTTTTTGTTTGTAAGACGGGTCTTGCAATTGACCTCCCTGATATGCACCAATTAGTCCTTGCATATAGGCCAAGAACTAGGTGGAGTAGGAGGAAGATATTACTCTTAATATGCTTAGAATAAGACCACTTATTCAGAAATAGACCTACACAGAAAAGCTTATTTTAGTTTGCTACCCTGCAGAGTCTCAAAAGAATTTGTTGATCAGGATATTTAATGGTTTTACAATATAAAATTCATGTGTCTTAAATACTGATTTTGTCATTCAGGGCAAATTATTGCTAAATATGTAAAAGAATCATACACATTACTTGCCTGAAATTCAAATGCAACAGAAATAACATTTGCTTTTTCTTTTCAGTAAGGAGCCACTTGATCTGAAAGTGAACCTAAATTCCATTTATGTTTGTCTTGCCTTTTGTGTTCATTTCAGGCTGACATCCTGCTGGAAAGCAGCCCCATGGAAAAAGACCTTGGAGTCCTAGTGGACAGTAAGTTGTCCATGGGACAGCAATGTGCCCTTGTGGCCAAGAGGGCCAATGGGATCCTGGGGTGCATTAAGAAAAGTGTGTCCAGCAGGTCTAGGGAGGTTCTCCTCCCCCTCTACTCTGCCCTGCTGAGACCACACCTGGAATACTGTGTCCAGTTTTAGGATCCCAAATTCAAGAGAGACAGGGACCTACTGGAGAGAGTCCAACAGAGAGCTACGAGAATGATTAAGGGACTTGAACCTCTCTCCTATGAAGAGAGATGGAGAGAACTGGGGCTGTTTAGCCTTGAAAGGAGACGGCTGAGAGGTGACCTCATTAATGTATACAAATATCTGAGGTGTGAGCATCAAGAGGAAGGAGACAATCTCTTTTCAGTGGTGCCCAGCAACAGAACAAGAAACAATGGGTTTAAGTTCGGACATAGGAAGTTCCACCCCAACATGAGGAGAAACTTCTTGAGAGTGACAGAGCCCTGGCACAAGCTGCCCAGGGAGGTTGTGGAGTCTTCTTCTCTGGAGACTTTCAAAACCCACCTGGATGCGTTCCTGTGTGACCTGCCCTAGGGGATCCTGCTCTGGCAGGAAGGTTGGACTAGATGATCTCTAGAGGTCCCTTCCAACCCCCAACATTCTATGATTCTATGATTGATTCTATGATTCTATGATTCTGTGACTCTATGATTCAACTTTGGAAATGAATACAAGTTCTTCTGGAAAAGCTTGTTCCACATATGTTTAAAAATGACAAGACCTGACATTCTTTAGACTCACAGCCTGTTTTGCATTTTTCTAGTATGTCCCATGAGTTTATTAAACTCATAGGGCTTCCAGTATTGCTCTGCATATGCTAACTATTTTCAAGCAAATACTTTGTGTATGCAAATGTCATATAAATGCTAATACAATGATATCATTTGCAGTGCTTTTCAATTCACTGCAAATATTTCCTACACTGTGCTTAATATAGTTTATACCCAGTATTATTTATTTCTTAGATTTTCATGGATGTGCAAAATAAAGGGGAGAGAGGTAAAATACATATCAAGTGTCATGTGTAGGTTTTCTTTTTTTTCTCAAAATGCTTATTTGTATTTTAAAATATACATAAAGATTATTGCTTGTGGCTTAAATTCAGTCTCAGAAATTAACTACAGCATAGGTTTGTTACACAGAGTCACAGAGTGTTAGAGGTTAGAAGGGACCTCAAAGATCATCTAGTCCAACTCCCCTGCCAGAGCAGCATCACCTACAGTAGGTCACACAGGAACGCATCCAGGGGGGTTTTGAATGTTTCCAGAGAACGGGACTCCACAACCTCCCTGAGCAGCCTGTTCCAGTGCTCTCTCACCCTCACTGTGAAAAAGTTTTTTCTAATATTTTTATGGAACCTCCTATGTTCCAACTGGCACCCATTGCCCCTTGTCCTGTCAATGGACATCACTGAGAACAGCCTGGCTCCATCCTCCTAACACTGCCCCTTGACATATTTATAAACATTTATGGGGTCACCCCTCAGCCTCCTCTTCTCCAAGCTAAAGAGACCCAGCTCCTTCAGCCTTTCCTCATAAGGGAGATGTTCCCCTCCCTTCAGCATCTTTGTGGCTCTGTGCTGGACTCTCTCAAGCAGCTCCCTGTCTCTCTTGAGCTGAGGGGCCCAGAACTGGACACAATATTCCAGATGTGGCCTCACCAGGGCGGAGTAGAAAGACAGGATGACATCTCTTGATCTACTTGCTTGCTACTTTTTTATTGGAGCTTACACTAAAAATCTGTTCCAGTATCATTTTCCTAAGATAAATATATCAGTCAAACTAGAAAACACTCAGAAACAATTATAACCCAAAACAAAGAAACGACTGCAGACCCACGATCTGTGTGCTGTGTAATTTTATTCTTCTCTAGATAATACACGGAGTACTGTATTGCAAGAAGATGGAGGTAGACACAGAAATACGCAAAGAAGCATGAAGGGGTTCTGGAGAAAGTTTTCTCAATTCAGCTGAAAGTAAGGTACCAGACCACAGCATATTTTATACCAACATAATTTAAAAAGCTTGCCTATTTCCTTGTTGTAGCTACAGTGAAATGCCTTATATAAGCTTCTATAAATGGAAGGAAACAATGAAGGATTTCCTACATTGTAAAGCTCGCTGTTTCAGCAATCTGACATGAGAATGTATGAGCCCTTTTTCCAACAGCACAAGCCAGGATAATTAGTAGTATACCTGACAGGACTGGGAGAGGATTAAAACAACATACTTATGTTTTCATAGAGTATTATAAATGATAATACAGACAGCTTGTTACCTTGTTGTAGACTTGCAGTTCCATCAGCAACTATATAGTACTTAAAGTTTAATAGGTAGAGAGGAGGCATTTCACATTATTTTCAAAATAGCCCTTTACCTATCACAGTGACAGCTGATCATTTTACGCAGAGACTCAGCTGCTTGATTCTCTTGGCCTATAATTGCGATGTGAGGTATGCATTTTCCCAGGTAGATCCACAGTGTAGAGCAGTATGTGCTGCAAATTATTGCTTTACTTTGCATGATGGGTAATTTCAGAAGGACCAAAACAGTTCCCAGCAAATATAATTCATCTGGAAATTTTCTTTTGGTATGATTTATATAGTCCAGAGCATAGACTAGTCATTATGAAGATTTTCAGGAGGTGGTTCTCTGTTCTGATATCTTTATTGTTGTTTTACATTAACATGGATAACATAAATATTGAAACACTGGTGCTATTTTTAGACTCTATGAGAAGCATTACAAAGCAGTGGTTAATAGTACTGTGGCTACCTAGCTCTTTTTAATCTTGGAAACATAAATCTTTATTCCATTAATATGGTGGATTGGAAGACATTACAGCTTTCATTTGCTCATTCTTTTCCCTTTAAGTCATTACAAATGTGCTGGAATGACTCTTAAACATGTCTCTGTGGGCTGCACACGCCAGCAGGTTTCAGGTTGAGAGACGAGAAGAGGGCAACTGTTCTTCAGCACAGAGGAAAGGAGGGGTGAGTAGACTGACACAGAGAAGGTCTTAGCAGACTAAATTGGAATAAACCAGGCAGCAGATGCCACTGGACAATGCCCAGCCTAGCAACAAACCTCTGATCAACAGCAGGATTCTGCAGTGGAGGTTTTCCACATCACCCCTGCTTCCCATCAAGGAAAAGAAAACAGTGGGAAGAGTTTTCTGTGGTAGCACTGAGAGCTCATTTGACATTGTTAAACAGGTCAGCACATGCACAAAATCTCTGACCCACTTTTTTGGGGGCCAGGATGCCAGCCGAGTCTCTTGGGAAGGGACAGTAGCTGATGCCTTGTGCTGTTAGAGTGCACAGGTGCTAATATGGGTCCATGTCAGCTGGAAGGGCTTTTCCACAACCTTTCGAAAAAATGGAGAGATGGTGGGGGAGACAAGCTGCTGAGAGAGGAGGCAAAAGGGACTCCAAACAGAAGAATCTCTAAAAGGTTCAAAAGGAGGATGACTTTCTTAAAATAAATGTAAGATAAGTGATGATATGATTCTTCAGAACTGGAAGAAAGGAGAAAGAAAAAGTGAATTTTGAAGATAATTTTTTTTTTTTGTCTGGGCTATTTTTCCTTTTCTATTCAGGTTTCAGAACTATTTTTGAAAATCAAACAGTGATACTGAAAAGCTTCTATAAAATTTTGGTGCTAAAATCACAGCACTGGTCTGCCTTAGGGGACAGTTTCACAGTTCTTGCAGAGAAATGGTAAGACACCGAAGTCAAGATGGCAATCACAGTTACAGCAGCCAGGGATCTGTCCCAAATTTCTCCATCAATGTTTACAACAGAGATATTGGATCACTCAGCTGTGGCCAGAGGCCCACAGAGCAGCTGACAGAGTAGGAGAGAAAACCCTTGTCTTATTCTTGAATGCTCAGCTGCAGTTTGCATAAATGCAGTTCTTGGTCGATGACTCAGGTCATGGGGTCACAGTGATGAATCGAAAAACTGACAAACTTGGCAGAAAATTTGTGCAAGAGGTGACAATTGAGGGAAGGCAAAAACCAGATAATCATAGTCTCCAGGCTAAGTCATACACTAAATTAACAGCCAGTGGAAGGTCACTTGAAACCAGCTTTTTATGAAATAATCATTAGTCAAAGTATTTTTATATAACATGCCATGTATTCCATGCCTGAGGATTCTCATGAAGAAAGAGGTGATCTTTACGACAGAATCATACTACACACTTGACAGGAAATTGTCTGATGAAGCTTTAAAAGAGAAACCCTTCTACAGAAATCTAGAGATTGGAAGACTCTCCTCCTTTATCCCTTCCCTTTTCAAAAAAACAGTCTCACATGGTATGTACCTATTTCAAATCCACAGTGTTTTTTCACTCCTTCCCTAGCAGCTTTACCTTATTCCTCCACTTTTCTTCCCCACAAAATTAATATACAATTCATTTGCTTCTTACACATCTATTGGAAAAGTAAAGTTTGCAAATAATTTGTAGGAAACTTCTTCTCAGTGAGGGTGACAGAACACTGGAACGGGCTGCCCAGAGAGGTTGTGGAGTCTCCTTCTCTGGAGACATTCAAGACCTGCCTGGACACGTTCCTGTGTAGCATAATCTAGGCATTCCTGCTCTGGCAGGGGGATTGGACTTGATGATCTTTCGAGGTCCCTTCCAATCCCTAACATTCTATGATTCTATGATTCTATGAAAACACATCAGTTCTCGAAGAGTTTTTAAGGTAAGTAGTGCATTGCAAAAAATACAGATGTTTTGGTTCAAAAACTTGAGGAAGCTGGAAATTTCAAAGGCATTTATGAAGTTAAGAGCTAAGGCTTCAGTGGAAGTTACGATTTGAAACGCTTTATGAATCTGGATGCTGCCAGATCTGAGCCATCCCTTCTCAGGAGAGGGTGGCCCAAGACAGAGCTGAATCTGTAAAAATGGTGGTGACTCACAGGGTAAGCTGAGAACAGTGGTAGACAGCAGTGTCTGTCCCCAGCAGTTATCTAGTGGTTCAGGGCTCTCTGTTTAGGAGAAGCTGATGATGGAGTCAGATATTCATTTTACACAATCCTTAGTACAGGCAGAAAAACTTTACATGGCCTAATTCCCCTAAACTCTGTAGCAAAGTCAGCAGGATGCAGTTGCTTTGCCATCTGTTGCAAGTCTTCCTCCGCTTCTAACACGAGATATCTTTTGTTTTTCAGGAGTGTGTTGAACTGCTTTTGCACTGTTTGGGCACTCTTTGTGCTGGCTGGCTCAGCAGCATACAGTTGTCCTCTATGCTTTCCTCTTAGCATGCTGTTATTTCTCTGCACTCAACATATTTCTGCTGTTTATCTTTCACATTCACATTCAACTGATTTCTCTTCTTTCACAGCACCAAAGGATATTTGTTGAATCATATTAGCTAGTCCCTGCCCACTCTCCTGTTGTAGCTTCTTTTGTTTCAACTATTCTTAACCTAAAAAGAATGTAATTGCCATCTCTTTTAGCCTGGAGTATGATGTGGAAGTATAACCACACAAAATGAGTACACTGGCAGATTTGGCATAAATTCCAGGTAAAAGCTGATTATCACAGATACAAATTATCTAGCTGCAGGAAGGGTTGAATTTCAGATTGAATAGACTCAAAATGTATTAAAACCTAGTGGATTTGCAAACACCAGTGGAAACATGAAGCTGTACCTACACAGAAAGAAAGGCAGGGGTTTATCTCAGATACAGGCTTTATGTGTTTTATGACAAAATGTTGAACATGATTCAGCACTTCGGGGAGAAAAAAGTTGTGTCAAAAGATGTGTCAACTGCTCCTGTTCTATGAAAAGAGCATATATGAATTTCTTGTTAATTTAATCCTGTTAGCCAACTTCATGTTTTCTTCCACCCCACTCGAGGTTTGTGAGGCAGAAAATCAGAGCTGCTATGCAGCTTGTTGATCTAGACTTTCCTTATGCCCTCTGAAAAAGTCATGCTTGCAGATAAATAATTCTCTGTCTCTACGTATGCTGTAAAGAACTTTCACAGTAGTACTACAGCAAGTGAAAATAGCTCTTTAAGTATGCTGGTTGTCAGAAAGAGCTCATAGATCACAATCAGGGCATTAATTTCACTGATTTGGCAACTAAGGCCAAATTCCCTTCTCTACATTAGTGTTTTCATTTGAAACAACAGTGTAGTAGTTTTTGAAGGACTATATCCTTGATTGTCTCCTTGTATCAGTTTCATTTGCAAAGCAGTTTTACTGCCCAAGCGAGATTCCTTTCAGAGGAATTAAAACTTGAATCTCTGTTCTAGATGTGTGTCTTCATATTAAAACCATGACAGAACAGCACAGTCCTTGCTGGGAACGGCCCAGAATGATAGTAGAAAAAAAACAAAACCACAGAGGCGTGGAGACTGTCGAGCAACACACCTACAGAATCTGACTTCCCTCTGGAGACCCCATGCTTTCAGGTGGGCACCATTACAGTTATCTCCCACACTGCTCTTTCACAGATTCATCCTTTGAACCCTGTCAGGTACCTTTGAGGCCCGGCAAAGAGAGTTTCACTATTGGCTTTTATGCTGTGGTTTTCTTCTCTCTCGTCATTTGTGTTTTAATCTTCTGATTTTTGAAATTGCACGCTTCCTTATCCTCTGGATGCGATAAAATCTTATGTAAAATTCAAACAAGATTGATTACAAGACTCATCAAGTTTAGGACATTCGGGCCAAGCTGCAAAATAAAATCAATGCCAGTTGCTGCCTTTCATAATCTGTTTACTTCCTGACTGTGTGATGCTATTAAAATGCTTCATCTCCAAGTAATCTTATTGGCTTTCGCATTTATGCTATGGCTGACAGGATTAGCTCTGAAAAGCACTTACACATTACCTGTGATATAAACAAGTAGATTAGTGGATGGTGCTTTGGGCTGATGTTATTATTTCCTTTGTAATTTATGTACTGGATTCCAGCAGCAGAACATATCCTCTTGTACAAGTAAAACGCTTGTCACACAGACAGATGTTCTGAAGAGAAACTACTCCCCTTCTCAAGGGCCTTTTTGAACCTTTCTGTGAGAAAAACCTCTCCTTCCCTGAATTTCCAGTAACAGACTATTGGAACACCTGGTGCCAGTGTAGCTTGTCCAGCTGCGTGCTCCAGAAAGTGCAAGGAAACAGGCACACAACAAGCTGACGTGATTTTCAGTCTCCCTGTCTATTTGTCTGGTTGGAACATGAGGCCATTTCCACACTCTGAATTTTATCCATCTGGTAAGTAAATTTTGCTGGAGACCCTAGCTTCACATGGAGAATACAACCAAGGAATTCAGGAAACTCTTGTTTTGCTAAAGGTCGCAGTGAATACCAGCTAAACTTGGGATATCGGAGACATTCAAAACCTGCCTGGATGCGTTCCCGTGTGACCTGCTGGAGGTGATCCTGCTTTGGCAGGAGGATTGGACCAGATGATCTTTTGAGGTCCGTTCCAACCCTTAATGTCCTGTGATTCTGTGTGATATGGCACATTACATATGTGATACATTGTACATGCTATTGTACGTGTATACACACAGTGAGCCACATTTCCCAAGTATACAGTCATGTAGATAGACAGATCGATCTTCTTTATATACAAATACATATGTGCATCTATGAATGTGTGTATATACATATAAGTAAACTAGAGAGGGGACTTGGCTAAGGGTCTCGTTTCTGTTAGTCTGGTACTCCTTTTCAGTAAGTTGATATCCTTGACATTGTCATAATCAGTATTCATCAGTCTAACAACAAAAGGGATATGCTTCTCACTCCAGTAGTTTTGGTGATACTATTATGTCAAAGGTTCATTAACGGTTTTCTCTTATTGGTTTCTTTAAGTTTACCAGCAGAGGCATATTCTTCAGTTTATGATACTAGGTAGTATATGAGCATTCGGTTCTTGTGACAAGGTCTGTTTTCTAAAACAGGGTATTTATTTTTCTGCAGTGCTAAGCATTCACCCTTTTGTCGCTTCCTTGGCTTAGATTGCTGATTTATTTTTAGATCAATTTTCATCTCCTATTTAAATCATAAGGCTGCTGGTTCAAATCCAGCTTGGGTCAGTAATTCTGCCATATACATGAAACAAGTTCTTGGCCTGAGCTGATTATTCCTGTTGAAGAGGTTGTCATGCTACAGGGAAACAATAGCAGTTCCTTTGGCATCTCCTACCAGCCTGACTGGAGACATTACTGAAGAGGTCTACATGATGATCCCTCCAAGTCAGGACTGAGAACTGTGATGCCTTTATAAAAGTACTGTGGGGAAAAAAAAAAAGTCCTTCCACTGAAAAAGTGAATGAGTTAATCTACATGTTAATAATGGATAAAAATTCTTATTTTCTTACAGATACATTCTATTTTAAAATAAAATTTTGTAAATAAAAATGGTGAGTTTTCAGCCATGACAAATCATTAAGGAAAATAAGAATGACTGGAAATTAAAAAGAAGTACTTTAAACCCCCTAGCATTAGCAATGATACTCTTTTAATGTTTTCTCTCTTGTTTAAAAAAAAAAATCTTTGCTCTACACTGGTATTTTGGTTCCAATAGGTGTAGTGGCAAGCAAGATCTGACTGATTTCTGCCAGGTGATTAGGTTAGTAAATGCTGACAAGCTTTATTGTGTGGCTGATTTTAACCTGGAGGGGTCTCTACTCTTAGAGGAAATTTTAATCTTGATACTACTTGCCTAGCCAGCAGGAAGCCCTTTTTGTCAGATTCATGCCTCAGATTAAACCTGGAGACTTTTTTAACATGTGTAATTCCAGTGCATATTTTAACTTCCCGCCTGGATGTGTAGCCGTGCCGTCGTGACATGCGGTAGTGGTTGTCTCTTCCTAAAGATGACACCAGTGTCAGACTGTGATTGAGGCAATGCGGGGCAAGGGGACAGCTGGCACTTGCCACCCACCCCTCATCCTCATGGGAGGGTGGATATCCTCACAGCAACACGCTAAGCCTCTGCTGAGCCACAGCCAATCCTGCACCTGGTTCCCACAGCTGCCAGTGGGACGTGCTGGGGATGCCACACCAGTTTGGATCACCCCCCACCTGCTTCCCACCTAAGAGCTATGGGGCTAGCAGCAAGCAGCCTGGATGTGAACACGGTGCCTTGGTGGGCAGGAAGGGTCATGTCATGGATTAGGGCTGGGTCAGCCACTAAACGGATGGCAGATGCTCTCTGATAACCCCTGTATTTCTCCAAATGGGAAGGGAACAGGAAGAGATATTTATAGATTGGAAAACTCAAGCAGCTTTAATAAGACAATAGTACTAATAAGGAAATAATGAAAATAATGAAATATATGCAAATATACACAAACCCAATGTCAAACCCAACTCAACCCCCAATAGCAATCACTACTGTTGCTGCAGAGTAGGCAGGCACTGGACATGTCCCAGACTCAGCAGGAGAGGTGAACCAGATACAAGAGTTGCATTTGGAAACTAGGATTGGGATCAAAGGCAGAAGAATTGACAGAGTCCTCCTTGGATTCTGGCCATTGAAGAAGGGAGCTTACCCTTTTGATCCCTCAGTTTTATACTTCATATGACATATATGGAATGGAATACTTTGTTGGTCAGTTTTGGGTCACCTGTCCTGTCCTCTTCTCCCCGAAGGTGTCATCTTTTTAGTTCCTTGCAACACTTTTTACTTCCCAGCACTCCCAATGTGACACATAAGATCCAGCAGTGATCTTGGTCACTCTAGGAGCAAGGATAGGCAAGAGCCTTTCTGCACACCAGTGCTTGGCAGTAACTGTAAACATCAGGTGTTATCACTTCTAGCAGCAGACGTTGTCTGCAAAAACATGCTGTTAACTTCAGAAAGGACCACCATGTAGCAAAGCCTGAGCTGAAAAGTAAAATCACTGAACAGAATTTGTTCTGTTTAGCTCAAGCCAGGACAGGTTCCCTTCCCAGCAAGTGCACTGCTGGGTCGTCACACTCCCTGTTCCACATCTGGGAGCCACAGCTGTGCTGGGGGCGGGAGAGGACAGAGGTTTCCCTGCATCTGCTCACCCCTCCAGCTCTCTCCGCACCTCAGCCTGAGGCACGGGCCACCCAGATTCCCACCCGGGCTGGATTTGCTGCATTGCTGGGAAGGAGTATTCCCCCACCCACCACCAACACAGCAATCTGAAACGGGAGGGAGGGTTTGCTCAATACAGATGGGCAGAAGCATGTTTTACAGCATCAAGGGGTTCCTGCCAACAGCCAGCCAGCAGCCACACACCCAAGTGGGACTTCAGTGCATTTCAATGAAAATACAGGAGCTAAGTGGAGCTGATAATCTGCCCTTTTGCATGACACTCCAGAAGTTACCTGGGTATGCACTAACTCAAAAACCAACATGGGATCTTAATAAATAAATAATGAAATAGGCCTTGTACCATTTATAAGTAATGAAAATGGAATGTGCCTGATAACATGAACCCATCAGTAAACAATCAAGCTTTAAAAGGACACTGACAGAGTCAATAGGCCAGAAATTTGAATTTCTATTCTTGTCTCTCTTTGTAGGAGCATGTAGATCACATAATATGAACATGCATGTTTGGAGCAACCTTATCTTTCTGTAGCAAACAAAGTACCATTGGTTTTGCAATGAAAAAAGAAATCAGAATTTCTGCAGTCATGAGCTTTCCTGCAGAATAATAAATAAGGCATAAATGAGCAAATTATATAAAAAATCATAACCAGATTTTTACTAGAACATTATAAGACTTGCAAATAAAATGTTTTTTCAGGTTTTGAAAAAGACTTCAGGTTACTCAGTGAAACAGTAATTTCATAATACAAGCCATGTACATATACTCATTCTGAATCTGATTCATGAAAGAAGCAGTGGGGGTTTGTGTCTTCATGAAAGAAAGATACTTCATTAGCTGTCTTCTTCTGAATCTGATTGTACTGTGTGCAGTGGGAGTTGATATTTGAACAGTTTCTAAGGGCAGCAGAATCTACAGATGAAATATAAAGACCAGAAATACAAACGAAGAGCACTTTGGGAGTATGTGATTAATTATTTAGCAGCTGAAACAAATAAGACAAATTTATATTTCTACTACCTAGTAGTCTGGTTGTAAAGTTGAAATCTGAGACAGAAAATTGGATAAATTTTGATGCGAATCTTTGTTTAAAAGGAATGGCTAGATATATGTCTTGGTGGGGGGTTGTTCTGGAAGAAATAGGATGCATTTTATAACATTTTATCTAATTTCCTTAAAGGTATTTTCCAATTTAGGCAACTCTGTTATTCGGTGAAAATAGTTTCTTTTCATATGTTAAATATTGTAATAGAAGGCCTCAGGAGCAAATAGAATATGTTTATTTTTAAAAATAGCTTTAAAGAAGTAGTTTAAAGAATCATACAGATTCAACTATTGTGGAGTTTTATTTTTTTACACCTAGGAAGTAAAAAGAGACCTATACTCCCCTCACACCACTTCTTGGTTGAAAATAAGTACAAATATTTTGTATGCAAGGAATCATTTTTTCAGACATTTTGCTGAGAAGTAGAGGTTTTTCAATAGCGTGCTTTGCTGTCTGTAGTGATGGCAGAGCTATTGTTCTGTTAAAAGAGGAAACAAAAATTATCACTCTTCAATAAAGTTTTACCAGGATCACTAACGACGAAGAACGCCAAATAGCCATTAGATTTCTGAAAATGAAAACCATCTGTCCATTACCCTTTCACTGAATCTAGCTCAACGTGTCATTTTAAAGTGTTCTGTCAAGCTACATCAGTCACTTTTCATTACTCCCACAACATCCAGAGACACGGCAGGCATTGCCTGGAATTGTGCCTGCCCTGGCTCAGCCTTTCTACAGCTTTTTGAATGACCAACTTTCCATCAACATTTTTAGTTCATGCTAAGTTAGAGGCCTGATCCTGTAAATCTTTTGAATACATTTCAATTTTAAGGGCTTTAATAAACTCCTACTCTGTCATTTCCCAGGCAAACTCCCATCGACTTCCCAGGAGGCTTGCCTGACTGACAACTGATTAAGCACAGAGTAAAATCTTCAAGGTTTAGTCCACTATTTTCAGTGTGACTAATCACAGAATCTCAAAATCACAGAATGTTGGAAGGGATCTCAAAAGATCGTCTAGTCCAAGCCCCTTGCCAGAGCCAGATCACCCAGAGTAGGTCACACAGGAACACATCCAGGAGGGTTTTGAGTATCTCCAGAAGAGACTCCACAACCTCCCTGGGCAACCTGTGCCAGTGCTCTGTCACCCTCACACTGAAACAGTTTTCCTAATGTTTTTGTGGAACCTCCTGTGCTCCAGCTTGTACCCATTGCCCCTTGTCCTGTCATTAGATGAGAACAATTTACCTAAATAAGGGAAGGAAATGTACATGACAGCAGGTCATGATTCTGTAGGTATTTGTCACCACGCATGCAGCTTACAGCTTTGAATAACTCCAGTGACAAGAGTCTCACACCATTCTAGTCACAAATGTTGTTGTCTCCATCTTAATTTCAATGTTAATTTAAAAAGTGTTAAAGAAGATATATATTTTTTTATCTTTTCAGAAGAAAAGAGGCTATTGTGTCAAAATGAAATGTCTTGCGAGGCAAAAGGAAGCATGCTCCAATGAAAAGTATTTTGTTAGAAATTGCTACACAAGAAGTATTCATGTCACAATATCCTGATATTTCTGCAGTATTTCTCTGTTTTAAGCAGAGAAATAGGTATTCTTGCTTGTGTACTTCAAGCAAATTTCCTTGTTTTTGGTGTATTTTGAATGGTTGAATGAATTAAGGAGAACAAAACTTTTTTAAATATGTGTGTATTGAAACGAAGATTGATTGAATTACGACTGTAAGTCATATATACCTCAGGTTTTACATACAAAGTTTAAAATATTTTTTTTTAAAAAAGTTGTTTTGGCAAAGTTGTTCCACGTTTTTGACTAGTGAAGACATATGTTTCTTCTATACTCTTCCTGAGATAAGGAACCCTACACTGAATATAAAAGATAAATAGTCTAAATGTCATTTATTTATCCAAAGTTTGTAATTTTAAGGTAGATAGTGGTGAGAGCAGATTTATTTTAACAGAATATAGGAGTAGCTACTCTTAAATTGAATGCCAGGCTGTCTGTCAACTTTAACAATCCCTCACGAAATTAATTAAAACTCAGGTTGATGCATTTTTCACTGCCAGTTTGAGCACCATTAACTAGCCTTGACTAGCTCAGAACACATTAGATCATTGTGGGTAGTGGTATAATTTAGAAACTTTCAAGACTTAGAAAGTGTATAATTTTTCTATGTGAATTATTTTAGAATAGGAAGTACTTGAAAGGTTAAATACCAGCGCCAGATATGAAGTCAGTGTGGTCTTTCTAGTTAAAAAGAAAAAAATGTATACTTGAGTAGCGTATCCAATAATCCATGGAGATTGGAAACTGTCTTCCATATGTCACGTTTACAAAGAGAACTGTAGGATGATTAAAATGTGTTAGTAACAGTGATTGGTACACATTATAATGTCAGTTATCTGGGGGAAAAAAAAAAAAGATGACAATTTACAGGAAAAACCTTCCCATTCTAGGGTTGTAGGCACTGAAATGTTTCTCCCTTGTTGTTGTTTTTCTCTTTTCATTTTGCTAATATATTTCAGGCCCTTGAATAAAATTTAGTTATTTCTGTTACTGTTTCTTCCAAGTATACGTACCTTCTAGTTCAAACACTATGAATTTAATAAAAACAATGTTAGACAATGGAACTAGTGATGGATATTTTAGACATATCTTTTTCATTCTTTTCCCTGCTCTGTTTGCATGCAGTAACATTGATCTTTATTTTCAATATAAATCAGATCATTATCATATTATGACCTTGAAAAACCAGGATAAAGACTGGGAAAAGAATATTGTCTATTTAGAAGACACAACAAGCAGAGTGCAACAAAGTAATGAGAATTATCTTTAGTCAAAGACGAGTAGGCCGTACTATTTTAGAAGCCACCAAAAAAATCCTGCAAACTCTTTATTTAGTGTCTTTTAAGTATTTGACCATTACAACGCTTTGTTTAAACTATCTTTTTATTCATGAAGTACACAGCAGATATATCTTTATAAAGGACCATAGCTCAGTAGTGAGAATGTGAGATTTTTTTTGTGTCCTCTTCACATCTAATTTCTGGTAGGCTCACTCATTTGACAAGAAACAACTGTCTTTTACACAAAACAAAAAAAAAAATCCAAAACTGGCTTTTCGGACAGCAAAAATCCCCTGTGGTAATTTAATCTGACCATGCACATAAAATAGATCGGATTGTCCATAATTATCTTAAACATAACTTCTGATCTGGATGTTATTGTGTAAATGTGGGTCTCAGAGCATTTTTTCTCACTTCATCATTCAGTTGCAGCATCCCCATACCTCACTGTGTGATTGGTCACATCATTAGCTATTTTAACAAAGATGTGACATGCATAAATGCCGTAATTCTTGCCTCAATGAGCGTACAAATTAGTGTCGGATGGGAATGCGACGGGGACACTTGACAAAACAGATCAGAGGAAACCCCAGTAAGATACCGGGCACAACAGGATGGGTTATTTCTGTAGGCAAATTAAAATGAATACACAGAACATGATGCTGTTTCAAGATTTTACATACTGATAAGTAGGTTTTCAAAGAATAAAAACTAGGTTTGGTTAGCATAAAGAGAACATTGTGATTTTGAGAGTGTGGAAGAAAGCGTAGAAATAACTTTCAAACCAGCCAAAAAAAAGACAGTGTGAAAACTAACATCTTCAGCATGGACTGTGCAGGGGTGAGACAAAAAGCACCGCAAAAATGTACAGCTAAGCAAGCTATGTATACAGATCACCTACTGACAATGCCTGCATCTCATAGCTAGAGAGGCCCGTAGAGGGAGTGTGAAGTGGCTACATTCCTAATTTAGGCATCCTCGATAATCCCATAATTACACCAGACTAATTCAGAACCTTGTGCCTTTTAATAATGCAGGGCTAGCCGCAATTTCACCCTGCAGGCAGAGAGGCACAGAAGTGTACAGATCAGTTAAGACCTCAGCACACAATGTCCCCTTGGGCTGTGCTCAGGAGCTGATCCCTCTCCCTAGGTTTTGTCCCGCATTATGGGCAGATCGTGCTGCCTTTTGAGGCTGAAACACACTAAACGTGTCACTGGGACACGGAGTTTGCTACTATGTCAGCACTATGCTTATGCCACGCCTCCTCTCTTTCTGCTCCTGCCTGCACCCAGTGATGTGTCTGAGGTCCTTTGAAAGCCATCGGCGTTCACACTTGTTTTTTTTTCTCATCTCAGAATATCCACGTCCTTAACTTGTGCAACCAAGCAGTACACGGTGTTCAGGTGACAACAACCCGAGTACGACTTTCTGCTGTTTGCTCAGAAATACTGTGTTCACACATGAATTTCCATATCTGTTCCAATAAAAGCACTTCTTCAGGTGAATTAAAATTGATTGCATGAATATTCATAGGCAAAGAAAAAAACACCAGTCTATACATTACAGGACTGGGCATACTTGTTTGCAAATAGATTTTCTTAAGTATTAACCCAGTTCCTCTTGAGAAGATAAAATCATCACTCTCTTTTTTTCTCTCTCTTCTGTAATACAAATCTGCTTATTATACATTCCCTTTATGCACTTCCACTGCTGTCCCCCACAACCACCATAGTCATTACTGAATTATGCCATGCAATACTGGTGGTATGACTGGCATAAAATTGTCCTTATCCCCATCTTTCATCCAGGAAAGTGATGTTAAATGACTTGTTGAAGGATGTTCTGAATGTCTGGAGCAGACTAAGGAATTCAACATCTCCACTATTTTTTTATTGTACGTAGGCCAAGAGGAAATGGTCTCAAGTTGCACCAGGGGAGGTTTACATGGGATATCAGGAAAAATCTCTTCACTGAAGGCATTGTCAAGCACTGGAATTGGCTGTCCAGGGAAGTGGTGGAATCACCGTCCCTGGAGGCATTTAAAAGATGTGTAGATGTGGTGCTTAGGGACATGGTTTATTGGCACTGCTACATTAACAAGTTTGACTTGATCTTAAAGATCTTTTCCAACCCAAATCACAGAATCACAGAATCACAGAATGTTAGAGGTTGGAAGGGACCTCAAAGATCATCTAGTCCAACCTCCCTGCCAGAGCAGGACCACCTACAGCAGAGCGCACAGGAACGCGTCCAGGCAGGTTTGAATGTCTCCAGAGAAGGAAACTCCACAATCTCCCTGAGCAGCCTGTGCCAGTGCTCTGTCACCCTCACTGTGAAAAAGTTTTTTCTAATATTTTTATGGAACCTCCTATGTTCCGGCTTGCACACATTGCCCCTTGTCCTGTCAATGGATGCCGCTGAGAAGAACCTGACTCCGTCCTCCTGACACTCCCCCTTGACATATTTATAAACATGAATGAGGTCACCCCTCAGCCTCCTCTTCTCCAAGCTAAAGAGAACCATCTACTTCAGCCTTTCCTCTTAAGGGAGAAGTTCCACTCCCTTCGTCATCTTTGTGGCTCTGCGCTGGACTCTCTCAAGCAGCTCCCTGTCCTTCTTGAACTGAGGGGCCCAGAACCGGACACAATATTCCAGATGTGGCCTCACCAGGGCAGAGTAGAGGTGCAGGAGGACCTCTCTTGACCTACTTGCTACTCCCCTTCTAATACACCCCAGGATACCATTGGCCTTCTTGGCCACGAGGGCACATTGCTGGCTCATGGTCATCCTGCTGTCCACTAGAACCCCCAGGTCCCTTTCCCCTGCACTGCTCTCCAGCAGGGCAGTCCCCAAAAAAATGATGATCAAATGATTCTGTGATTCTGTGATTCTACGGTCTTTGACAAGAAACTTTCTCCTTGCCACATTATTCTGCCAAGGGAAAACAAGTAAAGTGCATTTTAGTCTGCTATTCTACCAAAGCCAAAGTTATCAAACTCTACAGTCTTCTGCTGAGCAGTTTTTTTGCAAAGCCAGCAATCCAGATTTATTGTACTAGGCAGTACAAGGAACAACTGTGAAGATACTGGTAGTGTGCATAGGAAATATCAGAAGATGCTGTATATATTGCAATGAAGGCAAGAGATCTTGAGATTTAAGTGCAGGAGGTGGTACAGAAACAGTGAGAGGTCGCTAGAGAAGGGGATGTAGTACTACATTGATAGAGATGCCTTTGTACGGAAAACTAAAACATCAGTTGAGGATGAGCAGGCATCACTGGAAATCAGGCTTATGGTGAACACAGAACTTTTTGTTATAAAATGAGGCCCTTGCACACTCTTCTAAGACACTGATTAGCTGGGGGTACTAATATAGTGCTGATGCATCACTTCTCTGAAGAGGAAAGAAAGCTAATGACACATACTCTAAATACGAATAAATGTGTTGGCTTTTTTCTTCCTTTCTCTCCCTCCTTCTCTCTCTCTTTCTCTCTTTTTCTCCTTCTCTCTTTCTCTCCCCTCTTTCTTTCTCTCTCTCCTCCCCCTTCCCCCCCTCCCTCCATCCTCCCCTTCCTCCCTCCCTTCCTCCCTTCCTTTCTCCAAAATTACTGCTTCACAGGCAACGAAGAGTTTGCCCTTAACCTGTAATTCAATGCGTTTTTCTTTCCCAGTCCACAGAATTATAGCAAGGTGTGATAGCTATCACTAACTTGTTTCTGATATCTTATTAGTCTTCCCTGCAACTGAAAAAAAAGGAAGTTTATTTTAAAGGAAGGAGAAAGTATTCTTCAGCACCACAGCTCGTTCACACTATGGAAGCAGATTAGCACAAAAAACCACTTATGTTTCTCAGTTATTTTAAGAGTAAGTTTGAAGCCACATTTATACAAGGGAATAATAATAACCTGTACTGTCAATAATGACACTCAGAACCATATAAAAGAACTATTTTAAAGTCACAACACAACTATATGTGTAAAAAGTTGCGATGTCATGTCACACTATTTTTGAATACGCTTCACAAAACTGCAGAAACAGAATTCAGCATTTTAAATAAGTCAGTCACTGAATCCCTTGTTCTTTGATAATAAATTCAACAAATATCCCAAGAAGTTTTCTTGCCTCAAATAGAGTGCTCCTTAGGATCTTTGATAAGTGATAGGAATTTACGATTGACACCTGACAGCTTTCACTCACAGCAGAATCCATTTTTCCCGTGAGCAGTTCCAGATAGCGGTTCCAGGAATAGTTTGTAGGATAGAAACATCTTACACAAATGGCAAGGCTTAGTCTAAAAGAGCAAAATAGTAGGATTTTGTTTCATTTTTCCTCACCCATCAATTCTTCAAATCATAAAGAGTCATTTATATTGAGCCAAAAGAATGAAGGGATGAATATTATTTCAGGTTTTGGAAAATATTTATAAACACAAAATTTTAAGCATTTAAGAAATTGCCTCCCTTAGCTTTTATCTTCTGTTATCACTGATTTATTTTTAACATGATAGGCTTAGCAGTACATAGACTGTTTATACAAGCTGATATGAATTCAACTACATGGGCTCCAATGAACAGATGTTTTTTACTCTGCACTATTGATGAGAATACTCATCATTGAATGGGTAGATTTATTCCTGAAAAGTGCATTCTGGCATTTGTGGTATTAAGAATAATTAAAGCAAGATATTTCTTTTAATTTGAGGGTTGGCTGATTTATTTCTTTCTTATCGTGGTTTAGATCCCATATAAAAGTCTGGTTCCCTTTTTCTGGTACTAAATGAAATTTTTTCAATGTTCCTCTCACACTGTGACAGACTACCACAATACGCTTCTACTGAAGAAGCTAAATACAATAAGCAATTTTCTGACAGATTTTTGGTGGTGGTGGCATCTGGACAGGTATTTGTTATTGCTTCTCACTTCATTATCTATTCAGTTTGAATTTGTCAAAACAAACTAACAAACAAACTCCAAATCTATGAAATACTAACCCCATGTGAAAAAAAAAACAACAAACCAACCAGATAATGCAGGGAAATTAAAAGGCAAACAGTGCTTTTAAAGATAATTTTATGAGTGGCCACCTCGACATTTCTTCTTTACTCCACTGAAATAATCTGTTTAGAATATCCTATGGAGAATGCCTGACCTGTGAACTAAACCAAACACACTGTAAAAATAGTGGCATCTTTATTAATGTAAATTAGCAATCCCGAATATTTTGCTGCATGGGGGTCAGTTGGAAACACGGTAATCTAATTATTCTTCGGTTTCATTTACGTGCGCAGACATTCGCTCCTGCAACAGGGAAGACTGTTTCTTTTGGCAGCAGCCACGATGTGGAAGCCTCCAGTATTTGCAGGCTGATAATAGGACTAATGTGCTGGCGCCCTGACAGAGGGCACAGGAGGGCATGCTATTAGATAAGTGTTTCTGCTACATTACCCAGACAGCATTGCCCTTCACAGAGTGTTCCAGCCATTGTGCGGTTTGATATCACACAGCCGTAGAATGCTAATGCCGACGTAATTATGTATTTTGGCTTCCTTTTTGGCAATAGTCTGTACTTAAGGAAAATTTAGTGCCATCTTATATGCTCCTACAGCTGGATAATTAAAGGGCATTTCAGTTTTCAGAACAGGGAACTAATGATGTGAAGATCAGTGGCTATTTAAAGAGTTATTCGCTGTGCTTAGGGAGTCCTGACAATTAGGTCTGTTTTCAGGCACAAAATATATTTGGTAACAAAAGAATGACAGTTTGGTGCAATTTTGCCACCTTTAGTTCTTCCAGGTTAATGTGTATGTCACATAGGCTTCCTTGTATTTTCCCTCGGCAAAAAAAACTCTTGCTTTTAAGTAGAATTTGTGGGTGCGTAGCTTTAAGTTTTTTGAATGTGTGACAAACATTATGTGATAGAGCTCCAGGAAACTCAGTATTAAGACAGCATTTTCACAAAATGACACAGATCGGCAGTGAAGGAACAACGAGATGCTTGCTCCTGTCCCAAAGGAATATGATGTTCTCACTGATCAATTTAAGGAAGTCTCTGTGCAGTACAGGATATCTTAAAATGAGATAAATCTGTAAAGAAGGTGAAAGTATTAACTTGATTTATGGACCAGCTTTCTGACTTGTCCTCATGGGCACTCAGCTAGAAAGTTATTTTCAATTCTTATCTAGTGGCGAATATCAGCATAGAGATGTGCACAGAACATAGCTGGGAACTGCAGGTATATTAACATGGTCTGAGAAAAACATGGTCACTGGAAACCAATTCAATCCCGACAGCTGAGTTGGCCATGAATGTGTAAATGAAAGCCTAGGTCAGATTCTTGCGTCAAACTAGGCAGTAACTCAAGCAGCTGGACTCAAATTACCACCATGCACTTAGAACGGCTTTAAGATTGATTTAAAAACATGAAATTACCATGCATTTAGCAGCGTGTGGTCCTTCTGCATGACAATTCCTGCGTTCTGAAGGAGGAACGGAGTATGTATTTTGTATGTATATATGTATTTTGAATCTGCTTTTCCCTGCACGATGGCAAAGGCGAGATGTGTCGGCACGGCATCGCTTCCAAGGGCACAGAACCTGCGGCCGCTCCTGGCGCCGAGGAGGAGCTGCCCAGCAGCTCCCGGCTCCAGACGTGCTCCTGAGCCTTATGAGCCCCTCTGCAGCCTTAGAAGGTTTCCCTGGCTTCAAACGAGCAAAGCAAGCTCCGGATGACAGCCTGTCACACAAAGCACCTGTTCCTTCCCACTCCCCTCGGGAGTTGGCTCCCAACCCCAAATTCCAGTGGGCATTCCAACCCCACGGTGTTTACACAGAGGAAGGACCAGGAGTGCAGGGGCCAGGGTGCAGCCCATGCCCTGTGCTGCCTCTTTTTGCCACTATGGGAAGCAAGAGGGGTGGCTCAGAACGAGGCTGCAAGCAAGTGGGATGGGTTTTGTCACCAAATCGTTTGCCCAATTACATAAAGGAGTCATTACGCTCAGCTTCTCGGCTCGGTATCTATTTAGAATGTAAACAGATAACATATTCCCCCCGCTCCCACCCCCAAGCTGGATCTGTAGCATACGGAGGTTCAAGTGACAAAGCACTCCTTGCAGCAAGGTCTGCATATCCTGGATTTGGATCTGTGAATTCACAGCTATATTCCGCAAGGAGGCTTGGTTGCAACAGATCTTAAAGTAGCTCTTTCTCATGCAGAGCTATTAGAATTAGGATGTTATAGCCAGTGTCCTCAGCTGTTCAGTCCTGTGGAGAAGTGTCTAAAATGACTGCACTTTTGCCTTCTTCTTCATTCTTATGCTATATGATTTTCAATATGCGGCTTATCAGAAATGGTAAGTCGTAATTCATCAGATAAAGTGCACCTAACCAAAAATTATTTAATTCTGGTACCTAAAGTCTATCAGTGCTATGCAGCTTATTTGGCACAGACAGTGCAAAATCACATTGTCGACTCTAAGAATCAACAATAAAGTATTTTCTAATTACATATTTGTAACAGGAATCCATGCTCAGGAATTCCCTTTGAAAGGGGGAATCAGTGAGTGATTTACCCATTCTGTGATGGGTAAAAGCTACCAGGAAAGCATAGCAGAAATGGAAACAAAGTCACCAGCCAGTAAACTCAAATGAAATACCATTTCTGAATATCATTATATCAATGATCAATTTGCTTAATGGAAGTCATCATTAAAAATGGAATTTTGTCAATTATTATATATATCCATTTACCTGCCCATGCTTCTGAGAATATTAAAAAATTAAGGGTAATTAATTAGGGACCACACAGTACCTCAATTTTAACGTTTCGTCTTTTGATTTTCAAAAGAAGACACACTTTCATGCATCTGCGGCCCAAAGAGGGAAGTGAGCTCTGCAGAGTGACAAGGGTTGCTTCAGTCCTCGCAGCCACAGGAGGGTCTCCTGTTTCCTTCCAACACCTCTCCCACTCCTGTTCTTCCCTGATCCTCTCCCCCAGCAAATCTGGTAACAAGTACAACCCTCTGAGCAGATGGGTAGTAAATACAGAGCTGGAGATTATGTCTGACAATTAAAATAAAAGTGTCTGACTCGTTGTTAGGAGTTACATTATCTAAAGACCTCGTACCAGGCTTCTATTTTAAATGCCTACTTTTTTTTTTTTTTTTTCCGAACTAACCTTTTAAGAAAGTGCAGTGTTTAGAGATACCTATGTTTCAGAGTGCCAAACTCGATACCATATAAGGTTCTGTTTTACAGATGGAGTCAAGAGCTCTGTCTCTCAAGGCAGGCCCCTCACAGCAGCCCCACATTGGGCACTGGCTCCCTGGTCCCCGACTGGCGTTCTGGCCCCCGGCTCACACTTTTAATCTGCTCCAGTAACTGGGTGCACACACTGTTACGCAGTACACCTGCAACACCAGTTGGTCCCTATAAATTTTATAAGTGTACATTCTAACACTTGCATGCCCCACGGCTGCTGCCACTGCAGCTCCCAGCAGCGTTTATTCTCAGGAACCATAGGGAGTGTGAAAACTTGCCGTCGCACATTTATGAGTGAATGCTCAACCTGGTGCCAAAAAATTCTGCCATAATGCTGTTATTAGAGCTCCATACCTTGCATTGTTCTACACTGATGCTAATTGTGCCCATGTTGAACAGGTCTTAAGCAAAGGAAGCTTGTAAGGTCTTTTTCCAGATCTCATGAGGTCAAAGGTATCACTACCGAGAGATTTTGTGTTTTGTGTTTACTGAAAACAAGAAGTCTGTTAACCTTGGCAGAAATCAATAAGATTTATCCCCCAAACCAATGAAATGTGACACACTTAACTCCCAAAAACTCTTGGCAATATTTAATAACGAGGTATGTCACCATGTTTTAGGTCTCTGAGCTGTTTTGTCTTGTTTTCTTTACCGACTTGATGTTGTTCAAATGCTATTTGCAGATGACAGCATTAGATAATTTAAAGGCTATATGACTTAAAAGTTACATGATAGAGTTTTCCTGTCTTGACAGCCATAAACAGAACCAAGAACAGGAATAAGCCTTTTATGAAAGTAGAACTCATACCTGCCAGCCTGCTGAAACTGGGAGCAGTTTGTTCCCAGATTTATTTTTTTAATTGGATACAGTTTGAACAGATGCCTGTAAAGAGCCATTATACAGCAGCTACTTAGAAGGACCCTGTGAGGCACTGGTGTGCTGCTACAAACAGAAATTTAAAGGGCTAAAGTCACACTTTTAACAGACAAAATGGCCGTAGAAGACATAAATACATTTTTCCATACCATGCCTTCCTTTTTCAGGTGAAAGTGAAATCTAGAAAAAATATTATAATAAATACCAGCAGTATTCAATTTCCTCTTCTGCCAAATGCTGAGTCACTGAAAGCATCTGGGTAAAGATAGCTTCCTTCGCTTGAAGGGTCTTCGTGGCACCTTTTCTGCCGTATCAGTATTATTTCATCGTTTCACCTAAAACAGTAGTAGCTAACCCCCATTGCCTTATCTCACACCATATAAATTTCTTTGCCCTTTTCAGATGTGTTCTCAGCTCTCCTTCTCTCTGGTTGGACCCTGGTATCTTCTTATTGAGAAGCTCAGCATAGACCTGTCACTGCTTTCCTCCTCTTAAACTCCTTTTCAAATCATCTTGTTGCTTTGCATGCTCTGGTGCCCTGATTTCTCCTTGCTGTCCACAGTTCCTGCCTCAGGCTTCTGCTCTTCACCTCCTAATAGGGTGCAGGCCATCCCGGTTCCTGTCTTCTACCTGGACCAGTGCCTGCAATGATACCCATGTGTCTCAAGAAGTCTCCAGCTGAAGGGACTCTCTATATATTCAAACACCTTACTGCTTTCAGTAGTTGCTTTCTCCTTGACTTCTGAACCTCCATGCTATCTTCTCCTTGTTCTCTTCTCTAATCATTTGAAATGTTGTTGCTTCCCTTCCACCTTCTCTTGGTACTCCATAGTATACCGTGAACCGTCATTTAAATTTAGTCTGTTGCCTATTGTTCCTTACTTAATCAAAAAGATGTTTAATTCATACGACACCTCCACAGTAAAATGTCCCCAACATGGTTATCTCATTTGCAAACCTGACTAGAATTTTTTTAAAGAATATTTTGTGTCAGAACCACAAAACTTACCACAGAAGTAACCATTCTAACATATTACCTACATAGTATGTTTACCACTGCTGTCCTAGAATAAATCAGAAATATTCTACTGCCTGCCATAAGTACTATAGCACTGAATTGCAAACAACAACAACAAAGGATATTCACCTTATCTCAGATGGCAGAGGTGTGCTATTTGTAATCAATTCCTGCTCTCTCCTCAAAACTCCCTCCTCTGCTTATAATACAGGTTTTAAAGTCTTGTACCAAAAAAAAAAAGTTTTGCAGACTTTTCTCCTCATTGCTTCTGCACATTTGGATTTCATGTTTGTCCCAATCTTATCACATCAAAATTAGGACACAGTCAGACACTGTCTCAGCTGGGAGGCAGAAACCAATAGCTGAGAGCTGATAAGAAGCAGCTTCTTAAGAATACCTCCTACCTTCTCCTGAGTCTGTAAGCACTATTTCTCTACTCCATTTTGAAGTCTAAAAGCTCTAAAGAGTCAATTATTTAAGATAATCTGTTTGCCTTTCCACTGGATCAGAAGGGACAGAAGGAAAGACTCACATCTAGACTTAGCACTCTCATGCTCCATGCTCGCGGATGAGTGCCGTCAGGAATGTGCCACTGTTCCCGGTCAGCCCTCACCTGCCAGGTTTCATTTCCATGGGCATGCAGGAGCAGTCTGGAGAAGGCTGGTGTGCAGATCTGGCTTTGGTGCAAAATCAGGAGTGAGGATACGGCTAGAACAGATACCCTGGCTCAGAAACATGGCAATTTTCTCAGATCTGAGAATGCAGGTGTAACCACAGCCATGAAATTTTCTCAGTTGAGGTGCAGGGAATTGTGGCAACCCCAAGAGTTCAGCCGTTATTTCCTATCTCTTCCTCCAATATTCTTTCACTGGTTCAGGGCTTTTCAGCTAGGCTGCACTGTGGAGAGGGCTCTCCCTTGGTTAGGCTGGCCGGCTCCCTTCTGACTGCTAACCTTACAGATGAAGAGTTAAGAGAATAAATGGTCAGCAGGGCAGGATACACACTGAAGGTCATCCCAGATATACCTGACTATCTAAGCACCCAGGGAATGACAGGGTCACTTGATGACCATCAATTATTATAACATTTAAAGAAGGTCAGAGAAGACCTGGATTATCTGCTTCACTGACTGAAACACATGTTAACAGTCTGAAACCCAATATTATGAGAGAGCAGTCAGGACTTGTGTGACTTTCACAGTTGAACCCTGCCAAAGTGAACCAGACAACAGTTTAAATACGAGGAGAAAAGAGAAATTCAAACATAATCTTCTTCTGGGAAACAATAAGCTTACTTTATTACATTTTGTGCAAGTGACCTTGTAGAACATTTCTGTATTGCTGAGAGTAAGACACTATGTCATAAAAACCTTCAGAAAAGGAACAAAGGAAAAGGGACTAAGTTTTGCCTGAGGTCAACAGCGACTACTGAAGCTGTGCCACTTCACACTATGACTTTGGTCAAGGTTTCTCATGATCAAAAAAAACCAGCAGCAAAACTTGGGCCGAAAAAGAACCATCCGCAGCAAGGAGACTAATACATCAATATAAAGCTGATCAACAGAGCACTCAGATTTATTCCGCAGGGAGCAACCTTTGCTGTCTGAGGCACGGATTGCGTGACCTAAAATGCCTTTTCCGTCTGTTTCGGTGATGCGCGATTATTTTAGCAGCTTCCTTTCTTTTCTCCCCTGCCGAGGTAATAGTATTAGCGGTGGATCTGCCAGAGGAAACCGCGGCTCTCAGACAGTTGTAAAAATAGACCGATGCGTTCAAGAGCACGTGAGGCGGCACCTCGCAGCCCCGGCAGGGAGCAAGCTGGAAGGAGGAATTTAGGGGACGGCTGTCCCCCCGGCTCCTGCGCGGCAGCGAGCGCCGGAGGGTGCCGCTCCCCGCCCGCCGAGCCCGGCTGCGCACTTGTTTACTACAGACCGCGGGCTGCCGCCCTGGTTTGTTGCCTCTTTGCTCCCATTCATTATTTCCCCCATTTGTTTATTCGGCGGCGTTTTATGGCGATCCCTCTGGGGATCGGTGGAATCGCATTAAGAGCTCGTCTATCTTATCGCGGGAGACAAGCTCCGAGCTCCGGAGGCGATCTCCGTCGGGCCGCGGGAGCCGGCGGGAGGCTCCGGCGGAGGCACCGCACGACCGCAGGCAGCTCTGAGCGCCCAGAGCTTTAACTCTTTCCATGCGGAAGACTTCCGTGCTTGAGAGGAAGGAGCAGCCCCCTTCCCTCCGGCCCTCGACCCAGCTACCGGCTGAAGTAGCGCTGGAAAAACTAGGTGGGACTACGTTAAATAAGGCAGGTGAATCAGGGTGATTGCCAAAGGCGCAATCTTAAAAAGGAGTGGAGGAGTGTTTTGGCTGTGGGTGAGAGAAGCCCGTGCTTCAGACCCTGCTGCCACCCCAGGTCTCTTCCCAGCCTCGAAAGGAGGCAGTCCTTCATGCACTGATTGCTGGTACAAAGCCGAAGGGAATGAAACCTGCAAACCTCCCTCGGTCCAGTGCCACTTCTCAGCCCAGAATAAAATCAAGGCTGGACCTTTTCCTGTTGCAAATCTGCTTATCTCCCTTCAAGCACCTGACTTGCACTTAAGAGAAAATTATATATGGACTGGCGTGCAGACTGCGCCATCTTATCCTTATACACTGCTTTTATCAGGATATGCAAGTTGATGTGAGCAGTTTACACACACACGCAAACATGCAGCAATTCCATTACAAGCTAGAGTGTGTAATGCGAACAGATGAGCCACCAGCAGAACTGGCAGAAGGAAAATATCTGGTTTAGCTCTTGGCTGTTTTCTGAAGTACCAATAGCATAACTGTCACCCAGCTGAAGCAATGGAAAGAAGTGTGTGATTCACCTCAGTGGATTTCTCATGTGCCACAGATTCTTCCCTGTCTGAAATCAGAGGGGCCAAAGTACCCCAGGAAGCCTCATGCAGGGGCAGTCCTTGCGTAACAAAAGTATCCCTGTCTGGACTATGAAATAAGCTCCCTGCTTCCACCTGTAGATTTCCTTTGAATATCCCAGGCCTGAAAGCTACTGAATGTGCTGCAACAGCTTGCAATGGTTTAAAAGGCACAAGAGAAAGAGATCCTTCAAAAATATCCTAATCTACCAGCTGTTTGAAAAAACAAAGGGGGGAGGAGGGCTGAAATACCAGGAGAGAGCTATTTCCACCTAAGACAGGGTTCATCTCTTAGTGTATAGTTTGCACGATGCTAAAACAGCTTGCTTGTTTACAAACATATTTTAGCTATAAACACAAATGACAAGCCCATTGCAGAAATCAGCAGTGCCGTGCAACGATAGCGTGATCGAGACCCCACTGCTCTAACGTTAGTGCAAAGGAGGACACTCGCCTATGTGCAGAACCTCTCCACTCCTGGAGTCCTGCTTGGAACAAGAGCCCTGGAGATGTTTTGCTTTGTTCCTAAATTGTATTTTTAGACAGCATAAAATGTGGCATAATAAAGGAAGCTTACTGCAGTTTTGGCTGTGCTGAAGGACATGCCAATTCCCAAGCCGAGCGAACAGATACCCTTTACTGTTAGAAGAGATCAGGAAGATTGCTGATTCGCAGCCCTTTCCCACTGCATCCTTAAGCAAACAGAGTTTAATTAGATCAATAATGATCAAAGTTACTTTGGGCAGAGGGGACTTTCAGTTCTTTTAATGGTGATGAATCCACTGCCTCAGAAAGGAAAAACAAAAACAAGACAGCAAAGGGAAAGTCGGGGGATTTTTGCCAGCCCTAATCATTTAAAATAGTTTTGTTGTTCTCCTTAGTTCGAAACGCTGGGTACCGTCACAATAGCTCTTTGATATCGGACACTGATATTGATCTGGGTGCATCTGTCTCGCTCAGCAGCTGATAATGACAGCACACGTGATTTCCTGTTATTGAAGCCCCGCAGACATTTCTGGAGCCAGAGCTTGGCAGCTCCAGGGATCCTTTCCCATCAGCAGACCAGTGTCCAATGCTCTCACTGCCTTTCAGCCGATGTAAGGAGGATACGCTGCAGCCCCGCTGAGTTGTAAACAACTTGTTTACCTCCTTCTCTGTGTAATCTGTCCCTGCTTCTATCGGCTCCTGTGGCATCAACAGAGCATTAAAACACCCCGAGCTCATAGGCTGATGTGCAGAAAACAACCCAAGGAGCCTTTTCAGGCTCCTGCTTTGTAGGGCACGGAAGGTTATTTATACCTGTTGTTTCCAGTCAGCCAAAGCAGCCCTGCTTTTTGCATGTGGTTAGCTTTGAAGAAAAATTACCTTCTGATGTTCATTCTACTGGGGTGAAAATGTAGGCAGTGTGGGCCTGATGCTGCTCTTCCTGCAAAGCTCCATTTGGATCAGGCAAAAAAGACAGTCTTTTTCCACATGCTGTTTACGTTTGAGTAGAAAGAATGAAAGATATGCATGATTTATAGATGCCCAAATGCCAGGGGAGTACCTATCACAGCAGAAGGCTGGGTTGAGGGGTAAAACCCCCACGGGTTTTAACCAGCATGCAGAAGGAGGGGAACCTGAAAACATTTGTAAAATCTTGAGGCTGTCCCCTCCGTACTCCTGGCCGGGACTTTGGAACTACTGCACAAGACACTGACCCAGAAACAACTTCCCTGGGGTTTAGTGCAGGGGCAGTGAATGGGAGTGACAGGGCTCCCTGTATGAATGCGCTCACTTTGTACCGGGGATGCAGAGCAGCTCTCAAGCGCCCGCAGAGAGCGTGATCCTGCTTCTGTTGGAATCGAGGGCAAACCTCCGAGCAGATTTGGGGGTTTTAGGAAGTGATGGATATTCGTGCAGCACAGATTCGAAGCTGGCTATAGTTTGCATCACTCCGTGACCCTGTGTCTGAGCCACCACCATACCCATGCAGGGGGACGTTTTCCCTGTCAGCCTCCCATCTGCAGAGCACAAAGAGTCAATAACAGGCAACTGTGTTTGAACATGATCTTTATTAGCAATTTTGAATTACTTTTGAAAACTTGTTTTGGGAAGTATTTGCTCTTAACATAAAAATACATTTCCTGGTGTTTTAAACTACCTGCTTGTTCAGTTTGGTGAAAAGCTTGAAATAGAATAGAATCATAGAATAGTTTCAGCTGGAAGAGACCTTGAAGATCATCGAGTCCAGCCTTTGTCCCAGCCCTATCAACCTACTGAACTATGTCCCCCAATGCAACATCCACCTGTCTCTTAAACACTTCCAGGGACAGTGACTCGACCACCTCCCTGGGCAGCCTGTTCCAATGGCTGACAACCCTCTCAGTAAAGAAATTCTTCCTAATATCTAACCTGACCCTCCCCTGGCGCAATTTAAATCCATTTCCCCTCATCCTATCACTCTCCACTAGGGAGAATAGACCAGCTCCCACCTCTCTACAACCTTCCTTCAGGTAGTTGTAGAAAGCGATGAGGTGTCCCCTCAGTCTCCTCTTCTCTAGGCTAAACAGCCCCAGATCCCTCAGCCTTTCCTCATACTACAGAATAGACCCAAGACATTATTTTTAGTGCTCATGCTTGGAAATAGAAACTTGGTTTTGATAAATACCAGCTTCTGTCACCCTTGGGCACTGTAGTGTCTAGGCTTTTTGATGTTAAAATTGAACTGGAGCTGTTGTAAATTCATGATATTGTATTTAGCAGAATAACCTGAATGGGATGATAATCCAGGCAACCTCCTTTACGCATTGTCTCATCTCAGGCAGGTGCCCATGGGAGGGTGGATGTTGGAGGGGAGGGTAAGGAAGCATCTAATCTGCCTGAACAGAATTTCCTATGTTCTCCAGTCTGTCAAAAACAGAGGTTTAAACTGGCAGAGACAGTGCTAGTGTCCCTCACCTTGACACTTTCCAGGTACTACCTGTGCAGACAACTTGAGGAGCTCAGGAGGGTGGTCTACCGTGTTGTTAGGCATCTTCCCCTTCTGTTAAAGAAATTGTACTATGCTAATATTGTTTTTACCTCTTCTCTTGAAGCTTGGCCACTGTTTTGGCAGGTATGCAACTGAAAAGGAGACGCATTGAAGGCCTTTTCCCAGTCACTGGGGAACTTGGCTGTGAACAAAAACTGATTTAAATCCTTCTCTCAACTTGGTTTTTGTCCTGCAGTCAAGCAGTATGCACAAAAAGTGCTTCCTCCTGATGATTTCAGTCACCTGGAGGGCTCCTCAGAGAGAAATGGGAGTATTGCTGACTAAATCTGGCCCACAATAGATACATTACTGACAGGACAGGACTCACTCACCTACTCTAAACAGGCAAATGAATGTAGATCCTAGTGAAAAGAGGCATTCACAAAGCTAGATTAGCCCTAGAAAGGAATGGACTGGACTGTTGCCTGGGTACTAGATGAGTTTTAGGCAGCATGGAAAAGGTTTGACTAGAAGTGTGGGAAACCATGTGAACCTCATGAAGTTCAACAAGGCCAAGTGCAGGGTCCTGCACCTGGGTCAGGGCAATCCTAAGCACAAACATAGGCTGGGCAATGAGCAGCCCTGCAGAGGACTTGGAGGTGTTAGTGAATGAAAAACTGGAGATGAGCCAACAATGCATACTTACAGCCTAAAAGGCCAATCACATCCTGCACTGCATTAAAGGAAGTGTGGCCAGCAGGTCAAGGTGGTTCTGCTCCTCTTCTCTGCTCTGCTGAGACCCGACTTGCTGTGCTGTGTCCAACTCTAGGGTCCCTGATGTAAGAATGACATGGACCCACTCGAGTGAATCCAGAGGAGGGCCATGAAGATGATCAGGGGCCTGGAGCACCTCCCCCGTGGGACAGGCTGAGAGAGTTGAGGTTGTTCAGCCTGGAGAGGAGAAGGCTCTGGGGGGACTTTATAGCAGCCTTCCAGTACTTAAAGGGGACCTGCAGGAAAGAAGGGGAGGGACTCTTTATCAGGGAGTGTGTTGATAGGATGAGGGGTAACAGTTTCAAACTGAAAGAGGCTATTTTAACCTGAATATAAGGAATAAATGTTTTATGACAAGTGTGTGAGACATTGGAACAGTTTTCCCAGAGAAGTTGTGGAAGCGCCCTCTCTGAAAGTGTTCAAGGCCAGGTTGGATAAGGCTTTGAGCAACCTGGTCTAAGGTACCTTCCAACGCAAACCATTCTGTGATTCTATGAAACAGAATTTCCCCTTTTTTTTTCCCTGTATGTTCATTCAAACGCCACTCACTGTAACTGGCACTGAAACATTGAGGTTTGCTTTGAACTCAGTTGATTGCCCACTGTATGGCCTGAATGACACAGTTAAATGCTGTGTCTTACCTGGCCAATATAAGAGGAAGTTATCTTCTTCTGATTGCATTTTGTATAATGAAATGATCTATGACTGACAATTTGACGTATTTAGTTCTTCTAGAACTAAAGACTTCTTTTAGAATTAAATACTTTCTTTTAGAACTAAATTTAGTTCTTTTAGAACTAAATACTTTTTTCTTCATTTAGAAGAACTAAATGTTTAGATTTTAGAAGAGCTAAATGTGGTTGGTGAACTGTTTTCATACTGCCTTTTTCCTGTTTTCATTATGATCATATACTCATGAAAATATCAGAGAAAGCAATGTGAGGCTAAAGGTAGAAAAGTACAGACAGTAATAACATTTTCAGAAAGTTCAGAGTCATATGATTCCTAAATGTGTTTTGCAGCTAGCTTCTAGATAGTAAATCATTATTTAGTCAGACTATGAATAGTGGAAAAAAAAATCCCCTTTTATTGTAAATAATAACTTAGGTTCTTTTACTACGTCTGCTTCTTTAAAAGAAAGAAAACACATCCAGCTCTTAAGCTTTGTTTTTCATTGTGGTTTGTAGTGATATGGTTAGGAGAGGTACATAATAAATTAATGATAGGAAATAGCAGAATAGGTCAAGGTCACTTTGTGCATAAATTGGAGGTCTAGGAGTTGTACATTTTGTGCTATCTGGCTTATACCACTTTATTGATTTCTCACTCAGAGGAAAAAGGAGAGAGAAGGTCTTTAATAGATTTTTATATCCTCAGTCTAATATATCCTCTAAATCCGCCTTTGTTCTGATCTTCCCACACGTTCGTGGCAATAGTAAAGTCCTGCTAAACTGCAGTGCTGTTATAACAAAATGACTCAAAAAACAGTGGTCATTTTGATCTCATAAAAAATATTTTCCAGAAAAATCAGAGAGACTTTTAGCCCACACAGCCAAGAGCGGATGGGCAGGGAAATCTCCTTTAACCTTTCATCTGATTCAGAAGCAGAAGCCCCGTTATCACCTGCTTTCTCCACCAAATTTCAGCGCCTTTACAAAGAGCACTGCAGTGCAGTGTGCAAGCTTGATTACCACACCCATAGGTAAAGCTTAGCAATAATGCCATATAGTGGATAGATACAACTGAAAAATAATTCACAATAAGGTCAAGGTAGAAACAGATCTCTGTGAGTCAGTTACAACTTCTGAAGGGACAACACTGTTACAGATCATTGCTAGATAGGAGCAAACTTTTATACCTCTGCAGCAGTCTTTGACTCTTGGGGGGGACACCTAGCATCAGGATTAGCAGATGCAAAATAAATGCCAGCAAGGATGCTTGGTTACATGGGAAAGAGATCCTCTAATGAACATCATTAAGCAAGTTCCTCAAGGGTCCAACCATTAAAGGATGAATTGCTCTATATTTAATAATAGATTTATTTGGAAGGATTTTTAGTACTAAATGGTTAGCAGGGAGGGTGTCAGTATGATCATTTGTCTCAAAGGATGGTGTCAAACCCTAGTCTATCCACATGTTCAAATAACTTAGATCATGTAAACAAACAGAGGGCTTTATTGATCTATAGGAAACTAATGACAGCAGCCACATGGAAAACTACTTGATTATAGATCAGAAAACTTTTTTCTATTCTTTTTAACTTGTTTGGAGAAATAGAAAAATATAGACAGCCTGTACTGACTTTAGGAAGCTTTGAAGCATTAGCTTTTCATTTTTATTTCTGCCTGTTTTCTGTAATATAAGCTTAATTTCTCTGACTGTTCTTAAATACTTTTGTTCAAGCTTCTTGAACAGTATAATTAAATGCTTCTTGAGCTGAGGGGAAGGGCAACATGTGACACCACTTTCTAACACTATTAGCAGCGCGCCAGAATCATCGTAGTGATGAGAGCCAAAAAACACATACTCTGGTACTGGATTTCTGGAAATAGTTGAGCGTAGGAGACGGTACCAGCTCCTCAGCCGTCCCATGGTCACAGCACAGCATGAAAGCTGAAGGAAGGGGACTGGAGATGAGCTGGGTCACACAGTAATCCAGAAATGTCAGTGCTGGCTGCCACTGCCACTCCCTCCCAGGAGAACAGGAGTTACCTGGCACAGCAGCCCCAGTGCGACGTGAAACACATGGTCTCAGGAAAGGAACGCGGACCTGTGCATGGCCTGACAGGCAATGTTGGTCTGTCCCAGAATCCCTGGCAAGGAAGTTTATCCACGTAAGAGACTGGGTTGCAATCCTTTCTGCTGTGTGCATGTTGGTACCATACGTTGCTTTGAGTGAAAGCCAGGATTTCCATCTCCTGTCAGGCACAGAAATTCCAATTATGTTTCCAATGAATTTCTGTTCACTTTCTTTGACTGAGTGGCAATGTCTATGTCTATACTGCTACATAAAAGGTGGCCATTGCAGATTTACCTTCTGAGTAATTTGTATTTATCCTCTTGCCACCAGCTACCTCAGAGCAGACTTCCCAGTCTCCCACTGGGAGTATCTCTGATACTTCCCCTGTTTTTGCGACCACAATTTTCCTCAGAATATGGCCTTTGTTAGATAATGGTGAAATATTGCAGTCTAGCAATCTGCTTCAGTAGAAAGGAACCCATTCCTTTCTTCCAGACAGACCCTCTCAGGTGGAGAAGAGGGTTTAACACACATCACTCCCATCCACAGCAAAGCTGCGTTTCTGTGAAAAATAACTGTCAGAAGTGCCTTAGTACCCTGGGAAGATGGCTCAGAGCTGACCAGTGGCCAGAGGTGCCTCAAATCCAGAAATCAGACTTAATAACAACCTGTAGATTGGTGCTTCTTGGTAGTTGGCTCCCACCTCAGATGATAATGAAACAGGAGATCAAGGAAAGGAACCAAAAGAGAAAATCCAACTGGTGAGGCCTGGCAATGATAATAAAGCAATGTTTAAATAATAGACTGTGATGATAATAAAATCATGCTGGTTTGGGAAAGCCCGAGACTTAAGGGTAATGTTTTATATAAAGCAGATAGTAGTTACTAAGGAGATTTAAACAATACAGGTCACAATTCCTGAATGTTAATGCAAAACAATAAGGGTATTCAGTTTGTATGAAGTATGTTATTAAATTCGTAGGCAATTGTTTAGGTGATTCAGAATGATTAAAAGTAGTATCAATACTTTTATAAAAGAATTTCGTATTAAAATAGGAGCTTTTTTGCATTTCTCATTAGTTGGGTCTACAGGCTTCATTGGTCAAGATCAGCAAGCACTACAAGAAAAATATTGTTAATCTGAGTAAGAGAAAAGAATGATAACTTAAAGATTAGGTAATTATTTTATTGCAGTTCCTGGTTTATCCACATTAGCAAGTAATAAATGCAGGAACACGTGGCACATGAAGTTGACCGAATTCTTAGTCCTTTGTCTAACAATGCCTATTATTTGAAAATAAAAAGTAATTTGAAATGGCTTCGAAGTTCTGGCATATGGATTTTAGATATGTTGAAATGTTTTAAGTGCAGGTTAAACTAATGATAAATGACTAATATATCAAGAGAGAGTGAAGTGTCCTTTGGGTAATTTCTGCATTAGTAGGAGGTGAGACAGTCAACAGGTGGGTGGTGAGGGAACATTCATATATATTTAGTTGATATCACACAGAGGACAAAGCCTGACAGGAACCTTGAAGTTTAGCCTGCAAAGTTTGACAACGGAGGTGTGCCATCATTCAGGTTTGCTGTTGATTTAACTTTGGTGAGTTCAGACTTCAGGAAGAGAACATAAAAACTGTCATACTTGAGGGCAGATTTACCTAGCACACCACCAGTCCACCAGCAGGGACCAACAGCAGATGCTTAAGAGCATTCATGGCTGGTTTCACCTTATCTCACCATTTTGTCCTCACATCAAGCAACTTCAGAATACCACAAAGGGGACAGAATGGGGAGACTAGCCAGTGGGGGAGGGCCATACAGTATCATCCAGAGACATCTGAATAGTTTCCAAAAGCTGTGCAGATACATTGACAGAGTACTATGTTTAAGTTAAGCAGTGGGTTGGACTAGATGATCTTTTGAGGTCCCTTCCAACCCCTAATATTCTGTGATTCTGTGAACCCATCTGTCAGTTCCACTGGTGATGGTTGAAAGATCTCCAGAAAGCACTAGGTTGCAGGATCCAAACTGTGCATATAGTAGGGTAATACAGGATCATGCTAATTGATCAATTGAGGCTTTATAGGCTATGCTGACTTCCTCAGATAAAGAAGAAACAAACTTTTCCAATCCCTGAAGCCAAATACAAACTTAGTTTTAATAACAGAACATCTTTGGCTAATGGCTCACCATCCTACACAGTACTGTTCTTTCAGTGTCTTTATTAGTGAGGAAAAAACAGTTTGTCCCATTCTGCAGACAAGTTTTCTCTTACACAAAATGGCTCCAAAGCTGTTTATTCTTGTTCTATACCTTGTCTTCAAGACTGCTTATGCATTTTGCATTATACAGCTTGCTGCTAAAGTGCATTTGTTATGTCAGGCTGTATCAAGTTTATGTCTTGAGATCTGACCATGCTTCTTTCAGCTTGCTCTGTACCTTTCTCAGGGGCATGATGGACACACCCTCAGTAACAGTGGTGGAGCATTTATGTACCTAAGCCTTGTTCACTGATCATGGTTAGAGCGTCTCCATAAGAAACCAAAAGCATAAATTTCCTTTCTTCCAGTCCACATCCTCTCACCACTGAGCTACAAGAGACAAGCACAATCAGCTAAACTCCCCAGTGAGAGCAGCTGCTGTTCTTTCTGCCAAAGCCATTTCATGTGGTATAGTTACTATGATTTGGGTCTCTCTGGTGATATAGGTAAGTTGAGGGGTGGGTGGATTTGAGGCAGGCTTGAGTGGAATCTGAGCAAAAGATACTCCATTCAGTTTGGCTAATACCTTGGGACAGTCCCAACAGCCAAACTACAGGCCCAGCTGCTGGCAAAAGGAGCAGCTGGCAGGTGCTAAGGTAGCAGTCCTCCTACGCTTCTTAGCCCCAAAAAAGTAAATGCTGACTAACCAACAGCTTACATCTATACTGTTAAATGCATCTGCTCCAGAAAAAGAAAAAAAAAAGATCATATCTCCAAAACAAGAGCTACAAAGAGGCGTGTATTCACATTACTGCAAGTGCGTCCCTTTGTAGAGCAGATTAGTGTGTTCTTGCTGCCCAGCGTTTACCCTGCGTTGTCCCCTGTGCACTCTCCTTCCTAAAGTCTTGTGTAGGAGCCTGAGGAGAACACAAACCCAGCCTGGACTTTATCTGTGAGAGAACTAAGGTGGGTCCTTCCAAGGCAGAGACCACAGTGGGACTGACTTTTATGCAGTGCTATAATCAAACACCAGGGTATGAATTGAGCAGTTATTTGACAATAGACACAACCTCATTTTAGGACTTTTATTTACTTTGTTAAGTCAGGACCACATTCAAAACCCGCCTGGACACGTTCCTGTGCGCTCTACTGTAGGTGATCCTGCTCCGGCAGGGGGGTTGGACTAGATGATCTTTAAGGTCCCTTCCAACCTCTAATATTCTGTGATTCTGTGATTCTGTGATTTAAAACCCAGATATCATCAATGCTTATTTATGCATGTGACATTCCAGTAAAAAAGTTCTGGAAGTACTGTAAATGCCATAGCCCTTTCTGGATTAAATTTTATTGAGTTTATCCAAAAGTGAAGTGTTGCCTACTTGCTTTCTAGTTTCTCTCTTCAGCTAGGAAGGGTAAAAGTATTCAAGATGACTTTGAGAGCAGTAATGTCTCAACTACTTTGGTTTTTTGGCTGGTGCACAGAATGACTGCAAAAGCTTCACAGAGGAAAACTGTTGTTTATATAAAATTGGCTTTAAGACTGATGTAACTACACTGACTTTTCTGGAATTTGTCCAGGGCTTCATCCTATTCTGAATCAAACCCAATAGCTCTCACATCATGAGTGTTTTATTTGGAAGAGTCTAATCTTAGTTTTATTTACACTGGGGTCGACTGTGCAGATTTTACTCCAGAAGTTGTAAAAGACACACAATTGCAATTTTTTTTTAGATATGAAGTATTTTAGATATGAATTATTTAGATATGAATTTGGATTATTTTCTTTTTAAAAAAATATTCTTTAAAACCAAGCAGGAGTCTGGCAAACCACTGCATCTATCTACACGTTGCTTAGACATAACTACACTGCACATAGTAATTCTGGTTCAAAACCACCACAAGGCAAAGCAGTTGGATTGTGGTGTAGGTACTCTCCTATACAGTTAAAGGATTTCACTAAAGCTAGTTTAGGGTGGGAAGATCAAACAGATCTAGTGTATCTTCTTGTGAACATGTGGAAACACAGCCAAAGTGTAGCTCTGGGCTGAAACATGCAATGTAAAATTGACATTGTGCCGTTACCTAGTGTGTTCCATTTATCAGTGAAAAATGGTGTTTCCACCTTATGATTTTCCAAATGAGATCTGGGATGAATATTGCAAATCTCGACATTTTGATCTTCCTATGTAATCACTCATAAATTCCTATAGTGAAAATTTTACTTAAACCTTTTTACTAGAGTCTTTTTTTGAGTCATAGAAGTTAGCTCCTGTAATACCAGATGTACAGAAAATAGGTCCACTGAATACAAAGGATTGTTCTAAGGCTTTAATTCAAAACAGAGCCAGCAGTAAAGGGGTTTTTAACTTTCATGTACAAGTGAAAAAATACAGGCACTAGAAATACGAAAGCTTGTTTGTTCTGCATTCTTCATCTCCTCTCTCATTACCAGACTATTTTTGCAATAGATATTGTAACTATAGCAACATTCTTTAATGGATAAATAGCATATTAGCAACTGGGCTAAGATGGCTTTTGCAGAAGTAAGCTCAAGTAGAACAGTTTGCCAGTTTACCTTCTCCTTATATATGCATGTGTTGTAGTGGAATAATTCAGAACTTCAGATCATGTGTCATTTTATCTCCATTATAAGTACATTTTATTTGTTTTCAGTGTTCACAGCTATATTTCTGTGACATTATTAAAAAGCATATGCTATACTATGGAGGAGGAAACGAAAAAAATTGCTTTCTTTATTGAGTCTTCATTTACAGAATGTTTCTGTCCTATATTTTGTCCTATTTGAAAGTCACTTTTTTACCGGCTTAAATAAATATGAACTAGTTTTACATGCACATTTTTATTAGCTACTTAAATATCACAGATAACAAGTGTTAAAATATTTACTTTCTGCAGATTATGCAAACTAAGTGGCTGCTTTTGTTACCATTGAAGTTAATGGGAGATTTGCCACAGACACCAGTGGGAACAGGATCTGGCCTTCAGGAACTCAAAAATGTAATCAAAGTAAATATGTGTTTTTCTTTTTCAAATAGAACTATGATTAAGCTACGGTTGTTTCTGTGCTGATAGGAGTCTTCAAAGGAAGTCAGAGCAGCAATTTTTCAAGTGAATGGTGTCACTTGACTCTAAAAACATCTGGGTTGCAAATTCTGCAGCAATTTTTAAATGTTCAATGGACTGAGACCACATCAACAATGAATTTCATTAAACAGCCACAGGACCAGAGTCTCAGATCAATCTGCTGCAGAATCTGAAAGAAGGATGAAAGTATGACTTTTCAGGAATGCCAGGCATCACATTACTTCTAGCTGTAGTTAGATCTGAGACAATTAGCACAGAATAGCCTGCTATAATACTACATTACTGTTTCCTTGGGGAGGCATCCGAGTTGCTAGGGGTTTAGTCTTTGTCACATCACCCATAATTAGCTTTCTGAAGTTCTCTTGCTAGGAACTGATGCCTCTGGCAATCAGTGGTGTGGTGGTAAATAGAATAATGGGTGAACCCTTCCCTGATGTCCCAAGCTGGACAGCGGAAAGTGTCAAAATTTTAAAAATTATATTTTTATTTACACTTCACCATCAGTGAAAATGGCATGTCCGATTCTGAATCTGACCCATGTTTTGCCAATTTCTAATGGAGGTATTTCCAGAAGTTGCATGGGAAAGCGTGCCTGTGGAGTTTTTGCTGTTATAAGATATAAATATCAAAATTTTTGTTTTGTTTTCAGCTGAAGGAATGTGATTTGGTTACAATGGCAAGCTTTTTAAAGATATGTATTGTATCCTACAGTTGCCAATGTGTTTTAGGACCATCAAATTTCTGTGGAAGATGGATGAGGCTGCCCTGAAAGTGCCCATGTTTAATCAGGCTGGCTGTGACAATTTGTCTCAGATTCTTTTGCAGACGTCTTAGATACAGCATGAGTAAATATGGGCCAACTTCTGCCACTCTAGGCTGTGCCACAAAACCTCTAATTTAGGAAATGCAGTGCTGACAGCTTCTAACTCAGTTCAGGAAGGAAGGAGTGGAGGAGTGGCTCAATGAGGACCATAAGACAGACAAAAAATGAGAAGTGGCATGAAGTTGTGCTGAGTCAGTATATTCCCACAGAAAATTAAAACAGACATTTTTCCTTTTTTCCTAGGGAGGTTCTGAGTCACAAAGAACCTACTCATCTATTTCATCTATTGTGTATCATATTGCTTGGAGGAGGATGAAAAGAAAAGAGGAAGATGAGAGGTAATTTGGAAGAGAAGAGCTGTATCAAAATATTTCCTCCTCAGGCTTAACATCTAATCCATCTCTTTGTGCTACTCTAATTGAGTTAATTTCTTACGATACGTTAAGTTAGGAGAAAATGTTCTTGTGCAGAAATATTTACTGGGAGTAGAGATGGCATGAGGCTGGTGTGGCAATCCTATAGCTAAAAAAACTCCATTCAGATCCTGACTTGGGTTACCCATGCATCAACCTTACAGAGTGGGACTAGTCCTCAAGTATTCAGAGTAGATGTTGTGAAGAAGGAAAAAAACTCTCTCAGTTGTGTTTTTGTATGTTTGGGGAAATGATGTAGCCTAAAATTAAATGTGAAAGTTAATGTATGTGGCATTCATCACCATGATATGCCTGTTATTGACAAGGTATTATTCATTGACAGTTTAGCTGGTACAGATAAGTGAATGGGCATAATATAATTTCTCTAGCTCCTTGGGACTTCAACTTAGTTCGACTTAATATTACATAATATTCTTTCAAAATTAGCACTTCATAAAATATGCATGTATGTATGAAATTAATTCAAAAACAGCTGAGACATCACAGAACATAGGGAAAAATATTAATGAGCAGAATTCCTTATTTCTTGCTGGTCAATTTTCAGCCTAGTTTCTCTTTTAATATTTTGTGAATGACTTGAAATCAGACATTAGATTACAACCTATGCAAAAAAAATCCGAGTGGAATAATGGTTGATTAAATACTAATTTACAATAGGTTAGAGTTACAGCACAACTTGGCTTGCTTATGAGGTGGAGACAAACAAACTGTGAGAACTTCAACACTCTTCAAAGACTACAGAACAACAGAAGGACTAAGATCTTCCTTCTTCTTTGCACTTACATTCATAAAATTAGAAAGAAATTCAGGGAGTCATCTGATAATTATTCCCAATCCCAACTCCAGGAAAATATCCAGTCATTTTTCCCAGTCCCTTGGTAAGAAGAATGATATGTGTAGGTACCTGACAGGTGTAGTGGAGTAATGGAGTCATTCCTAGGCTCCTGTCCAGCTGCCAAGGCCCCCAGGGGCCCTTTCCCCAGAGCTGCTCCCCAGGTAATCTCTTCCTCTGCCTTTGTCTTTCAAGAGACTCTTCCCTCCCAAGTGCACAACCTGTCCTTGATGAATTGCACAAGGTTCCTGTTGGTCCATCCCTTCTGTCTGTCTAGGTCCCTCTGGATGGCAACACTACCATTGGGCATATTGAATGGTTGCCTCAATTTCAAGCAATCTGCAGATTAAACAAGGCTGCCCTTTATCGTCTCCTTCAGAACGTTAATAGTGGTGTTACACTTCACAGAACCAAGGATGGATAGACTCCTGTGGTACCTACCTTGTTGCATCCTCCAGGCAGAGCACAATGCACCGGCTGTGACTCTCTGAGCCTGACCATGACTTCTGGGGGTTTTCCTGCCAGCAGAGTGATCTTGGTGCAGGGTCAGACAAGCTGCAGAGCCAGCCTGGCTGAGGGGACATCAGCATGTACCTGGGATAGATAAAGGAGAATGGGAGCCCAGGGTCAGTAAGCCAGTCAGTCTTGTCAGCTTCACTGGGTGAACCTGTTCTTATGCAACCGAACACTGTATGACACTAAAACATTTGGCTTCTGAGCATCCATTCTGACTGATTTTTCAGAAAGACTTCCCATTTTGCCTCCTCACTGAAGGTGGGGTAAATATTGAAGATCATCAAATCAGTTGGAGCAACTGACTCCGCATGGGGCGAAGAAAACAAATGAAGCAGAAGATACAATCTGACCAAGTTACCAAGTATCATTGCATATCCAAGGAAGCCAACAGTTTTTTAAGGTGTCAATCATAAAAAATGAAAAGGCTTTATACATAAAAGTCCATATAAACTTGTATATATGCATGCATAGGTGCATCTCTGTATGAATACATATAAATTTGTATGCATGTATTTAGCTTATACATTATTTAGTAGGATAATTTCTTGAGGTTGGTTTGGTTTGCCAAGCATTTTAGTACTCTTCTTTCTGCAAAGCTTTTATTGTGATTGTGTATGTAGGGTAATGATAGTTAGTGAGTCTTAAAGACTCGCCTTATAAAAGGTGAAAGCTTTTAAAGACTAAGAAACCCATCATAAGGTCTTTTTAAACTACTGTTGATCACAGGAAATTTAAGCTGATCTATTTGTTTACATTCACCCAAAGCAAAAATACAGTGTTCTATAAAATGATGAATAAAATGATAAAGGAGAAAACAGTGCTGGGATGTCTGCATGACAGGAAAATCATGAATAGCAGAGTGTGAGGGGGTGGGGAGTAGCAGGGGAATGATGAGTGTTTTCCAGATTTAAATACCACTAAAACAGTCCAAATTAGAATTAAGGAGACACTTCTTATATATATATGATTTTTCATGATGGTAAAATACGTCTTTCCCTTGTTGAAAAAAATTATGTGCCTTTTTAGAGGACATGAATTGAGGGTGGTTATTAGCCATTTCTATTCTCCTTCCACATGCAGATATACACATTGATTATTCCTGCTGGTTTTACTAGCAGTGGTGAGCCTAAAGCCTCATACATCACCCTGCAATGCTATCCTGAAAAAAATGTTTTTATTACTGACACACCAGAGAATTCTCAGTGAATTCGCTTACACCTGTTCTCTTTGGTGGTGTTGTTATTTATCAGGATTTTTAAATCTGTTAAAATGAATCCTTTGGTCACAGAAGCACAAGCACAATTGTGGTCTTCACAAAACGGTATGGAGATATAGTTACAAAAGGCCTGAAAAAAGAGAAAGGCACTCAGAGACATAGCCAGTGAGGGAATCTTGCATATGCTTAGTTTTGTTCACACATTTATTTATCAAACTATTTTCAATATTCTCTAAAGTAAAATCATAGAATCATACATTAAACATTTTTGTTACTTTACGAAATAGCTTGGAAAGAAGACTGATTTGCTGCCTCATCTTCTTTACTCATGATTTAATTGAAGTATTGCCTTATTTAGTCCCAATTCACCCTTCTCTCTTTTCTTTCCTTCTTTCTTTGTCTCTTCTTTCCCTCTTTTTCTCCTTTCTCTCTCTTTTCTCTCTCCCTCTCTCTCCTCTCTTCCTCCCTTTCTCTCCCTCTTCCTTCAGGACAGACAAGCAAAGCCAATCAGTATTATGCTAATTGTTATGCGGGCACTACACTTGTTTCCCTGGTTTTTCTCCCCATCGCTGCCATCGCTTGGTACTCTCAGCAGCCTGGTGCTACATGAATAGCTTGGCCTATGGGGACCTTTCTGTCTGGGACAGTACCATTCTATCCAGACAGGGAGAGATGGGGTTTTTTGTTCTTTATGAATAAAAAAAAAGGGGGAGGAGGGAAAAAAAAAAAAAAAAAAGACAGACCTTGCTGCAGCCCTTCACTTAGGATTCCTTCTCAGGAATTCCAGCTGCACACTCTGAAGGGGCTCATGGCAGTGATTATTCCAGGCATAAATCATCATTCAATAGCTTAATGTTCACACACCAGTTCTGTAGGGATTCGTTGGTAGTGGTTTGTTGTGGTTTGTTTTTTTTTTTACTTTCATATACTGTACTATTTGCTTGCAAATCATAATCTAATACAGCAGTTGTGAGGGAAGATCAGATATAGTAAATACTTTGTTTTAAAATAATTGCTGATTTGAGGAGTACCTTTGAGAAATTATGAACAGCACAGCTGTTAGTAATAGCAATTATTTATGTATTGTGTTTTACCTGTATGGAGGGATGTTTTACTCAGCCACTGTTCACTTCCTCAAGATACGTTCCCATCTGCAGTTTTACAGCTATGTTGTGATCATTTCCGTGAGAACAATTTTGTTTTACAAGAAGCTTGTTTCTTAAAAATAATTGTCAAAATATGTCCTCTAATTTCTGAAAAGCAAGACACAAAGGTGAGCTAGAACTGATTGGTTTGCTCAATAAGAGGTTAACACAGAGCATGCCCTAAAATCTGCTTTGTTGCAGCTCAGCTCAGAGTCTTCGTAATTAATATTTCTTAACCATCTACATTTTGTTCCTTCTATATACAATGGACACCAAGAGTTTCATCATGTGAATATTCTGCCTAATGAAAATGTTAAAGCTACAGTTCTTTGTAACCAAATATTATTTTCTTGAATTGAAATCTTTCATCTCCATAATTATCATACATATATCCCTGATGTACTTCATGGTCTTCTTTGCCTATAATCAAATATCCATAGAACTAAAAATAAAATCCTGTGCTAAGCACTTCTGCCAACAGCATTTCACAGATTAAAACTCAAAGAGCAGATAATTCTTGTGTTGCTGTTTATTAAACTGAAGAAGGTCACTGCACACTGAAGAGTCCAGTGGCATGTATGTATATATACTGTAACAGAACTAATAGGGTTTTTTTCTGAATAGCAATGCAACATACCACACTCCTGATAGAAAAATGTGACCTATTAACCTAGTTAGCTCACTATAAACTAAGAGCACACTCAGGGAGGCAAATATATTTCTCATCCTCGTGTTGACAATACTTTAAAACCTTTTAAACTGAGCTAGGCATTCTTGGAGAAGGGGGCAGATGTATTCTATCCCCTTTCCCCCTCTCCTCCCATTGCCATTGCCCACTTTGGGGTCTGCACTCCAGGAGGAGCTGCCCCACAATGCATCCCCTCCCATCCCTCCTGTGCAAGGCTGCACCCAGCTCTGTATTAAAATATTGCCTCTTTAGATGGTGAGAGACACCCTCTGCTTCCCTATTGACTGGCCAAGATCTTTTATTAGAGCTAAGACTACGTATGCAAGCTGCCAGGCTTCCAAAATATCAACTCTGTTTACCTGATGGGCCAGCCAGAACTGGAGTTCAGCAAAGGTAAAGTATATAAAAAACTTGGAGAGTTTTGGCCTTAAATGACACACCAGAGATCACAGAGGAGGTCTGTGGCAGAACAAGCATGGGCTTGCAAATCTCCAAAGTGTGGGGCTCCCTAATTACTCCCTAATTACTTCCTACAGGGATAGTGAGTTTATTTTACCCAAAAGTCTGATGGCTTTTTCACCAAAGAGACTTGTTTTCACTGTGCCTCATTAGAGTCTGTCCTTTCTTCACTCTTTGTCGTTACAGATACCATTATGCCTTTGGCTTTTTTTACAACTCATGTACAGGAAACCATGAGCCTTGGGAGCATGACCTTGGGAGACAGTCCATAGGCACAGAGTATTCCCTTGGGGAATCATCTGGCTGGTCTATGGTCACTTAACATGGTTTATGCATTGCTTTGTCTAAGCAGCAGATGAAAATCTTCATGCAACAGGGAAACCTGCAATCTAGTCTTATTTCTAGTACAACAATGTGTGTGTAAACATAAAATATTGCCTAGGAGAAGACAGCATTAGGAAAGCAACCAAAGATCTGGGTGTACAGTACCTGACACCTGCTGCTGACAGTGCAAGCATTCACTGATGGATAATATTAATTTACATCACTATTTACTTTTCCATTTGACAGAAAATTATAATGACTTTTTGGATAGTAGCTACCCTTTCTAGGAGAGCACTTATGTCTCCAAGTACCTATTACAGTTCCTTAAAGATTCATGTACTAAGAATAGCTTTCCAGATTTCAAAGTGACATATTGCAGTATAGTAGAATCATAGAATCATAGAACGTGTTGGGCTAGAAGGGACCTTTAAAGGTCATCTAGTCCAACCTCCCTGCAGTGAGCAGGGACATCTTTAATTGGAACAGCCTGACCTTGAATGTCTCCAAGGATGGAGCCTCCACCACCTCTCTGGGCATCCTGCTCCAGTGTTTCATCATCCTCATTGTAAAGAACAATTTTCTAGTATCTAATCTAAATCTACCCTGCTCTAGTTTAAAACCATTGCCCCTGGTCATTACAAACCTTCGTGAACAATCCCTCCCCAGCTTTGCTGTAGCCCCCTTCAGGTGCTGGAAGGCTGCTGTAAGGTCTCCCCAGAGCCTTCTCTTCTCCAGGCTGAACAACCCCAACTCCCTCAGCCTGTCCTAGTACAAGAGGTGCTCCAGCGCTTTAATCATTTTTGTGGCCCTCCTCTGGGCCTCCTCCAACAAGTCTATATCCTTCTTGTGTTGAGGTATCCACATTTGGATGCAGTACTCCAAGCAAGGTCTCACCAGAGCAGAGCAGAGGGGCAGAATCACTTCTCTCGACCTGCTGGCCACACTTCTTTTAATGCAGCCCAGGATGCGATTGGCCTTCTAGGCTGCCAGCACATATTGCTGGCTCCTGTCCAGTGAGGTCTCACCAGAGCAGAGTAGAGGGACAGAGAATTGCAGACATCGTTATTTTAGCTGTTTTCATTATATAGAAATACCAGGGGGAAAAAATAATCCAAACATGGCCTTTTAACACTCCAATCTGTTCCCCACACTCTGGCTAGATTGTTATTTTCACTTCAAACATGGACATGACAAACTTGTCCTGCAAAGATGGTGTTTGGTGGCAACCGCAACCAGGTCTTGAGACAACATTCAGATGATCCCAGCTAAGGAATCACAGGACTTTGTTGCCTTTAAGGATGAACATACTTGGCACTTGGGTTAGCAACACCTTCCAGTGCTTTCCTAGTATTCCTACATGCTCCTCCTGATTTTGGGAGCTGTCACAATTTTGGTGTCTGTTGGACAATCCATGTCTCTGGAACTGCATTTGGGAATATGCTGAACTCAGATTGGTTTTCTAGCCCTGCAGCCTATGAGCTGTAAGTGGACGTGACATGGTAACTGTCTTTATTATACGGAGAGACAAAACGTGAGAAAAGGAAAGTGACTGCTGCTGTTCTTGTCTGCCTTTCCCCACCAATTGCTGACTCCATGCACACTCACTATAGCCTGCAGTGGACTGTGTCACACATTGGTGCGAGCTCTGAGGTAAAGTCCTCACCCACACTGTGCCACAGATCTATTAATTAGATTACCAGTAAACAGGCTCGTTTTTGACATGCCTGCATTCAAAGAGTGGTGTGCAGAGGGTGAACTTTAGGACAGATAGGCAGCGTGTAGTCCAGCAGCTCCCCATGGGAAGAGAGTTGAAAAATAAGACAGAATTTCCCAGGTGCAGGGAGAACTTCACGAGGTACCTGTCAGCCCATTTCTGCAGCTTGTCAAGGTCTCCTGGGATGGCAGCATGACCCTCTCACATATCAGCCACTCCTGCCATTTTTGTGTAATCTGCAGACTTGCTGGGGCTACACTCTGCCCCATCACCCAGATCATTAATGGAGATGTTAAACAGGACTGGAGATGTTATATAGCACTGGACCCAGTATTGACACCCGGAGTAAATCATTAGATATCGGTCTCCAGATATCACTGTTGTGAGTGCACTGTTCACTCCTGACCTACATACTCTGCAATGGTTGTGCAAATTCCTACACGAACAGAGTCCACCTGTGTTTTGAAGTACTCCACACACACCATACTGGGGTATAAACGGTTGTGAGAATGCGGCGCAAAAACGAACCGAAAGTTCACTACCCTCCAGACCCCTCCCATTCCCGTATCCCCCTTCCCACAACAAGCTCAGGCACACTCACTTTATGTTGGGAGCTGGCTACAATGAACTCAGCTGCCTATTTTCCTTTTGTGCCTCTGGCACTGGAAAACCTCTCCCTTCCCTTTCCCTACTCTATTAGGAGCTCTTTCACCTGACCCTGAGAAGCAACAAGTCTTGTTTCTGCCTGTGATCTTGCTGGACAAAACAAGAAAAAACTAATTCAAAAAGGTTGATGGTAAGCAAAGATCCCACAGGTCTTTGCAAGTAGTTGAAAGAGAATCACAGTCTTCAAGAAATTGACCTGGATGCTAGTTTGGCCTCTTCTATTTTTTTCTTTTCCTTCTACTGACTCAGGAAAAATGCACCAGTGAAGATGAGAGTAACACCAATAGAAATAATAACAAGAATAATGTACATTTTGCCTAAAAGAGAGTAATTTTTGTATATATGTTAAATTACTATCTTTAATCCTTTCTGCAGTTGGGTCCACTATTTCTTGTGCTCTTCATGGTTACAGTAACATTCTGCTGGTACAAATGTAAAGTTAGTTGTCAGAAATAGCTAGAACGGACAATAAATTTCATGGCCAGCTTTAGGACATCCTTTTTATTGTGCTGCTAAGCCTGTCTGAATCATACTTTTCCCATGAAAGCTGCTAGAAGTTCTAAACAAGGAAAATTCAGCATGTTGCTCTAATTGCATATTGAAAAACTGTCCTCGGTCTAATAATTGCAGGTTTCTTTCAGGAACCTGAGAATATGTTTATCATCTGTCTTTTAAAAGAAAAAGCAAATAACCATGATTTGTGAGGAAGGTGTGAGTTCAGAGCAATTCTGGGTCAACTCTTCTGAAATCAACATGTCCTTTTTCAATTTTGCTTTAAATGCAGAGTTCAAAAACTCCATTTACAGTGGCTACAAATGGTTACTTTACTACAAGTCTGTTAAACTAGCCCCGAGCCACAAATTCTCATACAGAACTGCAATGCAGAATGTTTTGCATTCAAAAGTCCTACCTACTGGAGTCGAGTTACTCATGCCTATAAGCTTTGTTGTCCACTGTAGCATCTCTTCATAATGGCTGTCGAAAATAACGAGTAAAATGAGGTTACTGACTAGTCTTACCACATTCTGCAAAGTGTGCTTGGATAGCCATGGACCAGTTTCAGGGCAAAGCCTGCAGATGCTGTGGCCCCACTGTAACGCGCCTACCTAAACCTGGTACATGGCAGCTGGAAGACTCCCAAGCCTTGAATCTTGTTTTACTACCATGTGCTGACATATCCCCATCCACTGAAGTTACATAGTGTCACAACAGTGTTTTCTTTCACCAAATAAAAATGCCTGTTACATGCCTGCTTCCAGCTGGAGTTATCAACTAGTTAACAATGAATTATGGAACAGTATTAAAGAGCTCAAGTGGCATTCCAGTCACGTGTTCACAAAAGAGAATAAATACCTTTGTATTTATTTCAGGGAAATAAATTCCCAAATCTAGACATTTCAACTGCAAGTGTCAAAATACTTGCAATAAATAATGGGGGGAAATAGCAAATTGTAACAAAACACAGAGCACACCCCTACTACCCTGTAATTCCATCAAGGTGTTGATAATCACATTTATTATTGTAACCCACTTGCTAGAAATTAGAGCCTAATCACTAAAGCTATGTAATATTATTTTTTATTTCTTTATTCAGATAAAGACAATACTGGTCTGGTACAAAAGGGGAAATTATCATTCCTGGGTTTTATTTTGATACAAGGAGGGAACTTAATAACACCACTTCATTTTTTTTTTCCTGTGGGAAGCAATATGTAAAGATAAAGAAGTTGTGGACATGATAGACTGCTTTAAGACTAGGGCAGTTTTCTGGTTTTAATTAAAAAAAGAAATCTCTCCTTTCCCCTCCCAAGGAAATTTACATATTAAAAAGCTACAGAAATGAGGTTTATATTTATTCTTTATGGCTATGAGGTGGAGGAGAGGGCAGTTATTGTTCAGCATTGACATCAGCCTTAAGACTGCAGACCTTTACAATAGAATTAGACTTTCGTGTTGCATAATGAGATTCATTATAATTGACATGCATAATTCCAATCATGTTCTGTGTTGATTCAGTCTTTTGTTGTCAAGACAGCCTGTTATTACATACTGAACTAACCTTACTCACATAAAATGATTGAAACAAAACATCTTCAAAGGTTGCTGGTTTGGGGGTTTCTTTTTCTTAGATGAATGCAAGGTACCCTTTCTCTCTCCACACCCACCTCCCCCGCAGCATTTTCTCAGTGAAGCCAGAAAATCCAATGTGTAGTACAGAACAGTGTTTCCTTAGTGAGAAAAAATATTCTCAAAAGGTGATCCCACAGGACAGTTTTATGAATGTTCTCTCTACATTATAGTGTAGGAAACAACACTATAATAAATATATAAATTAATAAAGGCAGAAATCCATCTCTGGTATTCCCAGAGCTGAGAAGCATGGCAATTAGTAAAGACTATCAAGGCTGTTAATGTTAATAAAGTGCCAATCAAGGTCACTCATGGGTACTAATTCACTAAAATATGGCAAAACCAGAAGGCTTGACCTTTTCAGCTGCTCTGCTTTTTTTTTTGCCTTTTTTTTTAAGAAATAATGGAAAGTTGGTCGCACAATAACACAAATTTTTGCTCCTAATTCATTTGAAATGATACCAGTGCTTTGACACTAGCTCTTCTTGAACAGTTTCTCACCAGTAGAACTGAGAACAATTGACACTAGGTTTACAAAGGGAACTCAGATGCCTCTCAGTTCACAGGATCACAGAACGGTTGACATTGGAAGGGGTCTCTTGAGGTCATCTTGTCCTATCCCCAGCTCAAGAAGGCACACCTAGAGTCCATTGCCCAGGACAATGTTCAGATGGCTTTTGAATATTTCCAAGATTTCACAACCTGACTGGACAACCTTGTGCCACTGCTTCATCACCTTCACAGTGAAAAAGTGTTTCCTGATGTTCAGAGGGAATCTCCTGAATTTCAGATGGGGCCCATTGCCTCTTGTCCTGTCTCATATTCTGGTATCTATCAGGACACTTACAAAAAACTCATTCACCTCATCTGTAAAACTAATGGATGGGGAATTCCGCTGGCCAAAGACATCTGTGGTGGAGACACAACATCTGGGTCGGTTAACAACCTTCATAATTAGTAGAGAAAAATAGGTATTTCTAGGGAAACATTCATCGTGTTCTAAAAAAGGCATCTATAATAAGTCAGATGTAACACATTTGTAAAACTCCCGTTAGTTCCACTGACTTTCAGGGCAGTCTAAGCTCTCTTCTTGCAGGTGTAGACATCTGTATGGGAACACTGCCTGGTGTTCTTTCAAGACTGTATATACACTGGCAAGGTCACGGAGACATGTGAACAACCAGGGATGTTCAAATATTGCTAGACAAGTAACCTAATTTTCCCTACTATTTGGCAAGAATCACAAATTAGACATTCCCTTATTTCTCCCATGTCCCATATATGCAGACTGCTCTGGTCCTAGCAGAGCACACACCTTGGAATTACAGTCTGTCTCAAAAGCATAAATGTCCGCATAATTATCAGTGTGCCTGTCTCTTAGGAGACAATAATGAAAGGAAATCAAGCTGGAAGCAGAAGGGTCATATGCTAGTACTTACTTTTCCCACAAAACAGTTGAAACAATTTCCTTTGTCTGAGCTACAAATGAAAATTGGCTTGAAGGGAAATGCCAGCGTCAGACAAAGTTCAATCAACAGCTCTGGCAGCTCTGGAGAGGCATACCAGAGAGGTTTCAGTGAGACCCATGTTGACCATTACTAGAAAATGAAAATGTAGCTGCCGGTAAGGCAGTCTGTCTGATTGCCATTTAACCAAATTAATCACCTGCCATGTCCCCTTGCCATGGGTGTACTAGCAAGAAATAACATCAGGGTCTGAGAGAATGGCTGTAAGGAGGTAGATCAAGAACAGGGCTTTCAGGTCAAAACCCAGGTGAGACTCAGACCTTGAAAGGAGAAGGATGAAGCAAAGTTAGGCAGGAAGGGGCTGGTACCTGCAAGAGGTAAGTCTTCATAAGCCTCTTGCAAAAGGCAGAGGATGGTACTTGCTAGTGGCCAGCTCAGCTTAAGTGAGGCAGATGGCCTCCTGCACAGCTCTGGTGCTTGCTCATAGGACTACTCAATAGTTGCTAAAAGAGCAACTTAGCTTTTTTTGCAGGGGTTGAGGACATGCTTTGAAGGATAAATTCAAAGTCCTAGCCCAGAGGAATGTCAATGCCCCGTACATGTTGATTGTTCTGTCTGAGCAGTCTGTATGTGCAGTTTATCCAGTGAGTTTGGGGGAAAATATAAACCCAAGGCTCAAATAAATAAAGTTTGAAGACAGGATGATGGCCAAGACTATCAAGAAAAGTCCACTCTTCATGGCAAACCACAAATGTATTCTTTGCCTTCTTATTTTACTCTTATTTTTTTTTAAAAGTGGTTACTTGGGGGATGCTGTGGCTTTTTGCAGTGGCTTTTCTCTGGCTCCAGAGTGTTGGCTTTCATGAGAGAAGCTGCTTGGCATGCTCTGGGATCAGCAAATTCCAGCACTTTCTGCATGATTGAAAACATTTACAGGCACTTTCTTCAGAGTTGAGACATTTATAATTCTTTCAGTCATGCATTTCAAAGACAATAAAATTGCATTGCAGCTTTCCTTCAGCCAAGAAGACAAATGAAAGGGAACAGGACCAGCAGACAGGATTTATAGGACTTACACCCTTCTAGAGCAGCGGTGAGGAGACAGCATCTACAGCATCATTGACATGAGGCAACTGCATCCCCCTTTTAGGCTGGGATTTAGTACAAATTCAGACAGTCAGCCTTAGCCATCTTAAGTGCCCACTACAGTCAGTGGAGATCTAGAGCTTGATTTAGTTGCCCTTTGTAATTCATAAGGTATTTGAACTGTCCTTGTGGAATGGTCTTCTGAAGTGGCAACTGGAAGCTAGGAGAAATGCATTAAGGCATCTAATGTGGCACTAGATGCCTATATTTAGACAGATGACTGCCACTTCAGATTGTCAGTATCTGTAGTCTGAGATGGTGACTGGTGGACAAACATACAACATATATTTCACACTTCTAAATTAAGGTGTCTGCACTTAAACTAAACTCACATTTAGGTCATCTAACTTCAGAGTGTCTTTTCTCGGGTTTTAATGAGAATTCTAGAAAAACGGTTCTCTTGGAGATCTTCATCTGTGTGACAAATCTGATAAAATCAGCCAACGGATGCTAAAGTTAACAGAGTGTGAATAGGGTATTTCCTCCATATCACAGTAACTCCCAGCAGAGAGGACACAGGTTGTTATCACCTAGTTTTCAGTCATTCCACAAAGTCCAAGATGTCCTGCCCCTTTCTGACTATGGCAGACAGTTCAAGAAGTCTGGAAACGCATGTAACCTCTCTCTGAGTAATGCCATAGGTATAAATTCATTTCTCAACAACACAGCTACAGCTGCCAAAAAGATGTTTGGAAGTAAATAGCAAGATAAATAATAAAAAGAACTGTAAATTCGTGGTCAGCATCAAAAAATAAGAAAAAAAAGTATTTTCATGAGCTTGACAATACATTGGTGATAAACCAATGTCATGCAGTTATTAGATACCGCAGGCAACTGTAACAATTTGTGGAGGTCTAGGACTACTGAACATTATGTTACTACAGATAAAAGGGGGGCTCCTTCACAGAATCACAGAATCACAGAATCCTTCTTACAGTTTTGTCTGACAGATTTCCTGTGTATCAAAGAAGGTAGTCCAGATAGTTACTTTTCTTCACAAACAGTACCACTCACTTCTGTATCAGATTAGATTAAACTTCTTTACTGTCATTTAAGATATATAATAATGTTTCCCTTTAATCTTTCTTGCATACGTGTGTGAAATGAGACACATAAGTACAATTTTTCATTGTCACTTGCTTTAAGAAATAAAAAAAGTGGTTTTTTTCCCCCAAAGAAATACAAATTAATTAAAAGATGACAGGAGTAAGAAGGTTTAAATTGCTGGGATAATTTTATCTTATCTGCAGCAAACTAGCATCAGAGACACCCAGATTTGTAATATGAAGTGCTCCATACAGAAAATTTATATGCCTCTGAAGGTTTATAGTTTGGCAAGGCTAGAGAAATCTTCTTGGGGGGAAAAAAAAAAAAAGAAAGGCAAGGGGAAAAAATAAAGACTCTATGCACATTTTTTGCTGTAACTAGCTGAGGTACTCCAGCATCCTAGGGTGAATGCTATATCATACCAGTTTATAAAATTGTTATCTTTGCCAACTAATATTACTTAGATTCTCTATTAGCCAACAGCTGCAAGTATTTATATCTATATTTTGATCTATGACATTAAGAAATCAAGGTTTTAGGCACCTTTTTTGATCCATTATTTTTCAGTTTCAACTCCAAGTAAAACAATTTTAAACCTCCATGTTCAACTTGTCATCACAAATCCATCCCTGTGTTTATATTTCTTTGCTTTAATACAGATCTTGAAATTCAGTTTGCTTCCTTATTCTAATTAAGTCTTCTCAAGTGCTAGAGAAGGGTTTGAACTAACTTGAGAACCTGTGAGCAGATTAATAGTAGAAAAGTGTGAACAAATGCCTTGACTGATCGAAAGTCGTCTTCTTCAGCAGCCTATGATATGTATCTGTGTGCATATGCGTGAGTACCGCTCTCTACTGACAATGTTTTCTCCTTTGCTTCCAGGGCTGCTTCTACCAATCAATGGCAGTTCTTCAGAGAGAGCCCAAGTTAGACTCATCAGCTGAATTATACATCTAATCGTGCACGTGCAATAAAGATTTTTAAATAATTCGCATATGCTCACATTTCCAGTATACTCGTGAAATGCTGTGATATGGAGTTCCCTGTTATAGCAGTGCAAATGCTCTGAGACACACTGAAATAAGCAAGAGTCCTTTACACCATGAAATGCTGAAAAAAAAAAACAGTGTGGGTTGGTTTTTTATTATTATTTGGGTTTGAGTAAATATAATCTTTTTCCATAGAGACAACTTACATTAATGAACAAGTCACGTACTGCATTTTTGTTTGAGAACTCCTTTACACCAGCTGGGCAGTGCAAAGAAATCTTCTGGTGGGAGTAAAGTACAGGTACATCCACCTTAAGACCCCTTTGTACTCCTAGAGGGGACAATTCAGAATCTGGATTTCAGTGAACAAGTGCCTCAGTTCTGCAAGGTTATGGATACTTAAAGGGTGCTCATGGAAACTGAGGCCATGTAGTACCTTATAGATTTTGTCTTCATTTAAGCACATGCAATTTATGGAGACGCAGTTTAGGAACCTCGCAATATTTTTCTGACTGACAAGAAGCTTTCTGCAAGAGGTAGTATGCATGACTGAATCTTCAAAAATGTCTATCTATGAACTTGTAAAATTGTATATACAGAAAAAAAAAAATGTACTATACATTCCTTTCCTGCTGAACACACAAATGGATTTTAAGGCCTTGGGATTGTCCTTTCCCTAATGGCTCTCTAAAACATGAACAGCATTCATTGCTGCTTGATGATAATAGTGACCTTATAATAGTTTCCATGGAAAGAATTCTGAGATCATAAACAGTGACAAAGTGAGTTTGTTAGTTACCAAACATACACATTCCAAAGGTACATGACATTTAACTCTAATCTATTTTTAGAAATCATAGGAAAATGAAGACAAATTAACTTTTTCCAGCAGAAGCACTTACATTGCATTCCCAAATACAATTATAGAGGAGAACTTCTAATTGGCTATTATTAGAAATAAAGTCATTTCTATTACACACTCTAAGCTCTTCTCCAAAACAGGGTGTTTAAAAGGCAGCATTTATGATGGACTCAGTGAACTGAGTGTCTGAGTCAGATGACCTAAATTCCTCTAAGCCCCTGTGCCTAATATTTTGTGTTGGATGACACTAGGCTTATACTCATTCAGCACCTTACTTAGGCTTTCTGAGCTCCACTTCGTATTACGGTGCTATGTGTCCTCATGTACAGAGGCCAGAAAGCTTAGCACTGCGTCTGGGACTCTCGTCTTTGACGTAAAGGGATATTTACCATTTATTGCAGGGTCTCTGATCCCTATATTGTGACCTTGTTGAGAAGTCTGCTCTGCTCCACAGTACCTGGAGCAAAATAACTGCTTCCATTTAAGACGAAACCTTGGCACAAGCAAGACCTTTTTTTTTTTTTTCATGCACCTGTCCCTATAGGTGGTGGGAATATACTGAACACAAGTGTGATTCTCCCCTTTTCCTTCACTGTGGAGTTCTCCAGCTATTTCTCCAAGAAATTAGCACATCTCCCAAGATCCTGTCAGTAGCATCTGATAAAGGCTGACAGCAAAAACTGAGCTCATCCAGTGCTTTGCTTTATAACACAAAGCAAATACATTTTGTACTCGAAGTAACAGTCCTCTGTTTTCTCATGCCCTTTCTTTATATCCACAGACAAATCTCTCTGACTTTGTTGTCTGTACACTTAGAAGTTTTGCCAGTGTAACTCTGCTGGTTAGAAGCACAGGGTGAAAAAAACCAGTCTTTTACCGACATGGTTATAAAGTGAAATACTTTTACGTAGAAGCAATTACACAAGCAAAAATTCCTTTAGCAAAGACAGGTTGTTCCATTTAGAGAGGACTGTTAAAGCTACCTCTGCAGAAGAATCCTTTTGCCTCTGGGAGTGGGAAAGGAAGACAATGGTTAGGAGAGTTATGCCATGCAAACCTTAGGAAGTACTGACGAGGCTTCCCTGCTGGAAGGAAAGTCATAACTTTCAGACTGATAGGCTATTGTAAGGCTAAATAAAGATACGGGGAACATGTTAGGTAATGAGACACTCATAAACCACAGTGAAAAGGGACATAAAAGTATCTAGAGAGCAAGAATTATCATGGAGAGGAATGTTTAGTGCGTAAAAGCTGAAAATAGCATTTATGGAGACAAAACTGCATGAGGTATCTATGTATTTTAATAATTGTATATAATCTGCAGCCTCTATATAATGCACAAAAGCATTGACAATCCAGCAAAAATAGTACTAGTTTTGAACCACAAAGTAAAAGTTTAAGAGAGCACGCACATCCCCCATGAATTCTAAAATTGTGCACAGTTGGGGAAACTAACAAAATATACATTATGATATAGTGGCAGAAAATCAAGAGCTGCTAAGTAAAGTCAGAACACCAGTATAGGAAAAGAAAGACATAGAGTTTGAATCTCCCCTGAGTGAAAGTTGGAGACCTTCTCTGCCACCTTTCCTTTGCTCCCATCTGTATGTGGCATATGGAAACTGCTCGCGTACCCTCGCAGTGGTGACCAGGAATCCCCTGTATGCTTCCCCTAACACATTGAGGAAGTCCCACCTGTGCTACCGAATCCATCAAGGCACTGCTTCCATCAAGCTCATGTCCGACTTCAGACAATGTTTAGTGGCAGGGATTTCAAAGGAAAGCTCTAACACTTCATTAATGGAAAGACAGGGATTAAGCATTTTCGCCTAGATTTTGACAGATAGAGGCTGGTTTCTGTGGATTAATGTTTTGGTGCAGTCATATTTGTATAAGGGACAAGGAAGATAGGTTTCCATGTGTTTCAGAGGGTATTCAGCTTACACAATAATAGCTGTTGTAGTGTAACCTAAAATGCTTTACAGTAGGATGACACAGTATGGTTGCAGAATACTTCGTTGCTAGTATTAATAAACTCATTACCGAATTAACTGCTGGATTTTTCCAAGAGTGGGATTATTTCTCATCTGTGGACGCCTCTGTTACTACAATGAGTGATACATTCAAATGTGCTTAAATTGCACAGCAGAAGAGCTCATAAAAGGAAGGAAAGTTGGTTTTTTTAAGCAGTAGAAGCCCTACAATGTTTGGCTCTTAGCTTGTTTTATAAATAGTGCAGTAAACCCTGATGCTCACTCTTCTCTGAAACATCTATAATTAAAGGGTGATGGGCCAGATCGTGAATGCCTTATTCAAAGTGAGACTGCTCATGGCACAAAGTACTCTCCAGAGTGAGTAAGTGCATCATAATTTGGGCTGCTGTTGTCAGAGTTTAGTGATAGACTGCTATATAAATAGGTCCTTGGAAAGTACCAAAGTGTTCAAGCTATTGTAGTTGCATTAATACAGCTGACAATAATCAGTGGGGAATATTCTGGTGTCTTCCGGTAAATTCTGATTGTATCTACACAAAGGTAACTCTTATAAGTCTGTCTTGGCACTGAGAAGTGTGTGTGGCTTGCAATAGTGTTTCTACTCAGAGGCAGTTGTACAAACACAAAAAGCCCTTTGTATTGCTCACAAGCCTGGGAATTCAAGGTCTTAATTTATTGACATCCTTCTGATGAAGATGAGAGACAGTGACTTTTAGAGCCTCTTGTTGCTGCTGGACTTCTTTGTTGCATGTATGTTTACTAGGGGTCACATTTCCAAGGTATTTGTACTGCTAAGGGTGTAGAGAGATGCCTTACAAAATTTTCAATAAATGCTTTATTTCTATTGAACCTGTGGGATTTCATGTACACAGAAATAGAAAATTATTTCTTTCTAGGTAAATCTTGAGAATTTTACTCTAGAAAGCTCTTTATCTCTAATGGTTTTATCTCTTCTAGCTTTATGTCCGCATTAAACAAAAAAGAATATTGATACTTGCTTTGCACACTGAAAATGTTTGCAATATTTCAAGGTTATTGCAATAAATAATAGAACTTCATAGTAAACACATAGCTTTCAAGGGCTAATGATTAATACATTTTTTTAAAAAAATAAATATATGATCCATTGGATACATTCATGCTAATTCTTTGTCTTTCTCTGCCTTTGAATTATGTGCTCTGAAGCCTCCTTTAGCTGCACATCTCTCTGATCCATTGGTCTCTCTGGCACGTATTCTGGTACTCTTTTTTTTTCTAGTCTTTCACGTAAATGAAATGGCACAGCATAGTTGCCCTAGATCATCACAATAACTTTGAGTGGCTGATTTACAAGTGAGTTAAGCCCACCCACTCCCATATCTGTAAGATCAAGGATCATGTGGCAGTGGATGCAGTCACTAAACGTACAAAGATCCCAAAATCTGCCTTTAGCTAAGTCTTTACTTAAGCTAATATAAGAAATGTGTTGATCCACACAATGTAGTAAAATACTTGCATGCATTTGCTTATCCCTGTTTCACTAGTATTCTTAAAAATAATTTACACAAATTCTGTGCTCAGTCAGAAATTTATAATCCTTTCTCCTTTCTGTGACTCCTTTCCTAAAGTATGGTGTGTAGCTGCCTCCACTTTGCAATCTGTTTCCTTCCCTCTTAGTTAATGTAAAAAGTTTCCCTCTGCTATAAACATACCTCCTCTGTTTTTATGATTTTTTTCTTCTCTACTCTTCATCTCTCTTGCTCTCAGTCTGTCAGGTGCCGTATTTTGTGTGTCCCAGTGATAGCATTTGAATGTTTGTTTTCCCAGCTGCGCTGTCTGTGCCACTAACTTACAGACCTCTGGTCCATAGACCAAAGGCCAACCAAAATCGACAGGCTCGCTTCTCTCTACTGGTTGTCTCGTCCACAGAGAACAGCCATATCTTCAATGTATGGCTTATCATCTTCTTCTTCTCCTCTGCCCTGTGTTACAATTGTCATCTTTTGTTATTAAGAGGGAGGAGGTATTCACTAAAATAATATGAGGATTATGCTGTAGATGACTGGAACAGCATTTTTACGGCATGAAATCAAAAGTATGTGCTCCAGCCTTTCAGTACTTAAAGGCAACCTGTGAGGAAGATGGGGGAAGTCTTTTTAGTGAGGCCTGTTGTTACAACAAGGGATGATGGTTTTAAACTAAAAGAGGGTAGATTTAGACTGAATATAAGGAAGGTGTTTTCTAGAATGAGGATGCTGAAACACTGGAACAGGTTGCCCAGAGAGCGTTTCTCTAAGAAATGTTTTCTGAGATCCCACCTCTGAGTTCTTAATACCATACAGCAGAGCATCCCCATGGTTTACATCTCTATTAGTACATTTAGCACACCTGACAATGACAAAATTGCCTCCTGGTAGATGTTCCAGGCCCATACTAACACTCAGTTGTTCCCAGAAACGTTTTGGAAGAATATGAGTTGACTTACATAAAAACAATGCCAAGGGCTCCTCAAGAAATTTGATAGTATAAAGGATTGCATTTCAGTGCCTAGCAAAATTTGCTGATGCTGTTTAATTTCTTGGTATAGATGTAGCTGTGGTAAAAGTGGATGAGTGAGATGCAGTTGTATTACATTTACACATTAGAAATAAAAAATAAAAATTAGAATTACAATTGTAAAAAAGACTTTAAATTCATAAAGCTTCTATATTATACACACAGTGGATGAACAGTGCTATCTGTCTGTGGACTCTGAATATCTGATTGTGCAGAGTGCCTCTTGGCCCCTCATTAGTTCATCTATATCATTAATACAAAGGACTTGACTGCTACCTAAGTAGCTTATATTTCATAATAAAAAAGAAACTGCTGTGCTGCTTGTATTTAGGTTTTCATAAGTATTTCTATTCTATTCCCAATTATGTCAGTCCAGAAGTTGTCGTTAGGAAACTGTATCTTCCAGGCCTGTGGTCTCCTTGAAGATCAGTTCATTTTCATTTGTCTTTCAAGAAAAAGAAAACAAAAAAAAGAAAAAGGAGTTTGTGTATTGTAAGAAAGAAATGTAAGCTATGCTAATTAAAAAATAAAATCAAAAATATCTACACAATAAAAGGCCGTGGAGCACTGAGAGTTCCATTTTTTTATATTGACAACTTTTGATGAATAGACCTTTTGAATGTTAGAAGATTCTGAAAATAACATACCTGGCATGCACAGTAGGCTCTCATTTTGTCTCAGTTATCATTGTACCAGAAACCTTTTCTTTGGCACTTCTTGACGGCACAAAGGTGTATCTCCCATCCACACAACAGAGCCTTCTTCAGATTCCAGGAAGGTCTAATGGACTGCATAACTGATCAGCATCTTCAGTGTGTTAATTGTGTGCTCTGCTATGAACACAGACACATGTTGAGCATATAATATATATTCATGACATAGAGCTACATCATTTGGTAAATGGGAATAGTTCAATACATAGTCCATTTCAAAGTGGAACAGTGTAATTTGTGTAAATTCATGTATAAAATAATGCTGTGTATCTTGTGAAATGAAAAACATCCAAGAAAAAGGACTAACAATCCTCTAAATTATAGTTTTCTTTCTTTCTTTAGAAACAGAATCATGGAATCATAGAACCATAGAATAATAGAATGGGTTGGGTTGGAAAGGAGCTTTAAAGGTCATGTAGTCCAATCCCACTGCAGTGAGCAGGGACATCTTTAATTGGATCAGGTTGCTCAGAGCCCCATCAAACCTGACCTTGAATGTGTCCAGGGATGGGGCCTCCACCATCTCCCTGGGCAACCTGCTCCTATGTTTCCCCCCACTCATTGTGAAAAACTTCCTATATCTAATCTAAATCTACCCTGCTCTAGTTTAAAACCATTACCCCAGGTCCTGTCATTACACACCTTTGTGAACAGTCCCTCCCCAGCTTCCCTGCAGCCCCCTTCAGCTACAGGAAGACTGCTATAAGGTCTCCCCAGAACCTTCTCCAGGCTGAACAACCCCAACTGTCTCAGCCTGTCATCGTACAAGAGGTGCTCCAGGGCTTTGATCATTTTTGTGGCCCTCCTTTGGATCTCCTCCAACAAGTCCACATGCTTCTTGTGTTGACGGCTCCACATCTGGATGCAGTACTCCAAGTGAGGTCTCACTAGAGCAGAGCAGAGGGGCAGAATCACTTCTCTCGACCTGCTGGTCACACTTCTTGTAATGCAGCCCAGGATGCGACTGGCCTTCTAGGCTGCCAGCACATATTGCTGGATCCTGTCCAGCTCTTCATCCACCAGTACCCCCAAGTTCTTTTCTGCAGGGCTGCTCTCTAGCACATCATCCCCCAGCCTGTACTGATTATGAGGATTGTCCTGACCCAGGTGCAGGACCTTGCACTTGGCCTTGTGGAACCTCATGAGGTTCACATAGGCCCACTTCTCCAGCTTCCTTCCTTCCTCACTTCTTCCCTTCCTTCCCTTTCCAATTTGCACTTGAAAGCTGTAAATATGACACTTAAAATAACCAGTAGCAGAGGGCTGATTAATCATCAGTGTAGAAATTTCGTATCTGATTTTCTTCGAGACACATCTTGTAAGCTAGCCATGTAAGCCTGTGCAAATGTAAAATAAACTTGGACAATTTTTATGTGGTTTACATGTTAATTACCATCTCCACTAACAAAAGCTCTTTTTTTGTCTGTTTTGAAAGATGAGTTGATATTAAATTACTGCTTAAAACATCCTACATTCAGTGAGGCAAATCTATTCCAAAATAAAAATAGCTTGGAGAAAATCTTGCCCTGTTTTCAGGCTTGCTAAAATTGCAATAAGCTTGGTTCATGCTTTGACTGGCTGGGAAACATAGGTTATGAATTAGTAGGAGGACAAGTGTACGCACTGTTCAATGATAATAAGAACAGCTGAGAAACTCCTTCACTGAGAATCTATGAATGAATGTAGAAATTCAAAACCCCAGCAGTAGCTCTCAATTGTTCTGGTCATCAAGCTATTAAAAAGTTTTATCAAGCGGGATTCTACCTTTATTATATAGCTTCTATTCTGTTGCCTCTTTGCATTGTCTGAAATAAGTCAGAAATGCAGGAAAGAAAAGAAAAACAGCTTACTGGACAAACTGTAAAAAAAACTATAGGTATAGAGGCCTCTGAAAAAAAAAGTCTATGTTCTAACAGGTGGGTTTTCTGTTGAGTTGCAGACTGAATTAGCACAAAACATTAATTCCTCTTATAAGTGGCAGATAGGTCCCTACTCTCTACAAGTCAGAAGCAACCTGGAACACTGAGGAAATCCAAACCACTGCTACAATTAACAACTTTTCCACCACGGTTTTGGATGTTTGGGAGGTGGTTTTTCAGGAAGGAGTGATAAATTTTTCAGCCTGTTCATTATGCTGCAGTAATTAAAAACAAACAAAAAAAAAACTAGGAAGACCTTTAAAATAAACTGCTTTTTTTAACATCTAGGTCACAGTCTTTTTTTCTTTTTTTTTCCCAAGACCTAATTTCATGGGCCACTCTTATATCTCAGTGTGATTATATATGAATGAAGTCCCTGTCACATAGAAAGGACAAGGTCAATACAGATGAAAAATAGACACAACAATAATCTTTTTAGAAAGGAATAATGGCATTCATATTCGTAATTGTAAATTTTAATCAAATAGCACAAAAAGGCCCAGGAACACAAAGGCTGGATATCTAGTGGAGAACTCCTTATTCGGTTATTCTCAGTAATAATAATGACAGCATTCATCATTTGATTTTAAATGTCAGAATGAAACAAGTTCACACAACCATCTTCAGGCGTAAAAAAAGTAAAAGAAATGGACTGATTTTCGTTTGAGGCCCTTAAAAACTGGAGGGGGGGTCACTCCTTCGGAAGGAGACAAGTCAGGGAATAGGAATGCATTGCCATGAAAAGCCTTCTTAGGGATATTCAGAGTGAAAATCCAACATCCTCTGAAATGCTGCGTGTTGTGTAATGGTGAAAGCCTCTGTTACATCCGCGTGGTGTCACTGGGTTTTCAGGTCACTGCATGGTGAAAATTGAAAGCAGATCTTAACCATTATGTACCAGACTGTATTTTTTAACATTCCTTTTCACTGGGGCTAGTGTTCTTTCCCATAGTATTTATAGTGACCAGAAAAGAGTTTCAGTGCAAGCTGAGCTTCTACTATTGTTTTGGTTTTAGCTGCCAGGAAAAAACTGACCTCTTACAACCTTCAGCAAGTCTGGCTTGTGTTTAGATGGATGATCAACCACATTTCAATTTAAGTGAAAATAGTTTTATGCAGAAATAAGTTGACGGCCAATGTCCTGGACATGCAGGGAAGGAAAAAACTAAACAGTCCCTTCCTCATCCTATTACATGGTCAGAATGAAAGAGGATAATAGGAATAGCTCTTGCCTTCAAGAGAGGAAAGATTGTTTCCCCTATGGAGTGCCTCCGCAGAAAGATGATGTGGGGAGACAGTGCAATAGGAAGAGCAGTTGTTCTTTTGCTTCTGCCTTTCGGCAGGCACTGTGCCTGGTTTGCTGAGGAGGGGACTGTTTGCCACATTCATTAGGAGGGTGTCAGAAAGAAACACTCAGCACATATGGGCAATGTGAAAGGGTGCAGTGCTTCCGTCATGAGCAACATCTACTGATGATCCATCAAGAATAATGTCCATTCTGCACCTCCGAACCAGATGGCATCCTCCTGAAAGGCAGCTGAGTTTGTTGTGAACTGCTTAATACATAAAACAATACATAAAACAAAACATAAACATAATGTAGTTTTATATAAGGCTGGGCAGAATAGAATCATAGAATCATAGAATCATAGAATCATAGAATCATAGAATCATAGAATGGGTTGGACTGAAAGGAGCTTTAGAGGTCATCAAGTCCTTTATTGATGCATGTCTTGTTTTTCTTTATGCATGTTGTCTATTAATTTACTGTAAGAGACAGAATTCTCTGTGGAGGAAACTAACCAAAAATGACAAAATCTTTCACAGAGGACCTCAAAAAGAAAATAAATATACACTGTCAGTATGTTAGCTCACTGTTAGCTTAGTGTTTTGGACTGCCTAATCAGAGCACATGCTCAGGGCATAACTATGCAGTCCCATCCACAACTGAAACATCTTTGGTGTAGTCTATTAGCTCATGATCACTTTTTTTGTGGACAACCCGGTAAAACTGAATGTAAGACAATGTAGTGAATATATTCATACACATAAACATATGAGCAGTCTTGAGAAAACAGAAAAACTATTTCCATAACTGCATGTTAACCGGTCTCAGAAACTCTTTCATGAAGAAACAAGATGGATTCTACAGGCAGGCCAATTTTCTTGCAAACAACCATCTCATTTTTCTGAAGACATTTGAAGGCAAAATGGTGCTGCGGGCACCATTTGAAGGCCTGCAGGTTTAAAATCTAAGAAAATATCTTAGTTCAGACTTAGACAAAGGAGAAAATGGAAAAATAAAAGAAAAATTCACTGTCATGGGCTTGACATCCTTATGGGGACCGGGTTCGAGGGAGAAGCGGTCAAGTGGCCTGGGCAATCGTCTCGAACCATGACATTCACCAAACCTCACTGTTTACTTTATTGCAGTTTTAAACTTAATAAATAGCCACACCCAATTATTTCATATTTTGAAAAAGTATGAAAACTGAATAAGAAAATAAGAAAAACTGAATGCTCACCAAGGCCATATGCTTTGTTGCCAAGCTTTAGTCTTCAGTAAAACTTTATGGCAAATTTATAAGCCATGTAATACTTTAGGTTTTAGCAGGTCTGCTGACACAGCCTTTTGCTATGGTGCTCACAACAGCAATAAATAACCCTTGCACTTTTGATTTATGGTAGCATAAGAGTTTGATCTACATTCCATCAAACTCAATGGGAGTCTCTCCTTTGACTTCAGTGGAAGCTGAATCAGGAATATAAATGAAATGGGAGGCAGCCCTGCAGAGCTTAATTCAGAGCTACGACCAGCGAGGATCCAATTAGATGGAAGGCGCTTTACTTATTCTTTCCCCTTCTCACCCTGCAACAGGCCACCAGTAAACTAAGCATGAAAATCTGGCGTACTTTTGAGGCTTGTGTTTGTGTGCACAGGGCACAAATCCGTCGTGCCCTCTGCCTTTGTTCAGAAGCGCTTACTGGGATTTCGTAGGCGGAAAGCCATTTCATTGTAAAAACTGGCATCAAAAGACTCCTATCATCCACTAAAGCATACAGGACCTGTGAAGGAGGGTAAAATTGTGGTGGTTTAGGTCATGAATGAATCACAATTGACAGCACCGCCCTTCAGCAGCCTCAGCTTCCCTGTGAAACCTGGGTCAAGGCTAAGAAGGATGTCAAGATAATTGATGTCATTGTCATCACAGGATGCAGAGGAAAATAAGTAAAAACTGCGTCATCAAACACCAGACATCTCTCTTCATGTTAGGTGCTAAAACCCAACTGCCTTATTTGAAGGAGATCTGTTCTCATAGAAATAACGAAGAGTCCAAGAGGTACAAGTAAAGTTGACCAGTTACTTCCATGAAGCCAAATTCCAGCTGGGAATTTGTAAAGCTAAGGTTGCCCGTCACTGAAACTTCAGAAATAAGTTGACAAAAAACACAGAGTAAGTTACTTCCTCCTTCTTCTAAGTTTTACATCCTGCTCAGTGGTTATATAATTGATGCTCTAGAGTAGAAGTATCACACCTCTGTTAAGTGGCCCAGGAACTTCAAAGCACTTTAAAAAGACTGTAATTTCTATACAATATTCACACCGAATATTGCAATGGAATATGTTTGTTAGCTTTTGCAGTTAGGCTCTTACAGCTAGGTTTAATGTCATACTCTTTCTGTAACATCAAACACAAATTTCCTTGCCATTATCCACCTGTACTTTTGTCAGAGCACTCTGACATTCTGTTACTGCATTTGATTTCAAAATTATTATGGTTGTTCAGGCTTTCTGGTTAAAAAGTCACTTGGGCTAAAATTTATATCATAAAGCTGCAGCCATTTAAAACATCATACAATGACTGTGACAACAGGGATTTCTTTACTTTCTGGCAAATAGGTTTCCCATCAAATTCACACCAACTGCAGATGAGATTGTCTGAATGGAAGGTAATGGAATGCATGTGATGGCTGAGAAATTAAGATGGGCACAATGAAAGCCAGTCTTGTATTTCATACCTAACTTTATAGAATCACAGAATGGTTTGGGTTGGAAGGGACCTTCAAAGATTATCTAGTTCAACCACGCTGCCATGAGCAGGGACGTCTTTCACCAAATTAGGTTGCTCAAAGCCCCATCCATTTCAGCACAAGCAAATACTATGCAAAATTAGATCAGAATGAATCTAACTCTTAGACTGGGAAAAATAAAGGCTTGTTTCTAACTCTAGAAGTCCATAACATGGTCATCAGCTGTCTAGTTTTATTTGCCAAAGAAATTCACCTAGAATTACAACTGGGTGGAAATCTGTCATGGAAGACTCTACACAATATCTGAAACCACAAAAAAAAAAAAAGTCATGCTAGGAAAATAAAATGTTTAAAGATTTTACACCAATGGATTTTTTTTTCAATGAAAATATTCACTTCAATTTGCTAATTGCATAGGGGGTTTTGTGTGTGCATTGGAGGCTATGATTTTAACAGCTTTCCACTAATTTACCTTTTTTATTACCATCTGAAAGGTATGGTTTTCTATTCTATGAAATGAGCATTCAGTTGCTGGCCAAAAGCTACATGTCTATTAAATTTAACTAATAGCAGCATGTGCTTTGGTAGATAGAGTATCCTGGGAATAACTCCAGGAACACAGAGCTTCCCTCTCACCTTTTTTTTTCCTTTGAAGCAACTTTATTTACTTGTAAGATTCTCATAGGAATGTAAATTACTGTTCCATCACTTTGCCTCCACTATTCCTTTTCTTTAGTCTGATGACTGCCTAATAAAATATTAACTTGGTTTGTGCCTAGGGTAAAATATACAATAGCGACATGACAGTGATCTGTGTAATCAACCTAAGGTTCTTGTTTTTATGGCAGGCAAGAGTGCAGACAGAGCAATTCTTTAGGCTTTTGTTCAGATGACTGGTGAAGAATCATCTTTCCCTTTAACTCAGTCATGAATGTGGTCCACTATTATTGGTGTTGAACTGCTTTCAAGTATGAAGAAAAGCAAAAAGTACATGCCATCGTAGTCCAGCATAAACTAACTGATCATGTTTTTATCTACTCAGATTACAGTTAGATATCCATATTTCCATGATTAATATTAAAAAGGTATCTCTTTGTGTGCTTGACTGATTTCCAGTTGTGTTCAACAACCAAATATCCTGCTGGAGAGATCAGAAGCTGAGAGTTCTCTGCACCTCTGGAAACACCAAGGTGCATGGTGTTAACTGACTGCTTGCAAAAATGCTAACACTATGCCTAGCAAATACAAGAAGCTGTTCAGTTGCAAAGCACCTATGTATTTTTGTTAATCGATACCTCTGATTACCCTTTCCCACACTCATTATCACCTTATGGCAAAACCAAGAAGCTCTCAGGAATTTGGGAGATACCATAGGTGGCAAAAATAACACTAGAATTTGGGCATTCTTGGTTTCTGGTCCTGCACTCAGATCAGTAGGAAATATCTTTCTATAGAAGGAGAATGTCACCTACAGACTTAAGAACTCAGAAGTCTATTCTGAATTAAGATACAGGTGTCTGCATTTCCCTTACTCGATCAAATTCTGCAGATAGGCATATACCGAGAATTAACTCAGAATTTGCTCTTATTGTTGGTTTCACTCGCATCCATACACAAAATTCCTTCAACTTCTGTGACACTTTTATTCTAGTTTTTGTTGTGTGTTCAGCATGTGATTCAAAACTGGGGGATGTCTTTCAGCTAGCCCAATCACTCTTTGTCCCCTCTAAACCGTACACTCATGCTTCCTAGAGCTTCAATCACATGCTTAGGGAGACAGTGAGACCCACTGGCAAAAGACCAGGGAGGGCGAGTCCTGTAAGAAGTCCCGCAAGATGTGACCTCCACTGTCCCAGGGGACCATTGGACTGCACCAATGAGACAGCAACAACTTTACCGTTACTCCTTCCCCTGGGCTGGGCTCAAGTAGGTACCACTTTATAGAACATGCTACTCTCCAGGGGTCTGAATCTCTTTTCTTATTTGTTCTAATTCTAACTGAGCCTTTAAGAACCAATTTGCTGTCTCCTCCCTCAGGCCTTCATTTTACACTGTGATGACACTTTCCATTAGCTAGAACTTTAGGTGGGCTATGGGAGAAAGGAGGGCATTTTCGCTTACCCATACAGGGAAAGATGGCACGTAACTGTGATTCTATTTAAATTTATGTCAGAGAAGAAAGCACTATAGAAGGCAGCAAAACAGCCTTGGAATTTTGCCATATGTTCATCCATACGATTTTTTTCCCACACTCAAATTCATCTCTTGCAGAGCAGTACCCAGGAACTCACTCCAACATTTCAGTCCAGGAAGTATAAAAAATTACATCAAGTTATAACTACAGAGGACATTTTAAGTAGCGGTATATAATAATCCGTTTGAATAGCACCAAACTGAAATTTGGCCCTCAGCTTTACATCAACTATCAAATATTGTTAATGGCACTTTTTATCATATTTAGGTTCTATTCATACAAACTAACGATCACTGTATTTTGAATCCTTAGTACAGCAATCAGCAGAGTAGATTTCTTTAGCTGCAAAAAAAAAAAACTGAAAAAAACCCCCAAGCCTTAATATAAGCAAATGCTTTCTTTTAAATGAAGACAGACATGTTAATTCCCAATGACATGGCTGTATCATGGAACAAATTAAGTAAATGACTGTATTCAAATTTGCCCCTAAAAGAAGACGTTGTCTTTTGTGTAGCCAGAGGTGGAGTGTGCCAGTCAGTCCCTCAAGGCCAATAGTGAACTGCTTACTATAATCATTGAGCAATTGTTCACCTTAGTAATCCTATTACTAAATAATCATTTAGTCCACCCACATTTGGACCACAGCAATGGTCTTCTTAGGCAAAAAACTGTTCATGGGTGTGAGCAAGATTTTCATGCTCTGGTCCTTTGACATCTATATTTCATGTACGGGGAAGGAGTCTTTCCTGTGAAGCAGCCTGCACACATATCAGTGCCCAAGCATGCAAAGCCCACGGGCGAGTCAATCACAGTGCCATTAAGGTACAGTCGTAATCTGTTTTATGCAATTACCTTTCTTACGGATCATAAGACAATAAATATTCAGTTTAAAATGCTACAGCACAGTACAGCAGGAACCCTCAGTATTTCCTACCACTTACATTTTTAGATTTCTGGATAACTGTCAGAAAATTTATGGACAGAATACACCACTGAGTATGTAAATAGCCAGCAACAAAATTAACTGATCCTGTTTAGACCTGTGTGCATTGCTAATATGTGTGTTGCTTGAAAGATGTATAGAGTAACAACCACGGATGGAGTTGAGAGTGAGTCTGATACACTTTTGTGTGGATCATCTGCACCTGAAAATGTTTTCCATCTGTTAATATTACAACTATCCTTTTATTTATGAAATTTTCTAGGTACACAGTTCTGGTTTACACATGTAATGTGTGCGTTTATATGCAGAGCTCTGAGGAGATATTGTGTCGGGTCTGAGCCCACTGCCCTGTTCCAGATGTCGCCAGCCCAGATGCTTTCCTCCTCCACTCTCAGTATGGGTATCCCCTCTCATTTGAGTTCGTTTCAGCTACTCCTCCACTATTTCCATCTTATTTTCATTATCTGTCCCTTCCCACAGTCTCGCATGAACCCAACTGAGCATCGTCATGACCACGTGTGCATGTGTGTATGAAACAGAGACAGGGAGCTGCAGACACCAACAGTAGGAGGATAACGTAGCTGGTGGTCAGGATCTGTTCTAGATCTCTGCAAAGGAGTGGTCTCTTTCAACACAGATGTGCTGGGTTTGGTAAACACTTCAGTTTTTACCCAGGGAGTAATCCCAGCTTGGTGAAAAATGTTTATGGTAGTCCTTGGAAACAATTCCTTATAAAATAATGTTTGCATTGGTTTCGTAATATCATTTCAGAAATTGTTAAGTTCTTGAAGAAACAGAAAACAAAGAAACCATGATAAAAATTATAGGCACATAAAGGACTGTTTTTGAAAATATACTGGTACATAACAGTGCTCAGCAGTGCTATTATTATTACAAGTTGCTCAAAGTTTCCGCTCACAATCTTACAGAATGAAATGTCCTGGACATTTCAAAACATAGTTTGGTCAGCCTTGATGTACAAGGCACCTGTAATCTCAGCAAAGCACTTTTAATACATCCTATCTGCTTACACCCAAAACTTTTTTGACCTCAAGACACTTTGTAAAGCAAAATACTTCTCTCACTGAAGAGACCTGACATAAACAGGCACAGAGAAAAGGAAGGCTTGGGGGTTTTTTTCAGCATTTGATAGGTTTGTTTATCAGAGGTAAAGAGCAATTCACAGGGAGCTGCAGAAAAGGCAGTGAATAGTTTGGTATCTGAAAGGCACTACTCAGTATAATCGAATTGTTACTGTGTTGGAGGAGTGGCACCCTCCTACCAAGAAACAAGCAACACCAGATCATTAGCCTGCCTGAAGGAGGTGTGTGGAAAGAATTAAGTAAAGCTGTTTGATTTTTGACTGGTGGGAGGTTTGGGGTGGATTGCAGAATAAAGTAGATGAGACACATGAAGCTTTAGAAACCCACTCCGTAGATGGAGATCGCAAGCCACATGCTAATTGCCTGCCCACACAGCACTGGTGGCAAAGCAGAAACGTGGGTGCTGCGAGTGGGGGTTGCTGCAAATATTGAAGGGTGAGAGATCTTCCCCAGGCTTTGCACCCTGGCAAGAAGTGGTCAAAGCTGAGATGGTTTGGGGGATAGGTGAAAGGAATAGACCGTGCGTAACTTATTCTTTAATCCTGAAGGCATCCAATAAAAAGAGGTTCTGTGGCTTAATGTACCAGTGCTAAAAAGAATTTCTGTGGATTTAACCAAACAACACATGCGTAGCAGTAGTAAACTGGAAATCTAATGACAAGACATTCTTCATCTTTGCCCTATATGCTATGGAAGATGCAGAGGCACTCTCTAATTCACTAGTCCTTTGCCATGAAATTTGTATTTTAGAAACATCAACATCTCAGCATGAAGTACAAGAACCAAGGAAACATAATAAGATCTCTGGATTTTAATCTTTGAATGTTTATTTTTGAATGGTGTAAGATAAAAGAACAAGCTGAAGGAAACAATGCTGCAATCAGTGGCCCTTGAACCTTTGCATTAAGTTTTGGACTGATGGTCAAGATCTTAACACGTCTCAAGGTTTCATTTAAAACATCATCTGGGCTTTCTGCTTCTCTAAAGTTGTACAATTGCTTGTATTCTTCATCTTATCACTCTGCTGTCTTCTAAGAATCAGTGTTATAAAGGAGTAGATTTTTTTTTTCCTGCAGCATTATTTTTGAGGTGGCAGAAGGACAATTTGTGAGTACACTGTTTTATCCAACACTGTCATAATTTCTGTTGTTTAGAACCGGTCTGCTGATGCATCTGAAGTCTTTATTTTTTGCCTTTTGAATTTTAGATGTTGGCAAAAAATCTGACCTATTTTTGACAGGATCTTTTGGACCGTGTGAATTTTCCACTATCACAGAATTGAAGTAGTTCATAATCATTCCCGATTTTCATCCCCAAAAAATCTCTGTCATGACAGTATAAAACCCCTCTGATTTATGGCAAGATTAAACATAACGTGCTATCGTATAGAAAGATGACAATTAAATCCAGCTCTTTGGCTAACACCATGGGACATCCCTCCAGCTATGGAATTCTCTAGAATTCTCCTTTTTGGGACACACAGAGTTCTTTTTATCCTGCTTTAACTATGAGGTGCACAACTGGTTTACTTAGCCATGTAAGAACACTTCAACAAAAAGCATCATATGCAAAATTTAACAGTGTTCTAAGCTGCTTCTCCATGTCTTGATTATGATTTATTTAGAGTGTGACAGCTAGGGCTGTAGGACACATCAGATGTCCTTGGTAACTCATGTCCAGTAAAGAAAATGTTTTGTGAAGAGCTGATCCTCCTTGTATTCAATGTTGTTGTACTAATAGTATTAGTATCCCACATTTTGCTGAAGGCTGTTCCGAGTATTTGATGCACTTGAATGCTGGAGGAAAATTCTCATGTCTTTTTTTTCTGCACATATTTGGGGCCTCATTCAAGTCCATTGAGTCACACACACCAATCCATGCTTCTGTGTATTCTCGTAGAAAGCTTTTATCCATTATTGCTCCCACATCTGTCTCTCTTTAAAATTTATTGTAATAGTTGTTGAGTCCCTAATTAAGTAAAGCACATATTGTATTTGTTTCTTTTTTTTTTTCTTGTTCAGCTCTAATGACTTACATATTGACAAATTTTTTGTTTTCTTTTGGGAATTGTGTTGGTTTGGGTGAGTTTATTTCTACAGGAAACCCATCTCTCTGGAAAGGCACATGAAAAACCACCCCAGCACTGAGTTGTTTGACTCTTTACAGACACTTACACACCTTAAGTATTAAAATTGTATGCCATAATGACCTCCTCCAACTTTTGGCCAGCTTAACAGAGCCTGCTTCCCTTGGTTCTCTGTTACACCATTTCCTTGTCTTTTGCTTTAATTTCTGTATTACATTCACCTAGTAGGATTAGCCTGAGGGCTTCACTTTTGGGTGCTTCAAAATGTCATGAGGAAGGGAGTTCAATACTTCTTTCTTTTAAACTAGCCTAAAATAGACCATGTTCTACTAGCTGCAGAGGTATTCTCACTTCTGTCACTACCAGACTGAGGGTCCTTAAAAGTCTTGTTTGCTATTTACACTCTATGGTCATGACTTCACTCCAGAAGATGAAGATTCTCTACAGTCAAATCTTCTTGGCACCAGAAGCTGAATCAATTCCTTTTCAGACTCTTGTCTTTTGACAGACACTTATTCCTGTGGCATTCTTCTTATGAACTCCCTTGGAAACATGCCCAGGATTATTTTTGTTTATTCCTTCCAAATTCCATTCCACCCGCACTAACACAGAATTTTAATCCATCCCTCCTGGCGGGAAGGGAGTTTTTTACAATATTGGAGAAACATGTTAAATCTTTTTTTTTTTTTTTTTTTTTTTTTAACCATCCCACCCTCCAAGTTCTTGGTCTCTGCCAGTAGTTTGAAGGGAAACTGTCTTCACGACTCATTCCATGCTGACCAAGACAGACATCGGACAGAGAGAATGGAAGAGTGTAGAAATCCCCTCTCACTTGACACAGGCCAGCCCCAAAGCACAAGGAGAAGTTGAGCTGTGCACCTCCCACTTTTTTGTTAACATGCACACATGGCTGGGGTGTTTCTAGCTCATTGCAATCAAAGCTTGGTTCTTTAGCTAATCTGATTCAGGTTGGCATTCATAACAGTTTCTTCAAGATGAGTTCTCAGCACCACATGTAAGAACTCAGGCAGTCTGTGCCTTCCTCTCTCTCAGTTGTTTATGCCAGTTTATGCCTTGGATTACCTCTGGGCAAAATAGTGCCAAGCCCTTCTGTAAACACAGCTATTACAAGGCGTTTACACAAAGAAGACATTTTGTCTGAATGGTGGCAAATGTGCCTTGAGCTCTGGGACGAAGCAGTGCCACCGCTGAGGGTGCTGTGCCATGTGTGGCAGAGCGCTTACCCTGAGGGCGCCTTCGGCTGTAGTATCCCCATTAGTCCCAGCTGCCTTGAGGGGCACAGGAAAGCATTCCTTAAAGTATTAGAACCAACATCTTGAAGCAATTTTGAGCTACCAGCAGGAGCCAGGGAAAGGAGCAGAGTTCTGGTGTGATGTTCTGTCTACCACCTAATCCTTTTAGAAGGCAGGTTGCTGCAGGCTGAACCAGTTACTGCTTTTATGTGGCTTTCCACTTCATCTCCCATAAAAACCAGTTATATTGGGGTTTGATTCTTCACCTGGCTTTACCTGGTACCTCTCTTGCGTCTGCCTTTTTTGGTGATCAAACATCTGTTCCACAGATGCTTCACTGCATTATTATTATTACACTAGGAGGACGTATCCCCATCTCACTTCCCAAATAATGGTAAAAGTACAAGACACTTAATTCATCAGATTAAAGATCAGGTTCCTATTGCTAAGATTAAGTTCTTTATGTTGTATCACACAAATAAATACATTACACTTCCATACAGTTCTCTGGTGCTGCCCATCTGCTAGTCTAACTGGCAGCAAGGAAAGTCCCTATCAGTATCCAGAAAGGTGCAGAAAGGGTCTAGGTTTTACAGTTTGCCCCATGTAGGTTTTTCATTTGCTGATTTAACTAAGGTGATGGTGATACTTGGTGATGATCTTTATGTCTGCAGAGATTTATTGGATGTCTTTCTCTTTATTGTTACCAGTCTTACCTTGTGTCTCCAAGATGGACTTAGGCCTACTTCTTTGTGTGTTATTGATCTAAAGAGATGTGTAGGTACTTTCTCACCAGTGATATTGAATTCTGGCCCTTCTCCTAATGTATTCCAGGAAGTGTGCATTTCTCACTGTCAGAAGTGTTCAACCACCTTCACTCACAGAGGAAGCAATGGGTAGGCATGTTTGCTTTTTATTACAAGGAATTTTATTTTTCCATCAGCAAGCACAGCTTGTACTCCTGGAAACTTTAACATATTAAGGAAACTCACTCCTTTTAAGGATCTGGTTTAAGCATAATATCTTAGTCTGCTAGAGAATGGGCCTAGATAACAATATTAGCATTTTCATCCCCTAAGTGGAACCAAATATAGAAACTGAGTTTAGCTGTGTCTTGCTTTGGTATATAATATGAGAAAGGACAAATAGTGCTTGTCTTCACAGTAACTGTTTATCAGATAATTTTCTTGTTATTTTCACTTTAGTGTTGAAAGAATGTAATCTGCCTTGAAGAGCCTTTCAGAAGCTATGACATTTACATAACCTCTTAGTGATTCTGCCTAAAGATTCGGAATATGGAAGGCATTTTTATTTTTTTTATTCAGACAACATTCAGGTTCACTATCTGTACACCTCAAGTCAGATTCATCAACTACCAAAATCAACTGCCTGGAGAACCTGTATCCTCATTACTCAATGGATAACAGGCAGGATTCCTTGTGATAGCAGTCCTAGAGAAGCTTGAAGCCTTATTTGATATATTGCCCTAGAAATCAGATTCTACCTAAAACTGATGAGGAATTTCATAAGTTATGGGTAAAGATGAAAAGATGCAGTTGAGTTCTGAGATTGACTGCTCTTTGATTTTCAGAATATATTTACTGTTCACAGAATCACAGAATCACACAATCACAGAATGTCAGGGATTGGAAGGGACCTCGAAAGATCATCAAGTCCAATCCCCCTGCCAGAGCAGGAACGCCTAGATAATGCTACATAGGAACGTGTCCAGGCAGGTCTTGAATGTCTCCAGAGAAGGAGACTCCACAACCTCTCTGGGCAGCCTGTTCCAGTGTTCCGTCACCCTCACTGAGAAGAAGTTTCTTCTCAAGTTTAAGCGGAACCTCTTATGTTCCAGTTTCAGCCCATTACCCCTTGTCCTATCATTGGTTGTCACCGAGAAGAGCCTGGCTCCATCCTCGTGACACTCCCCCTTGATATATTTGTAAACATTAATGAGGTCACCCCTCAGTCTCCTCTTCTCCACACTAAAGAGCCCCAGCTCCCTCAGTCTTTTCTCATAAGGGAGATGCTCCACTCCCTTAATCATCCTAGTTGCCCTGTGCTGGACTCTCTCCAGCAGTTCCCTGTCTTTCTTGAACTGAGGGGCCCAGAACTGGACACAGTATTCCAGATGGGGTCTCACCAGGGCAGAGTAGAGGGGAAGGAGAACCTCTCTCGACCTACTAACCACTCCCCTTCTAATACACCCCAGGATGCCATTGGCCTTCCTGGCCACAAGGGCACAGTGCTGGCTCATGGTCATCCTGCTGTCCACCAAGACTCCCAGGTCCCTTTCCCCTACACTACTCTCTAATAAGTCATTCCCCAACTTATACTGGAACCTGGGGTTGTTCCTACCCAGATGCAAGACCCTACATTTACCCTTGTTATATTTCATTAAATTTTTCCCCGCCCAACGCTCCAGCCTGTCCAGGTCTCGCTGGATGGCAGCACAGCCTTCTGGTGTGTCAACCACTCCTCCCAGCTTGGTGTCATCAGCAAACTTGCTGATAGTACTCTCTAGTCCCTCATCCAAGTCATCGATGAATATATTGAATTATACTGGTCCCTGTACCGACCCTTGAGAGACTTCACTGGATACAGGCCTCCAAACAGACTCCACCCCATTGACCACGACTCTTTGGCTTCTTCCCCTTAGCCAGTTCACAGTCCACCTCACTACCCGAGAGTCTAGACCACACTTCCTCAGTTTAGCAGCAAGGATGCTGTGGGAGACTGTGTCAAATGTTTTACTGAAGTCAATGTAGACCACATCCACCGCTCGGTCATCATCTATCCACCTTGTTATATCCTCGTAAAAGGCTATGAGGTTAGTCAAGCACGACTTCCCTTTGGTGAAGCCATGTTGACTGTCTCTAATGACCCTCTTATCCCTGATATGCCTTGAGATGGCACCAAGGATAAGTCGTTCCATCACTTTCCCAGGGATGGTGGTGAGGCTGACCGGTCTATAGTTACCTGGGTCCTCCTTCTTGCCCTTTTTGAAGACTGGAGTGACATCTGCTTCCCTCCAGTCCTCAGGCACCTCTCCCGTCTCCCAAGACTTGGCAAAGATGATGGAGAGTGGTCCAGCAATGACATCAGCCAGCTCCCTCAGCACCCGTGGATGCATCCCATCTGGACCCATGGATTTATGGATGTCCAGATTGCTTAATTGGTCCCTAACCCAGTCCTCATCGACTAAAGCAAACTCCTCCACTGCCCTGACTTCCTCTGGGGCCTCAGGGGAACGGGGCTCCTCAGGACAGCCTCCAGCAGAGTAGACAGAGGCAAAGAAGGCATTCAGTAACTCTGCCCTCCATGTATCTTCTGTCACCAAGGCACCCACCTCATTCATCAGTGGGCCTACATTGCCTCTGGTGTTAGTTTTATCTGCCACATGTTAGAAAAAGCTCTTCCTGTTGTCCTTGACCCCTCTCGCCAGGTTCAATTCTAGGGAGGCCTTTGCTTTCCTAGTTGCCTCCCTACACCCTCAGACAACAGCCTTATATTCTTCCCAAGTGGCCATCCCTGCCTTCCAAGATCTGTAAATTCTCCTCTTGCCCTTGAGCTTACCCAGCAGATCCCTGTTTAGCCACGCAAGTCTCCTGGCTCCCTTCCTTGACTTCCTACGTGTCGGGATGCTCTGATCTTGAGCACGGTAGAAGCAGTCCCTGAACGCTAACCAACTATCTTGGACCCCTTTACCTTCAAACAGCCTTTCCCATGGGATTTTCTCAGTCATTGTTTGAAAAATCCAAAGTTTGCCTTGGCAAAGTCCAGGGTTGCAATTCTGCTTGCTATTTTGTTTCTGCTACATGAGATCCTGAACTCCACCATTTCATGGTCACTGCAGCCAAGGCAGCCCTCAACCTTTACTGCTTCAACCAGATCCTCCTTGTTAGCGAGGATGAGGTCCAGCAGTGCTCCTCTCCTAGTCGGCTCCTCCACCATTTGCACCAGAAAATTATCATCGATGCACTGGAGGAACCTCCTGGACTGTGGCTGGCTGGCTGAGTTGTCCTTCCAGCAAATATCAGGGAAGTTAAAATCCCCCACGACAACCAGGGCCTGTGATTGTGAGACCGCTCTCAGCTGCCTGTAGAAGGCCTCATCAACTTCCTCACCCTGATCTGGTGGCCTGTAATAGACACCCACAACTGTATCTCTCCTGCCAGCCTGCCCCTTAATTCTAACCCATACACTCTCAACTTGCTCCTCATCCATGCCTGGATGGTATTCAAGACATTGTAGTTGCTCTTTCACGTAAAGAGCGACTCCACCACCTCGCCTGGCTGGCCTGTCTTTCCTGAAAAGGACATAGACACCCATGACCACATTCCAGTCATGTGAGCTGTCCCACCATGTCTCTGTAATTGCCACCAGATCATAATCTCCTGCCCGAACCCAGGTTTCCAGCTCCTCCTGTTTATTCCCCATGCTGCGTGCATTGGTGTATAAGCATTTCAGGGAGCAAGTTGAGCACACTGATCTCACCCTATGGGCACTGTTGTTTCTCGTGACTTATTGCTGCTATCTTTTGGGTCAAAATACTTATTTGGTTTAGAGCTGTGGGATGAGTAACCATGATCTTGAATTATTTCACTTCCTGTCTGTGATTTTTTCTGCTTAACTGGTTGCTTGATTGAGGGATGTGGGGTTTTTAAATGGAATTATCCCTACATTTGTTGAGCCTGTAAGTCTGCTTGCTACTGTTGTCAAATATAAATGCCCTTTTTTTAGGCTATCATTTCATTTAATATAACTATACAGTGCCATTGTTTTTTCAGGCAGCACTGCAATCTGCTCAATACCTACGTATTGCTTTGGTTCTACTGATTTGTGTACTCACAATGCAGACACATTTTCCAGATGTAGGGAAGGATGAAAGATGTCTTTAGTGAAAACAGGTGGGTTTTTTCCCCAGGGATGAGATAGGTTAGACTGTGATCAGCAGTGCAGATTGTTGCTTTCTTTTTTTTTTTCTTTTTTTTTTTTGACCATTTCTGAGTGTTTCCTCTAAGCCTGGAGTAAAGGATACATACATGAAAATTTATCATAATTCTAGTATAATTTCTTCATGAAATGATGCATAACTGTGTCCTGCAAAAAGAAGGGCATCCAGCTCCCCTGACTAAGATATTTCACTCTCACATCCTTTTTAAGTGCCTTATGATACATGCCTCAACAAGAAAGTGTTAGTTTATTTCAACGGAAGTACCTTCAGCTGCATCCAGAGGGACATTCACCTAATGGAAGTGTGTATCTAACCTTAAATAATTGTCTGTAGCTCCCACCTTTGATTTTAGTTTTAATTAATCAGTTAAATAAGGGTACCTTTCTATTTCTAGTAACAGCATTGTGAACTTGGGCACTTCCTTTAGGCACAGTTTCACCAAGGCCACTAGGCTAACCACATCCAGATTTGGTATGCTAATTATTTACTACAGGCTACATTAATTTTAAAAAGAATGAATAGAATATACCAGTACAGTATGTTAAGTCTTGGGGGCAGAATGAGGAAGAGAAAAAAAACTGTGATAGAAGACACAAAAGGGAGTCTGGTGAAAGAAAAGAAACAGAAAGGTGTTAGTAGACTGAAAGTGATAAGGAAAGAGTGCTTGCAAGTGAAGAAATAGCACATATGCCTCTGAAAGAAAAGCAGAACCCTACAATAGTATTTGACCATTCAGATTGGAACTTGCTACCTTTGAACTATGACTTTCTACCCAGTAAGTGAGATCTTATTATAAAATGTATCAATAGAGAAACTTTCTATTATTGCTATGAGATGCTCTTTAAAGATAGTAATCACAATTAATTAATTAATCACAAGTAATTAATTATAAAATAAATTAATCTAATATCTTTATGCCATAGCAAGCTATAGAGGCATAAAAATTGAAGGAAGATCAGATTATTTAGCTGTTCGAATAACAGGAAAAAATCACTATTGATTAATTTAAGGATGACTTTGAATAGGAGTTGTGTTTCTGAGGTATGTTCTTCTTCCACAGAAATATAGAAAAACATTATGTTAAATGACTTTAAAACACAGCCCCATGTAGAAAATACTTTCTTAACTTGGTTTGGAAATCACTACCATGTCTGTTAACAATATAATACCATAACAAATCTGATATTAAAATTAGCATTTCAGACAGTTATTCTTCAAATTGTTTAGCTAACAACCACATGTCACTCTCACTTTTTTTTAAATGTTTGTTCCCTAGTAGAAATACTTGCTTCCTAATTCACCCTGACTTTTATTATCTCTCTAACAATGCAATAGGAAGGCCTATGAGCTCACAAACTCCCTTGATTAACCTGTTACAAGTAAGGAAGAGCTATGGATGGAAAAGGAGTGAATTTGTTGGGGGAGTGGTGGTGGTACATCTATGCACACGTCCTCACTCCTGTGAGAGTGCACTCACCCCACAAACAATTTAACAATGTGCACAACCAGCCCACAGCCTGAAAGTCTACGCTTTGTTCTTGAAATGAGTGTATATTAAAAACATATTTGAATACTATATCGGCAAGGACTGATAAAGATGTTGTAGTACACAGAGAGGTAATAGGCTGCTTGGAAAATATCTGAAAAACGAACTAGTATGAAGACAACAAATAATACTGTCTAAAAACCAGTTTCTCTAATACCCATTAACTTCTTCTGAAGTTAGTGATGCCTCTTAATGGAAATACACATTTTAGAGTATTTTAAAATATAGAAATTTGGCTCTGTCTTGTGACACATAGCCATACTGATCTGATCCAGTGAAGCACTCATGCATTCCTAGGCTTCACTGAGTTTTCTTTCGTGTGTAAGTTACACTCTTCAACACTCGTTTCATTCATTCCAGAGCTTTCAGCACCTGCAAGAGCAAACCTTTAGTGAACTTAAAGTGGTTCTTCCTACAGCCATTAGAACACAGAACAGTAGATGGTTTTGAAATCTTCATACTGATCTTACCACATTTCAAGTAATGGCTTCACAACAGACATGCCATCTACCATTTGGAAACACAGAATTTATGGCTGGCAGATCTTTCTCTCCTGGCTGTCTTCTGTGTGCATTTTGTGATCTTGTAGTGTGTGAGGTGTAGATGAAAACTTGGACTTCATTGTCATGTCTTAACAGTAGAGCAGTCCACTGCCATCCAGATCACTGACCCATTCCTGTTCTTATGTCTGACTTTGCTCCCAATGGCAACAACTGCAAAGAAAGGATGAGGGTAGCACACTAGGCATTTTCTGGATATACCTGGAAAATGTACAAGACTCCAGAAGTATAACGGACTCTTGGTTTCTATTTTTTGTCAATAGACATAAAGCAAATGTAATTTTTATCGATGTAATGAAAGTTGAGATTTTGCTCTGTCTAATTTATGTGACTAAACAGGGAATGGTTACAGTTAACTTTGAAAATTGCAGAGCAGAAGTAAATTTAGGTTTTCCTGTTATGAAATCTGAAATCGTTAGTAGGCTCAGAGTGGTAATGATACCCTAAAAAAATCTGAATGAAAGCATCTCACTAGACTAGTAGGATAGAGGAAGAGGGGGGGAACAGGCAAAGTCTCAAAATGCTGAACAGCTATTTAGGGCTATAGCAGGAAGTATGGTGGCAAGGCTGGACTTGGAAGCATGAGGAAGATTCCTAGCCAAGGACTGAGGGTAGAAGGAAGGTGGGGGACAGGACAGGCAGGAGACATCCATCAGATTCAGGCTATCATGGACACTCCCCAAGTGGGTAGGAAGGTCTCCTCTATCTCGCCCTGCCCCACTTCACCAGCTCCAGGACTTCCTCATCTTTGTGGGCAGTTCCCTCGTCAGCAACAAGGGGCAACCTGTGCTTGTGAATGGGACGGAGAAGGGGAAGCCCAGAGTCACCATTTTTGGCCCAGCTCAAGGATGGCACACACTGAGGGCTGCAGTTGCCTGAAGGAACACAGCTCCAGCTTGAAGACCACAGCCAGGTGGAACCATCTGTGGTTTTCATGTTGACTTGAAGTGACAAAGAAGGACAACGGAATGACCGTGGAAATGTGGACTGTTTTTTAACAAAACTGTACAGATTCAGCATAATGCCTGAAATATTTTACAGTGACTCCACCGTTAATTCAGAGTATCTTTGATGAAGTTAATGCATTCATGCCGATGTAACAAATAGCAAAATTTTGCTCCGTGTGGACATGTCTCCCATCCATTCACTCTGTTTGTTACTTCTCTGCCCCATCTCCTCTGAAAAGATGGATTTTCATTAAATTGAAAACATCTCCTCTCCTCATGGTGTCATCACAAGCACCATAATGTGCGTGTGTTGTATTGCCAAGCATTGCTTAGCAACGGGACCCTGTGTTCTGCCAACTTTCTTTTCACGCTGTCAATCTGAATTTAACTGAACTTGCTGTGTTGTGTTTCAGAGGACTGACTACATGTCAGTAACGTGACTGATGAATGCTCCAAATATACAAACAAAAACTGGCACTGACCCCCTCTATTTATTAGAGTGTGTGAATTTCAAGAAGTCATTTTACATTCAAGTTGTTCAAAGACAAATTATTTACAATCGTGATAATTAATCTTGATAAATCCTCATAAAACATTAACCAATTGGAAAGTATAATTAGGCACTTTGAAAGTACATTCAATAGGACTCTGTGGTCCAGCCCTTTATGGCATCTATTGGTCAAGCACCACTGTTGTACTAAAAATCACCAATCATTTATCGTTTAGTCAAATAAAGTGATGAAACTTCTACATGTTTTCATTTGCAAATGCACTGACAATCACTGATAATATCGTCCATTAAATAAGCTATATGGACTTTGACTGAACATATCTGGAGAGCCTGGTGATGGCTCCGCATGCCACTATGAGCGGAAGACTTCTCTTGGCAATGCTCAACACTGTAAAATTGGAGGGAGAAGCAGAAACCCTGGTGGTTAGGATGCCAGGTTTGCAAAATTGAGTCTACTGCTCATTGCTGCAGTCTGGTTGAACAGCTCCAATTCTAGCTCACTACCTTTCAAATTCAACACATTTGAGAAACCAAAGTTGCTCTTGGTTTAAAATCATATGCTTGGATTTTCTGCTGGAAAAATGACCCAGTTTCAACCTATTCTCAGCTGAAATTCATAAGCTACAGATATGAATATTTGATTGTGAAACTTTTTATCAGAGACAATGAATTACCATTTATATATTTCTATTTTTACACGACTTTGATTTTTCAACTGATCCGATGGAGAATGCCTCTCATATTATTTTTAGGAAGAAAAATGGAAATACAAGACATGTATGTAAGACAGGTTTCATTCTAGTCTGGGACAAATAAAGGAAGTGTTAATAGTATTGCTTCTATGCTAATAAATGTTTCTGAATTTTTATTTCATATGCTGCCACTGAAAAATAAAGAGAGAGCTGCTAGAAAAGGAGAAGGATATTCAGTACAAAGATAACTAGCAACATACTCGTATTTAGGTGTCATTTGTCAATTCAGTCAGCTAAACATTGAGGCTTTGTCATCCGAAATACACTACAGTATGGAAAACACCCATATGGGGCTGCAATTACAACAAAAGACCCAGATGAGTTTTGTGCCTTTCTGAAGAGGCCAGTGGAGTGCAGATGGGAGTACAGAAAGCAGATATTTAAGCTAAAATGAAGGACACCTAGACAGCTACTGTGAGGGTAGCTACAATAAACCTACACAATTAAGATTCAGCACTGTATTAAGAATGCTGTGTTGTTCTATGCACATTTAACTGTACGTGGTTATCTATATGCAATCCAGAGCCTTCCTATAGTACTAAAGGAACATTTAGAGTGAGGCTTAATTGCCTAAAGGTAGGGGCCTACAGTTATCTTGATATGCCATTTTTGAAAGATATGAATCTTCCTCATATCCTGTGTCATCCAGCTCTTTGCAACTGTCTTGGATATCCTCAGATGTCACAAATGGCACTATGTTCCTGTGTTTGGCAACAACATCCTACCTTCTGCATCTCAGATGTATTAGTCAGCCCATAATGTTTGCCTGCCTGAAGGTTTTTCTGTCGCTCAGCAAATATACCCCATTAGAAACACATCTGTGTGAGGCAACAGCTTTTTGTGCCTCTCCTATGTCTCCTCAGAAAGTGAAAAAGAAAGCCATGTTGATGTTTTGCTAAGCTTTGGAAAGGTTGAGTGAAAGGTTTGGGTAATTCATGAGTTGGAATGGTTCTGGTATGTTTTGGAAAAACCTTGTGCTGCTGTTCGCTTCCCGTAGCAGAGGCTCCTCAGAGACAATTATTCAACTACGTAATTCAGCAGTCTGCTCTAACACTGATATTACTGAGAGCTCCAGAGAAGACAGTTTGAGAAACCCAATACTGCTGCTGATGCTGCTTCCAAAATCAGATCAGTCTTTCAGACTGATTAATGCAGAAATCTTCCAAAGAATCATCAGCTTGATGGGAAGATTTTGAGCATATAAGGAAGTTGTTCTTGCCAGGTAGAAAATTGCTCGCAAAAGATGTTCCCAGAACCTGTATTACCTATGATTAAAATACAGATGACCACTGCTAAATGCCAAACTATTTGTTCTTTCTTCGGAACGTATCAAGACACAGAGAATGAATATGGATGAAGTACTTCTGAGAAAGAATGGCTACAAACCATCTACTCGATCTATTCTTAACCTGTTACTCCAATAACTTCATAGCTAGTTAGAGGCTGGATAAATTGTTTGGGCAGGCAGGAAGCAGTCTGCAAGCAACAGGTTAGTCACCTATGCTATAAAACATGAACATTAAGACAGAGCTTTGTTAAATTCTCTGGTATTCTATAATGTTCCTATATTGCCCATTACTTCAAAATGTGGTAATTTGTTATTTTGGTAAGTAGGTCTTTGTCCCTTAACATCCCTTGCTTCCTTTTACCTTCCTGGAACTTAGTCTGAAAATATTACTACTGATAGGACTTTCCCCTTTCCCGGTTATCTTATATTTCTCGTAATATTTTTGTGGGTTTATTTCTCTGGAACAAGTTACTGTGCTCTCAAGTGTGATAATAACAGTTGTGTAACTGAAGAAAGTATGTCTGTACATAGAACATGTGAGTTGCAACACTTATGTGCTGAGTTTACAGGCTGTTCAGAGGCAGAAATTATGATCTCACTGAATTCCTGAGTTCTTGTCCAGCTCCACAGTTTTCTGGGAATCCAGTATGATATAAGTTCATACCCTTATATCACTTCAAACACTTATATTTGACTCTTAACATATATGACTTTGCACAAGCCAACCAATGGTAAGGTAGGAATTGTTTACTGTTCTCTTAGAAGCAGTTGCTTGGAATGTTGGGGTTTTTTTTAATCCTTAGCTGCAAAATTTTGTGCTATACCCACTGAATGTACATTAGATTTCCACCTGAGAGCAATTTGAGTTCAAAACTTACTTTTGACTCATCCTATGCTGCCACCTCACTCTAGTCATGCTCACACTTCTAATCATGTAGGGTTTTTCTAGAAAAATTCTCTAGGCACCTGAATGTCATAAAGTGCTTAGTATGTAGCTAGGCATATTTGTCTCTTGCCACTTTAAGCAAGGGAGAATACCTATTTCACACAAAGAGTGTAGGAAATGTCCTGTGAAGCATCCAGCATTCAAACACTTGTATGTATGTGCTTAGTTCTGAAGATGTCTAACACTTTTTCCAGACTGGGTGCAACTGGCCAGTTCTTTCAGAATTTATTAAGTAGAAGCTGGTTGGTGGTGTGGTCACATAAGCTCTATTTCCTTAGGAAACCAAATTAGATATTTAGTAATTCTAGACATAAGCCTGAATAGAATCCCCATATCTTGGGGTTGAACACTCTTGGAACTTGGTAAAGTTTGGATCCACATCTGAGATTCACAGCCAGCTCTCAGCTTTAAAACAAACTGAACGAAAACTCAGAGTTTGAGCATTTCCTAATTTGGGGAACATTTTTACTTATGCCAAATGTGTGACTCAGAGCCATTTCTAGTTAATTCTGGGAGTTGAGAATGTTATCATTTATTTCATGTGGTCATGTGATGTCCAGATAGAAGCACAGAACCTCTGCTTTTCCAGTAACTAATACATACAGAAATACTTTCTTTTTAATGCCTCAGAATAATATGAATGGAATCTAAGGAATAGATAAAACTAGATCAATATTCTTAAAAGTTGCTTACTACTGCTGACCTAAGCATATGCCAGTAGGATAACAAACCACTTGCTAATCCGTCAAAAGCTGCATTAAAGAAACATTTTTGTTGCATGGCAAAAACTCAAAAAATTTAGAAACAAGAATAAACAGCTAGTCTGTGAAAATTTCCCCCCTTCCTCTGGTATCAGTTTAGCACACAACAAAGGGTGTTTTATTTCAACAGTCCCTTATGCACGTACATACAAACACCACTTGTTCACTCTAGTAACTTCTTATTAACTCTAATTTAAAGTGACACCCCAAAACACACCTACACTGCAGCCGCTGCTGAGACTGAAGCACTACCTCAGCTAGCTCCAATAAACTAGCTTGTGTACCAATATCCATCTTTTTGCAGTACCACTGAGCTTTGAACGAGCTAATTTACCCCATTTTTCAACAGCAAAGACAGAAGTTTAGGCTCCAGAAGTGAGAGAGAATGGAATTTAAAACCACTGTCAAGACCTTGGGAGCCGAGGCTGGAGCTGGAGGCTGCAGTACTACAACTTCACTCACCTCCGTTGAGGGCACAGACTCAGCAGATGTTTCGGAGCAGGCCTGCCAAAACCACATGCATGTCACACCTTCTCCTTACATGGCCCTGGCAGATACTTTCTCTTGCAATTTCTGCCTGATCCCACAGTTATCAAGGTATCATTTTTCCTGTCACTGCTGCCTGGTCAGGTGTGTTCTGAAAGACCTGATCTTGAGTTTTGAAAGAAATTCTATGGACGGAGTCCTCTGATCTCAGGTATACAGATAGAAAGCATTGGAGAAGCAAGATTTAAAACTCATTTCTGACTTACTGGGAGGTGCTTGCAGGGCTTTCTAAGCATAGGTTGCCCTTAGCTCCTCAGTTCTCCACAAAATCTCCCTGAAATGTGCTCCAAGGCTTAGATAACACTTGCCAAAACTTGACGGTGTTTAAACCTCTGTCGGATCTTTCCCTAAAATTCTTTTTCTAGTCTGAAAAGCCATTGACTTTATAACAATCTTTTTGGAGCTACATCCATTTGTAAGACAAATTGCGGTGAATCATTTTGCTTTTAAAGCACAAGCTAACTGGTACAGGAGGCCTCCTTTACTTACTTGATTGCATTATCTGTGTCTGTAAGATGGTTGTGGCAGGAGCTAGATAGATGATTATTATTTTGGGGAATGGATGCATTTGAATAGAAATAAACTAAATATTTTCTGTATAAAACCTCAATATTTTATGCTGTTTATCTTCCAATTAATGGTACTCAGATGTATGCATGTTATAGCTTACTGGCAAGCCAATAGTATCAACCATCCCTAAGCAGATGAACACTGGGTGAACTTAACAAAGAACTCAGTCATTATACACACCCTTGACTGTGTCAGTTTATAAAGAAAAACCACATAATTATGAGAGTATTTTGACTTGACTGGGTTTATAAAATGCATGGGAGAGGCACTGCTTAAACTTTCCTTTCTCACACATAAACATTTTACTAAGTGATTAAAATGAAGTTGTTGGGGACTAGGGAACATCCATATAAGCTGATCTGATGTTTGTAGACTTTGCCACACAGCTATGATAAAGCACAAATTTACCTGAAACATGGAAGATAGATAGCTTTTTAAGGGAACACACAGTTAAGTAATTTTTTTTGACTGTAAATAGACTCAGAGGACTGGGATAGCTTCTTTTACAACTCTTACAGAAGTTGATAGGTTTGCAAACATTTCTCCAGTGATTAGAGTGCTTCAGCAATTTATATCTTGTTCATGGAATAGATTTTTCTGCTGGGTTTTTCTTTTTTTTTTTTTTTTAAATATATTTCTACTCTGAAATGTCCAAGCCTCCATGGGTAACCACAGGCATCTAGCAGAAACCCCTGATTCAGAGCATGGCTCTCTCATCATACAGCAGAAAGAGGCACCTGTCTCAGATGAGACAGACTATGAAAGTCTACTGCTTTAATCAGACGAAATACGGCCTTATTATGCAACTGGCTCTTTCTGTTCTCTTTCTCGTGGACAAGAGGTGCATTTTTAGTTAGTGCAAGGTCAACTGAAGTTGTACCCAAATGTAGAAAATAAAATGTACAAATCTTCCCTATTGGAGATTTCAAAATAAAAATAGGATACAAGATTTCAGCAAGCACTTGTAGTATCCCTATGGATAGCATCACATGGATGCTGTTCTGCAGCTTTTTATAGCATGAAGTGTAGGAGTTATGGAATATGTATGCTTTTAGTAGCCTGTTCTCAGGAAGAAGCACTGTACAATAGAGCTAGGAATTAACTAGAATAAAACTTCTTCAAGAAGTCATGATTTTAAAAATATTTAGGCTGGACAAGACCTTTAAAATCATTGAGTCCAACCATTAACCTAGCACCACCAGGTCCACCACTAAACCATGTCCCTAAGCACCACATCTACACATCTTTTAAATACCTCCAGGGATGGCGACTCCACCACTTCCCTGGGCAGCCTGTTCCAATTCTTGACAATCTTTTCAGTAAAGGATTTTTCCCTAATACCCAATCTAAACCTCCTCTGGTGCAACTTGAGTCCATTCCCTCCTGTTTTGTCACTTGTTATATGGGAGAAGAGACTGACCTCCACCTCACTACGACCTCCTTTCAGGTAGTTGTAGAGAGCAATAAGGTCTCCCCTCAGCCTCCTCTTCTCCAGGCTAAACACCCACAGTTCCCTCAGCCACTCCTCATAAGTCTTGTGCTCTAATCCTTTCATCAGCTTTGTTTCCTCTCTCTAGACATGCTCCAGTCCCTCAATGTCTTTCTTGGAGTGAATGGCCCAAAGCCATTCACTGAGCGCTGGATTCAAGGTGTGGCCTCACTAGTGCCAAGTACAGGGGGACAACTACTTCACTGCTCCTGCTGGCCACACTATTTCTGATAGAGGCCAGGATGCCGTTGGCTTTCTTGGCCACCTGGGCACACTGCTGGCTCATTTTCAGCTGGCTGTCCAACAACACCCCCAGATCCTTTTCCACCGGGCAGCTCTCCAACCGCTCCTTCCCAAGCCTGTAGCACTGCTGGGGTTGTTGAGACTCAAGTGCAGGACCCAGCACTTGGCCGTATTGACCTCATACAAATGGCCTCGGCCCATCAATCCAGCCTGTCCAGATCCCTCTGTAGAGCCTCCCTACCCTCTAGCAGATCAACACTCCCACCCAGCTTGGTGTCATCTGCAAACTTATTGAGTATGTCTTTATCCTCTATAAAATCTTCATTGCTTGACTCCTAGTATAGTTACAACTAGCTACTTTAACAAATAAGTTTAGCTTGAAAAACAAGGGTAAAAGTTTATCATTTTACCGAGTAGTATCTTCTACACTGGTGTAATAAACTGGATGTCACAGAAATGTCAGTATTTTCAGCTGAAGTTTCTCAAAAATATTAGTTTATTTTTTCCCTCTGGAACTGAGTGATTTTACATAGTGTATTAAAATGTAAATGAAGCATTTCATGTACACATGGACCATTCCCGTGCCAGGCTATTGAGAATGTCCCATACACAAACTAAATTAAAGTTATCTGAAGTTCTTGAAATCAGTATATCAAAAATACCCACTCTATTTTAAAAATATCTTAGAACATGTAATAGCCACAATAGCTCATGCTAAATCCACGGAAACAGCCACACCTTTTCACTGCTTTCTCCCCATCTCATCTTTTAATGGCTTGTTTATTTTTGTATGAGCTTGCATAATTTCTCCTTAAAGCAGTGACCGGTGGTTATTTCTGACCCCACTGACACTGGAATAGCTGATTTCTTCAGTAGGTTACTTTTAATTCACAGAACTTTGAGCTCAGCCTTTTATACATTCTAGAAAGCGCTCACAAAACTGCACTGACTGTTTTCATAACCACATCCACTTTTTTAAGGTAAGTTGTTGGGTTTTTTAACCTGTGTTCTCTTATAGCAAACTTCAGCACAAATCACATGTTTAAGGCCATTTTATAATCCTCCGATTAGTGACCAGATTGCTGTTGGCACACACTGATGCTGCCTGAAAAGGATCTGCTAACAGATGCTCTGACGCCGCTTCTGCATTCTGCTCACAGTGAGGAGCTCAGCATCACTCTGAGCACCTACAACACTCCAGCTGATAACAAACTCTCTGTAAATATGGAGACTGAACAAGGAGCAAGAACCCTGCTTGGGAAAGAGGGCTTTCTTCTCTAGATATGCAGCACCAGCAACACTGACTGACAAAATTGACTCTGAAGGGATGAAAGCACCGGATGATTGTGTCACAGGAAGAAGAGTCAGGAGCGCTGCGTCAGCTTCTGTATGTAGGTGTCGTAGGTGGTGTTACAGAGAGAGAAGTGAGGTCAGAGACGGCTTTGTCGTAGCAGAGGATGACTAAGGTGAGTAGGGGAGGAGCTCCCCGTTGCCGTTGACTCAGCGGGGAATGAGGACAGCAAGTTTTGACGGTTCCGTGGGGCATTGCATCTTCTGCGAAAGAAAAAGCCTAGCAATTCCTCACAAAAGTCTATAGGAAATGAATGGAGGGAGGTGTGCTTGGTGCGTGGGAGCTTATGTGAGGACCTGTGAGGGAACAAGGAGAAAGGAGTCTGAGGCAGGCAACGTGAGTCACAGCACCCACCATGAAGAACGTGAGAAGGCAGTAAGCAAGCCTAAGACTACACATGAATATTCACAGGGAGGAGGTGGGAGAAAGAAGCTGAATGACTAAACTACAAGTGTTTAAGATTTGCCAAATACAGCGTGCTGTGCCTCAGCCTGAGGATTTCATTTTTTGTCGTTGAGTTTCAAATTCCAATATCTTAATCGGCCAGCAACTTGCACAGCTGCATGGTATTCACATAGGGCTGCCTGGAGCATGCCTGTGGAAGCATTTCTCCATTTAATTCAATGCACAGCTCCTTTTGAGTGTTCTCCAGCATTATTACCATCTGGTGTGTCTGGAAACAGGCTCACTTACAACAGAGATACAGTGGTTGGATGGCAAAGGGATCACATGAGAAAATGCATCTATTCCTGTAAAATGGTGAGTGGGTTGTGCCTACTGGGTATGTCCTCACTCATCCAGCAAGAGACCCTTTAGTGGGCCAAACAGCATAGAGGATCAAAAGTGTCTTTTAAAGTTTTGGGGGGTTTTACCTACCTGGTTGCTTATTCGTCATCTTAACCAGATGGACGGAAGGTGAAAGCTGTTACAATCTGAATGTTACTGTTCAAGAGGGTTTTATGAAATGAGCTAGGGCATTCAGCCAAGCTCCAAGTGAAAATGTGTCAGCAGTGCAATTGACACCTGAGCTGTTAATCTTAGTTGCCAGTGACTGCAGTGGATTTTGCTTCATGGTGTTCTTTTTGCCATAAAAAAAAATGCTGCAGAACAAAAGATCTGTCAACTGACATCTACAGTTTTCACTGACTCTCAATTCTCTATTCAAAATCAGAGTGTAATTAATAAGCAGCTCTATAGGAATCGTATTTGTTGCAATACCAGAAACTCAATGTACTATTTCTTTTTACCAGCAAATAGAAAGTATCAAGTAACTGTACTCTAGTATGCAGCCATTATTCTTAAATCACTTATTTAATGCATGTCACTCTCGTCTTTAATAGAACTGCTCTAATGCTACTGTCCCTGCTGGAATCAGGAAGGAAGTTGGATGCTTTTCTTTGTACAGGGCTCAGATGTACTCTACCTGCATTTTCTATGTGAAATGCCACTTAGAATAGGAAGGTGTCACAAATAATTTGACAGGTATCATCCAGCACCAAAACTGTGATGTAACGAGGAATCAGACCAAATATTTCTGGACAGACCAATTTTGCACAGTTATTCTGAAATCTTCAGAAAGACAAAGAAAATGTTTGGAGCCAAAAATTGGTAGGGTTGAATGCAAGAGATGTTAGAAAATATGATTCTGTTCATTAAGTTTACACACTTCTGTGGGATTATACATTCATGTGTTGCACGTTGACATAATTGTGACCGTTTTTTGAAGTATATTACCCTGGTCAGGCATAATTTAGGCATTTTCTCAAAACTCTAAAGTGTCCATATTTACTTAATCTTGTTTGTCAAGACCGTTTTCAGTGGGTTAAATTTACAAGCCTAATCAATGCACAGAAATCACATATCTGTAATAAATGTAATTGGTACACAGTGGAAATGTTGTAATCAAGCCAGCCAACAGTAGATCACTCCTTTATTGATAACTTGCTATTAATAGCTCTGTTAACAACTCCAGCTGACAGAGAGCTTGAGGTTTTCATAAAGTGAATCCATTTGCAGAAATTTATCTCACGTGCTGCTGAATCAGATTGAGGCTGCAGAGCAGGTGGGCCCCACACCTCATTTCTCCTTTTCCTTCTGACTCTGTTTTGTCTCTTTTGCTGCCTGCACACCAGAGCTTCCCTCACATGGAAGCCAGAGCACTGAAGGTGACTGACATGCACTCAAATCTTACCCTGACAGGAGTTTGGGTTGCAGCCAAAGTGACCTTGGAGCTGCAATGCATTGCCTGTTCCCTCAGTACAGGCACAGTCCCTGTTAGCTCTCACTTAGATTCTTTGGTTTCATCTTATTTTCCTTGTTCTTCCATGTGCTTTGCTGGTTCATTAAGACGTTTCCCCAAATTGTTTTTGGCATATTCATTGTCCCTTGTGGTAATCTGCTCTAACACTTTATTTGTTCAACAGTTCAGACTTGACTGCATGTTGCCATTTGATACAGGAGGGGATATAGATGGGTTCTTTCTCCTGTGTGCATGAGCCTAATAGCTGTTCTTTCATGTGGATTCCTCTGAGATTTGCTCTGCTTTTTCAAGAATAAATCACACTCTCCGCATAATGATCATAGCTGTCTATTTGGAGTATTTCAGCACGATTGCAAAATGCCCATGTTGTACATCGCTGAGTTCTCAGTCCTGCCTTTCAGTTCCTTACCCTTCTTTCTGTAACTCCAAATGTCCCTTCCATCCTGGAGCCTTCCCATTTTTTCACCTCCACATTGCACAAGTTTCTAAATTCTTATCAGAGGAGGACATTTGTGAGCTGAGAATGTCTTATTCTGTACCATGTACAAAATGCACACTGTGGCTTGTTCACCAAGGGAATTAATTCAGGAAGCCAGTGTGAGCTTGCTACTAGGATGGATCTTAGAATAGCATTTTCATTTCAGTAGAAACCTCATCAATGCATATTTCAGTAAAATCTTAGCCAATCTGTTTATGTTTACCATAAATCTTAAGTTCTTTTTCGTCATTGGTAAAACCTATGTCAATTTGATTTCCACATTATCCCAAAAATGTATTGCAGGAATATGCAAAGTAGAAGTTAGGCAACATATTGCCTGGTGCAATTGGCAATGCACAAACATTGTAATTACACACACACCCGTATAGATGTACACACACATACACAGAGGCACGCTGCCTAAACCTAATTACAAGGCAGCATTATTGACTCCGTGAACTCCGGGTTGAGAATAGTTGACACAGAAGGGAATGAGGCATGAAAAGTTCTCTGGTAGAACTACAGTATTGCTAATAGAGCAACCACTGTCTCCTCTCTGATTCCCATAAAAGTGGCTGCATTCTTCCAGATTATTTTTATGGATAGCAACAGCACACACCTTGCTGGATTGTTATTAAGCTTGCTATATTGTCACAGAGGTTATTCTCAAACATCATGAGTCCCTGAGGAGGTCTACTGCCTGATTTCATCACAACTCCATCTATAGATTCACCTCTTTGAGTAAGACACTATTTACAGACGTGGTCACAAGGCCTCAGACCCCACTGAAAGAAATGAGATGCAGCAGCAAACCATTAGTAACTCTGATATTTTGAAAGAAAACTCAGATTGCAATGTGAAGACACAAGGAATACAAGATGAATGACTGGTGGGTAAGACCCTACCATCTTCAGGGTCCTCCAAAACTTGGAGATTCTGAAGACATGCCTGAGCTCTCGAATGAAGCTATTTTGTTTGCTACCATAAAAATAGTCCAAATAAGAATAAATTTCTGTTGATTTTCCTGTCTTCCAGGATCCGTACTTAAGAAGTCCATTCAAAACGCCTTTGTGCAATATCCATGAGAGTTCCAAAAAAAACCAAAAAGAAACCCGAAACAAAACAAACCAAAAGAAAACAGAAAAGGGAAAAGAGGAAACATTTGTGGAATTTCTAAGTACTTCTGCAAAATATAACGTGGTAACTCAGGGGTAAAAAATTTCTTGACCCAAAAATTCAAAGAAATTTTCAATGAAAGAGAGGACAAATAAACATGCCAGCACATGAAGAAAAAGAATAAGACAACAAGTTTGGGTTTGTCACGCCTTTCCCGTTTCCTCCAATAGCAGTTTCCTTTTGCTTCAGCACACACAGGATTCACCAGCTTCATTGTATACACGGTGGAGAAATTGCCTGGCTAGGGCAAGTTGTTTTCCAGTAAGACCCTTGGGACAGCTCTTAGGACTGTCCAGACCTCAGTGCTGACACTGTGTTTTACCATCCTGGCTTTCAAGCAGCCTACCAGGAGTAAATATGTCTGCTCACTGCAGCTCGGAACCATTTCTTGGCTACAAGCTATTGGGTTAAATCTCCCTCATCCTTTAATTTAAACTCCTATTGTTTGCAGTTCTCAGTGTTCTAAATGTTCTCAGTGTTTGCAGTTTTGGCACTGTTTGTACTGATTGCACTTTAAGGACAATAAAACCATGTTTTGTGAAGTTACAGAGCACTTTAATTTTTGCCTATCAGCAAAAGCGCTGCTGTGGTATCCACAAACCACAGACAACAACTACCTAACCAATGGCAGACAAATGATTCACTCCTTCAGTCCCAGGTACTGAAGTTGTCTGTGGCTTTCAGTCTAGAGATCCACAACATTTAGAATTTGTGAGAGCATGAAGACCATGTACAATGCCTCCTGTAAACTAATACCCTCTTCTACAGCCAAAAATATCCTCAGAGCACAGCAAAACACAAAAAAATGCTCACCCTTTCTCAAAGCAGGTGAAAAAGGTGTTCTTCATGCTGTCTTCTGGCAACCAAAACAGTGCTTAGGATATCTTGATATCTTCTATTTCCCTGCTTGCAGATCTTTGGCAGCCTTTCCTTTCCTTATTCTCACAGATGTTTTGTAGAAAACAAACAGTAATCACTTGACGCTGGTGTTACTCGGCTTTCTCAAAGGTATTGTCTGCCATCTACTTTGAATTTCTTAAAAGTACATGCCACCATTGCCTAGACTGCAGATGGAAGCAGCCCTAAGGAAAAACATCCTCAGCAAGAAGTACTCCACCTATAGTTGTAGATAGTAAGGAGGGTTTCCCAGATAAAGAAGGAAAAGAAAGATGATGTCAGTTATGTTTGCATATTTAACCACACAAGGCAAATCACCCTGCTCTCACTGGAATCTTAGAAAGTCTGCTATCCTACTACTAGGCAGTTTTCCTGTGGAGCCTGTCTTCATGTTGCTGAGTCTACTAAGTTATCAGGTCTTACAGAACAAGAGGGAAGAAATCCTCTTTTCTGCACACCGTAGAAAGCGGAAGTTAAGTTTTTGCACTTCCTTCCACACAGTGAGAAACACTGGAAATCCCTGAGAACTTGTAAATTTTAGAGCCTTTTTAATAATGCAGCACATGCTCATCTGAATAGGCCTTTGATTAGCCTTGAGGAATGCAGGTTTCCACACGGAGAATTCACATCTCAGTAGTGAACAGAGATGCTGCAGTTAGCATGCCTGGAGACAAAGCTGAAAATGCAGACAGTTTACCCATGAATGTTGAGAATATTAAAAAAAAAAAAAAAAAAAAAAAAGAACAAAGAGTTCCAGAAAGTGGATCATGAGAGCATGAAAGAATTATGGAACTCTTTAATGGATTTTACCATCATCTTCTTGGATAATTTCTGTGGGAACAATTCCACAGGACTGAGGGTGAGAAGTATAGAATATATCCAATCCTAATGCTCCATTCATACTTTGGAAGAATTAATACTATGAGGAAGCAATGATCTATAGTGACCAAGAGCCAGGTACTTCTCTAAAACAACTGTTTCATGATGATTTGTTCAAAGTTATTACTTCAAAGAACCTCTTTAAGATATAAATCTCTGTGCTGTCTATTTTGAGAATAGAGTCTAAATTACACCTGCAAGTAAATCTACATAATTTTCAGGGGGTACCCACAGTGGACCTGTTTTTGCACTTCTTTGTACCTTGTGTAGGCTGCTGGTTTCATTTGGTGGTCTAAACACAAGCATCTAGTGGCACCTGAGATATCCAAGGTAGTCCTGCCTAGTCTCCTGCATGGTCTGCCCAATCAGATTGAGATGGGACTTCCATAGGTCCTGTATCTTCCAGCTCCATGCAGGTACCTCAGATCAAAGGGCATAACTTCCTACATTTAGGCAATCGAGTCAGACTGCTAGGTTTGGAAGAAGAAGGAATATAATACCAAAAAAAAAGTTATACCTTTTTATTTAATCTTGTATTGGTAATTTAAAAAGAAATAGCTACATAAGGAAATAAGAGTAGAGAAGAAACATATTCAGAATCTGTATTTTATTTAATTTTTTATGAAAGCACTGCTATCCATCCTGCTTATCACTAAATAGAGAGCCACTAACAACAGAAATGATGATGCCAATGGGCTATCACTAAGCCTGAAGACGATTTCTGCTGCTACCAAAGTGAGTGTCAAGAACTTCCTTTGCCCTGAAAGGCCACCTGCTTTCAGGTGTTCATTGTTTTAATCCTTCTAGAACACACCAGAGTAGCGCTCCCTGAAAATAAAACATTTGCTTCACTTCAGCCTAAAGACGAGGTTGAAACTATTTGTTTTTAAACCTCATACTGTCATCTCTAATTAATGGTGTGACCCTGACTACAGAGCTTGAAAGGAGTATATACATTTTCAGCTGCAGTTCTGTTTTTTTGTTTGGCAACTAGCCAATTCCTTAAGCTTTTATCTTTGAATACAAAAGGTTATTTCTAGAGATGGAGTGCTTGGTTTATTTTCAGTATTTTTATTGTTTTCATCTGCTAGGATCAGCAGTGAATGGACTTTTGCTATTTCAAGCTGTTTATTAAGCCAACGTCTCCCGAATCAGAATAGGGAGATGAATTTTCCTTCAACAAGTGTATATGCTGGCAGTACTTCTGCCATCTTACAATTTTTCTTTTAAATAGTTGGTCTGGCAAAACATTGCCATTATGCCAGAAACGCAAAGGACCATTTTTCTCATGGTAGGTGTACCAGCACACCATAACAATAGCCTTGTCACTCTGAAAGTCACAGATCTAAAGGAAATTAAGGTCTTGTAGCACACGGTAAATATGAGCTATGCAATTAAAGTAACATTTGGAGGTTGGAAGGAATTACACTGCAATTAGGTTATTGTAATATGTGTTTGAACATACTGAACTGAGTACATGGGGCATGAGCCGATGCTTATCGAAGTCACTGGAAGTTTTGCTATTTACTTCCCTGGAAGACAGAATTATGTACAAAGAGGAGCAATATTGCACATATTTCTGAATATCAGCATTCTCACAAATGGAACAGGACTCCTCAAGACTCCCAGATGGTAAGTTATTAACAAAAGAAACTATTTTTCACGTATGGATCATTTTGCCTCTGTAAACCTAGATGTTAGAAAGGTGAAAGCCTTGCATTTTTCAGAATTGCATGTGGTGGTGTTCCCTGGACCCAGATAGTAGACAAGTGACTTAAAATATCAGGAACGAGTTTAGATCACAGTTACCTGGGTGAAGGAACAGCACACAGAGTCAGGATCACATTGCCCCGAGCGCGCTCTTTTCCCCCAGTTCCAAAACAATGGCAACACTAGCTACAGCTGCTCAGGAAACGAGGAAAAATTATGGGCAAAATGGATTTTTTTGTGTTCATTTTCATCTGGAAAACTCCATTAAAATGATGAGGTACAATTCATCCATTTCTAAGGAATATAAACTTACTTGGGACACCAGGAAGGACCTTATTTTCCTGTGAGGAAGAACACAAAGGAGATGTGTGGTTTGAACTCTATCAGCACCCTAGAATTGTAATTTCAGACGAAATGGTGAGACCTTACTGAAAGTGAAAGACCTGCTTTGTTTTAGACTCATCTTGCATCTTGCATGTAACAGGATGAATCAGACTGCAGACAGGAAAAAAATGTCTGTGGGGTTTTTTTCGCCTTTGTGCATGACAGTCATTGCATTTCTACAAGAAATCACACAGGTCACAGTAAGATAGTAGAAGCCCTTTCACAGACCCTCTGATTTGCCACGTTGGCTTTTTTCCCAAAGGTCCTTCCAAACCTGCAATTTCTCTTTTCGCTCTGGAAACAGAAAGCAATGGGGCAACCTTTTCTTTCCATAAAGAAGCTGGATGTGATTGCTGCCGTGTCTTCACCTGCCAGTGAGGAAGGTCTTGTCCCTGATGCAACAAAAATTCAACTGAGAATCACAAGCTTTCACAGCTGCATCCCAGGACATATATGACATTAGTATAAACTTTTAAAATGTATTTCATGAGGGAGGAAAAACTAAGCCCTCATTTATTGAAATAAAGATACAGTGAGGGTGATCTTAAATGTCATGCTTGGGTCTTTTCAAATGCTTTTAATTTGACAGAATTAAATTAATGTAATTCTCTAATTTTCATGTAGCCCAAGGGTCTTTCAACTCTCAACAAAGCTTGAAAAAATATACCAAAAAATTGCTATTATTATCCCAGTTGCCCTAGGGAAAAGAAATTAAAGGGGAGGTAATTAGTTATTATACATATGTGCATGTAATTAGATATTTAGTGCGATATGTAAACCGTGTCTGCTAATTCTGTTAGAAAACAAAACAGTATTCAAAGATGAACCTACAAGGCCAGAAGTTACACATTTTCTTCTTTTCTCACTTGGAGATCAAAGGTTTGATGTGCTCTGACACTAAAAGCTCAATATATTTTCCTAATGTTTTATGCGATTACTCCAAAATATCATTAAATATCAACATAATCATATTTTCACAGAATTATTAGGGATTTGCTCATGGAATTAGTGTCTTCTAATGATTAGTAAGACAATAAGATAGGAAAGAAATCAAATGCTTTGGCATTATGGTATGTAGTTTTTCTCTCTAACATGGAAAAAGCTTTCTACTTTGAACACCAACAACTACATAGTGAAGGTCAAGCATGAAGCATGAGCCAAACAATAGCATTGTTCAGTTACTTATAAAGTCATTTAAATCCAAAAGTTCAGAGAGGACTCTTTTCAAATATATACTGGGGACAAAAAATCATCTCATGTTGAAACTCCTATCTGAAGAAATAGACAGAAAGAAAATAAAATGTGTTACTAACACCTATTTTGTGTTTCAAAACATGGAGATTTAGATGTCTGTTCACTAAATTGCTGTCACACGTTCATTTCTAACTGTTCTTATAACACGTTCATTATTTGTGCTTGCAGAAAACAGACTTAATGGTTTCCCAGGTCTGTACAAATTGTTTTAGATAGGAACACCTAGTCAATGAAGCTAGTGTATTTTGCCAAGTATTCGGTAGTCAACTTTGAGAATAAAATGCTTGCTTTGACCTTAGTAAATGATACTCAACTTTGTAACAGAGCATCATCCTCTGGACCCACTGTCACATCTGGGCATGCTTGGTGGTCAAACCATCGGATTAACTTCCCTTTCTTCTTCAATGCCAGTTCCTAATGTTCATTAAATCCTTTTTTTTCAAAACACAATAGAGAATAATACACAGTGTTTTGGAAACAGAAATCTTGTCTGCCTTTCCAAGGACTGATGCTTCTGTTTTCCAAGTCAATGGGAACATTTTGCAGCCCTACCCAGGTGACTGAAGCTCAGGGTCATTCTATTCAGAAAACCCCTAATGTGTTAGTGTTCTTCCCAGTATATTCTCTTGCTCTTTCTACACATATTGTGAAGGGGAAACAAATGGGCGAAAGAGAAAGAGAAGCAGGAGCACAGAAGAATGAGGGAAGATGAAAAAATAAGGGAGGAGGAATGGAGAAATGAAGAAAATAACATAAATTGAGAGCAGTGTGTGTCATTTGGCTAATTATACATTCACTTATTACTGTCAACTAAATAAGCAATTGGCAGTATGCATATATTTCCTTCTAAAAAACGTGAGAATCTTTTTTCTGACATGTCCTAGTTGGATTTCCTCTTTTTTTTTTCCTAATCAAACTGAAAGTATTTGGATGGGGGAGGGGGTTTAGGTAAACAGATTGTAATTACAACACTAGATTAAATTTCTTATAGATTGAATCTTTTCTCAGCAGAATGAAATATAGTCATGGTATCTCATGACAGTCTCTATCCATATCACGATGAATAATCTTGTTATACTCTGTACCCAATTTCCTTTCATGACAGATCCTCAGCTTATGCCGGTAGGTATAATTCTGTTGAAGGATCAGAGTTGTGTCTACATTAGATTTGTAAATTCCTATGGAAGACATATCTATAGATTTATAGCACCTTGAAATAGGTATCATAAATTTAAAACACTAAAAAATTTCTCACATTTAATTGTAATCTCAAATATATCACAGCACTGTAACTTCTGTAATTCACTTAAGCATTTTTTTATTAACACCAACACAAATTAAACAAAAATCAAACCCACACATGTTCAGCAGTTGCAGATATGTGGGACTTCAGCTGTACTGGTAATTTTTCTTCTATGCTCAAACTTATGGTTTGCACACACAGCATGTAGTGCATTGAAATCTGAGGATCTCAGTGCACTTTATGAAGACTAATGGGTGATACTTCACGACAACTATATGGAGTAAGTATTACTGCTACTGTTATTTGTCATCTATTGAAGGTTACAGTGGATTTAGGTTTATTGATTGATGTGATATATTGCTTTCTCTCTTGAGCTCAGAAATGGAATGGGTGCCTTTGTTGCCAGTTGATGTGGTTTAAAGAGCAGTAAAAAGGCATTTTGTATTTTCATGTTTCTTTTTCTGTAATTAAACAACGAACAGCAGTGATGTACTTCCTTACTATGCACACGAAAACCCACATATGAATAGATGAGAAGCAACCCCAAAGAAATATAGTTTAGGAATTGGTTTTTATGTCTTTCTTTTAGGCCTAGCTTTCACCATCCCTCTCCATGACATTTGCTTTCTTCCCTAATTTTTATGTTACCTCCCACATGGTATCCACAGCATCTGAAGAAGCGTGAGCAGCAGCACATGGCTGTGACCTCTCTTTGGCTATCAACAGCATCATTCACCTAAGAATCACAGTCCTTTTCAGCCTGGAGACATGAAGATGCTTACCTGTGGATTTTGTACTGGTTTGCCACTGAGACATTAAGCTTAGTAAGATGTCTATATTAAAGGGACGGTGACAGAAGTTCAGGACCACAGCTTGCACTAACACTAGCTGTGGAAACATCATCTGTCAGCTGTAAGCACAATCCCCTTAAGTACAATGATTTCAGCTGCACACGTCACAGCCAGCAGATTTTGAAAATGTGATGCTGTTTCCTTTGCAGCTCTCTGTAAATGAATAGATTCACCATGTCACAGAGACCTACTGCTTCAACAAGGGAAGGGACAACAAGTCAGTTCAGCTTGTGTCATTGCTATAGCACAAGTATTAGCCGGGGCCTCTGCTCAGAACCACCCTAAGGCATCAGCTAACACCCAAGCCCACCAGCTGTGACTGATGCTGCAACACGTGCATCGTATGATTAGATTCCACATGGCAATTGCTGACAATGGAGAATCACTCTTCATATATGCATGGGGCTATGTGTTTGCAAATGCAAAACTGTCACAGAAATAAGTAGGAGATTTCTCTCCATTCAGGATCAAGATTATTTTTAAACTCTGTGGTGAGTTGACCACAGGCAGCAGCTCAGCCACACACACCTGCTTGTTCATTCCTCCTCTTCCTCAGTGGGATAAGGAAGAGAACAGGAAGAACAAAAGCAAGAAAGCTTATGGGTCAGGATGAAGGAGTAAGCGAAAGAGGGAAAAAATAAGTGATGCAATGGCAATCACTCACTGCCTTCACCAAATAGATTAATGATCAACCCGTCTCTGAGTAATGGCTACATCCCACATCAACCATAGAATCATTCAGGTTGGAAAAGACCCTTGGGATCATCAGGTCCAACCATTAACCCTACTCTAAAAAGCTCACCCCTAAACCATATCCTCCAACACCATACGTAAACGACATTTAGACACACCCAGGGATGGTGACTCAATCTCCCTGGGCAGCCTGTTCCAACGTCTGACTACTCTCTCTGTGAAATTTTTTTTCCTAATGTCCAGTCTAAACCTACCCTGTTGCAGTTTGAAGCCATTCCCTCTTGTTTTATCATTAATTACCTGTGAGAAGAGACCAGCACCAACCTCACTACAATTTCTTTTCAGGTAGTTATAGAGAGGAAAAAGCTCTCCTCCCAGATTTTATTGCTGAGCATGAAGTTACATACTATGGAGTATCCCTTTGGTCAGTCCAGGTCGGCTGCCCTGGCTCTTTCCTCCCAGTTTGTGCGCGTTCCCAGCAGGCTCGCTGTGGAGAACGGGAAAAAGAAAGTCTCGATGCTGTTCAAGTACTGCTTAGGAACAGCTAAGCTGCTGGTGTATTATCCGTACTTTTCAGTCACATGGCATCGTACAGGCTGCTGTGAGGAAAACCAACTCCATCCTAGCCAAACCCTGCATACTACGATATTAAAAAAAAAATAAATTCGTGTGTACAATAAATTACCAATAACAAAGGAAAAAGGTAGTCTGAGATCTGTTTCTTCAGCCTTGCCCAAGGTAGGAGGCTATCTGCCTAATCACTACCTGCACTAGGTCTCAAAGTATTTTTTTCTAGAATATTTTTGCCACCCACCTAGACTATCAATCCTCTCACATTTACACTGTGTTTCCCTCCACACCTTGAATTTTCATTCTGTTGAGTAACTGTCTGAAAAGCTCTTCATCCTTGTTTTGGTGGAGTTCTCAGTGCCACCATTACTAACGATGCTGCAATAAATTGAGTGAGGAGAAGAGCTGGCAGTAAGCCAAAGCTCTTTTACTTCAGTAGAATTATTCCCACCATAACGCACTGCTGTTGGTCAGACGTAGGTCCGGCCCTACGTCATTAGCTTTTCTGGAATTTTAAACTTCAAGAAATCACTCACTGATAACCAGGGATTCTCATTAATTTGTAATTGACTTTGGAAAACAGAAACATTGAATTTTATATCTGATTACTGAATATCACAAATAATTTTATGTGTTGTGCATTTTTGCAGAGTAACTTATTTTCTTTAAATCCTATTCAAATACTTCTTTTTAATTTATGTACACAAATGTTAGGAAAAGAAATTTATATTTTAAACCAATGTACTCTTTTATAGGATACATTTATTTTCAGTTTCTAGACAAGACAGTTTAGATTGATTTTGTTTCCAGATCTGTTTATACTAAGTATGCTATATTTTCCCAGTAAGAGGTAGTAATTTTTTATTTTCTTTTTTTAAACGAGTAAATGTATTATTTCTCATAACAAATACATGGCTTACAAAGCCAACAATCATTGAATTCACTAAAAGGACTCAGCGTCACTATTTCAAGACATCGTGGCAAGGGTGTTGCATTTGCAAGCAGTGCAAGAAAATTACTTACGACAGCTGAGGGAGCTGTGAGTGTGACTTCAGAATTGGATCTGATAGTAAGAGTTGTGGAATTGAAGTTCTGAATTTTTGCCTCTTTTAATGTGCTTTCCACTTTGTTGACAGAAATTCAGCACATACATTACAGACTGGAAATGCAAGATAGATGTTAAATCTGTCATGGTGATCTACTGAAAGAGAAATAACTTTGGAAAAGGAAGCTTTTTCCTTTGTGTGTTAAAACCTGGATATTTAAGAGATCTACTGATCTAGACAAAAATTAAAGTTCAAAACTGGGCAGGAAAGAAAAAGTAATGGGCAGATTTTTGTAATAAAAACAACTAGATTTAATTGAAGTATGATTTAGGTCACAGGGCACAAGCTAGCCCGCAAGGAATTCACAAGTAAACAAACAAAATGAAGGAGTGATAAGAAATCATGGACATATTTTTATGGTAAATATATTTACAGCAGAGATTCATGTCAAGAGCTGAGTGGTGAGAACATGTGCTTAAAACACCTTGAGAGCGGCAGCATTTGAAATGTATGTCTGGCTGTCACAGGTGATTACCTGGAGGCAACATGCTTAGGTTCTGGTAGTTTCACCACGGATTGTAGTCATCTCCCAGTTTGGAGATTGATCCTGGAGGTCTAAGGAACATGCAAAGTGGGGAATCCAATGAAGGGACTGTTTCTTTGAATTAAGTTTACTTTGGTAAGTGTATCATAAAAATACCATCTGCCTCATGTCCTAGAGGCAACACGGGAAGGAGAATGCTTAATTTAGTGATGTGTTTATGGGTCAATTGTCAGGCACGTTTATAAGCTCTTGTAGACCTCCCTTCAAGCACAGAGAAGCCACTGAGCAGTTCTTCACAGACCATTCCTTTTTAATTCAGATAGAACATTTTGAGAAAGAAAAACAACCTCAAAATTTTCCTCAGAAAATCTGGAATTTAAACATGATAAGATGACAGATGCACCAATCCATTGATGTCCTGTTTCCTACTCTCAGCTTGTGTATGAAAAGAAGATGACACTTGAAGCCAGGCCACACACACTGAACAATTAAAATTACTTCACTTATTTCAGTTACGAAACATAAAAAGTCACCCATTCTCCAGAAGCATTTGCAAGCATCACCTCCCTCTCTGATGCTATCAGAATCCTTCAGAAACATACCATCCCTACATTTTGGAAGAAATTATGACAGTAAAGCAACAGTAACACACTTAATGGCATTTCCATTCTATCATTTACTATTACCATTTGATTAAGGTTTTGGATCTGAACAAGTAACTCCTTTAAAAAATTTGCTACATTACAGATATCCATTAACTTCTACATATGGTGGTTTGGGATATAACACCAGATGTAACTTACCAGATGGTCCAACCAAGTTCCTCATCATCTCAAACTGCTTTATCTGTACTATCCCAAGTGTGCATTTCCCAGGAGGAGAGAAATAACAGGCCTGTGGTCCCCCACAAACACTAATTCATGTTACACACATGTTCTAAAATCACTTGATTTGTTTGCTAGTCAGGCTTCTCTCCTTCACAACAGCTTTGGATTGCCTTGGGACCAAAGCTGTGTCTACCCTTAGCCTCTCATTGACTTTCAGAACAAATGGCATCAATTGTTCTTCTATTGTTGTAGGCATCCCTGGTGTACACAAAACCAAAATAAGCGAGGAAAAAAAGCCAGCACTTTAATCAGTGAAAATTGTTTCTGTTTGTTGTTGCCAATGTCTGGACTTTTTAGATTAAGGAGTTCTTGAATATGGTAACTCACATCCTCTCTCCCATCTTCTAGTGATGATGTTTGCAAGTCAAGCTTGACGTATGATAACACAGAAGCACTGAAAAATTGACTTACTTCTCCAGAATATCAGTTTGTCTTCAAATAAATAGGAAATTAAATTCCATAGAGCTGTCAAGTTGGTAAATTCTACCAATAAAATAACTGAATGGTTCCTGAATCCACTTGAGTTTGAATATGATTGATTAACTCTTTTTCTGAGCCCTTCTGTTTGTCATTTCCTTAGGTTTGTGTGAGTTTGAAGAGAAAAAAAAAAAATTGCTGCTCTTGCAGTTCTATTAAACTTCCCTGTATATTCTCTCAAAAAGGATGCCTTTTGTGAGTTCACCAGCCCCAGAGAGGAAGGGATAGTACCTTATTTATGGAAGTCTAGAGAATTCATGTCTGTGGGATTTTGTCCATTAGTAAATGCCATTTTCCTGAGTTCTAACACAAATGCTCCTTTTTACAACATGAAGAGTTCACAGAACTGCCAAGCAGAAGACGACTTCTAAAATGTTACGTTCTCAGGGTTGAGACAGTCTCAGAGACCAGGCACTACGGTAATTCTTTGTGCCAAGAACTCTAATGTTCGCACACTCAACGGCCGTGGAAAGCAATGACGTTTGAGGCAAGGAACTGCTTTTTTGAAAGTGGAAGCTGGCTTCTGGATTGTCATCATCATTGGCAGAAGACTGAATATTATATTCCAGGAAAGGACATTTATCAGGGCTTCCCATACGTAGACAACAAGTCTTACGATAGAGATTTTTGTTTAAATTTGTGTTTATTTCTGCTACATTGATTCAAGTCTTTGCAAGCTGATAGAAACTGGTTTCTTCTTGACAGTTCCAGGTTTTATTGCTGTTATCACTTAATTTGTGCAATGGAGTTGCGGTCTAACCAACGGTGCTCTAGAGATGTAGCTAAGATCTGGAAATCTCATCAAAAGGTTTCGTAATTTGACTTTCAGACCATTTGCCAGGCTAAAGTGACTCTTGTGCTTGAATATGGGTGAGGATCCGTGTTCAAATCATTTGAGTAAGATTCTGACATAGGCAGGTAGTCTGATGTACTCTCTAACTTCTACTGACTATTACAGGATTTTTATGACCATAAACAGTTCAGCTTAGGAATCCACATGGAAAGAACTTCTTGCTTTTTTAGGGACATGGTTTCATCAGTTTTCACAATATGTAAGGAAACTAGGCTGGGGCCACTTAAAGAAGAGTGATGGAGGCTAAATCTCAGTGTATTTTATTGCAGGGTTCACAGTAAATTACTTTTTTTTTCAAAGTCTCAGCTGTTGGAATGGAGAGTTATAGGAATGCATAAGAATCTTACCTTTCATTTTAAATAAGTAACTTCCTGGAAATCATGTTTACAGAAAAATTGTGAAACTGGAAACATGTTACTTCTCAGGACTTAAAAAAAAAGAAGGAAATGAAAAGAATAAGACATTCATTTGTTTAAATCTTAAGATATTTAATCCTTCCTATTACTTTTGCTAGAATGACTCATGACTTTTAACTTACACAATTAGTAACATTTATTTTCAAAACCAGAATTCTGAGTATCAGAAGTTACTTAGGCGCTGCATTTATGCATATTCAGTCTCAACTGTTTTTTCGTTTCTGGATTACCTTGGCAAACTTCCTCCTTTTGCTATTAATTTACATGGGAGATTTATATCTGGATTTTCCAGACTACTTTGAAAACACTGAAGCCTTAGGACACTCCTGTGCTGTTCTGTCACTTTACTCGTTTTTAACCCTTCGATCCTTCATTCAAGTACTCGTACTTTTGGGAGTTGTTTTTCTCAGACAGAACTGGCCATCCTCCCCCTCTCCCACAGTCCCCCTCGCACACTTGGGGTTCATTCCAAGCAGATGTTAGCCACTGCATCTGCTGCTTTCCTTCTCAAATGACTTGCAGAACCACATCTGCTCAGTATGAGCCAGCCGCCTCTGAGGCTCTCTGGCTCTCCACTTCTTCCTACTGTGTATTTTCATCCTTGTCCACTTCCTATATCCCACACATGCCCTTGTCTCTTCCATTTGCTTCCCTTCTTCATCTTCCTGTCTTCTGTACCTACTCCAAGCTGCCATCTTTTTTCCACTCACAGAATCACAGAATCACAGAATGTTAAAGGTTGGAAGGGACCTTAAAGATCATCTAGTCCCCTATTTATTCTCATTTGAAAAAAATGCTGAACAAGAAGGCAGCTTAGTATTTGGTAATCAGAGATACGGGCAGAGAGATTAAGTGATTTGCCCAAGGCCATGCAGAAATTCTGTTGCAGAAAGGCGAATTGATTCTAGGTCTCCATGACTCAACAGACTCATACATGAATTTTTATTTGGAGAGTAGATTTTAAACATCGAATCAAAGTCTGAGTCCAAAGGAAAACAGCTCAAATTACAGGGCTGCTTTTATCTGCTCGTTTCATCTTAGCACTGTTAGGCACGTGGGCTGTGTCTAGACTTCACAGGTGGGGCATGCTGCAGTGCCTGTCTGACTCACATGCCTGATTTTTCTCTCCTTTGGTCCCGTTTACAACATGGCTGAGGCACGCACTCAGGCCCATGAGCGGAGCAGATGTAAACATACAGGGTTGAGTGTCAAAGCTCAAGCTGTCCAGAGACTGTCTCTGAAAAGTACAAAGTGCTCAAGGGATCAGTCTGTGTCAGTCTGATCTTTGAAATATGACTAAAACTTCTTTTTATTTTTCTTTTTATAAACAAGTAAATTATTTTTTGAAACATAATAGGTCATTTGTGTTAAGACAAACCACCAGTTTTCCCAAGGTTTTATTGGCATGGCATTTGGGTGCAAGGTGTTTGTTTATATCAAATTTCTTAATGTAGTGATCAACAAAGCTGTTTACTTATGCCCCTCAAAACAGAGTCTAATGTTACTGTCTGCTATACTCCAACCCATAATGTCATTATCCTTGGCACAGAGCTACTAGAAAATTTTGTCAGTCAGTCCACAAAAATTAGCTCTACAGTATCATTGAATCCTAGGGCCTAAGCCAGTGCTTGTCCTGACACAGAGTATCTCTGTTCTTGCAGCCACCAGAGAAAGTTCTCTTAGAAAAACAACAACAACAACAACACACGTTTATGATTCACTTTCAGACTTTGTTCACGTAAATTACTTGTTTGCGCATGATGGAAGAAAAACAAGAGGTTCCAGAAACTCGCACACACAGCACGTCCTTGTTTATGCCTTTTAACCATGTAATAAATTCACAGATAAATATGCAAAGGACAGGCTGGGCGATCTTTCAGTGAGGCTTTTCAAGTTGACTGTCTTCCACGCTGAAGAAGCACAGTCTGCTGTAAATGAAAGTTTAGTATCCAAATTTAATACTAAACTGTGCTACAGAGGGCAAGTGTTGGGGGTTTTTTTTGAGTTTTGTCTTTGTTTTTAAATCCTGAAACCTGATCTGAACTGAAAGCATCGCTACAGCTTTGAATTGGTTCAGGGAAAAGAACAAGAAGGGCCAGGAATTCAAGACATTATTTTTTCATCAGAGGTTTCTAGATTAAGGAGATTGCACAGCTTACCAAAGTTTCAGAAGAAGTTTAAACATCTGTTTTTCTCCAATTTGCCATCTCCTATGTCAGGAAAGCCTCAAGCTTGCATCAAGGTGGCCTGTAAGTCTGTACGCCCTTCTTTAATTCAGATTAGTCCTTTGTTGTGTTCATTCTCCCTCTGCCATGTCTTTGGGTCTATGTTCTCTACCCTGCCACATGTTTTAATGAGCAATATCCACTCACTCAAAGACACTGGGTACAGGAAAAGATAATTCAGGTTGTACAGAAGACTGAAATCCAGGCTAGGAAGTCAGAGGGGTAGAACTCTGCCAAACTGCAAATTCCTTATGATACTTCCAGTGAAGTCAAAGGAGTCTTGAGTGGGGGGGAAAAAAAAAAAAAAAGTTCTCTTGGCAAAGTTTCAGGAAGTGATAGATAAACTTCACAAGTTTATTACAGTAATATTCAGAAATTCCAAGTCACAAAGGGAATTGTTTCCCATCCTAAAAGACTGATAATCTCAGATGAAGTAAACTCACATAACATGCTGTTAAGGATGCATTAAAAGTTCTTTGAAGGGCTTTATGAAAATAAAAAATAAGAGACAAAGAAGATATGACTGAGGAACAGTATAAAAGAATAGTAACAACATAAATATACAGTTTTGGGGGAAGTCCTTACTAAAGGTGAGAGCACAACAGCATCGGGACATGTAAGAGGCAAGGAAAAGAGATCAGTTAGAAACTTGAGTAGGCAGAGGAACACATCACTCCATTAATGGAGCAAGTAGCAGCTGGTTTTATCCCTTATCATAAAAAAGAAGACAGTAAACAAGCAATAAAAATATTTAATTTTAATGAAAGAATAGGAGAAGAGACTACAACAGAGAAATAACAAGTTATCAAACACACAAGATGTATTCATGTGGACAGAGCCTGAAGAAATTCACTCAAGAATGGTGGAGAAACCAGGCAAAGAGATCTCTGAGCTGTTAGCAAAGTCCTTAAGAATCCACAGGGAGCAGAAGATACTCCAAAGAAGTGAAGAAAGGCAAGCAGAGAGTGAACTGCTGAGGAAATGTGAAAGTAACTTAGAGGAAAATAGGTAAGTTGAATTGCTTTGACACTTCTGAAATATCAAAACATATTATTGGTCAATTTATCTGTAAGGACTGAAAAATAATCAGGTGATAAGCTAATATCAATTTGTCAGTACAAATTGTAATACACTAGTCTAATTTTTAGCAAGACAACTGGCTTCTTGGATAAGGAATTAAAACAGAATTAACTGGAGAAAGAGTTGCACGTGTTTTATCTTGTCTTTAGTTTCAGATTATCCTCCATGAAGAAAACTGGAAAATATTGCTTTGATTAAACCCATGTCCTAAAATTGCTGCACACCACTTTGGGAGAAAACAGACTTTCAGGTAGTTACAAATTTCTTCCTAGTCAAACAATTGTCTGGAGGACATTGAAATAGTGCCCTCCTCTACATGTTCTGAGCCTAGCTACAGTCAGTTTTTAATGTACTGCTTTGGGTAGGTGCCCAAGTTTCTTGTGTCATCATTTTTACTGTCTGGTAAAGTGGTTCTAATGTACATGCTGTCTCACCAGAAATGGGGTTAACTGCTTCAAAGATCTCAAGAACAAGACCATGGCCAGGATCTTCTTCCAGATACATTCAAAAGCAGCTATTTTTCATCACTGGGTAGTGGAAATATAGGCACTTATCTTAGGAGGATAACTTTACTGAGCATCTGAATTGCAGACGTTTTAATCAGGATAGCCGTATTCAGTCCCTTGATACTGAAATTGAATTCTAGATTTCCTAGATATTTTCAAAAGTGAGACTTGCAAAACAGTTGCAGGAATAGAAGCTGAATGATCTAAATTAATTACAGAAGTTACTTCAAATCATTAGATGAAATTCAATAAGTGTACAGATTACTCTTAGGAGACATAACTCCATTCTACAAATATAAAATAAGAAATATGTTTAATTGTCATGCTTCAAAAAGAGAAAAAAAATGAGATTCATAAATCAAATTTATGACTATTGCAGAAGAGACAGCTCTTACTCTGATTTTAATGCCTAGTTAGACAAACATCTTTCAGGGAGTGTTTAGTCATTTGCTGCTCTAGAGGGGGATGCTGAAAGATTTGCTGAGATCATTTTGATTTCTGCACTCCTTTGATACAGTAAATGCACAAGGAGAAATAAGGAGTATGAATTCAGAGCTCTATTATTCACATCTGATAGATGGCAAATCAAGCTATATAAACGGAAAGTAACCTACATGTGGCCGTGTAGAAAGTCTATGGCAAGAAGCCAGGGATGGGATGCAAATCTGTTAAGTCACAGTCTGGAATTTAACCACAAAACCATCTTCTTAAAGGACTTTGTATTCAATTTAGTTATGCTTTCAAACACCTGGATGTTTATCCAAAGCCTATCAAGAGTGATCTTCCCCTTCAGACAACATCCCTTTGCACAACAGCCTGGCTCACCTTCCTGAGGGAAAATCTAGCAATTCCTGTCTCCTCTCACACCCACAAGCTCATTTTAGATATTCAGCGAAGAGCCTCACTGCCCCCTTTTAAACCTGCCAGTCCTGACTGTCTCACAGGTTCCTGCATGGTAATAAATAAATCACTTTGCATTTTGGGCCACATTAGCCTCAAGGTGCATTTCAGGTTAGTTGGGAGGGCCAAGGGGACAGCTCGGGGCACTGGCATGGGCAGCGTTCGGAACATGCTCCGCTCGTATTACAAGAAGGCTCTGTGAGATTTAAAAATCTGTGTCTCTCAGAAACTTCCTGTTCAGACAAAAGCTGGCCCAGTTATGTAAGAAGGTGTTAAATGTACATGGAAAAACTGTGCTTTTCTAAGAAGCCAGGCAGTGATTACATTTGCAAAACCGGCAGTCATTTTCCAGTAACAAATAAATAATCAAAGACAGCACATTCAGTGAAAAAAATAATAATGTTGAGCTAAAGGCGGCAATTGCCATTTCAAATCAATAAAATGCAGTTTCTTGTTGTTTTCATGTTAAATAAAAACAAAGACTTGCCCAAAGAAAGTAACAGCTAAGCTGTTTGTTTTTATATTCACTTGGATCCTCAGATCTCTTTCAGACAGACTTGTGGATAAACAGTTTTGTTTATGAAAACTCTGCTCATTAGTGCATCAGATATATCTGCGGCATTTTGGTTTCAGATGAAGTTGCTTTTCAGACAATTGCTTGTTTAAAATTAGGGGGTGCACAGCCTAGTGGATAAAAGCAGGGGGATAAAGTGACATAAGTAGGGTTCTCAAGTAATTCTTTCAAATCTGTAGGCTCAGCTTGAAGCAATTAATCTGAAAAAACCAACCCAACAAAAAAATCAATAAACATTAAATATGTAAACCCATTTTGTGTCCTGCTTCCTGCTGTGTTTGACACTATTCCAAATGAAGGTTGCTAATATTGTTCCTGAGAACTGGTGAAGACTGCCTTGAAATTTCACCCTACTTCTCAACAGTTTTCAAAAAACTTCAGTTGTTTCAGGGCACACGATTCCTCTATAACACTGGTCGTCTTCTGTGACATGTTTGTGTGAGACAGTGCATAATTTAACTGTTTTGACTAGTTTCTAGGATGGCATCCATCTTCGAGAACATCGTGCTCCTGCTCTTCCAGGTAAGTATTAAAATGTGTTTTGCGTAATGATTCTGCATTTTTATTTCCGTCTTCTCAATAAGGAAGTTAATTGGGCAGGAGCAGGGGGACTTGGCAGACAATAGTACACAGCCATCTACACCCATCTGACAACTGTGTTAATAGGCTTTTTAAAAAATGTGTTGCACGTCACTGCCTTGACATAGAACAGCTGTGTCCAGACAGAGAACACTGAAAAATACCACCTGGCAAATGATATATTCTTTATGGATAACAACTCGTCTTCGGAAGAGCAGAGATGTCACTTTTTCTGCTTTGTTGAAGATTGATGGCCACCTATTGAATGAAAATGTACTTTTGCATTGGAAAGCATCTTATTCAACTAATGAATATCCTTATCCTTACATACAGCATAGGTAGAATTAAAAGTAAGAGGATGTTCTTCAGTTACAGTTGTCTTCATAACCAGTATCCATTGGGGAGATTCTTTAGTGGATGGGTTTTTTCCCTCAGTGGGCTAAATCTAAAGTTTCCTTCTTGCAAATGGATTTGTGCAAATTACCCCTTCTCCATGGGGTAGTTCTCATCAGTCATAGTGAAAAAGAAGGAGATTTTCAAAATAGTGCTGAAAAGGAATGTGAGGTTGGCCTGAAAAACAATGATTTCAAATGAATGCCCTCTCCTCATGACAGGAGGCCTACAGTTTTTAATTCAGGACAAGTTGCTTTTGCAGGCTGCAGTGAACAACCTCAGTGGAAAAAGAGGTTAAGCTGAAATCCTGTCTTATGAAACCTGCAGTCATGTGCTGACACTGAGCAGCAGCTAATCATGACCAAATGTCCTTAGGTTGTGTAGCCTACATAAAATCCTCTTTTCTTATGTATAATAGAGATCCTATTATTATTTCCCCCTTTCCTCTTGCATTCATATTTCCACAGGCTAGGGGAGCACTATTATTATTTCCCCTCTTGCCTTTTGTCTTTACAGTTTCTATTGTATTGACTGCCTGGAGTGTCTTTTTTCTTCCTTTCCTTCAACATGGGCTACAAAGCCGTGCATTGCTTTGACTTTCTTTTCACTATTCATTTATAACTGTGTGTGTTTCATAGTGCAAACTTTAATTAGAAAGCACTGTCCTCTTTTTATATAGTGAGGGTGAAAGATAATCCATTTTCAGTGCACTAGCTCACCCCTTTTTAAAACAGTGAGTGTTTATCTAGTGACACCATGTAGTCCATTAGGCAGCATATAAATGTTCTCCCATTTTACTTTTCATTCTGAAAAAGGAGCAAGTAAAGAGTACTCAGAAGATTAATTTCTTTTCCTAGAATGCCAAGATTAACCAGTTTCCCTAGGGCTACTTTTTTTCTCTCAGGAATAAATGTGTTACATGTTATAGAGACCAAGTCCTTAATAACGGTAATTAGCAATTCTTTTCATTAATTTGAAAGTAAAATCATATTTATAAATACACAGCTGGTATAAGACAAGGCTGATGCTGAACTTACGCTAGAGTCATACTGTTAACCAGCATAATGTTACAATGAGGTCACCACAGGCCTTGAGAGCATATTTTTATGTTTGCATGCGAACAGAACATCCAAATAGAATTTCTGTAAGATTTAAGGTTGCAAAACACCCCTTGAAGCATTTATACTATATTTGTCTTGCTAGCAAAATAATGTGGCCTTCTCTTACGATGCACTACATTTTCTGAACTGCATTAAAAGGGGCTTTTTGTCCTTTGGCTAGTTAAGAGAACCGTACTACTGTAAACTGTGGAGTTTATATTTTGTGTGTTATACTTCTCAATAATGTGAAAGCATTATAGATTGATATTGCCATGGCAGCTCAACTACAAAACAAAAAACAACAACAAGAAAACCACAATACAAGTAGAAGTTAAATAGAATAGAATAAAAAGAGGAAGACTTGAGAACATTCTGTTTTGGTTAAGAAAGAAATCACTTTTTGACAATTAAGATTAAATATGGCATTCTTACTAGTTTTTCATTTAAAAGAAGAGGAGGTTTGGACAAAAACATTGGTATTAAGTTCAAACACCTACATGCTGAGTTTTCTACTCGCACATGCATGAACTGTAAATGTGCACACAGTAAGATTGAAGGAAACATTCTGACGTGCAACCTCTGCATAAAGGTTCTAGCTAGCAAACACAGCCTTGCTTTCCAGGACTTAAAAAATCACATTCTTTTGTGACTCTTCAACCTCAGCACAGCTCACTGAAGGTGGTTTCCAAATGGTCTTGCTGGAGTTGCCCACTGTGATTTGCCATGGTTCAGTTTCCTGCTCAGCTCTGCTCCTTAGTGAAAGGACTTGCTGCAATTCGGGTTGTCTATCAGCCGGAGAGGTCACACCTCTGGACTCTGCCATTTCTTGCTCACTTGTACTGAGAGGGTGGTTAGCCAGGCGTACTCGGAAGCATAGATCGTTCTTTCTGTGCAAACAAACCTGCAGGAATAAACACCGTATCCTTGGCTCATGGTGCTTGTGAGTCACTCTTTGTTGATGGGAGGTGGTTTCGAGTGTGGGACTGTAGCAAGGAAACTGCCTTGCTTCTGCTTTGCTTTTATTCCATGAAAAGAATACAACTGCCATACTTAGCATTCTCAAAGCCCTGTACAAGCTAAACCTCACTACATTCCCATGAGGTAGGCAAGTATAATTAACCTTATTTCAAAAGATGTGGAAGCCATGACATAAAAGGATAAGTCATTTGCCCAGGTCCTAAAGGTAAGTCAGGATCTGAATCCAGAAGTATCTTACGCCAGACAAATTGCTAATGGACTAGACAAGCTGCTTCTTAAGCACTTTCTCAATTACCTGGTTAAAAGAAAGCGAGACAGTTAAAATAGCAGTAGTACAGGCTGTGGGTCCAACTGAAGGTCCAAATTCAAAAGGAATGCCTGCCCTCACATTGAGGCATGTTTACGTCCAGAGTACAGAGCATAGCACAGCTCAGCTTTTTGCCTTGGTCTTATTTTATGGTAAGATGCTGTTAAAATCCAGTGAGGACCTAACGTAAGTAAACTGCACCAAATAGCTTACAATTTTTTTGTTCTGCTCCTGAAGCAGTTGCCACCCCAGTTCCCACCCACCACCACCATCCTGCACTTCTTTCCTCAGGTTTCCCATATCCTCCTTCCCTGTTATTTGCTCAACCCTTAAAATCTGTCTCAGCTACTTACCTTCTCCCTTCCCCAAGAAACACTATTTTCCCCTCTCACCCTCTCTCCACTGGGGAAACACCCAGCATCTTCCCTGTGTGAGGCAGCACAGACCTCTCCCATCCTTGCTGCTCACTCTGCAAGCACCTGATAGTACAGAGGCACCTTCTGATGACCCCAGGGTGCGGGTGGTCCTTATGCTCATTTCTCTACCTGTTTGTGGGTGTGTCTTTCCACTTGTATTCCTACAAAGAGTGTCAGATTATCTGCAGAAAGAAGGAGATAAAGGACATTAATTTTGTCCAAATGCATAAGAGGGGTTTGGGAAAGGCAAAGCAGACCATACTGCATCCTAGGAAAAACTAGGGTCGCTTTGATTTTGGCAGGGAAAAGGCAAATGTGGTCAACCATCAGAAAAACTTGGCCATCCTGACCCGTTTTTAATTAAAACTGATAATATCTTTCTCTGCAGCATGACTCTGCATACACATGTCATTCTGTTTTAGAACTAGAGATCATTTTGTCCTTACAATTACTTTGTGCAAGTTTGTTTGTATATTTAATGCGAAAGCAGATTCATTTAAATTTACTATTTACCTGTATGCTAATCTTGACAAATTGTAATACACAGGAGGCGTAAGAAAACACCAAGCAAAGCTTAAAAGATTATGCAGAATTTCACTGAATGGTTTAGAGTTTATTCCTTTTGTTATACGCTTAAGGACGAACACTTCATTTTCCAAAATATACAATATATATCTTTCCAAAAACACATACATGTGTGTGCATGCATGATTCTGCATCTGCAGCTCCATGTGTGTATTTCTCTGAGTGTGTGTGTGCGTGTGTTTAGAGATAGGTTTAGATAAGCACGACTTTTGTGGAAATTATCCTGGTTTCAAAGTCTACATTGTTAGTATTGAATAATTCATTCTAGAAACCCCTCCTTCACAAAAAGTAAGGTAATTCATCTTTCAGTAGAGTCTTTTCAGCTTTCTCATTTAATTATGAAACTGAAACCTCTCTCTTTCCAGATATTATCCTGGCAAGGAATATCTATTCACTACTCCCCAGGCAAACACCCTATGCCTGAATCAACAAACAGATTTGGAAGGGATGATTGCTAAGGAAAGGTCAATGTATCCTTTGACAACTGCATTACTGGCTTACGTCTAGCTGAGTTTGTTAGCCACTGAATGGCATATTGCCATATTGCCAAAGCAGCAGTTTTCGTTGGCACTAAATTTAATTTTTTTGAAACATCATTGAGAAAAAAACAAGATTCTGAACTCTGTTGTGCTTTATACTGTTTCAAGGAAATAGCTCTAGTGATCTCTTTTATTCTTTTCCATGTTTTCTCTCTCTTCCAGTAATCTCTTAATTAATGGTTTATTTGGCCTGGCTTTGCAAGGCCTTTGCAAATGGAAAACCAAGTGGGTTAAAGAAAATACTTCTGAGAAGTCAGAATTCAGCAGAGACTCCTTTCACCACTCCATCTGTGAACTGCTTCTCAGGAGAGGAACAAACTGACCTTCTGAGTGTGAAAAATTCCAGAGTTCAGGTATGTGCACCAAATTAGTGAGATCTGCTCTAGGAAGAGACCTAGCTATGGCTCACTGGGAACCTCTTCAACGTTATCAATCAAAAACAAAAAGCAAAGACACAGCTGAGCTGCAGAATCCCTTTCACTGAAATGGTTATAAATACCACACTGTGTGTCGAGGGGATGTCTGGGCTGAGCGTACCTGTGGCAGCAGGAACAGATGACGCTGAGAGACAGAAGGTGGTCAAAGACAAAGGCCACACAACTAATGCCCTATGAAGTGACCTGAACACAACCCACTGGTGCTCCAGTAACCTGAGGAACAGCAGCAGCTCCACTTTGACGAGACCAGCCTGGAGAAAGAAAAGAAAGAGGAAAAAAAAAGGAAAGGGGGATAAAATATGCAAGAGATATGCAGAAAAATCAAGGGACTACAGAGACGAGCCAGCCAGGAGAGCATGGAAAGCAGCTGGGAATAAGGGAGATTACCTTTATTTAAGTAATTAAAACTCAGAAAGGTTTAAAAAAGAGAGAAATGACTGGCCAGGTTTGAAGGAGTTATTTTAAGTCCACTGAGAGATTTAAGTGATTCAAATAATTCAAAGTTTCTTGTGGTCTTCCCAGGTTGCTCCCTGGAACTGCAGGCTGACCCATTCAAAGGGTTGTTTTTTATTCTCCAGATAGCAAACCTGTAGTAAACAGAAAAACCTTTAGCATAGCGAGGGCTATTTAATTGCAACATATCAGTAACAGATAAGCGCCTACGCAGAGATTACCATGCTCAAAACACTGTGGAAGCATTAACTAATTGCGTTAAGTATTATTGCCTCCATTTTGCACATGAGGACATTGGGCAGAGACAGGAAATACCACACCCAGGATGACAAAGTTCGAAGGGTTCATAAGCCTTTTGACCCTACTACCTCTACGTTTTACAGATCTGTTTACTAAAAATACGGAACATTGTTGTTTATGAAAGATGAGGATTAATAATTTACCTGGGTCATTAGGCCCTTTGTACCTGGTGTACAGTAGCATGCGTTGTAAGTGCTTGAACTTTTTAAAGAGAACTGGCAAAGATTAAATTGACACGCGATGCTTCAGGCCACACTGGAGTCATACATGACCTCCAACTGGTAAATGCGTGTATGTGTTGCAGGGGGATGTTAAAGACAGAGAGAAAACTTATGTTAAAGACAGAAAGCTCAAGTTAAAGCGTGTCTCCTGACCCAAGTAGCAGCAGTGATTGCATGCAAAATCACTTCATGATCTGTTCTGTGTGAGATTTAGCCGTGCCCGTCTTGTGAGTAAAGAGGACTGTGTTTAAACCTGCAGCATCCTCCTGCTTTCTCCCTCTGTCTTACTGAAATACATGCAGATACCCATATTTATATCTAGTTATCAGTGATGAAAGTGCACTTACATTGTGCATCAACTATATCAAAACAAACGTATTTCATTACCACAGGCTCTCCTGTCAATTAATTGTAGCTTAGATCAGAAGAACAGGGTTGCCTTCTGTTTTCTCATTCACCTACTTTGTTCAGGGATTTACTTTCTGGAAGTCTTAAAGGACTTCAATAAGGTAAATGACTTGCATATTATGCACTCTTTAAGATGTCAATATATTCTAGCCAAACAAGGACTTTATTTGGGTGTGTATATATATATATTTGTGGGCATGTATACATGCAAATCACATTATTTTGGTGACTGTCTAACAAGTGATTCTGAAGATTATGTTTTTATTACAGAAAGAAAAATGCAAGCATTTTCTTCCTCGGCTGCCTCCCTCATCATATTAAAAGCCTGATTTCTCTAAATGTTTAACTCTTACTCTTCAGAAATTCCAGCTTCCTACAACCTGAAATTTGCTACCTCACCTGAACTTGGCTGCTCGAAATCTGTCTGAAGTCACTCTTAAGCCCCAGGTGGTTTCCAAAATCAGTAGCTTTTTATAGACCTTCTTGCATATTCTAGGTTATGCTCCTTGCCCTCTAAAAACCAAAGAGCAGATGCTACATTGTATGTGGGCATTTTCATCAGGTTCGCTATTTCTTTATCCTCTACATAACTTTTTCTTCTCTCTCTGTTTTTTTTTTTAGAGTTGGAAGCATAAGAGATGAATGCTGATCTCCTGTGCTCCTGTTAGTAAACCAGCACTGTCAGGTTGCTGGGTCTATTTTGTGATAAGTCCAGTAGTATGACGGTAATATTTTATAAATAATAGTAGTTCACATCATTATTTATGCATTCCAAGGACCTTTCTTAATATCATAGACCTCATCTGTATAACTTAGGTAAGGAAATTTTGGATTTTGTTGATTTCTGTTAATTTTTTTGTTAATTTTTGTTTAATTTGGGGCTTTTTTTTTGCTACCTGTTACTCTGCACAGGGACAGGCCAGAAGTAGGTGGCTAAGACACGGAGTATGTGACACATAAATGCTGATATTAAAGGTGTTAGAGGAAAGCAAGGTATTTCAGCTTATTGGATTTCCTCACTAAATCTGGGCTTGTGATTTAACACCTCTGCTAATGGTTGCATCAGGTGAGGGACTTGACACATCGGCATTGACAACATCTGCACCTGAGATAGAAAATGTAGACTTTCCTTTTATGCAATGATATGCAGTGAATTGTGTGGGCACCCCTAAGCTGCAGTTCCTCTCACCAGATAACGATGCCTACCTCTGGTCAGATGAGTTGCACCCAAAAACACCCTTTTACTGTCTATTACTTACTTAGCAGAGGTGCCTCCAAGCAGAAAGGTGATTTATAGGCACAGGAGCTCAAGACACATGGCGGGTGGAGTGAAAAGGATGCCTCACTGGAGAGGGAACCAAACGAAAAAGCGATACTGATGTCTCATTCCACCCTTCTGTTAGTCACCAGGCTCTGTGAGCATGGACCATCAAGTCACCTAGGAGTCCTCTACTCCATACCGGAAAGAGGTCTTAGAGCGTGGTGTAAGAAAATGAGTGGGGAGAAAAACCAACATCTCCCAGGCTCTAAAACATTTCAACTATAACCTTGAAGATTCATGAGATTGTACCTAACCTTTAGTAACAGCCTATCTGCAACCGTACTTGTCTGACGGGTCTCAATATTTTATCCCACAGAGTAAATAGTGAGATTGTGACTACAACCTACAGGCATGTTGTAACCTGCAGCAGGATGCTGTTGCTCAGGGCAGACCAACTTCAGATGCAAGTCAAGTTCACACTGTGCCTTAGGAAATGATAGGCACTAGCCAGCAGATAGAAGGTCAGGAGGCTCGTTCCCATGGGAGGTTTTCGATCCTTTCGTGCCTGCCCATCCACACAAAGAACCCCTCACTGTAAAATCAGGCTATTAACTGATTACAAACCAGTGACTCACAAGTGGAGCTGGCTGAAGGCTGATGTAAATGTTTGTTGGCAGTTCATGATCAAATGAAAAAAAGATTACAAAATTGCAACCTGTATCTTGATCAAAAAAAGTCAAATAACATCTACACTAAGATGATAAACTGGTGCAGTTGCCTCAATGTTTCAGTTTCACAGATGATCTCGGAGGAAATAATGGAAGTGTATTCATGTTCATAATACCTTTCCACTATAGTTGACTTTAAAAATCTAAATCTAATTCATAGTGGCAGAAAATATGCCTAAGAAAAAATAAAATCATGTAATTAATCTCTTATTATAAAATGAAATTAATTGAAATAAAGCTCTTTTTTTAATCAGATACTCCTAATTAATTAATGCTCTGTATTACAAAAATTATACCCAAGCCCTTTAGCAGGTTTCTGCTCATGATATGACAGTAAATATAAAAATATGAAAACTTCAACTGTTCAGTTTATATAAGAAGTGAGAAAACTCTATAATACCCAGACTCAGAAGTCACTCACTTTTTAATGAGCTGTGTACATGATGGAAAGATGCTGTCCGAAAATAATGACATTCTTAAGCCTTGGCAATAGCATATTGATGTTCTGTACCAGCTACACATGCTGAATGCTTTAAATGAGTCTCCTCTCGCCCTGGAAGTAGGTGGTCTTGAATCCAGAAGTTTTATATGTAAAAGGGAAAATGTGTTAGCTTTTAGTTTTTCCATCTACGTATGCAGATATTTTAGTGGACTTAGAGAAAATGTTTGCCTTCCACGAACAACTGTAGACTCAAGAAACTGATCTAAGCATAATAAAGGGAAATGTGATGTTACAGAAGAGCCTTAATAGAGCTGTATCAAAAGTAAGCAAGCAATGGATCAAGCCCAAAAGATCCTAATTTTGAGTTTTCAGCTCAAGCGGGTTGGATGAAAGCTCATTTTAGGTCTTTCAAAAAAATGTCAATATTTTCTTGAAATACTAGAAATATCTCAGACATACTACAATTCTGTTCTACATCTCAGCAAGCCACCTAATTTTTTATAAGAATTTTTCTGTTCTCAATTAAGGTGGTTCAGAAATATACCTGAAAACAGAAATTAATCAAGATTTAGATGATTTTAGTGAATACCAGTGTCCCTGAACATGAACATAAAAAATGGAGAAATGCAATGAATAAACCATATTATGAGTCTCTCAGAATGGTGCACACACTGCCATTATAGCTGGATTTTTTTTCACCTGAATTATTAATACAATTTAGCTCATTTGAATAAGTCAGTTTTCATGCAAAGATTATCAATGTCAAATATCTTTTTCATTTCAGTCAGGTTTGGCCCAGACAAGTCTACCCAAACATAAAATCAGGTTTTCAGTACTAAGCCGTCCATTATCGAATTGGCCATTTTTTGTCAGAGAACAAGTTCTATTCCAGCACTTACACAGGTTTAAAACATAAAACAAGAACTGTTCCTTCAAGACTCTTCAGTATATATTTCAGCTCTCAGGCTGAAGATTCCCAACTTCTTGTGTAACAGGGGATCTCAAGTGAGGCAAAGGCTAGAAACAAATGCAATTAGCATTTGCTATTCAGATGGAAGTGTAGTTAAGAGAATGCAGCCTGTGGATGCTGAATTCCTGAGGAGTGGCAGAGAGAGAGCACAGGCCTCTTTGAGGCCAGAGAAGGAAATAAATTCATCTGCTTTATTTGAGGGTGCTCGCAAATGAGAGAAAAAAATTCCCCATAGCAGGGCACTGTAGCCCTGCAAAAAAAAGCCATACTGAGTATAGTACAAGTGTCCCAATAAATACCAGCCCTAAGAAATGGAGCATGAGTGAAAAATACGCAAGACATATTATCCTCCTGCAGGTAGTCTCCTGTTCCCACATGTCTGCTTCATACCATAGCTACAAAATATGTGTCTCTATTTCCATGAACCCACTCGTAAAGGTTTTTGCTTCGCTGATTTTTCAAGTTAATGATAGTCAAGGCACTTGGGAGAGAGATTTATGTCAGTGATACACAAGTTCAGCAAATTGTCAAAGAGTTCTGCTGTGCAATTAATCATCTTTTCTCCATTACAATTTGTAAGTGCCAAGCATATACATAGAACCATTTTTATAATATAGATATCACAGGTATGTAAGTGCTATATGAATCAGCTATTAAAAAAAAAACAAAGAGTGCCTGTTACCACATGGATTTGTAACTCTTTCTCTGCATAAGACACCCCTCCAAAAATCATGGAGGCTGTCACATTTTACTGTCATCATTTTTATGGCAGTACTTTAACCAGATTTGCATCTCAGTTATATCTGTGCTCCCCAAGCTGCTTCATCTAGAATTATGTACAGGTTTTTGGTTTTTTACAGAGTGAAGCCGTTCCTAGTGAAAAAAAATATAAAATCATGAGAAAGGGGATCACCTAAGAATACTGGCTTGTTGCTGGCATTTTTTTTATTTTTTTTTTTTAATGAAAGTGTGAGGAAAGGATCTACATGGATTGAGAGACTGAAGGTGCCTATTAGGCCACTGACAGCTGTTCCACTCAATCTTCTCCAGTTGCCCCAGCCAACATGCTATCTCCTAGGGACAAGCGAGGAGGCGGGAGCTTGTCTTTTTTAGTCTGTGTTGGAGCTACTGCATTACTAACAGCAGCCCTCAAAGGTGCTTTGATTCAGAAGGAGCTGAGGGTTCCCTTTTTCAGTGGTTTCTGTGAGATACTTTGGTTAACTTAAACTTGTTCTTTGAGAACCAAAAAAGAAACTTTCCTTCTTTTCACAGAAAGGTAATCTTACAGTCCAAGCCCCAAAACTAGACTTCTGACTGATGTAGATTTCACAGTTAGCCTAAGCCATCTGCCTGCCTCTGTTTCCACCTCTTTTAAATATCCTCAAAGTCAAGTCTTTGCTCTACATCAGCATAGGCTCAGCATGCAGCTTCCTATGAAGTGTATTGACAAATAAGCTAGATTGGATGTCCTGAGGGTCATGGAGGAATTCCAGGGGAAACAGACTCATCTCCAAAGACGTCAATGCCACGCGCGCTCACATCTTCCACCCTCCAATCCCGTTCTCTCTTCAGGGGATTCTGTGGGAATTATGTTAATTTTAAAAGTCACACCCTCAATAACCCATTGCAACTCTTACACACAGCTTCTTTTTGGAACTCAAGAATACAAAACATCCAGATTATTCGTGTTTATTACACCAATAACTTCTGGAATTCAGTTTTATAACGTGTGTACTACAGCATTCCACACAGATCAAAGCAAACGAACTACTCTAATTGGGGTTTGAGATCAAATACACCAAGCTTTACATTCACAGAGCTGCATGTGGCTTAAATTATCTATATTGTACATTCATGGACTGCATATTTTGTGCTGTACAGTACATAAAGCACATGTGGTTTGGAATGTGTCTACTGTATGTGTTAGTCCTCAACTGGATCACCTAAATGCACCATCAAGAGCTAGTAAAAGTTGATTGTGATATCCAGATTGATACCTAATGTGGACAGCAAACAATTCATTGACATCAGCTAAAAGTAATGTCGAGCCTTTTATGTTTGACTTCAAACATATGTAGATGTAGAATGAATACAGCACAGTGCAAATTCTTGCCTCTTTCTCCTTAACGTACTGAATTACTCCAGATTCACATGAGCAGAACGGACATCAGAATATGTGCATGAATATCCCTTTTGCTTTAGCCTTTTTTTTGTACAAGAAATACAATGTTCACAGCTAGATATGGATGGTTTTTCATATTAATGCCAACAAAAAAAATATTCAAGCCTCTCTTCTAGAGACTATGAAAATTTTTGTTGATTTCAAAAATAAAGACACCAATAATTAATTTATTGAGTTTCACTGACATTTTTAAAACATGTTTCAAGAAGATATAAAGAGATCACCTTGAGGAAACTTGGGTACCAGAAGATGTCTGAACTAACTGAATAAATTAACATTCCTATTCTGCTATTTTTTGTAGCTCTTTGCACTCTTCCAGAAACATATCTATTTGCCCACAGAGTTGCAAAGTCATTTTCAAATACTCAGAATGCATAATATTTCAAATATTACAGGAGATTGTTGATTGCTTAAGTGAGGCAGAATGTATAGCCTGGCATAGCCAGACTTTGAGTGCATTTAACCAGTTTTCCTCACTTTCTAGAACTTTTGGCACCAATAAACCTGAAGGCACACTTGCTAGAGAGCTGTCACTAACTTGTCTCACAGTAACAACCTTCACAGCTGACTACAGTGAAATCTTTGTCAAAGCTTCTACTGACGCATGTTTCTTGCTGCTACACTGTTTGGAAAGAAGTGTAACAGCAACAGAAAGACTCGGGAGGTTTTTGAAGAGGGAATGCTGAGGGGATATACAGCTGTAACTGGACATCTGCTACTGCAGCAGGGCAATGTGAATGCAAGAGATGAATTCCTTATCTTACTTATGATGCGTTATGCAGGAATTAACCATACTAGCAGCAGCACTAAAGGACAAAATAATACTCTAGGTCAAGCTATAAACCATTCTGTTACCATTAAAATTAAGAAAAAAAAACACCAAAAAACAAAATCAAGCCAGAAAATTGTGACATCTTTCCTGAAAAGAGCATATTTTTCATGTGTTCTTACTTCTGAACTGGGGAGAAAAAACTGGCAAATACCAATTTTCCAGTACTTTCTGCAATTTGAGATGGAGGAGGATATGTAGGAGGTTGGTGTGTTTGAAGGAAGTGCAGATACACTCATCAGCAAGCACACTGGATTTTGCAGCCAGGGTGTTCACTCCCAATATCTACTGATTTCAGCAGAGATAGAGGTGAAATATCTGAATATTCTACAAATAGCTGAACATTTTTGTACCCTTGGACCTGAACTGAAGGAGCACTTCAGCATTCCAGCAGAGCCTAAGGGATTTGCCTGGAGAAAACGGATTTAAGCACCTGACCAACTCAACCACTTGCATGAATTGGGGGTGTAATATGCAGCTGCAGCACTGCTTTCATTTAGTAGAACTCTTGGGCTGACTTGTGCCCTCGCTGTGTAAGGCTTGCTCTCTGCATATCAGGCTGACTTTCTCCACACACGATAGTAACTGGCCCAGCATGCCTTCTGGCTCCTGAGTGGTGTCCCTGGGACATTCAGGCACGAATTAATTGAATTGATTCCAAGGTTTCTAAGATAGTGTGAGGGTTGTGCTGCAGCCTGCCTGGGGGGTTGAAACTCGGGGTAGGTGTTGCAGGATCCAGGGTGAGACAGGAGGGCACAGAGAGTTGTTTGAGACTTCTGGGATGGTGTTGAGGGGCAGACTGGTCCACTAAGCTTTTTTTTTTTTTTTTTTTGAGAAGCCTTTTAAATGCAGTGACTCTTGTCTTGGGAGAGCTAGCTGGAGTGGTCCAAACCAGAGCCAGAGTGTGAGCTGACAAGCTATCTGCATGCTCCAAAAACCTGTGCTCCTGCATGATGCTTAGCCTGCTTTTATTTGGCAAATTTACTTTATTCAGTAAAAAGTTATCTGTGGTAGGGAACTATATACCAAGTATCGTTTAATGTCTAGAATGCTAAATGAGAAGTGCAGAAGGGCTCTGCAGTGGCAAGCAGGTGGATATGTTTGAAATCCATGTCTCAGGAATGCAGGCAGAAAGTTAAGGCTAAATGATGTGGCATTTTTTCTGCTGCTTGCTCACCAGGGATTTATTCTGTCTCTGGAAACACTTATGCTAATGTATTCTTCTGTAATTCATTTCTGTATATATTTTCCATATTTTCTCCCCTATTTTATTTTGTTTCCAAAGGTTACTTACATGGAAACAGAAATATTTTGAGGGTTTCTATTTAAATTTTTCTGCCCTTCCTACGTCAGCTTTTTTTTGCTTAAACTCAAACTCTTTGTCTATCCAAGCTGGATTGCCTTTGAGAGAAGAGCATACCTTGGAGACAACTGTCTGACCACGAACAGAATGACTTGATTGTGACAGGGACATTTACAGAGGAGGGGCTGTACGCTGGGCAACAGCAACATCGATCCCCGTATCAGGTTGGGTTTTCCTGCATGTGACTGAAGCCTTAGAGCTCAAACTGCACCTGAAATTCAGAAGAATTTGTCCAACTAATTTCAGTAGATATGGACTTCTGAGGTGGTGCAAACAGGTTTGGAAGTCCCCTGTTTCTGCTCCTTTCTGCTGCAGCTGGAGAGAGGCCAAAGCAATACACAGTCAGGTGGGGGATGTGGGGGAAAGGGGAGAAGGAGAGAGAATCTGCATGTATATCTGTGTGTGTCTGTTCTGTTCTCCACAGAGAGTTAATTTTGTATCCCCAATAGCAGGCTTTTCCAGCCTCATTCCCTTGCTCAAGAAGAACCACATCTGCCCTCTGTATCTCCCGTCCCTTAGCAAAGCACAAGAGAAACGGTAATGCTCTTGTCCCGATACTTGCGTCTTGGCTTGTGTTCTATTGCAGCTCTGCCTTAATATATGCATTTAGTTTTCCTTGCTCTTCCCTAAAGCAAAGACTGAAAGCAGTAAGTGTACTAGGTCAAACACAGTTGGGAGCAAACAGCAGTGCAGATACGGGTGGTATCCAGAAAAGCTGCAGGAGTTGTACTCAGGCCACCTACCTACCTTATGCGTCAAGACTGCTGCAGCCTATAAATTCAAGACAGCAGCCTGCAGCTCCTACAGCCTGCTAGCCAGAGCTGCCTACTCTAGGTCGCACTTGTATATAAACCTAGGCTAGGCTTAATACAGATGGGTTTCATACAGCCCTCTGAATTTTTACTGGTGTTGAATTTGGCTTCACTTGTACACAAGATAAAACACACTAAGACTCCTTTGCTGCAGTTTATCTTTTTATTTTATTGCTTTATTTCTTCTGATGAGGAAGAAATAAAAAACACCCCTTAGTTTGCTTTCCAGAAAAGAAAACTAAGAGATGATCAGTTTTCTTTTTTTTTTCACCTTTAGCTAAACTTGAAACTTAAGCATTTCTAACTTTTTTAATTTTTTTTTTTTTAATTAAGCCACTTATTTTTACTTGAAGAGGTTTACTGGTTCAGTTTTAGAATTATGACCATGTTTACCAGTAGTTTATTTTAGGAACTCTAAAGCACACGTCTTCTCAGTGCATCCTGACACCTTTGTAGTCAAATGGCTTTAAAAGCTTAATTTTAACTGTCTAAAAGCTAGGCATTCAAGCTAAGCTGGTTGAAGTCACTCCCTCTACAACGAATGAAAAAAAAAAGCATGTCCAAGAGAGAATTTGCATCTCTTTACTGATTACAGAGACAGTAGAAGAGTCTCTACTAGATTATAAACCAAATTTTCAGTTGGCTAAAAAAGATACCTCACTTCATAAAAATGAGGTAATGTAGTCATTTTGAGAACGAAGATTAGGAAAAAGGAGGTTGTTTTCTGAAGAAAAGCTTTGATTTAAAACAGTTGCATGGGATCTAACTGCAATATTACTACTCATGCATATACATTTCAATGGAAATTAGTGATTTGTGTAGGAAGAGTTTCAGGGAAGAGATATGTGCAAAAGTCCTATGAAATTCTCTTGTATTGCTGGCATATTTGACTACACAGAGAGTAGTTTCTCGTGAAATATGACCCTCTTGTTCCATTCCCTCTCACAGTACAAGATAGCAGTCCCAAATAGGACCATGGCAGTTTCAAACGCAGCAAGATTGTTTCATCCAGAGGTTATCCCAGGATTTGAGGGTCATGCCAGATGATCAGTTCTCTGTGTGTGACCTTACTGGAAATATTTGAGAATTGCTAGAGCAGTTCATTACCCCCATGAGCAGTACAATCTGACTGAGTGAGATTTCCACAGAGTAAATGGCTGTGTGGCAAGTGCAAGAGTTTGTTTGCTGTTACTATTTTCTTGCTGTCCACCTGGTTTTGACCCTTCCTTCCTTCGTACCCTTCCCTCTCCAGTCTTGTCATAGGTATTGGGTCCCCAAGTGTAAAGCTTTTGCACTTGGTCCCTGAGCATGGTAGTGAGAAGATCCCTCCACGCCACCTCCTACCCCTTCCCATCTCTGTGCTGCTGTCAGCTGTGCGCCTTTCGTTGTGCAAAGAACTGTGAAGTAGAAATGACAAATGACGCTTCAGGAAAAACTCGACACCCAAAAACCTGCCTGTTTATTTATACTCAGTTCAGGGTTAATTCTCGGACTATTCTTGCCTACCTCACCATCATGTCTTCTGACCCCAGAAGCCCTAAATGTACTGAAGCATTATTCATCATTCTTAAGCACAGATTTGCACAACAGCAACATAATCTGTTTTGGAAGTGCCATGGGACACACTTCATTCACTATATTTTACTTCACATAGCATGCTAAGCATAAATAAGGGGACAGTGTCTTCAAATAGCAGATAGCGAATGTCCTAGAGTTAGATAAACAGAAATTGCCAAAAGAAACCATATAAATGGTATGTGCTTTTGTATTTGAATGTTAATGATTTCATTTCCAGCACAGGAATTGATTCTGCAGATTTGATTTATTGTTAGTTCAGCTCAATAGCATTGATTTAGATATTGAGCATGATATGCGCGACTGCAGTTATTGTTTCCCTGAAATAATTTGGTTTGATGTATATACATAGATAAAATATTTATTATTTTAATAGAACCAGTCATTATGGTGCTGGCATGACACATGCAAGCACGATATACTGGACTTTACTTCCTGAGCTAGCAATATGACATAGAATCATAAAATCGTAGAGTGTCAGGGGTTGGAAGGGACCTCGAAAGATCATCTGGTCCAACCCCCCTGTCAGAGCAGGATCACCGACACGGAGGACGGTACCAGATTCCGTGCTTTTTACTGTTCTGTATCATGGCAGTCAGCAGTCAGCACCCACTGTTACACCAAATTATTATTTTTGAAAATCAAATGGAAATCACACATTTACCACCTGATATAGCCAGTGAATGCAATCTGATAAATCAAGGAAGACAACCTAGCAGTCTCAAAAAAGAAAGTGTTCTCTCCCTCTTGTAGGACACATCAGACAGTGATTCAAAATCCCAGTTCTCCTCTGGTCCTCTTTCCAAAAATATCCTCCTCCCCAGCCTGACTACTGCCAGGGGATCCACCCCCTGGACTTGCACGTGTTGTTTCTTCATTTCCCTTTGACTTCTCAGGGACTGCGGAGGGGTGGGTGATTTTCATAGGCACTTGTATAGCCTCCTGGACGGTATAAAAAAACAAACTCCCAACCTTGGTATCTTTTCCTCTTCTTTCCATTATTGTATCTATGAAAGTAGAATGCGCACCAGTTATACACCCATTTTTGGAACAAAAGAGAGGGCTCTTATCTTGATATTTGTTTCCACACAATCTAGAACTATTAGTTCTAGCATGAAGGGCAGCCAAGTTGTCCGGCTATTCCTTTCCTTGCATCATCAGTTTTTGCAGCCACTTTCCTCACTGAATAAGAAATAGTCGGAGACTTTGTCTTTTCAGATAACAAGTCTCTGAATCGATAAGCTTTGTTATATTGTGTGTATGGCGCTCTGATAGTTTGCTATGTCATTTTTAAAGTAAAAGACTGCAGGTTTCGCTTGGGATTTGCTGGTATTCACTTTGCAAAATTTTGCATTTTATTCAAAATAGAATCACCCGCCCTTGACAGTGCTGTGCACCTGCCCTCACATTGCTGCAGGCAAGTATTTGCCCTTCTTATCTGGCTCTGTTTTTGCGTGTAGTTTTCTTTAGCTGCACCTTCACTGTTCCTAAGCATTTTCACTTTAACGAATACAGTCTTCACTGCAAATCTTAACTTCTACCTGTTCTGAGCAACATCGTGTCCGTTTCTCACAGGGAATGATATGCTTTGATCTTATTGCCAGTTCTAATGCTTTTAATTTGATCTCTAATTATTCCCTGTAATAACTGTTTCAGTTCATGTGTCTCAGCTTTAATGTAAGGGTGATTAAGCGCTCAGTGATCCTGCTTGGCAGCCAACTTCTAGTAAAGAAACATACCATTCCCTGACAAAATTCCTACAGGAGTCCAACTGCTCTTAAATTTTATGATTTTAGGAATATATATCCTTCTCTGTGTTCCCAGGGTTGAGGGTATAGCTCGCCATCATGCTGAGCCCGCCATAAATACCATGTGAAATACTTCTGGGCTTTAAAATTGCACTTCCTTTGCAGTGCAACCATTTATTTTTTTGTGTGATCTGAGTTGTTTTTAAACATTAGGCATGATTGTGTAATATGTGAGAGTGTTTGTTTAGAGGGACCTTATAACCTGTTTTTCGCAAACTTTGTTAGACTGCAACTGCAAAAGATTATGAACCTCCCACATCGCACGAAAAACTCTACTGACTGTGGTGACACTGTGAAACACGGAACTACATACGTTGTTATTGATGAGAATACCATAATGAATTGAACTAATTATGGTTTGCTAACTTTGTCAATGCATGTTTCTAGAGCTGCAGCTAATACTTTGTATTTTGACACAGAATAAACAGTTATAAATTACAAATGAGAATTGTATTTATGCAGCACAGAGCTGTAATTTAGAGGTAAAACTGACTCTCCTTTTTCCTTTCCTTTTTATTTGGAAAGTGGTTTCATCTGTCAAGAACAGAGAGAGTATTTCGCTTTAAGGATGTTTTCCCTTGTAAGATATAAGAAAAATACAAAATTACCTTAAATTATAAATTAAAAATCTATGTCAATCAAATATATTTAGGCAAATCAGAGGTACCTTTATGCAGAGCTATGACAAAAGTATAGGTAAAGGTATTGATACACATACGTATTTTTAAAGAAATTATTTTGTCTCTATAATCATTCTAACGAAAAATCATTGGATTCACATTGACTTTATATTGATTACAAAGATAATTGTTGCAAAAGCTGCAAATCCATTAATAAATATTTTCAAACATCGTTAAAGGAAACAGTTACACATTCTGACTTCAATGCACTCTTTTTTTTCCCAGCTCAGCTGCAGCTTTTAATTCCCTCTGTTGATAAACCTTTCTGTCAAACATACCCAATGGGAATTTCAAACAGACACTTATTTCAATACAGGTTTATGAGTATGTGATAGGTCAAGGCAAATAAATTGTAACAAGAAATAATATTGGATTAATTGTGCCTGTTCTCATAGGTGAATTCCATGCTTGCCTCTCAGGGATCAAGATAAATTGATCTCCTCTTACACACTCTAGACATTTCTATTTGTTCTTTTCAAGGGAAGACAAGAATTAACATCTGTCAATATTTAACCGTTGCATTGTTGCTGGGTATTTCCCTCTGTGAACACTGTGTGGTGGGACAGTTGCAAGCATAGCAATAAGCACTCATGCCTGCTGCTTCACCCAAACTCTTTACTAGCTTTATTCTTGGACCCATGGAGAGCAGACGCTGTGCCCTTACGGGGGCTTCTGCCTCTCACCCTTACCCATAGACAGATGATCTCCTCGTAAGGCAGTGCACCCTTCCTCACACCCTGCTGTGCTCCAAAGATCTGCCAGGGTGTTGGCGTTGGGTATGTGCTCTTGACTCCAAGGCACAGGGTCCTTGACAGGCAGAAGCAAAATCTTGACCCTCTTCTCCAAGCCTCTGTCAGAGGGAAGCTGCACCCCAAAGAGCAAATAGAGCTTTCAGTCTGTTTACCAAGAGAAGCAAAGCACTGAAACTTAGAATTAGAGCCCAGTCCAGAAGTCAGTGAAATACTGGAATAAATATATGCTTTTAAGAGGTATTTGGATTATAACTGCTGTGCTGCAAGGACCATCTCTCTGTTCTTAGGGTTTTCAGCACTGCAAAGTCCCAGCCCGTAACAGGAGACTGTAGATGTACAGTCTGGTGCGATAGACAGGTAGTTATTGTCGTAATGACAAGTGCTTAGATTGTCCCATTGACCTTCCTCAGAGCAAATACACAGGTAATATGTTGCTCCAGCCTTTCGGAAGGGGAAGTATCACGAGTAGTCAGCTCTTGAGAAAGGAAGTCCAAAGCTAGTCCAAGAGGAACAAGAAGTGTGTAAAAGGAAATGCACAAGCCAATTAAAAGAGCAAGTAAAGATATCATACATTTTCTTTGGTTTTTACAAGACTATTTTACATTTAAGAGCAGGTATGATGACCAGAGAGTTAGCACAGTACTGTACAAGAGTGGTACGCATGTAAATTTTTCCAGAGAAGAGTTCACAGACTGAGCAATGGTTGCTACTTAAAGGAATCCTCAGTTAATCTTTAAATTTCACTTTTGCAGTAGTTGACTGGAAATGTTCTCATACCTACGTCTTTGGTGAATGTCTGGATTTACAAGGGCAATCTTCTGCACTTTCTTCAGAACTTCCTGGTTGGACAGGAAATTTTCAGACCCATCATGCTGGGATACGTCTATTATTTTAACTAGTTTTTCTCTTCAAGATAATCACTCTAGCACTCTTCTGTTTTCATCTCTTTTATAAGCTTTGTACAGCATATCTTCCCTCCAACAGAAAAGAAAGTAATTTTAATTCTCCCTCAAGACTTCATCCCCCTGCAATCGTTTTGTCCCAGACTCTTGCACCTCACCTTCCTATATATGTCCTGTTGCTAGTGATATAGAGGAGCCTATTCACAGAATCACAGAATTACACAATGCTAGGGGTTGGAAGGGACCTCAAAAGATCATATTCACGTATTTTCTATACTGATGTGCAGGTTGCTTTCTCAATCTTTTTATAACCTTCCTTCTTTCCACATCAGATTCATGTTCCTTGCTTCTGTCTTTGAGGTCATATAATTCTGTCCTGTGGCAAGCCTGTTTTTACTTTTTCTCTCTCTTTCCCATTACTATGCTTTCTTAGTCTCCTTTCCATCTGCTTTTCAGCTTGTCCATGTTATTTTTTCATGTGTTACAATTTACTTCAAATTCAGCTCGATAGGAATTTTATCTTCCTATGGTTGTAAACTGCTCCTTACAGATGGAGGTATAAGCAGTGTAAAAATGTATTAATACTACCTGTTATTTTTTCATCACCTGCATAACCAAAATATTCTGCATTAGCAATACCAGTAGGTCCAGTTCCTCTTACAAGATGCAAATAAAACTAGCTCATGATAAAAAAAAATTGTTCTGTAAGTCTTCCAAGTTTTAATTTCTGATTTAATCCTAAAATGACACCTTACCTTTTGATGCCAGCTTTGCAAAGTTCAAACCACAACTGCATTCATATGCAAACTGACTTGTTTCACTTGTCATTAATATTTTTAAATTCATCCAAAGAATGTGGCTTTTCTGAGCAACCCAGAAACAGATATCTTTTGAGTGATCCCTAACTGCTGTTCAAATGAAAATTCCCAAATCTCTTTTTAAAGTATCTGGCTAAAGTCAATGCATTAAATTTTCAAGGTAGATAGGTATGAGAAACAGCTACATCTATTTTAAAACACAGTAATTTGTTTACAATGACTGGTTTTTGAAAAGGAGCTTGCCCCAAGTCTGCATCAGTCTGTCAGAGAAAAATGAATATGTAGACATTTCCTATTTAATAATATTTGTTTACCTTTGTATATTTGTGTATAAACAGACATGTCTGGGATAAGCTTACAGTGTGCCTGCAAGGCTTATTTAGAAGTGCATGGACCCAGTCTGGGATTGCCTAACAGTGAGATGAATAGTCTTGCAGCTAAAATGACATCTCTAGTATTTTGCTAGCTATCTTTCTAAATCTACATTTGGTTGATACCTATGCCCTCTTGAAACTGGCAGAGAGTTTTTTGAGTGGGCGTAGTGCCACTCCAACAGATGGTCATAGGCGAAGGCATGCCAGAGAACCAGTATGTGCATCATGTTTGAGTATTAAGCGAAGGATTTCCATCCAAGAATGTCAAAACAGCAGTCAGTGCAGAACATCTGAGCCTATGGTTAAGTGGATATGTTGACTATTCCCTCTCAGAGCTGGATTAACTTTCAAATGATTTTTTTTTTTTTTTTTTAAATAGAAGAGAAAAAACCTTCTCCAGCTGTGAGATTGTAGCTCTACGAAATCAAGAATAGAAGGAAAGAGAAGTATTTAATGAAATGTCCACCTTTAACAGCTCCCTACAGTTTAAGCACCTGAAATCTCTCTAAGTAAATAAAAACAGGTTTCCATGACATGGCTCAATTTCCTGGTGAAGGATCTGACTGATGGCAGAAATTAGACCTGCAGATTACACATCACAGTAGCACACGTCTGCTTTCTGTTAAACACAGCCCAGTCCTGTTCAGGGCATGTCACACACCATGACAATTCAAACTGGCACACACCAGTGAATAATACTGTGCTTGCGCCAAAAAGGATTAGTGCATCTATAGCTGACAGCACTCTTTGTACTGGGAAGATGAAAATTACTAGTGCAAAAAATAATTCTAAATTACATTTTCTACATCTTGCTGTTCATTTCTTATACTGATCTATAGAAGAAGTAAAGCCCTGAAAGCAAAAATAGGACAATATTGAGTAGTTTCAGTTGGGTCGTGCTTAACATTTACTTTCAGAAAAGAAAGACACTCCTAATAAACAAGCTGTACAGTTCCAAGGATTATATTGTGAAGGTAAAACCTGATGCTGTTTGGGGGGAGAAATATTAAGGAAGTTTGTATATTCTTCTTCCAAGATTTGGAAATTGAATGATTCCTGGAATTTAATTTAAAGTCAAATTAAATTTGTTGATAATAGAGTGTGCTGAGTACCAGGGTGAGAAGACGCTGTCAGTAACCACTATGGAGGCCTACAGCCATGGGGAAGGGGTAGTAGTGTGCATCCTCTCAAGCTATAAACCCTGCATCTTTCCTGGTTTGTTTTGCCTGGTATCGCTGACATTTTAGGCTATATCTACATGGGAATATCATGCTGATCTATTTATTTTAATCTAGTTGTAGCAGCTCAACTCTAATAAACTGTTCATTTCACTTTGCTTCCTAACTTGATTTAATTCCTTTTTGATCACAGTGTCAACGAATCATTGTGGTCATGCTTCTTAATTGCAAGGTCTTTGTTAAAAAAGCAACAGTGAAACAACCTGGTTTTGCCAAAAATCACTGTTCTGATTTTTCTTGCCATTCACTGTAGTATGGGTACCTAAAATTATGCAAAACCCTAGGTAGAAAGTTAGGCTAACAAACTGCCTGATTGCCATTATTTTTGCCGGTATAATTTCTGAACTCCTAAAGCATAGTGGAAAACAACACGCTGCTGAATGTCACGATCAGCATAGTCATCGTTAAGAATTGGATCAAGCATTTAAGTCTACTGAGAGTAGATTTTTTTGCTAACAAACAGTGGAGGTGAAATATTGCTTTCTCAATGCTAGCTGAAATAAACAACAGCATTCAAGGTTTAAAGCATAGGAAGACTATGGGAGGGGGGCGGGGAAGGAACTCTTGCAAGCTCCTATATATCACAAATCTTTCCCATCACCCACAGGGTTAATGTTTGGGGTTCATACTAAAATGGACATCCCGTAGGACACTTCTATAAGGTGTCATCGCTGTGCCATGTAGGTTAGGGGAAAAATAATATTAGGATTTTTCTGTCCCAGAGCAGACTGATGACAGTTTTTATTTCTATAGATTTGGAAAGCTATTTCCTGTGATTCCAGGTGTGATACTGTCCATATTAACTCTCCCAGGATATATTAGACTTTGGGGAAAACCTGTTGATTTTAGGTAGACGAGATAGTTGGGAAGCAGCAAGACAGTAGTTGCATACATAAAACCTAAGTTGTCTTTCTGCAGGGACGTATTTACTGTCCAGAAAACATTAAAAGATTCATTCAAGGCTTTCAACTCTCCCCAAAATCGTCTGAATGTTTAACAGAAGTTGTTTTCCTTGTAGTTACACTGTGAAATAGCACATAAATAATGCTCAAAGTTTTCCTTTGCAGCAGTTTCTATGGAAATTTGAATTTTCATATCCAAGTTATGTGAAAACCAGGGGCCAGGTAACACTTGTCCAGTGGCCTGCTGTTTAAAAGAATGGTGAGAGCTACTGTATTACAAATGTCTTCTGGAAGAAGAGAATGAAAGAAGTGAATATGAAACTATGGGAACTGAGCTGCAAGGAGAAGGAGAACTCTACTCTGGGTTAAGCATGACAGCCTGTGTGCCACATTTCTGTACCATCCAGATTTGCTGGGGATGTAGTTTTTGATTGCCTTGACAAATTCTCTCCTGTTATATCCTCATATCAAATAAACAACGTTGGAAAAGCTCTGGGCAGCTTGTTGAAGGCAGGCATTTTGCACAGAGTGCTGATGCAGCCTCTGTGTCCCTGTCACAGCACTCTGCTTTGCAGATGGCAGCAGTTGCTAAAGAAAGGCCTCCAGTCCCTCATAACAGGCATGTTCTCAGAGCTCCTTTTCTGCCCTCTTCTTTCCTAATACTCTTTTAGCCTTGCCTTGCTCTCCTTTTAAGCAGTACCTAGCTCCAGGGGTGCTTCTGCATCTAGATTTGCTTTGATATACTAGCATCCGCATCCTACCGACTCTGGCCTAGATAGGACTGAATGAACAATTCTCAGAAGCCCAGGACTTCCAAAATAGCCTAGGTCAAAGCACATGGGAATTCATTAACGCATTATATTTTTTCAAAAAGGGTTTCTGGGAAGTAGTTGGCAGTTGTACACTGTTATCTGTGAGTCCTTCTGGGTTCTTTTCTTTTTCACCAGTTAGTACATTGTGCAGTTTTTTCACATCTCTACTCAAAACCGAGCACCCTGAAGTAAGAAGACACATAAAAGCAAACCTCGAGGGTTCAAGAGCTGGTATTAGCCTTTTGAAGTTCTTCCCGGAAATCTGACTTCGGATAAGGACACTGTCCTCAAATGAGGCACCACTCATCGTTTGTCCAGTGTCCTAGTGTTGAAAAGACAAGTGCTACGCTAGAGAAGTGCCTCTTTCTGGAGGAAAAGACTAAAAGAAGAAAAATGAACATGAATAAGAATGCACCGAGCTGCAAAACGGCCATTGCATGGTGTGTATTCCTGAGGAGGTCAGAAAACTGGGGAAAGGAGTAACTGACCAAATGTAACTCTTCTTTTACTTTGTTCATTTTTTTCCACAAACAATGAAAAGACCATATACAATGGAAGCACACATCTGTTTATCTTACTTTCATGTATGAGACAGAAAACTAACCTGAGTCCCCTTTGTGGAGCTCTGGTTTTACAATAATACACTTCCACTGATCTGTCAAGTAGTTCGTAACACCCTTGAGTAAAACGGTTGTGGAACAGATCCAGAATATGTATTATTTATTATACATAAGGAACTGTAAATGGCAGCATATACATCCTTTAAGAGAGTGGGGCTGTGTAAAGATTTGAAAAGTTTTCATAATGTTTTCCCAGTTTTGTTTCTCACCTTTCAGGATTTTTTTATTTCAGCAAACATTCGCAAAGCAGTAAAAGCAATTCCCTGCAAAGTCAGAAAGATCGGTTATAATGGTTTAACTTGAGAACTGACACACCTCTGCTGGAAGTGATCCAGTTTTAAGATGAAAACTGTGCAAAAGTGGAATTCATTTGCAATTTTCAACAAATGCCAGGATTATCTATGTTTGAAGGTTTTGAAATTGAAACTGAACAAGGCTCTCTTGCAAAATATGCATGTTTACTCATCAAACTGTTTATGTCATTTTTTCCTACTCCGTCCTTGCACCAACAACAATTTTTTCACTACAAAAATGAGGAAAAAAATGTATCTGTGCTTTATTTATAAAAAAAATAATATAAAAGCAGATGTGAATCTCTATTGATTACTTTTTTTTTTTCCCCAAGACTTTTTGATTTTTAGTTTCTGAGCCATTTATAGTGTAACCTATTCACAGCACAGAATCACAATACATAAATGCTGATATGTGAAAAAAAAAAAAATCACCTCTAAAGGCTTAAAGTACCAGCATGTCTGAGGGTGAGGAAAACAGTATGGGTCCAGTGATTTAAGCGATAAGAAAGGTTTTTCTGGATTAATATGTAGTGTATGTTTTTTCTTCCAGCATTGTATGCCACTTGCCAGAACTGTTTGATGCTGTGAATTAGTTGGGATTTTTAATTTCATGAATAATTCATAACTTGCCACAGTGATTCCAGAAATTCATAACATCTTATCATACTTTCATATCAGTGCTCAACACTGAAGGGAATATCGTTTTGTTTCTAGAAAGTGTTGTGGTATCTTGGAGAGTAAGTGTAGTTCATCTAAACATTAATAAAAATGCTTGTATGCTTACAAGCATTTTATTCCTTCTATGCTTCTGTATAACCCACAGGTAAACATCTTTTTTAACCATAGCACCCAGTTCAAAGCTACGCCATGGTCTGCGCCCAGGATTTCATCATCTGTTGTGCATTTCACTGACATTTCAACCACTGCCTTGAGTTACCAGAATTTTGCCTTCAGGGCACCAAAAAGCCAGGTACTGTAGTAGTAGGTTTTGCAGATCCCATCTGAAATGAATGTGAGCGTCACAAAATATTGCTGTCACCTTTCCTTGTGGATATCGATAGAGAACAAGAGACTCAGGTAAGAAGGTGGCGTACATCAGGAGAGAAAATGATCCTGAAGTGGAAGTTTTACTACTGAGACAATCAAAATTTTACCTCTGATAATGATGATCTGAGCTAGTAGGGAACAGATCTTCAAATATTTGAACAGCGATTCTAAGCCTTCCTTTTTGAGATACAGAAAATCCATGCTGCTCCGGGGCAAGAGGAGATGAGATTCGTGCGAGACAGGACAGGAAGTGCGGTCGCAGAGCAGGTGTGAAATGAAAACTTAGTAAATGTAGTTATGGACCAAAGAGAGGACCTAAGAAATGTGCAGCTTCAAAATCTTATTTATCCAATATCTTGGACAACTCCCAGAGCAGGGAAACAGAAATGTACTAACTTAGAAGAACTCCAAACTGATGGCTTCAGGGAGCACAGATGGGGCTTATCCTCATGTGTTGTGACAGATCAGTTCCCCACCACAGACGACTTGCTAAGTTCACAGTAGGTCTCAGAAGTCTGAACGTGAGAGAGTGAGCTTTCAGCATTCAAAGAAAGACTTGTTTTTAAATGAACACTGAGAAAGAAATACGTATCCGTCTTTCTGCCCACAGTACCTGGAAATGAAGGTCAATGGGAAAAGTACAAAGGCCAGATTATCTGCATTTTGCTGAATCATGTACAACTCAGTAAAATGGAGGATAAAATGCAACTAAATCAGAATGGCAGATTTTCTTTTTGCACTGGTGTGTACAAAAAAATAAAGATTTTAGTACAAGATATCTGGTAAATACCTGAAATCATTGGAACGGAGTCTCAGAACTTCTTAGTTGTTCTTAACTCTCTGTAACGAATAGCTTTTTGATTGTTTTCTACAGACTCCCCTGTGTTTGGGGGCCTTTCAGCAGTTACAATAATTTTGATATGGTATGATGTTAACACAGTAAAATCAGGAAAGTTAATGGAATTATTTGACACAGATGACTATGAATAAATTAGGTGCTATTTGGAGTAATAAATACCCATACTGGTGGGTAAATGATAGTAAGTTTCAAAGTTCATGTAAATTATTCGCTGAATAATTAGGATTTAGATCACATTTTTAGTCAAAGCAGATGTGGTTTTGCTTAAGAAGTTCAGAAATGCTAGGAGAAATCTACCTGTAGCACTGCAAAAGTGTTCATCGGAGCTAATAAGATTGACTCAAACCAGTAGACAATTGAACTATTATTCCTTTGAAAATAAAGGATTAGAAACTCATGTACCCAGATGTAGTTTCGGATGAAACAGAGACAGATTTTGGTTTGATAGACAGGGAGGGGAGTGCCTCTCTGTTCCTTACCCTAAGAAGTTAAATAAGCCCCTAGAATAGCATTCGCAGCAGGTTTTCGCTGTGTCTAAGACAGTGATAATGATGAGAATAATACATTTCCCTGGTAGGGTTCCACTTAGAACACAGTGTTCTGTTCTTGTCAATTCAGATTAAACAAGACATTGCAGGATTTGAAAAGTATAGAGGGAAAGTGCAGTGAACTATAAAGATGGAATTGTACAAAAACAAGTAAACGTGTGTCTTAGAGGTTCAGGGGAAGCTAAATAGATAACATCCTGAACACACATACAATAAATTTGACAGGTGTGATGATACAAATCTTGTAGCCCTGTGCAAATGTACCTGTCCATAACAGTGTTCTGTAAATATTATAGACAGAAACTTGAATACAAATTATGTTTAAGGTTACCCAAATATCCATTACAAGATATTATTTTCAGTTAATTACTAAATGGGCCATTCAGTTATACAGTTTTATGGGTTTTGATTTTCAAATATACATTTTATACAAGCCCCATGAAAGCATCAGGGTACATTTCTGCTGGGGGTTTGACAGTTTCTAAGAACAATATCATGGAAATACCTATTTTTCTCTAGTTAGAAAACAATTTTAAAGTCATTTTACTGTCAATCTCTAGTCTTTTTCATGTACTTCAGAGTGAAGGCTTGAAATGCATTTGAGTTGAGTTGTTCTGCTGTCTTTTGCCATCCCCAAGAAAACTTTCAGTGTCATAAAAAAACAATCTGGGAAATTTTGATCTTATAAGATTGCACTGAGTTGATGAGGATTGTGATGAAGTTTGGCAGCTTTGGGTGGCCTGAAGAGTCCCATTTTTACTGAGCCTTTCATCACGAGTCATCCACGTGGTCAAACGGTGTCTGTTCTTCTTTGCAGAGAAATGTAACCTCTGGGATCACTACTAGACTTTCACCTGTGAGGAAGGTTGTTGCATCCACCTGCAAGAGGCAGCCCCTGGTACAGGAACTGAGATCCCATTCCTTCTTCTCTTGGTGTCCTCCAAGTGTGGGAGAAGATGGTTCCTGCTGAGGGGCAGACGAGCAGCAAGTGGGATTCACAGACCAGGAGAAGATCTGCACCTGGAGATGCCGATAGGATAAGAGGGAAAGGGTTCAAGTTGCACCAGGGGAAGTTTAGATTGAATATTAGGAAAAACTTCTTCACCGAAAGGGTGGTGAAGCATTGGAATGAGTTGCTGAGGGAGGTGGTGGAGTCACCATCCCTGGACATGTTTAAAAAATGGCTGGATGTGGCACTTTAGGAGATAATTTAATGTTAGGGTGGTGTAGGGTTATAGGTTGGACTTGATGATCTTAAAGGTCCTTTCCAACCTTTATGATTCTAGGATTCTATGATTCTATGATTCTATGTGAGCTGGGGGTGGGAAACAGAGCTGGGGAGAGGGGCGGGGAGGAATAGTCAGAGAAGGTGGCAAAAGGTGGGCCAATAGGGAGTCTGATTTGCAAACAAGTGATTCTGTGTGATCCTGTGAGAAGGAAACTGAGGTGGAGAGCAGGAGCTGTGTTGAATGACCACTGGCTAGGAGGAGCACAGGGATGGAGACATGCTGTTGGCACAGGGAGAATTGCCTATGGCATGTTCTTTTTCAGAACAAGAAACTGAGCCCAGAGGTTATGTCTGTGCAGCGTGTGGCAAGATACATTGTCCTATTCCACGCTAGTCTAATCAACTACTAAATGGTCATTGAGGGCTCACAGTTGCCACTGGCTTTTTCATTGAATGGTATCTAGGGATCCAGGAGTCCAAACTCATCTAAATCCCAGATCAGAACCCAATATTATTCTGTCTGACTGGGTATCTATGGGCTATGGGAGAGGAGCTGCCTTTTCCTGTGGGTGTTTTATCTGCTTATTTTTAAGTTAAAGAAAAAAAAAACAAAAAACAAAGCAAAAACAAAAACAAACATAAAGACAACAACAAAGACAAGAACAAAAACAAAACTCATGTCTTTTAAAGAATATTACACTTGCAAAGTCAATTCAAAGGTTGACAAAGACCAGTATTAACACTGCTTGTGCAGTCTGATTTATACAATATCTTTAATTACAGGTTCACATATCATCTTCCACAGAGCTCCTGTCTCAGTCAGGATGGACATGATATGTAGTTGAACCAGGATGTGTGGGGATTGAGTTATGGTGCCATTAGTGTCTGAGTGTGGATTCAGGCCACCCTGATTGCAAAGCAAAGTACATGCATTTAAGACACTTGCTCTGGGAGCTTGAAGATACTCAGTGATAAAGGTTAAGGGGTGAAGATTAAGCCAGCAATGTATAGTAGATAACTTTACTTAACAGCAAATATTCCCATATTTGAATTAAATTAATGGTGTGTGTTTCAGTTTTATCTGCAGGCTGTTGTACCAGCCATCATTAACTGTCTCATTCCCAGAGTCACACCAGCAATTGTTCCCGTGAACAGTTTTTAAGAGGATATCCTATTATACACAATGGCAAATGTCTGTTCAGTCACTAATCGAGGAGACCTCAATCCAAAGTGCTCATTACTCTTGAATAAACTGATTTACCTAACCGATGCAGAAACCTTTACATAAACCTACGTGTATATCGTTTTCATTTGAAATGGAATTCTGAATTCCAGAAGCTGAATTCATCTTCCTGTTATCTTTTTATTATTATTATTTTTAAATTAAAAGAAATCACAGATTAAAATAAGACCTAGAAAGAACATAGAAACTAATTTATAATTTTTTGTCCCTTTCTATCCTAGAGTTAATACAGAGCCCAAATAAATGTTGCTGCGGAGAAATGTATCCATTTTAGTGAGCAGCTTGTACGATTTCTCATAAATGCTTTACAATAATGACAGTCACAGCTCGGAAGCTATCATGATCTTTTTCCCTGGAGAGCAATATGTGAACCATACTTAGTGTTTAACCTTTTCTGAGAGGGCAAATGAAGCAGGAGTCAGGCATAATCAAGAACTAGAGGGGGGAAAATATATAATCAAGCTTGGTTTTCAAGAATGTCATTCAAATAGTTTGTTCTGGCTTGTTTCAATAGGTTCTTTTCTTGCTGTTACTGGGTGGCAGGGGCACTGGGAAGAGGGGCACTAGCTGTAAAAACACTTCATTGACACATCCAGAAAAATAAAGCTTTTCCGTGCTAATTACCATACTGACCAGGCAGTCGCCTCACTCGACTGAATCCAGGAGCTCCCTTTGGACTGGCTTTTCACCACGTGGGGCAAAGTGAGACTCTGGGTTTTGTGCAGACACACGTCCTTCACCTGCATGTGGCCACGGTGCTGCAGCACCTTGGGGATCTGCATTTGGCTATGGTGAAATCTTCAGTAGCTCTTGCAACTGATTTCTGCGTGTGCAAGACGAAACTGCTCATAAATATGTAAAAAATACCCATGGACATCTCTAAACTTGAAAGAAAGAGCTCAGCCCCTAAATAAGTGATCCTAGATTCATTTGCAATATACTGTAGTACACTGTGTTAATGGTGGTCTGTTTTTAATGCTAAAGGGCACATAGGAGTTTTGAATCTGAATACGGATCCTTTATTAACTCACTACTGAGCATGAGCCTTTGTGTCTGGAACAAAGTGTTGCTGTGGCAGCCAGATACATATGAAAGACCTCTAATGGCCACTGCTACTGTGTTTTACTCTCAAAAATCAGAGCTGTTGCTATATATTTAGCATGTTGCAAATACATATCTCACATCTAATTTGACATTAAAATTGTTGTAGTTGTTGTACTGGGGTGGGATTTATTTGTGGGTTGTTTTTTTTGTGGTTTGTATTTTTTTTTTCCTTAAGTGCTAGGGAGGTAAATGAGAACATAATTACATTGTCAAAGTCAATAATAGCAAGCAGCCTCTGTCAGGTCTTGCTGTGCTCAGCACTGTTTCACAGGAACTGCTGGGGAGCTCTTCCGCCACCAATCCATTTGGCTCCATTTAAGAACTGAGTACAGGAAGGTAGTTATTGTACAGGATTAGTTTCCTGTATGCTGCAAATTGGCAGTAGCAGAAAAATACAGGATGAATTTATTAGCCTGCAAGGTCAGCTAATAAAAAGAAAACTATGTAACTCGGACTGTTGTTTACTTTAAGTTCAATCACTTATTAGACTTCATGCAAAATTTAAGCTAGTTAACTCCTTCATTTCCAGCCTGCAAAATCATCACACTAAAATAGCAAAAAAGCTTTAATACAAAACCTAATCTGGATGTTCATATTCAAAGAATTTAGCAGGGTTACAAAGACCTTCCTTAAAGAAACTGTACTAAGTAACAGACCTTGAGATCTGCAGGCAAGTATCTCAGTTGGATTTTGTCACTACTGCAGAAAGAATATTATAATATTTTTAATATTTCATTTGTTCAAGGAGAACTAGTATCAAGTTTTGGGAGAGATTGCTGTTGCTAATGAGATTGAGATTTTGGCCTTAAAAAAAACATTTTTCAGTTGAAGATCAAGGAGAGAAAAAAACATAACTTTTGGACAAAAGTTAATATTTGAAGATGGTAATAATATTGCGATGTTCTTAGGGAGCAATATATGATGTAGAGTTGATTTATTGGTGCATTTCCTTGTCACAGACTGCAAATGGACCACTAAAGCAGTACCACTATTTCAGAAAAAAAGTAACTATGTGCTTCAAACAGCAGATAACTGGGGTCGGATCAACCTGAATTTTCTCCAGAATCCGCACGTGCGCGCACACAGACACAGACACAGACACACACACACACACACACACACACACAGACTCACTCACTCACAGAAGTGGAAACCTGGATAAAAAGGGGGATTTCAAACTCTATTGTAATAGCTGTACAGCAAACTTAGTCCAGATTAACAGTAACAAATTCCAAGTATTTAAATTGTTTAACTAGATCTTTCTAAAACTCCAAATATGATAGATAGCCATAGCAGTTAAGTGCCCAACTTACTCTGAAGCACCTTGAAGTATATGAGGCACCCACTCACATTATTCGTTTCCTAGGGAAAAGATTTAGGTTGAAGCCTTCAGGCACACTAATGCAGCAACTTTTCAGCAACCCAGAGTGCCTAACCTGTGCTCCTCACTGAGGCACAGTTTCACCTGTTCTTTAGGACAGAAGGGCATCAGGACTCAAGTTTTCCAGCCAGGGAAGGATGAGCAAGTGCTTCTGAAGAGCACCAAAGGGAAATACAAATTGCCTGTCTTAACCACAGTCATCTTTTTACTGGTTACAAGATAGAACAGTAGAACACATTGCCTGCCTCCCTTTACTGACTTCTTCACATCTTATCCTGGGATCAACACTCAGATCTGTCCTTTTTTAACAAGTAGGTCAGTGCCCCTGCCTCTCCTGCGTAGTACAGGCATATATTTCCCTGTATGTCATGGATGGATCCCTGGAAATTGTGGTGGTTAGAGTAAAATTATTTATTTTTCAAATAAGAATTAACACAGAGGATGCAGGAACTTAATACACAGTATAAATACATATGTTTGGAGAGGCAGGATCAGGATCAACAAGACTGCCAATTGCCAACTCAGCATCTGATAACAACACAAGAACTGTTATAGATGCTTTTTTATGGTGACAGGCTTTGTGGTGGCCAGAACCACTGGCTGCTTTTTAAATGAAAAGACAAGGAGTGACTGGTCACAGGCCTAAAATATTGACTGGTAGACACCTTAACAGCATGAGATAAAATTTTTCTTGTTCAACTGGTTCATCAGATGGTTATTCCAAAAGGTCTCCTGAAACACTGCACTTGTGACACCAAACACCCAAAGCAAGCGTTTTCTCTGCCTCTTTCTAAAGAGAAACATCCAAATGGTTTGTCATCTACCTCAGAAGCTCACTGCTCATCAGGTTCAATTAAGTCAATGAAGGGTGAGGAATGGAAAAATAGAGTCACAATGACAGTTAACAGGTCAGAGTACTAAACGAAAACACTAGATAGTGTGGTTTACTGTACTCAATACACTCTTTAGTGCTCTGGGAGACTGAGCTTTCCTCTTCTTGGGGCCCCACATCCCAGCAGGGTATTATAACAATACTCGGAGCACACTGATCTGTCTTTGGGAATGAAAAGCTGGGCCACACTGTAGCCAAGAAAGTGACACCCAAGGCAGAGCAGACAAAGACGAGGTTGGAAAAAGAGTGGGAAAGGATAAAACCAGGCTACTGGCCTCTGCTTTCTGGATGTTAACATAAAAGTAATTCAGAAAAACAAAACTAGACATTTTCCTCTGAGTACGAGTCATCACCCTTTCCAGCTGAGTAAAGCTGAGACTTCAGTAGCTTACACTCCTACCTGCCCTTCTACTGCTTGCCTACTCTTAGGAAAAAAATGAAAGAAAACAAAAAAAAACCCAAAGTCCCAATACCTGTACCATGTATCAAATGTGCTCCTTGTAGGCTAACTTCCCACAGCTGATGAAGGTGCATAGTCTGCCTCTACGGCAAATGTGCAGCTCTATTTCTCTGGCAGCCTCATTCAGCTTTACTGTCCAGGTACACACAGAGGACCTTCTGTGTGCCCAGGTGTTGGGGCGTGCCCTGGCCTCATCTCTGAAAAATGCCCACCTCATAGTGACATCTGCCTGCACTCAGGGAAAGGAAATCCAGGTGGGATCCACATGACCAAGGATATACACTGTGGTACAGCCAAGGAAGTAAATCAGGGCTCACCCTCAGGTGCCCCACTAATCCTCCAGAAATGCTCCCCACTCACCACCACTACATTTGAGTGCTGAGGTCTCCCTGCCTCACTTAGAGGTTCTCTGAGTCACATTCCCCGCCTGAGTCTGCTCCAAGTCAGAATCCAGCCCTCTTAAACAGGGATTGGAATCAACTTCATCTTCTTCGAGCAAGGCAAAGAGATGGTTGGTTTCCATCCATTCGGTCTAAGCTGGGGTACCCAGCAATGTGAGTGGTAGGGTGCAGCGAGAGGGTGCTGTTCCCAGCAATGCACATGCTTTTCTTGACTAAGTGTCATCAAGTAAAGAGCATCAGGAGCAGGCAAGAACCCAGTCCCCCCTTCTCCCAGAGGAGCACCTTCATGGCTTTGGTTTCGGATGCCGTCTTGTTTATTAATCTCTCCCTTCAGCTCCTGCAGTCCCGGGCTGCCTCAACCCTGAAGCCCGAGCCATGCCTCATGCACTTTGCCTGCCTGCCCGCCCTGTATGATTTATTTGTGAAGATTTCACCAGGCAGTTTCAGGTTTGCTGTTCTCCTGCGGCAAATGAATCAGAACCAAGTGGGATGCGAATCTGTGGAAATAAGTCACCTAAAATGTAGTTTTCTGGAACGTCTCAAGCCACCTCTAAAAAGAGCAAGGAAGACAAATGCAAACTCTTTCAAGAGTAAGGAGTATAATGTACAGCATCAGGTAGGGGGGCTAGAGCAATTTTCACCACGCAAAAGTTCAGTGCTCAGTCTCTATTATTCTTAGTCAGCAGAGGCAAATGCTGTGCCCTTAGCACTATCACGCTGTAAAACTAGAGATTATATGTAATGATGTCAACCAAACACTGACTCAGGGTTTCAAACTGTTCCACAGACCAAAGCACCTGGCACCCAAGGTTTCTCACGAGAAATCAGCAGCTACCTTAAAGAAGGATCAAAACATCAGTCTTCAGAAAAACAGTTTTTTCTTTGTCCAAGTCATCTCTAGGAAAGCAAAAAAAAAAAAAAAAAAAAAGAGGAAAATACTGTTTGACAGCACATAGATACCACAGATCAGATGCAAGTCCACTAGTGCAATAAAATTATTCACCAATGACAGTTCATGCTCTCTGAAGATCTAGACTTCATTCCTGGGATGTCCAATGCCTTCTGGAAGATCTTGAGTAAGTCACAATGTGTCAAGACGATTTCATCAAAAAGGATTTGGGGTAGTTACATTTTTAATGTAAACTAAGTAGATTTAGGGGCTTTGGCAAGTGAGGGCAGTAAAGAAATCAAAGGTAACTGTCATTTTCACATAGGCCACACTGGGAGGAATATTGGCAAGTGTTTTGTAAATGCTGTTCCTGAGCCAGAAAGCTTTTACTAGCCCTACATAGCCCTATTCATTGACATTCTGCACCAAAATAAATCAAAACACTCATCTGAGTTACTTCTAAGAGAAGTGCTCACACCCACTGTTGGGCAAAGCCACATGACTGCACCCTGGAAGGCAGGAGGGCAGGAGGGCAGGTGCCTCTCCCTGCTCCTCCACATCCTACAAAGTGGGAGCCTTGGAGCAGTGAGTGTGCCCTTCCTTCCTCCATTCTTTCCCAGAGGGAAGTGAGATGGCATCCTGAAATCGTACCGAAGTGACCCACTAAGGCATATAGGATTTTAATCTGTAATTTAATCTGGGTAAGGCTTAACAATGTAGCTGAGCTGGTCTGTGGTAGGAAGTAGGGTAGGTCTTCCTTGAGCCATGGTGTGTAACAAAGCAATTCCCTGTTTGGGCGAGAGGAATTATTATAAATCCACCTCTGTCGGAAAGTAGAGTCACAGAAGAAGAGGTCTTCCCTGGTCTCCAGGATGAGGACTAATAATTGTGAGCAAGCCATGACATGACGCTGAGCAAGTAAGATGAGCAGGAAACGGTTTGTGTTCCCCTGAACGAGCATTGCACAAAGCTTCCTTTCTGCTGTTTAGTTATCTTGGCCCTTACAGCTGAATTAAGTGAAAAAGCAAGATCTGAGTGAGGAAGAATTTGATTCAGTATTTAATCCTAACACAATCTGCCTTTTAAATCACAAGCTAAATCCAGGTTTTATCAATCTCTGCTCCACAGTCTTGCTGAGATTTTTCACATTCTTTTGCCAGTCAGTTTAATTAGAATTATAAGGCTTTCATGTTCAAAGTGTCCACTTTGAACTGATGGGGTCAGCAGAGTTCAAAGGAAAGGGCGAAAAACTCCAAAGTCTGAAACAAACAAGCCTCAAGCCTTATCCCAGCTTCACAAATGCTGAGAAAGTTTGAATGTGGAGGTAGAGATTGCTGTTTGAGTTTGTAGGCAGAAGGGAAAGTTCCATTTTTCACATCACAGAGCATCTCCACATATTGCAAAGGTGGTCAATCTTTCCACAAATCCTGAGCCAACGGAGCTGCTCCAGTGATACTTTGTCTGGAAAAGAGAACATAGTCACTTCTCTTTCTTGCTTAGTCCACCAGTAGGCTGAAGATTTGCACCCGGAGAGGTTTTTAGCACTACTGAAGTACATATATTTGTAAGTGGACACTTGAATATAGGGGGTCATAAGAGATATCATATGTGAGAAGCATTAGCACTATCTTCTTGTTCGTAATTATGACTTGTCAGGTTTCCCACCAGAAAAAAAAAAAAAAAAAAAAAGATAATGTAAAAAAAATAAGAAATAACTAAAAAACAATATAAATACAAAAATCTACTTTTGCAATGTAGTGCATGTTCAGTGACCTGTTTGCACACACATACCCAAACTGTTACAAGTTGCATGTCTGTTTCTGAAATTCCTTGTGTTTATACAGTAATAAGGGGACATGATAAACTCCAGTAACAGCATTTCTAGTATTATCCAAAGAACATAATATAAAGATTTATTCCTACTCACTAGTGCAGAAACACAGAGCTAAATGAATACACACACTGTAATATGAAATACACTGTAATAGGAAATACTGTAAATGAACACACACACTGTAAAAAAACCTCTTCCCTCCAGGCGAGATTAGATGTCTGGTTAAACTGTTCTGCATGAAGCCCATCATGCATAGCCCTGCACACTGCATACAAAGAAAACACTCTCCTTGTCCCAGCAAACAGGAGGCTGACCCACACCAACACAGTCTGAGTCACCACCCAAAGTTTGGGAGTTTTTTACCTGTTCTACAAATCCCTGCCAACTGGAAGTGGATAAAACTCACGTTCACCCTGAGTGAAAGTACGTGAAGCAAAGTACAAAGTGCCATTGGTACACAAAGACCAATATGTAACATTGATGTAACTTTCTGTAAATACCGATGTAGTAGCAAATTAACATTTGGAGTAACAGTGGAATAGTAGAGCTACATTCCACAGCTGGGGTCAGAGCAGGTTGCTAAACAGGATCATTGTGTGTATACCAAGGCTTTTTGGCTTTTCCTGCCAGAGCTGTATCCAACAAGTACAACACTTGTTGCTGCCACAGGTTTTTATCTGGCTGGAGTCCATAGTGTTACCTGGCTTAAGAAGTGAAGAACAGCGATAGTAAGGTCATCTACCTGGAGATGGGGAACACCCAGGAAGTTGAGCTACAATTATTACTATTGCCCCAGTTTTCCTGATCAAAGGGCACATAAACTCTCCCAGTTTATGAGGAGGACACTCAGAGGAATGCATCTTTTGGCCCTGAAAACATACACCACAGCCAAAGCCCAAGAAAAGGAATCGAAGGGCTAAGGAAAAATATTGACTGAAAGGGATATGAGGAATGAGGAATGAGGAACGAGGAATGATAATGACAAATGTTTAGAGGAAAGGAAGATTCTTGTCACAGTCCAGACTAGTCACATAAAAGCAGTAAAAGAGATGAGCAAAAGGTTTAAATGGTATGGGGGAGAGAGATGTGGTTTTCTCTCTTTGGATCTATTATTCTCTTCCTTCCCATGCCCCTTTTTTTCCAATTTTTAGTAGATTTTTTTATGGATATAATGTCATAGATGTAAATTTAAATAAAAAGCCAAATCAAAACAAGATTTCAGTAACAATGAAGCTGATCTATCCTGCTCTGTGGAGAGCTCTACAGCAAGCTGGCCCCTAAAAATACTACAGAGCTGTGACTCATGCTCACAAGCATTGGCTGATCAATGGGAACTTTGAGGAGTCTTTTGTAGGTATTCGTGTATGAGAACATGCACATAAGAGAGACAAAGAGCAGGAATGTGTTGCTATTAGATACCTCACTATGTCCTGATGAATCCAATGTGTGAAGGTAGCACTTATTCTGCTCTCCAGAAGGCATGCTGTGTTATTCCTCTGGCACAATTGTTTTGGTCCTCTTATCAGAGCATATGTTAATAGCTTTATGCTACTTACACTGAGAGCTGGAAATTGCCAAGAATTTCAAAGCTCCATCAGGGAGGAAGTAAGAATGGTAGATGTCCCAGAAACTCCCTGCAGAGAGATTTAGCTTCTAACTGCATTTTAACCTTTAGACTGGTTTTTCAGGCACTTACTATTTTCCCCCAACCTGCAGAGACACCTATTTTCAGCAACATCTCCCAGTGCAGGAAGAAAAATGCTATTCGTATTCACTTGCATTAATTAACTGAGACTAAAATCTGCTTCTGAAATAATATCAAATTAGTAGAGCAGAATAGCATCTTAGCTTGAACACATCAAAGTGCTGAATGAAAAGTGCCCAGCATATGTAGTAAAGCATCTTATACGCTTGCTTTGTAAATCACAATAAAGAAAAAAGTGATTTGTACAGTACTTTTGGCAGCTTTTGTGTTTTCTGTCCTATATTTCACCTCTTTATCCCTGACACAGAATGCTGTATTTATATTATTAGAACCTTTAGAAAAATGAAATATGCATCAGGAAATATCAGTAAATATAATTAACCACTGCACAGTTGCATTAGAGTACTTTCTCAGACAATTAAATAAATAATGTGATCTGTAATGGCATATTTCTTTCTGCCTTTTCTTTTCAGCATTTCATGCTTCTTGATCACCCACTGCAAAAAATCATCCCCAAGAGGAAAAGAAAAAAAAATAAAAAGCTTATTCAAAAGTGATGAATTTGTGAGACACTATAAACCCCTCTGCAACATTTCAGCAACGTGTGTTTAGAAACACAGTACAGGCTAACAGTGTCAGCTGATGCAATATGGAAAAATACAGTCAATGATCCCAGTTCTGTCAGGTTTTAGGAAAAACTGGGAATGCTGTGCAAGAGTAGTATCTGTGACTGCGGTGGTTAGAACGACCTCACATGCAATTTCCTTTCATGGATTACTGTTTTTCAGTGCAGAGTAGACTTTGTTAGATCAGGATCTTCTCAGGTAGCCTGTGTCTCTGTTCCCTTAGATGACCTTCACGTTCTCCTGGTTTGGCTTTGCTTTTAAGGGCCTATGGCGGGGAGAAAATCCATCCTGTTGAAAGGAAAAAAATGGGGTGAACTGCCTTCCCTGTTGAGGTCATGGTATTTTACCAGAAATCTTTTCTGATCAGGGTCAGCATCAGGAGTGATTTGCTTTCCTTTAGGAAGTGCTTACACAAACTATCAAATGAACCCTACTGGGGCCAGATTCCGACAGCTGTGTCTTTGATTCACTGTCCATGTTATTTGACACAAGAAAGTAAATGCCACATCGAAAGTACTACAGCAGAGGGATGGGCAATAAGTGAAAAGAAAGGGGTTGCAGACATGCCCTCAGGTAAATCTGCACATGATGGCGTAAATCCATGACACCACTGTGTTTTGGAAGCTTCATCCAATTCCAGGCCATACACCCAAGAAATGATGAAGTGGTCCAGAAAAGGCCGGCAGAAGGGAGACAGGGACGGGCAAGGGTGTGCAAGGGTAGCTCTGCAAGAGGGAGTTAAGTCGCCTGTGACCTCTCAGCCTGGGAAGGAGGCAGGATAATACCACAGGAGCCTTAGGAGACAGGAATGGCAGAGAGCTTTGAAGAGGGAATATTATAGCATAAAAGCTCCTGTTTCTTCAAAAAAAAAAAGTGAAGGTTTTCTGTGAGTTTTTTCATGTGGCACATAATTAAAATATGGGACTTTTGGCTGCTGCAGCATGGTAGAAAGCCAAAAATATACATAGCTTTAAAACTAGCCTTGCAGATTCACAGACGGAAAATCTATTGTGAGCTACTAAGAGGGAAGATATCACCTTTTTGCCAGGTGGACTCTAGCCCACTGCTGATGAAAGGCACAGCTAAGGAGCATTCATTATACTCCCCTCAATATCAGTTACTGGACTGTGTCAGAGAGAGGATAGGGAGCCTATCAGACCACTATGGTCTGTCTCAGTACAGCTCGTTCCTTATATCCTTATATTAGCTATATTTACAATGCAGGAGCTCAGGTCCAGCCAGCTCCTGCATCAGTAAAGATTGGCTGTTGCTTGCACAGTAGTTGACCAGGAGACATGGTTATACATAAAAAATGTGATTCTTTGGCTCCTATAGCATCAGAAATTTCTGTATAGATAAATATCTGTGTATATACCACATATATTCAGTATATATCTATATACCAGTTACGTCTTTGGATCAGATCAGCCAGTCAGTGTGTGTGTAGCTCAAGACCAAGCACTGATGCCTCTAGTTCTTCAAGCAACAAGGTGGACCATCTAAGTGAGCACTGAGAATGAGAAAACTGTAGGTGATGTAGTCACAGAAAGGATATGTGTAGAAGATATGGAACTGCATTTTGAGGAAGGCAAATGTCTGGTGAGAGTTTGAGGACTTGCATGAGGAGAAGGAACTATAGCTCAGAGCTTGTAAATCACTTCATTAACTAACCCATCCTCGTGAGTTGGAGAGTTCAGTTTGACGAATTAATAGCAGTATTGCTATTAACATTACAAAGAAAACAGGACCACATCCTAAGAACATGGAATTTATCATCAAAACATTGGCTGAATTAAGTCCATTTAAGATCTATCTTCATCAATCACTCCATTTACAAAAACAAAAGAATTATTATACCCCACTGTGATATCATCTTGCTCAGCTCCTATCCATTTTAAATAATTTCAACATTTAAAGTGTTTATCAGCATTGAAAGAAGCTTCATGCCAGTGTAAGATACCTAAGAAAGAAGAGAGCTCAGAACCTTAGAAAAGAGTATGTACTTTATTTCGTCCAAATAAATACTTTGGTAGAATTCACATCAAAAAAAAAAAAAAAAAAAAAAAGCTTAGCAATTTCCCTGTTCAGCTCAATTTTCTCTGAAATTAAAAAGCATCAGAATACAGCTGAGAAAATAAGCTCTGGCTAGCTGTACTTTGTTTACATTTTATTTATGTGGATCAGCTGCAAAGCAGAGTGTTAATGCTATCCATCATTAATGAACCTTTGTACTAAGGACAGGGAGTTTATGAGGACTAAACCCTGCAAATAATATTGGACTTCATAACTAAGTTAGCACAGTAGGACTAAAATGCTTTATTGGATCTTATTCACAAAAGGTTTATACTATACCGCTGATATCTTCCATTTCACTTAATCACTTTTATGAACTCAAGCCGAGCCCCTACTGCAAACTGCCACCAGAGAGCTTAGCAGTCTAAATGATATTTCACTGAAGCTTCAGAAAGTCTCTTTGTTCTGGAGAAAACACACTAAATCACAGCAACCTAACCCTCTTGGCTTCTTATTTGCTTTAGAAGGTATTTTTCTCCACTCTTCTTTGGTGAGATCATATGCATGAACAGACACATTATTGAAATGTATCTGTCATTCATCTGTATTGCCACAGCCTGCATTGTCTTTAGGTAACTCAGCAAGTGCAAGGTCATTTATTTGCATTTCCTCAGGGCAGGAAGTTTAGTAACAAGGTTTTGTAACCTAGGTGACTTAGTAATATTATTACATCACTTTTGTTTTCTGTAGACACCATTATGGCACTTGCCATTGTCACAAGTGTCAATAGTTATCTCCCAATTTATGACAGTAGTTGGAGCTTTCAAGTAGTTTTTATCTACCCAATCACTCTTTTACTTGAATCCTTGTGTGAGCAGGAGTCTGAAGGATTTGGCAGGGCACCACAATCCTAAACATCCACTGGACTGACTACGTGACTAATGTTACTGTCCTTGAACAGGCAGGGGTCACCAGCATTGAGGCCACGCTGCTGAGGACGCAGCTGCGCTGGGCAGGGCACGTCTCCAGGATGGAGGATCACCGCCTCCCTAAGGTTGTGCTCTGTGGTGAACTCACCACCGGCTGCTGCAACAGAGGAGCCCCAAAGAGGAGATACAAGGACTCTCTGAAACAATACCTCAGTCTTGGCCATATTGACTGCCATCAGTGGTCCACTCTGGCCTCCAATCGGGAAACATGGAGACACCCCATCTGTAATGCTGCTGCCTCCTTTGAGAACACATGTAGAATTAGTCTCAAGGAGAAAAGACAATGCAGAAAGAACCGTGCCTTGCCAATATCACCCAAGGAGAGTTTCCGCTGTGCCTTTTGCAACCGGCCTTTTTAGCCACCAGTGCGCTTGTAGCAAGCGCGGGTGGAGCCCTTCCCCTATCTTCATTCGCAAAGCCTAGCCATGATGATGATGATGATGATGATGTCTGTACTACAGAATTAAACATGCTGTGAGCTGTACTCTGGCATTGAGATTGACTGGCTTACAGGTGATCGTGTTCACAGACCTGAACACTCCTGGTTTCCAGAAGATGAGGGTCAATGGTTTTAAGCTACAGCAAGGTAGATTTAGATTAAACATAGGAAGAAGTTCTTTACTCTGTAGGTGGTGAAATAATGGAAGAGATAATTCTGAGAGGGGTGGTAGAGGTCCCATCCCTGGAGACATTCAAGGTCAGGCTGGATGGGGCTCTGAGCAACCTGATCTAAAGATGTCCCTGCTCACTGCAGGGGGGATTGACTAGATGACCTTTAAAAGTTCCTTCCAGCTCAAAACATTCTATGATTCTATTCTATGATTCTATTCTGTGATTCTAAGACCTTGCACACACCCAGACTGACTATGGGAAATTATTCCAGCTCCGTAACACCCAGATGGCCTCTGGGAAACTACCCTAACTCCATAAAACTCCCAAGCCCTTCCCAGTGACTGAGAGAGTGCCAGCTGATCTAGGCCAGAACCAGGGCAGCAAGCACCCCAGAAATTCATCAGGACAAGCAAGCTCCAGATTACTAATAATGACATGGACTTTGGTTGCCCTGAACTTGTGTCTCAGTTCTCTGTTAGGGATCACGGTACTTCACCAGGACATTTTGAACCTCCAGATAATGAAGATGATAAGGTGCTCAAATGAATTAGCATGGGAAAAGGCAGCAGGGGCGTAGAGGTACCAGGAAAATAAGACGCTGTTTCCATACTGACAGTAGACACACTATGCCTTGTAAAAGTAATTGAAAATGGCAATACTGTCAGCTTGGAGCTTCGTGGTAGTGAAAAGTATCAACATGCTTTAACTTGGACAAGGATGTAGGAATGCATCTCTAAGGAGCTACAGTGCATTCAGATCACAAAGTGAATAGGTCATGCAGTGCACCACTAAAGAGATTACATTCCCAGTTGAAGGGCAAGGAGAAAAAAAGTGTGTACACTATCATGAAGAGAACCTTCTTCACAGAAGTATTTATTTTAATTGGCTTTTTGTAGTCATGCTCTTCAAACACACTGAAAGTGTCTTCTGAGAGTAGCAAAACTGCTCCTGCATTTATTAATTGATGATAGTATAAGGGAAAGTAATTAAAATTTACTTTCATGAAGCTATTCATTCTGACTGTCTACGTGTAGCAAGACATTCTTTCCCACTATGCTAAAATTAACTGTTTAAGAAACATGTAAACAACGTGAACTACAATCAATAACATCTTCATCTGCCAGCAACATTGCCAAATGACAGCAAATCCAGCCGGTGCTGGGGCTGACCGCTCAGATTACTTTCAGTAGATTGGGTCCTGGTGATCAATACCAAATACTTAACACTTGTACCTCCTGCTTTGCTCAAGCACTAAGAGGAAAGACTGAAACCAGTTTGCTCTACAGTGCTCTCTTCACTGGATTTATTTAGTCGCAAGCGTACATTATTGGTTCCAAAGAACTTCCCAGGTTTGATATCCGTGTTCCACAGATTTTACAAGGAAATAGCTGGTGAAATCGCTAAAAAAACACTCTGTGTGAGTATTATTGTCACATATTCCCAAAGCCGGATGTCTGTGTTTGTGGGCACCATGAGTAGGCAGCTCTTTTATTTATATATTTATTTATTTATTTATTGATAGTAATCCCATTACCTTTTCTACTGATCAGGGCAGTCTGAGTCTGCCCAGCTGATTAGCTATTATTATGACAAAATACTTTGTAATCCTCCCTGATCTCTTCTTAGCAGCGATGCCAGAGCAGTGATACCCTCATCTGAATATGCTCAAACACGCAATCATGGGAACAATGGAGCACGCTTATCAGTATTCTGTTTTGATTTCTTTATGTCCAGAATCACAGGCTAGCCTAAAACATATTTGGTGCTTCTGACTTTCCTCAGGGGCAAGACAGACTGTGAGGCTGCTCCAGAGCTCCAGGGCAAGGGAAGAGGGGACTCAGAGTTCCCAAAGTCTCTGGTTCTCAGCTGCCCACGTTTCCTTTCCTTGGGTAATAATGTGTGGGAGACGCTACTTATTCGTGTCTTCTCTTGGTGCAGGATCCTGCTTTTCTATCTGGAATGTGGGGAGCAAGCTCCAATTCCTCAGTCATCAGTGTTTATAGTTCTTGTGTTTCTGTGCCTCAGAATAAGTGAATGAGCAGCTGTCCTGCCTGGAAGTTACTGTTGGGTATCTGCACCCTGAGTGTTATCCTAGCCATGACAGACAAAAGATGTAACACAAGGGGAAGAAAACAAATAAAAATTAATATAAAATCTAGGAAGACAGAAAAAATGTGGTACCAAAATCTCCTTTGGTAAATCAGCACAGATTCATTGTTGTTTACATCAGCTAAGCAGAAGAATGGAAACTGCTGACAGAACGGGAGCTCAGAGGCACATGAGTCACCACTCATTGAATTTCCATACTCTCGTGACCTAGCAATGTTGTTGGGACATTCAGCAGAAGATGCTGCTTAAAATGTTTTTTTTCTTCCCAATAAATGAATTTTTGCTTTTGGGGTGCATAGAGGAGGTTTCCAGAAAGCTTTCTAATAGTGAAGAAACAACTCAGACTATCAGCTTGAAACCAGCCAGCCTGCATCTCAGGCAAAAACTGCCTGCCAGGGAGATCTGCTAGGGTAAAACAGCCTCCTAAAGGGAGCAGTGGAAATTCCATATCTTGACACATCACAAGCTACCCTGGATGAAGCACTAGTACATGCAAAAGAAGCAGTCTTGCCTTTCACAGGAAGATAAGTTCAAACACTGAGCTGCAGGGAAACAAGTCTGATGTGCGGTCTAAAATAAACAGAGCACTTCATTGCACTATCAGTAATGAACTCTAGAGAACTCTCCTGGTTGTTGTACCCTGACAATAGGGCTCTATCCTGTAAAATACTGAACATTGCAAATTCTTGTTAAAGGGAACATCAAGTATTTTCTAGGGGAAAAGAAGAAATATATCTGCAATTAAAAAAAAAATACTTTCGTAATCACACTTCTGCAAAAAAAATAGAGAGCAGCCACATGAATTGAAAATCCACCACCAAAATAGTGTGTAATTTTAAAAGATATTCTTTTCTTTAGTGTACATTTCAGTTGCCTTCAAATATACAATTCAATTACCTTTAGTTTCAGTACCTTATTTCAAGTGAGACATATGGCCAGTATGAATGTATTTCAGTACCTCCCTTTAACTGATTCATAAAAATTCTTGCAATGTGCTAAAAGTTTTCTCTAGTCTGGGATCAGCATTCACCATTTTTAGTAGGTCTGGCTCTAAGTATCCCCAAAAAAATCTTCTTCCATTGCAAAAGAAGTTGGAATAAACATTCCAGCCATTTCAAAAAATTCAGTGAATGGAATTTGAAGGTAGAATATTGGACTGGCTCCTGAAGTACTTACATGTAGTTTGCAGAAGTTCTCAGTATAAAAGTTCGTCATAAAATACAGAAATCCATACCAAGTCCTCTGCTATTTTCTAATCCTTTGGTAATTCTTAGGGTTGTCTGAAAAGCTTTTCAAGGAAAGTGAGCAACAAGAATAACATAACTTTTGCTGTAATTAAATGTGAAATCAGGAACTTAAGAGTTAATATACACATCAGAGAGAAATCTCTTCACATTTGTTTATTTTGTCATGATTTTTCTTCAGATAAGAATGACCTTTCTTACCAAATACTTCATCAATGATTCTTTACTTATACTTCCTGTCATGGACTTTGGCATACAAAGTTTATTGTTCCAACTTAAAGTTATAACATACTATCTTCAGGCATTTTGTGAAATAAATAGAAGTAGGTAAGATTTCATCATTCATAAAGAGCAGAGAACTTGGTAATTCTATGCTGAGGAACAAGAGACTGAAATGGAAGATATTTCTGAGATCCTTTCAGCTGCAGCATACATAAGTACAAGCCTTAACACTTCTATGCACTCATGAAAACAAATTGATATAGCCCCTGAAATCTTTCAGCCTGGCTAAAATTGGCTTAAGTAGTTCCCACCTTCCCTGTTCCAGACCATAGTTCCCAGCCTTGCACTAAATCTCGTTATTCCCCTGGTTATGTCTACACTACTGTTTCTGTTGCTACTAGATGATCTTTAAAGACCCTTCCAAACTAAACTCTTCTACAATTCTATGATTTCCATGGCCACAGAAGTAAAAAAAAAAAAAGTTCAAATCTTTAATTATTGTTTTAATTGAAAGAATACTAATATCATGTTTGCAATATGTAAGCTTTGTCTCCAAAAGATGTATCATTCTAGCTAGACATGAGGCTGAGAAGCTAGTGCTTCTTATGTCCCATCACAATCAAGTGATCTATTGGCGTGACAGTGGATATAAATATTTTTGTTGCTTTTGCAGAAAAAAAAGAAGAAAAAAGTTATTTATTTTATTTTCACATTTCTTACTATAAATTTTTTCTCAACATTTTTTGAGTCACGTTAGACTTATTTTAATCAACTCCTTCATTTTTATGCATGCCTCCATCTGACAGTCTGCTGTAACCAACAGAGATGCTTCTGTATGTATTGTGATATGTATTATGGTAATCACTGCTATCTAATCCATGTAAAATCATTTCTCTGCTCCTTCAACAAAGTGGCAGCTGTTGCCTTTTAGTGAGTATACACCAGCTTCCCATCAGAACGTGGCCACTGAGTCAGTGGTCAGTCACAGTTGACAAGAGCTTGTAAGAAGTTAGCAAACTGAAAACACAGAAATTGTGCCTCAGGCTAGTCTCAGATCCCTGTCACTTTTACCTGGTTTGCATTGCACAGGACCAATTTATCCCAGGTATTACATATACAGCAAGCAGTGAGTATTGTCCCCATACAGTAAGTTTTTAGCCTGTGTTAGACATATGGAAAGCAGCAATCTCTACGCACCAGAAGAAGTTAAGCATAAAGGAGAATCTAGTTACAGTTCTCCTGAGCAATAGGTTTCTAGTTTAGCTTTTCATGTTTCAGCAATGATTTGATTCTTTCTATATAAAGTGTGGAAAGATATACAACAGATTTTGGCTTTAAAGTTGTTACATAAAATGTAAACTGCTGTTAGCTGTTATCAAGCATATAGGCCTTGATTTCAAGCTGTAATGTGGCTTTGATAAATGAAATGGCATTTTGCAAAGGTAGTTTAGATCAAATCACACAAATGTTGCTTTGAGCAAATGAACACTCCTGGTATCTCCCTGCCTTACCCCCTGTTCCACAGCTCTCTCTAACCAGATCCTTCAGCTTTCAAGCAGCGTGTCAGCATGGAAACTGGGACAGTCTGACCATGTATTTTTTCGGTATATTTTACCCCTTGATATTTTACCCCTTGATCACAGAATCATAGAATGACCTAGGCTGGAAGGGACCTTAGAGATCATATTTTACCCCTGGATATTTTTACCCTTGGGTATTTTACCCTCATCCTCTGTCACCATCTCCCTGTTATTGCCTGGAGATGAAGAGGAGCTCATTTCTCTCTCGAGCTGCTCCCAGAGCTCCAGACCCAGCAAGGAGCTGCAGTTCTGCTCTAGACATGAGCTACTGAGCCAGGTCAAGATTACTGGAAAGATTCAGTAAAGATCGTCTCTTAAAATGTCCTGGCTCTGACCGAAGAAACTGCCTGGACATCACACGTCAAAACTCTACCTTGCACTAACTTCACAGCCAACCCTCAGCTCCCTGGGTGTGTCAATCATTTACTCTTTATACAGACGTCTTCAACCATTCTTGTCAGAAGTTTCCTTGCTTTCACGAAATTTCTTGTATGGATTACAAAGCAGAACGGTGAAGCAATGTAGTGTTTTAAGCAGCAATCTGAAACATGAAGGCAAATCCATTATTATTTTTTTTCAAAGCATTCATTCAGCTTAGCATTGCACTGTGAATGTCTGATCATTTGACTGACTAATCCAATCTCTTTCCCTGTGCAACACTGAAATAGGGACATGTTTTAAAATGGGGGAAGGCTAGTACCTTGGGAGGCCCAGTTCAGGAGCCACATAAGAAAAGCTTTTGCCTTCTGCCCCTGTCTTCTCTGTACGCTGTGGCATCCCCACTGACCAAGCCTAACCTTCCTACTTCTGTGGCCCTGGCTCAGTCATGCAACCACATGGTGCTTCTCCTTACCTTTCTCCACAAACAGGACACTCTCCTTCTCCACAGAATGACTGTGAAGCTCACTTCATGCCCAGAAATCATTTCAAGTTCATAAGGAGCACAGTATAGTTTAAGCATAAGCATATATCTACACAAAGTTCTAACACTTTCCATTCAATTCTAGTGTTCATGTAATTTACAATCAAACAATTCAGTTTCATCTGCCTGTGGAATTTCTTTCACTCAGGAGATCAATCAGATGTACACTATGAAGTGTTTTGAAATGCTGACAGAGTCCCATACGCACACCTCTGTAAAGGCACATGTGTGAAGGGATTTCTGCAGATCATCCAGTCCAAACCCCTGAGTTTTGAACATCTCCAAGGACACATTTTTCACTCATCAGGAACCTCCTCCAGCTGCTCTCTCAAGGATGACAGAGACAGAGAAAGACCTCACAATGACACGAAACAGCTCCACGAGCACCCTTGGGTGTTTCCCATCTGGTCCCGTGAACTTGTGCGTATTTGATTGGCTTAAAGGTTCCCTGTCTACATCCTTCTTTGTGTTTCACTCCTGCAGACTCTGCAGAGAAAGGAATGTTTCTGCACTATTCCTTCTAACCTAAAATTGGGAGAATAGAGCTGTGAATGGGTTCAAAAAACAATTAAACAAGGTCATGGAATAAAAATCCATCAAGGCTGTTCCATGCTGAGATGGTGATACCACCATCTGATATCAAGCAGTCCTTTTCCCAAAGGTTGCCAGACAGTCAGATGCCAAACTGGGGAAATCTCACAAAATGGTAACCATGTTGCTTTGCTTTCCGTGTGTGTCTGTGGCTGGTCACTATTCTTTTTTGTTTACACTGAGGAAGAATAGATCTGAAAGACTTCCACACCACCAGGCAAAGTTCTGGACTAAACGACTTTTGGTCCAACCTGGTAAATTGTCTACCCGGTACGTTTAATGCTTTTTCTCTGTAATTTAAAGCACGACTTTTAAAACTTCTTGTGAAGAGTAGTGTATTGCAAGTGCTCCAGTGATACAGGCCTAGATGTGAATGCTTGGTCACTCAAATAAACAATGCTGTTAAAAACTGCTTTTATTGCTGCTAATTAGACTGTAGCAGCAGAGAACTGAAAACGTTTTCAGTATGCATTTTAAACAGTCAACATAAACTGTATCTGCAGCACCGACAAATACCAAAGCTGATCATGGTCAGCTGTAGCTACTTCTGTCTCTTTCTCCTATGCTAGTGAGGCTTCTCAGCTGTTATCAGCCAGTTGAGTGATAGGTAATTGCAGAGGGATCATAAGTCTTTAAAGCTATTTATTGATTCCTGACCTCAACAAAACCACACAAGATTTAAATCCATTTCTGCTTTAAAATATTGTCATACCCTCAAGCAACAAGTAGGGAACTCATCTCAAAGCTAAGGTTTTCTTGAGGATGGCAGAAAGTGGAATATGAGGTTGTGGTTCATTCAGGTAATTACCTGAAGTCACAGGGACCTTTGTTGAAGGCTGCACTGAGGAATAAAGAAGCATTATATAAACTGTGCATCCTTAAGAGATGGCAAAGGTACATAATGGCATCAAAGTCCTTTAATTCCTGATAGATCCTGTCACAAAGGGGACCTTTGCTATTAAATGACTAATTCAGTCCACTGAGTTATTTTTATCTCTAAAACTCTATCGTAGCAATAATCTTCATACAAAAAGACCTATTACTTCTGATTTTCGGGATTTTTTAAATGTGCATATTTAAAATCTCATGAATATTCTGAGGGCTTTACATGTGGAGGTCAGCAAGGGACTGCGCTAGTACTGCCCTCTTTAATATGTATATTAGCCACTGGTGGTTGGGGAGATTGTGCTAAGTGCATAGCATAAGCAATTTGCCTAAGCCACGACTCTCTGCTTCCCCGCCATCACATGTAGATGAAACAGGGTTTTTCTTTATCCTGCAAAACAGTCTCTCTGAGACTGGAAGTCAGTCTGGCTAAGGAACAGGTATTAGGAAGCTGCAAAGAAAATGAGAGTGAAAGAAGTACAATGAAAAATAGAAAAACAGTATTAGTGGTAGTCAGCTAGCTATATGTTGTTTATTCCCTTCAGTATAGGTTTCATTGCAACATTGATGGAATACAAATTGACACAAAATTCATGTAAATTTATGTAAATGCATATATAAATGAGTTGCAGCCCTCAGGCTCCTGGCAAGTTGCCACAGTGGCTCTGAGCAGAGCAGAGACTTTGCGCCACTGTAGTACTCTAAGAGGTGTTATTGTGAATTAGAGTGTGGTTTTCTGAGAAACATTTGTAGCGTTATCAGTTTCTACACGGAGTTTGCCAGGGGCGAAAGAAATATCACTTTGTGAACTTTTGGCTTCTTATCTGAGTTAGTAATAGCATTGAGCCTAGAAATAGCTCATGTGTGACCATTACAAACTCTTTCACTTTCCCAGCAGAACTTACAGTTACCGTGAGACACAAACATACAGCTCGTGAACATGATAAACTTCACTGGCATTTCTTTGGAATCTGTAATAGCCATGAACTCAGAAATAGCTAGTTCATGACCGTTATAAACTCTTCTGGCTTCTCAGTGGAGACTTTCTGAAAGCCATGAGCACAGAAATAGCTGGTTCACAACCATTAAGATCTTTGTCAACATGTCCATTGGGAATATAATGGTTGCAAGCCCAGGAACAGCTAGCTCACCATTTTAACACTTTTTTTTTTTTTCCCCTCCTTACTGAAACACAGCTGTGCAGCCAATAATTTGCCATTGCCAAGTAATGCCGTCATATGGGCTTACTTAGCCATTCAGGGTTAATGCTACAGAATAAAATATAATACAGTAAGGTAAATGGCAGAACTAGATTTGAGTATCTTTCCAAAGCTTGTGGCTTATATCTCATGATTTTCTATCTGTCTGTCATGATGTTTAGCCGCACTGGGCTGACATTCACGGGATTCAATCTCATCTCCATTCACAAGGGGAAAGGTTGGCTCACAGGAGATGTCACTGACAATAACAGGAGTAAGGATTGCGTACTGGCCTGAAAGTATGATGGGCTGCTCAGAGAGGCAGCTCTTCTTATTTTTCCATATAAAGGATCCCAGGATGAATATGATACATCTATGGCCTGCCTACAAAAATATATGTGGCCAGGTCATAGGGGTACTTGCTGGTCTTTTTCTAACTGAAAATAAAGAATCATAGAACCACAGAATGTATTGGGCTGGAAGGGACCTTTAAAGATCATCTATTCCAACCCCGCTGCGGTGAGCAGGGACATCTTTAACTAGACCAGGTTGCTCAGAGCCCGATCAAGCCTGAACTTGAGTGTTTTCAGAGATGGGACTTCTAACAACTCTGGGCAACCTGTTGCAGTGTCTCACCACCTTCATTGTAAAAAAAAAAATTCTTTATATTAAGATACCTGACATGGTAGTTGATTATTGGCATGCAGACTCCTGCCTTGGCCTTTAACAACCCACACACTTAGCCTATGTTCAGTCATGGCATGATTGGAAGAGAATCTGCTCACAGCCCTTTGCAAAAGAACCTCCTCCTTTTCAGAAGTCTTCTAGAGCAAGTATGGGAGGCCTTTTGGGTACTCAATGGTCCTTTTCTAGAAATTTTGTATATTTTACAGATGCCTACATGACAGCTGAGTATCATTTGAAGGTTTTACCATAGGAACAAAAATATGACAACCTCAAAATAGAAAGCAAGCATGGAAGCACTTTTCCTCTATGACTCTCCCCACAGCCTCTGGCTCCACATCTTTCCTTCAAATCCCCCTAGAGGCCTCTCCTACATGACACTCTTGCCACTGATCTCCCAAGGATCTTGTCTGAAAACATCTCTCTTATCAGAGACAGATTTTCTGGGGGCAGAAATCCTCTCCTTTTCCCAACTCACCGCAAAATGAACTGATTGGGGCAACAAAGCATGAAGGCTCTGGTGGCACGAGGGGAAGCATTTAAGTATTTATGTGCTTTTCTCCTTAACTGCTTTGGGGAATTTATTATTTCTTGTAATAAGAAGTGTTTGTCTAAACCAGCCCCTCTGGGGCCATGCAGTTGTAGTCTTGGGACTTAATTCTGTTCCCACTGAAGTCAGTGACCAAACCTCTGTTGATTTCAAACGAAGCAGCCTAGGGCTCTTTGGTGTTTTCTCTGTATTTACCACCAAGAAATTGTTTTCTTTAAAGCTCTGACATCACATGATGCAACCCACTGTAAAAACAATGTTCTTGGTGTGTAGAGATGTAGAGCAACAGGGGAGTGATTTTTCAGTGATAATGATAATTCTCTGTGGCACGGTGAGCATGGGAGCTCAATCATTGCAGGATAGAAAGCCTCTGGAGAAAACGTGCACTAACACATCTGGCTTCAGAGAAGAGATCATGTTCCAGCAATTAAACGTAAGCGGAATCAACCATTTTAATTAATTACACCTGAGTTTTCACTGTTTAAAATCCCCAGCCTTTGGGAAGGAAAAGGACAGATGGGGCTTTCAAGGAAGTTGATGAAACAAAAGGTTCCATGGACAAAGTGGCAGAGAAACAATAAGAGAAAGAGATGCCAAAGAGTGTTGTTATGGTGGTGCTGGGAAAGGACGTTAGTCCCAAGAGAAGAGAGCATGCAATCAGGGGCCTGATCCTACAAATCTTTATTTGCTTATGTGAATGATCTCATTGATCTTAGCTGGACTCTGTGCCTGGGAAACTATTTGTAGAATCAGACCACAGAGCATTAGAGAGCAAATGCTACCTCCTTCATTGCCTAACCTGCAAACATTTAGCGTGAGGGACAGATCAGGGCATGAAGGGAGGAGGAGGAGGAGGAGGAGAAGGAGGGGGGAATGTCAGAGTAAGAAGAGAAAGTAACACAGCTGGAGAGATTTTGCTCCGGTCTTAGCAGAGTGATGTCATTGATGCCACCCTGTTACCCCTTGATCTAAAAGAAAGGGAAGATCCAGGTACTTACGAATGTATTTCAAAAATGAAGTGCAGTTCCTGTGTTGAGGTTCAGTTTACCTCAGGCTTAGACCAAGGAAAGGTCTAATAACAAAGTTATGAAAACCCCCGCAAAATAAGAAATGTTGATACAAATGCATCTACTCTGATGCAAAAGCGGTATCCTACTGATATATCATGCTAGGCTATGATTTATGATGAAACGGCTGAAAAAATATCTACTGAAGAAATAAACCCGTCAAAGTAAAAATTTTGTGTTAAATATTCATTTGTTGCACTTCCCTTGTACTCATTACGATATCTGCAGAGTCCCAAATTCTAAAAATATATTTGAATGCCTGATTCCTACTGAAACCAGTAGGAGACAAACACTTCAATGTCTTTGAGGGTTGGAGTTCTAGTTCACTAATATTATAAATTTAACAGTGCTCTACCTATTTTCTCCTAATGATGCTTCATCCAGTTTCTGATTGCTTATTTTGTTTCACAGCACTGGTAGCACATTAATAATAGATATTTATATACAGGAGCTATCAAGAACGTTTTCCAGTAAAAAAGATTTTCACTTCCAAAAGCTTGGGACTAATAAGTTACATACACATTAGTTACTGGGAAAAAAAAAAAAACCCAACCCAAAAAAAGGCATTATGGCAATTGTATTTTCTCTGGGACCACATATCTACATTTGTTATCAGGTGCTAAGGTGCTCCTGTCCTTGTTGACATAAAAGGTTACTTGGCCAGCCCTTAGAGAAAAAGCAAAACAGTAGATGTGATGCCTTCTATTCTATTGCATAACCTGTTGCTAATCACAGGCAGCTTCATTGCCACAGTGAGAAAGCTGATGCTTTTAGCTCTAGCACTATAGACATGTTTTTCAAAAAAGGTTAGGGAAAGGATTTCTGGAAACTTAAAACGATAATAAGACTATACAGGAGTTTTTCTTAACAAAAAAACCCTGTGGCAGTTGCTTTATTTGACTATAGACTCTACTGTGCAAAAATATACCTATGCTGAAACAATCGCAATCACTTGTTTCATCTGTTTCAAGGCCAGGCTCGATGGGGGCTTTGAGAAACCTGGTCTAGTGGGAGATGTCCCTGCCCATGGCAGGCGGTTGGAACTAGACGATTTTTATGTTTCCTTCCAACCCAAACCATTCTATGTTTCTATGATTTATAAACCTGGGAAATAAAGAATATTAACTTCTGATCCTTTCTGTATCGTAGACAGGTAGGCAGGTGGACAAAGAAAACCCAGGAAAACACGGGTAGGTGACAACAGTGATTTATTTTAAGATCCTGAGCAGTATAAAATAAAACTTTTCTGTTTTCCATGTGTAATTTTAGTTTCAGAGACAAATAGCTCAGTAATGACATCATGCTAGAGAAGTCTGTCCTTTCACCACCTGAAGCATAGTTTAATCTGTCTGAGGCCATAAGGATCAGACCTATTTTTAGTAAACATAATGCTAAATAACTTTCGTTGCTTTAATTTAGCTCATTGGACTAATCACTAAAGATAGGAGATCAAGGCACAGTTCTGTAAGAACTATGACTGTAGTAAATACTGACAATCTTGTCAATCTTTTCCAAAATATAAAAATATAGTATTATTGATTCTGATCTCTACCTGGTTTTGCATGAATGTAAATGCAAATCCATGGTCTCACTAGAATATCTCCACATTTACCCCAGCATCAGAAACAGATTCGTTTATTCACCTTTCTGCAGAAAGTATCTGGTTTACCATAATGGGAGATTCGTTTTTTAACTGATATTTTTGTGACCAAACTTCTTTCATGAAATATTTAGGGCCATATCAGGAGGTGCAAAATAAAATCCTAAGACACAGTCCTCACTAAGATCCCAGAGCTAGAATCATATATAAGAACAATATAATTTCCTGTTATTAATGTGAATAGATATTTGGATTTATTTCCCATTACAAGGTTTTGACTATTCAGAGTCAAGATTGTGTAGATGTGTGAACTACGAAGAAAGCGTGAGTCCAATTCTGACTCATTTTCTCCCCTTTATCAAAAGTTCTTGCATGAGGTGTTTTTTCTCTTGAGCTATATTTTGGAGGTTTTCCCCATCTCAGCTATCTATCCTCCCTTTACTCTTGTAAATAATTAAAATGCTTTCCAAAGGCTCTGTAGAGCAACTTGCTTGTGAGTCCTCCAATTTATCAAAGGGTGCCCACCACATAATTATAGGACAATGCGTACTTGGAAAATATGTTGTGGGACTAGTAAGTAGGAGTGACTACAGGGTAAAGGGATGGTAAAGGACAAGGCAGGGCCACTGTAACAGAGAAGCTGGCTGTTTAACTTCTGTGAAGGTCTATTCTGGCAATCAAAGGGAGACTTGGCTCTGGGAAACCTTGCTGTGGTCAGCATCAACACCACCCCTGGTCAGCTTCAACACCACCTATGTTCAGCACCAGTTGGTGGCACAGAGCCGAGCTCCACATTATTGCACATCTGCAGTGCCTCTTTCTTTCTGTTGCATAAAAGGCAGGACACCAGATGACAAAACCAGTGAGTTATGCATATACAGAACAGCTGCCCGTTACCAGCTATACTGCAGCTGAGGTGAAATACAAAATTGCAGATATAGCTTAAAAACAAGTAAGAAAATTGCACTTTGATGATCAGTATAGTGACCTGCCATCGACCTAAGACAAGTGCTGAAACATCCATGTATGGTGGCAAAATCTTATTTAGCCATCTGAAAGGTTGCTATTCCACATGTCTAGAGGGGCCACCATTGTGGTGGTGACTGGTAGCCTCTCAAAGACTGGAGATCACTCAACTGAGCAGTAAAGTCTTCTCTGGGACCCAATCCAACCCCTGCCCACATTTTCCTCCTTGGCTACTCAGAGGAAGAAGTGACAGTCCCCAGGTTTGTATTCTTTTTAATGGACAAGCAGTTAGATAATTCAGCTTTATGGTAGAAGAATTGGTATTCTCAGACCCTACTTAATCAATGCAGTTGTTAATACTTATTAAGAGAAGCTCACTGAGACAAAATGACAGAGAAAGACGATGAGCAGGAGTCTCCACCTTCAATTAAAAACGTCTCATCCTCTCCATGTGCTGTATAAATCTGGCATGTATTTTGGAAATACCTAGTATGTGTCAGTTTCAGCTGAAGCTTATAATGTAAATAGGCATAAGAACATTTGGCAGATAACCCAAATTGCAGCTTCGCCACTGCAATTTCATTAGAAAACAGATATATTAGAAAACTAATCTGCTAGGAGGTGTGGACCAAACTGATGCCTCTAATCTCTTACAATGCCTGAATTATAGAATTTATTATTATTATTATCTTAACATATTTAAATTAAAGTCAATCAAGTATTTATCTGAACTCTAGAATGAATTATTAGCACTGTGTCACTGCCTTGAAATCTGTTAATTATCTTGGAAGGATCCATTTGAAGACATGCTGCACACATAGATATGTACCATATGCCTGATCTGAAGACTTTCACCTGTCATTTAAAATAAGATTGATCTCTTGAATATCAATACATGAGTGCAGAGTCATGAATCTGAATGAAATGATTCTAAGGGAAACTCATAATAAAATTAAAGTCCAGTTTCTTTTTCTGGAGGCTAAAATGATAAATAGGCTCTGCTGTCAGGTCTGATGTTTAGTTTAATCGGTAATAAATAAACAGCCTCTATCACAAGAAGGCTGCCAGCTCAGACTCTGAACGACTCTAACACCTGTATGCAGACTACACCTATTTTCAAAGCAATTTGCAAAGAAAGTAGCTTATAGGACACGTGACAAAGAGGGACAGGGAATTAAAGTCCTGCGGGGATCTACAAGATCTGGGGACATTAACCACTACAAAAAGACTGGAAAGCATCTGTTCTGCAGTGGAATTTAGGACATTCAACAGGTTAAATATTCACGGTGAAATCCTGACTCCAGTCACGTCAGCAGCAAAAATTCCTTGGATTTTTAAAGGCTAGGGTTTTCCCTTATCTTATTATAAGTATCTTTGAGCCCAAGATTCTAAGATGATGAACACCCAGAAGTAATGACTATTCACAGCAACTGCCAGAGTTATGACTTTATTTCAATTCAGGCTTATCTGATACATTTCTTCATACCTTATAGGAGAGGAGATGCTCTGTACGTGTGGCAACAGGTCCTTCATAAAACATCAGTAAAGCCTGTCTTCCTTATCAGGGTATTGTTTAGGTATCCAGAGAGAGGAACAAAGCTTCAAAGTAAGGAAAATCCCCTGCACTCATCTCTTCCATCAACCCTCTTCTACCCGGGAGCAATGAAAAAAGTTGGTTTTGTTACCTGTGCAGAATAATTTTCCTAAGAATCTATAGTTTGAATTTTCGTTTGACTAAGTGAAAAAAAAAAAAACCAAGAAGACAATTTACGTCATTGGTTACTAGTTTTCTAATTAAAAAGAAAAAAAAAATCTTAAAAAAAATCATAGGACAACAGCACAGTTAGGAACAAGGAAATGAAGCAGCCCTGCAAAGAAAACAAGCAATAAAACATTCCTATTGATTTTGTAAAACAGTCCCAATTGTTCTTGGAACCTGATTCAGGGTCGATTGTGAGCTATGGGAAAGTGAAAAAGGACAAAGTCTTACTAACAGATAGAAAATTGTTTCAGAAATTGTCTTTAGGCCCTAGAAGGCAAAAAAAAAAAAGCAGTAAAGTATATTATGCAAGCTGAGAAATCATGCTTTCTATTTAAAGGAGAAATATGATGGATCAATTTCATTAATTGTTTACATCCATAGACTAAGCCAGGAGGATTCTATAGATGTTAATTCAAAACCTCATGGAACACAGTTTCAAAATCCATTAATTCTTTTCATTGGTTTAAAAAATTTCCCAGTAATATTGAAATTTCCTGCTAACTCTCTCCTGAACAACTTCCAAGAAGGTGTCGAAACGGGGTACGTTCTTCCTGCCTTCCTACTCTCACATCTTCATCTGCTCTTGTTTCCTGAATGTTCAGTCTTATCTCTAGTTGTTAAATCTTTTTATCCCTATCTCATCTGGGGATTTATATTCACAAACACAAAAGCTTTCACTTATAACAAGGTGTCTAATGCGAAACATTTATAAACACAGGAAGATCTCAGCTAGGACAAACCAGAAAGCAGTAGCAGAACCTGTTTTGACCAGTCATCAGCAAAACATCTCTCCCAGTCACCACTTGAACAGCTTTCTAGCACCTCCTCCCCTACAAAATTACCTCCAGTTACAGACCTTGCTAAAATCCTGTAGTAAGTTGGTGTCACCCAAAGTAACTGGGTGATATCTGTGTGTCCCCACATGGTTAATAGCTCGCTTACCTTACAGCAAAATGTTGATTTCATTACGTTTCTGCAGGGGATTGGCTAACATGACCCATTAATTCTGTACTAAAAACACACCTCTCTGTCAGTGGCGACAGCCTTGGTGTTTGATGCTGTTTCCCACCACGGCAGCATCTGAGCGTTCTCCTTGTCAAATCAGTTGCATTAGGAAAATAAATCTTACTGTGAACCACACAGTTGCAGATGCACTTTTTTTTTTTTCTCTCCTTGCTTTGAAGTTTTGATAGCACATACTTTATATCTTTGCTCGCTTTTGGTGATGACTTTCACGGTTCTTGGGGCTTGAAATATGAGTCTTCATAGCCCAAGAATGCCAACAATAGTTCAAAGCGGTAGACCATACGCATCTTTGGAAATAGCCGAAGAAATTCTTCCAAGAACTTCTAAGATAGATGAAATAACATTGCAGACACTGGGTTGGTTTTTTTTTTCTGAATTCCACCTAGATAACAGTGATCCTAAAGCATTAGGGTGTGTATCTTTGATCTTTTTAAGCCTTTACAATGTCACTACCATGGTTCTATTATTCATAAAAATTACAAACCTTATTATGACTCCTTGGAAGCTCTTGGTTTCTACAAAAAAAGAGCTAGACAGACCTGTTCAAACAGAGAGAAAATGTATTCTAACCTCCACAGAAGCTTTCCAAAAGGATTTTGCTAAGGTTCAGCCACAGATCAAAAAATTAATCTTAACCCTTTCCATAGACCTTAGTATATTGAATAGTGTAAGAGATAGAGTCAGAAAAAGTCTGAGATAACAATATCAGTAGCAGCTTAGGAAAGCATGGGTAGCAATGGTAAACAGTGTATGCTCAGCTTAGCTTTTAGCCATGGTAACAAGAAATAAGATGTTTGGAAAGCGTCAGTAGTGAGAACACTCAGATTTTTAAAGCTGAATGAGAGCTTTCAACGGGTGAAGGTCAGAAAGCAGCTCTGATTGTAAACAAAGGAGAGTTCTGTCCCCTCTGGCACTAAACCTGTATTCCTGATTAGATTGCCATCTGCACAGGTCCTAAAACCTTCTTGAAACTCAATCGCTGAACTGAGGTTAAGTTAGGTAGAATGCATCCTAAATGTCATATATCTGCAGCAATTTCTAGAATAAATATCCTTGCTTTTTGTTTATTACTCACATGATCACAATCTAATACATTCCATACTACTGTTATATATGCTAATAAAAACTAACCTGAACTGCATTGCCTGTTATTTACTTATTTAGTCATGTGTTTGAGATTTTTAACAAATTTTAATCTCTTTCTATGAGAATGTCGTTCATCTACAACCAGGTCTTTGAAGCATCTTTCTTTCTACTTATACCTAAGACTTAGCACAAGCACTCTCTTGTATCAATGCAAGTCTGAGACTCTGGCTAATAGTGCTCATAGAAAGAGTTTTACTTGCAGTGATGCTCTACATTTCAAAACATTTTGATAAATTAGAGAAGGGACACTAACTCTTCAGTCCTCCAAAACACTGCAGTGATGGTGCAGAAAAGTGATAAATTATCCAAGATTTAAGGGTCACTACATCCAGAGTAAAAAATTCCTTGGTGTTTGAGTTACCTTTGATTCAACTGTACCTCAAGACAGATATTAAAAAATAAGTACAGAAGTAGATGAGGGAACAGTTATAGAAAACAACTATTTACTATGTTTCAAAGTTGCAGACTGATTACCTGGTTTAAATTCAATCTTAAAGAAATAAAAGGGTATAATTATTACGTATGTCTGTCCTTTAGATTTGCTCAATGACATTTTTCTTCTTTGCCTCAGATACTGCTAAGATGCTCCCATACACACTATTCTTGGTAGAAATTCTTATCTTTGAGAAGAAAATCTTGTTGAAGGCAAAGACTCCTGTTGAGGTCATATTCAGACTTGAATGTTTACCTTACCACAGACACTTTTGATCTGCAGTTTAATCAGAGTGGTAATTTTGACACTTCTGAAGGGTTATCGGACCTCCCCATTTAATCTTGAGACATTAACTGGAGTCATCTCCTTGTAAACAAAAACTTGCTAAAGACTGTTTCTGTATTTGATATAAACAAGTCATTAACCCCTTGGGGAGACAATGTTCCTTCCTGCCTGGTGTTCAAAGAATTCAGCTCTCAGCACATATATTCCTCACCAACAAAACTCTCTATCACATGTAAACACCTAAGCCAAAAATTTTACTTTATACAAGCATGTAAATTACACTGTGAGGTGGCTCATTATATGTTGTTGACTGAGGGTGGATGCAACACCAGGCAAAGAACTACTAGGAGATGGTAGGTTTGAAGGTTTCCTTAATCTTGATTTTGGACAATATCATACTGTACTTCACATTCCTCCTATGACAAGCAGTCACGGCTATGACGATGAGTACTTCTGTCATTCCAAACCTAGAAAATGCTCGTTATTATATATGTTCTAATTACAGGTCAGTCAGGTGTAAAAAATAAGGCCCACAAACTCCCACAGCAAAATCGCTTCATTGTTAAAGCTGGATCCTAGGAAAGGCTGAAATGTTCCCAGCTGGCACCAGTTCTCAATTCATATGATCAAAGCTGAAAACACAGCTGTCACCTTGATGTCCTTAGCCTTTAGTTGTCACTGTGAAAATTTGTACTTACATGAGTGGTTAGAAGTTCTGCTTCATCTGCTACCGAACATCACCCAGTTGTGTTCAACTTTACTGAAAACAAAAACTAAATCCATGTTACTTAGACATTCCTTTTCTCTAATGGCAAAGCAGTATAAAACAGTCTGCAGACACTTGGTTCCCTTTGGAAACTCACCTGGCTCACAGCTGCACATCAGTGCCCTCCCAGCTCCACAAACTGAAAGGGCTCTAGGGCTGCTTTGAGCTCTGCTCTGATCGCAATTACCAGAAGAATCAGAAGGATTTTTTTTTAAATACTTTTTAAAAGAGGTTTTGATCATTTCAGTAGTCCAGTTTGCAGCACATCTCTACAAATAGTTGTATCAGCACAGCTAAGGAGGTTGTAGGAGAAACATTGAAGAGAGTGGGAGCAGGTAGAGGAACATGAAAAATCAGAACCTCTTAAACTGGCTTTGCTGATAGGAAAAATGTTACTGGGATGAAGTTTTTGGGGTATGGCTTTGTTCAGCAGGATGAGCCAAATAGCTGGTTTGCTGCAGGAAAAGAGAAAGCCTGCACGCCCTCGCCATGTCTGGACACCCACGCCTGTCGCTTAGCTTGTGCCAGCTGTGCTGCTTGTCTGGTAGCACACAGGGACAAACAAGAAGTTTAGTGAATTCAGCTCACTGAAATGATACTAAAATTCAATGGAAGAAAAAAAAGGTAGGGTTGCTTGTATGTGTTTCGTTGGGGTTTGTTTTCTTTTTCCAACTGAGGGAGCTCAAAGGAAAAGGGAAGGACTTATGCCTATGACAGGGAAAAGAAATGAGAAGATGTGGGAGAAAGAGTGAGGGCAGGAAAAGAAAGAAGTGGAGAAGGAAAAGGGTGAAATGCAGTCTGTCCTTTCAGGGGTATCAGTTATTCATTTGGCTTAGCTGTGTCAAGAAAATTTGCCAGTACCCTGTTTAGAAATAGCTGCACTAATAACAAGATAACCATTGCAACCAACAAAAATTATTCCCTTGAAGTCAGGCTTCTTGTTGCAAAGCCAGAAATGGAGAGTCGTTACTAAGCAAAACTCCTCTGTGCGATGTTATTTCCGGAGAGTTGTATGTTCACACTTTGGCAAGCAGAAATGAGGGGCTGCAGGCCAACCTGGCCAGGCCGGACTTCGAAGCAGGGGATGCGACGAGGCTGTAAATGTGTCCATTGTCCGACTTCATTTTTTAAATCTCTCTGATGCAAGTTTATGACACTGAGCCATCCTTCAGGGACGTTCCTTTCAGAGCTTCCCGGCATATAACCTGCATTGCCTTCAACTCCTCCTAACACTCATTTAAGCCAGCAATATTTGTTGCATTGGACTCCAAAGCAAGAGCAAATAGCAGGACACCATTGCCAGAAACCACTGCAATGCTGCTGTTCAGACAGTTTTTTTCTCCTATGCATTACCCACATGATTCAGAATAAGGATAGACCAGGCTCTTTCTTTTGCAATAGTAATAGCCTTACATAGGAAAAAGGAGTAAGGAGCCTGAAATCACTGACTTTTCACTGATAAGATTATGTTATCACCGATAAGTTACTAAAATTACTGTCTGATACATATTTGCAATTATACGAAAATACAGTTCTTTCTGATTTTTGCCATTTTCATCAAAAAGACTTTGTTTTTCATTGGCATGCTCCATTTTTGTACTCTGTTGCATTGCAGTTAACCCTTGATGGAGCAAACAGTAGTCAAACACACAGTAATTTAGTACAGGATTAAGAAACCTAAACCAGATGACAGAATGCAGGCAGCCTGAGAAACGAAACTGAAGGTTTGTTTTCTATAAAGAAGCAACGTAAACAGCAGCAGGGTCAGCAGACTACAGTGTCCTTTAGTATGGCTGTGCAAAATAGCTTTACCTATTTGCAAAATTGCACACGGGTCTAGAGTTCCTCATCTACAGCTTATTAATGATAAATCTAGGAGTCATTTCCTTTAGCACTGCCTCATCCTGCCATTGGGTTTGATTTGGAGAGTGTCACCTAATTTTCTACCGTCCTCTTTGAATTTGGGGTGCTCGGCACTTTTCGGAGCAGGGCCATAAGCCAAATAATGTTCAATGGTTTTACTGCAAACAAGTCTGCCTTCTGGTGGATTATTATTATTATAATTATAATCATTATTACCAACACCTTGTGTCCTTTGAAAAGATCATGTTCTCACTGGAAAAAAAGTAAACAAATCCCAATAATTTCCTCTGTTAGGACGAATTTCTTTCTTTTGTCAGCACGCACCTGACTGCTGCTGTGGTTGACACCGATAGCCTTTGCTCTGTTTACTTTAAAGAATACGCCACTGCTGTTTGATTTAGTTTTTCATTTTTAATGCGTTAAACCTTCTCTTGATCCTGCATTCCAGAGAAAAGGAACCAGAGTTCCTTTAAATATCATGTGAGCTGCCTCTGAAGCCAAAGTTGTAGATGTATATCTCCCTAGCATATTTATATAACTGAGACTTATAAGGGGGCGGGGGGCGGGGAGGGAATGGGTAACAAACAAACACATGAGTACCAAGTTCCTCTGGCAGCATTAATGTGACAGGTGTACCTCAGCCCAGCCAGTCACTTTTCATTTAGCTGTCAGTACACTTATTTAAGGCTTCTAGCTGCATTGCACCAGTACAGTTTTGTACAGTTTTTTATTCTAAAGGTCAGCCACACCAAAGTTCAAAAAAACATTTAATGCAAAGAAAAAATTAAATCAAAGGTGCCTTTCATGAGACCTGACTTGAACTAGTTAGGCAAGATGACTTTCGTTAATACACAGGATCTAAATTTTAAAGAAAAAAACCCTTGTGAGGGCCATATGAATTGCAAAATGAATAAGATATAAAGAGCTATGTTCTTCCTTATGCTTGTATCTGTTTAAAGTACTCAGGCTATCAGAATTACACAAGAAGAGGCTTGTATATTTGTATACGGATAGAAAAGTCCTGAGGAACAGTACTTAACATTTCATACTTAAGGGAGAAACAAGGGCTCTGATCTCCCCTGGATGGCCAGGAACTGTTTTTAAAGTATCGATTATGAATCCCCAGTCTCAGGTCCCTGATCTCAAAGGCACTCTCCAAGTCATCGCACTGGAGGTACCTAATGAAGCTGTGACAGCCGCTCTGGCATTTAATATCATGAGAGTGATGATCGATGCAGAGCTCTGCTAGCTGAGGCTGCCAGGTCCTTTCCCCATATCACTGAGAGAGGCAGAAAATGAGCTGCAATGACTAAGTTAGATGTCAATAGAAGATATCTCTATATGGTTCACATAAAGGCCAGTCTAGAATGCAAAAATATCCCTTCCCCTTCTCTTTCCTTTCTCATCTCTGGAAGGAAGTGACAGAGAACACAACAGCACTTCCCAAAACCTGAGGATCCCAGTAGGTGGGAATATTCCTTCTCCTGCCAAATTGCCTGGGTTACATGCTGCCAAATGAACAAAGCAGCCACTATGTCCAAGAGGACTTGAAACAGGGTAACAGATGTGAAATTAAGCAGGTTTTTAATTTGGTTTGGTTTTGTACAGGACCAAAATGCAGCAACAGCTGCTCGAGATGTAAACACAGTCCTCTTCAGCATGGAAACCACTTGTTTGAATTGGTTGATCCTCAGGAAGGGAAAGAAGATGTTTACATAAATCCTACACTTCAGCCCAGATAACAACATAGGGACATTTTAATCCAAATGACAATAGGGCCTGATCTTTCAGACTCTTTATATGAAGACTTCCTGATGAATTGCCTGTGTTAGAAACAGGTTACTCATCTATTTCTAAGTGCATTCATCCGATGCAAATATTTACAGTTCTTCATTAGACAGCTCTAGTCCTTGGGCCTCTTAACTGATTTCATGATACTCTACCTCTACAGTGATTCTAGAAACACCTGTAGGGATGTACAGGTGTCACTGATGTGTACCTGGCTAGAACAGATTTTCAGCTGGGCTTTCCAGTAGTACTTTAAAGCTTATGCAGTCATTTACACCCCTAGAAAGCAGGGATTGCAAACTGTTCTTCCAAACAGAAGAACAGTCTGGCCAAACCTGAATATTGAACTCGACCACGCTGAATATGGGGAACTCGACTCTGTCTCATGAGTTACCACATCTAATCTTCAAACCTTTTAGGTTGGTTTATATACCACAAAGCAGGAAAACCAACCAAACAAAAAATCAACAGACTTTTTTCCTCTTAAGTCTTTTTTCCTTCCTGGGCTAAAAAAGAGTTCAGCTACAATTTGCTTAATTTTTCATGTTTTGTGAGAAAATAATAGAAAAAAGATTCCAGTTGGAAGCTTGGTTTTGAGGAGTTTATTGTTTTTCTTCTTGTGGAATGTCAAAGGATGCAAAATTTTGCTATCAATTGAAAAGCCATTTCAACCGAAACGCAACTTCTCGTGTAAAAAATGTCATCAGCTCCCTTTTGAATGCAAATCTTCAGCATGTTTATACAAAAATTCTGTGCATTTCAAGGTACATTCATACTTCTTCACCTCCTTCAATAAGGCTATGCAGAAGCTTAACTTTAAGTGTTTGTTCAAGTGTTTTGTTGCAGAGGAGCCTCTGAGACCTTGATGGCAGAAGGCATTGTTGTGGTTATTTCAGGCCTCGAGGCAGGAAGGAAATTGCACATGTGGCATCTTGGGAGGGACTGAAAGCAACACTGACTTTTTCAGAAAATGTAAAAGTGGACTTTTAGTTGGATTCTAAATGAACAAATTAATGGTCATCGGCAAAGGCAAGGAGCGAACAAGAAAAATGATAAAGTGAATAATGGAAGAATAGATGTGTTTCTTCTTACAGGCTTTACTGAAATGCTTTCAAACAATTGCCTTTGGATCAAGAATTCCTGAGTGATTTTGCAAAACAAAGTGGAACTGCAAATGAAAGCAACACCACTGACAACCAAAGAAGATGTTTCCCAACTCGAATCCAGTGAAACAAAAGATCGGGGTGGGGGGGGGTGTGGAGGAATGCGTGACTCTACAAAAGAAAAGAAATAAAAAGAGGATTTTAGGGGGATGGAAATAGCTGCAAAGATGGGAAAGCACTTTTATTTCAGTGGTACAAATATATTCTCAGTGTTTCACAACCCTAACATTGACTGGTGTGGTTTGCAAGAGAATTTGTGTTTTCATCCTACTGCTGCGATTTTGCATATCAATAGAAGTGCTTTCCTCCAGCCTAAGATGTCCATAGCTTGTCTTATTGAACAAAAACAGAGGACAAAACTAGTCTCCCACTGCTGTACAGTCCATCTAGGGTTGTCTACAGAAACCCAAGACTATTGGCAGTGCCTTCAAACATATCGCCTCCCTGCGCCTGAGATGTCTGCACTTCAGCTGAGCTGCACTAGGCTACCCTCCTACCCATTGCTCAGGCTGGTTTTGTTGGGTGCTGTCTGCCACCCATGCTGCAAGCTCTTGTGAAAAGGGACTCACTTCTTTGTTACTTTCTTAAGCCCATAAAATCCATGGTCCTTCCAGACTGGTGTTTTATTCAGGATTTCTGAATGAGCAATTGTGCAACATTTGGAAGCTTTCGATTTTTGTGTTGAACTGCACATATTTCCACAGAGGACTGGCCATCCCGGACCTTGCCTCATATGTGGTTAGCTCACTCAGAGGCATTACGCAAACAGGTCTAGTCTAACTGTGGGGCAAAAGCTGTGCTCACCTGCTCATAAATGCCACTAATAAAGCCAGTGAGTGTCTGAATCATAACCATCCAGATACGTGATAAAACGTCCTTTGCTGCAGGACCTTACATTAACCTGACCTTCATTTTGGAGAGCAAGACCACAGGAGAAGGGCAGCCACCAGAGCATCTTTCAGAAGGGCAGTTGTTTCTGCTGCTCTCTGGTTGTCTCCCGCTCACTACACACATGCAAGCACAACATGCCGTAATTTTCACGCTAGGAAATGCCCAAGACCCCAGCAGTGACCACGGCGGGACACTGTTCATTTATGGGGATAAGGAAGATCCCCAAAAATGTGCCAAAATGTGTGTGCCAGTTCATAATATCTGTCTGGAGTGCAAGAAAAGGGAGTGCAGCCTGAGTCAGACTGGAAAAGACTTGCTGCAGTCAAGCATTATTACACAAACTTCCCCCAAAAAACAGTAAAAAAGAAATGTATTTACTGTCTGTATTCCAGGAATCTGACTGAATAAGCAGTGGATGTTGCTTACCGTAGGCCAGAGAAAATTCTCTTCCAAAATAAGATTTTATTCATGGCTTAACTACGGTAATTCGAAAGATTCAGGCCTGGCACTCAGAGGCTTTAGCTCCACAAACACTTTGGTCTGGCACTAAGGCCAAAAGAACCAGGCTGATTCTCCCATCGCCTTCATTTTTTTTTCTGACTAAACATTGTCCTCTGCCTGGTTCTGGCATCAGAAGGTGCCTGTCGATGCAGTGGACCAAAGCAGGGAATAAACCCACATTTGAGCTAGCCAAGCCCCTTTTCCTGGCATAGATTCCGCCTGGGTGGATTTCACTGCCCAGAGCGCTGTGCAGCTGCATGAAACCTCGTGGTGGTATCAGGGATGACCTCGACCCCATGGTCAGCAGGAAACAGGCACAGGGGCAAGGAGAAAGTGGGACTGCCGATTCCAGCGGCAGTGCTCTGTGCTAGCTCAAACTGGGTTTTGAATGACTGTGGTGTCAGAGTTATTCTTGCTGTAGCCTCCAGATTCACTGACCTGTTTTGGAAGTGCATCCTCCACAGCATCATGCTGTGAACGGGTAAGAGGATTTTACTTATACAGGATATTATATTGAAGTGACTGCATAGATCTTACACATAGAAAATGCACAGAACATGCAGCATACATACATTACACAGGTAATGCTTTTAACCATATTAATGCTGAATATCCAAATCTGAAACTCAAAGGGCTGCATTTTACAAACACTGGCATAACAAGGTGTGATCCAGAATGGGAAGTGGACCTAGGTTAGGACTGATCGTTTAGTTGTCGCGTAATCTATGGCTACCAATAGATAAAGCAGAAACACTGTTGAAAAAGATCTAGTGAAAAATACACGCAAAAATAATCTGATTTTAATAAACAGTTTAAATAAAGAATATTTGTTCTTTTTCTCAGCTAAGGTCTGGTAGTCTTTAATAAGGAGGTGGAGGGGGGGAAAAAAAAGCAGCAATATTTTTCTAGGACCAAAAAGCAGCAGCTCAGCTGCTGGCAAGTGTCCCTGTAGAGTACAAGGAAGAAGAGTGAGGAATTAGGCTGTGCTATTTTAAAAGGCTGCTTTCATTGACTAGCGCTGGACTGCAGTGCATTAACACCAGGAAAGTATTTGACATTTGCAGTTCTTAGAACTTTCATATTTCCTAGTACCAGTCACATTAAACATTAAGTATTTCCTCTGTGATGCTGATTGTTCTTCTGTGCTTCTTCCTTTGGCCAGGGTGGAACGAACTGTTGACAGCCAGCTACCTGGGATTTACACATCTCTCAAGATACAGATACTACCAAATGTTGCAGGTGGCTCCGGGTGAGAACAAACCTGTGGTTTCTCCTCACTAACGTCTCTGTTTTTCAGACAATGGGACTTCGCTCCAGAGTACAGACTGAAGGAAAGAAGCACCATGAGACCTGCAACTCCAACACTTTCTCAGCTTCTTCCTGTCTCCTCTTTTCTCCCCATACATCTTTTTCAGCCCATGGCTTACTGAATTCCCCTCTTTCAACTTGGCTTTTTGCTTTTCTCCTTCTTCTGGAAACATGGCCCGCCTTACCTCCACCAGTCCCTCTGTCCCTACAGCCCTGGTCCCCATCAAGACTCATCCTAGCCCCCCACAACACCCTTCTGGAGAGTGGCTCAGCAATATGGTTGGGGAACAAGCAAGGACACCCACTTCCAGTTGATTCGCATCATGCTGCCAATGTAGAGGACTGTGCAGGATATATCTTACAGATTTAAAATTGTAAGACCGAAGGGGATAAGGGTGGGGAGAGAGGCACTGAAGGTGAGCCACACGGCTAACACACCACAGAGCAGCAGAATGGTGTTGCAAAGGCTATACAAGTACCAGCACCAAATAATTTTAGTACTACTTGATACCATGTAGGTTTAGAGCCACAGCATGCTGCCAAACACTTCTGGAAATAGGGGAGAGGCGAAGAATCATTGCAATTCTATGATTCCCTGTTCCTATTGTTTGGGATTTTTACTGTCTTCTAAATGTTTTCTGTTTTCCCTTGTAGTGAGCAAGTAGAGTGGTTACCGCACAGCATAAGGCTGACTACTAACTGACAAGTAGGCACACTAAATCTGCTTGTTGTCCCTTCAGGCAGTGGTCCCTAACTCTTGGCTTGGAGACAACATGTTAAGCACCAGATTCTTCAGCACCACTTGCAGCCGTCAGGGAAAGTGGGAGTACAGCATCAGACATTACTTAGGTGCATTACTTCTTCAGTACATTACCTCAGGCTAGTGGAAGCTGGAGTTCCCTGCTTGAGCCAAAAAGACATGAGAAAATAACAGAAAATGGAAGAGGAGTTGAGTGATCACAAAAACAATCTTGGCCAGTACCTGAAAGCTCATCTTTTTGCTGCAGCAAACCCTCAAAAAGAAAACTAGGTAATTCTTTGCTTTCAGTGCCTTCCACAAACTCCTTCCTTAGATTCATGACAAGAGAGGTACCATCTCTGTACTAATTATGGGCTCCTGGTGCCACACTGCATTTCATGGAGTAGCTAGGAAAGACATGTCTTTGTGTAAAACAGAAAAAAAAGCGCAACCCAACCAACCAAAGTCTGGAAATGTAAGAAAGTAATTCAGATGACACAGAGCTATTCACCTAGTTTGGGTGACTGTTTTCTTCAGTTTATGAAGAATAATTTAAAACATTGTAGAGTTCAGACTGGCCCCACCTGTCTTTCTATGTTTTAAGTTTGAGCAGAAAATTATCCATTAAATGCTAGTTAGGTTGCTGATCTATAACCCCTGATATGGCAAATTCCTACTGACCAACTTTGAAAGGTATTTCTCTCCTATATTCAAGTATAATAATGATGATGAAAAAAAGCTACCTATTCCTCTGGTATAAAGGACAGCAGCAGTAATGCCTATCCAGCAGAAACGAAGGGCTATCCAAGCAAAAAATGCAGGTACACAAATTGGCCTCACAGATCAAGTAATCCCAGACATGAAGTGAAATACGCATTTATGGATGGTATTGTGAGCATGCTTGGGCCTGACACTCTCCAGATTTGGATTATAAAGGTTACATACAGATGAGTTAATCCTCTTCACCACACAACCCGATTGTGGCTAGGAGAGAGATGATCTATCTTAAGGGATCTTATCTTTGAATCTCTACTCTGCATTCAGGAACGCTCCCCAGACAGAGCTAACAATCTTGTATAGATCTCCCACATGGAAGAGGAGGAAAAATACCTTTACTGGCCTCTTGCAGCTACCTCAGTTGGGTCAATGGCTCTCTTCTTGAGTGTAATGGGCTCCCTCAGGTTCACCCTGGTACACTGACGACATGCTTTCCCTCCTACTGAGTAACTTTTTAATACCCCGCAAGCTCCACGCGTCTCCTAGTTGTGCTGCAAGCCGACTACCTGCAGCAGCACAGCTTGCTTTGCAAGCTGCCAAGGCTACCCCAAAAACTCTTTCCTCCTTTTCTCTGCTTTGTGTATCCTTTTCTTAGTACGCAAATGTCAGCAGTTGTAACCTGCTGTAGGGAGGCATCTGGCAGTGATGGCTGCCACAAAGGAGGAAGCTCTTGCTGAAGATGCTCTGCCAGCAGCGTTATGCAGGCTCCCCTTCTCAATTCACATTTTCTTGGCACCTACACCCTTGTCTGACTGACTTTTAAATGGGCAAAGAGTCAACCCAACAGATGGGCTGGGTGGCAGTCAACCAAGACTCTATGAATGTACATTGTCTGGATGTGGAGAGTCAAATTGCCAGTCAGGAATATCCAAGTAGCTGCCCGTCACACAGCTATGTGACGACAGTGCAGAGATATGCCGTGAATAGCCAAGTTTAAATGTCTTCCGTAACAGCAGCATTCATAGACAGTAAAAGTACAGTAAAGCAGTGTTGCAGCTAACCACACTTGGGAAGAATCCAGGAAGGAATTGCAATATAGAGGCAAGTCCAGCGGAAGAATGGGTTTCCTCTCATGAAGGGACTGTTACCGTCCCCCGTCATGATACCTTCTGGCATCACAGGAGAAGATTTTATACAAGGCAAGGCAAGAGGCAGCGAAAGTTTATCTTCTGTCTCTCAGGAGCCCTTTAAAATTAGTATAAAAAATCTAATGCATTAAATGTTTATGCTAAATGGCTCAAAAAGCTTTTTTACGGTATGTGGTGGCCTCTGCATGCATGGTGTGAGCAGACTAGCCTAGCAAATCTAGTTACCAAGGAAACAAGTTTAAACTTGAGACATAGGTGGTCAGGATGACAAAGAGATCTTACACTTTTTTGGAACGTGTGTCTCTTCTGAGGAGAGAATGTGGAAGCTGGCTTTCAAAATCCTCCTTGCTGCGGTCCTGGGACCAGTGGAAATTGTTGTTGTCTTGCCGACCCTCACTCACTGGTCTAGCAAAAGAGGAAACAGAATATATTAACAAGATCATTATGTAGTGCTGCCTAATGCTTTACCGTAGAAGAAAGCAAAGGGGGTTGTTAATTAGACAAGGACTTCCTTTCTTTGAGAGAGCCAATCCATCACACTTTTTTTTTGTCCTGAAATGAGGAGATTTTTTTTTAACATAAATCTTTTAAGCCCCAGTGCTATGGCTTTATAGGAATAGGAAATTGATCTCAGCCATTCCCTGACAGACTAGCACTGAACATGAAGTGTCTTTCTTTCAGAATGCATTCATTAGTTCCTTCTCTTGGTCTGCCCTTGAACACATTTGATTAAATGATTAAAATAATTTCATCCCAAACCAACCATTTGTCGGACAAACCTAATTAAGCTCCGGGATTGGGGAATGGAAAAAGAGTGAGCTACACTTCATGCCTTGTATGAACTCCTATGCTTAAATAACCATGTGGGGGCCATTGTAAGCCCCTGCAATATGTTGGGCATCTGGCCTCCCTGATTCCCCTGCACCTGACGGGCTATCCAAGCCCAGGCAGCAACAGTTTACTGCTCCCTGCCTGCCCCACTGCCCCTGTCACTGCCCCCTTCCCTAAAAGCAGCAAGCCTACCTGCACTATAAACATGTTTTCATTTCACAGCTCTTCCAGAAAATACAAATGAAAAACCATTTGGTGCACATAACAAAAAGGAAAGGAATTCTGCTAACTTCATTGTCACTGTTTAAAAATACAAAAACAAAAAAAAAAAAGTTACAGCCTCTGTAAGATAGAGCAGTGAAAGTTGTAAAATCATTACTTTCTCACCAATTTGTTTAATCAAACATTGTTAAAAACCTACATCTGATTTCTCTGCTAAAATAGTACCACTGCTTTCGGCAGCAGTGTAATATTAGCGCAGATTGAGATCTTCAGCATTGTTTCTTTTAAATTTCTCAGGTTATCCCATCCTGTCATTTTAGAAACACTGGGCTTCATTTGCTAACCTTCACACTGCATCTAGTCCTTCTGCGGGGCCATCGGTGCAAGTGAGAGAAAATCGCAGTGGGCTTAATGCAATGCTCAGTCATAACTAAGCAATTCTATTGACTTCAGCAGGGCTACATAAAAATAACTGCTGGCAGAACTTGGCTCAGAAACTTGAAAAAAAAACCCACCAAAAACAAGAAGAAAAGAAATCCTTAAACCACAAACAGTATGTGGTTCATTTTGCAAACAATTACTTAACTCACCAATATATCAATGATAAAAACAAACCTCCCCCATTCCCCAGCCAACAAAACAAAAGAAGAACTAGGAAAGCAAAATTGCTTATGCAGGGTAAACGACACACAAATAAACCAGACCAGGAAAAACATATTAATGAATCTTCTTTTAAGAGGTAAACAAAATGCTGGCTCCTCGCCAAGGAGGCATGCATCGAAATCAAGCAGGAGATCCCAGAAAGCTCAGCAAAGCAGCTGATAAAGCCTCTTTAGTGCTGTAAATGAGGCGGACACAATCTGAGCGATGGCTGTGAAACACACACACGCAGCGGAGGGGCCAGCGGAGGGGCCAGCGTCCCTGCTTTTGGCGCGGGCCGGCTTGGGGGGTGCTGCCAGGGGCTGCTTCCCTCTGTCAGCTGCCTTTGAGGAAGGTGCTAAAATGCCTCAAGGGTCCCGCTCCGGCCCTCTCAGTGGGGAGAGCACAATGGCGGGAAGAATCAGCTGAGGCTGAGTTTGATGTTTTGTGACATTCCCCACGGGTGCAGCTGGTTGGAAGGGAGCAGCTTGAGGGGAGCCCGGTGGATGACGCATCCACCCCATTAGCTCTCTCTACTTAGCTCTCTCGCCTCCAGTGGCCAGGGAGGCCCCCGTGCATTTCTATGCTGCTTCTGTACCCACCACCGTAAAGGCTATGGTGTTTCCTGTATAGCGATGCACACCGCTCTGCACTTAGATGGAGGTTTTAGTTTCTGCCCTTGAAAGGCTCCTGAAATGAGAAATATGAAAAAGTCTCAGTTTTCTTTTCCTCAAGTCAGTCATCTAACAGACCCACCTTGCAGATTAATGCAGTGAGACAGGGGTTCAAGAAGAGCTTTGCAGAGCCCTCACCCTCACTATGTCTGTGTCACAGAATCGCAGAATTGTTGAGGCTGGAAAAGACCTCTGAGATAATCAAGTCCAGCCTATGATTCAACAGCACCGCAACAGCCAGACCATGGCACTAAGTGCCACATCCAGCCTCTCCTTAAACACCTCCAGGGACGGTGACTCCACCCCTTCCCTGGGCAGTGCATCCCAATGCCTGAGCACCCTCTCCATGAGGAAGCGCTTCCTGAGATCCAACCTAAACCTCCCCTGATGCAGTTTCAGGCTGTGCCCTCTCATCCTGTCACTGGTTGCCCGGGGAGAAGAGCCCGACACCCACCTGACTACAACTTCCCTTCAGGTACTTGTAGAGAGTGATAAAGTCCCTCCTAAGTCTTCTCTTCTTCAGTCACATGGATTAATGTGTGATGATTTAAATGGATGTGCTATGAGAGGCGCACTGCCGGCGGCTCAGGCTCTGAGGCAGGTGGATGAAGTCTTTGGTGGCTGGAAAAAGTTGGGAGGTTTGTTTGAAATTTCTGTTTTCAGGAGTCAATAGATTTTCACCTTGTGGACTTCCTATGCTAGACAACAAGTAAAATAGTCACACACTCATCAGCAAACCAAACCAACCCACCAATATCCTTCAAATATACATCAATTGGTACACTGACATCTGCCAAGCTATACTGGAATGCACACAAAAATTGAGATTACTTGTGTAGTAGCAACTATAATTAGGCCTTTATTGCAGTATCTATTGATAAAAACAGTGTTGCTTCTGCAGAAGACAAAAACTGGAGAGTTTTGCTGAATAGCCTGGGAGAACTTCACCCACATAGCAATGATACACCTCACACACTGAGAAGCTGCATCACTGCTTTACACATCAAACTGAGGACAACTGCAGCATAAAAGGACAGAATTGCTGGAGCTTATAATTTGTCACAAGACCGGCAGTTTAATGGCTGGAGAGTGTAAAGGCAGATCCAAACATAAATGAGGTTCTTCTGACCATCATACCTGGATGTTTCTCCTAATTTGCATGTCTGTAAATGAAGAGCGAAGGTCACAGATATAACCTGGCAATGGAGTTCTCAGGGTGTATCACAAAATAAGTGTGCTTGTTAAACAACAACATTTCCAACATGAAAATTAAGCTGTCTTGAATTTCTTTGCAGCACCCCTTTTCTGGTTTTGAAGGAATTGGACTACAACTGCTCAACTGGAAATCTTTGTTTTCTTTATTCCTTTAGAACAGAAAAATCCTGGGGTGTGTTACCTTCTGAGAAATACAGACAAAGTCAATAAAGTAATGAAATGTTTATATTGTCCAAATATTTCCTATGAAATAATAAAACCATTATTTGATTAAAATAATATAGAATCCAGCACTGGGATATTAATCATGTTGCATCAAAGACAGAGAAGGAAAATATTATTCTTCTTCTGTCAAGTCTGTTACTAAGAAAAGACTCTACTCAAAATAGAAACACTTCTATATTTGTTCTTTAAATAAATAAGATTAAATCTTAACCTTTACTCTTCTGAAGCCCTTAGAGAAACATTCATTTTTCTTCAGTTGAAATTAATATTGAATTGCATTATTGATTCATTGGCTAAAGGCACAGACTAGATGTGAAAATTCCCCTCTGCTTGTATTGATGCATTAAACAGGAACAAAAAGAAATGTCATTTAAAAGCAGCTTAGACTTAAGAAAATGGGCAGTCATTGTAAGGCTTGCCATTCCAGGAAAAAAAAAAAAAAAAAAAGAAGTTCTTTGTGTATCCCACTTAAGAATCAAGATATTTCCATGGAACAATTTGGTAGACATGATAAATAACTGACTACAATTACATTTCTTGAGATACTGCTCAAAGGCACTCTTATGCCACAACATAGCAAAACCTTCAGAGGACATAAAGTTTAAAAAACAAAATACCTAAAATATATAAACAACTTCCCGAAGGACACTGAGTGAGATCTCGAATTGCAGTAAATCACCATGAATGCAATGGTGGCATATTCCTAATCTGTGGCTGCTGAGACAGGGGCCCCAGGGTTTATCTTTGTGCAACAGCTTGTGATATTTAGACTGTAAATTGGCAGCAGTAAAAGGGCATTCAGTGGGTTATGTCGTAGGTGATCCGGGTGACCCTGGTAAGGGCGAGCTTCGCGTGAACTGACTTCCCAGTCTCTGTGTTTATACCCTGATCCCATGGCAAGCATGAGGTAATTTGAGGTAATCACTGTTCCGTAGGGAAGGGGTAAACAACTCACAGTTTACTCTGGGGCAGAGCATGTAAAATGATAGATATGGCGGTGTGGTTGCTCTATCCCTTATTTCTCCCCTGTCTCCATAGCTTGTTTGAGTACATTCACATAGAATCATAGAATCCTGGAATGTCAGGGGTTGGAAGGGACCTCTAGAGATCCTCTAGTCCAACCCCCTGCCAGAGCAGGATCCCCTAGGGCAGGGCACACAGGAACGCGTCCAAGAGGGTTTTGAAAGTCTCCAGAGAAGGAGACTCCACAACCTCTCTGGGCAGCCTGTGCCAGTGCTCTGTCACTCTCAGAGTGAAGAAGTTTTTCCTCATGTTAAGATGGAACTTCTTATGTTCTAACATTATTCCTTGTTCTATTTGTGGGCACCACTGAGAAGAGATTGTCTCCTTCCCCTTGACACCCATCCGTCAGATATTTATATATTTATACACATATTCATAAACCACAACAGCTTCACCTAGGTTTATCACATAGCTGAAGTAACACACCACCCTCGGCATTTTGTGCTCCTTTTGCAGGATGACAGTACTCATCTGAAATGTTTGATGAGACCAGGCTGCTTTGTCACGCCGACCAGCTTCACCCGTAATGCCCAAGGGGCAGTGAGAGCCCCGCATGCGCGCATGGAGGCCCTGCTCTGCCCGGGGCCTCCTCATTGCGGGGACTTGCCAGTCTTCTGTGAAACGCCAGATGGTTCCTCTCCTGATACGTGGGAAGCATTCGTGTCTCCCTCTGTGAAACAATACTGCCCGCAACGGTGAGAGAAGTTGATCGAGGTGTTGCTTTGGCTTTTTTGGATTCATCGTGTCGACTAAGGAGTTTCATCTGCAGTTGGGTAAGAGCACTCTTGAGCAAATGATCTGAGTTTTAAATGAGAGTAACCAGTCTCCCCAGTTCCTTTCTCTTCAACATCTGCATCTAAATCATGTCAATTGCCAAAAAAGGCACAATGTTTGAGAATTTTTTTTTTTTCCCAGGAGTAACTGCTCTGTTGAATCAAGTTACGCAATGTATCATAGCACCACAAATTTAGATGATGCCTTAGAAATCTCATAGGGGATACCTGGGAGACCTTTTCCCAGTCATTCAGTGTAATGCAAATTTGCCAAAAAAAGTCATTACATCTGGGTGAAAGCGAACTTTTCAAAGGAACTAGGGGCATATATTAACTCTACTGTTTTAAGGTCAGGCTTTTCACACAAAAATATTCCAGGGGAGATGTAGTAAATTGCTCCCTTTATTCACAAGTTTCATCATTTGATCTGATGTTTTGAATTAAGGCTACACTTCAGATAATTTTTTTTTGGGGGAAAATGTACATAATATTACAAGATTTAAGTCTGGACCCTTTTGCTTGGGCAAAATTTCCACGTTGGGAGTTTATGTGAGGTTGAATGTTAGGCCTAGATGCTCACTTCTGCAATACAGCCTACTCAGGCTAACGAATGAATGGGGAAGTAATAACTGCATTGTTGGCTACACCCACATTTTTCAGACAGGATCCTTACTTAATGAGAAGGAAAAGTATTTTTGGGAGCAGTAGCAGAAATTTCAAAGGTAGAGACAGAGTAATATATTAATGTTTAATTCCTGTCAAATGTGAGAGTTCAAACTAACTGGTCCATCCACAGCAAGCATGTTTCCAAGTAAATGCATCATATTCCTTTATCTAGACTCTCCTTATACTCACATTAATGGATGTTTCAAGGTATGTCTAATTCTATCTTCTGCCTCCTCCATTTACAATACGTAAACACAGACAGATGTTTATATCCTCTTCCTTGTGTAAGAGCTAATATTTTGGCAGTAGTGTTTCTCACCTTCTAGACATACTTTCTACACTCAGTTTAGCACATACTGATGCATTTTTATGATTATGCTTATTACTCACTTTAAGCAGAGGGTAAAAGACAAGATGCAGAGGCCCTGCAAAGAAATACTGAGGATCAAGGAGATTTTTCAAAAACTTTTGGCAGGCACAGTCAGCACATGACACTGTTGCCTAATAAAACGAAAAAAATTATGAGGCCATGGCTCATAGGAAGCAATGTTATGTGTCATATCCATCCCACAGGCCATAGCTTCCCCGTCCCTAGCTTGAACACTGTAAAACATATGGTTAGTCTGATATATACACTGGACACATCGCAACAACAAACAAGTTTTTAAAATAATTAAAACACAACAACAACAACAAACCAAACAAAAACCACAACAAAAACAAAACCCACAACAAGGCAGGGATTTGTATTTTCAAAAGTGAATGGTGACATTTTCTGTCCCTGTTATTTTGGTATGCCGCTGAGATACTTCAGCAAAGTCCCGTTTTCAGAAGTTGCACTTTCATTCCCAATGTCACAAATCAGACTCTTAAATCAGATATATCTACCATCAACCTGAAGGTAAGTATTTAAGGCTCCTTAAAAACACCCATTCATTAATTATAATCTGTTTGCAAACCCTTTCAGAGACCCTTGTCCCCCAGGAAAGGCCAGGTGCAAGTGAGGCGAGTCTTGCATTGCATCTTAATGGCTCTGCAAGAGGTGGCTGAAGTTCCTCAAGGTGGAAAAGCCACCTGGGAATGACTGAAGCACTAGAAACTTACTGAGAGATTTGGTAGGTGATTTGCCTCCCACAGATCATAAGATGCCCTCAATCAGAATATTCAGAAGTGAGTTCAGAATTAGCATAGCAAAGACCCGAACCCTTTCTTCTTCCCATCCTCTTTGAGAACAAAAGCAAGTTGAACGTAGGATTAAGTGGTGAAGGTGGCAACTTGCTTGTCCCATGTTCATTGTTTGAAGACTACTGAAAGGTGAAGCGTTTTATAGCAGTCTCCAGAGCCGCTCTGAACTGGAAAATTTAGGAATGCTTCCAAGCTCCAGGGCCCAGGTAAGTGCTCACAGTGACTTTATACCATGCTGGCGTGACACCTGGACATGTACCAACCCTACTACAGAAAGTAAACCAAGTTTCCCAATCACTAACTACTTTGACGTCCTTGAAAAATATAGTCACTGGACAAGAGCTTAAGAGCATCACTCTCACGCCAGCGCAAATGTTGCTCTCTTTGGAAGCAGCCCACATCACATCAAGCTGCGTTGTGGGTGGGCTGAGTATACAAAATTCAGAAATTGAGCCCACCAGAGAATCTGACACTGGATTTCCAGATGTCTTATCAAACACAGCCTTCTTCTATGGTATCACAAGGTACCGCTCACATATCCCTGACCACAGAAAAGGAAAAAATGCTTTTGGATAGTTGTATTTCTTCAGAGCAATTTCAAAGATTAAAGCAATTGCTATTTCTTTTCCAACGATGTAGGCACCATAAGATCCACAAGATCTAATTTTGTCTCCTCTAGCTAAGACAGTCAGGAGAGATGAAAGAACTGAATGTTCTCTTTTGGGCAGCATAAACATTATCTGTGATTTATGTCTACAGTCTGCGGCTTATACGGACACTCCGGCAGCCACAGGGTGATCCTACTGCAGCAACAGGCAGAATTGCTCTTTTTTATTTAAGCCACTTTCAGAGAAAGAACCTGAGCTTGCCACGATGAGCCAGGTTTTGTCCTTTTAAGACAAACTTGTACAAGTGTGGTCCTTCAACCATCCCCAAAACACAAGGTAACCACGAAAGTACCAGTCCACTTAATGGTAGATGTGGCCAGAATACACCATACCTGTCCCGGGACAGGATTTCACTCCAAATGACTTCAAATGTGATACACAGAGAGAACACCAGCAGGTCTTGCAGGTGATCAACAAAGACCTGTGACTCAGACAATCCTCAGCTTAAGGAAAGGAGATCTCGGCAAGACTGTGCTGTGAAGTGGACATTGAGCTTTTTGTGAATCTACTGTTGTTATCCCCTGCACCTCATCACCACAATCGCTGTCATGAGCTCGTGACTCTTACACAGGTCATTAACCTGTGTGCAGGGAACACTGGAAAAGTGTAATTAACACAGGTATAAGGGACAGTCCTATTGACGAGGAGCAGATCAGGCTACAGTAACCCCACACTGTCTACAACTGTGTCCCGGAGTCCCTATACTCAAGCCAGCAGCTGAAGATACCTACACAGAGCACCAGGTTCCCATTCATCTTGTACCCGTGTAAGTGACTATACAGCTCGTACAGGGCAGCCTGTCCTCACTACATGGGCTGTCACAGGAGTCCTGTAGTCTTCCACTCACTTTTAAATTGGGAATTGAAAATTAAGATCAAATTCTGCTCTTGGAAAGCAGGGAAGTATGTGCAGAGCAGTATGGTTTATTTGGAGAAAGCGTGTTTCCATTTATTCTCTCTTTGAGAATAAACTGATTTTATGTAAACAAATCCACCTCTAGAGAAAACAGGCACACAAAATACTTTACCCCTTTCATAAATAATGTATTTTATTGCATATGGCTATTAAGGAGAGCATCCATAATCAATACAGACTAAATACAATACACTACTCTAGTTCCATTTATTCTGGTCTCCAGCAGCATCACATTTATCCTTATATACAGCGTGTACATTGGAAGACACAGCAAGATAAGTTAAGTCTCTTGTCATATCACAATAGCAAGAAATATATTTAACATCTTGATATCCAGAAACAATACGTACCCAAAAGGAAAACACTGCTTAATAACTGTTAAGGTTATATAGCAAAAAATATTTTAAATTTAAGGTAAGTCAGGCAAAATGTACAAAGACCCAATATACATTGTGAAGCATTTATACATTTTGGTTCCATTCTGTAAACTAAATTAAGAATGTAAGTATTGCATATGCCTTTGCGAAATATACAGGATAGAGAAGAATTGACTGCATTGTCAAGTTTTTGTTTTGAAGTTGCTGTATGCATTTTAGCCATTTGTTTTAGTGGCATGATTTCTTAATTGGTACAGAGGGCTACTTCAAAACAGAAGTTCAAATCATTGAATTCAGCAGGTACCACACTCAGTGCTACAGGGGCTTTCAGATAGAAAGTGTCAGAGATTTATTGTTGGTTTGGTTTTGTTTTTGTTTTCTTTTTAGTTCCAGACTTGAACAAGCAGCATTTTAGAATTTTTTAGAACCATTTAAAAATCCCTCAAACAGATAAATTAGATACTTAAATTGATTTCAGATCTAGTATTGTATTAGCCTATGCATTGCTGCGATTTAAGACCCCAAAAATTACACTGAAAAATAAAGTGTGTTATGGGGTAGGGAAGGAATTAGTTTACATTCATCTTTGTCTTGTAATACAATCCTCAGTTCTAAAAATTCAGCATGTAAGCAGGAAGACCGCATTGTCATTCATTATATTTGTAAGACATTGACTCTTGTCTTCCGCAGAAAAAAAATTCCAGAAGATAATGCATGATTAATAGTGAAGTACAGGTTCCACACAGCACAATGACTTTAAAAAAAAAAGTCTCATGTAACTGAAATAACTTCCTAATACTTACATGTCTATCAGAGCAGGCACTGGGTAGGTACCATTAAAATGTATATGAACTCTTCAAATTTATTGAAGGAAAAAACAAGGTGGCATGACATTCTGCTAGTCTGGTGCAACAGTTGCATGTGAAATTTGTGATGGTAGCCACCACATCACTCGGGTTTTCAGGCTACTGGAAATGTGATACATGGGTAGCCTCAAAAAGAACTCAGGATACATGACTGCAATGGTTCTTCTTCCCTGTAACAACTCTTGCGCTTGCAATGGTGTTTTCCTGGTAAAAGGCAAATATCGGGACTTTCTCGATGGCAAGATAATACTGTGTTAATATTACCGCTTGGATCTGCCTGATACCCATTATCATCCCTGCATTCCTAGCATGCCTATGTGGTTTTTTGGTTACAAGAAACGCAGCTAAGAACAGGGTTAGCTGACAAAAAGTGAGCTTGTAAATAGGAGAAAAGGCTTTTGCAATCTGAAGTACCTACATAAACACCTACATAGAGAGGATTAAACAAGTGTGTCAAAGGTACAGAGAGATACCCCCAATACAGTTGGATGTTTTTAACTTACGTTGGTTCAGTTACACATTTTCTATTTTTTTTTTCTTAATTTTTTTTTTCTTAACTACTCTGAATCCTCCATCCAAGTCCGATTCACAGAGTTACATCCCGTTGTAGACTTTTCAGCGCCCTGGTCAGGCTTTGTCTGAGAAGTAAACCCTGCAGCTAGTGATTCACAACCCAGCAGCAGCAGCAGCTGTACGCGTTGCAAGTTCAGTAAGGCTGACGACCGCTCTCGAGAGACTCAGCATAGAGATAAAAGGAGGTCCTGTCGTACACCAACCCCGCAAATCCGGCTTTACTTTGAACTGAGGTAGTACTGTGGTAGGCTTGAAGTTACGCCAGTAAATACCAGATCTCACTGCTTCAGCAGGTGTTACAGAATCCCCTAATAAGCCAAAAAAATAAATACAGTTCATCTTTGCAGAAAAAGGAAATGAAGGCATTGGCCATTAGTTAAAGAGGCCAGCAGAGAAGTTCCTACGATCTAAAGAGCATCTCCAACCTCTGTCTAAACAGCAGCAAAACGATACTGTAGATGCCACGGACAGGTAATGAGTTAGGCAGGTTGCTTTCCCTTCCTCCCAGATGTGTTGCAAGGTTTAGTCCACAACAGTTAAGTAACTGGACCAAAAATAACAACAACGAAAAGTAAACCTTAAGCAGCTTCAGTTACGAAATAAAAAACAACAAACCCAACAAAAAATAACCCAAAACAACAACAAAACCAAAAAGCTATATGCCGAGCAGCTTCTTTCAATGTTGTACTCTGTTGTTTGAGGTCATGGTGAGAAAACGAACTCCTTCACTCTGAAAAGAAAAATGAAAGAAAGTCATTAAAAGCTGAGAAAAAATAAAATAAATACGATTTAAACAACACAACTATTATTCAGAATGATTCTTCATGGAAAAGAAATTTATGCAATAATTACTTTTATATTTGCATACATCATAAGGTATTGCAGGGGCAAAAAAGGGAGTATTCCCCAATCCAATACTACCTCCTTCTTTAGAACTTTTCAGCCGTGGCTCTTTAGATCATCAAACCATGGGAGACAGAACTGGTTAGAAAACCTGATAGAAAATCCTTCAAGTTTTGACCATCACTGTTTCCATACGTGAACAGGAAAACAGATTGCAGAAAGTAGGTACAAACAACTGGAGTTTTTCTGTCAGCTGGGTGTTACCAAAAGCTGTCTGTTTCCAGACATTAAGACAAGTTTCTTGAGACTATTGTCTTTAGGGAAAGAATCTTCTGAAAACATAAGCAAAGTACAGAAAAAAAAACTCTTCTATTTTAGTTATTTGATTTACTAAACAACAATTATTCCAGAAGTAAAAAAGCCGGTAGGTATGCAAATGAAAGGAATCTTCTTCAGATTACTGACTGAAAAGCTGCTTTAAACAGTTAAGGTGAATTATGTGGTAAAACAGAAACCTGTTACAAAGTGACCTATCCTATTTTAAAGAACGCAGCTGACTCCTTTCATGTTTTTTCACTGCAAAGAATAAATAGTACGTGCCATCACCATAAAGGGACAATACACTAACACAACACTAGGATAATTTGTTAATACAGTCATTAAAAACCAAAGTTTCCTTACTGTGTTGCTTATTGTGTAGATTTTTCCTGTTTGCTCTAATATTTGGAAAGCAGCAATGCAGAAACAGTAGTGATTAAAATAAATTTTGCATGAGGAAACAATGACAATTCATTTCAAAAGGTGCCAACTAAGTGGTAAATCCCAACACAATGTCAAGCTGCTATACTACAGTCACGCTAAGCACTATTAATAGGGTCTAGTTCATTTAATAGCTTATAGCAATTTTTTTTTGTTTTATGCTGTTGCCCTCAAGTAAAGAAGTTAGATAAAAGTTTTAGTTTGAGGATGTATTACACAAGTTTTCCTAAAAAAAATGAAGTTATCTGAAACATTTTGAGAATTAACATCATTACTTAAAGTCTATAAAGGACACAGCCCATTAATTTTGACTGTATTGGCACAAAGTCAGTATTCTTCTGTATTTTTAGTTCCTTTTGGACCACAAACCCAAAAGAAATTATACATGAAACTTGGATGTCAGAGTGAACATAGTGCTTATCTGAGCAGGTTTCAATCCATAGAAGCCTCTGATAAACCAGTACAAAGGCTTTCCCTTCAAGTCTACATGAAAACAAAGGTTGGCATATATATGAGAATTGCTAAATTGCTACTGAATCTCTCAGAACTAAGGTTTACTTAAAGGAATTAATCCTGCTGGAGTCAACTGGAGCTACTATATGATCAGACACTTAGGATATTATTTCATGACACAGCCTAAGACGAATTAATAGCTTGCCAAGACCAGAAAGAGAGCATCCCATTGCTCCCACCCATTGGCATTTATTTGCTGCTGCTTTTCTGATCAGAATCTAAGTCAAATCTACCCATTCAAACTTCAGAAAACAAGTTTACCTTGTTTGGGCTGAGAGAGCTTTTCAAAGGAAGAACCTGAACTAGCTGAGGATGCAATCAAGGGTGCCCCCAAAACTGCCATCCTCAGCCAGTAGGGCTGTGCTGGGAGAACGCCTGGTGGGACAGGCGGCTGTCAGAGGGGAGCAGAGATAACAAAAGCCAAATTATGTTAAAATTTTTTAAAAAGCCATGTTCAGATACAGAAATCAGAGGAAGATATTTTTCCACATGCATGGAACACGAAGAGGTATGTCAGCCTGGGGCGGTCATCAGAGAGGATTACTAGCAACTGAGTAAACCTGCTGTTGTTCTTACAGCACAACAGGTACTTTCCAGCCAGAATTAAACTGGAGCAGATGAAGTGGCTGACGCTTCAAAGCGCTTCCAAACTTGGTTTGTAAGGTTTTGTAGGTGGACAATGAGACTGGGCACAAGCCTAAGAGCCTATGATGCAATAAAGATGTCATCCAATGAGTCTGTAATGCTGACCTATACTCAAAAACTAACCCAAACAAAATCTTCAATGACACAATTTCCTCTGACTTCTATAAGCTTTGAATCAGGTTTTGAACTACCTTTGAATCAAGAAAGGAAAAATAACTACTACCACCACTTGATCCGCACAATAGCAATGTCAGCTTCAGAGGAAGCCTATTTGCAAGAAATAAATTGCAAGTTTCGTGCTAAAGTAAAAAAACCCAAACACCTAAAACATCAATATCACTGTTAATTGTTACTTCAGCGACTAATATTTTTTACTTACTCCAGATCTCAGGTCAACATTCCACTTACACAGCAAGTTACACCAGAATACACTGTCTTTATCCAGGAACTAAACAAAATTCCTGCAGGACACAACATGTGTTTTTTGATAACCTCATTCCTCATGGGCACACACAAATCAAAATACAAAGTCCAGCATTGTGTCAATATTGAACTTTACTCTTAGTTTGGGGTTTTATAAAGACATAATCCATGATCATTGCTGAGTTTCCAAAACTAAAGTAATCTGATTCCATCAGTGCTTCTTGGGGAATGAATGAGATAATAAACACACAAACAAATTGCTAAGAAACTACCAAATACTTGAAGACTTGTTAAATATACTGTGAAGAGAACATAATAGTAAGTCAATTAAAGAAGATCTAGTGTGCTTATTAATTTTCAAAGTCAGTAAGCAATGAATAAAAGTTTTCTTAATTCTGAAAAATAATTCTCATTTGCTAACAAGCACTCAGACAGAAACAGCTATTCATGTGGCTCATGGCAAAACACATTGCTGGTTATTCACAACCAGCAAGTTTATTCCACTGGCAGCACAACTGCCAGAGCAGATCAGGCATCGGACGCAGAACCCCCAGCTCCGCCACAGGCTTCTGCCCTGACTCCAGGCAAATCATTCAGAGGCTTTGTCCCTTTGTTTCCCCTCCCCACTCTGCCTGCCAAATCAATTAAGACTCTGATCCCGCTAACTAACTTTTGCTGGAAGAGCAATCCTATTGATATAACCGAATCTGGAAGTTAACTACACGTACGTCTGCGGGCATCAGGCCAGACCATTACCCAGCGCAGCCCAAGGAACGAAATCCCACTCATAGCGAGATGTCTTTGGTCCCCTCCTGACACCCGGGAGGGGACATGTGGCCCTGGGTGAGGCAGCTGGCCAGCCAGAAAAGGCAAATGTCCCCCCGCCACCATCAAGCTGCACTGCCTTCCCCACCCTCCGGCACTGTGCATCGTACCTCGTTGTGCAGGAGATGGGCTGTAGCCTCACACCTCCGCAGCACCTCTCCTACACCCAGAGCAGCCAGTGTGATTCAGCAAGTGGGGCAGGGAGGCTGAGGCTGGGGAGGGACAGCACGGGTCCTGGCGGGGACAAAACTGTGCCTCAACAGCAATGGAAGATGGAAAGAGCAACCAATGAGGGCTTCTTTACAAAAGGGATCATAGGATGCACAAACGCGCACGCTCCAAGGTCACAGCTTTGGCCAAGCATCCCAGTGCAAATGTCAGGATGCTACCAGGGAGGTGCACAGCAGGAGCCAAACCCTGACCTGGCTCTCATTAAGCAACAGAATGAACACCACTAAGTACATCGGTAACTCCTCTAAAGATCATGGAACAACCCATGCGCTGAGCTATGGCTCCCCTCAAGTACTTCCAGTGAATCTGAGCTCTGCTCATAACAAATAAAGCCAAGCTTGGCCACCATCATAGGAAAAGGTTTAGATCGGAGCTTAAACATCAGCCTTACCAACATCTTGCAGGAAAACAAAGTAATATGCTCTAACAGTTTACTGTTGGGTAATAGCCACCCAAAGTAAAGTGTTTCCACATTTCACAGGAAGAACAAGTTAAACCATGAAACGATATGTTATTATTAATTTTTTAAACAAGTCACAGTTGAACATAATTGGAGACATGCTGCCCCAAGTAACTGGGCTCTTTTGGTATGTTATTCCACTAGAAACAGTACATGATGATGTTACTTAGATATGTTCCTGTTTGTTTTACAAATTTAGAAAAGCGAGCATTGGGTCAACAATATCAGATGACTGGTAATACCAAAATCACCAAATTTCTTTAAAGTAGTCAAGTAGGGACTTTGCAGCCGCAGTTATCTATATTAATATGAACTTTGTAGCACTAAACTCTTGTGTCAAATAGTTTAAAATCATAATATCTTGATAAGATAACCATGGGAAAAGATATTATTTTCCAAAGCGGGAAACGAATCATTAGATTATCTGGAAAAAGATGCTGCATGTCAGCACCTACAAGCGGCAAGTGGTTTTTATTTTTTTTGTGTTCTAGCATACACACCAGAGGCTAAAATGTTCATGTGATGGCATGGACAAATCCCAACAACTTATAATGAGTATAATCTTTTATTCAAAGGTACCAAGAATAAAAGTAAACTGCATTTGATACCATGCAATCACACAACCAACATTTGTTTTACCTACAGTCTTACACTAACAGTCTAAGCAGCTAAGTCTACAGTAGAAGTACTGAGGGCTATGCTTAGTTAATTTCAGAATTTGATATAATTTGTGTTTCATATCATTTTGTCAAGGTTCTTACAGATTTTGTAGTATGAATAACTAAACATTAAAATGTAATTATGTGGAAAATAAAGGATTAAACTTACAAATGTCATTATAATGAATTTATAGCTAAAGTGCTGGTCCAGAAATACATTTCCCATATCAATTATAATAAAAGTAGGCACTTCAAATTTAAAATTAAGAAGCTAGACATGCTCATGTTTCCAGGATTAATTTAATACAGCTGCTATTATATCTCTTAATTTCAGAGCTACAGCCACTGTGTACTATTAAACAAGTTTGCATAGATGTGATTTAATCCCATGATCAGGGATAAAATAAATGAGACAAAAAAAAACCCTCAATGTAGTACTATTTGAAATGTGTTCAATTATTCTCTCCCTTGCAAGGTGGGTATACAACAGTTCAAAAGAATTACATGAAATTAAACAAAATCAAGCTGCCTTCTCAGAGGAAACAAAATGCTAGGGGGGGGGACCAAACCAAAAATGTTTAGCCCTTTGTGCCTTCCATTGGGAGTTTGCAAGAGGGACAGAAACACACACCCAGAAGCAGATTTGCCAGGGAAAAGGTTCAGTCTGCAGTAGCCAGAGTAACTCAACAATTCACAACACGCGCAGGATTTAACCCTCACAGAATGAGAAGTTAGTTCTTCGTCGATGACCATTATCATGCAACTGGAACTGCCTCCCACCACACAACCATCACACCGTGCCTTTATCAGTGCAGATTCAAACCCCCAACACTGCAAACGTGGCCTCGATTAGACAGTTGGCTTGATTTTCTCAGCTCCTTCCATCCCACCAAGGAGAGAGCGCAGCTCTTCCCAGGAAGAGACAGCAACGACCGAACTCCAGTGACGCAACTTCGTACACAAAGCAAAGCTGGAAGTTTCTTAAGAGACAGAATTTTTGCAAAACAACACGCTCACCTTACAAAGAATGAAGGGCGAGGGAGGATGGGATTGGTGACTAATACACCGAACTACCTACCAACCCCATCTTCAGACACAACAAAAACAACTGAATTAGCACGTCTGCCCCTACAGCACACGCTGGGCAATGCTCAACTAACTTCTCCCATCCTCAGTCTGTACCTCTCCATCCCCTGACCTACTCACCCTAGGATGCCTAACTAGTCATTCTAGCTCCTTATAGTCAAGGAGAAGAAACAGCCACTTGTAAGCAATAATTCTTCTGCCCCATTTCATGTTAGGCTCAGATGAGTAAGAGTTATGAAAGATCTCCAAGTCTGAGGTGTATATGACTTGGCATTCAATTTCGGAGCAGAGACCATATCCTTTCACGAACTTTTACAATTGCTGGGCAGTTTGCTCAGCTGGGATGTCACAGGTGTATTTGTCCCTCTTCTAATATGTATCAGTAGTCATTAACAAGGGCAACAAGGTCTGACAAGAAAGAACAACTCTTCTAAACTGAGCTTGATGTTCTCACACAACTGCCAAATGAAATGCCATCCATGTTGGTGGACCTATTTCAGGCAGGTAACGGTGAGGGAGCGGGGAAGTATAGTCAGACTTCTGGTTAGATCCATAAGCAAAAACCTGACTGCCATTCTAGATATCAATGGCTAACACCAAAGCCCATTAACTTCTTCTGAGACAGGTTACCTCCATCCACATGCCTGAACGCACAATATTAGAGTGCTCTAAAAATCTTAAAAGCATGCTGCTTCTCCCTCTCACTTGGGAGAAAAAGCAATCTTTTCCAGTGATTAAACTGAAGAATTATTCATATAAAAAATTTAAATATTCATGGAACAGGGATAAGGACTCATGTAAGTTGTGGGAAGTCATGTTCACTCTCCCTTTCCATTACAGTGGATATCTAATTATTCCATAAAAACAGCTTCAGTAAGAAAGACAGCATCCTCCCCAAAAAAATATATGCCTGATATGTGCTAGGGATGGGCAGGTGGGAAAAGAGCATTGAGATTTTTTTTCACCCAAAAAGGTACTGAATGCTGGTCAGTCCTGGGTGAGTGCTCTAGCTACATAAATGTTCGGGCCAAGGTAACTAAAACACTTATCCAGGCGCTCTTTGAAAGACTGATCCCTGCCTACATCATTACCAAAATGGCTTAGGCGCCCAATATCAAAAGAGGTTTCAGCTTTACAAAGTCTTCATGGAGACTGGAGCTGTGCCCCATTCTAGAGGAAGACATTTACCTTCCAGAGAGCAGCATCTTTTAAAATACAAGGCTCTCCTGAACTTTCACAGTCAAATACCTACCTGTTTAGCAATCTGACTTTCAGACTGCTTATCAAGGAGACAGAAACACCCCCGGCATTGCATACATTCATTTACGCATCTAATCTGGCATCTAAAGTCACTGGATGGTCACACATTAAATGTTAGGCTGGCTGCTGTAGCTCTTGGACTTTGAAGTCAGGAATTATGTCCAGAAAGACACTTCTCATAGAAGAGATACATAGGGAGTGAGGAGAGAGAAAAAGAAATCAGGAAAGCTCTAAAAGGAACAATCTGGCATGCACAGGAGTGTAATGTCTTCCCTACTGTTTTCTGCTATACCCTCACTTAAAACTGTGAGCATCCGGCAGTCAGATAGAACATGATTTTAAAGGATGATTTTCAATTTCCGTCAATGCTTTTCCGGAGAAAAAAATTTAAACCTTTTGTGTTCTCACTGCTGTCAATGAGAATTAGTCAGTAACAGAGGAGTGAAGGGAAGATTAAATTAGGCACGAAGTCGCACACTTTACATTCCATGATGAAAAGACACCACCACCCGAAGCAGGCTAGACTCTAGCACTCAGTGTGCTCTCTCTGACAGCGGGTCAAAAGCAACTGCTTAAACAAGACTATAAAAAAAAAAAAACAAAACAAGACAAGCATATGGAGGTACTCCCTCAAACTCTCATCTACCTTCTAATGATTTACCTATCAAGGACCTCCTGCACTTCACCTCCCATTACAGAAGACTTTGTTTCCTGTAAACCCCCATAGCGTGGAGTTTCACACCTGAACTGCAAGGATGCAAGAATAATTATTTCCTTCTGCTTGTTCTGAACTTGCCACATGTTAGCTTAGTACCCGCAATAAAGTTGAAAGTCTTACTTCCCAGGTACAGCTAACACTCACAGTCCACATATCATCATACGTTGTCCTCCCTTTACTCTCTATATTGAGACACACTGCAACAGGAACTGCAATTCTCCCATATGGGCATTTCCTATCCACAACCTGAGAATACAATGGAAAAAGTATTGTGGTGCCCAGGTATTTCTACACAACCTGTACGGCTGGACAACACTTTCTGCAGGACAAAAAGGAGGTGTCCTCTTTTTAAATAATTTCCTATTAGGTTCTCAATATTTGGCATGGATAGCTCCTATAACTATTTTCACTTTAAAGAAACCTTTCTCAGTAGATTTACATGCAGAATGTTTCCCTCTGTGGTTTTTTTTTGTGGTGGTTTTTTTTTTTTTCAGGTTTGTTCTGTCCAAATTTAAGGAGGTGTTTTTTTTTTTTTTCTTCCATGGGACCAGGTTAGGATCCTTTTCTCACACTGAGAGAAGGATAAGCTGATGCATTTTGGGTAATAATGCATAGAAATTGTAAGAACGGTTTACTTTCTCAATTTTGTACCTTTCTAAGCACCATTATCGAGTCATTAAACAGCCACATATTTGACATCAGCTATTAATCTTGCTGCATATAATATTACCCCTGTTCTTTTAAAACTATGTCTTGTAGTTCAGAGTTGTTAATAGAGTAGCACAAATCAGGTTAAATCTTTAACCTTTTTGCTTTATTAATTCCACTTAAACAATAATTCAAGCTTCTATATACAAATGTTTGGATCAAAAAAAAAATCACCAAGTTCAGTATGCTGTCACAGGCGCGTTACACAACACTAAAATGAGAAACTACCTATCTTCTGTGAATAATTTGATTTTTTTAAGCCTTAAAACTCTGTCTGCAGGAACATTATTTCTGACTGCTTGAACTACAAGTTTAGCTTACCGCTGGTCAGAAATATTTACAGATCTATTTCTGCTCATTAGAGTACTGCCATCGCTATTTTATAACCATCTGTGTGTCTTCTATATTCCTTACCCCTGCGGCATCTATTAAACATAATCTTTGTAACACAAAATGAAAATACTTACATCCAGTCTTAGAAATAGAACCAGGTAGAGAGAAAACAGTTGCAATTTAATATACTCAGAACCTGAAACAAGTCAAGCGGACTTGGCTGGTAGCCCTGAAGTCCTGAGATGTAAGCAAGATTACTATAAGAAGCCACCAGAGAACCTGATGTGGTGCTCAGGGACTCCCTCCCTGCCTGGGGCTGGGTTTCCCCTCTAGATGGGTATCAGGGGACAGGATGGGCGTTGGGAGATGATGCAAACCTGGGCCTTTTTCTGTCACCTTCCGTGCAGCCAGGAGGTGACTGGAGTCTCTGCGCCATTGAATCCAGGGCTTGGAAAACATCCTGGTCTGAAGTTTGGACATGGGAGATAGATCCTGCCAGAACCTAAAGAGCTGAATTTAAGCAAATACTTCATAATAACACCAAAAGTCAAATTCACAAGTTTAGCAGGGAGCCCTGTCCCTATTGATTTCAACACCTTCGTCTGCTTAAGCCTTATCACTCTACAGCAACCCACTAAGCCTCCTTGAAAACAGACACTCTTTCTCTAACACAATCCTCCAGCAGATGTTTTTTTACCATTCTTTCAATAGACAAACATCCTAGTAGTCAAAGCAAAACAAATTCTCAAAGAATGTTATTTGTAGATTTCGTATTTACAACCTGGATTGTATTCTCCCATGCATCAAAATCTCTCGGAAATGCTAGAAAAAGAACCAAAAACATTTCTGTGTTGCATTTTTAAAATAAACAGGCACCTCTAACTTACTGGTCTGATTTTAATCTCGAGATGAAATAGCATTTCTTTCTGAAGCTAATATGAACTGTGTGGCACACAGAAGCTAATGTTAAGACGTGAAAGGAGAGGATGTATTTTTGTCACACGGGCATCATACATATCATCCATGTATCACTCCTGGCGGCTAACTGATACTCTGTTGGAAAGCAGAGGCAAAAAGCTTAGTAAACTGTTTAGAAAAGTCATTTCGGTGGTTAAAATTCATCTTCTGAGAACACCAGTTTCAAAACTGGAAGCTAGTCACAAAATAACTTGTGAAAGCAGGAAACATACAGAATAATCACCTCCTCTGTCTTACTCATATTTTACTTTCTTTTTCAAGCAAGAAACACAGATTGTACTGAATGAATGTTCCCAGCTCCACTGGATGTGCCTTGAATCCACCCCATCCAGGAGTTTACTGTAGAAATCAAAGTGAAGCAAACCCACGAACTCTGCAAAACCAAACAGATGCTAAAGCTTCACTTTCTTGAAAGGCAGCTAAAGAAGGTAAATGCAAAATGCCAAGTTTTAGCTGCCGTAAGGAGCAAGAGTACCAGAGACATGCAATGAGCCTCAGCTTAGAAAACAGCACTTAATTTCACTGTTTTTCAGCTGAGACCTTCAGTACAAAATGTTATTTTCCTCCCCCCCCCAAGAGTATTTATTTACTAAAACATGAAAAATATACTATGCTGTCAGAGCACCAAGTTTTCACAGTGTTTCTCAAAACTTCAGACTTAAAGACAAAAAAAAAATAGCATCATTTATGTGCAACATTGCTAATTCCAGAGCAAGATGCACTTTCTTCTGTAATTACAAGAGCTCTCAGTAAATATTTACACAGAGTTGTACTCTACTGTTTCCCCAGTTCTGTTTTTCCTCCTCTCCCAAGTGCTCTCACACAGGTGTCTTTGTTTTGTTTTGTTTTATGGCTCCCCTGATTTGTTGCCAGTAAATATGTTTAGAAGCAACCAATGACGCTTAATTTTCTTAAGGCGGCCCACCAGTACCTCAAACAGCATTTTGAAAACATGCATTTTACTTATAGCAATATATCTGACCACATGACCATAGAATCATAGAATCACATCAGCTGGAAGAGACCTAGAAGATCATCGAATTCAGCCTTTGTCCCAGCCCTATCAACCTACTAAACGATCCCCCCCAATGCAACATCCACCTGTCTCTTAAACACCTCCAGGGACAGTGACTCAACCACCTCCCTGGGCAGCCTGTTCCAATGGCTGACAACCCCTTCAGTATAGAAATTCTTCCTAATATCTAACGTGACCCTCCTCTGGCACAATTTAAATCCATTTCCCCTCGTCATGTCACTCTCCACTAGGGAGAATAGACCAGCTCCCGCCTATCTACAACCTCCCTTCAGGTAGTTGTAGAGAGTGATGGGGTCTCCCCTCAATCTCCTCTTCTCCAGCCTAAACAACCCCAGGTCCCTCAGCCTTTCCTCATAAGACTTACGTTCTAAGCCCTTTATCAGCTTGGTAGCCCGCCTCTGAACCCTCTCCAGCACCTCAATGTTTCTCTTGTAGTGAGGGGCCCAAAACTATATAACTGGCTATACGACTACGTAACTGGGTATATGACTATATAACTGGCACCATCATCTTTTTGAAATCATATTATGTTGCTGGGACTGTTTTTATAAAACAATTAAGCCCCTTCTTTGTGTCACTTAAGATGGGATACTTAAGAGTTTGGCTCTATTCCCACCATGCTCAGCAGAGAATTTCCCTAGACTTCAGGAAGGCTTTCTAGTAGATAAATACCTGTGTGTATTTTCTCCCATGCCAGCATCCCAGCTCTTTAAAGCTTCTTAGGACATCTCAACTAGGAGTGATGAACACTTCAGGATGTCACATTAAAGAACTATAACTTCCCAGAGGGTACCATGCAGTAGGTAAGATGCAGTTTTAGAAGGATACTCTGCAAAGAGCAGAAAAGGAAAGATCGCAGACAACACGCATGAAGAAATACTTTGCAAAATACCAGTATTTCTCCCGAGGCATCTGTGCTTTTAAAGCCCAAGCTCGCTTGGAATTGCTAAGGCCCTGCTACCATTGCATATTTCACATACTGTGATTGACCAGGAAATATACTGAAAAGCATTCAGCCACCAGTGCAGCAGCTGCATAGCTAAAGAAAACACAAATCTCTTCTAATTTCACATTTACTGAACAAATACAATGCATCATCAACTAACTAAAGTACAGTCCAGGTCAGGCAGGAGTACTTAGCTACACCAGCTGATCCACATATTCGTATCAGTCTCATTTCAAGTCCTTCTGCTTAAAATAGACTCCACACAGCAAGTTTGATCTCACATGCCACAGACCTCCGGCAGTGAGATATTCCATTTATGCCAGGCATACAGGCTCCCTCTATAGCCAGGGAAGACAGGTTTGTGCCAATCTCCACGCCTGGCTTTGACCAGCCTTTTCAATACTTACAAGGCATCTGTACCCTTTCAGTGACTACTTACAGAAGCCAGCTCCTTATTTTTCGGAGACTGTTTGGATAGGCTTCTAATAAGGTGCAAATGAGGTGTCTACAGATTGGGCCAAACCCCTCAGTTCTATGTGAAGTGCATGAACACTGGATAGACAAAAAACCCCATCATGTACGTGGAAATCTAAAACAAGGACTGTCAAGATTGGAGTCTGCAACACAGAAGGCATCAAGCAGCTCCACTCAGAACACCTACACTGAAGTCCCCTTGAAGAACTGTAGTCATCCTGAGGCCCCAGGCAGAGACAATTTTGCCTTTTCATTATACTCTTACGTCCATCGGACCAAAACAGAAGCCCAGTACAGCTGAATTCCACAACACCTGTTTATGAAAAACATGGATAAACAGCCTCCTCTGGAATATCCTCACTCAGCTTGCAAATAATTCCACCCCGTCTGTGCTAAACAAGCCTACCAAAACCTCTGCAGCAATCACTGCTCTGGCAGGGGGGGTTGGACTAGATGATTTTTCAAGATCCCTTTCAGCCCCTAACATTCTGCGATTCTGTGATCACAAGATGCCCGTTTACAAGGACAACCAACCAACCTGAGGCATTAATAAAAGGCACAACAATTTTGTCCCTGTCTCCTACTTTGATGCCTCAGCCTCTACAACTATTATCAGAATAGTCTGTTACATAAAACAAACAAACAAAAAGCCAAATTCAATCTACGTTTGAGACAAAGAGACCACAGATACGCTTGTCTATACAGCAGGAATAAGACTTGGGCAAATTCACTTAAATGTTTCCATAAAACACATAAACCAAACACAAACAGGCTGTAAACAACAGGTTTCTCCACATCACAGCTATCCAAATTACAGTCCACAGACTATTTTATACTGTATCAGAGGTCTTTATTTCCAGCAGCTATTTTTAAAGTACATAGAGAAAATTAATTGAAGTAATTCATTATTACTATTCCAGAAAGATATTATGTGGACATGAATGGCCCAAAAAGGGACCTAAGACAATACATGAGAAAGAAGAGAAATTGTTCCAAGCCTTCCTATTAATATCTCATTGCTGCCACGAAAAATCTTGGAAACCTCTTTCAAATTAAAAGTTACCACATCAGAGAAGCAGAGAAGTTTAAGAAAAGTACCACCATATATATCAAGACAAATATGCATACTAGGGAAAAAAAAACCAGCTCAACAGCTGATCCAATGGAGAAACATAACTTCAAACTGAAAAGACAGATGGCAATGCTACACAGCTACAGTCATAGTCCCACTATGCTATATTCTGTACTAATACGGGTGCCACTTATTTCCAGTGTTTTTCCTAAACTAGATCACAAAATTTGGACAAGTGTTTCCTGTTCCTGGATTAGCTGACAATTATCAAATATAATTCTTTTTAGCATGGTGCTTTTTTTTAACTGGTGACATAACCAGCTTTTAGGTATCAAATAATCTCTATTCCCTTCTTCCAGGTAAGAATTCACTTAGCTCGTATCCAATGCACATAAGTTAATAGACTGAGACACACCAAAATGAGGAATGTTTCTTTGACTACAGAAGCAAAACTAGGATCTTACTCAGGTGCACACACATACGCCTAAAACCACAGCTACGCTAATGACCAGATAAAGCCACTTCACAGTCCCATAAAACAATGGTTTTACATGATAAAAAAAAAAACACTAAAAGATTGCAAAGAAGAAATTTACCATGCAGTTTCAATATAAAGCTTATTTGGCTACTGTTTTGTCATCTTCAGCAGAATTTAATAGAATTTCCAGAGTGGAAAGAAGAAGAGTCGGCTGCTCAGGTAGCTCTTTACAAAACGCATGGGAAAAGTGCGTCAAGAAGGCAAATGAAAAACCAGTGCCTGTTAAAGGAGCTGGGATCTAATGCGAGCTATCAACAAATCTGAAGAACATCTTCAGAGTTAAGATACCTAACTAAGGACAAGATGTCTACACTTCTTTCCACTCGGGGTGGAGTCTAAAGTTGTCTCCTGTGCACCAATCCTTAAAAGAGCTCAGTATTTCCCAAGTATATGTTCAAAAGTCCCAATACTTTAATTCAAAAAAACCCAACCACCTTCTGCCTTATGCTTCTACTATGCTTAATTAAGGAAAAGGAACAAGATGCACTACAACAATGCGGAAATCATTAGTAAAAATCAACACATTTGACAAAGTAAAAATAAGTAGAACACAAGCCTGAGTCTACATGACCAAAAATAGCACAGAAGTAACTCAGTATGTTTTTTTAAACAGTATGGTTGAAATGTTATCACCTTGTAAAATCAACAACAGCCAACCTATGGGTACAACAAAAGTGTAAATCATGTATTGAGGAATGAGACAAATACAAACTGTTGCAGTTTTTTCTCTTAATATGACAATGCAGCATCCATGTGGCCAGTAAGGCAAGTTATAGCTTGCCATGTTTGTGACTGATGCAGCAGAATCTAGACTTAGGGAATAATTTGAGACTTGCATAAGACTCTAAATGACCTCTTGCAATGACTCCATCAAACAGCAGTGTGGTATCTAAACACTCTACAGAGATCATTCACAGCACAGCCTGGTACCCTCTGCATTCAGGCACACCACTTAGACCATGCTCGCTCAAGCTGCAAGATCTAAGTCTACTGTTTCCACTTCCCAGTGTAGTCAAATATTCATTTATTAAAATAAAAGTCCATCAATTTATTTCCTGAGGGCTGGATTCTAGTTCTACTAACAATCAATAAAATCCAGGCATTTCACTACTATCAAGTTGTTTGTTGGGGTTTTTTTTAAATAACAGATGGACTATCTCATGTTACCATATCTTACATAGCTTCTAGCTTACTGTCTTTTTAAAGTTCATACTAACAGAAAATTAAGAGGCTCTGGACTAGAAATCACTTGCAGTGCTGAAATACATTGGTGCACTTGCATCAGGAAATCATTCTATTGGTTAACATTCAGCAACTGAGTACTACCAATTTATTTACTTATTCAGAACTCATGCAACCTATTTATTTAAAAAAATCCAGCAGTTATTGCTAAAGTTAAAATCTTATCTTGATAGGACTTTCATTTGACGTTTTAAGATTAAAACAAAGCAGTGTAATAAGCTACCTTTTTGTAGATAACCAAAAGAAAGCAGTATTACCCTAGTGCTCTTTGGCACATGTTAGAAACTCTGATATCTGCTGGACTGTTGGGATTATAAAGTCATAGGAACTAACCATTTTAAGTTTATGGCAAATTCTCTCAAGTACTGTGCCTCAGAAACAAATATATTTAGCTCACTGGGTTGAGCGTGGTGCTGAAACGCTAAAGGCTGCGGGTTTGATTCCCATTCGGTCCTCGTGTGTTGCCTGATCTAGTTGAGAGGCGTCCCTGCCCGTGACAGGGAGGTTGGATTAGATGATCTCTAAGGTCCCTTCCAGCCTAGGCCGTTCTATGATTCTATCATTTCTAACGCTCCTCCATGTATTCATTTCTCTCTAACTATTGTTAAAGTAACGAGCACTAATTCTGTAACTTCACAATTGAAGGAATTACGCACCCTTGCATTAAGTTATACATGTTTAATTCCAAGTCCAAACATAAATGTTCAAAGCTTTACGCTAGATCAAAACTAATTAGTTGTAAATAATTATTACTTCTTGTCACTTTTCATAGTTCACAAACTTGAATATTAATCACCATCACAAATCCTCATCAACAGTTTCTGTACACAATTGTTACAACAAAAGCATAACTTATGTTAAAGAGACACCATAATTATCAATGGAATATAATTATACCATCTTGTGACTGAAACTTGTTTTAAAAGATGCAAGTCCACCCTCCTATAAACTTTTCCAAATGTTTGTGCTGTACAAACAAACAATTCTACAACAACACAGTGCAACTGCCTCAATGAAGAATTTTACCTCCACCTTCCAGATCCAAACCTTATAATTCTCTTGCAAGAAATCTTTTTTGGGTATGAGTGAAAATTTTAGTTAGACATGCCACCTGACATATGGTCTGCCTTTTAAAGTAAACTGAAACTACTTGCTGAAGTTTTGGAAAAAAATCAGTAGCAGAGAAACAGGTAAAAAGACTGTGGGAGAATTTCACACTGTAACTTCTCCATAATTCAGGCAATGCAGAGACCATGGTAGTTGAAGCAGCCAAGTCAGTGATGCAGAAGGGTTTTGCACTAACTAGAAAGCTGATGAGGTCTGCATCCATTTGCCAATTCTATTCTTATTTCTTTTAAATAATGTTAAAACGTAACATTACCAGTTATTGCAAATAACTTTCTATAGCCTCAGTTACCTCCATCAGTGAAGACAGACTAAGCCAGCATCTTATTTTCTTGTTCTTGCGCAACTATACAACATTACTCCCTCCTATGTAAGAGTTAAGTCTAACTCTCCCCAAAAAGACTCTCAAACGTCTTGTTTGATCAATCTTGTGACTTCTAGTAAGAAAAAGCCTAGATCCAAAGAAAAAAAAAGAATAAATTTTCCAAATTCTCATTCCATACCTTAGTTTGACAAGGCTACCCAATTTAATAAGGGGTTGAACTGGACATTAGGACTGTCTTAAACACTGTTTTTCAATAACGTACTGCCTGGGAGGACACAACACAAGAAGCAAATCTAAAACTGCTTAGATCTTATTGCATTGACATGATTTTCCCACTGTTACTGAAATGATTTATTGATTTGTCTTTGACTGAAAAGAAGCAAAGCCCTCCGTCTCAAGTTGCGCTTACAGCATTTTTTCCTGGTCTACTTTAAAGCGTCTGTGAAACCAATTTGGAAATTGTGACCCAACAGAACAACGAGTTTCATACCTTACACTCACCATCACAGCACGTATCAAACAAATTCTACTAAAGCATCACTTGGAAAAGCTTGGAAAATTCTCCACTGTGCTCTGCTGTTTCTAAGAAACTTCTGCTGTTTCTGATATCAGCAAATTTTGCTATTTTGGCATCACACTAAAGCCCCAGTGCCTCCATTTCTGACCCCTTCAAACAAAAACAAGCTGCTCAACAATGTCTAATCCGTGCGTCATGTAATCCTGCTTAACACTCTACAAACTCTGGGTAATATTTGGGTAGTTTTTAAATTTAGCAAAGAACATCCTGGCCTACTTCAAAGATACCCTCACCCCGGGTAGTGTCCCCTAGAAACATCGCCCACACGCATTTGAGAGACAAAAAGCAAACACACGTAAACACAGAAGAGAAATGAACAAAAGACAAAACAAGAGATCCTGGTCTAATGGCGTAATAAAACCAGATAACATTACAAATCAAATTATTGAAACGGGAACGCATTATGCAAGCACCAAACACACCACTCAAACAATTAAAGAGACATTCCCACTTCCTAACGCCGCTTTGGACCCGTTTACCAGCACAAGACAGCGCCTCAGCAACTATGTCTGACCCCCTGCTTCCAGCCAGGGCAGAGGACGGTGGCACGGCCGGCTAAATCCCGCCAGCCTTCCTCCCATCCACACAGAGCTATTAATATGAAGTCGGCTATCACTCCACCGGAGAAACAGAAAATCCCTTCTTCTAGACTTCGCTCGCTTTTCTGCGCTGTCATTATCCTAAAAGTGGCTCACGCTGCAAATGCTACCAAAGAGGTCTCAATTAAATTCCATTCTAATCCTTTGGTGTGGCGTCCTGACCATCCTTCCTAAGATCTCTCAGACCCTCGCTGAAGGACAAATATGTTCCCATTTTGTTTAGGCTGTCAGGCAGACAGTCTCCGATCATTAGCCTCTTGTCAACAGCGATGCCGGGGTAGATTACTAGCTCGTAGTGCTTGTAACGGCAGGTGCATGCCCCTGGGGCTGCCATCTGCCAGGAAGGAAGTGTTCTCCTCTAGGATGCTGAAGAGATTGACAAATAATGTAAACAAAACACTGAATCATTCCTAATCTATGGAATCAAGCTTTTGCATTATTCTTCTGCCATGTATATGTTACCTTCAGAGGTGGGGGCCTAGGTCTGGGGCTTGGGTTGTTTTTTTTCCTCCTCTTAAGTATTCCTGTGATTGATGTACTGAGACAGATAACATGCTCTAAAATAACTTTTAGTTATTGTATTTGAAAACAAACAAAATGATGTTTATCCTGGAAAGTATTTCCCCACTTGTAACATACATCTTTCCAGACTGTATTGCCCTTCGCTGTGTGCAAGAGCTGGATTTTTTAAATTGCTATTTTTGATATACCTATACACAATTTTGTGCCATCAACACCGATAAAAAAAAAAATTGAGAACATATTTTTTGAAAGTTAAAAAAACCCCTTGATTGTAATGGAACATCGAGTATTGTCTTCGGTCTTTTAAACTGCTTTTCAAAGGGATTTCTCGTGATGAGATTGAGCATCTTTCCTAAATGATGCTGGTTTAGTAGCTCCCCCCCCCCCCTTTTTTTTTTTAACCTCAGCTACCAAGCAATAGCACAACTCCACGCAAAAGTACATGCATGTATCAGACTAGTTGCTGGGATCTTTCTTCAGGAAAGTTACTCATTACTGCCTAACTGGCAACACAGAGATGATCACAGACTACTGCTGTCTTGGAGTGAACCTCAAAAGTTACTCTGTGTGTCAGCACTTTAACACTCCATGAAGCATATTTTTTGAGTCTCTGTAAAGATGTAACCAATCTTTACATTGATTTCTCTGTGGCTTGGATCAGGCTTGTAATATCTAAGCCTTAAAAGCTTGCTTTAAATACAAACACAAGCCTACAAGTAAGGAATTCATCCTACCTAAGTAAGTGCAGAAACTGCAAATACAATCTAAACCAGTAATCCTGGCTTCCTCTACAGCTGACAGAGACCATGCAGGGGAAAATTCGTGCTACCCTGTAACTGGCATTTAAAAGACGTGGGAACAGTCACCCTTGCTGGCTCTGTTCACTACTGCTGGTTCTCAAAAGCGCCTGGCCAACAGACTAACCCAAGATGCCCACATGCTGCAGAGCAAAAAAGGCAGCTGAGACAAACATGAGCGTCAAAAAAAAAAAAAAAAGAAGAAAACAAAACAAACAAAAAACTTAAAAACAAACCAAGAAATGTTTTCCTTGGGAAAGTCTGCAGTAAAACCAGCCTTTTCAACAACCGGCAGTAAGGGGACCACGGAGCTGAACTTGGCTTTTCAAGGCTGCCACTCTTGACCCCCTACATACACAGCACAAGAACTTTAAAAATAACTACATGCCAGAAAACAGACAGGCAAACAAAACATATCTGAACTTTGGGGTCACTACACCATCCTCTGAAAACTCAACGGATGCTACTGAGTTCCACGTACACACAGATCATTTCTAAGTGAACACCCTAAGAAACGACAACAAAAACCAAAGAGTTGTGAAACCCTCATAATTATACACCCTACTTTATCGAAGTAGTTGCTATACTCATTTTAAATTGCTATTATACACACTGTGCCAACCCAATGTTAAAACTTCCATAAACTCTGCTGAAATATATCATGACTAATACGCCAACACACACCTAGACACAAATAGAAAACATATGGACAACCAGAACAAAAGCATACTGTATCTCAACAAATTGTGAAAAAAACAACCTCAGATAATAGCCATTGCTTTATGTGTTTATTACTTTGGAAAAGTGATAAACACACTGAGGGTGCTTCAGAGAAAATCTGACATAAACAGAAAATACCTGGATGTACCTGTGTTACCTTTAACTGATGAATAAACAGGAAATTTAGATTGCAGACACTAACTACATTTTTCTGTGGACGTTCGCTTTGTTTCAACTTTTAAACCACTTCAGCATTCCAGTGTAATTAATGCTATTTAAGAAGAATCGTAAATCAAGTGTAAAGAAATCCATGTTGTTCTCTCCTTATTAAAAAAAAAACACTCCACCATATAAAACATGTGCTAGTACTCCTTCTGTTCAAACATTCCTTTATCCATTTTACTTACAAGGGAACTGTTAGTCTCTGTAGCTATCTTGAACGAAATCAAGTAATCAGAAGCAATCATCAACCTAAGCATTTCCTCTGCCTTGAGCAATGACTGTAGTGCTTCATTGTAGAACAAACCCACCATTCAACTTGGTCTATAACAATTTATCTTAAATAACTCAAAGTAGTCATGACATTCTTTCTATGAACAGTATAGCTAAACATAATTTAAAGTATAAAGCAAAATAAAAGTCTAACAGACCTTACGCATTTTAACATCTATATGCTTGTAAAAAGCTAACACCCATATAATCAACATAATTTAAAATATCAAAGGCTTCATTTCATCTTAGACAACTTCAGTTTACACTTGGTGTTTCACGAGTGGTGCTCCTAGGTTCAAACCTAACAATTTTGATTTGGTCAGCTGTAAAATGCAATTCGAGACAAGAAGTTGATTTCTGTGAGTTACAAAAGAAACCCTCCAATTTTTAATTCTAAAGCTTAAGAGCTTAAAAAAAAAATCAAATCAAACTATGCAAGGTATTAAAAGTAGTTCAGCTCTTTCTGCTGTTAATTTTGATGTTCCCACAGAACTTATCAGAGAAACTACTACAGCTAATTTATTCAAAACCAAAAGACTTCAAAAGATGTATAGATTTCTAACAGAGCACATAGTTCTTTCAATATTTTTAAGAAGTCATTTTAAAATGAATACAAGATTTGATAAAGAGGCAGTTAAACATTCTCAATGGTTTTGAGAACCAAAACTTTATGGCAGCTGGCATACTAGGGGCGGGGGGGGGGGGGGAACCCTCAATACTATCATTCATTGTGTAAAGTAAACCCAATGAAAAAGGAAACAAAGGATATGTCTCCAATAATCTGAAATGCCATTAGAAAGACACAGGAAGAAATTTCTTAAGATAGGCTTTTTATTGTTTAGGTGCAATCATAAAACCCTCACAGAAGTAAGAGCTAATTGACAAGGTGTGGGGAGGGGATCATTATTATCAAAAATCACCTTATTACGATCTGAAGTAGATGCATTACAGATGATGACTTCTTTAAATAAATCACGACAAAAGAGACTAACACAGGAGGAAAACAACCCTCAGGGGTTTTTTTGCACCATTACAGAAGGTATCTGTTCAATTTTAGAAAACTAGACCAACTATGAGAAACATTTACAAGTTACAGAACATTTTGTTTATGGGAAAGAAAACATAATTAAAGATAACCCACCCAAGCCTGTTTTTTTCAATTAAGCAAAATTCTCTATTACACAGCCACTAAATTTAAATGGGAATTTTACTTAAGAATTTCAGGATTACACACAAAGCATAGAATCTTAAACCCACCAAAACAGAGACAAAACTTGCATTTGATTTCAACAGAACTAAGATTCACCATAAAAAGTCACTTTATTACTGGTGTAATCTGTCATAAATATACTGTAATAAATAGTTTATATGAGAAAAATTACTGTAAATGTCTCCATAAATAACAAAAACCATACACAGTTCATATGTTATTAAGCAAAAAAAGCGGTCATAATTTAAGAACAAAGGCTAATTACCAGCAAATAACAAGTTTTAAGCAACCAGTAACAGTATTTTATTTACACATTAAATGAAGGCAAGTGTTTCTCCAATTCTTAAATACTTGCACACCCTCAGAACACGTTAAAACTAAGCAAATCAATAATTTCAAGCCACCTCTATATTTTTCTATGTTGACAGCAGTTGTGGATGCACTCACTTGCCCTTGCCCTGACAGGATAATAAGGACAGAGATTTCCAAAAGTACAGCACTCCCTACAGCAGAGGCAAGTTACTGATAGCAGAAAGACAAGCGACATGTGAAAACCAGCCACCTTTTAAATGCTAGAAATAATTTCCCCTAAAACAGTTACCCACATGAAAACACATCTACTGCTACAGACCTTCAGGAAGTATTCAAATTGGTTTTTTACATGTATTTTTACACAAATTGAAAAATGTACCGAGAACGTAACAACAAGGAGCTTGTTTGTATACCCTGTATCTCTGAGATTCTCCCTAAGTATTAAATTTATGTGGATTCTCCATTGGTTTAAAATTACTAGAAGCTTTCAAGAAATTTTGAAGAAGCTTCTCTGTTAATAGTTAAACCCAAAATTTTATCAAAGTGCCAACAACTAAGTAAACAATGTTCTTTATATATAAGCTATCTCTTGTGCAAACCATTAATTTTAAAAAAATTTATTATCTCCCATCTACCTGAATTACTTCCGTGTTAAAATAATCTTGCTTGTACTCAAAATAGTTTTATTTAAATTGCATATATGTTTCTCTGTAAAACATGAAATTCTTAGTAGTCTCCCAAATCATAATGTTTGAAATTCAAATATGCCGCGACAATACTTGGGGAACCTTTCTAAAGAGTGGCAGAAGTCCTTCCGTAAACAAACTCCCGTGCGAAACCCTAATGAAAACCAAAAGAGCGATCAGGATTTTGCAAAAGTTAATGACTTGATTCGACTTGCACTGGTAAGTCTTTTGTGACACATTTCTCCTTCCCCATGCCATGACTTTCCCAGTTTGCCTGCCACAAGTGCAATGAGCCCAAAACCTCATTTTTGGTACCTAAACCGGCATGCTGCTGAACGATGCTGGTGTAGGGTTTGTCCTTACTGCCTTGGCCTGACATTGGCTACATGAATCCCAAAACCCCGAGTGCGCCCAGCAGACCTGCAGGCTTCTCAGGGAAGCAAAGCAGGGTGGCGAAGAGAGCCTTGCCTCCTAGAGAGAGAGAGAGAGCACATCTCAACAAGCTTCCCCGCACCACTTCTCCATGTGGTCGGCCTTTAAAAGCTTACGGGAAAGAGGCAAAATAAACACGCATGCAGATTAAATATTAAAATAAGGCAAGCCTGTAACCACCCTTTAACAAATCCGTGGTGGAACTGAACCCTCTCCTGTGTACACCACGTACCACATTAACTCGGCTATGTTTACTGCATTATCCTCTTGTTTACTGCATGGGAAGGACAGCAGTCAGTTTCGCTGCTTATCTTGTCCAGCCAGCTCCTTCATTCCTGCTTTTCCACGACCGCACTCCCATCCATTCCAGGTTTTCTCAGTAACTGGTGCCTCTACTTCCCTCCCCCTGCATCTTCCCCCCACCTTAGGGTCAGCAGTTTGGGGAATGTTGTGGAAATAGGTCTTTCGCAACATGGGTCATGGTGTGCAGCTGGGGCTGTAGGTGGCTCAGGAAAATCTCCAAGTTTTTTGTGAAAAATCAGTTTGCAAAGCAAGTGGCACAATGTAGTTTGTTGGTGCCTGGGGCTGCAATCTCACAGCTGGACAAGGAGAGTGGTCACTGCAGCATCCACACCAGTCTCGGTCAAGCCACAGGGATCCCGAAAATAACCCCAGCAAAACTAAAAGCAACTGGAAAAAAACACAAAAAAAACCCCAAAACCAACTTTGCCCTCAACCCTTCCAGTCATTCAGAATAAGCGTTCATCCTTTCAAACTCTGACATTTCATTCAACAATCCTCTCGTCTTAATTAGGTTCAAAGCTTGCTCTGCCAACGGTGGGTCTCTCATCTTTTCCATCTTCCTGTACTTCCTATCAAAAGAGAAAATATTTTCTTCTTCAAAATCAACTAGCTACTAAGAAAACAGATGATAAAAAACTGCAAGTGCCTCTTACAAACTGTCACTGTTTGCTTATTATTGATGACCTCTATCAACACTATGAATACAGAAGCGGTACCTCTTCACCTCCAAGCAACTACTTTTACGTGGCATGTCATTTCACCAAGCTAGACCCATAAACATCTATTACAGCTATATATGCATATGGGTTTAAAGTACCATGCCTTGCATAAATTCAAGAGCAAAGAGAATCCCTATGGTGTCTCATCATTAACTTTTAATCCTTGACAGACTGGCTGTTCAGTGCCCTCCTCAACCAGCCCCCAGCTGCATACAAATACTGACTCACTAAGAGGAGGCAGATTGCTATTTCGGAGCACGAGTGTGCGTGTGGGGGGGGTTGTACTTCTTTTGTTTCTTTTTTTTTTTTTAAACAGCAAAACCAGCACCTCAACAAAGGAACAGCTACATGATTAAAACCTAAATTGTCTCTCACTCCAAGTTTCAGATTTCTTCGGTTTGCTTTTGTCTTTGAACACCCAGCATTTGCAATCCATATAAAAGCAAGGCAACCAACTGGTCATTCACGTTGGGACTGAGCCGCCAGCTGGAACACAGTTACACAGCACCATAGGGTGGGCCTTTAAGTGAATGTGCAAATGCAACATGCAACAGCTCATGCATATAGCAACTTCTGGAAATTATTTAAAAAAAAAAAAAATTTACATTCCATGTTCACCATGATTTACTGTTAAACTTTTGCAAGAGATATTTCAAAACCAAGATATTGAATGTATCCTTCTTGTTTTGGTATGACTGACCCTCCTAGCTAGAGAGCCAAGGATTTTTTTGTAATCTCATGTCCTCAGTCCAACAGCCCTGTGTTTTAACTCAATCATTTTACATTTTTAAATAGTATTCAGAGGCTGCGTTAACAAACTATTTTGGTCACATTTTCCAAACACTTTCCAAAATCTTACATAAGAAAACTCTGAAGTACAGCCCAAACATAGTAACTGTGTAAACATTAGCTTCTATTGGGGTACGCAGAAGTATATGCTTGTAATAATAGCAACGTGCAGAAATACCCAAAATTAAACTTTTTCTCATACAAAGAGCCAGCGAGTTCCTCCAAGACTGTTCATACTACAGGACGTGTTGGGGGAAAAGAGATTTTTTTAAGAAAGCAAGGAGGGAGAGCACCCTACACGACAAAACACAACCCCGCGGTGAGCACCAAAACGGAGCACAATGCACGCGTGGCAGGCACTGTCGGGTGTAGCTACTCACCTTTCACAGCACTCGCTTCTTTCAGGTTGTGAGACAGAAAGTCTATGCTGGCGTAGGCAGACATCTCCACTCCGCTGATGCCCCCGTTCAGGACATGCCTGGCTTTTGACCTGGCTTTGTCACAGCTTGCCAGGGTCCCATCCACCACGTCGATGGCGATGTAGTTGAGGCCGTTTTGGAAACCAGCCGAGGTCTCCCTGCACATGGGGCTGCTACCCTGCTCCTCCTCCAGGCCTTCGCTTTTCCTGAGGGACACGTTCTCCACCGAGGCTGAGTTGTGCCGTTTGGGATTGTGTGCGAAGGAGGGGGACACGGGGGTCACAGTGGTGGTGGAGGAGAAAGTTTCGGAGCTGTGCCTCCTGCGCCCCTGGGGATCTGCCCGGATGACCTTGGCCCCCCGGTTCGGGTCTGGGGGAGGGCTGGAGAGAATGAAAGCCTCCACCCCAGAGAGGGTGAGCCTCTTCACTCCAGCAGTCGGGCTGGTGACCCGGGCACTTTCTGGCTTCTGAACGATAGGCTGAGGTGGGGTGGTGGCCATGCCAAAGGTCATCTCAGTGTAATCCCCACCATCGGAGGGGCTGGACGAACAAGCCACCCCCACAGCCGCCTTCAGGTAGCGCCCTTCAGGCTGGCTGGTGCTGGAGGAAGAGCCTGGCGAGAGCGCTTCCAGGGAACCCACCGAGACTGTGCCCGACTGGGAGGGCGACTGTGACCCGAAGTCAATGTTCATGTAGTCAGAGAGAGGGGAGCGCCTCTGCCCTGTGCCCGAGCCCAGGGAGGAGGCCGGGCTGTCGGCAGGCAGCGAGGGGGGAGAATAGACGGCAGCATCCCCGAAGTCAATGTTGATGTATTCGCCGGGGCTCTTGGGCTCGGGTGGCAGAGGGTGCTCGTTCATGCTGGGCAGCATTGTCCGCAAGGTCTCCAAAGAGAGGCGGCTGGGCCGGGTGGCCCGCTGGCACCGCTGACTCAGGGCGCTCTCAGTCCGGCTGTGCCGCAGGGGTGAAGGCACCGTGTGGCTGGAGGGGGCAAAGGGGGTGGTGGGCGACTGGCCCGCTCCGCACACCGCCTCCTCTGGGATCATCCTCCCAGGGGAGTTCATGAAGACGTACTGGTCGCTGTCCTTTGCCAGACCCTGGCTCTTGTAGGAGCGGGGTAAGGAGCTGTACGAATAGCAGCTGGGCTTGGGGGGCTCGCTGGACCCATGCCCCGAAGGGGCAAAAAAGAAGTCTGGAGGGGTGAGGGAGGGAGCCTGGGGCCCGTGCTGGGGGTCCCGAGGGGACATATTGATATAGTCGCCGTTACTCAGCCTCCCGTCTGAGCTCTCCACCGACAGCTTGGAGCCGCACCACATCCGCATGTACCCGCTATCATCGGGGGAGCTCTCCCCGGGTGAGCTGGTCTTGTAGCTGCTCCCGTTCCCGGGGGACCCACCACCCACCCCCGCCCGGGGCTGCAAGATCTGCTTGGGGGCGGACACGCTGGTGGGGCTCATGGGCATGTAGTCATCCCCGCCCCGGCTTCCCTGCCCTAAGCCCGCGGCCACACCGGGGGTCATGGGCATGTAGCCGTCATCATCTCCCCCTCCTCCTCCTCCCCCTGCCGGCGGCCCCAGGTTGGTGCTGCTGCTGCCGGAGCTGCGGTGAGAGCCGATCTCGATGTCCCCGTAGTCCTCGGGGTAGGGGGTGTAGGTCACTTTGGGAGATGCCCCGGCTTGGCAGGAGGGGAAGAGGCGGCCGGCGCTACCGGCGAAGGTGGCGCGCATCAGGGTGTACTCGTCGAGGGAGGCGGAGGAGACCTGCGGCGGGGCGGGCCGCTGCCGGCACGGGGTGGTGAGGGAGTAGGTTCGCTTCCGATGGCCCCGGTCGGCCGCGGCGTCGGGACAGGGCCGGTAGCAGAGGCGGCCGCTCGGGGGCCGCTCCATCGCCATGTAGCCGTACAGGTCGGTGCCGCCCCCGGGGTCCCGCACCGGGGGGGTCTCGGCCACCGACTCCGGCGTGTTGCTGCGGTTACTGGCGGTGGAGGAGGAGGAGAAGGGGCGCAGGTCGCCGCCAGGGCTGGAGCCGTACTCGTCGAAGGACATGAAGCCGGCGTCGCTGGGGGAGCCCGAGACGGAGGCGCTGCCGCTGGACGGGCGCTGCGGGTGATGCGGGTGGGCAGGCTCGGAGCCGAGGCCGCTGCTGGAGGAGAGGCTGATGGGGCTGGTAGCGGAGGGGGGCGAGTGGGACGCGGGCATGGACATGGAGCGGCTGCTCTGCAGGCCGCCGCCGGCCAGCACCGGCAGCAGCTTCCCTGCCTGGCGGCCCCCGCCGCCGCTGCTGAGCGTGTGCGAGCGGCTGAGGGGGGTCCGCACGGGGCCCGGGCTCATAGGGCTGCCGGCCACCGAGCCCACCCGGCAGCCGTCGCCCTCGCTTGCCGTCCGCACTCGGCACGGCGTGCACTTGGTGCCGGCGCCGGCAGCGAGGCTGTCGGTGCGGGAGCGGCGGAGGAGGCCGGTCTGGCTGGGAGGCAGGTTGACCAGGTGGTGGTGCCGGCGGCCGGGCACGGTGATGGGGTGGGTGGCGGAGGCGCCGCTGCCGCCGGGGCCGGCGGCCCCCCCGGAGGAAGAGGAGGACGAGGACTGGCTCTTGCTGCGGGGCCGGAACTCGTAGAGCTCCTTCAGCGCCTTCATGGCCTCCAGGATGGTCTCGTGGATGTTCTGGGCCACCACCGAGTCGTCCGCCTGCATCCAGAGCTCGCCGGGGCCGGTGGCCGCCGAGCGCCCCACCTCGATGAAGAAGAAGCTGTCGGAGTGGCCGCAGCGGCGGATGTTCATTAGCTGCAGCGTGACCGAGGGCAGCTCGCAGTTCAGACGCACGAACCCGATGGTGCGGGCCGAGAGGCACAGCCGGTGCACGCCGGTAAGGTTTTTGCTCTGCCCCAAGCCCTTGGGCTTCAGCGTCACCTGCCAGACCTCCCGGTAGGCAGCGGCGGCCGGGGTGATCAGCCCGTAGTTGAGGTCCTCGCCGGCGGCGGCCAGCGAGGCGGCGGCGGCGCTGCAGGAGGCGGAGAAGGGGGAAGCGAGGTGGCGGTGGGGAGACCCCTGGCACGCCGCCGCCTTGCCCTCGTTGAGCAGGTCGGTGAAAGCCCGGTACCAGCCCTCCTGCTCCTGCTCGTTTTCAGCCGCCACGGCGAAGTACTCGTCCTTGGTGTAGAGGGCGATGAGGTACTTGTGCTTGGCGTCCGCCCGCTTGTTGATGTTGAGGCAGGAGTCCAGCGCGATCACCCGCTTGGGCGCCCCAGACTTGTTCCTCCATTTCTTCTCGCTCTCGTAGTACTCCAGCCGGGCGCCCCCCGCCTCCTCCCCGCCACCGGGGCCCCGGAGCACGAAGAAGCGCTTGTGGCCGTGCTTCTGCTTGCGCAGGTACCCGCACTTCCTCACGCCCTGGTTGTTGTTGTTGTTGTTGTTCAGGTTGGGGCCGGGCGGGGAGCTCAGGGGGGGCAGTAGCCCCAGCACGGCGGGACTCGCCATCCCCGACCCCGCGGCGGGAGCGCCGCCCGGCTCCTCTCGCTGCTGCCGCCGCCGCTGGCGAGCGGGGCTGGGGGCTGAGCGCCGCCGGGAGAAGAAATGAGGGTGAAGCGGGAAAAAAAAATAAAGTTATTCCTCCGCAGGAAGAGCGCAGCTTCCCGGAGCCGCAGCGACGTCCTCCGCCGTCGCCTCTAGGCAGCGGCTGCTGCTGCCGGCGGCCGCCCGGCGTCCTCCCCGGCTCCGGTACCGGCGACGCCGCTGCCGCTCTCCGATCGCTGCTGCTGGTGCCGCCGCGGCTGCTGCCGGCGCCGGCGGGAGTTTCGCCGTAAGTAACACATCGCGCACCGAGTGCCCCAACTAAAGAGCAAAACAACACGTGACCGCCGCCTTACCGAGACGCTCACACACCGAGACGAGGCGGAGCGCGGTCGCCGCCGGCACCGCCCCGCATTGGTCGTCGCGCCTCGCGAAAGACGGCCGCGACCGCCAATGGGTCGGCGGGGCGGGCCCTCTGGCGCGAAGAGGCGCTACGCCATTGGACGGCGGGAGCCTCGCCCCCCCCGCCCCTTCCCGCCCCTCCGCGGCGGCCGCGTTCCCGCCCACAGCCTCCGGCCCCCCTCGGGCGCCGCGGGAACCGCCTCCTTCCCCCCCCCCCCCTCCCCGCGCGGTTGCTGTCCCCGCACACAGCCCGAAGCGTGCCGGCGGCCCGGCCACGGCGGGGAGAGCCGATACGCTCGGCGAGCCCCAGTGCTGTCCCTCGACATCAGTCGTAGCCACGGCGGGCGGGATACGGAGGTCGGGGAAGGAGTCGCGGGCGGGGGGCACCGGCGTAGCTCGCCGCGGCCATCAGGTGCTTCCCCCCCCGCCACTTTCGCGGAGCTTCCGGGCGTGCGTGTGCGCCAGCCTTCCCCCCCCGCACACCCACACACACGCGTGTGTGCGTCAGCCCTCCTCGCACACGCACGCACGGCGGCTCCCCCCCGCCCCGGGGCTGCACGCGCACTCCTCCACCTGGTGTGTCAGCCCGCGCCTACGCGCAGCGGCCGTCCCCACGCGCCCCCCCGGTTCGCGCGCCACCATTTCGACCCCAGCGCGCGTGGGCCGAAACACTCGGGGAGTCGCCGTCCTGTCCCCCGTGTGCCCACCCCCCCCCCCCCTCGCCGATTCTCCCGGCTGCTCCCGCCCCCCCGCAGCGATTATTGACGTGCGGCGAGGAAATGCCACCTAGGGACGGGGCGGGGGGGGCGGGGGTGGGGGGAGGAAGGGAGCCGTGTTACTCGGTTTTAATTAAATAAATTAATTTATCCGCGCGTTTTGCGTTAGCGGTGAATGAGGGCAGCGTCCGCGCGTTCCCTCTGGAAACCAACCCTGCCCCGCCGGGGCAATCACAGCAAGGCGAGGCAATTACGGAACAAGCGGCGGACACGGGGAGGGAGGGGAAGCGCGGCCCCCCCTTTCGCCTCACACACACACACACGCCCCCTCCCAGGGCTGCCCTTTTTACCCCCCCGCCGCCACCACCCGCTCGTTAACGCGGCATGCCGGGGGGGCAGGAGGCGTCTCGGTTGTTTACCGGGGACCGCCGCCCCCGGGGATCAATGGGCGCCTTTCTCTCCCTGCCGCCGGAGGGAGGTGAATGGCGGAGGGAGGGAGGGAGGGAGGGAGGGGGGGGGGGCGGGCGGGGAAGGGGCCCCGGCCGGGGTGGGCGGCAGGAGGGGAGGAGGGGGGGGGGCTCGCCAGTCCCCATTTCACCGTGTGCGGCGGGAGCGGGGGAAGGAAGGGGGAGCGGAGGGGGCCCGGGAGGGGGGATGCGAGGCGGGGATGCCCGGCCCATCGCCCACCGCCGGTGAGGGTAAGCGGCGTCGAGCGCGGCGTCGTGCGGGGAGGGCAGCGATCATAAAAGTCGGGGGATGAAGGCAAAAGGCTGTGCGGAAAATGTCCAGCCCAGCCTGTTTCTAATCGCAGCCACATCTCCTCCCGCCCCTAGAAGCGGCGGGGGGAAGCCTCCCTTTGCACATGCCTGGGAGGAAAAGTGAGGTTGGGGTCACGCAAACAGCCATCCCTGCGTTTGCCGTTCTCTCCCTTGGATGCCGTCGGGACAGCGCTTTCATTTGTCGGGAGCTGCGACGGAGCTGAAGCAGCCGCTGTTGCGTGTAAAACCGAAGAAAACAAAAATAACAAAAACAAACAACGCGCCCCCCCCCCCCCAAAAAAAAAAAACCCTCAAACAAACAAACACCGATAAACGCACCAAAACCAGAAAGAAGGAAAAAAAGACGAAAGCGATGGGGCGCTCTAAGCTGCCACCGTGCGGGGCCATGGCGGGGGCCGGGCGCTCCCCGTGTTCCCGCAGGCGATGGGAGGAGGCGGTGGCGGGGCCGTCCGCACCGCCGCCGCCGCACAGCTCCGCTCCCCCTTCCCCGAAATTCTCCCCGGTTTGGGTCATAATAACGTATTTAGAAATCAACAGCTGTAACTGGGACGGAGGTGGGAGGGGGGGAAGGCGGGAGTGGTTGGAAAAGCCCACTTCACTGTAAATACCGGTACGCTGCAATAAAGCAGCTTTTGAAGAAAGACCTCTCCCTTCGTTTTGCGGGGAAATACTAACATTTACATATAAGGTAGCAGTTACCTGGGGTTTTCTGTTTTGGTTTGGTTTGGTTTTTATGGTGGGGGTGTGGAGGCAGAGAAGTAATTGGAGATCTGAGGCACCGACCTCTCTACAGGAGCAAGAAGAGGGTGCCTGCAACGCGCAACTGGTTGGGTGCGTAACCTTGGGCAGGGTACCTGTGACCTTTCTGTGTCTCTGTGGCTGCCCTCACTGAAAACGATGCTTACCATCTGTACTGTCCCGGTAATTCAATTTCTGTGTCTAGAGAAAATGCGTAGAACCGACAGTTGTAAATTTAAATTAAATGTAATGATTGCATAACAGATCTTAATGAGGAAAGTTTCATATGAAAACTCGGGAATAGTTGTTTTTCTGCCTATGACTGTAACAGGTGAGACTATCCACTGTGCTCACACTACCGAAGACATAAAAGGAGTTAGTTATCTGAACAATTTCTTTCAATTTTGAGCGATCTGGGCCCGTAAACACCAAGAGGAACCTTTTGTCTGGAAACCCCTTGGAAATTTGGAAAGATTTTTCCAGATACTTATGAAATATGCTGGGTGACCTTCAGCAAGAATTCTTAGGTCTGACATGTAAAAGTGATGAATATTGATTCATCTTCTTGGTATTTCCGTATATGTTATTCTTGAATATGTGGGCAATACATACTTGATAAACTGACTATAGCAGCAGAACTAAGTTTGCAAACAATTTTTGTGAGAAAGGCATTAACATAGACTAGAATTCAATGTTGAAGTTCGTGGTTTTTATTTTTGTATTGGCATTGATATAAGGAGCATCTTTAGCAGGTCATTTTTAGCAGTGACCAATTCACAAGTATTATTCTTCCGTAATTATGTTTGGGATTTGGTTTTTAATGCATAACTGGGATATAGAGCACAAAAAGTGGGACTCAGGTGTGCATAAAATTCAGGTTAAAAAGTACTATTGTTTCATGACTGGCACCCTAGAATGAATGACCCTAGTTTACATAGGTCATCTGATTCAGAGTTTCCTCTGAACTCCTCTGAATTGCTTTCCAAAACTATATCCCTTCTGGAAATCTTCCTCAGTTATTTCAGTGTAATTACAGGGGCATTTAATTAAAATAAATGCACTAACACCACTCATCCATCCCACCTCTCAGCTACAGGTCACTGTTTCTGCAGGCTGGCATGTCTTATGCTTCAGCTATTCCTATGTGTCGTGTAGCATTAATTTCTGAAATAAGTGGGTTTTCAATGACACAGTGGGCTGTGAATTTGGACATGCTCTCGTTTCGCCAAATAATTTCAGGCAGAACGTAGGGGCGAGCAAATAGGGACAGCAGCATCTTCAGTAACTGCAGTAGATTTGCCAGAGGATGTTTGGTTAAATCATCTCTGTAGAATAATTCCATCACGATGAAAGAAAAAATCATCTTGTTTTACCTCTCCCATTCCTTTTCTTGTCATATCACCCTGCCTCATCTCTTTCACCACATTCATCTTCTAGTTTGATTCTGCTGGGAATGCTTTGCTAATATACAAAGTAGACTAAAAATAGTGCTAATATTAGCATCTTTCCTGCCTGCTAAATTATGCTTTTGCCAGTATACCTTGCTTCAGCCTTATTCCTTCTTATTCCTTCTCCTTATTCCTCCAGAAATAAACTGTGCTGGGTAATGGTCAGATTTATCAAAATATACTATCTCTGTGAGGGGCGTCCTTCTATCCACTCCGAACTGGCAGACATGTCTAGAAAACTATAGATCTTGCTTATGAAAATAACAAAGTTTAGTTTAGATAGAGCAAATACAGTTTTGTTGGCACTGAACCCTAGAAATTTCACGTTTCCGTGCTTCAAGTACTTGGGTTTCCTTAGCTATATGTAAAATAAAATAAAAAAATAAAGTGCTATTATTTAATTTATGTATAAACAGATTTAAACTCTATGTCTAATTGCTGAGCTATATGGATGGATGATAAACAGAGGCCAGCAACTCTGTTTTTGCAGGCAATGAGCTTCTTAAGACACCAGTGAATTTTACGTGGGAAGACTGTTTACCTGAAGAGTTTTAAGTGGTCGAATAAAATTATTACCTCTAGGGGCATCCATGTGGAAGCTTGATTCTACAAGCCCAATGCACACAGGATCCAGCTGTTTTTTAGGGGGTTTTCCCCCCTCACACACAAGGGGGATTGGAGCACCAGGTACTATGAATATGTAGCTATATTTAAATACTGCCCAAAGTAACAGCCAGGCTACTCAGAAAACACTTTTTGAGAGGCTGGATGGTTGAATTTCAAAATTTGTCACATCCTCTAAAAATACATTTTTGTTTGTTCTTAGTCTAAATCTCATTTTGAAATACCTTTCAGGCTAAGGAGTAACAGTTGAAAGGGATGTGCTGGATGTTTGGCTTGGCCGTTGCCTTCTACCTGTTGCCAGGATCGCTGAGTAGTGAAGCCATGGGAAAAAAAGTGTAGAGAAAGATTATGTGCGTCAGCAACACTTTCTTACACTATCAAGAGTGCAGTTATCTGTTCCAACAAAATAGAGTGATTTATATTTTGATGTCCTTGAACTTCTACACAAACAGGTGAAGTCAGTTTATTCCCTTGTACATTTATTTGCATACTTCTGATACAGTGTCATTCCGGTTATACATTTCATAACCTTACTGTAAAAGGACATGAACTCTCATCAGCTTCTTTCTCTCTAACCTTTCTCAGCTCCTTTGAGTGCTAATGTACCATGACTGTGCTACCACCCAGTTGTGAAGTCTGTGTTATTTAGAAGGGAGGACGGGATGTCTTTCCAGATAGTTTTATAAAATAGTTTGTCGATACTACTCATTTAGTAACTCCTAACAGCATGTAGCAAGAGTAACGCTAAGGGGTACAGTTGCCCTATGTCCTTAAATAAGAATTTTCTGCCAATTCTTATTTTTTTTCCTCTTGGTCCTGTGAAAACAATTATGGATGGCTTTGTACATGAGTGAAAGATACGCAGAAATCAGACACTGAAAATACATATTTCGTAAGCAAAGATCACTTGCTTGAGTGAATATTGCACCCACAGATTTCCAGAGAATTCCAGGTTAAATAAATTTGGGTTATAGTTATGCAACTCTGTGCATCTTCAGTAATTCTTGAAACTAATAATTTTGTTATTTTAAATATATATTGAAACAACGGCGATGTTACTAGCTTGCACGTTCTTATACGGGAGGGAAATAAAGCTGAGGAAAACCTGGAGCGCACCTTATTTCCAGTTTATTAATTTTTTTTGACAAAGACTTGGGGTATTTTCCTGCGTTCTGAGCATTTCTTTCTCTAAATTTGCGTTCGGAGCGGCAAGCTGAGAACGCCGCAGCCCGCGGGCAGGCCGGTACGTCGGGGGCATTTTGGATAAAACCACCGGAGTTCTTGCAGTCCAGAAAAGGGAGACGATTCTTCTTGCGACAGGTGCACCCGAAAGAAGCCGTTTCGGGAACAAGCCTGGGTTCAGCAGCGGGTCCCCAGGAGGAACGGGGCGCCGGGGAGGGGGTGTCCTCAGTCCCCATCCCCCTCTCCCCCTCTCTCCCTCCCCTTATCCCGCCACCGCGGCGAAACCTCCGGTTCCCCCTCCCGGTGGGCTCCGCGCGTTTGCCGTCTCCCGTGGAAATCGCCGCCTTTGCTAACAAAAAAAACTCCCCGGTGGGGGGGGGCAAATCCCGGGAACGGGGAGGAGAGGGGGGGACGGGACAGGACGGGGCGGGGACGGCGGGCGCCGCGCTCGCGCGTGCTGCCACCCGCTGGTCGCGCGCTCCCGCCGGTCCCCGGGGGCCCGGCTCCGGGCCGTGCGCGCGCACCGGTGCGGGGGCGGCTCCGGTCCGGGGGGCGGGAAAGTGGGAGCGAGATGTTGGGAGCGGGGAGAGCAATAGTCCCCGCGGTCCCTTCCGAGAGGCGGGTGTCAGTAAATGCCTTTTAAATTATGGTTTGGTTTGGTTTCCTTTTTTCCTTTTTTTTTTTTTTTTTTTTTTTTTTTTGGCGGGAAATGCTGTATTCGATTCTTTCTGGAGTGGTGGCGGATCTGAAAAAACGCTGTTGTTTATTTAAAGGAAGAAACCCGATAGATTGTAACCAGTCGCGTTTTCTGGAAAAAAAACCAAACAACAACAACAAAAAAAAAACCAAACACCAAAAAAAGGGTTCGTGAAGCGACAGAGCCAAGTATTTTCAAACAATGGGTCTACAGCCCGCTTTCTTTGTTTTCTTTTTCTTTTTAAAAGGTATTTTGTAATGGACCTATCTGACCTGCACGGATAGCTGGGTGAGATATGGGCTCCTTCAGGGCATTTCTGCTCAAGATACAATTCAATATTTCTTTGATGCAATATTTACAGAAAGTTTGCAAAGGCCTATTTGCCCGAACACAATAGGACTCCCACAGAAAAGGGGGTGTTTTATGCTCTGCTTTTTCCAAGTCTCTTCCTTTCCAAGGAACGTTCTATTTGAAAATCTATTCGCTTACTTTTTTTTTCTCCCCTAGGCGCGTTGCTCCAGCCTCTCTTTCTCATTGTTTCTTCCTGCTCTTGGAGGCCGTTCCCCAGCAAAACAACCCCAGGCATTCTGCTTTTCCCTCCGCCCTGCAATTCATTTGGCTGTTTGTCTTTGTTTTAGATGGCCTTTGCATCTCCTTTAGGTGCTAACTCTTTATCCTCTACCCCTTTTTTCCCCTCCCCCTTTTTTTTTTAAAGAAAAAAACCCCAAACTTCACAAGGGAGCCGGACTTCCTCTTTTATCTAAATATCAGGATAATTTTCCTAACAGCGGGGGTAATGCAGTCCTGGAGTAAATTGTCAAGGGATTTTTATAGAGTCCCCATCACTGGAGCATTTTAAGCTGCGCAAATATTTATCGAGAATGACACAAATACAGTTGTCCTGACTCAGGGCGGTGTGATAGTCTAGATGATCTCATGTTTACTTCCAGTCCTGTTTTATTGGATTTCTATGATATATACACCTTATAAATAGCCCCAGGATTGTTACTGCTGAAAGGGGAAAAACAGTCTTCTCTTTCCTTTTATTTTTTTTGTGTCTTTTCAGTCTCTTTGATTGTGCAAAATAAAGAGTAATAAAACTGTGATTATGAGTCGTCTCTTATTTCTGGGGATTAGCTATTGGTGCAATTCTTGCTCCTGCAAAACATTTGCTGGTTTAATTTGTGCAAGCGCAGGATCACCAGGGAGATCAAGAGACATTTGGAGAAATAGGGTCACTACAGAGGAAAATCTTGCCCGCTTTTCTTCAGCGTACCCCTTCGGTGGAAGTTTTATGCGAATAAAATGAGGAAGGCTTGCCCTCAGAATGGGCCGACTGCTTTCAAGGAGAATTATCATCTATCTGCATTATTTAGACAGCGTCTGGGAAACTCACTGGAGCCTCAGGCTCCCATTGTGCTGGACATTGTGTAGATGAGTAATTAATGGTGGGCCTCCTTCTGTTTTGTTTAATGTATATATTGTACATACACAATGAATTGAGGAAGATTGCTGATGTGGGGAGTCAGATGGGAGAAAGGCTATTCTGCAGTCCCACGAACGGTGTGGCTGACACGCAGCGGCTCCGACTTGCCACTGCCTGACTGATGGACAGTGCAGGCATGCTCAGCATTTAAAAACAAAATGAAAAGCATCAACCTTCCATGTTTTGGTGGGTTCATATGGACAGAGAAAGCACAAACGGCAACACGTGCTGAAGAAAAAGGTGGAGTGACATTCTCTACATTTTTGGAAGCATATTTCTTCAAATGTGGCTTAGATGCAACTATTAATTTCAGAGACATTAAGCATCACAAGAAAGTGAGTATGAAACTGTTGGCACTAGAAAATTATGCAGTTTCATGTGCATAGTGAAGTTGAATAAAACCTTCTCCCAACTGATGGGCATCATGGCTCAAACATCACATCCACTGGTACAGACTGTCATGGATGGCTGGACTGTGGGGCAAAAAAAAAAGGAGTATGTCCCAGATCCTTGTTGCAGAAAGCACTACAGTGATAAGAAGCAATTTATATGTCTAAATAATAATAATAACTTGCTAAAAAAAATTACTGTCAAGTAATTTCCACAGAAAAGAAAAAAAAATGATTCATGCATGTTGTGTTGAGTGCTCACGGACACAGAACAAAATGGCCACTTAATGTTAATAAAATATTCATGTGAACATTACATTTTCATTACTGAAGTGGGTGACCACAAAATCAAATACAAGAGTGTGCTTTCAGTTAAACTACTGATTGAGCAAGGGGATGGCACTTGTAACAGGAGAATGAGGTAATCATGGTAAACAAACACATTTTTAGTTTCATCTGTTGCCTTTAATCATACAATAAGGGAATGTTTCTGGGTTCCTTGCTTCATTCCTTCTCTTTTGAGAGACTTCTTGCTGACTTGTAGAATCTTTCAAGGCTACGGAAGTAGATTTTTCAGAGGTGAACAACTCCAAACACAGATGTTGCAAGAGTTGCTGTCACCTCTCGAAAGCAGCTGCCATGGAAGTGGATCAGTGAGCTGAGTTTCATCCCACTACCTTGTGGTGGCCAAACCAAAGCAAACCGTTTCTTCAGCAGGAGTTGTATAAGGAACTGGAGGAAGTCTCAGAAATGAAGCCTTCCAGGAGCATCTTTTTATTACACTCCCCAGTGAGCTGAAAAGGCCTTTCATTTCTGATCCAAAGCATTCCGAGTTTATTTTCTATCAAAAACATCTTCTGTCCTGACTAACTCGGATCTGATGAGGGATCCCTTGGCTGCACCGTAACTTGGCCTCTGCTTTACTTTTCCCAGCTGATGTATCTACTCCACAGTTTTGTCTGTGACAATTTCCTGAGAAGGTGTCCCTCTTGGAGACAAAATGACCTTCTTTGCTTTGTTTAGAAATGCATAAGCACAACAAATGTGCTGAACGTATGATGGTATCACAGCCGTATAAATTACGCCGATGCGATTTATTGATTGTGGAAAGATCAGATAGTTTTAAAGTCAATGGCTGGCTGTCAAGTTGTTAATTGAACATTTGCTGAAAAATACCTATGGGTAAGGGATCTAAATATTCTTGCAGGATAATCAAGTTTAAAATCAACAGTTATCTGCCACCCTCCTGTGTCGGCTATATTTAAAAAAATACCAATAAGTTGAAAATTACACTCCCCAAAACATTCACTCTTAGACATGCTTGTGTTACCAATCCTTTCGACTGATAATACTGAAACAATTTTACAGTCCAATTTAATGGCTTGTTGATTTTAGTTGCTTTTTCACTTTCAGCTGGGAAAAGGAAATAGGTTCTTCAGTTTCTCACTTTTGAAAGCTGTCTGTAATTAATTTTGATTTACTTTTTCCACGTGCACATTCAACTTTTTAACCACACTGCATGCACACATCAAATTAATGTATTACTTCAAAAGATATCTTGCTTCCAGGTGGATTTCAATAATTTAAAAAATCTTAGAATCTTAGAAACCATTCCCTCTGGGTTGTTTCAGCAAGTCTTACAACAGTTGATGGCGCTTCCTTCTTTTTTGAAAACAGTCCTACAGAGCTGACATTATTTTGTCTCAAGTTCATTCATTTCAGTAAAATAATTTCACTCATAAATTTTTTGATGCTGTATAAACCAGGGCTATTTTGCAATTTTGCATAAACTCATCAGCTAAGACGTGATGTTATATATGTAGAAAACAATCACAATCCACAAGACCTATTTTCTCTCAATAGATGCATTTTATTTTAGTGGTTTTTTATTTGGTTTTTTTTTCACCTTTTCTCAGGCTTAACAAGTTGGTTAAGAATATATATTCACAGTTCAAGTTATATTTGTTATAGTAGTATGGATTTTAAAGAAAACTGAAAGGAGATCAGTGATCTGATGTCCCCTGCAGTGCAAACAACTTGTGATCAAACTAGATTATAATATTTAATTCTTCCTATACCGGCCTCAAGTGTCCAGTAAGTTATACTCATAAGTGATGGGATAAGTGAAGAGATGCTGTAAACTCAGCTTGGTTGAGTCTCCCTGCATATTTGGTGAGGTGGTGTTCATCTCAGCTAAGCATAGCTGTCTAAGAGTTGGATGACTAACGCGTTTTAGCCTCTAGAGTTCCCAAAAAGTGATGGAGAGTTATTCATCCTTTCTTCAGGTAGATCTGAAGTCTAGCAGGGAGTATATTCACGATATAGTGAGTCTGGGTTTGTGTTCCTGTTAATATTGGGAGAGGTAATATGTAGCTATATGATGTAGGTGCTTCTGAAAACACTGATTAAGACATTAACTTTGTATGAGAAACTTATGCCTGGTCAGATACGATCTACTCTCAGCACTCGCCTTCATGCCAGTTAGGGCATCTTTAGAGCTTCTGTAGGCAGCATGAAACCCTAAGGCCAGCATGGGCTCAATATTGTGTGCTTTGCTCATTTAACAAAAATATTCAACTTATTTTAAATGAAGGGTTTATGTTCTTTTGTGTGCAGCTCCGGTATTAATGGTCACAGAACTATCGCCTAAGAGAGGTATGATATATTTCCATTAGAAAATAACTGTCTCTTTTCATTTTCTGTAAATGGACTCTAAGAGCTATCTTACACTTGCCCTCCCCTCACTCCCCCCAAAAAAAGATGGCCAAGAGGAATGCATGCATTCGTTTGCTTTCCTGTTTGGATACAATGTGACCACTTTGGAATTTTTCGGAAAAGGTCAGGAAACGTTTTAAGCATTATGGGGCAAAACCCTGATGAATTTGCTGAAAATCAGAAAACTGGAAGACTTTGGTATTTTAAAGTTGCTCATTGCTCCCTGAGAGCTGTGTGACAGCTGTGGGACAGACACTTAGCCAGAAAGGGAAGCCAGGGGGGAGCAAAGTGGAGACATTTCATTTTTCTCCCTCTCCCTCCTCACAGACAGTCTGTTGATGATGCTAGAGAAAGAATGAAGACACCAGCTGTTGGCTTATTGTTTTAGAAAGGGCAGAGTTACAGGCTATTTAGAAGAGGAATTGAAAACAGGAGCCCACAGTATCCTTAGTGTGGTGGTAGAGATGCTGAGGTGCAGGGATGTTATTCATCAGTCCTTTGTTTATAACGTATCCATTTTATCCCTTTTTATCTGTTCTGATCTTCACATTCCACAGCAATGTCAGTGATTATTAGATGAGGTGATTTTTTGTCTCCTGCAGACTCCCAGCTCCTGTGTCTGTCCTGCCTCACGTTTGTTTCTCAGTTCCCAGGCTGACGAATCTCATGCCCTTACCATGAGACTTATACATTTGCTTCTGCCTGACACTTCTCTCTGTTTGGCCCACATCTTCTCCCTTTTTGCTGCAGGCTCTTCTGCTCCATAAATGGATGTACTAGCTGCAGCTGATTGACAGACTTCTGGTTTTGCTGATCAGATGTGTCAATTCAGAGAGGAAAGGCTGTAAGGTAGTGAGTCACCAAAGATACTTGGCACCCTTAGGTGTGTGGAGGTGTATGCCCATGTTGCAGGACATCTGCCTCACAACATGACCTGATGAACCAGTCTGATTCCTCGTCACGTTATCAGCCATTACTACTGTCTTATCCACAGGCTTTGAGTAATACCAACAGATATGTATCTCCCCACTTCTCTTCAGCTTCAGCTCTGCTTCCCTACAGCAGCCTACATAACCCTACCAGGTTAGCAAAGGCCAAGCAGTTTCTTCAAACTTCAGGTTTCGCTCTGTACAGAAATGAGGCCTAAACACTGAGTGGCCCCCTTCTCCTGCTCCCTGGTTTCCACCTGAAACCTGAGCCCTGGAGACTGGACTGGAGAATACTAAGAGGTCAGGGGCTTGGGGCTGGCTGCGTGTAATCTGCTATAGCTTCTCAAGTCAGCATCAAACTGCTTTTGTATATTCTTTGGCCTTTTCAAACTGTGAGTGGGGTGACACATGCAGAGATTCTTTATCATCCTTCCCTTCTAAAACATTCCAGGAATGGAAAAAAAAGAGTGGAAAATTAGTGTCTTTCTGTGATTCTCCTGGAGAAGACACTGCTGGAGGAAGAGAGGAAATTGAGGTTAAGGGTGGACAGATGGCTCTGTCCTACCGTGCCGATGATGACTGCCCCAGAGGGAGCCAGGGGAGAACTTCACCTCTCACACAGCAAATCCCTGGGGAGCAGGAGAGAGGAAAATACGCAGTACACTGTCAGGATGGGTTTCCCATTAAAAGCTTCAGAAATTTCAGGACTGTCTGGAGCTTCTTGATTAACTGAGACTTGCTTTGTGCTTACTAAAATAAATAAATAAATAAACCCTAACCCCCAAACAAAAACACCACAAAAGCTACCAAAGTTGTGCAATCATATTTACAAATAATGTAGTCAAAGTCTTGTTTCCCCAAACACAGCAAGGAGCAACTCCCCACTGTTCTTCTGTGCCTTGTTTATTCAGATGAGCATAACCCTTGCTAACCATTGCTCCATCCACTCTGTTTGCAATATATCCCGGAAAAATTGCTCTATTCAGGTAGGTCAAAACAGAGTAAAATGTATTTGTAGGGTCGTCGCTGTCATTGTTTCTGCCTTTCTTTATTTTGTCTGACCAACATACCTGTTAGAAGATCGCCTCTGACCCCTTCTGGAGTGTAACTATGGATCACATTAGCCAACTTCATGCTCTTTTACACTAAAAAAAATGACCATCAATCATTGCCTTCCCAATTTTTTAAGACCCATCACACTCCTCAGTCATGCAAGTGTAATCTATGTGTCCTACTCCCACAATAGATAGCCTTGAATTGGCCATATTAACAACCACATTGTTTCTGCTTACCTATAAAGCCATCTAAATCACTTCATGCTTGTAATCTGTCCTCATAATTCCACTCATTTTTTTCGTTTGCATAATTTAGAGGTACTACTGGAATTTGGCTTATGTTTTTTTCTCATGCCATAGGTAAAAACATTAAATAACAGTGTTTCAGACGTGAAGGGATCTCTGTAGCATCACAATGTCAATACTTGGTAACTTTTAGTTAACAATTCCACATTGAATTTCAGAGTTGCACAGTTTAGTCTCATTTAATTTATGTTTTCTTGGTTTTGTTCTCATGCTAGTATTTTGATCAAGGTGTCATGTGGTGTCATTGCTTAACAGAAGTCTGGACAGCATAATTTGGTCAGCATAGTTACCTTTATTAAACAAATCAAATAATCAAAATTCTTATCTCGTAAAAGTACTATGCAGTTTGTTTAGCTTAACCCGTTTTGCATAAAGTCGTGTTGACTGGCAGTAATTACGTTACTGGGTTTTATTTCCTTGTGGACAGAGTCCCATATCAGCTGTTCCATTCTTTCACACGGAAGCAAGGTCAGGTTAACTCATCTACAGTTACCCTGATCATCCTGTTTACACTGTTGAAATAATCAACATGGCATTAGATTTTTCCAGGCCTCTTGGACTTCTCCAGTATGCCAAAGCTTTTTGCCAATGAGCAGCAGTACAAGATTCCTTTTAAAAGCTTTAAATCAAGTTTTCTGGTCCTGCCAATCAAAAAAAAAACAAACAAAAAAAAAGGAGTCTTGTACTGCTGCTCATTGGCAAAAAGATACACTTTCTAAATGCAAACCAGAAATATTCGATGAATGCTTTTTCCTTTCCACAGCTAGCAATGGAACTATGTCATCACTAGGACTTTTATTGTCCTGAATAGTCCTACAGAAGTTCAGAATAAGCTAAAGACATGTTCTTATTGTCTTTATCCCTATATTTTCATAGGTATATTTATTTTGCATACCAAAATACTGCATTTATTAATGTATGAAATTTATTAATATGTATGTCTGTCTGTTAGCTTTCAGGTTTTTTTAACTAAAATTATTATCTATAATTGTCTTTTAAGCAGTCTATTATTATGTGTATATACACATATATGTATATATACATTAATACAATGATATACTGCTCTATGAACTAATTATAATACACATACTAGTCAGCACTGAATTCTGCGAACACATCTTTAATCAGATCACTGCTCGATACTTCTCGGCAAGTGTTAGTTGTAACTCTAGTGAGCAATCACTTTCACAAGTCAGAATGAAGGATACTGAGGTATTATAACATGTTCTCCTTTGTGAAGTTTTAGATCTAGGGCATTGTGGGAAACATGGAACAAGAGGTTGAGCACACACCATTGTATTTTCTAATAATGCCTTTTTATAGAGGCAATGTTTCTTTCTTTATAGATATTTGTTCTTGATCACAAAAGTTACATGGGGTGGAAATCATCTTACCTTACTTGATTACACAGATATTCACATCTAAGCTAGCGATTCCCTAAGGTGGCCATGCCTCCGTCCATAGAGAAAACCAGATATTTTAGAGCTCAATGAATCTGACCTATTTTAGATGCCTACATTGGGATGGTATGAATCATGTCTTAAATTGCTTTTTCTCTTTTTTTTTTTTTTTTTTTCCCTCCACAGACAATAAAAGGAGCCTGGGGTGATTAGTGCTGATCCAGTTCTTTGCACTGCAGACTTCTACATCTGGTCATCCATACTGCATTTTTCTTTCCTAACTGATTAAAAAAAAAAAAAAAAAGTTGGTTATACAATCATGAGAAAAAGAAGCAGCTGAGCATCTGAATCTTCAAGATACAGAAATTGTTTAAAACCATTCATTTTCTTTACAAAATTGAAAGCTAGGCTATGATTCTATGAGAGTTTTAAAAGTATTTTTAGTTAAATTTGATGAAAGAACTTCAAATTCTTAACTAAACAGCTTTATAATGAGGTAATGATTGTAAGTAGATATTTGAGGTTGCTGTATATTGAATGAATCAGACTAAATAAATCAAGACAGCATTCTATAATTCACTTAACTGTTATTTAAATTCATTTAATGTCTTTCTATTTGCTTCACCTAAATTTTTTTTTTTATTTTTACTAAATTTGAAAATGTTAATATTTAAGTTTTTAGGTATTTAAAATGCGTTCAAAACTTAAAGTTTAAAATTAATTTGTTTCTTCCTAGAATAAAACCGCAATGGCATGGATGTTCCACGAGAGAGCTGTCTGAAGAGATATGTTGAAACTGATTTCAAATAAATTGTCTGTGCCTACCAATCAATTTGGCAAAAGATTTCCGCATGCTAACTTGGTGCAAATATCTAGCTGGGTACGTAGATTGCTTCAAAAAGACTAACTAGTGGGTGAAGAAATTCCTCTGCATTTGAGAATTCTGCTCTAGTGACGCAGAGATAGGAAATCCTCAAAAGCAACTGGGTATTTTAACACAGGTTTTTTAAATTGGCTCTTGGACTCACTAAAATGCTTTTGATAATCGTCAATACAGCTATTAAACTTGTAATTTGAACAAACAGTACTTTTCCTGGATCACCAGGTGGGAGACTTCTAGAAATAACAATACATCACCAATGAAGTTTAAGTGAAAATCCAGTGTTAGAAAATACCTTTCTACAGATGATATTTGTTTGTTTTCTCTATGGATTGAAAAATAATTCAAATAAAATTATTTAACGCATTTGAAATATTGACCATTTTACCTCTTGTTATGCAGACTATCCCAAAAAAACCCGTGGACAAGCCAAAAGTTTCTCTCTGCCTGTTACCATGGATCAGAAATCATGGCATGCAGGCCTTTAAATGAATTCCCCAAAGGCTTAACCATGCACAGGATCAGAGGTTCTTGTTGAGAATGTATCTCTAACAACCAAGTACTTAAAACAAGCAACAGGTCTTAAGATGTATCATTTGTTACAAATTATACAGCTATGCCAGATACTTGAATACCTCTCATATCTTTTGAAACATAAAGCTTTATGCCAAGGCATAACCACCTATCAGAGTTGTGCAGATCTCAAAAGTAATTGAGTTTGTTGGTGCACTTGCAAAGTACAAAATTGTTCTGTACTAGAACAGCTGCATTGGCTGATTGTTGTTAGTTGATTCTGTAGGTATTGTCTGTACTTACACTGGAGCCTTCATGTGCTAATATGTTTATGATCACACTGTCTCTTGCAATGAGTATAGTGAGAACAAGTGCCTCTAAGAATTAATGCCTGGCCATGTCTTATAAAGACATATTCCTTTATATCTAATATACAGCTTTTCTACCATAACAGATGATTTGTCAAAATATATATGCATCGTCACTTTACACAGTCTTCAAGAAGACTTTTGCGCATCTGTATGACCTCCATGATTAGCTGGAGTGCCCCCACCTTGCACAGTTAGGAACATTCAAGGCGTATTACGTGCATCATGGTATCTGGTCACTTTTGGTTCCGTCACCCAAATAACATATTCCTGACTGGGTTGACTGTGAGTAGATCACCACAAATTCACAGCAGTTCTTAAATTCATGTCTATGATAGATAGCAAGATGCCCATCCATCTCTGATTCCATAACACATATGGCTTCCATACTAATGTCATCTTCTTTGAAGAGCTAGTGTCTAACTTAACTATTGGTTATTGAAAGGTGAGACTGAATTTTCTTTTCTGAAGACCTACAGTAGAAGCAAGGCACTTTTTTTAAGGCTGGGTTGGATGGGGCTTTGAGCAACCTGGTCTAGTGGGAGGTGTCCCTGCCCATGGCAGGGGGATTGGAACTAGATGATTTTTAAGGTCCCTTCCAACCCAAACCATTCTGTGATTCTGTGATTCTACAATTCAGTGATTCTATGAACTTTAGAGTTGAACATTAGAGTCCCTCAACGTCCAAGACCGCAGTCTCACTTCTTGTGACTGTAAAACAACTCTCAGATGAAGTTTGCTGCACAGCTCTTCATCATTGTTACCTTTCTCTCCCATTTTGCCATTTAGTCCAGAATCAGGGATATCCAAGGGGGTAATCCTGTGGGGCCTAATGAGTAGAAGGCAAGTTTATTGTAACATCAGGTACAGGACAGAGAAAATGATAGAATGAATTTTCTGGCTTATTTTCATTATGCCTTCAGCTTTGGACTGAATCGTTACAAAATAAATCACCCAACTCTGACTACACAAGTATTTTAATATCTACAAAGATTGTCAGCATTTTTCATCTTTGGTGGCTGCAGAATCCCGTTTATTTAACAGATCACTTTGTATTGACCTACGGGTATTAGAAAAGAAATCTTCAGGCAAAGATAGTACTCTATTTTGGAGTGGATATTGCACAATTAGGGAAAGAGCAATATTTTATTATTCTTGGCACAGAGGCTATTTCTTGGGCAATGACTACCTGTTCCTTTCAATCTTTCCCACCGATGCCACATTGCAGCAACCATGGCCGCAGGTGCCTACACTGGATGAACACCTGTCCGAGAATGAACACCTGTCCACCTTGCGAGAATGAAAGGAAATGGCATGTTTACTGATTTTGTAGACACAACACAGCAGAGTGGTAAAAAAATGGACAAGAAGAAGGTTAAATTTAGCATGATTAAGAGGAGAGGAAGATGGGCATGACCCTTCAGAAACAGTTTTTTGCAGGAGACAGAGAGGAAGTTAAGTCTAAATATGCTTTTTTTTCAAAGACAAAACCCCTCTGTGTGTGTGTGTGTCAGCCTTTTTCTAACAATATATCTACTGAGGTAGCACCTTTTAACAGCAGTTTGCAGGCACAAGTTTGTCCTTCCACATTCCACATTACAAAGCAACAAATAAAATAGAAATAGTGTGACATGCCATGAATTCATTCACCTGCCCAAAGGGATAGTGTATTTCTACAGTTCCACAGAATATTTTCCCACACTCTCCTGCCCTAACTAACTTATATATTCTGAAGTGATTTTTGTAGCATTTCTTGATTATATAAAAAGCTTTGCAGAACTCAGTGACATCCGTGTGTATGATATATTAAAACCCTTCCTGTATTGAAATTGCCTTACTCCTACCCTAAGAGGGCATCTGTTTTGTTCACAAATCTACACTCACTCCACATTTGAATTTTAGGGCATCCATGACTATTGTCTTTCTGATCAGATAGAGGAGTGCAGCGTTACTACTTTTCTCACTACTCAAAATGCCTCAGTGTTTACTTCACTGTGAAAGAATCTGCATAACACAGAGGAAATAATTTTCATGAAAGGCAGATATTGCCAATCAAGCATCCAGTTTTTCAGTGTTAATGCACAATTTAGAATTGCCCCACTTGGCTGGGTATAAATGAGCCTCTCTTCAGTTCAGCATCCAGTGAAAGGCTTCATAAACAGGGGAAACATGGGTGTATGGGTATGCTCAGTCTTTTAGACAGACAAGAATAATCATGGAACTATTGTTTTCTATATTTGCCCTATAAAGAAAAAAAAAAAGCAAAGCATGAAAAAGCCCAGATTTTCTAAAAATGTAGTTTTCTTGGACCTACCCATCACATCATTCTAATAAGTGTCCCACTCTCATCATCTGTGTTTGCTACACCATAGAGAAAAGCTGCCTTCTGTAAGATGTGATCTTAAGTCAGAACAGCCTTATTGGCCACGTTAATGATCTAAAGACAATTATGTACTTTCACATACTTAAATTCATCAATAAATGCCTGTGCTAACTCATATAAGCCAGGCAGTTTTTCAGTTGTTGCACGTAACTCCTCCACAATAATCCTGTCCGTTTTTCCTACGGATTTCTCTCTGCAGAAATGGTTACCAAATGTGAACGGCAAGCCTTTGGATGAAAGTGGATGAGTATGTTTCATTGTGCCAAGATAAATTCTTATGACATGTTCCATTCTTACAGTTGTGGGGCAGTTTCTCCATTCAAGGCTTTCAAAAATTAATATTCCTAAACCCTGTTGAAATTGCAGGCTGGCTCTGTTCTGCATCACTACTGAGCTTCACCACTTCATGCATTAGTTTAGTCAGTTGTCTCTGCTCAGCTTCATCTGTGCACATGCCCTTGTCCCTAAAGATACACAAATAGTACCTAGAACTTCCCAGTGGTCTTTAGTGGTTCTTGCCTGATGCCTTTGAAAATGAAGCTCACTTCGAATGTTGTCAAGAAATGAGAGGTATCATGGGAAATACTCCACTACCTTTCACAATGAGCAGCATGGGAAAAGGCAGAGGGGCAAAGCAATAAACTGTGGAATCTTCCAAGAATGCAAAACAGCAGTGTTGTAACAGCTGTGTAGACATAGTGATTCCAGAGCACTGTGTAGACATGATTATTCCAAGTGCAAATTGCATCACCAAGGATAACAAAACACTCTGGACATACTGCTCCCTGTCTCAGAGGACTTGTCGTATATACAGACGTCCACAGCGAATTTCAGTTGTATGTAGAGTTTAGGTCTCTCTGATAAACTTTGTTCTGGGTGGAGGGTGAACTACAGAATTGCATCTGAGGTAACACAAAAGCAGATTATAAAGACTAGGTCTTTGCTGCTAAAAAAAAAATTTACAATATTTTTGCATAAAAAACACTTCTTGTATATGTCAGATATGCCAAACTGGAAACACAGCCGAGTGCTGGATACTTTAATTTTACCACAAGGTTAATTCAGCAAGGTCAGCTCTGTCGTCTTGCCTGAGACTGACCTTGGAAAATTTGCCTCAGCAAAAAATTAAAGCACCTTATCTTGACTACGTTTTTAGCACAGGAGAACTGACGCATGTTGATTTCTCTGAGGTTAAAAAATAAATTAGCTAATCTTTTTAGCAGTAAAGGCCAAATCAATAGAGTCATCTGTGTTGGGGTATCTCTGCAAAACTATGTGTTACCTATGTTCTTCTATGTGCTCACTATTGCACTAGGACATGATTAGTAACCATGGTATAGCCACAGCTTTGTATTGTTGTGGCTGCTGGTGGCTTTATGCAGGACTAGCTTTGAGATCAGCATAGTGTAAAATAAGGTAGATGTGAATTTGAATGGACATAGAGGTTGGTTTAAACAAGTACTTTGGCAGCTATACAAAGGTCCAGTGAGGTGCTTTGTCTTGCATCCTTTTTATTCTGGTAAAAGACCGAGGGGAAACCCACACATCACAGCAGAAAAGTGGTACAGCTTCTTTTGCACTTCTGCACTGGTGTATGTTACATAGGTAAGGCACTTTTCTTGCTCGTACAGGCTCTCCCTGCCTTAAAAGGGCTTGCTGGGAAGGCGATTCTGACAAATTTTTCCTGTCATGGATTTGGCCCCAACGTTGCACCAGAGCAAACTTTGGTGTGTACACTTCTATGACAGAGTAAGAATGATTTTTCCCATTTATTCTGAATATATTACTGACAGGTTGAAAATTAAAAATGTCCTTCTGTACCAAGAAGTTAGATAACATGGACAGGCGCTACAGTAACTATACTGGTTTCAAAGCTAATTAAATTTACCTCAGTGCAGCTTTACCCCATAGACAAACCTAGAAGTGCCAACCCCATCAATCATTGCCTCATTCACCTCCCTGACCTATCTTTAAAACTCGAAAAAAAGCTGATCAGCTCCTCTCCATTTCAATTTTGTGCTCCCCAGCCTGAAGATCTTTTTAAGTCCTAGCTTCTGGCATGATGCCTTCCAGTCACTGGTTGGACTCTGCAGTGGCAGCTGCTAGCAGAAAATCCTCCTATTCAAGAGATGACCTTATGTGCTCCAAACTCTGCTTTCTCATTCTGCTCAAATCGCTTCTCCGTGTTCAATGCCTGCACTAACACCGTGATGCAGATAGACAGGTTGCAAGTGTTCTGGAGCAAAAGGTATTATTTAAGAGGTAAGAGATTCTATATTTTAAATTCAAGATGAGGGAGAGACAGTCTTTTTACTGAAAGAAGTTAACAAAATTTCACACAGAGCATCCATATTTTATTCTGAAGTCAATGCTACAATATCCGTCCTGATTCTCTTATGAAAGATCCACTGTAAAATCCTGTAATGCCTTGTGAATAATTTTAGTGATTCACTCCCATGCAAACCTCTTATTTTCCAATGCAAATATTGCATAAGGGTAGCACAGTACTCTTAAACATGAACAAGACATAAACCAATTTCATTCAGATTATGTTTGTGTCATAAATAAGGCTCTGTATCCACTCAGTTCAAATCGGCCTCCTTAAGCAGGCTTGCACTCGTTAAATCCTGTCTATGACCTCAGGCAGCCTGCTCTAAATGCAAGACTCTTGCATGTGAAGAGAGGAGCTTGGAAAATAACACTGAACTGAGCTAAGGCTAAATCTATTTGGATTCATTACATCTATGACCAGACTGTCTTTGTAAATAACACTTATTTACATATATTTTAAGAACCGTCGAGTTTGCATATGGAAAACAGAATCACGAGAATATGAAAAACTCATTCAAGTTTAGGTGACCCACAGTCACTAAAAAAAAACCCCGGCTGGTTATACCTTCATATTTTACAGAAAATACCCAGTCAGTGCATGCCTACTGAAATCACTACATTTCTTCTGTCCCTATTTTTCCACACCATTCTTTTTTTGTTTTCTGCTCATCATACTAGCTTGAGTAGACTTTACATATGCAGTTAACTGTGTGTGCATGTATGTCTAAAACAACTACTATCACTGAGTGAGAAGGCAGCATCCAGACACACTTTGATGCTTTTTCTTTTTTTTAAAGAACTTTAGGAATTTTCCAGCAGCACAAAGTATGAGAAAGCAAAAAAAGGTTATGTACAGAGAGGTGATTGTTTTTTAGCAAATGTCTTCAGATAGTTTTCCTCACTAAAGCATACCTGTAAGGTAACAGCTTTTCTAGATGCTAACTTGATTTCACTCCTGTTTGAAAAGGTTCAGTTCTGTCAGCTGTTTAATTTTTAAATGCAGGTTTTTTTTCTCTACTGTAGAATTACCTTGGGAGCCCAAATAAGGTGCTATAGCTAGAAATCTTCCATGGTAGTGCTGCCACAATTAAGGGATTTGACTCATGCTCACACAGGACTCTGACTCAGGAGCAAGAATGGATTATGCTGGCGTGGCTGTAATGCTCCTGCTCACAGTCATCTATTTTGGTCTAGCTTTCTCCCATCTTTTGGGTTTACTCACTCCACTGCAAGATGGGCTAGGCTTTTTTTGGGAAGCAGCCATAACCCAAAAGTTTTTAAGCCTGTCAAAATAAACCAGCACTGATATTCGGTACTTTAATTCACGGCCATTAGCAACTCCATTCATAACTTATTCACCCCAAAGTAAAGGTGGGAATGGAGAATTGCGTATGGGAAATGCTCTCTCTTGCCCAATGTTGGTCACTCTTACTCCCCAGTTTAAGATTGTGGACATGCATCCTCTTCCAGGTCCGTCTGTGGTGTCTGAAGTTATTATCATCCATAGCCATGTATTGGCAGGTTGTGTTAACCAAGCTAGTTTTGCCTAAGAAAGATTAAAGGAGATAATGGGGGAAAACAGAGGGGTGCCTCTCCTGAGAGGATCTAGGAGATTAAAACATTACCAGAGTGTGCTGCTGTTTGCAAAACCAAGTCCATTATAAGCAATGCTGTGAACTGTGCAACAACCACTCAGCCAAAAAACCACCTCCTAGCTCAGAGTTCGGTGGATCAAATGCAAGCCCACACGTTACCACGTCAGTCCAAAACCTGACGCTCTGGGTTTTTTTTATTATTCTTTTTTATTTAGCTCATATGTATAAAATGTTTTTGCTGATCTCACGGACTCTCTTGTATACAAGCTGAGGACCATTCACATGTTCTGTACTGCCATTCTCCTGAGGTGGCTGTAACCTTGGTCAGGGAAATAAGGAGGGGTGGAGGAACAAACAGCTACAGGTGACAACCTCTTTAGGTGCTACAGTTTAGTTGTCATCCTTCTAAATTTTCAATGGCAAGAACAGGATCCAACGGACATCACGTGACTCTGTAGAGTTCCTAAATCACACTGCACAGTTAGCGTGCAAGCTCTACCCTCTGCTTTTGCTAGAGAGTGGAGCTTTTGTGTAGGACATACTTAAACTGGTGCTGATAAACCAATTTGAATTACCTTGGCCCAAGGGCTGACACACTGAAACAATGAGATATTTTTTTTTGCTGAGTTTAATAGGTATACATTGCAACTCAAAGTGTAATCTTAGACAAGTCAGAATTTATTCCTACAATCTAGAATCAAGAGTAAATTGGTAACTAAGGTAATACTTCTTACTGGGAAAGGTAATATATGAACAGGATGGATTAAATTGCCAGGGAAGATGAACTAGATCAGGGTCTCTAGAAAATGTCGGTTTAAATTTTGTTCCGTGCCTTGCTTTCCAGTAATTTACTAAGAAATAGAGTTTTTATGCTACTGATCTTCCTATGAGAACATACCAACCTTCTCACAAAGAACATTCATTAAAGCTGTTGTGCTGGTCAGGCCTTGAAAGAGGAAGACCGAAGAGGTAAGAAAATACATGTGATCACCGTGTGAAGGCAATCTGATTGTCCAGGTCACCACACATACCATTTGTTTGCCACATGAGGTGCTGGAGACCAAGCCTCAGGCTCTTCAATGCTGAATTAATCCTCAAAAAAGAGTTAAGCAAAAGGCTATTTCCCTCATGAACAACAGCAAGCGAACTGCGTAAAGATGCCTTGAAGTAGGGTGCCACCAAGAAACCTGTGGTGATTCACGCTGGAACAATTTAAGCAGGTAGTGCCCTCTCCATGGTGGTTGCCACATGTGCCGCAAAAAGCAGTGTGTTTGCTTCCCAGCCATGCCAACACACAATCCAAAGCGTTAGGTTTAACTGGGGTTGATGGCCATTTAGGGTAGCCTGCCAAGCTTGAGGCTGTGGCAGCTGAAGAGCAGACACGGTGCCTGCTCTTGCAGGTTTACAAACGGACAATGATTTCTTCCAGAAGAGCAGAGCAGCCAGCAGGAGCAACGTACCATTCTAAGTTGCCCCAACTGTGCTTTTTCCCTAAAGCATTCTTTTATTTGCTGTTGTATTTCGGCTCATATCACATACTTTTTTTTTTTCCAAATGATACTGTGTAAACACGGCTACTGCTATTGCAGTAGGTGAGGCCATACCCAAGCAAGAACATGGGTCTGGTACTCTGCTCTCAGTGTAACCATAGCAATGTGAAGCCGTGCATCTGAGAGGCAACAGAAGATATATTAATATCTTCTTCCCAAGGAGTGAGTTGATGCAACGCGAAGTACAGTAAGCCTAGTGTCCGTTATGCAATGTTTTGACTGGGAAACACCAGGGGAATAACCACTGCTATGAAAAAAATGTTTCTGGAGACCATCCATGGTTACTCTGTTGACTAACTAGTGGCCAAATCTGAGTTGACGTATTTAACATTTTTCAGGTGGTTTCTCTCTTCTTCATTACGAAGAGTGCTCCCTGCCGAGTTGCCTGCATAGGAACAGCACATATTTGTTCACTTTAGAGAAAGCAGTGGCAGCATTCCTTAAAACACAGGCAGACAAAAAAACCCATGACAAATCTTCTTAAACTATCAGGTAGGTTTCACAGAATCATAGAACAGTTCAGGCTGGAAAAGACCCTTGGGATCATCGAGTCCAACCATTAACCCTACACTACAAGTTCGCCTCTAAACCACATCACCCAACACCACAAATGTTTCAATCAACTAAGTTCAACCAACACACAAGTTTCAATCAACTAATTTATTTCAATTCAGTCTGATGGACTGGCAGCCTGTGAAGACGAATAAAAGACTGTTCTGGCAGAGGTCCTATTAACCTTCAGGAGAAGGGCTCACCAATGCCTCAGAACTCAAGTTTGAAACTCCTCTCATGATTAGAGAAAGTTACTGTTACCACATCAAAGGCACAGTATCATAACCAGTTTAAGCCAGTTTGAAAATCATGACCACTGACAGAGCAAGTTCTTCCCCCTCGCCCTTGCCCTTGGCCGCACGCGCCTGCTGTACCTGCCATGCTGGCACACAAGGTGACATGGATCAATTTACTGATCTTATTAAATACCAATCTTACAAAAAAATACAAGGTGATGCTTCAGCTGGATCTGAGGGGGAGACGTGAATGCATCGTCAGGACAAAATTCCCACTTTTGGGAACAGGACAGTCTTAGATCACTATCCCAACAGAACAACTGACTGGTGTCTTTGTACTCAAAGAAATCTGGTTTGCCTGTGGTTAAAAGTTCTTCTGAACATTTTGGAAAAAAAAAAAAAAGAAGACTCCATGGATTCAAGCTGCTTTTTAGGAACTCTATGCTTTCTAATATAGCAATTAGAGAACTTGTAAAATTTTCCAAAACATTACTGAAATTCTAAATATTTTAAGTCTTGGAATATTTATGATGTTCCACAACAACAAATGCTATACCTTCTCCTTATTATATCACACAGGGAAAGAGTTGTACTTTAAATTAGTTGTGGGCCCATGATCATAACTGTTGAACTATTCAGAAAAAAAACAAAATAGCATTTAGGCTTATTTTTATGCATGTGTGCTGGCTTTGTGCTAATCATCAGCAATTAACTTATGCAATTAATAATTGTTAAACTACTCTCAGATCAATATTGAGTTCCTAATTGTATTGATAATTCTTACATCCAGCATATTCGGTGCCAGAAGAGTACTTCTTTATCACTGATAGATCTGAATTCCATAACAGAGTTAGCTAAGTTAGGAGTTAGGCTTGTTCTTTTGGTCCTGAATAAGATTGTCCAAAAATATATTAAATCAATAATATATTGCTCAAAGGTATCATTACTTCACAAGGAAAAATGTTTAAATAGGTTTTAATTACTATTTTACTGTCTGAACATTGTTCAGATTCTAATCTATTAGTCATTGTTGCACTTAATACTCTTTGTTCTGTGGCTCAGAAACTTTTAGAACATATAGTCTACTTGTGTACGTGAATTTGAGTTCATTTTCCTCGCTGTGAAAACTGGCAGTATAAACATGGGAACAGACAACCTGCCTGTGTCTTCCTGTCACGATCCTCTACCATCACAAAAACCTCATCATGATTCTGAAGTAATACCAGCACAAATTTTACATTGACATTCTTCTTCAAAAGAGTTTAGGTTATTAATTCAACTTATCCCTATTAGAATATTGTTCCAGAGCCTTATTTTTCCAATGGTTCTGATAACTGTTTGATTTCATGAAATGACGAATTGCGACACATCATCCCGTTTCACGGGGAAGACATTGCAGTGTTTATGTTTTCTGCAATAAAAACTATGAATTCCAGTTACAAGAGAATTTTAGATGTTTAGTTACAAAAGAGTTGTAGCAATAGCAAGACCTCAATTTCTTAACTCAGGCTGAAAGATAATGCATTCATCATCAGCTTTTTTTTATTGTTATACCTCTGTAATAAATTTAAACAACTTGTGTTTTTTTCAAAACAATGCACTCCATCTAAATTGCACCAAGTTATCTCTGTTGAAAAGCAATTCAGCTGCAGTATAGCAACTAATGTCAGAGATATTCTCTTTCCTAATATGAAGCTGAGTTTTTCACTGGTAAATCATAATTTGCATGGATCACTGATGGCATAATGGGGACTTACATTTCAAATTGACTTTAAAATTAGTTATTTCCTTTACACTTTCAATCATTTAATAACTAAGCACTTAAATCTTCAAGTGATCATTTGTAATTCATTGTCCTTCCTTTTCAGTACTTTAAAAGAAATAATTAGAAAGCTATCTTCTTTGTGGCTCCTTTAATTTTAAAATAATACCTATTATTATGTGTGTAATCAAAAGTAGAGTGGGATCATTTTAAATATATAAAATTAAAATGAAATCGTATCTCATAGGTCAAATAAATTAATAAAATAAACACTATTTTTGCAAAAAGCTTCCTTAAAATTACTCTAGAATAAAAATCATATTCTCAGTTTTTTGTTTGTAGTTTTTTCTGTAACTTGTATTAGAAATATATACATATGCTTTATAGGTTATTTTTGTCTTATTAACAAGAATGCTACTATAGACTACAGAAAAAGAGATAAGTTTAATAAATATTAGAAATATAAAAAAAAATTAAAAATCTTTTTGAGTTATAAAGCTAGGAGAAATTGCAATTTCACATTTATGAAATGGACACATTTTGTTGGAAATATGTTCTAGTTTCAAAATGAATGCAAAATGATTTTTTAATATAATTAGCATACATACTTGCAAAGGTTCAGATAAAATTAGAATTCAGTCAAGATGGAAAACTACTTAAAATGCACTAAAAGGGACCCACAATTAAAGACTGGAAGGGGGTTAGGAACAATAGTGGGAATACATAATTCAAAATGTCATTCAGTAGTCTACTTTGGAATAATATTAGTTATACACTGATTTTCCTCTTTGGCAACTCAGAACATACGTTGGCTCAAAACAGGAAAATAAAAGTGCTTCACATCATTCTGTCTCGGAGGGTAGCAAAAATTGGAACATTTTCTGACCATTTCAGGAGAGAGTCCTCTCAAGTCAAATAAGACTGCTCTCTTTCACCTGTTTTTCACTCAAAAAACCATAATTCACCTATGCACAAAATTCAGTGCAGATTTCTTAAAGTCCTCAACATATCTGACACATCATTTTAGCTCATTAAGTGAGAAGTAATGCAGCTTAACATGTTTCAGTTGTGTTGAAACAGAGGAAAACCAAAACCAGGAAAAAAAAAAGTAGAGAAAGTAAGTTAAATGAATGCATTATAGAAATTCCAGGTCTTTTCAGGAGACAAAAAACAGTGCAGTTAACTTACTCTTGGCTTGGAGTTTTATTCAGATTTTTTTCCTTGAGGCCCTCAAAGAAGAAGATTTGAAAACGAGAAAGAAACACACTGTGGAATAGCTACAAAATATAGCAGAAGGGACAGTAGATGTGGCATGAATGGTTACAGAAAACTGGCATGTAGTGACGGAAGAGTCAATTGACAAGAGCAAAGGTCAGCATAAAAGATATCAGAATTAAGGCCCTGAGGCGTGGAGAAAAATGAATAATCATAAACAACATTGTTCACTTAGTTTTGATTTATAGCTGCTGTATCACGAATTTCAGTTACAGTTAGCTGCATAAGAAAATATTTCAATCCAGACCTTGCCAGTAAAGGAAAATCTTATTTTCAAAACATGTCAGAAAGAGAGTGTTAGGAAACGTAGGGCTGATGAGTAGCTGTAGTGTTGTTAAAATTAATCTAATCTGATGTATTCTCTAAGTCTAATAATCATTTACTTCGTTGTTGCACTCTCAAAAGCCGAAATAAAAAATGAACTAACCAAAACTACATTTAAGAAAGGCGAGTTCAAACCCCTCCAACCTTTACATAGCTCCACGCTTTGCCTCGTATTCTCAATTGGCAATCAAGTTACTTGTATATTGACAGCAAGTGGGTGACTGACCGTTAACTTTCCTGGATGCTATCAGGCATTGAAAACACCTTGAATCTTAACTAGTGTCGTCAGGTACCAACATTTGAGAGCTCTTTAGTTTCTCACAACCATTCCACATTCAGTTGCTCTGCAGCCACACGTAGTTGTTCAAGCAGCTGTTCTGGCCAGAGATGGTCCTTCCTCAGCTCATTATTTATGCCTTTTACCCCTAGCTTATCAAAGAGGTAGCTCTGAAGGTTTGCTCTGTTTGAACTGACTTTGGCAGAAGTTAAAGAGCACTCACAGAAGTCCTTCTGCAGACAGTGTTGCAATAGTGATACACCAAGCCCTGCTGGCCCAGTAGCACCATAAAACCCAGAACAAGTTGCCCGTTTAAAGGCTGAAGTTTACATTGTGCGTATGGGATCAACTTAATAATTTAATAAATTAGCAAAGGAATGTAAATGCAAGTAGATAATGACTGAGAGGTTTATACAGAAGCTTTTGTCTTCGCTTTTGCAAACCTGTAAAGAGATGAGAACATAGTGAGTGTCGTTACATGTTTTGGACATTGAACAGGTAGGACACACCTCACAGACCTTCGGAAAGATATAAGACAAATCCCAGCATTTAGAAAGTGTTTCTTCAGCAGACTGATGTGGTTGGGCCCGCTGGGACTTGGAGACATGTTTACTGGAAAATACATGAACTTAAGATCTTTACACTTTCGAGCTGCTCAGCATCACCTCTCTATGAAATACCACTCCTGTGGCAAAACAAATCATGTGACTACTCTTCAACCACGGCAGTGCAAAGCCACTTAAACTAATTTAAGACAGTTTTTCACTGTAGCAAATGAGGCACATTCATGTGGTCAGTTCTAACATTGCTGGATGCTAACCTCCAGTAAAGCTTTTTGACAACCAATATTGACAACTCTTTAAATCAGGCCATTGAAACTCAGTACTGGTTATCCAGTCTACAAACGATCACTTCCTGTGGGTGTCTGCAGATGTGCTAAAACCAGAAATGTCTTAGCAGCAGCTGAAAGCCGAGAAAGAACTTCAGCACTTCCACCTCTACTTTTACAAATACCAGAGACGACAAATGGAAGCCACCTTGCCTTTTATTAAGGTGGCTTCTAAGGGCATAGGAACATTGGGCATGAAGGAGTTATCTTTGATAATATCTCCTTTGGTCAGCTCCTTTACTTACTGATTTGTTTTCAGCACTGATTATAAGATGTTGTAGACCTGTTTAGTGTAAGCAGGTAGCAAAGTATTTACCAGATCAGGGAGACAAACCTATGTGTTTAGTGAATGAAGGAAAAAATGAAAGGACTAGCATAAACCTACTATCTTGAGTTGCTGTTAGAAAATAAAATGCAGAACTTCACCTACCATGAAAATTTTATAGAATGAATATTAATGTTATGAAGAGAAGTAGGGTGGATTTGCATTATGTATTTGCCTTGTCCCTGGAGCGCAGAGACTGACACAGACTTGTGACTGCATTAACTATAGGCAAAATTTAATTGAAGATGATTGATTGTTGAGCATTCTGTTAATTAACCTCTTCATTCTATATTTTCCTACAGAATCTGAAATGTCCTTTCAAAGTAAGGTTTTGAATTTAACCATCAAAAATTGTAGACATGATCTTCATTCACAAAAGATGCCTTCTAATAGCAAAAGGAAAAAGAAAAGAATGGATGACAAATATCATACAACTGGATTTGAGCTCAGAAATTTTTTAATGAAAACCCCAAAATATTTAAATCCAGGCTAGTTACTTGTCATTTCAAAGCTAGAAGCTCAATCCTCAGAAGCCCATAAGGAATTTGTCCTGATAATAAAGAGGTAAGCTCTCACAGCTCCATTTTAATAACAAAAAGACACTAAACTAATTTTAAAATATTCATGCTCAGAACAATCTTTCTTCCCCCCCTATCTATGTGCAACCAGCTTTGTTTCCTTTGATCTTTTATTTCTCTCCTTTATCTTGGATTTAATACATGTTAAACCAAAAAAAAAAAATTCTTCATTGGTTCTGCATTATTTGCTAACAGGTTGATGCAATTTCTCATTCTGGCATGATACAAAGATCAGATTTGTGATATGAATGGTTAAAATCATTTGCCCTGGATGAGAAAGGACGCTTATTTCCTAATGCAAAGCAGCCTCTTTTTAAATCATGCACTGTTCTCAAACCAATGCATATAGTATGAAGGAATCTTCTACATACCGTTACATAGGGAAAGAGAGGGGTCAGTACCAGTCACCGTGAGCAACTGTTCTACACCTAATCGAATGTCACTCCATCATTCTCCAGCTGCCCCACAAAGGGTATCTTTGAAGCATCTTGTCAGTGACAGTCTAATGCAGATTTCAGTCCCTTTACTTTATGGAGCAAACCAGATCATGATTCACAGAAAACTAGAAGGAAAACAAGGCAGTTAAAATGATTTACTTGTTTGGGGATGACACACTGTACCGTTCAGATTGAGATTTAGGGCGGGATTAATCTAAACACTGAAGTCATCTCAGCACTGGAGGACTAAGCCAAATTGTTTCTCTGCAATCCCTCAGTGTGTGTCCAGGAAAAGAGATAGACATGACCAGACGGTGATCACCCCATCCTAACACCCGTGTCAGAGGTACTGTGATGAATTGCGTCCTAACGTACCTATCTCTTTTCACTGACTACGGGGGAAGCACAGACTAGACATCTTATTTTATAGGCTAAAATTAGGTGAGATTAAGGCTAGCCAGCTGCTCCAAAGTCAGACAGCATTTATTTTCCTTTTACATACTTCATGGGAGGTGCAGATAGCAGGATCAGGAAGGGATGAACAGAGCTCAGTGCGTGGGTAGTTGTTCAATATTTCTTTTTAGACTCATCTCTCAACATGTGCCCCATTCATTATTTACTGCACACCATCTGAATGCTGCACTGAATAGAGAATCACTCATTTTCTCATGGGCTTTTCCATGCCGCTCTCATTGTAGTACTCTCTTCCTCTGCAAATATTAATGAATTTATCTTCCCGACATCCTGGTGGTATTATTATCTTCCCGTTAAATGTTGTGAGTGAAAATGCTGAAAAAAAGTAAAAACGGTCCTCGAATATTGTTTCCTCCACATAACATGCTTTCCACCTGGATTTTTAAGAGTACTTGGCAATTTTAGGCCTTTGTAAGGTCCAAGTACAGTTCCTGTTCAGTTCTGCAGCAATTATTGGTGCTTAGCATTCAGCTGAGTAGGCTCTAGGTGTTTTAAGATGGATTCCCAGAAAAATGAAGAAAAAAACAGGGACCAAAATGCTTCCATTTGAAGTTCTCTGCCATATTCATGGCATGCTTTACAACATTTGCAACCAAGCAGTTTCAGGCCTTTTTCACGTACTCCCCTTTTTCCTGTACTCCCCTTCCTGGCTGAGAGATCCGTGGCTTTTTGGGCTGCTGGCTGCTACATGCTTCATATATCCTCAGAGATAAATAGCTACAACCCAAGCCATGGCCCAGGCCTCCGGCCACTGGGAACGAGCTCTGTAAGACCTTTCCTAGACAGAGTGACGGGTGTATATGGTACTGGGAACAGAGAGAGCACATCAACAAGTTAAACAATGAGGCACATAAACCAAACTTGAGCATTGGATCCCTGATCGTCGACATTGCTGGCTTTTCTTTTCCTGAAAGAAGTTCTCAGAGGTAATTCTGTTCAGGAACTCCAGGACATCACAGAGATCACAGGATGATGTGCTTCCTGGGCACGGGCACCCATCCTGCTTGAGGAGACGTGCCTGCATGAACCTCTCGGTGCCACTTGGTTTCAGCAGCAGGAGTTGGTCTTTGATCATCTTATTTCACAGAAATCCTCCTCCAGGGCTGTGCAGTGAGAGCTGGCCCTGCTGTAAGACAGAACGACCTGCCAATATTTGGCTGAAGGGTGTGACTCTCCTCTTGCCACCACTCTGCCTGCACAGTGTCAGGGTCGAAATAAATGTATTGAGCAGTACATGCTCTTCTACTACTTTGTTATGAAAATACTGAAAGTAGTGTTGTAGCTGGGATGAGCTAAAGACACAAGAGCAACAGGGTTTGCAGGAAGAAATATCTTTTATTAATAATTAAATAATAAAAAAATCACCTTGCTCTGTAAATCATGCTTGTATTTAAAAACTAAGCTTATTTTTTCTTTGTTAAACAGCCCAAATCCCCTAAAGTATAACGAAATTAAGCCTTTTTTTTTTTTTTCCCCTGAAAGGGTTGCTGCCAGAAAAATGGTTTTGCCAATGCTGCGATTTGTCCAGGTTGTCTAGCAGGGGTATACCAACTGGATAAGTTAGCTTTATTATTTCAGTGAATTTCAATTACTCTATTAAAATAAAACAGACTGTTGCACTTAAAAATAAAAGAAAAAAAGTTACAGGAAAGATTCAGAATAAAAGTCAATACCATGGTCAGATTTTAATTTAATCAAAGTTAAGATAAGCACAAACAGTGCTTAGAAAACCAACGTAAGTCTTGGCTTGCAAATTGATATAAAAATTGAATAGGTTGTTCAGCATTGCCAGGCCAGTGGATTTCCAAAGTTAAATATGGGATTAATCAGAGTCCATTAATCTTTATTTTCCATCTGACCAAACAGAAGGAAATTCTGTTCTATCAGCCTCTCTGATAATTTTTACCATTTACATTTTTTAGTTTGTACAAACCATTTGTGTACTGCTACATTCCTGCTTTTAATTGGAATATTTTCTGTAGAAAATGGTGCAAAAAATAGATTTGACATTGCACTGCTTCTGTCTTCACAAGTTCTTTATCTCCGCACCCATTAGCTGGCTGTTTGCAATATGGATTTATTTCAGTCTGCTTCTTGCACCATCAAGGTCTTTAAATGAAGTTCTGCCCCTGTACATGAAAAGACTTTTTAATTCATAGCTTCACATTATACAGAGATTAACAGCAGAAGGTTATTAACAGTGCAAGGTTATTAAGAGCATGTTTAATATTATTTGAACGATAGCAGAATCCCATGGAATCCCATTTTGGTATAACTTTATTAGTGACAGAAGTATTCAGCTAATTCCATGCTTTTTTCCTAGAATGACCAGTAATGAATTACTGCAAATCAGTATGCATTTTAAGCTCCTTTTCAGCTAGCAGTTAACAATTTTGTGGTCTGTTAGAGGCTACAGTTGTTCAGTGTAAGCACTTAGAAATGAATGCACTCTACCAATGGCAAAGCTAATAATAGTATTACTATTATTTCACAGAAATTTCTTTCTGGTTTATGTATGATCATTGCAGATACATTTGGAAGTTTTTGAGTAGCATTCACCTGGCTAATTTCCTAAACTCTGCTGAGAGCCGAATTCCATCAAGTTGCATTTCAGGCATAATCCAGGGAGGAGGAGGCAAGCGTGGAGGCTCGGTCAGCTAATTTGGTTTATAAGGTGCTAGAGGTGATCATTTCTGGATCTAACTGGGGCTTACAATTAGCCACTCTGAGTTTTGTTGCGAATCCTCAGCAGAAGGTCCTTGCCCCTAGAGCTCAGCTGACACCAGTGATAGCCCAGGAGTGTGCTTCCCCCTGCCTTGCCACAGGAGGCACCCACACAGACACTTAACATGACCAGACCTGTGACTAAGAAACCCTCTCAAGAACCCTCACAACACCTGTGCTGGAGGATGCTTCCACCATCAAACCACATGTCAAGCGTAAACATCTTAAACTGCCACAACTGTTTATAAAGTAATCACAAGTCTAAGCTCTTAATCAGCACCTACGCTGAAAACACCATAGACTTAGAGGAGTCAGCTAATACATTAAGAGCATACACCTACACATACCAAACAAAACTCTTCTTCTCCAAGCCCAGGTAATACTTTCCCTGTAAAGTTTTAGTTTCTATTCTTATTATCCTGTGATTTTCTCACAAATTTCTTGCAAAACCAACCTAGATGCACAAATATGCACTTGTTAAAAACACTTGGTCTAGTTTCCCACTAGAAAAATAGAAGGATAATTTGCTGTTAAGGGATAGACTTACTTTGATTTTGTAACCAGACTACACTTAACCCTAGAAGTCTTGTTTTAACAGCACTTTGTGTATTTAAATTCCCTGCTGTTTCACAGCATCTGTAGCATATCCTGTGGGATGCTCATAGAGATGAGACCCTGGCAGCTATCAGTGCTTTTCAATCTCCATGTCATCCAGCCCTACTCAGATAAGGGCTGTAGTGTAGTTCCAGGCTTCATTTTCTCCGGTGGCAAAACCAATTTAATAGATTTCCACCCTTTCTCATTCCTGTTACTCATTCCCTCCCTTGTACAGCAATTTATCACCTCCTTAGCTGTGCCTGTATTGCAGGACAATGCATGTTCACTGCCATGCTCAAAATTAGATTAGTGAAATAATCTGGATCAAAAAGACTTTTTTTTTTTTTCAGGAGGATTTTTCTTAGCTTAGAACATTTTGCTGTTCTGTTGAGTAATATCTTACCAGTGACTCTGCTGGTAGAATGGAGGAGATAAATATCAGTAAGGGTATGTAAACAAGAAGCTAGAGAGGAAAACATTGTCAGAGGAAAAATTGTTCATGAACCTCCATCCTCAATGTTGTATGTTTTAGTTCCTCCAGAACTCGTGTTTTCTATGATATGGAACCCCTGCAGTGCAAAGAAAACTTGAAAACAAATTAGTCATAACTATGAAATCCACAGATATCACAGAGCTCTGAAAATCCACAGGATATTTTGAAAATTTTATTGAGACAAGAAAAGTGTTATTTGGTTCCTAATTTTATTGTCTATTCAGCCTCCTACCTGGCTTCTGAATTTGCAGCTCTCTAAGAGCTAACACTTCACTTTCCATTCACAGAAATATTTTTCTGATTCAGAAGAGGGTTTTGCTCCACTGTCACACACAACCTTTTGTTGCCTGGTTTCTTTTTAGCCTAAGAACGTGAGATAACTGACACAGAAGAGGCAAAAGCTTGAATACATAAGCTGAGACATTTGTGAAATGGACAGTGTTTGTGTGCACAGTCCGTAGGAACAGCCAAAAAGAAATCATTCAGTTCACGGCTGAGACCCCAACAAGCACTGAAAATCCTGGAGGCACCTCGCCTGTAGGCATGGGCAATAGGTACGTAGGACATACCTAATCAGTTCGAGCGGTAATATTTTTAGACTTGCATTGAAGTAGAGATAGTTTTGATAGCAGTTACTTTTCAAAGAAATATCTGGATAGCTCAGGATAAACTGATGCATTACATACTCAGAGTCTTTGAGGCGGCGCAGAAGCCCACCAAAATTATTGAAGGAAGTGGTGAAAAATAGAGACTATTCTAGCCAAAGCATCATACAAGCAGAAATAAAGAGAAAGGCGAGGCCATGGAGATGCCAAACTGGGATGTCAGCCTGTGAGGGGGGTTAGAATCAGCCCGGGTGAGGTAAACCAGGGCCAAAGACAGCCCAGTATGATGGCACAGAGCCGTAGTGATGGGAACAGGCCAATGCTGGCCAGCACGTGGGACCACAGGTGGGTCCAGCTTAATGGGGCCTATGGCCAGACAGGGCAGTGGTCAGCCCTGCTGCTGTGACATCACTGGGGGCTGATAGCCCCAGGGGCTGACCTGGGGCCCTGGACCATGAGCAGGATGAGGAGAGCCTTGGTTTGGGCAGGGACAGGGAGGTCCTTGGTGCCCTCAGCATCATGACAGGCAAGAGAGTCAGATCAACAAATGGTGGGGTGAGGGACGATAATGTCATAAGGTAAGCCTGCCAAAACTTGTTTGCCTTGGGTTAGGTGAGGAAAAATCCTAAACCAGATTTGACAGTTTGCTGAATGCTATTTGTTATGATATTGATGTAGAAGTAAAACATATTCTACACCTCTAAGCCACTGAAAAACAGTCATAGAATTACAACCAATGAACAGCACAATGGAAACAGAAATGTGAAGTAAAAATGTAAAGCCTCATCTTGCTCCGTATGTGAGAGAAGTCTGCTGTATTGTTGAAAACCATCACAGAAAAGATTTTAGAAACAGAAGTCTTGCAAATACGTTTTCATTCAAGCCTGTCTGATCCTGCCTCCTTCCTGCTCCCACTACATTCCTGATTAAAAAAAGAGCAGGGTTTGATGCGTGACTCTCTCATTGCTTGCTTTTCCTTCTTATCTTGTGGACTATTAACACCCAAGGGGAAGATAAATCTTTTGCCCCCTTCTGCTTTATTTTATGAATATGTAAAACTGTTAGGAAAAGAAAAAAAAAAGCAGGTAGAGAGCCAATCAGCTGGTTTTTTCCCTGCCTTGAAAAAATAGTTTTCTCATTTTTTCCGCAAGATTTTCTGAAAGACTGAAGAGCTCTCTGCATCTTTCACAGCAGAGGGATGGGCAGTGGGTGTCACAAGGGCAGTGCCCAGTCATACCTGCCTTGTCTTCTTGTCCCACCCTTGTCTCAGTTGCTGGGTGGCAAAGGAGACTGAGGAACCAGAGACACTTATTCCACTGCTTAAATCAGCTTGTTCCTAACAAATGAGTCCATCTACAAACATCCAAACAGGAGCTCTTCGTCTGTGGAAGTACTGAGATGTGGGAAGGATCTGTTGTGCCTGCTGTACAGCTGCCCATTTTATTGTGCTTTCTTCTGAGTTCTCTCCACTCAAATTCTTTAAAAAAAGAAAATGTAATCTTGCTTTTCTCCGTTATAAACCCCTCTGTACTTTGTCTGGCGATGGTTATGAGAAGTACTTATTCTAAGCTACAAGGTTTAATGTTTTATTTTGAATTTGAGGCAGGAATGGGTCCTCTGCAATTCTCTTGCTGCTACTTTTGGACAGTTTGTATTTTATATGAGGCTGGGTCACATCAAATAACTAAACCCTGCTTTTTCCCTGGTGATAGTTTCTAATTACTGCTTAACCATAAAACTGAATGAGGAATTAGATGGGCACTAGAATGACAGAGAGTTCAACATAAACATTCAAAATGAAAAATAAACTCACCCGGGAGTGGAGGGGAGGAAAACAACAACATATGCAACCCATTTTATAATTCAGGACAGCTTTAAATGTTTCAGCTATTTCTTCAGCTTGGCAGGACTTAGGCAAGAAGAAGGCAGATTACTAGAACTCCCCAGCTTCAGGGTTTGTGTGAAGACAAGGTGATTTATTTTGTTGACTTTCTCTACTGAGCATTACAATCTGATTTATTGATGTATAATTATGATAATGGTTCCATACATCTAATGTAAAAAGTCTTTAATTTCCAGGTATCACTTTCAAGCTGTCATTTCACAATGTGCTGTCCTTAACCGCTTATTCCTGCCTCCCCATATTGTACCACCTCCACAGTTGTGTCAACACAACTGTTTGTGGAACTGCAATCTAAAGTGGATCACTGAACTGATTTGGATTAAAAATAACATTTGCTTTGGAGGGGACAGGGCGTGGGAATGAGCAACTGGGGGCAGAAAAGGGCCGATTGAGATGGGGGGAGGAGAGAATGGGGACTCATTAAACTAGTCTTACCACTGAAGCTGAGCTATTGTGAAACTGCGCATTGATACTCACCTTTTAGCTAGGACAGCCATGCTTTTCACCTAGTATTAATCAAATTAGACACATTGAACTCTCATTCTCATTGCATTTAATACAAACAAGGGATAAATTCCATGAAGAGCTTATGATCCATCATCAGTCAAGATGACATCCATTCCATGTACTGTTCATATTACACCAGATGAGTCAGTAGCAAACAACGCTACTGAAAATGTCTAACCCAGACCTCATGGAGATCAGTGAAGGTACACTTTGCTAAATAAGCAAGAGCCAGGGAGTGAGCTCTAGCCTTGGTCTTAATCATCCCCACAGACGAATTGTTAGTTCACTCCCTGGCTCTGCACTGGCCTGTCATATCTTGCTTGTTCAAGGCAATTCTTATATAAAAAGGGGTAACCTGAAGCAGTGTGGGTACAGGTCACTGGAGACACGTGGAGTTGAAGCCAGTTACTCATTCCTATCCCACTTCTGTTATGCAATATTGAGAGACCTGGCTGCCCTATCTTTGCTTTCAGCAAGCTTTAGGTCAAAACTAGAATGCCAAAACAAGTTATTCATACTTGAATTTCACACAAAGAGATGCAAGCAACACAAATACATTTGTAGCCCCTCTGTATATTTGCTTAAAATAGATCTGGAACTAAAGGAGTTCAGGGACTGAATTAGAAACTGACTCAATGAAAAGATCATTCCTTCATGTAAAAAGTCACCATGATTACCCAGTGATCTGGAATAATAATTTAATGACATCAGTATGTCAAGTAAACAATTCCACAACTAAACACTGGAGTGACCCACATGTAATTCCCTTATTTATAGCACAAGTATCAACCGCACATAAAATTGTAATTAAATATACTAGCTCATTTGCCATAGGTTAATGAAATAGCTGCTAACATCATTGCTAACGTCATCAGTTTGCATAATGCTTTTGTCATATCTAAAAATATTATTTCGTGTATTGATGTCAACTTTCTCCTAATGATCAATCATTTCCCAGATGCCCTATCAATCCACATAAATGAAAAGAGTAAGTAATTTGATAACTTGAAGCAGCAAGGATACAGACTTTTGTTATCAAAACACCCTTGGGACTATGACTAGAAACAAAATGACCATTCAGGAGAAAAAGATATGAGCTTACGTCCTTTTGTGAACAAAATCAACACCAACGAATTATTGTTTCCTAGTTTTCTAGTCATTATTCTTTTACTAGCCATGGACCCACAAATCGTTGTGATTTGCAATCCAGCCTGTTCTGTGCTAGAATGCAACCAGGCACAATATCTAAGTTAACATATCAAAGTCATGGTTAATGGAGGAAAACAAGTCAAGATTTATGATTTCTCTGATTGTGAACACTGTTGATATAGTGGGTAGTGTTTATGGGCAGAGACATCACTTACTTAATTCTGTTTAAGCAAAGGTTATTTTTCAGCAGGGTTATGATTCTCACTGTGGTAGACCAATTAGTTCCCTGTGTCTTATCTTTTGCCGAAAGTGCTATGTAATTCTTCACACTGTGGCTTCTGTACAGAACATCTGACAGTGAATCACCACTCAGAAATAATTAATCACACTTGAATTTACCAGGTGATCTATGGGGGCAATAGATTTCCTTCTTGCACAGGATGCCATGGTGTGTAAGATTTTGCCCTCTGTATCAGAGGCAGAGAAATGTGACTTTGCAAATCCTCCTTCTCATCATGACTATCTATACCGCATTAAGAAAAATCACCACTTTTTTAGCATTATTCCAATTTTACCCACAGGCACTGGACAGGTAAATAAAAAAAACACCAACAGAATTTACAATACTAAACTCACACTGCATTTTTTTTTCAGGGAAATAATTGCCAGATTCTACTTGGATGCAACTTGTGTCATTTTGGAAGAATGAATCTACACTCTCTGACTCAAAGAAGAGCTGCTTACCTACAAGTGCTTCCACGTTTTTATAACATGCAAACAAAACCATAATGGAAAAGAAGATTCAGTGGACAATAGCTCTGTAAGTGTGCTGTATGAGAAGCACAGAGTTCAAAGAGTGTGATGAACCAGGATGACTCTTAGAAATGGAAGAAACAGAGCAGGATAATTTTCCAAATTCTGGAAGAGGAAGACCTGCAGTGTTTAGAGTGACAAGTGGTTTCTTGACCACGGTGTCACACTAAGAAGCATTTATTTGCAAAATTTTGAGTTCCATGCTCAACCTCACAACATAGTGTCACAGCCAATCTTTCAGCAGAGCTGAGGACCTGCTCTCACGCCACATGCACATGCCACAGTGCAGGGTAGCAGGAGGAGAAAGGAAAAAGAGTAACTAAAGCCAGTGTTCTCACTGGCTGCTTTATGTGGTGACACATTTTAAATATACTAATTTTCAGATGCTCACGTTAGGCAAATCAAAAGATGAAAAAACAAGATCTTCTAAAAAATGAGGACCTTTTAATAAGAGTTCAGACTAAACTGCCAGAGACTGACACACAGGAATTCATTAGTCACCAAATAAAAAGAAAGAAAAAAAAAAGAGTATATTTAGCTCTAGGAGTTTGAGTTTTTTAATTCCTAAAGGTAAGGCATGCCAACCAAGGAGTAGAAAGATTATTCTTTATAGATTTTGGTCTGTATCAGGCAAGAAATTTATTTTAATTCACTTTTCTGATATACACATCTAAGTTTCTTCTCACAGGCTTTGAAAAGCTCTGTAGGAAAGTGGTGGGTTCCCTAAACAAAACAACGGAATTAGAACCTGCAAACATTACTGGCAAGCCTGACTAGACATTTTTTAAAGTGATAACTAAAGTCATTGCAGACAGCAGATGAAGTTACTGTGAAATAAATTAACTGTTTTGTGGCAATAGCTGGCAGAAATCATATTCCCTTGTACATGGAAAAACAGAGTGAGAACTATTTCTAAAATACCTAGAAGCTGTGGATTTAAGCCAGCTTTCCAGCAACTTCATAACTAGTAGGATTTATAGAAAGCATAGGATGTCCTGTGTTTCTAAGTTTATAATTCGTGAAGAATCAGCAAGACTGTCCAAATACATATATCTTGCTTCAAAATTTAGCCACAAAGTAATACCACTTGTGTAGATTCAGAGTAAAAGTTACATTTAAAAACTCTAGCATACCGAATGGGGGACCACTATAACTCCTGTTTAGGTAGCAGTGAAAAGCTCAACACAGTTTTATCTATGATTAAGTTCTCAATTTCCCCAGCATGAATCATGAAGCTGAGTAAGCAATTATGTAAGACGTCTTTTGGTCAGCATGGAATGACATAAAATGGGTCATTTTAGTTAGAAAAACTTAGGATCATTTAGTTGCTATGTTGTTTACTCCCAACAGCTTCAGTAAGTACTAAGGGTTTTCTGTATCTCAAAAAGCAGAGTTTATTTTGTTAAAATTATGTTGATAAATTTTATAGGTGGATCACAGCAAGAATCCAGGAAAGGCAGATATCAGGGTTGGACTCTGTTATAGACCATCCAACCGGGATGACGAGGCAGATGAAAGACACTATAAGCAGCTGGGAGAAGTCTCACAATCACTAGCCCTTGTTTTCGTGGGGAACGTCAACTTGCCAGATGTCTGCTGGAAATACAATACAGCAGAGAGGAAATGGTCCAGGAGGTTCCCAGAGCGTGTGGAAGATATTTCCTCACACAGCTGGTGAGGGAGCCAACTAGGGAAGGCTCCTCACTAGACGACTTGTTTGTGAACAGAGAAGGACTTGTGGGTGATGTGATGGTTGTAGACTGTCTTGGGCATAGCGATCATGAAATGATAGAGTTCTCAGTTCTCACTGAAGTGAGGAGGGAGGTCTGCAGAACTGCTACTTTAGACTTCCATCTGGCAGACTTTGGCTTGTTTAGGAGACTGGTTGAGACAGTCCCATGGGAGGCAGTCCTGAAGGGCAAGGCTGGACCTCCAGGAAGGCTGGACGTTCTTCAAGAAGGAACTCGTGAAGACACAGGAGCAGGCCATCCCCATGTGCTGAAAGATGAGCCTGGCTGAACAGAGAGCTTTGGCCGGAACTCAGGAAAAAAAGCAGAGTTTATGACTTTTGGAGAAAGGGACAAGCAACTCAGGAGGACTGCAGGAATGTTGTGAAGTTATGCAGTGAGAGAATCAGACAGGCCAAAGCCTGAGTAGAACTTAATATGGCCACTACTGTAAAAGACAATAAAAAATGTTTCTATAAATACATTAACAACAAAAGGTAGGCTAAGGAGATGGGATCCACCCAAGGGTATTGAGGGAGTTGGCAGAAGTGCTTACCAAACTGCTTTCCATCCTTTACCAGGAGTCCGGACTAACTGAGGAGGTCCCAGTGGACTGGAGGTTAGCAAATATTACACTCGTCTACAAAAAGGGCCAGAAGGAGAAGAATATGGGGAAATATAGGCCTGTCAGTCTGGCCTTGGTGCTGGGGAGGGTTACTATGCAGATCATCTTTAGTGCCATCATGTGGCACATGTAGGACAACCAGGCATTCAGGACCAGTCAGCATTGGTTTATGAGAGGCAGGTCCTGCTTGACTAACCTGATCTTCTATGACAAGGTGACCTGCTTAGCGGATGAGGGAAACGCTGTGGATGTTGTTTACCTGGAGTTTAGTAAAGCCTTTGACACTGTTTCCCACAGCTTTTTCTGGAGAAACTGGCTGCTCGTGGTGAGTGGAGTTAAATCCAGTTGGTGGCTGATCACATGTGATGTTTCCCAGGGTTTAGGTTTGGGGCCAAGAAGGCCAACAGCATCCTGGCCTGTACCAGAAATACTGTGACCAGGAGGAGTAGGGAAGGGATTGTTCCCCTGTACTTGGCACTGGTTAGGCAACACCTCAAATCCTATGTTCAGTTTTGGGCCCCTCCCTACAAGAAAGACATTGAGGTGCTGGAGCATGTCCAAAGAAGGGCAATGAAGCTTGTGAGGATTCTCAAGAACAAGTCTTGTGAGGAGTGGCTGAGGGATTTGAGGTTGTTTAACCTGGAGAAGAGAAGGCTGAGAGGAGACCTTATCGTTCTCTACAACTACCTGAAAGGAGGTTGTAGTTTGGTGGAGGCTGGTCTCCCACAGAACAAGCGATAGGACAAGAGGAAACGGCTTCAAGTTGCACCAGGGAAGGTTTAGATTGAATATGAGAAAAAATATGTTCACTGAAGGGGTTGTCAGCCTTTGGAACAAGTTGCCCAGGGAAGTGGTTGAGTCACCATCCCTGGAGGTATTTAGAAGACATGTAGATGTGGTGCTTAGGGACATGGTTTAGTGGTGGATATGGTGGTGCTAGGTTAATGGTTGGACTCAATAGCATTAAAGGTCTTTTCTAAACTAAACGATTCTGTGATTACTGCATATTACTAAAATTTATTAAAAGTAAATTGCCAGGGGCTAGTAAGGATGCAGGAGAACAAAGAAAACAAGATGATGAAGGGTAAGACTGCTGGCTGGTGTAAATCAGAATAGTTCCTAGATTTCAAAGAATGTATATCAGTCTGTATCTGCTAAAATTCATTCTGTAAGCACACAGATGCAGACAGCACTTTAGTGAATTTACTTTTGCCGTGAGGGTATACATACAGATTCCTGCTCATCCCACCCATTCTTACAACAACCTGCACATTCAGTAGCTACCCTACGTTAAGATCAGACATGTCTGTTATTAATCCTTTAATTTTATTTGCACACTGCCCCATGCCCTTTTATTATTAAGGTTCATGGCATGCAGTTTAAATGGTTCCAAGGACCAGATGTGGATGACATCACAACTGTGATTCTATGACTTTGTGAATCTGTGACTTACCACAGACTCATTACACAGTCTGGGAGTGGCATAATTTTCATCTGCTGCTAATCAACATCTAAAAAATATTTTATTTTACAGAGAGTTTATTGTACTATTTTCAGTTGTCCTGACATAAAATTGCAGTGATGGCTTAAGGTCAAAGTGTCGAATAATGGTTTAAATGAAAAGGATTGTCTCTACAAGGAAGCCTAGAAATGTCTTTCTAACTCGCCTCCTATTGACTACCACGAAGTTTGTAGCTGACATACGAATTATTTGCTGTCTTTGGAGCTGTGAAGCTATTTTAACACTATTGCTTATATTCTTAATAATTTTAAATAACATTTCATTCAATTATTCTTTAAAAACCTATTAGCTATCCACCAGAGGAGTCAATCAGAGAAAGTTTTATCACCCTTCTTACTTCTTTGCTGAAAACTGACAAAAAGTATTAAGAGAGAAAGTGAATTGTCATGAGCATTTCTGTTTTGTGATATCAACATTTCACTTTATGTTTGTTAGAAAAACTAATTGTATATCCTCAATTTAGTCATTCTGAGGTAGAATTTAGGAGAGAAAAATGCATGGATTTGAGAATTGACAAAACAAAATATACCACTGAAATTTAGTTACAGGGTACCAACATCACACCACACAGAGGAGCTGGTAGGAAACACTTTACATTCTACATCTAGTTGCATGGCATGTGTCAGCATCTTCAAGGTTACTCGTTACATGAGAGGCATCAGTTTCCACCGAGCATGGGGGCTACTATTACAGCAAGCTTAAATCCAGAATGGTTGTCCTCCCCTGTTCGTAACAGTGTTTAAAGCATTTGTGCCAATCTCGTAAGCTCTTCCTGGCCTTAGGACTTGTGCTACTTTACAGTCCAGGGTACAGTGTGTACTGTGTTCTGGAGTATCTACTATCTGTAGTTCACACACAGCTGAGAACTGAATCATTCCATAGTAAGTCAATTACTTATTCCGTTACAGATTTCTTTCTACCCATGTTAGAAAAACTGAATCTTTTTGTTTGCTACTTTTATTAAACCTAAGCCCTGCAGCTATATTGTCTTAGTCGCCTTTTAGAATTTACATTAAACTGTAGCATAATAATTAATAATAATAATAATAATAATAATAATAGCATTATTTTTCTTTTCTGCAAGATGACATTCCCTTCTCCCCAGAAATATCCGGACACTTAAGACGCTTCTGAACACATACTGATTTTGAAAGACGCAATAAGAGAGTTTGAACTCTGAAACAAAATCACTTTACAAAGTCATAAGTTATTGAGTATCGCTGTTCAAATCACACAGCCTGTTCTTAAGCTCCAACAAACGGGTCCATTTATCTCTGGAATTCAAAGGTCTTTCCACTACCTAGTTATCATAATATATATTTACATGATTTTGGAACAATTACTGAAGTGCAATGAATTCCAAAATTTGCAAAAAAACAAGCTATCCTATTTTCATGTTATGAACAGAAAGAAGTCAATGTACTGCTTTTCAATAGTCCGTGCCACCTAGCAACACCCAGTTCCACTGACCATAGTGGAGTAATCTTGCATTGAAGTGAAAATACAACTTTAGAAGCATGACTTCTCTGTACTAATTTTAGAAGATGTTGAAAAGGCAAATGCATTAATATGCACTAGGAACATACCTAGCGCATACCTGGAAACAACATACGTTGTTTTTGTATGATTTCATCCATTTATAAGGCATATATTATAATATTGTTATTGATATATCTTGGAAAATGTATGGACTATATCACATATATAGACATGCTTGTAAGGCTGATAATGGAATGACTGAGGAACACAAAAGTCCAGTCTGTGCTTCTATGCCACTGATTTAATGCACCAGAGGAGGCTGGTTTTGATATGCATTTGCAAAGACAAATGCCTGGAGATGTGTTACACAGTCAAGCGCATCGCTGGTGTTCAGAGCAGTTTCCCTCCAGAGGGAATCAAGGTTGAAGAAATGCAGAGAGCCATCACTTGGAGAACCTCACCTGCAGCATGAACTCAAGGTCTTCCAACAATCACCTGCCATGCATACACTGTGTGCACCATGGACCAATCGTAGGAATGAACCTTACTGTTATTCTGGGCACTGTTGAAAGGCATTTGAAGGTAGCGCAATCATCAGGCACAGTCAACAAGGGTTCACAAAGGGAAAGTCCTGTTTAACTGTTCTGATATCCCTCTGTGATAAGGTCACCAGTTTACTGGGTGAAGGTGGTTTTTCTGGATTTTAGTAAGACCTTTTAGACTGTCCCTCACAGCATCCTTCTGGACAAGTTGTCCAACTGTAGGATGATCAGGTTCATGGTGCACTAGGTGAAGAACTGACTGAAGGGCAGAGCTCAAAGGGTTGTAGTGAATGGGGCCACATCTAGCTGGCAACTGGTCACCAGCAGTCTTCCTCAGGGTTCAATTCTAGGGTCAGCTCTGTTCCATATAATTGCCGATGATCTGGATACAGAGCTTGAATATGCCATTAGCAGGTTTGCTAACGATACCAAACTAGGAGGTGCTTGTCGACTCTCTTGAGGGACAGGAGGCCTTGTAGAGGGATCTAGGTAGACTGGAGCATTGGACAATGATTAATAGGACAAAATTTAACAAGTCAAAATGCCAGATTCTACAGACGGGATGGAGAAATGCCAGACACAAATATATACTGGGAGAGCAGCCCTGCAGAAAAGGATCTGGAGGTGCTGGTTAGCAGCAGGCTCAGTGTAAGTCAGCTGTGTGCCCTGGCAGCCAAGAAGCCAAACCCAGGATGGGGTCCATCAAAAACAGCATGATCAGCCAGTCAAAAGAGCTGATGATCCTGCTGTATTCAGTACTGGTGCAGTCTCACTTTGAGCACTGTGTGCAGTTCTTTAACCTGATCTAGTCAAAGATTCCCCTGCTCACTGATGACCTTTAAAGGTCCCTTCCAACTCAATGCATTCTACTATTCTATGATTCTGTGATTCCATTCTATAATTCTGGGCCCCACAATATATGAAGGATGTGAAAGTTCTTCAGGTCATGCAGAGGAGAGCCACAGAGCTGGTGAAAGGTCTGGAAGGAATGTCCTATAAGGAGCAGCTGAGGACTTTGGGCTTGTCTAGTTTGGAGAAAAGGAGTCTGAGGAGTGACATCATTGCTTGCTACAGCTCCCTGAGGAGGGGAAGTACTGACCTCTTTTTCCTGGTATCCAGTGACAGGGCATGTGGGAATGATTCAAAGCTCTTCTAGGGGAGGTTTATACTGGACATTAGGAAACATTTATTTACTGATAGGGTGGTCAAACCATGGAATAGCCTTCCTAGAGAGGTGGTTGATGCCCCAAGCCTATGTTTAAGAGGCATTTGGACAATGCCCTTCATAACATGCTTTAACTTTTGGTCAGCCCTGAATTGGTCAGGTAGTTGGAATAGATGATCGTTGTAGATTCCTTCCAACTGAAAGTATTCTGTTCTATTCTATTCTATTCTATTCTATTCTATTCTATTCTATTCTATTCTATTCTATTCTATTCTATTCTACTCTAAAAATGCAAAGCAGACATATGGTTCCTGAACCATAGCAGATCTCCATGAGAGAAATCCCAGTGCTATCCCTTTGCATTGCACCATCTGCTGATACCGCTGTACCGTAAATATTAAAAAGGACTCTACAGATATAAAAAAAAATCTTCTAAAACATGTGCCATTCATTCATATAATGCATTTCTGACACAATTATTTGGGCACTCTCACACAATGCAGCCTTGTCATCTGGAAATAAGGTGATCACTCCAACTTTATTAAAAAAAAAATTTCCGTAACTTCATGTGTACACATGTCATGGAGACAGTGGAGAAGAGTGCTCCCATGTTTCTAAAGATGATAAATTCACTCACGTGCCTAAATTGATTTATTAATAAACAGAAGCGCCTCCAAAGTTAAAGGTTCGGGTATCAATTGGAAAAGAGCTAACTACACTACACCCACCCTAACCAAGGAATAATGATCCGGATCCTAATACGCTCACCTTATAAAAGATGAGGAGTCTCAATCTCGAGAATGGTACGCTCACCTTACTTAGATGAGGAGTCTCAACCCCAGGGACAAAAGTCCTTAGGTGGCGTCCCACCTAAGGGAGGAGATTGAGCACCCCTGCCTGCAGAGCCAGCTGCCACGAGGGAACTCCCGCAAGGTGGCTGCCAGCACCCCATTTTAAAGTCTCAGTCGAGCTGACTGTGGTCAATCAAGCCATATTGGCCTCTTATTGGCTGCCAGCCAACTTCCTGGGAGTGCCCCTCAGGGTGATGGGTCATTTCCGAGCTAGCCCAGGTTTCCAGAAAATTCTCTGAAATCTGCCTAGCAACTGCTGACTCACAGAGGGGGGGCACTCACGACCAATGGGGGAAGGATGCACCTGCCACAACACATATGCAGAAAGTAGGCAGAGATTGAACATACTACTTGAACAAATCTTGTCAATACCTGATCAATAAGAAGTCTCACAGTAATTTCAGTGGAAGCTGGATTGCATGTATATATCCTTGTAAGTAATCAGTGATAACCAATCAGTAATTCATGATACATAACACTTATCACTGATTTATAATATATTTTCTTGTATTGCTGTTGTAGCCAAGAATTTTACATTTTGGTTAAAGGTCTACGTTTCATGTTTAAATATGGAGGTGCTCTGAAAGCCAGCAGGTGAAAAATTAAATGGAGGCTTATTTTAGTTCTTTCCTTTAGACAACAGAAGAGAACGGAAAGAAAAGTTTCTGCAACACATTTTGCACCAAGGTGTATCATTTCTGCCGTGGGCCGGCTCACAAATTCTGCTGTTTACATTTCTGTTGGTAAACTAATAAAAGGTCAATGAGCTGTGATATTTTCCAGTTCAAACAAACCAAACGCATTTATGTACAATACGTAACCATGGTTTTCCTGTACCGCTTTAGCAGCAGGAGTTAACAAGGAGAGACGTGTTTTCCCTGTGCAGGGCCAACATTCCACTCATACCAGTGGAAAGTAATGCTACTGAGGTTACCGACATCCCTTCTGATGTTTCAAAGCTTCGAACTGAGATACGGTTGGCAGGCAGCAAAAGCCCAAGCAGTATAAAAGGCACAGAACACTGATATAGGAGCTTAAATTAATAAAGGGTTTCATTCCATTATATTAACCCCTCCTCCTCAAAGTGAGTTTGTGGAGCTCCTTGTTTCTGCAGCGAACAGACTTCAGCAGCAAAACTGAGCAGACACCAGGTTTGTGTACTACCCACACCTTCAGGTTTGAAATGAGTGACATCATAGCATAAAACTCAGGAATAACTCATGAGGTACAGGTCTGGATTTACTGCGGAGCAGTAGGAAGATAGTTTTGGCAGTAAGTTTTATCTGTAACCCAACCACAAGGTGATAAACATTAAACGCATTTGTCAAAAGCCGTTGATACAAACCAATTATGGTATTGCTTGGAAAAAATAAACACTTGGACTGCTGACAGCAGAACTTATCTTCAAGGAAGCCAAGCCTGCATTTAGGGAGAACACCTGGGTACAGCTTTATTCCACGACACTAAGTTACTTGGCAATTTTTAGTAATTTTTCCTCTCCATTTCTGCGCAGACTTGGAATCAAACATTTTCCCTGCAGTGAGCTTTGTGTACATGTTTTGTGTATTATTTTAATTTTAAGTACTTGGCTGATAGCTAGTTCACAGTGCTAGTAAAAACAAGATCACCTTCCATCTCAGAAAAAAAAAAACTGAAAAAAATCAAGCAATAAACATGAGCTGAAATAAATTCTGCAGACCCTGCAGATACTGTTTGTATGAAATTATAAGTTACCAGGGGATACAACAACCCGTTTCCCTGAACTTCAAGGAGTGGGTATCTCTAATATGTCAAAATACTAAGTAAATATACTTTGTAAAGCTACTGTCCTCATGCTCATATGTTGACAGCAAAATTAGGGAAGGAAAAAAAAAAAAAAGTATTCTTCAACTATCATGATATGAGAATGCCAAAAAGAACAGGACCAATTTGAAGGAAATGAATTTCAGAAATAGACAGAAGGTCTGTGAAAACATTGTAACATCAACCATAGATTTTACATGTAAAGGGAAAGATACTTTGAGTACAGCGTGTAAAAGGTTCTTTTTTTCCAGGGAAACAAGGCAGTAGTCATGTTGTCTGCAATGAGAAATGTCTTAATAAAATAAAGGTTTCTTCTACGTTTTCTGCAGGAAGTGGAAACAGAGAGCCAAATGCCTGTCCCTGCTAATGTCTGGTTTTACAAGCAACAAAATATTAAACAAAACTTTAGCTTTTATATAACTCTTAATGCCCTTAGGCCTCAAAAGAGATGCTAAAGAAGGACGGTACTGCTCTCTGCGTATTTTGGACAAGCATTGGGCTGTTCCTGCAGTCCTCAACTCAGGCAAGACTCCTGGTAGTGCCACAATTGCAACAATGCTCATTCTGAGGCCCAGGCGAAGCTAGATCTGAGCACCTTCACTCCTTGGGGAATCAGACCCTCTTTTGCAAAAGGACAACATAGGTGTAAGAGGCAAAACATTTGCCTGAGAAAACAAAACTTTTCTTCCTGCCATATAGACAAAGTACCAGCAGCCAGATGTCACCTTAAATAAAAATAATAGAATGTGAAATGTTCAGAGCCAAAATAAGATTAATGCTGTATTTTGGGGAAAAAAAAAACCCACCACACCAAATACAAAAAAACCCCAAAAACCTTAGGAAAGGGCTGCAGAAGACTTTTAAGCCTTAACTTCTAGCAAATAATTGGCAGCAAAAGTCTAACAATTTATATGAGGGAATAAAAATATTCATTGTGTGTGTATGTGTGTTGGCTTTGAATACCACAGTCACCCTCCAGCTAAAGAGCCGTTTACATCTGCCAGCCAGCAGCGAGACACCAGCAGGGAATTGGCAGAGCCCTTATGGGCTCATTGTGTGTGAGTCCAGCCAGGGAGCACAGCCAAAACTCCTGCTCGGGCTCTCCCCAGCAGCCAGAAGCAGTAGGTCCCCTCAGTGAGCTAAAAAATTACCTCCTTACCTGCTGGCCTAGCACAGAAAGGTGCCAAACTTGGGCTAGTTCAGATGGATGTGGCTCTCATCAGAGCCCACCACGTGGCTCCTGTGACTGTCCGTGTATGATCTGTTAGGGGCTTTTTGACAAAATCTAATCCTTTCCACTCTAAACTTTTCACTGCCTCAAAGTTTTAGCCTGTGATTTACAAGCTTTCAGTGTATTACAGCAGTCTTTATACATAAGGCATAATAAACTTATCAGAAGACTGTCTCCTGCTATTGTTCCAGCAAAAAAACCCCAAACAACCACCAGCTAAAACCCTGAAAACCTGATGGATTATTTTTTAAAATTATTTATAGACAAGAACAGCTCTTGTGCTAGGGCAAAGTCAAAATCCTTGTCTTATAAAGCTGTAGCAAAGATAAAGAGGTGGTGGTACCTGAAGGAGAGGACACTCAACTCAGCCCGCCTGGTGCAGTAACCACATAAAGCTCTTTGCTTTGATTTATTTTCTTCCAGAGAGGTAGAGGCAGTTGCTGGATACAAGCTTTACTGTGTTCACCCCCATGTGTGTTGTGGAGGAGTACACAAAGTGCGGTACCACAGTCACCACAGGGTCAGCGCGGAGTAGGGGAAAATAGGTGGAGAAGAGGCCTTCCATTAAGCACGGGAGGGGAAGCTGGAAAAGACAAGATTAATCTCTGCCCTTAGGCTGCCCAAGGCAGCTGTATGACGTGTGTGAGGTAGTACCAGGAGGTAACTTCGACAGCAAGCAAGAGCCTGTTGACGAGAGTCCAATTCCTGCAACACAGCCCAGCCACCTCACCAACAGGAAGTTGTGAATGCATCAACCTCTTCCCTTACCACGGCATTTTAGAAAAATCTTGCTTTTATCTACCTGCAAGTCATCTTTAGATGTTACCTGTGGCCAGAGAACATTACGTTACACCTGGAAATGTAAAGCACCCAGGGTCCAGCTCTGTAAACATGAATGCATTTTGTCAGCAGATGTACAGTGTACCATAGCATTCACGGTGATGGACGTATCTCCTTCAGTCACTCAATACATTGATCATCAGCAAACATGATTATTCAGAAGGCGATGGCACATGCCATTTTGTAATTCAGACATGTGATCTTTTAAACAGCTCAGTGGGATTATATTTGCATTTTGCAAGTGGAAGATGAAATGGTGGCAGTAATTAACACTCTCGCTTTTGTTTCACGAAAACTTGATTTTTGCTCTCGTTTTCTTTAGTCTCCAGGAAAATATGCTGCAAGGTGATATTTTTACTGTCCTGTTCATTTTATTCAGATAAATCTTTTGGAAGTGGGAAATGAAAAATCATTTTTAAACTACACAGAAAATGAGGTGTAAAGGGGTGAGCTACAGCTAAGATTTTCACCATCTTGAAAGTATTGAAATGAAAACAAAAAAAAATAAAATTAGATGTCAAGGCTGTTAGATAACGTGAATTTTAATGAGATTTTATTTAGTGTGACCAGTCACAACAGTCGAGATTCATGAGTCAAGCAAAAATTAATGAGATTGGGCTTAAACACCAAATTTTACATGTGATAAATTTGGAGTTCTTTGTATTTATGTCTGTTTCTGAGCCTTAGGCATTCTTTACGACAATGATGGCTAGAAAATTTCTATTAGAAATGGAAAATCTTCTGTGTCTAGGGGAAACAGTGCTGAGGAAAAGCATGGTGTTACGAAGTTCTGTAAACTGAAGTATTATCTGAAGCTTTGGAATTGTGGAGTAAGTTCAGTACTAGAAAATGCTTTGTGGTAAGAGATAGTTTGGACCTTTCATCACCAAAAATACCGATGTTGGGTTTTAAAGTCCAGGAAGTTTCATTTTGAAGGTTTTGGGGTTTGTCTATAAAATAATTTTGAGGGGAGTACACTGTATTTTGATCTCTAACATTACGATTAATAAAAAAACTTGTGATTTATTTCTGTGACTAACCATAGTAATTTAGTCTGGAGAATTTCAGGGCCCAGCACATCCTTCGTTAAGTGCAGTGAGTGAAAAATCTTGAGGGCAGAGAAGTTCATCCTGCTCCTATGGAGCTTGTGGTGTTCAGTGGTAACAGGGAGGAAAGCATAGAGGGACAAAAGCATTTCTGAGGCATTTCTGGGGAGCAAGGACGGTGCCAGCAGCAAGGTCCTCCAAAGTTCCACAGGTTTCTGCAGCTCCACCTCCGAGAGGAAATTCTCTGGAGTGTAGGCAAAATAAAATATAACTTCTTGAGCTATCTGAATCCCTCACTCAGTAAGTGGATGAGGAGATAATTTTGAAGTGAATGGTGTTCTCAAATGGATAGATGGGAATGGATGAGTGATGAGACAATGAATAAGTAAGGAAAGAATGAGTGGTAGGTGTGATTTGAAAGGGCATAACCCAGAGCTGTTATCTTATAGCCTTAACAGGATTCTCCAGAAAAAAAGATAAAAAAGAGCAGGAAAAACACCTGAATCACCTGAAAGTTCAGCTGTTTTCAAAGCTTTCACTGCCTTTGTCCTCCCTTCCTTCCTTCCTTCCTTCCTTCCTTCCTTCCTTCCTTCCTTCCTTCCTTCCTTCCTTCCTTCCTTCCTTCCTTCCTTCCTTCCTTCCTTCCTTCCTTCCTTCCTTCCTTCCTTCCTTCCTCTTGTTTTCTTTCTCCCTCCCTTCCTTCCTCTCATTTTCTCTTTCATTCTCTTTCCCTCCTTCTCTCTCTCTCTCTCCATCTGCATCTTTCATCATCCATCTCCATCTTCATCTGCATCATCCATCTGCATTTGGGGGGGACCTAGTAGCTGCCTTCCAATACCTGAAGGGAATCTACAGGAAATCTGGGGAGGGACTTTTTACAAGAGTGTCCACTGATAGGACAAGAGGAAATGGGTTTAAGTTGAAGGAGAATAGATTTGGGTTAGATCTTAGGAAGAAATTCTTCAGAACGAGGGTGGCAAGACTTTGGAATAAATTGCCCAGAGATGTTGTGGCTGCCCCCTCCCTGGAGGTGTTCAAGACCAAGTTGGACAGAGCCTTGAGTAGCCTGATCTAGTAAAGAGACGTCCCTGCCCGTGACAGGGAGGTTGGATTAGATGATCTCTAAGGTCCTTTCCAACCTAGGCCATTCTATGATTCTATGATTCTATGATCTTTTATGCAGGGACTGTAAAAATTAAGCCTCTGAAATATACTGTCAGCCTGAACTCCAGTCTAAGTAGGACTTACCTGCTTGTCTGGGAACTCACGATCTCTTCTAATGGAGCTTCTAGACAGACACATGAACACCTCCAGCTCCAGTAGGACAAACTTACAACACAGTTCCTAAAAAGGCACAAGCTTGCACTCACTGGCTAGTTCAGTTGGGATAGCTGAGGCGGCTTGCACCCGCAACTCTCCCACCCCTCTCCCAGCAGTGGCTGAGCAGCACGGATATCTGATTCACCCCTGCTTACGGTCTGTCCTATAGTCATAAACAGAAACTGGTGATGTTTTTATGTCAATACTAATCACGTGTTAGGGTACCATTGTGGAAATTATAGCAGTGGAGGATCGGATGTCAATCCCATTTAAACCTCTTTTTTATTGTTGTTGAAACTTCAAGCAGGATGAGCGGCTGGGACAATGGCCACTTCTCAGCTAAATTTTTTTCTAAAGATGAGTCAAAGTCCAGATTTAAACAGCCTTCAGCTGAAGTCAATATTACTGAGATCTTAATGAGTTTCAGGCTGTTCTGTGACTGCTAGACTCTGTTACATACTACCAGCAACAGCAAAAACCACTTACGAATTATTTGAAGCCAGTTTTTAAAACGCCCTCTGAAACACAACTCCTTGGGACTGGTAGTGTGTAGAATCCACTTTTATTCTGCATCAAACATTCCCATGTAAAATCTGACTTTTATTTCTAACATCATTTACCTTAGCATCATTTACATGGGACAGTAAAGGAATGTATCAGACTGGTATTTGAAAACAGGGTGGTGTACTGCAACTGTCCAATTCTTTTATTGATTTCCAAAGTAGTGAAAACTAAGTTTATTATCTTAGACCTGTATTTATTCTATGTTGTTGACAACCTGAAGTAGAGTATAGCCTCATTTTCACCTTAAGGTTACCCAAAAATATCTAAAGTACCTAAATGACCTGGAAATTCCACTGTCAAAGGTAACACTTGCCCCTTTTGCATCTAGGTCTAATTTAATGAGGTTTAAGATTTCAAGCTTTCAAAACACTCCAGAGCTGGTTCAAGCATCTAAGAAAGGGAGAAATTGTGAAGTTTTTTCTTTTGCTCCTGTCTTTTGGTAGCAGAAAGGGAGTTACATTATAGCAAATATACAGAAAGGAAGAGAGAGAGCTTTTGTCACAACAAAAGAAGAAAGGAGGATACCTACTCAGCTACTCTTGGAAAAAAAGGGTTAACTGTGTATTGAACTGAACATCAGATTAAGCAGCCAGTTATGACATGCATAAGTATTGTATCCTGCAACATAAAAGACGAAAAGTGAGTAAAATGGTGACAAGCGAATGAATGAAAAAGATTTGCTATTCAGAACAAAAGATAAAATGACTAACATGAGAAGCTGCCTAATTCTGAAAATAAAGATTAAAATTTAATCTGACAAAAAGCCCCACAACAATACAGTAAAGAAAACTGCAGCTGTTACATGTTTTGGACTGTCACAAAGCTTTATGAAGGGTAGGGCAATATTACTCCACAAAGGTAAAGTGAGGATGAAATCAGAGCTGCTCCAGTTCCGTCGCTTGGTCAGTGGTCTTCGATAACTACTACTGCAGACCTCTCTTGGAAAAGTAGAGAGAAAAACAGAGAAAGTTATTTTCCTAACATTAGTCAACAGTGAAATTAAAACCCGTAAACCTTTTACTGATTTTTATGGCCTTGTTACCTCACTGCTGCTTACAGTAGAGTACTGTGTAAAAGTGTGGTTTCTCTCTAGAAACAACACTGGTACTCAGGTAAGCTGTTTTTGTAAGAAAGCCAGTGTTGCAGTCATATCACATTACAATGCATCCCAGTAAAAGCAAATGGAAACCCACAGCTCACCAAAAGAAAAAAAAAAAATCCATTCTCCTTCTTGCTCTTCCTCCATAAGTAAGAAAATAGAGTACGAAATAACTCTTCTGGTGACGCACAGTTCAATATGGTTGAAGTGTTATAATGTGTTACTTGAGTCATCACTGACAGGGTGCCAGCCTTACATTTGTTAGAGCAAACAGAGATCAGCTTTAAATTTCCGTGCTGTTATGCAACCGTGCTATTACTTAAAGGACTACTTGTACTCAAACAAGAAAGGCCATCTACCTTCCTGTTACAGTGCTGATACGTTTGTCTCTACTACAGACACATTGTCATCCACACACATATATTTAAATACACACATACACTGTAGCACTTTAACTGCTCTAAGGAACCATTCACTACCTGGCCTTCAAGGATCCTCCCTTGTTTTTACAGAAGCTTGAGATTCAAGGTTGCTGCAGCAAGTGGGAACTGACCGCATAGTGCAGCTGACTGTGCAATACAATTCTCTGCCCATCTCAGTAGTCAGCAAGACTTATACACTAAATTTTAAGAAAGCAACAATCGTATTCGCTGCTGCTAGTTTCTCAAAAGCTGTTGCCGTTGTAACTTGGCTCTCACTTTCATTAATCAATCATTAGCCCAGTCATTGTATTTACTTGGTCTCTATTGGCTTTGTGGGAGGTATCTGCTAATAGCACAGTGTGCAGAAAAAATACTTCCAGTAACATTTTTTGGAAGGCTGTCAATGAACACAACTACCACGTTACTACTGAGAGTAAGTTGAGCTCCAGGTTTCATCGAGCAACAGGTTACCTTGCAATCTAGAAATGACAGATCCTAGTGTCTACCTCCAGGACAGCCTGGGAAATGGTCATGCCCAGGAGTCACCAAGGCAGTCAGAAGACCACACTGACAGAGCCTCCTGAGACCCACAGAGGGCTGACAGTGGGGCAGCTTCTGGGCTTGAGGTGCTGCAGCAGCCAGCTTACTTACTTTAGGAGCCAAAATCAAGATAGCAGTGCTATTCTAGCTTAGCCTATCAGAGCAAATCATATGACTAATGATTAATCAGTCACGTATTTATCACTTCAGTATAATTTCTGCATACTATTATTGGGGTTCCACCTTCACTGGTGTGGCTCGGGCATGACTGGAGCTGACACTTTGGGAGCATCTTTCAGCAAAGAGCTTAAAGAGCTTGAGAGCCTGAATACTGACAACAGGTGAGGCTGCCGTTGGCTTGGAAGCAAACAGAGGAACAAGCCACGACAGCTGTGAGAGAAAGCAGAAGAAACACAATTTGATATCGCCTCCAGGCTGCCCCTTCAGGTCATCTCTGCAGACCCAGGGCCCTCCACCCCCCATGATCTGAGAAGGGAAGAAGGTTGGTGGCAGGGAATGTGGGCAGAGGGCCTGAACTCGCCTGCTCCGAGGCATGTGCCGCTCTGGCAGTGATGTGATACTCCTTGGACAGTCCCCGGAAATTTACTCCCCAATGGCTGTACTCCATCTTTCCACATCACCATATGTTCTGCCATGCAAGCAATGCAGACACTTGTGATGTCTTCTTTTCTCAAGGAATCCAAGGAAGTTTTTACCTCACCTTCTCCAGCAGGATAACAGAGAAGGCATAATGCAATATGGAAGTTAGTGAATTGTGGTAGCTCTTTGGGTCACAGCATCTCGAGCTCATTTCTGTCCTTTAGTTTTTTCAAACCAAATGCTGGTAGGGAGAATTCCCTCTGAGACGACTGTGTCATGGGACTTTTTCCCTTCTTCAGCTTTCAATAGTGTTTTTCACCTGATTTCTCTTCTGACAAACCTGCTCAGGTACAGCTAACCAAGGGGAAATTCTGCTATCATACTGGTATTTCTGGATTTCTCTACAGCATCTCCATCAGCACAGACTGTCTCTGACATTTCATTTTTCTGTGTTTGTTTAGGCAAATCAACTCCAATCACTTCTCTAGTCTGGCTCCTTCCCTAGCCTTTTCCACTAGTTGCTTGTTGTTCAGACTAGAAGACTTTTGTCCTCCCAGTGTGTGAGGGTTGGAGGGGAAAGAATATGCTCTACCATTTCTCTCCTCCCTAAGCCAAGCTGTGAAGCTGTTGGATTAATTCAGGGTTTTTTTCAGAGATTGTTGCTATTGTTTTCCACAAAGACCATCATCTACCTTTTCTTCATCTTGCACTGAGTGGAGAAGAACAGGTTATCACAGAAATGGCAGGGCTAGAGACCAAACATGTCACACAGACCAAAAAATTACTCCTTGGCTTTCATTGAAGGCACAGCAGAGTGTTTCTACATTCCAGTCCCTTCTCCCAACTTTAGTTTTGTGTTTTAAATATAGTAGCCATTCGACAACATACAGAAATTGTCCTGGAAACAGGAACAAAGGACTCCGTGCTCTCAGCTCAGTACCACGCCCACAGAGATGCACTATCATAAATATCTCTTCATCTCATTTCCCAGTAAGGCTGAGATCTCCTCTCTTCAGTAGCGTAGCCTTAATTGGTGGAGGAGAGAAGTTGGTAGAGAATGATATGGCCAGACAGGAGATGTTGATCTGAGGGCATTGAAGTGAGGTTTCCATTTCCTGAGTAGATGCTCTGACCACTAGATTATGAAAGAGGAGCAATATTTCATCCATTTTCTTAAGAAGTAGGAAGAATAGCGTTGCTTGAGGGGCCCAATCCTGAGGGTAGAGGGTATGTTGTAGATGTGCTCAAATAATGCTTAATAGGTTAGGATCCCCTGGGTAATTATGCAAGGTGAAGCTAAGCTAGATTTCAGTCACACTTATGAGAACTCAAATGTTGACAAAGGGAGAATACAAAATGTGTGGAGTACCCATCACTGAGCTTGCAAGTCAAGGCAGTACCTAGATGGGAATCTGAAATTGCAGGTTTGTTCTTACACATTTGACTTGTTTCAGGTTCTGATCCTTAAGTCCTGTCTTACATCTTAGCCTGACTTGTGATAGTGCCTTCTTGTGACTCCCAGCGTAATAACAGGAAGTTTTCTACCGCGCTCACTGTTGGCCGGAGTTTTGGAGAAGTATGACAACACAAATATGAAATATCAGTAAGATCCATTTCTTACTGTAAGAAACAAGTCAGATGGCCATCAGATAAACAAGACCAATAAACATCTCTGTCATCCAGCCCTAGCATCTGTCCAGGAAATCCTTGGTTCCCAAATATAAACTCAGCCTTTTTATCTCCTATCACTTACTGACATATCATCCTCATAGAAGGAAGGCAACTTCAAATGCTACCTCTTATTCCCTTCAGAACTGAGTCCTCTCTATTAGATAATCCAATGCCCTCCTCGCTTGGGGTCACATTCAGGCAGCTGTTACAAAGTCCATGCTTTCAAAGTACCATGTGTCTGGAAGGTTGCTCTTTCCCTTCAAAAACTTCCCTACACAAGGATGGAGCAAGATCAGAGCTTTCTGATGTGATGTAAAGGTCAGAATCTATCAGCCCTGTGTTTGTACATGGATGCTCTCTTGCCTGGACGAGACAACATGATGCAGATACAGAGCAGAGCCATGGTTACTCTCCTGCTTCAGGCTACAGCTGCTGTTTGGCATTTGTCAGCTGGAAAGAAGCCAGTCATTTAGTTACCCGGTTATCATCGTGTCTCCACAGAGGATCTTGCAAACCAGCAGTAGAGCCTTCCATTCTCTTTCGCCCTCCCAGCATGTGATCTGCAGTGCCCTGAGATGTCCCCGTCACGCAGTCATGCGCACGCACATTGGACACATGACTCCTGCACCCTGGACCGCTGACAGCCATCATTTGACCCAGTTCATAGTATCTCATACTCAGTCATGGAAGTAACTACACAGCCTGTACTTACATTCCTGTGAAGACTGCTTAAGCTTGTGGACAGAATACATTTCACAAGATATGGCATGTACAATTTCTGCAGCTCAGGGTATGTGCTCATATTATAATGAAGCTGGCTGTATGTGTTTGTGTGTGCTTGTCTGGGGATAACTGTGCAGAACCAGGATTTGATCTTGGGGCGAAAGTAAGAGAAGCACCGCTCTGCAGGCGTTTAAAAAATATGACTCTTAATAAAGTGATGATAGTCCTATTTTTAATTTGGCTTCTGTGTCTACTCAGTAATGATTTTTTGTAATGATTTGTTGGTCCCAGCTTTTTTTCTGTGCTCTTCCTGCTAACACTTTAGGAAAGGTAAAAAGTCTTGGTCCTAAAATTTAGTGCTTTATAGATGTCTTCTGGAGAGACATATCGAAAAGTGATTTGCGTTAGCCAGATTTTTTTGGCTGTCTCTTTTCTGCTTGGCTCAAGGCTTACTTATTAGATATTTTCGCATTCGTATCCCTGGCAATGGAGGAGCTATACATTAAAAAATCTGGCACATGCACAAAGATGTGTGCCGATGTTCACGAAACATTTCCTAAGGTTGTAGTTGCTTGAATTTCAGCTCCTTAATTAGCAAGATGCTTTCAAGAAGACATTTTCAGGGTTCTTTTCGCAGATTACTGTTCTGTTGGAAAGGCTTCTCTCGAGATTAGGTTTACTGTGGGTTCTGACCTAATAGATCCATGGATTTCTAGACCAATTTCCTTTTACCACTCAGAGTTTTTTATCCCAGTTGAAGAAGACTCTTAACCAGAGGTCATTTTTGATACGAAAGTCAGATATGAGGTAAAACTAACACAGCCAGGACATGTTGGCCTTACCCCATGTATTATGCAGGGTGTAGCTTGTGAGAAGTCAGTGTGACACTACCAAAAACTAATAGTCTTGGTGCATGTCTATGGAGAATCAGTCGGTCTGACATGTCCCAAAGACATTGTCCTCGGGTTGCTTGTTCTGCACGGTAGGTGTGCAGAATTTCTTGGAGACAAGTACAAAAGCCTTCCCCAATCCTACTATCCTTGACAGGTTTTGTCTAGACAAGAGAACATTTTTGGCATAATTATTCTCTTGCATTTTAATTTTGTATGCAAATAATTAGAACTGTGGTGTTATAAGATAATTTCACGCAGACCATACTACTTGTAGAGACCTGAACCAGACTCTTAGAGGTTATTGGGAAAAGAAAAGAAGTCAAAATACTGACAAGTCAGCATAGTATCTTACAAGAAAAAACAAAAGCTAACATAGTTTTAAACACAATACTAATTAATACAGATACTAAAAGACAATGGAGGAAGATGACCCTCTTTCACTACACTGTAACTTTGGACTCATTGACAGCAACTCACTCATTTTTGCTTTGAAAATTATTTGTTACCACTTTTAGCAGTAGAAATTTTTCTACATTTAGATAAAGCAGTGGAAGGTTCAAAGGAAATAAAAGGAAAAGGGGCTGTTATTGCAAGTCTGCCATCATTTTCCTTTCTACACCACTTGCAGTACAGCCATGTGTGGTGCCAAATAAGGGCCCCAAAGTGGAGTGAGAGACTAATACAGATTAAAAAGATATTCTTTTTCTGTGTGATTTTCTGGGTTATCAGTTTCTCAGCCTGGTTCACTGTGCAGCTGTGCAATGGGAGAGCATACGGATGGCAAGATATGACATGTGAACTCGCTTTGCCACAAAAATAAATGTTCATCTAAGTGGGGCCTTAGTCAATTTATCATTCAAGCAAGTAAACTAGTTCATTACATTGGATGTGCTGTACTCAAACTATAAAAAAAATCCTTATCTCCATAGTAAATATGCAAACCTGGGAATTCAAAGTCGATTTATTTTTCACTCGGTACAAATACATCTGACATAATCATCTAGCTTTGTAGATGTGCTTGAAACAACTGTGCATACTCTAAATGGCTTTAGGAATGTAGAAATATAGGAATTTTTAGTAAAATTACTGACATCAGGATTAGATGAGTAATCAAAATCTTAACACAGTCTACGTATTTTCTCACTACTCCTATATTCTAGAATGACTCCTCTATAAAGAGAGTCTAATTTGGAATAGAAATTATTTCATTTCAGGATATTTACTCTGCTTTGTAAGTAGAGTAATTATTCTGGAACATGCTCATTTACATTTTGGATTAGTGCCTACAGAATGGCTCAGAGGAATAATTATTTTGGAAGAGCTATTCTGATCGATTTCTGCATCTGAGGCCCTGCAGACCATATGTGTCACCAAAGGCAGAACTCCACAAAGTACTAATTGAGGCCTTTGACTTAAAAGGCTCTGACACTATTTGATCTAATATTTAGAATTAACTATAGACAGTGAAAAAAACACAGTTATCCCACTTTTAGGGTGCTATTCATGAGCCAGCTAAGCACAGTATGCAATCATTAAACGCCTAGTGTAGGAATTTCAGCGCAATACAGAGGAAATGTATTTGCCTACAATATGGTGTTAAGGCCTTGATAGTCCCCATGAATAATAATACATTGTGCACTGACACCACTGTTCACTGATAAACTGTAAACTCAGAAAAAAATATTCAGCTGACTCTCATATAAGTACAAGGTTTTTGCTGAGATGGTCAACAGAATTCCAGAGCAAGTCCTTTTCTTCAGCACAGCACCCATAGTATGCCAGGCCAGAACTCCACAGTGGACATTAGGAAGAAATTCTTCAGTATGAGGGTGGCAAGACTCTGGAATAAATTGCCCAGAGAAGTTGTGGATGTCTCATCCCTGGAGATGTTCAAAGCCAGGTTGGACAGAGCCTTGAGCAACCTAGTCTAGTTAAGGGCATCCCTGCCCATGGCAGGAAGGTTGAATTAGATGATCTCTAAGGTCCCTTCCAACCTAAGACATTCTATCATTCTATGATGTTATGACATGTCTACCAGCACAGTACCAGGGGTGAGAGACTTTCTGGGCCCAGGAATACTCCCTGGCAGCATGTCACTCACTAGTACAGTCACAACCTTATATCACAGCTAAGGAATAAAAACAGTAGGACGATTCCTAACTTACTTGGGCTCCTGGAAAATTATAAGACTTTGTATACAGTGTATCTCTGCATTGCTATCATGGCTCACATATTTTCTTCCCACAGAAAAAATCCAAGGTAACATATGCCAGGAGCAAAAATCCCCTGAGAGATCTTGTGGAGAATGCCTCATTCCACTGGGATGGAAGAAATGCTTGTCCTACAGGAATGGTTGCAGGGGTCTTCCCCAAACAGTGTACTTACCAGAAACTCAGAATTTACGCTAGCAGAAAGGAGAAATCAGAACCTATTCATTAGTTGTTCCATAATAGATTTAAAAATACAAACTTGCAAGGTCACTTACATAAAGCTTGCAATACCATATGTTCAACACATTCCAGAACACCAAACACATGAATCACTGCAGTTATATTCATAAAAATACTCTTCTACTCCCCCAGCACATCACACAATGATGTAGTTGCAGGAACTTTTTTCCAGGTGGCAGCTGACTTAAGAGGTTCCTGCATTTGCTGCTTATTCTTACACCTTAGCTACAACTGATTACTTCCTCGGTTGTGATGGTTTAATTCTGTGGAGCCGTGACAGCCACCATACTGGGTTTAAAAAAACCCAAAGCTGTAAACAAGCAAAAAAATACCAATATTTTTTGCAAGTTGTTTTTAAAAAGACCATTGGGTTATTTTAGCGGTGTAACTGTTGCTTCAGCACCGCTGAGGGAGCAGTGACCTGCTGCTCAGTGATAGGAATGAACAGATGAAGGTGGGGAAGGTAAAAGCTCTTACACCAGCTTCGCAATCAGAGTGAGAACGAGGACATAACTCAGCATACCACCAGAAAATGTCCTTCTCAGACACATTTACATGTTTTTTAAACTGTAATGAAAATCAGTGGCTGCACAATAACATCTTTGCATAATGGTGACAAACCTATGAATGTCCCAAGTCGTAAGTGGAAGAGATGCATGGGTTGGGCTGGAATCAGCATGCTGGGGCTCTCTACCTTCATTAATTATTAGACCTTCTGAAACAGCTTTTTAAAAGACATGTAATAATAAAAATAGTAAAGCTAAATGTTATCAAAAAGCATTTTGTTAAGTTAAGGTTTTTTAACTTGGACTCTACTCAAACGCACTTTCACCCTAGCCCTTTTTAAAAGCTTTCTGTGTATACGTATATACTAATAAATGGTATGAATCCCGATCTGTGTTTGCATTGTTTGCACAAGCATTCAGACTCAATAACCTGTGGGGTTTTTTTCTCACTTTCACTGGTGTAAGACAAGAAAGCCTCAGTGGAACTGACAGAATTAAGCCATTCTGAAGAAAACACTGGTGAAAGATGAGGCAAAGCCTCCATGCCTTGGTATTTAAAATGAGGTCAGTTGTCAGACAAATTTTGAATGTAGCTTACTAATCAATACAGAAGAACTCTCATTTGTTCCATAAAATGAATTCAATTTGCTTAAGAAAGTTATGGTGTGATGAATACTGAATGCTGGAATAGATGCATACATGGGCAAGATGGAATGTAACCGTGACCAGTGCATTCCATGGAAGTTTTTTCAAGAAGATGTTGCTTCTTCAGGAAGAGTTAATTTATATGGGAGAAAAACAGGAAAAAAAATCCAGAATGGTTTTATGTTTTAGGGCTCTTGGTGTGTTGCTACATACATGTTTTACAAAACAGGAAAGCAAAATCCTATCTGCTCTGAAAACTTAAAAGGCACCAGGAGAAAAAGCTAAAACATTCACAAATTAAATTTTGCTTTAACTTATTTTTCACTGAAACACAGTATTCCCATTCTACTGCTTTTAAAAATCGAACAGCAGGAATTATGGGAATGTCTATTTTCTTTAGCATTTGATGGAAAGGCTAGCAGTTTTTCTGTAATGTGTCTTGAGAACTGTTGTCTCTAGAATAAGAACTTGATCAAAAATTCAAGGGCCTCTTTTTCTGTTATAAGAAGTTACCCATTTACAAACAGGGCTCACAAAAAGTCCTATTTCAGTGAACACAGTGGAAGCAACAAGATGCTGTTTCCCCACTGGCAGCATTATGGGCTCTGATTTAGTAGTGGGGATAGCCCAGCTAAGGGTGATTGATGTGATTAGAGTCAGCCCTCTGCCCTGTTGCTTCCAAGAGCTGGGTTTTTCATCCATATGAGAAAGCTATTTCCCCCAAATTGGACACTTTTAGGATTCAGCTGGACAGGGTGCTGAGTCATCCTATCTAGACTGTGCTTTTGCCAAGAAAGGTTGGACCAGATGATCCTTCAGGTCCCTTCCAACCTGGTATTCTATGATTCTGTGATTACTTACTGCTGCCTGCCTTGGAGGAGTATAAAGAAGATGGAGCCAGACTCTTCCCAGAGAGGCAAGGTGGAAGGAGAGGAGGTGATGGGCACAAGCTGTAACACTGGCAATTCCCAAGATGATATAAGAAAAATAGTTTCACCGTGACACTGGAACAGGGCACTAGAACAGGAGGCCAGTGAGTCTGTGGACATTCTGTCCATAGAGATACCCAAAGCTTGACTAAACAAAGCCCTGATCTTGCTTTGAGCAGATGAGTTGGGAGAGACTGCTTCCAGTGTTCTACCATATTCTCTGTCCTCTGATTCTGTAAAGACAACGGATCCATCTGTGAAACCACACTGGAAGCACTTCTGAGTGATGTTAGGTAGTTGTCACTACTTTTGATTTACCTCAGAAGTTTAGGCAGTGAACTAAGGCAGTTCAGTACCTGACTGATGGATGGGCTTGAGTTGAAGGAGCTGTTTTGGCATCAGAGTTGAAGTAGTCTCTTTAGGTCTCCTCAGTTATGCTTCCCTTTCCTGGTCAGTTCCAGCTCAAAAATATCCCACTGATGTCTGTTTTCTTTGCCTCATTCTTTCTCCGGGACACTTAACTGCTGAAATATGGACATTATGGGTATTGCCAACGTAGAAAGAAAAACTATTTTCAGTGATCCTACATGCAGATGCACAACGTGAATGTATATCCAGACAACCTGTTTCAAGGAAAGAAAGCTTACGTAACTGTAGGTACTGTACCATCATCAGTATCTCTAGTCTCAGAGGTAGTTCCTGTTTGCTCTTATGCCTTATATTGTTTTCCAGTCGTACTACTAAAGCAGTAGTCTGGGCTCTTATCACATTGACTTTCTCAAAGTCCTCTTCTTTGACCTCAACAAGAGCCACTAACATCTGTTTGCAATGTTGTTGCAGAGATGGCTTTGATTTATCACTATGACAACATCATCCTCAGTGCTGCATCCTGACATGGCTTCTGCTTTCTCCGTTGCATCAGTCACTAAACACTTGTTTTCAAATCCTATCTACAGGGAAATCACTTGCTCCACTGCTGAACTGCAGTTTCCTATATGATGGAGTTCCCTCCAGCAGTGCATGACACTAAACATCAAGTTTAGGAGAGGAAACAGAAAGTTGAAGTATATACTATTTTAAATATGGATGAATCTACATAGATTGAGTGTAATAGTCAAATAGGAACTGAAAAGGTTCTGAAGAAGATTGATTGTATTATTATTTTCAGACATGTTCAAATTTATCACTGGCTTTTGAGGTTTACCCAAATGAATGGGTGGTTTAAAAGGCTTTTATCAAAACTTTTGTGCCACCTAAGCTCAGAAGTACTTTACCTGACTCTTAGAGTAAGCCACTGATGGAGCTGCATGTGGCTGCTGGAGGGGTACAGCACTACACAACAGCAAGAAATTTATCAGAACCTGGCCTGAAATACAAAACTCTCCTTGAAATATTCTCCACTTATATCCTGCTCTGACTTTAAAAGTCAAATGTTCTATTCCTTTTACCAAAAGAGCTTATAACCGAGACAAAAAGGACAGCTTCCAATTCCGTACAATGATAATGCATGCATGTGCAAATTTCTGTGTTTGTTATGTACTGATACAGAAACTTGACAAAGCATTAATTTTGTATATAGCACTTCTGAGCCATGCTTGATATAGTGTTGCATTTGGCTACAATTCAAGATGTAGCTTGATATTTATATGCTATTTTACATTGAAATATGATTGCATGCTTTTAGATTTACAAAGCTCTAGTCTTGCCAGGAAATTCTTGCCTGTAAAGCTATTTTAGGACTTTATCAGTTAAAAGGCTTAAGAGCTAAATTTTGTCCTCACATTGACTTAAATGGATACTGTGTATGCCTATTCAGAGGCAAGCTTTGGCCTTAACTTTGATTTAATTGTTCGGCATGGTTAGTATTACATACTTAAAAATCCAGGATGATTAATGAGACTGGTGACAGTTTGTGAACTCCTAACATTTCTCTGATGCTTGGAAAAAGATCTAAATTTCTTTCTCTGACACATTATACAAACAATAACTTAAATCCTCATGTGGTTTCTATTTGTCACAAATACAGATGTTTAAAAAGTTTTAATGAAAACCGACTTTCAAATGAAATTTTCCATATAGTGTATTTCCTTCTTTTACTTTTTCTTACTGATGACTTAAGCAATTGAAACATTTCCAGTGTTCAGAATCAAACAATTTTAGTATTGCACAGAAAAATTGAAATATACCTGATTTATTTATAGCTCTTTTGTAAATTTCTGTGGAAAATATTTACTGTTTTCTTACTGACTCAGAGACCTGAGCCAGAAGAGAAAACCACTTGGTCAGTAGCTGCTCCTGGCAGCCGTTACAAAGTTAGCAGCCCGTTGGAATCCCCCAGGAATCCAAGCTTTAACTTAGGAAAATAAATATGTTTCCAACTCTAACCACTCCAGAAAACACTGAAAACATGAACTGGGAGTAAATCAATGCATTGTTCCTTTACTGACTGTGCGGACAGCTTGAAATAGAGCCTGGAGAGATGGGAATGACTAGACTGCAGTAAACTACTAACTCCAAATCCCTAATATGATCACTCAAGTCTTAGCATCAACTGAGTTGCAACCATTTATCATTATAGCAGCAGCATTCAGCTAATGTGCATGTATTATGATTCTAAACCAGCTGTCAATCTTCTCCGTGTGAAGGCTGCCAGAACCTCCCCCAAACCTGAAAAATATAACACATTGATTCTTGTATCACTTAGAAGTCGAGTCACAGAGGCCTTGTTGCATAAACTGCTAATTAACACAGAACAAAAGGCTAGTCTCTGCCCTAAGGAGCTTGCAGTTTAATTATGATTGGAGTCAGCATGTAAATACCAACAGAAAATAAATGAGCATAAGGCTTCACTTAAGATTTCTCTAGGGAAGCAGGTTTAAGAGATGTCCATCTTGTTTCATCTCAGCTGCTTCTTTCTAGGATCGAAGCAGTGATTGCATAAAAAAACACACACCACCACTATTTTTAGCACAGGGTTGGAACAGGGAGGCTGTTAGCTTGGATCATTTAGCTTTTTGGGGCTGGAGCATAGCCTTGCAGGGAGCTGAATCAGCAAACCTGATGGGACGGGAAACAGCATCCCAGGAGCGGATGATGCTTCAGCCTGGGACCTGCTGACGCAACAGAATTGCTGCCTTTGGGACCTCAACAGGGCACCACTGCCAAAGAGCAGAGCAGCACAGCAGGGTCACAGGGGTCAGCTCAATAACCTGCAGTGTCAGTGTGCTGGCTCCTGGGAAGAGTCTCAGCACCAATAACGGTGTGTTTGCAGAGTGAAACAGCAGCACAGAAAGTGCAGAGCACTTGCTTGAAGCATAACAGGTAGTGAAGGTCAGAGACTTTGACAAAGAGGAGGTGGGAGTCAACGTGGCCTTACTGTGTGAGAAAATAGAGGCTGAACAGGAAAAAATACCAACAGCCTGGAAGATTGTAAAATCATAGAATTGTCAGGGTTGGAAGGGACCTTAAAGATCATTTAGTTCCAACCCCCCTGCCATGGGCATGAGCATTCCCCACTAGACCAGGTCACCCAGAGCCCCATCCAGCCTGGCCTTAAAAGCTTTCAGGGATGGAGCTTCCACCACCTCTCTGGGCAACCTGTTCCAGTATCTCACCATCCTCATGGTGAAGAACTTCTTCCTAAGGTCTGAACCGATCCATCTCTAGCTTTAATCCATTCCCTCTAGTCCTATCACTACCAGATAGCGAAGCCTGGTCCGTTTGGCATTGGCTGCATATTAGCCATTGTCAGTACACTGTCCTGAGATCATGAAGTCAAGAGCTGAAATTCCACATTATTTCATCACAAAGCTCTGAATATGTAATATCTGTTTACACACTTCAGTAAGAGGGAACATGTGAAGTCAAGCTGCAGGACAGTTCCCCATATTTTGCAGCAGAAGACGACAAATTTCAGCATCCTGGTATAAGGCAAACTGCATCTGCATTAAAATGTGCTGGCTATGGGACAGGATACCTACCTTGCTCTTTCGTTGTCATACAGATAAAGGAGAGCGTTGTACTCTCATTATAACATGCCTGACTTAAGGGATAGTTGTTATCACAGTGACATTTTCCTGTAGAGTTTTTACTTGCAGAGCTATTAAAAAAGGTAGAAAGAGCTCTTCTTTAAGCATATTATCCATACACTCCAACTGGGCCTTATTAAATCCCCCGTGTAATGGTTCTGCTTTGTTCAGCTTATAAAAAAGCCTCTGCAGACCACCATGAATTTATGGTACCTGGCAGCTTTAAACCTGTTTGTAAAGGTTTAAAGGCAAGAGTTGAACTCCCTTGATTAAAATTAATTTAAAATACTTTAATGGAGTGAGCTCTCTTATTGAAGACTGATGTGCCTGCAGGCTTTATAAAACACCAGCACTCTAGGATGTGGCGATATTCTCTGAGTCAGGTTGCTAAAGGATATCACACACCAATGGTAATTACCACTCTCCTTTTTGCGGTCACATACGATGCCATAAAATGGGGCCCAGACTTCCTTATTTAATTGCCTGGTTTCTTTTCATCTCAAGCGTGGGGCAAAAAAAAAGTGCATTTAGCTCACCCTTGTAAAATAGCACACATTTTCTTACTGTTATGCCTTTGAAACATTGCACATGACAGTGAATATTTAGAGAATTTCATGAATGGCAGAGACTTGTAAACAGCCTTATCCTGGGGATATTTGTTGGCACAAAGCTTCGGTGGCATCATGCTTCCATGGTATGGAAAAGGTAAGACAAGTTTGTGTTAGTGGTTTTCAGTGTGTGCAGACTCTTCTCACTTCAGAAAGGTGACTCTTCGCCCAGCCTGGCTACCTAAAGACCATGCAATGGATGTGGAAGTCAAAGATTTGCATACTTTTCATTAGACTGTTTTGAATGGAGATAATAATGATATTTTGCAGCACTTTTGCCATATTGCAACTTTGATTTAATGAGTGAGTCAGGTCCTGGACCCTGGTGTGATCTTGCACGAGTTGTTTGACGCAAAGAAAAAATGGCATGTTTATGTCTCAGTTTGCCCAGCTATGTAATAGGAAGAGTAAAAATTATAGAAATCCTGCCATCCTCACTGAAAATGGTTTTCAAACCCTGGATGAAGCTACTAAGACAGTCTGAAATATTTAGTATTGTACACAAATCAAAATTAATATAAGACATTGAAACTTTTCACTAAATAATGAAAGATGCCAGGATTCCTAGGCAAGCTCAGTGGCAAAGACACTGCCAAGATCGTCTACGTGATGTCTCAACAGCCACCCAGCATAAGGAGAAACAGTAATGATATGAGAGGTGGGGAGCAGAGGAGGAAAGGAGAAATGGTCGGAAGCAGAAAGGAGAACAGTGAAGTGAGGCTCTGTTCTGCTGTGTTCTTCTCCAGTGCGACCCAAAGTTGAAGTGTAGAGCAAGACAGCTCTAGCTCAGGCAGCTGGCATCAGATTGCTGCAAAGTGGTTGACGCTGCATCTCCTTTTTGCCTGGCTGTGACTTTTGTTCGAACACAGAAAACCTGTGCAGGGAGAACATGTGCCACATCTGTTAACCAGTGCCACCAGTAAAGCCACCTTTCCTGACATCCTATGATGACCTACTAGTCAGTCCCCAATACAGAAGGTCAGTGGTACCACCACATGCTACCACCTGCCCACTCACCTCCTTATCTCTACAGCACTGTAGCAGAGCCCAGGAAATGCTGCTTCAAGGAACCACTTATCTTCCCTTTTTTCTTCCCCTCTACTGTCGGATCACAGAGGTGGTAAGCAGGAATTTTGCTCTTCTCGAGGAAGCATCTGCTGATCTCTATGCAGGTCTGCCCTTGTGCTAGTCGAGAAGGAAAAAAAAATTGGATTCCATTGATCTCTAGGCAGCAGGATGTCAGTGACAACACCTGCAGAAAGGAAGGACATTTTTGTTAAGACACATATTTTCACACCTCAGAACAACTTTGTCTGATAAAACGTTTGAAATAGTGGTTAATATTTGTCCATAATGAGCCCCGAACTAAAAGATAGATTAAAGAAATCATTCTTTATACCCATCTGGCTTAGCAACAAAAAAAAAAGAAGGGAAAGAGTACATCTACAGTAATAAAAATACAGGCTTTTAAAGTCTATAATAACCTGTTTTGCACAGAATGAATGAATCAGAAGCTTAATGAGCTACAGAAAAGAATTTCAGGGGAAGCATGAAAACAGTCCTCCTCCGTAGTTGGATAATCTCACTGATGCCTGGAAAAATAAAACCTCCATATTCGAAGATTGAATATTTCCTTTTACATTCCTTCCTATACAAACTCTTATGTCTATGTGGCACATGTTGCCACTAGACTACCAACTGTTCTTGTGCTAAAGAGGATTCAGAGCCAAAAAATGTTAAAAAAACCCCAAACAATCAAACCCTTCAATGATTAAGTCACTATTCTCTCTCTGTTAGCTGCAGCAGGAAGAGGCGAAGAGGCAACATTTAAATGGTGTCACTGCCTAGAGATTACTGTCCTAGGCAGCTCCTCACTGAGCTATTTGGAAAGTCAGTTCCTGACCCATGTCCACCAAAATTAGCCAGATTAAAGGTAAAAGAGGGTAAAAAGTGCAAGAGCAAGCTAATTTGTGGAGAGGACAGTGGTGGGAATTGCCGAGCATTGCCACTGTGGCATTGCTGCTGTGAGAAAAGAACGTGTGGTCAGCCTCCCAGAACTGAAATCTGTGGGGACCTGATGTTGTTTAAAGGAAAAGTTCTATTACTGAAGCTGCACTGTGCTCAGCCTGGTGGTACCTAACAATCTGGTACCCCTGGGGTGTGAGGGAGGAACGCGTAAAATTCATTCTTCTTGGTGATGTTTTCGTAAGAAAGTAGCTGCACAGAACATAAATGTATTGTTTTGGGACAGCCTAAGTATGAAAATATGACTGCTAATAGTTAACCTAGTCGATGTGTGCAGAAATGATAGCTCTCAGTCTAATTTTAGTGCGGTAAACTAGGGACAGACCTCCAGCTAAAATATAAATGCAATGAGAACATAATTCTGTATTTCATAGAACTTACAGAATCACAGAATGAATCACAGAATGTTAGAGGTTGGAAGGGACCTTAAAGATCATCTAGTCCAACCTCCCTGCCAGAGCAGGATCACCTACAGCAGAGCGCACAGGAACGCGTCCAGGCGGGTTTTGAATGTCTCCAAAGAAGGAGACTCCACAACCTCCCTGGGCAGCCTGTTCCAGTGCTCGGTCACCCTCACAGTAAAAAAGTTTTTCCTCATATTTTTCTGGAACCTCCTGTGTTCCAGCTTCCACCCATTGCCCCTTGTCTTGTTAGTGGACGCCACTGAAAAGAGCCTGGCTCCGTCCTCCTGACATTCCCCCTTGACATATTTATAAACATTAATGAGGTCACCCCTCAGCCTCCTCTTCTCCAAGCTAAAGAGACCCAGCTCCTTCAGCCTTTCCTCTTAAGGGAGGTGCTCCACTCCCTTCACCATCTTTGTGGCTCTGCGCTGGACTCTCTCAAGCAGCTCCCTGTCCTTCTTGAACTGAGGGGCCCAGAACTGGACACAATATTCCAGATGTGGCCTCACCAGGGCAGAGTAGAGGGGCAGGAGGACCTCTCTTGACCTACTTGCTACTCCCCTTCTAATACACCCCAGGATGCCATTGGCCTTCTTGGCCACGAGGACACAGTGCTGGCTCATGGTCATCCTGCTGTCCACTAGAACCCCCAGGTCCCTTTCCCCTGCGCTGCTCTCCAACAGGGCAGTCCCCAACCTATATTGGCACATGGGGTTATTTTTTCCCAAGTGCAAAACTCTACACTTGCCCCTGTTGAACTTCATAAGATTTCTCCCCGCCCAGCCCTCCAGCCTGTCCAGGTCTCTCTGAATGGCTGCACAGCCTTCTGGTGTGTCAACCACTCCTCCCAATTTCGTATCATCAGCAAACTTGCTGACAACATTCTCTAATCCCTCATCCAGACTTAAAAAAAGAACTGGTATCTAGAAGAATCTCTTAAGGAACTCATTTTGCAGTTGAAATAGCTGAGGAACTTCTCTAGGATTTTTTAGGTTTTTTTATTTACACACCATTTGTCTTGCACTTCATATCCCATTTAGCTCTGCTTAGGGACATTCAGGTGCTCAAGTCCAAGAGGAGCACTTGTAAGGAGGCAGAGGTCCTTAATCCTGTGTCTCTACAAGCCAAGCACAGCTTTAACTATATTACTATAGAAGGAATGGCCACAAGACACATTAAGCAAACCTTGTAATAATATATAATAAATACCTTTTATTTAACCAGCCACCAAAAAACAGACAGCCTTTTGGATAGGCATACCTTGTTCAGTAAATATTACATCAGGATTGGATAGGCGTGGGAAATTGTTTCTGCCATAGATGAGAATGAAAGATAACTGATCAACCACTCATCAGTTTACAGAAGGAATCCCCACAGAGGAGTGAGGGAGGAGAGGTGAGGTGTCTAGGTGTGTGCCTCATCTCTACTGTAAATATCTGTCCCAAGAAGACAAGTGCCATTCCCTTTGAATGTGCATTTAAACTTCATTATATAACTGGTGTCTTAGAAGGTGATTTTTCTTTGTGGTTCAGAGCAAAAAATTACACATTATTAGCCCCACAGTGTAAAGCAAGAGTTAACTTAGTATGTCAGGTGACTTATCAAAGCAAAACACAGGAGTCTAATGTACAGGCTCATGCAGTGTGATTCGATTACCACATTCTCCACCACAAAGGCCCTACCCTGTGAATTAATGTATAGTTTATTTCTATTCAAATTAACTGGTCATCGTCTTCTGTGACCCCGCTGGGTGATTGTACTAGACACAGAAAGGATCTCAAACAGATGCTGAAAAAGAACTTCTCCCAGGCTTCAACCTCACAGCCAAACTTGTCCCTTGTCCGCAGAGGAGCTCCTGTCATATAGGCTAATGTATAGCACTTGCACTGGGAAGAACAGACTTAAGTCCAGCTGGAGGATGGGAAAAGCTGCCATCAGGTATAGGTGTGCTTAAAGGTAATGCATACACTAAACATCCTTCATTCAATGTACACTGAAGCAGCAACTAAACATTCCTTTGGTCAGTGGCAGCTGTAGTGCTAAGATAATGCCCAACAAAGCAAGAGCAAAACCAAAGCTATGTGAACTGATAGGTTTTCCCAGGGGCTTGCTTGCAGAAACAGGATCTGGTGGTACTGATTTATTTTGCAGCTGAGTGTGAGACACTCAGAAAGTGAATACAATACCAAGAGGAAAAGAGAAATCCAGTAGCAGAGAAATCCAGTAGCATGTGTTGCCTTCAGGCAATGCTTTTTTTTTTTTTCGTAAATAAGGCTATTTTGGGGGAAAGTACTAACCAAAAGGGTATGTTTGAATTCTTGAAAATGGAAGGTGATTCTTGCTTAGTATTAAAATGTTTGGGAAAACAGAATTTTGAAAATTGTATTTGAGTTTTTTAAAGTATTAAATATTTAAAGACTGTACTGAAGAAATTCATGATCCACAATTAGCTAGTTCTTTTGAGATAAAACTCTCCTGTGAGCTGCAACTATCAACACAGGGTTCTTGGATCAACAAGCAAAACAGAGTTTCCATGGCAAACAGAAAAATTTCACAGATAAGGATGCATTTGTTCAACCAGTTTTGCTTTAGCAAGTTTGCAGGAAGTGTGCAACAGAGCCACCTGAGTTATTCAAGCCCTTGTACAGCACGCAGCTGGCATGGCAGCATTTCCTTTCATCGGCTTAATTTTGAGACCGGACCACAGAGATGAAACTATAAAGATTTTGCAATTTTTAATTAAGAAATTGTGTAAGTATACGAACAGCCACATGATGAGCAAAGTAACCAGACATGAAAGAATTTATGTTTACACAATATGTACAGTAATAAAGGAGTCATGTAAGGGAGAGCTCTCTCTCTTCAACCTACAAGAAGACAGTATATCCTGAATTACTTCTCCTCATGCTTTCATGACCATTCTCTTGTTTATCACCATTATCTTTATCAGAATTACCAGCAGAGCTGAGGCACTGCTGTTGGAAAAAAAAAAAAAAAAAAAAAAGGCTTCTGGCTTTGCAAACTGTATAGTAGTCCGAGAAGAGACATGTTTTCTGTCAAACAATAACATGGCATTTTTACACGAATGGAAATGCAGGTATCACCAGAGGAAGAACATGGAAGTTTCCATGTGAACTTTAGGTCCTTCCTCTTCAACAGGGTCACTGCCAAGCTGCCCATTGCAGGCAGCGCCCTGGGGCCCAAGGGCAGGGCAAAGCCCCACAGCTGGTGCTGCGGGGTGGGGCCAGGGCCAGCTGCGCTGATGTAACGGCGTGATTAAGGATTAATCTGCAGCAAGGCAGTAAGTTGTACTTTACCTGATCGGCCGATTAACCTCGATTTCTGAGGAAGCACTGAGTCTCTTCAGGAAAGGAGCTCAGGTGGGCTTGTGGTGACTGAGAGACTCCTCAGTATTTGTTTCTGTAGGAGACAAAGTAAGGTGTCCAGATTTGAAAAGCACAACATATTTTAAGCAGTGAAGGGATGAAGGAATGGCTTGAATGCACAGATCCTTATATACAGAAATACAGTCTTGTATAATTAATATTGATATGGCCAAAACCTTAATGAAGAGGCATGAAAAGAAGCTGCAGAACTATCATCTATCTCTGCACCTTTGGTTCAGAAACCATTCAAATACACAACTAATTTACCCAATGCTGACATACAAGTGCACTCTGTGGAGCTGTCCCTGACCCCTCACTTGTCTTCTGGACCTTTTCCTCTCCTCCCTGGCTCAACAGAAGATCATCAGCATATACTTGGGTAATGAACACTAAACAGAAATTATTGGGATGGAGTATGTAAACAAAAGAGATGTTAAAAGAAATGGAAAAGGTATTTTAAATAGCTAAAAGTGAAAACAAAATCGTTTAGAAGATAATCAAAACCTTTTGATAAAAACTCTGATTCCCTTCCCCAAGGTGAGCTATATCTTATTCAGTGAGACCAGTCAGAGTCCTCACAGATGAAGAGATTTCTTTAAGTTTATTGCAACTCAAGCAATAGGAACAGACAAATGGCTTGAGTCCTATTAAAAGTGGTGATGACAATATAAACTCTACTCCTTTAATTTCAAAACCATTTTCAAGGAGATTTAAAAGAATTTATTTAACCTCAGAAGAACAATTTAAAAGATTACAGCTGAGCGACAGGACAACTCTTGGGCAGTTTTTACTCCAAAGGCTGCAATGATTCAGACCTTCCTTGAGTTATTTGAAGACTAATTCCAGAATTAGTCAGGTTTCAGAGGATTTTTTCACATTAACTCAAATGTCTTATTTAATAAACATGAATATATTCCTTTTTTTTTTTTTTTTTCCTCACTGACAATGTCGTGGAGTATCTAGAACTATTACCAGGTTTTCTCCAGTAGTAAAACTGACCAGTAACATTGCTAGCATTTTCTTCAAAAAGCACAAAATAGTATATCTTCTAATAGAAAGTAATTTCATACTTGAGTGTAAAAAGCTGCTCCTTAAAACGTGTGGTGGTTGTAGATATATATAGGGTTTAATGAGTTCTTATATGCATGTAACTGAGCTCCTGTTTTATCAGAAAGCACCACCTCTGATGACAGGTGTCTTTTTAAATTTGACCCTATTTCAATTATTTCTAACTACAAATGAGGGGGTCTAACGTTACTCAAACACATGATTTGTAATTTAATCATAAAAATCTCTGTATCCTGCTGCACAGGACTGGTATTCAAATCTCTGCCCGTTGCGAAATATACTGTTATTTACCAGAAACATATGAATTGTACAGATACACAGTGAAAACTATTGAAAATATATAAGCAAGAAAAATAAATCTCTGATACAATTTTTGTATTATGGCATATTGGATTCCAGATGAAGAAACACAAATTCCTAAATATTCATGAATTTTCATACACTCATGTCTCAAAATTTTGATTTTTGTTTAAGAAAGTAGCAGAAAAACAAGTTCATCAGTTAGATGTACCTGGTGAAGAAAAACAGAGTTTTCAAAATATTTCATATTGTTGTCGAAATGTGCAGAGAAAAATCGCAGTTATTTTTCAATCATTTAAAGATGTGATACATTGAAGATTTTAAGCCCTAATCTACACAGAAATGTCTGTGTTACGTCTATGACCAGTTTCATAGGCTATGCAGGTATCAGTCAGATTTCACTACATGAAAAACCGATTTAACTAAGTCATTTTATGTTAGTCTAATTAAGCCATGTGTATTCTGTCTGTGTATCCACATATTTTAGCCTGTAAAGATTGCTTATAACATTGTATGCAATTATTATGACACTGAGAATGGCATTACATTGACATTTGAGATCAACATAGCTCATTTATTTATTATGCATAAGCCTTGAAAATTTTTTAAGTTATTTTAAGAATTTAATTTTAAGGTTAAGCATATGCTGTCAACATTAACAGTATAGTTTTTAAGATAAAAGATTTCATTAAAAACCTCAGTTAACATAGGAACTTTGGAATAGAAAATATCTTCTTCAGAGGATTGCAAAAGACAGTGCTCTTTGTTACTGCCTCTGGGCCTGACCACAGAAGAAATATGAAATATTGAGCAAACAGGGTTTCTCAGAAACTATACACTGAATTTTTCACATCTCATGGAATCTTCTAAGAACAATCCTAAAATAATGTGAGGCCAGACTGCTTGTAAAACAGCTCGTAGAGATCCATACCCAACCTTCCTTCAATATCCGTCTTTCAATAAGACCCATGAGATGACTCACAAGAGGCATACAGTCTTCTTATATTTTTATTGCAATCTACTTGACAATGCTGGATGTAAACAAGCTTAGCAATTATAGAAATTTTACTTTTTATTATTATTTTTTTTTCTTGTAGTCTCTAAAATAATTTTCCAGCCTTGTAAAAAAGACTTAAGTTCCTCTGTCACCCTCAACAGATCAGCATCCCACCACTGCTGAGTGTATGTCGGCCGGTCAGTACTGTGATAACAGCAACGTTTTTGGGATGGCAAAATTGCTGCAAATGCCGTACAGCTTAGAATCTGTACAACTTATCTGTCTTAGAATCAAAGAGATGCAACTCTCTAACCTTACCATCTTTGTGGCATTTGACAGCACAACACTGATCCACAGACTGGCTTGTCACCCTGAGTCTAACAGCCAATGTTTCAGAAAAAAAAAGGTGAAAGAAAAGGAACAGCTGCAGAATAATCTGACCACGGAGGAAATATCTGACTAACCTCCACTAACTGGCAGTTCTCTTACTCCATAACACACCATAGGTGTGCACATTTCTTATCCTGCCTGATTAACTATGAATGTTCTTACTATCCGTATAAAAGTCTAATCATTTTTCAAATCCTGCTAAGCCCTTTGCCTCAATTATCTTCTATCCCTCAGCCCTAATAGTTAATTACATGTTGCATAAAGAGCATTTCCTTTTAATCGTGTTTAAACGTGTTGTTTCCCAATTTCACAGGCCATCCCCTTTCTCATATATTATGAGACCCATAAAAGAAATCTCCCAGGTCATATTTTCTCTCTATTTATATTTCCAGTATTTTATTTCTGTCTCTTAGTCCCTCTTACTTGTTTCCTTCCTAACATGAACTATCTCACGCTCTCATGATGCAGAGGTTTCTGCATAATCCTTGTGATTTTAGCCCATTGCCATGAAATTTCAATTCAGGTTTTGTTTTGTTTTACTTTGTTGTTCTTAGATGCGACTACCATCATTTGGCATACACCCAGTTTACGTAACCATATTCTTCTCCATCTTATTGTCTGTCTTAGCATTGTTTGATTTCTGTTACTGTTGTTACATTACAAGCAGAGATTTTCAGCACAGTTCAGATGGTGAAAAGATGTTTTTCCTGCATGCTCACAGTCACTTTTGATTCCAGCAATCTCTAGCAGCTCTATTTAATCCAAAAGAGATAACATTATCTGTCATACGTACCTAGAATTACAAAAATTTTGTGACAGGCTTTAATAAAAGCACTTTGGATCTCAGGACTGGATGCTTTTGTGTTAAGTATGGTTTGGAGTTTTTCAACAAGCCTTCATTGTTTTGTAATTCAACTTTTATTTCAAATGTTCTGCCTTTCTAGAGAAACGCTCAGCAACAACCTTTTTATGTGTGTTAAGATCACACGAAACTGTGACCAAAAAAAAGTGTGTGTGTGAGAGAGAACGAGAGAGGGAGGTAGGGAGGGAGATTGCCAGTGTTGTAGAGTCAGAGTTTTGCCCCAGGATGGAGAAGTTCAAGGCTTTGAGTGCTGAAGGCCACTGATGTGTGCTTGGATCTCCTGTCTAAGAGGAGTTCCTGGCATTTCAAGAAAAAGTTGAAAGGATCCAAACTGCTCAAACATCAATTTTTCATGCCAAATGCAATTCTTTGGTTTGGTTCGTTTTTGGTTTTTTTTTTTTGTAAATCCCATCCCTTGGAATTTGCTGTTGTGCATAGACTTTCAAAAACATATTTTCTTTTCAAAGGCGGTGCTTATTTGCCCTGTTATGTTACATTCATCTCAGCATTTTATGTCTAATTTTTGTTATTGCTCCAATTAATTTAGTCGTCACTGAAGAACTGCTTTCTCTGTTTTTGATCTCATGAACACCCTTTATAATATTTTTGAAATAGAGATGCAGTATTTACTGCCATTTCATTTTTTGGTAGAGAAAGTGATACGAGTACATTGCTTCATGTTTTTACTCTTCTCAGAAATTTATTTATGAACATTAACTATTACTTGTAAAAATTACACAAATTTCCCCCAGGTACCTTCTTGCCTTTTTACTAGAGACACATTTCAGGGGATATTGTGATTTTCACATGCTCCGGAGACCAAAATGACAAATAATTTTCTGACTGTTTTTGCTTTGTATCTGGCTAAATAAGAACTAAGGGAAAACTGGCAAGGTTTGTGAGTTCTTTGCTGTACAGTTAGAGGGGGTCTACATGGAGAAACAGGCTGCTGTACAGCTGGCAGCAGGGTTGACATGATTCAGTGAATCTTTAATGCCATGACGAGTCTCAGTAACAGGGATGGCAAAAGTCTGCCCCAGACATACGATGCTTTTCACGTAGGCAGAGCCCTTGAGAGCAAAGGGTGGGAGGAAGGCAAGCAGCTGTTGAGAGTCAAGGAATTACAGATCAACAAGCATGTATGGCTCACACCGCTGGTTGTTTAGAGGTGGTCAGATGTTGATGAAGGTGGGTCTGTTATAACTTTAATTTGCTTTTGCTAACAACCCTGTAAACAGTATGGGTAATCATAACACAAAGCAACTTGAAGAGGGAGTTGTACTGCTGTGAAAACCTGAGGTGCCCTATTCCTTTTCAGATATCTAGGCAGTACTTTACAAATACATCTAATGTATAGACTGGGTAGGCTCCCAAAACCTCCAAATGCTCCCAGTCTACGTATTTAAGAATGTTGAAGAAATGTCCCCATCAATTTTTGCAATTTTACTTGATAAAACATGAGGACAGAAGCTGGTATTTATGACCCTGCAAGGTGTAAGGCACCTCCTGCTTTCCAGGATGGGTACTGTCACTTGCTGTGAGGCCCCCATGAGTGTGGACTCAACAGGTTTCACTTGCACATGGTGCATGTTTGGCATTGCAGCACTCAGGTTTTTAACATTCATGTCAAGATACCTGGTACATTGCCACTGTTCAGCTCCTATGTGTCAGGGCAGTTCTGTGTGGAAAGAGGCTTTAAGGAACACTGTTTAGGAGAGGAATGCTCTGCCCCTTCCATGTCATGTCAGGCTTTTGCCCCACAGCACTGTTCTCTAGCTCTCAATATAATATTGCCCTCAACCACCCCAGATTTTGGCAAAATGTGTCTTTGTTGTCACGATAATGGTGGCTGTTCTCTCATCTTTACAAACATACACGTACACACACACAACCTAAAGTTAAATTTTGTCTTTCCGGAAGGGAACTGATGAAGACTTCATCTTCACCAATGCTTCGCTTGCTGACCTTACCCTTGAAGGTGTGAGTACTAAAATGAAGACAGTAGAAGACGAGCTTCAGAGTGTTGTGTATATTATATGTAGAAGCAGCACAAAACTTGGCTACCTGGACTTCAGAATCCTAATCAGCCAAGTTCTGTAGCAGCAGCTCATAATGTGATTTGACAGGAGCATCCTCTATTTTCTAACCTTGTCAGGTGCAACCATACCCAATGCCACTGTGAGCAGTAGACAGTAAGTTGCAAGTGGACTCAAATTCTGGATTCTCACACTTCTATACCAGCTGGACATACTCAGTTTCTACATTTGCAGTGCTAGTGGGCCTTGTCAGATGCAGACCTCCTCTCTGTGCTTTTTTTGTTTTTCCAGGCTCAGGATTGCACGCAACTGAGTTTGCCAGAGCAGAATCTAGAATTCTCCTTGGCCCAATTTCCTATCATAGAATCATAGAATCATAGAATTTTGGGGATTGGAAGGGACCTCGAAAGATCATCAAGTCCAATCCCCCTGCCAGAGCAGGAATGCCTAGATTATGCTACACAGGAACGTGTCCAGGCGGGTCTTGAATGTCTCCAGAGAAGGAGACTCCACAACCTCTCTGGGCAGCCTGTTCCAGGGCTCCGTCACCCTCACTGAGAAGAAGTTTCTTCTCGAGTTTAAGCGGAACCTCTTATGTTCCCGTTTCAGCCCATTACCCCTTGTCCTATCATTGGTTGTCACCGAGAAGAGCCTGGCTCCATCCTCGTGACACTCACCCTTGATATATTTGTAAACATTAATGAGGTCACCCCTCAGTCTCCTCTTCTCCAAACTAAAGAGCCCCAGCTCCCTCAGTCTTTTCTCATAAGGGAGATGCTCCACTCCCTTAATCATCCTAGTTGCCCTGTGCTGGACTCTCTCCAGCAGTTCCCTGTCTTTCTTGAACTGAGGGGCCCAGAACTGGACACAATATTCCAGATGGGGTCTGACCAGGGCAGAGTAGAGGGGAAGGAGAACCTCTCTTGACCTACTAACCATCCACCTTCTAATACACCCCAGGATGCCATTGGCCTTCCTGGCCACAAGGGCACACTGCTGGTTCATGGTCATCCTGCTGTCCACCAAGACTCCCAGCTCCCTTTCCCCTACACTGCTCTCTAATAAGTCATTCCCCAACTTATACTGGAACCTGGGGTTGTTCCTACCCAGATGCAAGACTCTACATTTACCCTTGTTATATTTCATTAAATTTTTCCCCGCCCAACGCTCCAGCCTGTCCAGGTCTCGCTGAATGGCAGCACAGCCTTCTGGTGTGTCAGCCACTCCTCCTAGCTTGGTGTCATCAGCAAACTTGCTGATAGTACTCTCTAGTCCCTCATCCAAGTCATCGATGAATATATTGAATAATACTGGTCCCAGTACCGACCCTTGAGGCACTCCACTGGATACAGGTCTCCAACCAGACTCCACCCCATTGACCACGACTCTTTGGCTTCTTCCCCTTAGCCAGTTCACAGTCCACCTCACTACCCGAGAGTCTAGACCACACTTCTGCAATTTAGCAGCAAGGATGCTGTGGGAGACTGTGTCAAATGCTTTACTGAGGTCAATGTAGACCACATCCACCGCTCTGCCATCATCTATCCACCTTGTTATATCCTCGTAAAAGGCTATGAGGTTAGTCAAGCACGACTTCCCCTTGGTGAAGCCATGTTGACTGCCTCTAATGACCCTCTTATCCCTGATATGCCTTGAGATGGCACCAAGGATAAGTCGTTCCATCACTTTCCCAGGGATGGAGGTGAGGCTGACCGGTCTATAGTTACCCGGGTCCTCCTTCTTGCCCTTTTTGAAGACTGGAGTGACATCTGCTTCCCTCCAGTCCTCAGGCACCTCTCCCGTCTCCCAAGACTTGGCAAAGATGATGGAGAGTGGTCTAGCAATGACATCAGCCAGCTCCCTTAGCACCAGTGGATGCATCCCATCTGGACCCATGGATTTATGGATAATATTATACATGAACCTTTCATGCCAAGGGTGCACATCTCATGTTTAATACCTGATTAATTCTGGATAAGTGACTGTGGAGAAAGAAACGAAAACTTAACTGGAATTTGCTGACTACTACAAGTCTTCATACATACATATATGTGTGTATATATATATATATACACAAACACATATATATGAATATATAATCTAATAATCTTAAAATTCTAAAAATTCTTTTGCTATAAAGCATCAAAGAATTACTGACATTCTCTTAGTCTGGCTTTCACTCTTTCTCTAAGTCAGAATGTCAGACCTTTGAGGATGAGTCCTTTCTGTTCACTCTCTCCAGCTACTTCTAGAAGGTGTGATATTACACTATTTGCTTAGGTATTTCAGTGCACAGTCGGGGACCACATGGTATGGTCAGCAATGGGCTACGATTTTAAGCAAGGAAAACAGCCGATGAGATCAAGTTTTTGAGAGCAAAAGCTGGCGAATGCTATGACATGAACAAATAAAAACATCCCATTTGTCGTGTTGAAATGATCAAATTAAAAAAAAAGCCAAAACCTTAAAACAAATGCAACTTTTTGCTTATTTCCATGCAAGGTAATTTAAAGCAAAAATAACATAATGGAGAAGAAAGGATGGGTGTAAGTAACCACTGATTACAAAAACAGCATGGAAAAAAAATACCTATCGTTACTTTTTCAGATATCCAAGATGTGAGACTCTGAGGTTCAGTTTTCTCCTTCATCTGAAAATATTTGAACCTTTTCATCTCACTAGAGAGAAAATGCTTAAATAGTCATTGGTCCTGGGTTTTTAGGACTTTATTCATGGTCTCAAATATCAGGTTCAGTGCATGTTTCAGGTTCCCATATAGATAGGAAAGCTTCAGCTAGAGGAACTGAGGACAAGTGGCTTATTTCAGAGCATTCAAACACAGTGCTTGTGGGGCTGAATGTCCTGGTGCAAAAACACTTACGCAGAGAAAAGAGAAAGACCTAGACATTCCAGGTTGTTACCAACAGCTCTCCCTCCTGAAAAAGGGGTGAAAATCAAACTGATGTTATTTCTTTTTCTTTTTTTCAAATAAATAATTCATTTCAGAAATTGGAACTTTGCTTTCATGCTCAGCTATAGTGTCTTAAAGCTTCTATATATTTTTTTTTAAAAAAAAATTCTGAACCGTTTGTCTCTCTCTACTTGTTTGGATTAGGGAGCTTTTTCCATATGAAATTTTTTCAGAAGTTATCCAGAAGTGAAGACGAAGTGAGCTCTCATGACAAGCTGAATGTTGGCTAGTTGTGCAACTGTTTCCTTAAATACAGGTCATTTCTGGGAACATCCAACTTCTACTGCTTCAAACCATCTACATAGCTCCTCCTGCAATAAAGTCTGCTGTTTTAAGTATTATCATTCACCTGTAAAGGTGCAAGACACTTTCCAAAAAAAAAAAGAAAAAAAAGCAAGTAATATACCCCTTTGTCACATCATAAAGGAACTTATAAACTGCAAAGATAATATCAGTGCTGCCAGAAAGTCCCAAACAAGTGAAATTTCACTGTTTATGGGTTCTGGGTGATGATTACTGGGGCGGGTATTCTCAGGCATGTCTGCTAGTTGTTGCTTGAAGCCTGGGCACTTTTACTCATTCATTGACTAAACACAATGTGAGTCATTAACCTTTATACTTAAACATATACACACACACACGTATGTAAACCTTTATAGTTACACACATATGCAGGCACGTACGTACATACACAAGTACTTACACACACAGCTCCCTGAACATCTGGGTTTCTAAAAACTTTTAAGCCACAAACATTAATAATTAATTCACTCCGGCAGTTACCGGCGCTGTTTCCTTCTCTTTCATAACTTCTCCTAAATACCTCCTCCTCACCTTTCTCATCAATGGGAACTGTTCTGCAGGCACACCCACCCGCCGGCACACACGCACGCTCACACACGCATACGCAAACACGCGCAGAGTAAACTCAAAGTGGCAAATATGCCATTCAGGAAGGCTGTCATGGAAATAAATTTCCAGGGCACCAAGCAAGTCATTGTATACTGAGAAAACAAAAGGGTTGCGCTTTTGCGTCGGCTGCTGTGTCCCGGCTCTCTTTGCTCACTAAGGCAAACAAACGCACACAAAAAGTTAGCAAGTCAGGGAAGAAAGTGAAATAACTTGTGAAATGTTTGCCAGTTCAACTCTTTCGTTAGAGAAAATAACTAAAAATTGTTTTAAAATGTGGAAATACTCTTCTTGGGGATAAAATAAATAAATAGGTACCTGACCAGTTCTGATAAATGTCAGCTGAGGGCTTAGATCAAACATTAAACCTTCAAATGTCTTGTTTCGCCTAAGGTGATAATGCATATTCAGCACAGATTAGGAGCCACAGATTTAAAGGTATTTGGGTGCTTAACTCTCATGTTGTCACGGACTCATATATTTTTTTAAATTGTGTTCACTTGAAATCAGAAGTCTAAAAACAACTTAAAACCACCATATCTCACTTGGTTAGAGTGTGGTGCTCATAACACCAAGGTTGCAGGTTCCATCCCCGTTGAGTCCCCATGTGTTGCCTGATCTAGTTGAGAGGCATCACTGCCCATGACAGGGAGGTTGGATTAAATGATCTTTAAGGTCTCTTCCAGCCTAGGCCATTCTATGATTCTATGTTTCTATGATATCTCTCCCTAAAGGGTGTCTCCCTGCTAATTTTAGCATAATTTCTTAAATGACTCCAGGATAATAGGTCTTCCTGCCAATATATACAGTTGGACTTGATGACCTTATAGATCTTTTCCAACTTTAATGATTCTAGGATTCTATTCTATGTAGCATATTTGCATGATCAAGAGTCATAAAGTTCACGCCACATACATAGGAGACCCAAGGAGAAGAGGAACATGAGGGTTGATCCCACGAGGAAGGAGGTTGTTTTGAACGACAGTCTCATTGCTTCACTGTGAGATGTGAAAGGGACCTGAAATGGTCTGTGCTGGAGTCTGCAGCTTCCTCCTCTCTCCAAGGTCTGGCTCTGGCCTCAGCTCCTGCGTAACCTCAATCATTTTGTGTTATTCTTACATGGGTGTCTTCTCCAAATGGCTTAGGAGCTGTTGGTCACCTGTGAGCAGAAGCTGAGAGAGAGGAACAAAGAAAGAGACTAAGCCTCGTTCAGCAGGTAGCTTATCCTAACTGTCTCCATTTAGTGCCTAGAGAGACTGCCCTTACGAGGCTGTGGTTAGCCTACATGAATAATTCCTCGTTTTATTAGTTTGAATTCCTCATTCTTTTTTAACAGGTAAATATATTAAAAGGAAGAAGATGACAGCTGCATAGAGGAAAGCTGCACTGTGTTGCTGATGTTGTAGGCTTATACTTGAGCATTAATAATTGCTGTTGTTTATTGTTTCTTTGCAAAAAAACAGAAGACAACCCTTTCCTACCTCACAGGGGTGAGGTGGCATCTAATGAATTTTTGTATTGCATTTTCAGCTGCTGGTTAAAATGCTGGGTATAATGGGCACAGGACTTTGAAACTTTTTTTCTGGAATTGTAAATGTTCCTATGGACCATTGTTCAAAGAGCACCCTAGGGCTACAGTGGTGAATGACCAGACACAGAAGGTGCAGATGTGGAAGGAAGGAAATCATCAGCTTTTCTTCTGCCAAAAGCGATGCTTCTTCTCCTCCCTTTTATGTGTCCAGGTGTTGTTCATATCTTTCTTTAATGGATCACAATGGATGCACTGTTTTAGATGCCCATTTCTCCTGCCAGGGTATTTCTGATAGATGGAAGGAAACAAAATTTCTTTTTACCCTGTCTAACATCTAGTCTCTGCATCACCATGGATTCACACCATACACCTACTCCCTTTTTCACTTGTTATGTTAGGTAACTAGTTAAGTCTACTCTAAGCATTAGCTCAAGAGATCAGAGAGAACAGTGCTTATTTCTAAATAGGATTGAGGAATTTGGCAGCCATTAAGAACATTTGTAGCTGTGCTTCTGTCCCTTCATGACATCCGAATTTGTTCTTCCTCTGACTGCCTGGAGGAACAGGAAAGCCTCCATGGCACACACCCACTTCACATGTGGTAAGATAAGTTTCACTGCTTTCACTGCATTGGCCAGAGCCAGGGACACGAAGACTGATTGGCAATTTCTGTAATTGTTTGTTTCTGTGGAACTATTAGGCAGAGAGTAGGATTCCTGCTGTTACAAATATAACAGGGGGAAGAAGGGTGCTGTCAAAATGATTTAAACACAACTCTGGTTTAATTAGCAAAGTGAGAATGCACTGCAACTATCCAAGTCTTCGTACTGAATAAGCACTTTAAGTTCTGTGTTCTAAAATAAGAAAAGGCCCTTTCACCTGTGCAAATGAAAATATAGGTCCCAGCTGCAAAGAGCAGAGGCACTCTAGCTCTGCCAGACTGCTCAGAGACTGTGTTTTACTCATCCTCACCTCCAGCCCACAAGAAGAGTAACAAAGGTGTCTTGAACACGGAGCTTAGTGCCTTTAGCCATGCTTAGTCCTAGAGCCTTGACTGCAGAGGCACAGAGCCTCTACAGAGAGTCTCTTTGCTAGGGAGCCCCTCAGGGAAGGTGCAGGTGTTAGTGGCTGTTGGGAAAAAATCTGGTCCTGACGTGGAAAAACTGGATTATGTAATGTACCTGTGCAACCCCACATTTGCCTACAGCCTGCCACAGCTGTTCCTTGGGAGACAGGCTCTGCCCGTCATTGCCTTATGTTTCATACTTCACCTTGTGCCTAGCTGAAGCTTTGAATTTTTTTCTTAATTAGGAATAAAATAGTAGCAAAGACAGAGTTCATTCATCCAATATTTATGTGGGATCTTCCCTAAGACTTGAACTGAGTGTATGGGAGTTGGAGGGGAGGGGTAGGGTAAGTTCTCCTCTAATTGTTTGCTCTGGTGTACTCTGATTTTATAACATGGACAGGGTTTTGTACTGCACTCTAGCAGGTAGTACATAATTCAAGGATAGTAAGCATGCATTTTGCTCCTCTTTTGCATCTGCCAGCCTGCATTGATATCATTATTCAAAAAGCTGAATAGCAAAATGTGTGAGATCTATAAAAAGTACAAAAATTGGGGATATTCATTGGTGGATTGATAGGAGGCTCAAGCTGATAAGGAAAAGGGTCTGATGAAATGAAACTCTGGTCCTGTGAGCAGTTCAGATTACAATAAAATCAACCCTTACTCCTTTAGTTCACTACTTCACGGAGAGCAATTAAGGAAGTACCGTGTTCAAACATTCCTGAGCATCATCCATCACCTGGCTAATCTGCCTGCCAACCTGCCCAGACATACCTTTCCACTAGCTATTTCCTCTTTCTCTTCCTACCTGCCCTCTCTTCCGGATTAGATCCTTTATTTAAGGGAGTGAGAGGGAAGGAGGAAGGCAGGAAGGAAGAAAAAAAATTTAATAAGATAAGAAAGTGAAAGAATAGTTTCTCTAACAGAGTGTAGATGTGTTAATTTAAGGGTATTGTTGCTGATAACTTCTCACAGCTGTCATTTTTTTAATCATGACCATCACAAAGGTTAATTCTAATGTTTCCATTTGAAAAAACTTCTTCCTGAATTTCTATTTCAGAACATCCTGATCCATTCTAGGACTCACTTTTCAGCTCTACACAAGGACAGGAAATTTTTTAGATCACTAACAGATCAGGAAAGGATGCTACCAGCAGCATTAGAAAACAACCCTGTAAATACTAGGTGTGACTTTTCCTGAAGTATGTGGCTGCTGCCTGGAAAAGAATGATCCATTTTAGCATGAAAACTTTTTAAATCTTTCTGTTTTGCTTATGGCATTTTTTTTCCTCATCTTATCCGCAACCAGGTTATCTAAGACAATAAACAGGAAATGGTTATTACTCAACTACAAATTCAAAAATACCCTTGCATTTGAAGCATGTGGGGTATGATAAGGGTATGAAAGGAATCAGAGGAGGCTCAGATGCACAAATGGTTATGTCAGTATACTCCTACACTTCAAAGAAGCATCTAGTTATGTAGAATATCCCTTTATAGACATGCTCACTTCCATTCCACAGACATATGATAATATCCTACATTTTAACATAGGAAATAACATGAGTGAGTGTTACAAACAATAGGAGAAAGAGAAGGGTAACAAGCATAATATTTCCAAGCGCATGACTTATCTAGATAAACTATAGGAATACAAATCAAATGAAGCTTAATTTCTTAGTGACTAATTAATGACAGGAATCCCCACTGAAGCTACTTCCCCCAAGGTTTTGGTAGGAGGTCCTAAGAAAAGAGCTCAGTGAGGAGCAGGTAGCCGGCAGCTTCATGAGCTAGATTAGGAATGTGTTCCTTACGTGTCCCTTTCAGAAAAAGAAAAACAAAGACATTAAAGACCAGTCTCACCAGCACAACAGGGCACTGATAACACAGTTAAAATAGATTTACTTTGACTTATCTCACCTGTGGCTCTGCCAATCAACCAGGACAATTTCCCTGTGTTCCGAGCGGAGTCCCCGAGCCTCGTTTGCCAGGGGCACATGTGGTTGGGCTCTACTGGCAGCCTCCTGCAAGACCTGAGGCTGTCAGAGGACTCTTCACCCCAGGTCATAATATTAACAGGGTGAAGGAGAGGTAATATGCAATATTACTTCTCATCTGCCCTTCTGAATTGGCATTTACATTCCCTTGTTTTGCAGAATATGACTCAGGCTTGGTTAATGCTGCCTTACTCTATCCAAATATCTGGGTGTCCAGTCTCCAGTCACCCTTTTGTAAGCCCAAAGATTCTTCTAGACTGTATAGAAATGGGATTTGATGATTGATTTAGGATTAAGTAGGGCTGATTGTGAATACCTTTGGTCAGGTATTTCAGGAGATGTTTGGTGCCTGACAGCCTGCAAAATCTCAGCAATGGTACCTCTTGAAATATTGTAGTATCTTGTTTCCGAAGAAATGCATTAAAAGAACAAAATGAAAAAAAAAAAAATCTCATATCAGTTATAATCACACAATAGGTGTGAAAAGATATATAAAACTTGAATATCTGTGTCTAAAGGTTGAAGTATAGAAAACTCTAATTTATGCTCCTGCTAATCCCTCAGGTTGTGAAGAACAGATTTAGATGTGATTACACAGTTGAACCTCAGGCAAACGCCTTGTGATGATTCATTGATGCTTATCCAACCAGAAGATACAAAGCAGTGAAGAGGAAATGCCAGACACTGAAATGGAAAGCTTTCATTTCACTTCATTTTTCTAATAATTATAATTCTATGTGAAAGATTTGGCTTTAAAACATATGTTATTATGTGCAAAAGTTTCGCACATTATCTCCTAAAGAGACAAAACAGAATTGATTTAAACCACAGCCCTTTGTTACACTTTGGTGGAATAAAAAAAAATCCAGTTCATTTTTTTTCCACTTTGTTCAGTTTCAAAAGTTTCATTTAAGGAGAGAAATGAAAAAACCCAAATAGATCCAATGGGATAATTTTACTGTCTCAGATTACTTAGGTTACTTCTATCTTTTCAATACTATAGGACTTTTGGGAGGTATCTTCTTGGTTTATGTAGTCCCAAATGAAAAAAAAATTAAAAAAGGTTCTCTGCATATTACTAAGGACACTAAGGACATAGGTTTGCCATCAATGTTGGCCTTTTTGGACACAATAGGAGGCATCCAATTGTAGAGCAACTGTAGGTTCAGGGGAGGCAGCCTACAAATCATGTCCCTATTACTGATCTGTAGATGTTTCCAAATTCCCACATCCAGATACCAACTTTTATGCTGGGGTGAGTCAGGTGCAAAAAACCACACCATCTCTATACCTGAATCCCTCAGAAGAGAAAGTGGGCATGGAAACTAGACTAGGGATCCTGTAGGTATTTCACTAAGCTACAGTGTCTCATCTCAGCTCCAAGGCCAGTTCACGAAGGTGAAAATCTTAGCTTGTCTCCCTTCACCCTCTGAAGGCTGAGAAGAGAGTGTGAGGTAATACATGGCACTGTGGCTTGAAACAGTCATGCAGTTTTAAGAAGATTTCCCCCTTTGCCTTTGTTCTAGCATCTTCGTTATGGTAGCAGAGTGATTTTGGTGTGCACAAGTTAAATTCCCCTTCGAGGAAGCTAAAATGAAATTGTCACTTAAAAGTTCTCTCATGCTCCTTGGAGACGGTGGGGTCTGAGCCAGGGTGTGGGCCAAATTTCCACGAAGTGTTATGTAAAAACTCTATGCTGTGAGGAGGCTCTTGCCTCTTCTACAGATCCCAAAGCACCATAAAGCATCTCTTTTGTCATTCAGAGGAACAAGTGTCATCTCTGCCTTTCTATTTATTAACAACTACTATCATAGAATCATAGAATCATAGAATGTTAGGGATTGGAAGGGACCTCGAAAGATCATCAAGTCCAATCCCCCTGCCAGAGCAGGAATGCCTAGACTATGCCACACAGGAACGTGTCCAGGTAGGTCTTGAATGCCTCCAGAGAAGGAGACTCCACAACCTCTCTGGGCAGCCTGTTCCAGGGCTCCGTCACCCTCACTGAGAAGAAGTTTCTTCTCGAGTTTAAGCGGAACCTCTTATGTTCCCGTTTCAGCCCATTACCCCTTGCCCCATCATTGGTTGTCACCGAGAAGAGCCTGGCTCCATCCTTGTGACACTCCCCCTTGATATATTTGTAAACATTAATGAGGTCACCCCTCAGCCTCCTCTTCTCCAAACTAAAGAGCCCCAGCTCCCTCAGTCTTTTCTCATAAGGGAGATGCTCCACTCCCTTAATCATCCTAGTTGCCCTGTGCTGGACTCTCTCCAGCAGTTCCCTGTCTTTCTTGAACTGAGGGGCCCAGAACTGGACACAGTATTCCAGATGGGGCCTCACTAGGGCAGAGTAGAGGGGAAGGAGAACCTCTCTCGACCTACTAACCACCCCCCTTCTAATACACCCCAGGATGCCATTGGCCTTCCTGGCCACAAGGGCACACTGCTGGTTCATGGTCATCCTGCTGTCCACCAAGACTCCCAGCTCCCTTTCCCCTACACTACTCTCTAATAAGTCATTCCCCAACTTATACTGGAACCTGGGGTTGTTCCTACCCAGATGCAAGACCCTACATTTACCCTTGTTATATTTCATTAAATTTTTCCCCGCCCAACCCTCCAGCCTGTCCAGGTCTCGCTGGATGGCAGCACAGCCTTCTGGTGTGTCAGCCACTCCTCCCAGCTTGGTGTCATCAGCAAACTTGCTGATAGTACTCTCTAGTCCCTCATCCAAGTCATTGATGAATATATTGAATAATACTGGTCCCAGTACCGGCCCTTGAGGCACTCCACTGGATACAGGTCTCCAACCAGACTCCGCCCCATTGACCACAACTCTTTGTCTTCTTCCCCTTAGCCAGTTCACAGTCCACCTCACTACCCGAGAGTCTAGACCACACTTCTGCAGTTTAGCAGCAAGGATGCTGTGGGAGACTGTGTCAAATGCTTTACTGAAGTCAAGGTAGACCACATCCACCGCTCTGCCATCATCTATCCACCTTGTTATATCCTCATAAAAGGCTATGAGGTACTATGCCTAAGCATAGTACAAATGACCATCTTACAAATGACCCTTCATCTTCTATAGAGGCATATCTGGGTTTGCTACCCTTCCTTTTCCATCTTGCATTCTTTGTCTTGTCTAGCAAATTATCAGACACCTGCCCATTCTCCTAGAAATTTCACAGAGAGTTGAGGAAATGACATGTTTCATAAAGCTGTGAGATGAACGATCTGAAACCTACTTGGATAGTTGAATAACACCACGGCAGTATCAGCAGGTTGCTAACAATGTTGCATGAAATTAAAGAAGAGAAATGTAGTTTTTCTGAGAAAAATAACAATCACTCTGTAGGGACAGGAGAAGATCCGTGTGCATTACAGACAGCTTTAAATGTTTTGTGGTTAGGAGTTCACCACAAAGTTGGCTGCCTGTTTGAACCATAGCCCTGGGTCACAGTGCCATCAGGTCAGTACTGATCTAGAGACTCCACCCCTAAAGCCTGCAGAAGGCATGTGAGGGTTCCTGCTCTGGCCTCTCTCTCCACAACCTGCAACACTAACCCTCTATCCAGGTGCATTCAAGCATGGGTAAGGCTACAGTTTCATACTCACACCTCTACTCTAGGAAGAGAAGGACTGAACGTCTAGCAACTGTGTTACAGATGCATATTTAGAGCTGTGGTTTGGCATATGGCTGGTCTGAACACTTTTGCAAACTATTCTCCAAGTGTTATAAGAGGCTAGAGAATTACTCCATGTAACAACTTTCTACACCCAAAATCGTTTATCCAATCCCACCCAGCAGGAGCATCTAGCTCAGTCCAGACATTCAGGGAAGCTGGAAATGCGGCACACCATGGTGATTCATCCTTTTTAGCCTTCTGTGGACTGACACTTTTGCATGGTCCCTTCCCCTTCCTGTATGCACTAGATTATCATCTGAAGATATAATGATGGCACCATACACGGTAACAATATTGCTCCCATTCCTGCCCTTAGTCATGAGACCAAAAAGTAAATGCTGAAATGTTTCCCTGTATTTATAACACAAGGATGCTACTGAGGTAACAACTGACTAATGCTCCTCTCTATCTTTTTTGCACATTTTCACACCAAAGAAGAAGCTGCATGGCTCTGCCTGGTTGTGTATGCCCATCCCCTTCCAGGACTTCTCATGTTCATGCCCGTCCATTCATAGACATCTATTACAGCACCAAATGGTCAATGAACTTTTGGAGAAAATGTGTTTCCAGGGACAGGGCATCCAGAGCACTGTCAGTCTTGTATTCCTGGAAGAAAAAATGGAGAGACAAAAGAGTTCTCCATAATATTTGCAGAAACACCATTACTTCTAATAGAAGTCCACAGCATGGTGTCTCATGACCTGGAGAGATAGGAAAGTGGACATACGTTGGCATCAGCAGCAACTTCAGGAGTTTGGTTACTGGAGAAGTGCCCAGTAGGGTTTTGCATAACTCCTGTAACACACAGCTCCAGATCATCCCTCAGTCTGACAGGTGGTAGCAAGGCATCCAGCAGGCTTGTGACAAATCCTGAAGGGATGTCCCTACTGTAATAAAAAATTTCATGTCCTGCCTCTGAGAGCCAGAATATCTTGGCTCAATACATACATATTCCAGGCAGTGAAAGCAAAGTAAGGGATCATTGAGGGCCAGTTTAGCTCACTCGGTTGAGGATGGTGCTGAAACACCAAAGGCTGCGAGTTCGATTCCTGTTCGCTCCTCATGTGTTGCCTGATCTAGTTGAGAGGGGTCCCTGCCCATGACAGGGAGGCTGGATTAAAATAATCTCTAAGTTCCCTTCCAGCCTAGGCCATTCTATGATTCTATGATTGTGAGCATGGAGAAGCTTTCTGCTCCCACTGCCTTACAGCAGCTCTCTGCTGTGCCCTTCCTCAAGTGCACTTGAGCACTTGAAGCTTCTTACTGCTCTGCTTTCTTGTTACAGAGGTCAACTGCCCACTGGAGTCAAGTGCTGGACATGGCATAGAGCCATACCTGGTGGGCTATCCAGACCTTGGTTTCACCTGCCTCTCAGAGAAGTCTGTTTTCTAAAAGGTCTCAGCAGTTGCAGGTCTCCAAAAAGCTGTACCCAACACAGTTTGCGAACATTGGCGAAGATGACCATAGGCAACAGAACAGAGCACTGCACCCGCAAAAGCACTGAGGGACTGACACACTTCCTTTCTTCTCCAGCACCCACTACATCCCTTCCCTATCTCTGCTTGCCCATAAGCAGTTCTTATCCATGGTGGCTTTCCCACCCTCTAGGACATTGATCTGCTTAGAAATGATGAGGCCTCAGGAGATAAATTCAGCTTTGTTAACCCATTTCTGCTTAGCTACAGGTATTTTATCTTGATAAAAATTTTATCTTGATAAAACTGTCGCCTCACATGTACAGTACTTTTTTTGCATGGGACAAAAGCAAGATGCTGGAGAAAGGAGTGTGTCTTGTAGGTACTAACGGCCCATCATAGTATGGGAAGGGTGTTGCAGTGGTTCATCTAATAGCTGTGTCATTCCAGAAATTTTGGCCACTAACTGCTTCATGTGTGGAAGGACAAGTACAGCTTTAAGTCTCTCTGGGGCAAGGAACATGGGCAACTTGTGAGGCTGGAAGGACTCAAGTCTCCCTGCGAATCTCAGCTTCCTGGCCTGTATCAGTAACGGTGTTGTCAGCAGGAACAGAGTGGGGATTATTCCCCTATACTCAGCTTTGGTGAGGCCACATCTTGAGTACTGACTCCAGTTTTGGGCCCCTCACTACAAGAGGGACATTTTGGTACTGGAGAGGGTACAGAGGTGGGCTACCAAACTAGTAAAAGGTTTGGAGCATGTGTTGTATGAGAAACGGCTGAGGGATCTGGGACTCTTTAGCCTGGAGGAGGCTGAGGGAAGACCTTATCGCTCTCTACCACTACCTGAAAGGGAGTTGTAAAAGGCAGGAGTTGGTCTCTTCTCCCTAATGGTAAGTGATAGGACAAGGGTAAATAGCCTTAAGTTGTGCCAGGGGAGGTTCAGGCTAGATATTAGGAATAATTTCTTTACTGAGATGGTTGTCAGGCATTGGACCAGTCTGTCTAAGGAGGTGGTTGAATCGCCATCTCTGGAGATGTTTAAGAGATGGGTAGATGTTGTGCTGAGGGACATGGTTTAGTGGTGTTGATAGGGCTAGGACAAAAGTTGGACTCAACGGCCTTGAAGGTTTCTCCCAACTGAAACTGTTCGATGATTCTATGATTCTATTAACCGAACATTTGAGGCAAAAGCCAAGGCACGGAACAGGTGGGAAATTGTTTCCTAAATTTTGAAAACAATGAAGGAGGGAGAAGAATCTTCCTGCTCAGAGGACTCTTCCCACTGTTCAGGGCCAGCTAGCTTTACTACTCTAACACTTATTGATTGTCCCATCCCCCAAGCAGCTTTAACTAACAGAGCCTTCAACAAGCTTCCCTCCCACCACTGTGTCTGCTGCCAGCTCCCTGCAGTGCCACACGCAAGCAAACCACCCTCAAGACCCCTTCTCCTGTCAGATCTTCGCTGAGTAGCAAAAAACATATCCACCCACCACCCCTTTCACCTGAGCTGCATGTATATTCTGGCTGCTACATACCCCAGAGCAGTTACTCTAAGACAGACCTGTGAGGGCTGGAGACTCACCTCAATGGTGGGTGAGTGTGGTTTCCTGAGAGTTACTGAGTCAAAACATATACTGATATACAGAAAAAGTCATAGGAGGCAGAGAGAGCTAGTGAAGACCTAGCTAAAGCAACCATGTTTGCTGAGAAGGGATAGTGTATTGAGTGCTACCAGGGAGAAGCTGCAGCCCCCTGCTAAGGTTATAAATATCCCCTGCCCCTCTTGGAGGAAAAGAAAGACTAAGCAGACCTAAAAGACATTTCAGGATTGTTTTTATTGTTGTTTTTTAAGCTTTCTGACTTACATTATAAAATTTCATTTGTACCCGTCTGGACGCATTCCTATGTGACCTACTGTAGGTGATCCTGTGCTGGCAGGGGGGCTGGACTAGATGATCTTTTGAGGTCCCTTCCAACCCCTGACATTCTGTTATTCTGTGATTCTGGAAAAGATGGGGACATTTAAACACCTTGTCTCAGATGCTCTCCATCAACTGAAGGAACGGATAGCATTCCAAGTACATATTTTCCTGGGTGTTTTGCGTGCAGAGTGCAACAGGTTGAGCACAGTTTTTCTGAGGAATCTGATCCTCACCGTTTCAGTCCAAAAGGTGTTCTCCCACAAGCCTGCAGGACGCAGCAGATATCCGTAATTTGGAGGCCACTGGCATCAAGGTTGCTCTACATGACCCCCACGTAACAATGTGTGGGCCAAGTGCATGTGACTTGCATGTGCAGTAAGAAGCTCACTGCAGTAACAAGGCATTCCCATCCCTGGTGGTGTAGTCCTCAGCATAGACTCAAGATCCGGTGATGCATGGATATGCAGCATTTTTACTGACCCTGAGTACTCTGAATGTTCCTAGTTCAGCTTGAAAAGACAGTGCCAGCACCCCACTGACTTCAGGCCAGAGCTGCAGAAAGCATGAGATCTTGAGTCCTTTTGCTGAACTCTGTCAAGGTATTTTGGCCTGCCTTGGGTCTGAACAACAAGTGGTGGTAGCCCTTGCAGTTTAGGAGATTGTAGTTGCCACGCATTGGGAAGTAGATGAGAAAGAAGGACTTGCCCCTCTTCCCGACAACACACACAGTTCTGCAACCCCTGGATTACAAAGGTCTCAACAATTTTGCTGATGACACCTGTTTGCACTATGTGTAGGAAGCAGATCTGGAGCATGGTTTTGGAGAGCCTCACTTCACTCTGCCTATGGATGGAGCTGCGGGTGATGTCAAGCAGAGACTGCAGGAGCAAGACCAGAACTGATACTTTCATATGTTTGACCTTACACAGGTAATAGCAGTGAGGAAACTGCTATGAGCAGTGTCTCGAATCTATATGAGGCAGATGAACAGTGTGGCACTTCTAGCGGAACTTAAGATTCATGAGAAAAAGGTCTGAAGCACAGATTTCCTTTAGAAATCTTCAAACCACATGTGTGATGGGGGCATTCAGCCATGAGAAATCATATCCCAGGTAAACTCCAAATTGCCTGTAAAGGATAATAGAATCAAAAAAGAGTTTTGCTTGGACAAGACCTTAAAGACCATTGAGTCCAGCCATCCACCCAGCCCTACTAAGTCAGCAACTAAACCTAAGATGCCTCTAAGCACAACATCTTTACCGCCAGGGATGGTGACTCAACTACCTCCCTGGGAAGCCTGTTCCAGTGTCCAACAACCCTTTCAGTGAAGAAATTCCTCATAATATCCAACTTAAAACTCTCCTGGCACAACTTGAGGCTATTTCCTCTTGTCTCACCACTAGCTACTAGGGAGAAGAGACCAACCCTACCTCACTATGACCTCCTTTCTGGTAGTTGTAGAAATTGATAAGGTCTCCCCTCGGCCTCCTTTTCTCCAGCTAAACAACCCCAGTTCCTTCAGCTGTTCCTCATTAAAATTTGCTCTTGATTCCCTTCACCAGCTTTGGACATGCTTCAGCATCTCAAAGTCTTCTCGCTGTGAGGGTCCCAAAACTGAATACAAGGTTCAAGGTGTGGTCTCACCAGTGCCAAGTATAAGGGTAAAATAATTTCCATGATTCTGCTGGCCGTACTATTTTTGAAACAGGCTACAATGTTGTTGGCCTTCTTGGACACCTAAGCACACTCTTGGCTCATATTTAGCTGGCTGTCCACCAACACCCCCAGGTCCTTCTCCAACAGGCAGCTTTCCAGCCACTCTTCCCCAAGTATGCACATGGAGTTATTGTGACCCAAATGCAGGACCTGGCCCTTGGCCTTATTACCCCCCTACGGCTGACCTCAGCCTATTGATCCAGCCTATCCAGATCCTCTGTAGAGCCTGTCTACCCTTGAGCAGATCAACACTCCCACCCAATTTAGTGTTTTCTGCAAACTTACTGATAGTGCACTCAATCCCTATTGTCCAGGTCATTGATAAAGATATTAAACAGAACTGGCCCCAAACCCGAGCCCCAAGGAACACCACTTGTGACTGGCTGCCAACTGGATTTAATTGTGCTTATCTCCACTCTTTGGGCCTGGCCATCCAGCCAGTGTTTTACCCAGCAAAGCATATGCCCATCCAAGCCATAGGCAGCCAGCTTCTACAGGAGAATGCTGTGGGAAAGTGTCAGAGGCCTTACTAAAGTCCAGGTAGACAATGTCTACAGCCTTTCCCTCAACCACTAAGTGGGTCACCTTGTCATAGAAGGAGATCAGGTTAGTCAAGCAGGACCTGCTCTTCATGAACCCATGCTGACTGGGCCTGATCACCTGGTTGTCCTGTACATGCCATGTGATGGCACTCAGGATGATTTGCTCCATAAACTTCCCCAGCCTAGGTCAGACTAACAGATCTATTTCCCAGGATCCTCCTTCTGTCCCTTTCTGCAGATAGGTGTCACATTTGCTAACCTCTAGTCAACTGGGACCTCTACAGTTAGACAGGACTACTAATAGACAATGCAGAGTGTCTTGGTGAGCACTTCTGCCAGTTCCTTCAGTACCCTTGGGTGGATCCCATCTGGCCCCATAGACTTGTGTATATCTAAGGGGTATAGCAGGTCAGTAACCATCTCCTCTTAGATTATGGGGGCTTCATTGTGCTCCCCATCCCTATCTTCCCACTCAGCGGGCTGTACCCAGAGTACTACTGGTTTTACTACTAAACACTGAGGCAAAGAAGGCATTAAACACCTCAGTCTTTTCCTTATCCGTGATCACTATGTTTCCTCCTGCATCCAATGAAGAACGGAAATTCTTTTTAGTCTCTCTTTTGTTGTTAATGTATTTATAGAAACAGTTTTTGTTGTCTTTAGTGGTAGTAGCCAAATTAAGTTCTAGTTCAGCTTTAGACCTCCTAATTTTTTTCCCTGCACAGCATGATGGCAATGTCCTCCTGAGTGGCCTGACCCCTCTTCCAAAGACCATAAACTCTCCTTTTGTTTCTGAGTTCCAGCCAAAGCTTTCTGTTCAACCAGGCTGGTCTTCTTCCCTGTCAACTCATCTTTCGGCACACTGTGTTTAACACAGAGTCTCCCCTCTGACCATTTCTGCCTACCAATCCACTCAGGGTAATCAGTAATAAGCTGAAATTAATTTGCTAATGTAACCACAGCTTGACTGTATTCCATTAGCATTATGGTGGAAGAAGTTGTATTTAATCTTTCAGGTATACTTATCTGAGAACAGGTAGGTTTAAATTGGTTATTATTAAGTTCTATCTGGAGATTACTGCATCTTCAGTGCATGGAGATTCTGGAACAGCTTTCCATCTGGACCTGTGACAACAAACCAACTCTATTGTTACCTGGAGTTAAGCAAGCAAAGAAGCATGGAATTTGTGACTGATTTTACCGGTATGAGACTGAATTATATAGTTTGGGCAGACTCCTTCAGGTCTGCAGTGCCATATACAGCTGAGAAACTCTCAGTGTCCACTTTGGAGTCCTTCATCCTGGGTCATGTCAGTGGAGGTATCTAAGGGATGCAAGTATATCCATCACCCTTTGACTGTCTAGGAAGACAGCTTCAGGTCTTAGACAGCAGAACTAGCAGGAGGTTATGGTAGCCTCTGGAATGGTAGACCGTGAAGGGGAAAAGAAAGCAAAAAAAGACAGCTTAGTTGTGTCTCTGTCTGTAACAAGAATCTCTTAGGAGCTGGCAGAAGCACAGTTTCAAGAGTGGAGTTCGACAAGTTGTTTGTGAAAGCAATTATGAGATATAGTTTATTTTTAGTTCCTGCAAGTCAGTGGGATAATCTTCCATTGATTCTAAGAGATTTTAGTGCAATCCCAGCATAGGTGTATGCATTACAAAGGAAAGCAAAGAGTAAACATCCTCAGATCTTTGTTTACTACAGTTACTTTCACTTTTCCAGAATTTAATATCTTATCCAATTTATATCTTTGCATATCTTTACTGCATGTATTTTTAAGGTAAATAGTTATTTATTTTCATTTATCTTGATTTTCTGAGGGTTGATAGAAGGAAATACACACATACTAGGATAGATTTTCCTGACTTGGTAGAGTAACTAGTATCTGAGACTGCTGCCCTGCTTTGTACATTTTCAAGAAAATATTTAGACTTTTCTTGGCCATGTTATTTAAGATCAGTGGATCTCCACCTGGCTTGTTTCAACACTTCTTATTACAAGTGACTTCTTAGCTATCTGCACTAACCAATGTATTTGAAATCTGTCTAGATTCACTGAGTCAGCGACAAATAAAGCCCAATTACATTATCTAATCCAATCTTTTGTATATATGTGTATATAAATTACAGAGATAGTGCTTGACAGGAAACCTTAAAGTTATACTTCATTCTCTTTCATTTCATCTTTTTTGTCAATAGTCCATGTACTGCAGAACTAGCTCTGTTCACGTGCATGTTCTTAATATCTTTCCAGTTTAAACCTTCCAGTCTAATCTTGCAAAATCTTCCTACATAGTTCTTACTCAGAGCTACTGTATTTAAAAAAAAAATGAGAATATTTTCATTGGCAGGATTGGTCTAAAAATTTTAAATTAGTTCTTTAAGACAGTTTTCTGTTAATTAGAGAGGAAAGAGCTCCATCTAGCTGTTTTGGGTCCAAAAGTGGAGGATGGAATGAATTTATGCCAGAAGAACATAGAAATACTAACAGAAGGACAGAACATACTCAGTCCTGATGTCTCATAACTCTATTTTGGAAAAAAAAAACCACCTCCCTCCAGACACTTTATCAGTACTGCATTAATTGCAAAGCAATACCAGGATTAATAAACAAAGCCATTTTAAGAAGATATTTGGAGGCAAGGGGAATCTTTCCAACCACATATGCACGTAATTTGCTTTCATTTTAAGATATAATTATCCCCAGAAGAACATATACAATGAATTGGAGGAATACAGTCCATAGCTCATTTTGTTTGCTGTCTTTTGTTGCATCACCTATTCCTCACTAGTAAATAAACATCAACTGTACATTGAATAGTTTTCAAATTATTCAGCAGAAGTTATCAATGATTCATTAATATTTCTATTGCAGCAGTGCCTGAAGGTCTCAGTGGGGAATTGAAACCCCACTGTACAAACAAATAAAGGCAGAACTGGTCTGTTTGTGCAGAGCCCTGACTGGAGCTCATGCACACAAGCCCAGTCTAACTTCAAACCAGCAGGAGTGCTGTTGCTCTGTAGCTATGGCAGCACAACTGTCAGCTTGGGTTATGCAAACCACCTGAGAAGCTGAAAAATAACTGGAATCGTAGTCTGCACTGGACTCTATGCTGGCTCAGCTATTTGTCAGGCCATATCCAAGGTAGCTACCTCAAAGCACATTGAGATACATCTGTACAACTTGCAGTGGTATCTCTGGCTGCAGTTACTCTGATGGGTGATCACATTCACTGGTCAACAGCTGGAGTGACTGAAGATCCTATGGATCTCTATTCTGTAGCAGCTTTTTATTCAGCTGGTTGTCATCACCACTGTCACAGAAGAAACCAGGCAGCACCTTAATGTGCATCCACTGCCATCAGCACATTGTCAACTGGAACAGCCAAGGTGGGTTCTGCTCTGCTCACTCTCTTGGGGGTAATTTTCATGGTTTGAGACAGCTGCCCAGGCTGCCAACAAAGAACCATGCAGTTGCTCAGTCACTCCTCTCCCCATCTCTGTCCCTTTAGGGATGAGGAGGGAGAAAATTCATGACTTATGATCATGGTCAAAAAATGGAGAAGACTTGGGGGGAACACATAAATTTAATTTACCACCACCAGTTTCCTAGATCAGAGTAGGAGAGGAAATAAATACAATGCAATCTTAAGTACACTTCCTCCCCACTTTCTTTCCAGCTACCTCCTCCCCTCCATCAGCACCGGGGAGCGGGGAGTGTGATCTGTCCAGCCATTACTTATGGCAGCCCTTCCTTCTTGGGAAGAGAACTTCTCACAGTCTTTCCCTGCTGCCACGTGGTGTCCATCTCATGGGAGGCAACTCTCATCCTCCACATGAGCCTTTCCTACCACTGTAGGATGGACCTTGGAGCTGTGGGTTGATTCCAGTGTGTTCTCTGCTCCTGCGTAGTCTCTCTCCCCCCTTGCATGGGGTCCTGCAAGTGCTGCCACATCTTGAATGTTTCACCACCATTGAGCTCCTCAGTTTGCAGGCTTTCATCCTGCCACCATCCCAGAATAGGAATCAGGGAAAGTCTCTGCTCCAGCACCCCTCTTTCTCCCCTCTTTCTCCTTACCAACTGCATGGTTTGCTTTCCTCTCACCTCCCCTTCCTCCAAACAAGCAACTCCTCAACACAGAAGACAGGACACAAAGACAAAGAGGAAGGAAGAGAGAGAGGCTGGCCCATCAGGTTTCTCCTCTTAAATACCTTCATTGCAGAGGCACTGATTGGCCTGGTCTTGGCCAAAGGCAGGTCCAGGTTTTACCTGGTTCTGGAGGAGTCTCTCAAAGTTTTGCAATGAGCCACCTTCCCACAGCCCTCCCCCACTACCAAAAACCTCGCCAGTCTCAAACTCGTGACAGTAATAACTTCATGCAGATGTATAGTAGTAGTGGCATCCAAAGCTAGCCCTGTAGCCTTCTCCTACACTCCTCTGAGAGAGATCTTCAAAAAAAGAGGAATAAAGTTGTAAAGCAGGAGAGTGTCTTTTACCAAAACTTCCTTTGGAGGCAAAACGTATTGTGGGCAACAGAGAAAATATTTATGTGCATATTTCAACAATATTATTGAATAAAGTACTTTTAGTTTCTTAACGAATGTACTCTATTGAAGCACATAGCTCCAATTGGGCTAACAGAAGCAGTCCAACCCTGCACTTGCCAATAGCTATTGACCAACCTCGAAGAAAATAAATATGCAGTTGTCATTATCTAAGTGCTCCGGAGCATTAAGCATGGCACTCAATGTTTTTCCCCGAGTATTTATACACACAGATATTTCTGTCATCAATATAGCTGTTGCGGGCAGAGAAAAAGCAGAATACCTGTGAAAGCAGGTGTTGCAGCACTGAGACGTAGAAAAACACAGACAGTAAAAAAAGTTCCTAATAGCACAAGAAGCAGAGATGGCAAGGATTAGTTATCTGCTACCAAGAAACACTTTTAGAGAAAGGAATTATCTAAGTTTCAACAGAGTAAGATTCATTTCAGATTTGTGACAGAGCTGAAGGATATAGCTGGAAGATGGCAAGTGAGTGAGAGAGAATGCTGGTCTGCTGTGACACAAAGCAAGCCTACAGAACTCAGCCACAGAAATTTCATGGGAGGACTCAGACAGTTATAGACTTTGCTTTCTCACTTCCAAAAAAAATACAAGCCGATCAAGTCTTCAGCTGGTCCTCAGTGGACTTTAAGGGTACTACAGAAAAGTCAGAGTTTGCCTTGCAGCTTCTCCCTTTCCTAAAAAATGTAGCTCAAACTTTGCTCCTGAAGTGGATTTTTAACACTGCAACTATCTTATACCCCTCTTTAGCATATGAATTACCTATTTTCCTGTGTCACAAAAAGCATGAACCTTCTGAAATTGAGAACAATTCTACAAAAAGAAATAATAGAAGATTGCTTAAACTATAAAGGAAGTTTTTAAGAACTTTTAGGGCCTTCTGTTTAATCACTCTGTAAGGAAATAATATCTTCATTAGACTCTCTGTCCCAGCCACTTCTCTATCCAGTGGAAGTAAAATGTGATCTGGTTTTGTTGAAGACTGTAAGTGTTCATACTAAAATGTCATAGACAGAGCTTTACATCAAGTTTTACATTAAAGAGGTTTATCCTTCTTCCTGAAACAACTGTAGGATTGAAAGTGTACACAGGGATCATAGAAATGATCGTACTGTTACTTTGGAACAGGTTTGAAATTGCTAACAAGCCTTTCATAGTTTATATGAGAATTCTCCCTTGGTGGTATTCATATGCTTCATGTGGGCCAGAAGAAATGGAATTTAAATCATAAAAGAAACATCCTGGCTTATATAAGGTGGGTTTCCATGGCATCTGGATGACATAGGGACAAATTGTATCCAGTAAACAGCACCAGTGTTACTCCAGTTCCCATATATGTCCCGTTTGAAGTGTGAATGGTGACCCTGCTAAGAGTGCTGCTGCTGCTTCCCCCTCCCTCTGCCCCCAAAAACCGCAGCTGGGAAGAGGCTGCTCATCATACAAACCAGACCTGTGCAGCTCTCATAAGTCTCTTACTACTTGCAATTTATTTGCAAGTGAAGGGTTCTAAAATTGTTTCAAGAAAAGGAGCTGGCTTTCCTGAGGAAAACCAGTTACTCTTCATTTGCTGAAGTCACTTACTCCCTGGCTGTGTTGCTGAAATGTTTTAGGTAACTTATTTCTAGATAGTGGGGTTTGTTCTGGTAAATGTCGTTCTATTCTGACCAGTATACACGCAAAATAGTGTTCTTAATAGCAGTGTTACTAATTTTCCATGCCACAGAGTCTTTGCCATTGATTTCTAAGTTCTATCTCGTCATGCAGTGTGTTTAAAACTGCTTTGCAGACAGAAGGAACTATTTAAAAGAAACTGTGGACATACTTTTAACTATCTTGTTAAACTTCATTAGGTTAATGTGAGTAATTACCATAAGTAAACAAGTTAACTGAGAACTTACAGAGTGGAACTAGCTTTCGTTTTCTACAGGTATTTCTAACACTTCAAATGAGTTGTATTGATCCTTATTAGTGATATGTTCTATCTGGCAGGAATTTCAACTTCTAGTCCAAACAAAATGCATCTTTGCATGTTTTTGCCTTTGAAAGCAAATAGCCAGCACAGAAAGATAGACCCTAGGTACAATGTCTCTTGCAAAATTAGCAAAGTATTTTTGCAAAATGAGCAAATACAAATATCAAGAAGAGCAAGAACAACTTTAAATCTTTAATTTAAGAATCATGCTAAATTCTATGACAATTCTAAAACTTGAAGAACTCTTGTAAAAAGTTTTGCTCTTTGGAACCCATTTTCATCTTCCATTGCATTACAGATTTTTTTATAAGGATACAAATCGTTATAGTCCTATGCATCATCCAAGCAGTTACATATAAGTGCAATAAAATTTTCATCTGGGAGTATCCCTTTAAGATGGCATTACACCCACCCAAAAAGTATGTTTAGTTTGAAGGGAGCCCTTTGGCTTCATGGTAGCAATACAAGGTTCTTACGTCTAACACGGATCACAGAGCAGATGGAGGTTGTGTGAGTCATGCCTATACACACCTGGGATTTATAGAAGGTCCAGAAACGCAAGGTATGACAAGAGATACGGCAGATGGATACGAGGAATCAAAAAACGGAAGAAAGTTTGTGGTGTATTTTGGCCTTTTAGCAGTTATGGACTTAGGTTTCTCAGTCATGTGTTGTTAAACATGCCCACTTTCATGAGAACCCTAACAAAATATCTATGTAATACAAAGATTATCACCATCAAGAACACAGCTCCACCCTCCCCTCTTTTACATAGTCTCAGAAAAGGCACATCAGTTAACTAAGATGCCTGCAATACCTTTCATGAGTATATTTCCTCCAGTTCTGCAAAATGCTGCTTCCTCCCTAGAGGCCAGCACAGGAGATGCTGCAAATGAGTGCACCACAATGACCTACAACAGCTAGCGTACCGAGTATGGACACAGCTAAGACAGCCAACGATTACTTGAGGAAGGCTTTTGTTTTGTATTCTGGGATGCATGTGCCTTGTTCAGTTGTCTCCCTCAAGATTTGCAGTCACAAACAGTTTCCTTACCTTTGTTTCAGAACTAGAGCAGGTGAGGTCTCCTCCCTTGTCAGAGGTAATTAGAGGAAGAGAGGATGATGGCAGCAGTCTCTTCTCCCTCTCCAGAGACTCCACAGGAAAGGGATATCACTGGTGTGTGGGAAACACAAAGCTGAAGGCATTCTTCAGCTCTGGCCAAAATGAGGTCCAACTAAAATCATTTCACAGGAGTATGGTAACTACAGATTCACACAGAGACATCGGGTAGGAAAGAAAACTACTGATCTTTTCACCTGTAACAAGGGGTACCTGGCTGCCTGCTGGTGCGTATCACGGATAAAAGGCTCAGATTATCTCCCAGGTGGCCTCACTCTTGGAGGAGCATCCTTCCCCAGTCTGCCCTCTCAGTTCCATCTCCTTTCTCTGGCATGTCACTCACACTTTACAAGGAGAAGACCCACATGAGCCTCACAGAACCCCAGACATAACTCAGTGACTAGGACAGGCCTCAGGAGTAACCAGGGCTTTTTCAGGGCGTCTCCACCCTTTGTGATTTCCAGTGGCCTGGTGGGGTGGCTTTCTGCCCAGCTCATAGGCCTTTGTAGACCCCTCCTGACATGCTTTCCTCTCCTCATGCACTTGAAGAAACAGCCCAGACACCTCGCTCGAGTCTGTCTGTTCAACTCAAATCTGGGTATCAAAAGGTGAAATGCACAACTTCTGAGCCCTTTTAGGGTCTTGGTGTGAGAGTCCAAGAAGTACCATGTGATCAGTCTCAATAGTTTCAGTTTTCTTCCCCAGAATCTAAAGTTATATCCTGAGCTGCAGCTAGCAAAGAATGGAAATGTCTAAGTTACCCTCTAAATATTAACAGGCTGCTGAGAAGAGGAGGCTTTGCCAGTTACCACTTTAACTCTTGGACTGATTTTGCAGTGTGTAATACATTATCAGCTTCATGCTGGCAGTTCCTGAAGAATGGAACCAGTTTGCCAGAAAAGCAATATATCAGAACGAACATGATATTTAAAACAAAAGTAAAACATTATCTACCTTGCCCATTTCTTTCTGAGGACAACACCAGCCTCCAACCTCAGTCTGTCTTGCCTGACAGTAACTTATCCTAACTTATATGAACTTTATGTCCAGTAAAAAATATCAGAAGCAAAACCTATAGTGCATGAGTTTTGTCCAACAGATCAAAATCTTATCTAAAAATGAATTTAAATGTGAGAAAATTGTAAAAATTCCTTGAAGAAAGGTTGACAGGTGGGAAAAAGCAAGATTAGCAGGGGCAATTATGGTCAGACCAACAACTGCAAAGTCCTAGGAGGGGACAAGAAAACATGCTCATCTGAGTAGCCCAGCTTCACCTCCTCCTTATCATTGATATTTCTGGAGACATAGTGGTAGAGGCTGCTCAGTCAAATGAGATAGCCAGATTAGCACACACCCTTCAAGTAGATTTTAACCAAGGTAGTTATTTTGACTGAAATGGTTTTGGAGCATCCACATAAGCCACTCCGGTAGCTGACTGGAAAGACAATACAAAGAAATGGTATGTTCCCCCTGCATGCAACGACACAGGGTGGTAACTTTTCCACTGGTGCATTCGATCCAGCAAATGAGATCTGTCCCCAGGCTATCATAAACTCCTGAAAAGGTACCGAAGGGAGTGTGATGCCCTACTATAACAGCCCAGAATGTGAATTCATGTAATCCAGAAAACAAGAAGTTTTCAAAAGATCCTTAAAAGAATGCCTAGTTCTACCCTTTCATTCCTTCCTGTCTCCCCTCCAAAGTTCACTCTTGGCTGACATTTTTCTAACCCACTCTTTAAAAACCTCCAGATAACTGAGATACCAGCACCCTTCCAGTGTTTCTCTGGCCATACCATTACAGTGTATTTTGTAGAGTCTCATTTGTCTCTCCCTTAATACAGTTAAAGATCATTCCTTCTTGCTTTATCAGCCATCAACTTGGAAAATAGATAAGCATAGCCAGTTTTTAGATATTTGAAAACTATTAAAATTTTCCCCCTCAGTCTGTTCCTCTCCAGTCTAAACAACCTTGATACCTTCGCTCTTTTCTCATGGGTTGTGTTTTCTAGACCTCTACTTATTCCTATTGCTTTCCTTCAGATTCTTTCCAACTGTTTCACATCTTTCCAGAAGTCCAGTGCCAAAACCTGACCCTCCAATATCTGATATTCACACGTGGTTTCTATGAATAACCTAAGTTTGAATGATAAGCAGTGTCTGAATGTAACAAGTCAGTAACATTTGCAGCCTGACACAAAGGTAAGTTCAAAACTGGAAATGGAAAATATGAGTTCAATTTTACTTTTAGCAGTACAGAAGTTTCTGGTGTGTGTCTGAAATACTGGTATGTGTGTTTATATATGTATATATATACATGTACACTCTACCAATTAATACAAACATTTCTAATTGAGGCCATAGCTGCTGCTGTTCTTCCTGTAACTGATCTGGATCTATAAATAAATGTTTGAAAAGATGAAAGATTAACTTCACAGCAATGAAAACTTTGGCAGATGTCACTGATTGTTCACATATGTAATTATATTCAAAAAGACAGTTTCCATTACTGCTGTCTGAAAGAAATCAAGTGTAAGCTATCATAGAGTTTCCTCTCAATAAGCTTATTTTGTCTTGATGGAGGAAAAAAGCCACAGTTAAATAACTGGTTTTATTTTGGTTAAAATTCTCATTTCTTCCAATTAGGAATGTTATTAATTATCAAAATACAAATTTTCTCCTTCTTAACTTTAGAAAGTAACGACATCTTGGTGAATGGTCAAGGAATAATGGAAAGGACCCAAAGTCATAATTTGAACAGCTAACATGCTTGCAACTATCGAAGAAGTAAATACATAATGGGTGTGCAGGACTATGTGTACTTTTCCTCTCACATGTAGTGGGTGGAAATTCTCAATTACAAAATTACTGAAATTACAGCAGACTGTTAACAGTTTGTTCCTTTCACGGTTTGTGTTACAAAGTTCTCATTCTTACATGGGTGCTGCTTATAGAACATCTATCCTCTTTGTCAAAGTGTGCTGTTTATGTAATGAATTCTGTTTCTCCTTGTATCGTTTTGGTTTGTGGAATAAATTGCTGCCCAATAACGTTTTATGGATCAGTAATAACCACTCATACTTTAAAGGCTCTTAAGGCTATGGCTGCACTCCACAATGCAGTGCCAATTTCAGCTATATGATCTATCATTAACTGATTCTCAAGAGCCAGTTTGCTAGCAAGTTAGCAAGCTAGAAAATTAGAATGCAAGTTTGCTTTCTGAACACAGGACCACTGTGCGCATAGACGTTCTCCTACAGGTCTACCCTGAAAATCGGTGCAGGTGGTCTACAGCAGTCCTTGAGTCAGTATGTCTGAACTATTCTCAGGCACCAGATACCTATCTCTACATCCAGAGTTGCATCAAAAATCCACCCCTCCACACCCCTCCCATCTGAAACTATAATACGAAAGTCACTACAAACAGATTCAGGGTAGAATCCCGATGAATGATGTTTTGGGAAGGGGTATAAGGGAAAGCACCTTCAGTATCGGATCTCTTGCTATTCTTTTTCTTCAAAGAAGGTCAACAACTTTTGTAAGATGACTGTTCTTAAGAAGAAATGCAGATCTTGAGTCTTCATTTACTGGAATATTTACAATCTGCTGGTGAGGAAAAAGAAGGAGGGAAACGAATCTAAACTGGAATGAAAACTTCAAGTAATAAAGGTATCTAATAAAAAATAGAGCTTCTGCTTAAAGATAATTTTAAAATTTTGTTGCTATTGCACAGATTGTACAATGTAACATGGCTATCAACAAGGTAAATTTAAGGATTAAGACTGGAAATTACGTTTATGGTAAGGTAACTTCTCTACACATGTATAACCTATTGGTAACTGACCTTCACTAACAGAATAAGAAGAAAGATCACGTTTTCCTTAAATTTCTTCAGACCTTATTTGAAGGAAGCAATCCAAGGAAAAGTAGACAGCCTTCTGATTTTCCATGCATTTCAGTACTTTTTTTTTGATTACTTCACCCAAACCCACTGTCAGAATTCTTCAGGTCAGAGGGAGGGGAACAGAAACATTTCAAAGCCAAAGATTACGTGGAAAAAAAAGGACTGTTTCAAAATTTAGTATGTGCTTGGGCTGCATTAATAGTCTTCATTTTCTGAGGAAAAGAATCAAACCAGAAAATAAATTTGATTAAAGTCACTCTCCTAGAAGAAAAAAGAGATATCATTTATGGGTTAAAGTAAGTTTGCAGCCCTGCAGTTGTAAGAGGTTTCTGGTTCCAGATGCTAACGGGAGGATAAGAGTGCTAAAGGTGGTGTGAATCAGGTCAGCGTTTTTATTGATTTGATAACATGCAAGATTACTAAGTTTTAACTGATATTAGCTCATATTAACTATAGTTATGTGACTTCTGCTGCAAGCTGAAGGCTCACATATGTAATGACTGACATGCCTTGTTGACTATTCAATCTAATAAGTATTTGCAAAACTTCATTCACAACTCCATTGACATTGTATTTTTGTTCTTGCATACATGCATGCATACTATGCTTTAGTAAGCACAATACTCTTAGCAACAACAAAAACTAGAGCCATGAATTAAATATTTTTTCCAAAGTGCCAGTTTGGATATGCCAAGATAAACCTTGAAGTCCTGCTTCCAGCAAGCATTTCCTGAAGAGATATACCTACTCTTAAAAACCATTAGCAAGCTTCTCCTCAATCCCAAATGAAATGTCAAGCATATCTGCTTATATATTACTAATTTTCAAAATCACTTTAAGGCTAGGGAAATAATAAGTTGACTTAAATTTGAAAAACACATAGGCCTCAATCAAATCAGAGGTTCCTAAGGAAATCCCAAGAATTAAGGGGGGCAAGGAATACCTATTCAGAGAATTTTGGGAGTACCCTCTGAGGGTACTGAGGTCAACAGTCAGCACAACTTCAAAAGCCTATTTAAAAGCTTTTGATGAAGGAGTAAACCAGTAGAGAAGGTGCTGTTGAGGAGGGATGTGAATTGTCATAGCTCATGCTTTCTCCTTCTTAGACTGTGCTCATTGTTGTTGCTTTCTTTATGTAAAGACCACCAGAGTAATTTTTCCAGAACAGCGTTGTTAATCTTTTAATTGAGGTCCATTAAGAATATAGAAATTTGGGGGAATTATAGCACATCATTAACCCTCTAACAAAAAAAAAAGCCCCACAAACATCACAGTTGTATAGCCATTGCCTCCTAATCCACAAAGCTTTCATGCCATGAACACATTGGTAAATCAACTGATTCCTGAACAGTACAACTCCACCTGTGAACAGGAACTAGCAGCACAGATGACAAACCTGGCATTCAGGTAAGCTCCTGGGTGGCATGCAGTGGGGCAGGGCCGGGGGTTTGTGGACATGGCATCCTGAACTTCAGTGAGAACCTCAGAGGAACCTCAAAGGGTTTACATGACAGCCTGGTATGTTGTGGACCTCGGAAGTGAAGAAGAAATGTCTGACTTTTGACTTACCATCTCAGAGTTCTCAGCCAGGAGCTGGAACATGATGCCATTATCATCCACTTTACTAAGCCAGACAAACAAGATTTCTAAAGGCTCCATTACCGTGACCAGGAACGCTGTGGATATCCACCTGTGCTACACACAGGACAATTTCATGTGTGCGTTTTGACAATTTCAAACACAGATGGAAAGCCTGATGACCACATGTGCATAGGTGTAAACATAGAGCCTGTACACAAAACTTCATTACAGGAAATACACCTCAGAAAATATGGATCCAAGATTATGCAGAGTGCCTCTAAGTGAGTTCTTGCAATGTACGCTGGAATAATTTAAGAGGTTATTACTCTCAGCTGCCTGCCCACACAGCCAGGAGTAACTGCCCAAAAGCTAAGACTTATTGCACTCTCAGTGAATACACCAGGCTATGACCTCTGTAGGGTATATCACCCTTTCTGCTGCCTCCACTCCTGGGGTAATAATGTCTGGCAGAAAAACGGGGCAGGTATTTTAAATCACTCCTACACAAATAACCAAAGTTCATCTTGAGGTACTCTTAGTAAGGCTAAACAAGAAGACCAATGTCCTCACAGCTATTTACTGCACTACACACTTGTCTGTGGAGTCTTTGTGAAGTTCAGAACCTATAAATCAACCCAATCAGTCTTTAACACTGCCAGATGTATTAAAACAGGGAATAAAATTCATACTTTCTGTAATTAGTCGGGATAGGAAAAGCAGGTAACAATAGATGAATTACTTATCAAGTGTTAAAGGGAAATCTCATTTTCTGGAAAGTCTTCAGGTTTTCACATTCCTCTGGAACATCCAGCACATCTCTCTTTCCAACAGCAGGGTTTTAAATAAAAAAGTGCTCCAAACTACAGCCAGAACCTTAGGAGATCCAGCAGACATAACATAAGCCCCATTTACATGCCCCTTATTGTACTCGATTTTGTAGCTCAGGCTTCTTATCTCTGTTAGTATAACTGCAAATTAGCACAATATGTTCTTTAACCAACCATGTCAGCAGACCCCACGTCGCTTGCCAAATAATTATCTTCAAACTTCAAAGTCACCCTTGGAGGCTTTTATGTATAATACTGTATCTTTTAAAAATAAAATTTTTATATATTCTGAATCTAAGCAATGATTAATCATCAGCTGACAGAATTAAAGAATGTCCTCATGTGAATGTACACACCAAAATAGCTTGCTTTGCAGAAGCAAGGTGATACCTAGATGAAACTGAGAGGTGAGGGCATTATTTTTTCATTCAAGATAGCGTCAGAGAAAAGAACCTCTTTCTGAGTGAGAGAGTTGACAGACAGAAACCACTTCTCAGAACACAGGCAACACACAAGGCTGATCAGAACTGAGACAGTGATAACGTCTGATGTGACAGTAATGGGGGTAAAAATCAAAAGAACAATTCAATTTAGCACAAGTCAAGAATTATTCATAGTATTTCTTGCTGAAAAAAAAGGAGAACCTTGAGAAAAACCTCCTCATGATGCATTAAACATTTCGTTTGACTCAATTGTCTCTTAGATGCTGGTAATGAAAGCAAAGAAAATGATGAGTTGGAGTCACAACACCAGCAAGAGGTTACAGGAAAGGAAAATCAACAGCTATCAGAGGGCACGCATCATGTAAGAGGACAGGTACTTAGACCCCAGCTATACCACTGCTCAAACACATACCCACACAAGCAGGTTAGAAGATCAAACCCACGTTTTTTTCAGAGATTATATCCAGAGGTCATCTGCTTCGTGCCAGGTGCATCAGGCACTTCTGTCACACATAGGTGATGTAGGTCTATGTGACCTCAGTCCAAAAAGGGAAATTAATCCAAATCTGCAGCAAGTCCCCAAGGGCGTCCACTTCCATGAGAACCAAACCAAAGCTACACCAAATAAAACAAGACTTTCCTGACTATCCTTCCCTCTCCTCCCCACCTCCCACCAAATTTTGACCTGACTTTGGCCTAGACAATCTTTCGAGGTCCCTTCCAACCCCTAAGATTCTGTGATTCTGTGACTTGAGCCGCTTTCCCAAGACAACTGCACCCACATTTGATGAGATAGGTGTCCATCAACAGACTAAAATGAATTCCCTCTTCTCCCTAGAGCCTGGAGGTAGGCACTGCCAGGATGGGGAACAGAGAGGGGAGAGGGGCAGATACCATCTAATGGAGGAATGTATATGTGACTTCTTGCACAAGCCCTCATGTAAGCAGGAACACACAGAGATCTTATGGACAGCAGCCAGAAACCACCAAAGGTGACAATTTATGCTGGGGTTGTGGTTCTGGAATGAAGCCCAGCAGGGAAAGCTCTTTGCATGGCATGCTGCTGGAGGGTACTCCCAACAGCAAGTCAAGAAACTGGTTCTTCCGTCCAGCTCCTTTCAAATCCATGGCAATAATGATCTCTTAGCAGCTTGTCCTGTTACCAGAAACATCCTGTGCTGCTTTGAATAATGACTAACCCTTGGTGACAAGCAGGACAACAGAGTGAAACCTGGAGCATGAGTAAGATCTGTCCTCTCCAGGTCTGTTACACATAACCGGCTCACCAGTAGCCTTTGCTTAGGTAAATGTCACATGTGCTAAATAAAGGCTGTGACTAATCGATTTCTACCGAGAAGGAATGAGGAAAAACAATTGTTTTGTTGTTGTTTTTATTTTTAATACAGCCAATTACCGTAGAGTAGCAACAGTTGCCAGGACAAGCTGTTCCAGTTTCATTCCCGGTGCCAGGGAAACAGGCCATTTTAAGGAGTGGTTCATATGGGCAAGGAAACAGAAATACCCAAAAAGCTGAAGTGTCAATATACAGTAAAACATATATAAGAAAATTGGCAAACTACTTGGGATGAAAATCCTCTGGGAGAGACTGCTGAGGTGAATTATTACAAATTTATTGTAGGTTTGAAGTTGCAAACAGCCTTTGAAAGGCTAGTAGAACATCAGTGGGACTTACTGAAGGAGGTCTCCACAGAGACCGAGCTTGCTCTGATCGCAGCTAAATTGTTGAAGAGTTTTCAGATCTACTCTGAATTTTGTCTGGGCATGGCCTAATAATCACTTTCTAAACCACAAGCAATAGGAAATAGTTTCATATATGGGATTCAGCTGGAAAGATACAAAGCCCTGACAGATCAGTTTCTTAACTCCATGAAGTAATAAGAAAAATCCTGCTAAAGAAGGAGTCCTGCTGCTGCATCCCACCTTTCCCATTGCCTTTAAGGCTTTATTTTCAACAGACCCCCTGTGCAAGAAACAGGAATAGCTCAGTACTGCCCTTAGGTTCTGGATGGAAAAACGTGGTTTGTATCCCAGAGTACTTGCAGCAGAAGCATTTTAGCCATAGCTAAATATGAGTTTAGTCATAATAACCATGACCATGTATTAATTGTGAATAATGATATTGGATAGTATCTCTAGACAGATTTTCATCGTTTTTTGAGTTCAGAATAACTGTCTCAGGACAAATTTCTCTTTCTCTAAGGTTTGAAAAATGATTTAGGCAATCTTATACTGCTAAAGTAAGCAACCATATATTTATCTCAATAACCTTTTAGAGTCAGCAGAAGTTGAATGAGTCTGCCAGGTTATAATTCTTTAAAAAAACAGGCACAGATTTTTAGCACTATTGTCAGCTCCAAGTATTTCAGAAACCAGTCTCCTCTCTTCATCTTTTCAACTACAAATCCCCCACCCTTCTGGCTCCTTGATGTCTGTTTGGCATGAAGACAGTGCCCTTTCACAAGGGAAAGACAGACAAAACCAATGAAATGAAACTGCCTTTTGAAAACTTGTGAACCTCTTTTTTGGTGAAATATTTCTATTCCAATGGGAGTTACAAATTATTTGCTGTACATTCTTCTCTGTAAGTAAGATTTATCGTTTAGCCTACATCTTCTGTGACACACCACATGGTCCCCTATTAGCAAGAGATGAGATTGCATCTGTGGGGTTGCAGCTCAGTTCATGAAGGGGAGTTACACACAAAGAAGAAAGAAAACCCCAAATAGCCTAACTATAACCTTTGCAAGACTCTGCAGTGGAATATCTGAACTGAAACTTGTGGTCAGTTCCCACCTAAAACCAGATCAGTTAAAAGCAAGAATTTCTTGTGAGTTTTTCTTCTTGAAAACCCAGTTTTCCATCTGAAGCAATTTTGAAAAAGTAAGACTAGATACCGACCTGCCCTGTTAAGTTTTTTGTCCAAATTATATAAATTCTTTACAGTTAAGATTGTGTATCCTATTTGTTCTACGTAGTGCTCAGAACGTTTACAGTTCCCCATCACAAACATTTTATCTTTTTAGACGAACAAGTGTAGGTATCTTAAATTATGAACAAAAAAACCCTCCAACAAGACAGAACAATTCCTTCTTTCACATGATAGCATATGCCAGCTAATTAGCCACATGGGACACTAAACACTGCAGGAGACACAGATGGCAGTTTGGGGCTGATAGTCCTACAGCAATGGAACAGCACACTGTTTGTTGGCAGAATATATTGTCTTTTTTTGTGCTGATGTCTGTGGAGTAATCATAGCAGCTCTCGGTCTTGAGAGTAACAGCTTCTCTCAGAATAGATTCTTATGAACTTATTTATCATTACCTTCTTTAAAAGTTCAGGTTAACGGTAACAAAAATACACTACCACTGCATAGGATATGATGGGAAGATTCAAGTACTCTTCAATTTATGGATCTGTACAGGTACTTTGGCTACATCCCAGCTCTGTTTTGCAAAGTGGTGCACAATTTACTTTCCTTGCCGTATATCCCAAGGCCATGTAAAGGATGGGGCATGTGGGACAGATACATTCTCCGATTACGATGCCAGATTAGATCATCAGGAAACCATGCTGCAGGTTACATTACGACACACACCAGCGCAGATTACCCATTAATTTCTTGATAATATAGCACAATAATTATGAATGCATTTCAGGACCAGTCCTCTGTAATCCCTCTCCATCATCAATTAATTCATTTCTAAATATGCAGGATCCCCACAGAAGGGGGCTATCAACCTTTCTTGATGCATTTCAGACGTATTTTAAAAATCACAGTGCTGCCACCATCCCACAGATCTGTTTGTGAATTGATACCCTTGACAATTGGTCATCATCACTCTGATATGGGAAACTGGAAGACACCAGCTCTGTGTTCATCCTTGTGCACATTTTAAATGATCTCATTCATTCCAGGCATCACAGAAAGCAAGAAAACCTCAACTGACTGGAAACATCCCTTGAAGACTTCACATTCATTTTCGGAGCTAAAGAATGACTCAAGAATTTCTCTGCAGCAAGACAACCTTTTCCCGTTTGGTTCTGAAATCCCAGTGCACTTTCATGGGTTATGACTTTGCTGGGAAATTAAACAGGTCCATAGATGATCCACACTGGTAATAGTCTCCCTCATACAGTTTAGCTCCTCACTGCCAATATTCAAGCATGATTCAGGGGACAACATAGGCAAAGGCCTCCTTCTAGTAGAGACAATGGTTAAGAACAAGTTATTTTGTGGAAAGAAAAAAGATTTTAGACCTATCATTTCACTGCCACTCTTGTGATGGGCCAGAGAACACTTTTTTTACTGGGATACATGTGTTCTTTAGTACCTGCCCATTCCAGACCTAACTGAACAAATTTGATGGGAAGTAACATCCTTATCAATTCGTTCTAGGTGTACCAATACAGCTGCATAATACCTTTAGGAAAATGGGCCTTTAGGTTGCCTGTTAGCCCGCTCCCAAACATAAAAATCCTTCTGCTTTCTGGCCCAGAGCCCTAGAAGACGAGTGCTCACATTGCAAGCCTCAGTCTGCTCCTGCCTCTAAGCCAAAGCATGCATCACTCCCTTTAATACCACTTTATCCTATTCTGCCAGGCTTCTCCCTTCTGAAAACGCTTCTCCTCACAATCTCTTTCCATCACACCCCTGATATTTTTCCAGACCTTCTCTCATTTCCTGGCTAGTTTCCCCAAGCCTCCATTCCTCCATACCTCCTCTCACATCCTTTCATCCTTTTATCTGGCTTCCCTTTTATTATTCTGGTAGACAGATTATTCCTGAGCCCCATGATGCCAACAATTTCCCTTTGAGATTGCATTCCCCACAATTTCCTGTTATTAAACCCTCAGTTAGAGGGCTCATAACACCAACTCTTAAGAGCTAGCACACTTGAGTATGATCACAATCTTCGATTGCATTGCCGCTCTAAGATTGGAAGATATGCCCTAGGAAAGAAGAAACAGCTCACTTTCTGCAGGAGAATGTATGCTTAACAGCATATGACAGAGAAAAACAAGAAGGCACCAAAGCCAGATCTAGCACAAATCTACTGCTGTGCTCGTAAAAAGAGGAAATGTTGTTAAATCTGTTTCAAGGAGGTGTTTTTATGGCATGTTTGTTCCTGCAGCACAGAAAGTAAGCTAGTTTTCCTGGAGCTCTAAGCCACAAAAGGTTACCTGCCTCCTCCCACCAGAATCCAAAGAGAAACATAAATGGTTGATGAACGCTGTGAAAGTAGTTTGGTTACATATATATTGAATTTGATGAACAGAAGCAATTTTAAATGTGAGATAAACAGGTGCAAACACCACAGAAATTTCACCTGCTCACACAGGTTTTGAATTAAGTGCTCTTTAAGGATCACTTCACAGGACAGCAGATAAGTCACTCAAGCAATAGATTAGGGGGAAACTCATATCTGAAGACAGGAAGACAAGCAAAAAGGTATTTGCAAATCATTTGTTACCACTGGGAATTTCCAAGAGAGGATAATCCTGAAATGTTATTACTAGTTGGAAATTTGTGGGCATAAATTTCAGGCTTCGTAAGTGTATGGAGGGAGAAAAATAACTTATCTGGATTTCAAAAATCCCATGTCCAGAGGGAAAACTTCATTAACAATGAATTTCATATTCCTGCTGTTACAGGGAAGAGAGATAGATGTACTCAAGACCTAATGGCCGTTTAAAATTTCCAAGGGGAAACACAGGCACTCTTGACAGTACATCTCACTCCCTTTAAACACGCAACTGCTTTTCAAATTCCAGAGGCCAAGTACATTAGTGAAATGTCATATGCTTATAGATCTTGTTACCTTTATTCAGCACCCTGCTCTTCCCTCCTCCCTTCCTCCGTCATTACTACTTAGTACTAGTTTGTACAGTACATCCAGAACACAGACCTCATTCCCCACTGGTGCTGAAAACAACTTGGAACACAATTAGCCTTGTCAAGTCCTTTACTGGTATGCCATATAGGGCTGCCAGTTTTCCAAGCAATTCAATAATCCCTAGGGCACTGCCGCAGGGTCTGTGATTAACAGAGGTGTTTACATGTCTGAAAATGTACCAGCCTAAAAATAGAAGTAATTTTCTTAGCATCCTGTGATGTTGGATTTGTTCTTTTCTCTTTCTTTCCATTGGCCAGATTGACAAATAAAGCACGTTTGCCCAATTTTTTCAACTGATATAGAAAATCAACAACAAAAGAACAACATCACAGTTCTGTGGTGGTGGAGGAAAACAAATCCCAAGCAAAATACTTTCTGTTGCAGTCCAAAAATAGAAACACACCCAAGAGTGCTAGCAAATTGGTCTTCTCTGCAGTACAGAGCAAAATTCCAAACGAGGGTGTCCAAAGGAAGGGGCCAAAGATGGTGCTCAGTATCCTCACACACATTTTTGGTTTGAAGGTAAGGCTCTGCTGCTATATAGGGAGAGGTCAGAGGCATACACAAGTACCAGTGCTTCTGAGCTCCTGGTGTGATAAGGCAAGTAAATAGATTCATATTTATTTCCCTTTGGGTGGATCATGTGGGATAAACACTTCCCCGGAAAAGAGCAGTGTGAAGAAACACTACTCTGGGAGTTCCTGGAAGGCTGGCATCTTAAAAGCAACACTTACATTTTTTTTGGTACTAGTTTCTGAAGATTTGTTTGCAGAAGGCTAGGGACAGAGTCATTCTTCCTCCCACCCTGTCAAAGTTTATGGCTGGCCTGACCACTAAAGTTTGACAGATGCTCTCTATGGTCCTCCCACTGCCCTCCCAAGGGAGGATAACAGGGGAACCAGGGAGAGAGACTCGGAGGTTGAAAAGAAACCTGAAGCAGTTTAATGAAAAAGAAAAATAATAACAACAATAAGAGGATATTAAACTATAATGATGAGACATTCTTTCAACAACTTAGAGATGTCTCACATTCACTAGCCCTGGTTCTTGTGGGGGACTTCAACTTATCAGATGTCTGATGTAAGTACAACACAGCAAAAAGAGAGCAGTCCAGGAGATTTCTGGAACGTATGGATGACAACTTCCTGTTGCAGCTGGTCAGTGAGCCTACCGGAGTAGTGACCTGCTAGACTTACTGTTTATGAACAGGAAAGGGCTGGTGGAAGATGTGGTGTTCAGAGGTCATCTTGGGCACAGCAACCATGATATGATAGAATTTTCAATATGTGGTGAAGTCAGGAGGGTTGTCAGCAAAACCTCTGCCTTGGACTTCCAGCGGACTGACTTTAGTCTATTCAGGACACTGGTTTGGACTGTCTCTTGGGAAGCAGCCCTCAAAAACAAAGGGGACCAGGAAGGCTGGACTTACTTTAAGAATGAAATTATGAAGGCACAGGAGCAGGCTGTCACTATGAGCCAAAAACTGAACCTGTGGAGAAGAAGACCAGCCTGGTTGAACAGGAAGCCTTTGAAAGAACTCAGGGAAAAAAAAAAAAAGAAGTGTATCAACTTTGGAAAAAGGGGCAAGTGTATTAGGAAGCATTTAAGGATATTGTAAGGTCATGTAGGAAGAGAATTAGAGATGTGAAAGCTCAATTAGAACTTAATCTGGCCATCTCTGTTAAGGATAATAAAAAGTGCTTTTATAAAGACATTAATAAAAAAAGGAGGGTCAAGGAAAACCTCCAGTCCTCATTGGATGAGCAAAACATCCCTCCTGTAATCCAGGAGGAAGTAGTTAGTGACCTGCTGTGCCACTCAGATCCCAACATGTCTATGGGTCCGGATGGGATTCATCCTAGGGTGCTGAGGGAGCTGGCAGAAGAACTGGCTAAGTCACTCTCTATCATTTATCACCAATCCTGGCTAACTGGGGAGGTCCCAGGTGACTGGAAGTTGGACAACATGACCCTAATCCATAAGAAGGGTCAGAAGGAGGATGTAGAGAACTATAGGCTTGTCAGCCTGACCTCAGTACCAGTAAAGCTCATGAAGCAGTTCATCTTGAGTGCTCTCACACAGCATGTGCCAGACAACCAGGGGATCAGGCCCAACCAGCACGGGTTTAGGAAAGGAAGGTCCTGTTTGACTAATATGCTCTCCTTCTATGACGGGGTGACCTGCTTACTGGATGAGGGGAAGGCTGTGGATGTGGTCTACCTTGATTTCAGCAAGGCCTTTGACAGTCTCCCACAGCATTCTGCTGGAAAAGCTGGCAGCCCACTGCTTGGACAGGTGCACCCTTCACTGAGTTAAAAACTGGCTGGATGACCAACCCTAGAGAGTGGTGGTGAATGGTGCTGCATCCAGTTGGAGTAGGTGACCAGTGGTGTGCCCCAGGGATCAGTACTGGGACCAGTCCTATTCAACATCTTTACTGACAACCTGGATGAGGGAATTGAGTCTACCCTTAATAAATTTGTAGGTGACACAAAGTTGAGGGGGGAGTGTTGATCTGTGGGACCGTTGGAAGTCTCTGCAGAGGGACCTAGACAGGCTGGGTCAATGGGCTGAGGCCAACAGTACAAAGTTCAACAAGACCAATGCAGGGTCCTACACTTTGGTCACAATAACCCTCTGCAGCACTACTGACTGGGGGAGGAGGGGCTGGAGAGCAGCCCGGCAGAGAGAGACCTGGGAGTACTGGTTGACAACCGGTTGAATGTGAGCCAGCAGTGTGCCCAGATGGCCGGGAAGGCCAATGGCATCCTGGTTTATGTCAGGAACAGTGTGGCCAGCAGGATGAGCAACTTAATTTTGCCCCTGTACTCAGCATTTGTGAGGCCTCACCTCAAGTACTTTGTACAGTTCCAGGCCCCTCACTTCAACAAAGATATTGTGTTGCTGGAGCAGGTCCAGAGGAGAGCAACGAGGCTTGTGAAGGGACTAGAGGAGAGACTGAGGCAGCTGGGGCTCAAGGGGGGCCTTATCACTCTCTACAACTACCTGAAGGGAGGTTGTAGTCAAGTGGAGGTCAGGCTCTTCTTCCAGGCAACTAGTGACAGGACGAGAGGGCACGGCCTGAAGCTGCGTCAGGGAAGGTTTAGGTTGGATCTCAGGAAGCACTTCCTCATGGAGAGGGTGATCAGGCATTGGGATGCACTGCCCAGGGAAGTGGTGGAGTCATCAGTCCTGGAGGTGTTTAAGAAGAGGCTGGATGTGACACTTAGTGCCATGGTTTGGCCGATGTGGTGGTCTTGGGTCATAAGCTGGGCTTGATGATCTCAGGTCGTCTCCAGCCTCAATAATTCTGTGATATACAGATATTATAGAAGAATACAAATATATTCAAAGATACAAGAAAATACATTACTACAGAACCCATGCCCTCCAGATGACAACAACGTCCCAAGTAGAAAAGTCCCAGACTGGACTCAGTAGCAGATAGAATTGCCAAACCCAGAGTCCCAATGATGATCCAAAAACAAAACCAGAAATGGAGCTGTAGCACTCCCACCTGGAGAGGCAGAGGAAGACAACCTGTTCTGATGAGAAGTGCTGCTCCGCAGTGTGAAAACAGGAGGTGGAAAACCAGCAACAGCACAGGGTTAGATGACAAAGACCCAACAGCAATCCTTCCAGCACAACAGGCATTACAGGCCCCAGAACACTCCTTAGGGGCCCTTTTATACTGAGCACCGGGGAAAGGAATTCTGTGATTGGTCCATTTGGGTCACCTAACACATCCTCTCCTCCCCATAGGCACAGCCCCCTCCTTGTGATTGCTGTCCTGGAAAACTGTTATCCATGTGTCCTCAGAGCAGGACAATCCCCTTCTCTCGGGATTCACAAACATGGTTCCTGCTGCTCAGCAAATGGGCAAGAAAGTGAATCAGCTCCTGGAGACCTGATTATTCCCATTGCTCGGCTGTCATTTCAAGTGATTCCCATTTGCCCTCACTAGGGCAAATAACATCTAGCAGTGGTAGCCCTGGATTGGGTGGACATAATCCAGTCTGTGGCACTTAGCCTTGGACTGAGGATTGGTTACTGAACATCTTTCCTTTAGCAGCAGAAAGTCTGTCAGATCCTCTTCGCTGTCACAACCTGTTTAATGGACAATGCTGGGCTGAAAGCTGCTGCTATAAATATCAGGTCAGTTCTTTTTCCTTGAAGCCAGAGCTCTGAAACACTTAGAAGACTTGTGCCCACTTCATGCTGTAGAATTGGTAGGAACGAGTCTGTTCTCATCATGAGCTTCACATGAGTGAAAAGAACAAATTTTCTTGAATTAAAAGTACATGCACTGCACCTGTCAAATCTGATGCACTTAGAACATGTAGAGATTCCTAAAATGAGCAAAAAGCCATGGGTAGTATTAGCATGAGACAGTACCAGTCACAGCAGGATGACAGTTGAATGAATTCTCCATTCAGCTCCATCTCAGCACAGGGTCTAGTGTGATGCAGTTTGGGTCAGCTCTGAAAGAAGGTTTGTTCGGAGACTGCTGCCGGATGACTTGAATTTATTTATCCTGTGTCACTGTAGACACATCTGCCTTGATCACTGCAACTATTTGTTCTGGGACATGCCCCCATTTGGGTATTTACAAACTTGTCAACTTTGCAACTTTGGGATCATTTATACCAGCTAAATTAACTTCACAGATCTTAAATGAGTTAGTTCTTTTACTGCTGTGCTTGTGAGATCCCCAAAAGCCTACTAAAAAGCTATGGACCCAGATTCTTCCAGAAAATGTTACAAATTCACCTAATGTCTTTATATGCTGCATTTAGCATTTGACACTCAACACTGACTGAGAAGCAAATACATTCACATGTCAACAGGTTACTATAGGTCATTTCACAATTAGAGGTGCTGAAGATCACAGGCTGCTACTGTCAGCATAAAAATAATATCTGTGTGTTTCAGGTGGTAGTAACTCCTACACACCTTTTGAAAGACATAATCGTCTTGGACAAATGAAACCTTACAGACAGAGGTGGCAGATAGTCTTTTAATCACAGAAATAAAGCAAAATTCATGAAAGCAAAGTGAAGAGCTGAATTTTTCCCTTTGAATTCATTGTTTCCAAGTGTCCAAGCCTCAAGCCTCAGAGTGCTTAAAATGGTGCTACACGGGGCAAATTCCTGGTGAAGTCAGTGTAAATTTTATCCCTCTAAATTATTAATGGAAAGAGGACTCATTTTACCTCCAAATCAGAGTCCGCTCTCTACCTGTTAAAGTTATTTCATCTTTCCTTGAATCTCAGCACAATTGCTCACAGTATAATGTGATGTAAAAAAATATATTATCTAAGGGCTCTTCTACCCAAGGATATCATTAATAAAATGCCTGTCTGACTACTGGTTCCAGACTTCAGCATGGATAGTCATTCTTTTTGGCTTCAGTTGTTTATCGAATTTAACACAAATGGCCTAGTGTCAGAAGGTTGTTCTGTCCTTCCAGGATGAGAAAAACAAGCATCTTCTCTACTAATATTTGACAGAATGGTCAAGCTGTGACGCAAAAGTGCATTCTGATATTTTACAAGGTAGTGTTTCTTCTGTTTTTAGTCTCCCAAAGCTTACTTCCTGCATGCTAACAGTAAAGCAGCAAACGCCAACGGGTTTGTTTCTGACTGAACTCTCCATCAAAGCATTTCCCTTTCTAGATAGAACCTGTGGTTAGGAGACATGAACTTGACCAGAAAGACAGGAACAAATTAAGAGTATGAAGATTTAAAAATATGCTAAAGGGAGATCTCACATTTTAACAGGCCAAGTTTGTAAAATGACCCCTTCACTCTGGCATCTGAACCCATGATTTCTGTCACTCAGCAGCTACTTCTTAATCAGGAAAATCCTTCAGCCTAGATGAACACACAAAGTCTGATTATTCAATATGGTCATAGAATCATAGAATGGCCTAGGCTGGAAGGGACCTCAGAGATCATCTAATCCAACCTCCCTGTCGTGGGCAGGGACGCCTCTCTACTAGATCAGGCTACTCATAGACCCTATCCAACCCGATGTCTGATGTGACAAGTTTTTCATCTCTACATGAGCACAAAATCCTCCCCTTCAGATGAGAATGTCATTTTTATTTTGTCTTTCTTTCCTTTCTACAGGACTACAGTGTGCCCACTGACAGTCACTCTGGCATGGTTAAAAAATAGTGTGAGACCCACATCCACACTCTTTGTGTGGCTGGTCAACATTTGGGCTTCATACTGTACATTAAGAGAGCTGAGGACATTGCAAATAAATTGAAGACTCCCATGGGAATTCAATATTCTGTTCATTTTCTTTCATTTCTGTAAATTCTTCTCCTTTCAGATAGCTTAATAGATCTTTCTCACGACTTTATCAATTCTCTTAATCTGAATATATTATTCACATTTTGGATAGATTGTTGAGAGGATCATAGAGTTTTTCATCTCTTTGCATCCAGAATCTGAAATGATTTCCATTTTCTAAGTGCCAATCACAGGAATGATATCTTGCAACCAAAAATGTTTGATCCCCAAATATCGTCACTATATGAAAAACTCACTAAAAGGGTCACTTTAATGGGTGACCTACAAATGGTCTGAAATGAAAATGTGGTTATTTAGCCATTATGGCAAAGATCAGTAGTTCACAACTGTGGAAATACTGAGATAACTCAACCTTCCTAGATGGAAGTGTAGCATAAAGGAATGAGAACTTAATCCCATATTTACAACCCTTGGCTGAAGCTGTAGACATATGTGCTCTTCCAAGTCCATCTAGGTCAGCTGAAGATAACGTCAGCTCCCATTCTCTCCCAACTGTTTTGTTACCACAGCACAACCAGCATTAGGGGTGTCTCCTCATACCTCTCTATTCAGGTCTGCCTCAGGAATTTGAAGGTTTGCATATAGTACAGGCTTTTGAATGACTTTACCCTGACTTTTAAAGTTCTACATAGCTAAAACCACCCATGTGCCTTGTGATGCTGAATCATATCTGCAGTTAATGAGGCCAGCCATATTCAGTGCCTATGTAAAACCACAGAAAGCAGGTACAGAGGGTCTGACACTTCAGCTGGAAAATTCTCTACTAAACAATCTTTACAAGTAAATATGAACAGTAAAAATCACTACCATGTTTATTTTAGTCTTGACAGAATAAAATTTAAACTGTAAAATAATGTAGATTTTCTGTACAGGTGCTACTACTTGATAGGAGGGAACTAGACTGAACTGGACTTCAGAATTATACCTCTTAGGCTCATTTCGAGCTTATTTTGAAAAATATATAAATGTGATGTCCCAATTTCTTTCTTAATTGTTTGTTTCTTTCTAAAGCCACTCACATTTAACAGAAGTTGTATATTTAAGGATATGGTAAGTTGTATATTTAAGGATATGGTAAATGAAGCTGAAGGTTTTGACCTATGAACCATTTTCACTGGAGAAACTCCTAGGAGGACATGTCTTAAATATGATATTGTGTGAAAAGCAGTATAATGACTGTGTGAGTTTTGATTCCCTTTAGATTTAATTTCTGCTAAGGTCAGGTTCCAGTGTATGATATGTACTTGTTCGAAGTTCAGTGATTTATAAATAGTAAGTGCTTTCAAGGCTTACCTTACTGATTTTGACCTTATTGAAATCCCTGTTTTATGCACTGAACATAAAGAGCAAGCCATGACTCACAGTCCATCACAGTGTTCAGAAAGGGTGCTTTACAAACAAGTTGACATGGACACAATTCATTCTTGTCAAATTTTTAGTTTTCATCATTGAACAATAGCCAAAACTGTAAGGGTGTACATTTTAAAAGCATGTGTGCCATATATAGATCAAACATTTAGTCCTCCATGTATTTTGAAATTTAAGTCATCTATAATGTAGAGTATTACCTCTTCCTATTACTGTATGAATAGAAACTGCTGAATATTTACAATATCATGGTTCTTGGGAGATACATGTGAAATTATTAATAGGACATAGTATAATTCATTTGGTCTTCTTTTTAGGAATATAAGTAGAGCTAATTCTGTATGAGATCAGGTGCTGGAATAGTTTTTTGGAGTCCTAGCAGTATGGCACTCAAGATCATTCTGGTACAGAATTAGGTCTTCAAAACCCATAAAATCTGCTTGGGAGAAATAGACGAAGATGTCCTTTTTTTGCTTTTTTTTTTTTTTTTGTTACATGATTATAAGCTATTTCTACCTTAGGTGAAAAGCCAGTTACTAATATTACATACAACGGTAATCTGTGCTCCCCTTGACCTCCAGACTGTGCATGCTGTCATGTTTATAAAAAAAAATAATTTAAGAATATGTACCTTATTTTGTAATCACTATCACATGCTTCTATCATGTGAATAATGGATTGCCTAAGTAGCAGATTTCTGGGAGTCACTAAGCGTCAGACGGCAGAGCATCAGATGTGTGCAATTTTTGTCTATAAATATCTTACTCATCACGACCTTGGAATACATGTCATATTAAAGTGGTCCTCCCTCAATTTTAGCCAAATTTTTGTACAAAATTCCTTATCTCCTCAGAGGTTGCCTGTATTGCCATTCTGCCTCCACTGACACTTTCTGCTGGACTGATCCTTTTCCATGTACGCCTTGAATTCTCCCATCTCTTCTGCCTAAGTTTTTCATCCTGAATGTACATACTTAGCAGTAAACTTCTCCAACACTTGACTGTAAAGATACTGAGGAGATTCAAGCTTTAATTTCTCTCCTGCTGAAACATATCAAATAGTAACAGAAAAATATCGCATGATTTCATCCCTAGAAACATCTCTGATAAACTCTGGCTAACTGTGCAGAGCCTGTAAGGGAATTTCCTAACTATTCAATGCTTGGAGTATCATATAAGCCCAAGGCTAAGACTTTCCATTTGTTGCGAAGCCTCGTCCTTTCTTTCCATTGTGACCAGTTTAGCCTAATATAAATTCCTTTGCTAATAGGTATTAGGACTTAGAAGTATACCACCTTCTCTTGGAGATAAAGCTCTATGGGAACAAACTTGGAAGGGAAGCAGACAGCAGTATAAACTATTCTTAAGAGTAGTAAGAAATATTTAGGCTGGGCTCAGCCATTGTCAGATTGTTCACCATCAGCTGAATGGCAGTAATACTGTCTGTGTGTAATCTTGTCGCAAGTGTGAGGTAATCGGATTTAATTGAGCCTGCGGTAATAAAGAGTTAAAATAAGCTGAATTATCTTGCATTTGCTGCAGACTAAGAACATACAAAGGCAGCTACCACTACAGATGATGTGCGGTAGCTTGTTAAGCTCTGACAACTAACTCCACTGTATGCCTGCGTCTGCTGTGGTAGCTCTCAAAAGCCACAGATATGATTAACTCCTGTGGTACTAGATTTACCAATTGGGGAAAAAATATTAAAAATCAACCCTGAAAGCAGATCTGAATATGACACCAGCCACACCACTGCACAGCTCTGTGCAGGCAAGGGAGAAAGAGCTGAGAGCAGTGTTAGGGCAGGCTGGGCCCTTGTCCACTCAGTGCAGAACCCCAGGCCCTGGAGACCCCAGGACCGTCACCATGGTCAGGTACGGCCGTGAGGATGGGAACGGGCCAAAGTCAGGCTGGGATGTAATCAGCCAGGCAGATCCAGAGCAACAAGGCCAGGTCCAGCTGCTCTGACAGGTGCCATGGACCACGAGCTGAGCAGAAACGTGGTCCCCAAGATGGAGGGACCTCCCCAAGGAGGCTTCTTGCAGTCCTTTCACTGCTAACAGGCACTAAACCGCTTCACAAATGTTTGCTAAAATAAACATGCTTAGAAAGGTAGCAAACCCTCAAGGCACTCAGTCCATGTGGCTTAAAAAGCAAATGGCAACTGTGAAACAAAACCTGTGTGGACAGCAGAGAAGCAGCATGGGACAGGAGAAGGAAGGCGTGTGTAGGTCCTTCCTTTGGGTAACTACAGGCCCAGGATTTGGGGAGAAATGTTATAAACAGATATACAAACAGTATAGGGACATGTAGAGTGCTGCAAGCAATTCAGAATAAAATGGAAAAAAGGTCTGGACGCTGTTGAATATCATATTTCTGAGGTTCTGCAGAATGTGCCAGAGAGGCGGAGAAAAAGACTGGGTGTCTTCAAAGATTACTGCATCCACAACAAATTACTTTTTCTCCCTCTTAGCATTCTTTCTGGGAAACCCGAGCACCTTCAGAACTTTCATTACACTTATTTTCTTAATATCTCCACATACATTATCTTAAATGCTTTTTCCTCTAGTGGTAAACAACATTTCAAACAGTAACGTGAATACACACTTAGGTCCATATTTTTACCTACATGCAAAATAAGAAGTAGAGAAGACATTACCAGTGAGACATGGTTCTGGCCTTTGTACTCTGACCCTACTGGGATACTGAGCCCATTTCCAGCACAAACTGGGTCAGCTTGAAGTTCACAGTAACCTGAATCTGGCTCTCCAGAGCTGAGATGTATCCTAAAACCATGACAAGGTGTGTTAGCATGAACTGAGCTAGTCCCTTGCACATGCTATTTTCAAGTTCCGGGTTGACTCTGCTTCTTTTTTCCCTTGGACCAGCACATATATGTAAAGCAACTGTGGTGAGACCAGGTTCCTCCCTCATCCTTTTTCTTGTACAGACCTGCAATATCCAGAGGTGCTGGAAAAGGTACTCTTCTGTCAGCCAGCCCTGGGTTAGCCTTAACAGACAACATCTTAATGGCTGCAAGTGGACAGGGAAGAAGGGCTACGTCAGATGGGGTGACATGAAGAGGAACTCCATCTGTAGCACCCTGGGATTTCAACCACATACCAGCAGGTCAGAGCTCACACGAAGGCTCTGGGAAGCTCTTCACTTCTCCAGCCAGCCCTGATCATCTGACACAGGATGGTAAAGATGGCTCCATGTTTCCTCTTGCAAAACAGCCCCACCTCTTGTGGCTGCCAAGTTGAGTTTGGGACTGTATTTGGCACCTGGCAGAGCTGGCGACTGAGCACGACACACCCTGGCTTGCAGGCTGCCAAAGGGCTCACAGCCCAGTTGCAGCAGCAGCCAGGCAGGCCCCATCATCTGTCGAGACCTCTGCACAGCAAAGGTCTCTCCCAGCAACCCAGATTAACTGTGCAGGGTCCAGGAGAACAACTCAGAGAACTTTACAGTGCTCTGGGATGCAACAAGATAGCTGAGGTACCAAATGGCATCTGCCTTTAAAGTTCTATATTCTATTAGCAAACGGTCTATTAATTATACCCAAGTGACTAGTTGTAGCAGCAGTATCCAGTCTCTCTAGCTAAAGTAATAAAAATAACCTAATCACTTCTCTGGTTTTCCCACTCAGAAAGCTGCTGTGCATTAACTCAATCCATCATACAAAAGATTTCATTTTGTTTCTGCATTTCAGCCCTAAAAGGAGGCTGTCAAGCTTTTATGATAAAAAAAATAATTACCTCCTTCGACAGTGGTCCCATTTAAACAGATCTTTCAAGAGACATCTTGAGTGCATTTTTCCTTTATTTCACCCTGACAACAAGAGATGAAATGTTTCTTAACCCATTATTCCCTCTCTCTTCCAAATTAATGTTTTAAAAAAAAAAAAGCTGGCCACATTTATTATCTTTCATCTCTTATGATGTTCAGTTAGAACTTGATACGAACATAACTGAAGTCAGTATACTCTTTGAGTTGTCAATTAAAGCCTGGGTGAGGTGAAACCAAAACACAGTGTCAGTAACATTTTAACAGAATGTTAGGTAGTTGGTGTTCTAAACCAATAAATGATTTTTTTTGTTGGTTTTTTTTTTGTTTCTGTACTAGGTGGGAGTGGTAGCAACTCTTGCTAGGAAGTTAGCCTGGCACTTTCTGTGATAATATTTAATATCATTAAGAAGACTTCCCATTGTGGTATTTGTCAACCTCCAGCTACACATCTGAAAGACTTCAGATTGAGGCTGACACTGTATGCTGAATTTTTGTGGAAAATTTGATGTGGCAACATCTAGACACCCACAAGAGTGAGCACTGGGAAAAGATAGTGTTTTGTACATTTTCAAAAATTTGTAAAACCTGTGCTTAAATCCAGAGGAAAGCACTTGAAATCTAAGGAGGGGTGAGTGACTTACATGTAAAAAAAGTCTGTTTTTTTACCATCCGATATTGTGGAGTTATAAGCCATTGAAAAACAGTGAATCCACCTGTTGTTCAATCTACAGGTAATTTTTCCAGAAATTGCACCCTTCCTGCACGTATTTCAGGTGGAAGCTGCAGAGGGCAGAGCAAGACTTCAGTTTTACCTAGGCAAAAATGAAAAGGGAACTGAAGCTGGAGGGGCAGGGGCAGGGAAAGGACTCCAGGGCCAGGGTGGGAAGGGGGCTGCAGCCAAGGGCAAAAGGTAGCAGAAGGAAGGGAGATTTGAACCTGACTAAAGACTGGAGCACTGCTGAGAGAGGAAATAGTTTATATGGCAGCAGCAAACTAATTGTCTTCATGTGAAGTATTGGATATCCCTAAATGGTTTTTGCTGTTGAAGACTATGTTTTTTCTTAATACATTTGTGCCACTATACAGCATAGAATGTAGTATATACAGTGTATATATAAGTAGTATTAAGAAAGCCTCATTCCATTACTTCAATTATTATGCTGGTTTTAGCTGGGATAGAGTTAATTTTCTGTATGGCAGCCAACATGGGGACTGCATTTTGGATTTGTGCTGGAAAAAGTATTGATAACACAGGGCTGGTTTTGCTGCCCCTGAGCAGTGCTTGCACAGTACTGGAGCATTTTCTGCTCCTCACCCCACCAGTGAGCAGGCTGGGAGCACACGAGAGGTTGGGAGGAGACACAGCTGGGACAGCTGACCGCAACTGACCAAAAGGATATCCCACACCATACGATATCACGCTCAGCATGCAGAGCTAGGGGAAAAAAAGAAGGGAGGGGACATATTCAGAGCAATGGTGTTTGTCTTCCCAAGTCACCATTACACATGAAGGAACTCTGCTCTCCTGGTGATGGCTGAACAGCTGCCTGCTGATTCCTTGATTTGGTTTGCTTGCATGCGTGGCTTTTGCTTTACTTATTAAACTCTTTATCTCAATCCATGTGTTTTCTCAATTTCACTCTTCTGGTTTTGTCCTCCGTCCCAATGGGAGAGGGGGAGGGAATGAGTGAACGGCTGGGTGAGGCTGAGCTGCCAGCTGGAGTTAAACCACAACAACAGCATAGAATATAGTGTTAAGAAAGACTCATTCCAGTACTTCAATTATTTATCTGGCATGTGAAACCCTACTTCTACTCCAAATAGCTGCATAAAAAAAAAAAAAAACCCTCCCAAAAAAACCCCTGATTTAAAGGCAGTGGTACTTAGTATAATATTAATTAGAGTGCATTGCCAAGCAGCCAGGGCACTGTTCATATAAGCAGCTAGATAAGCAACAAAGCGTAACCATAAAAGGAAAATACACTATAGAATTGACATGACAAAATTCTCAGCATAGCTATATACTAGGAAGAAAAGCAAAAGTTCTATGCAATATTTGTATTCCTTTCTGCTTTCAGTTTAGTCTTAGCCTGGTTTTTATAACCTGCCTCCAGAGATATTGCTTGAGATCATTTCAAGTAGTTAACCAAATAGTTGCAACTTTTTTTTTACGGGCAAGTGCCATTTGCATTGTACTGGAGAACTGCAGATCTAGAACAGGAGGAATCTGGGGAGCAGTTTCTATGAGCGAGTCAGTTCACCCTTTGTGGCCTGGGAAGGTCCTCTAGGCCTTGAGGTAATTAGAAATAAACCAGCATTTGCTTTGAATGATGATTCTTATGTGCAGTTACTCTGATGCTGGGTAATTCCACAGAGATATTTTTATATCTGATGAGCAAAGGTAAATAAACACACCAAAAATTTTACTGTGGAATATCACAGAATCACAGAATGGTTGAGGTTGGAAGAGACCTCTTGAGGTCATCTAGTCCAACCCCACTTCTCAAGCAAAGCCAGATAGAGCTGGTTGCCCAGGACTGTCCAGTAAAATTTTAAATATTTCAAAGGATGGGGACTTCACAGCCTCTCTGGGGAACTAATTCCTGTACTTGACCACTATCACAGTAGAACAGGTTTTTTCTGTATGTTCAGACTGATTTACTTTTTAATTTGTGCCTGTTGCCTCTTGTCCTTTCACTAGGCACTGCTGAAAATATCCTGGCTCTTTCTTATTCATGGATCTTTATGCAAATGGATAAAATCCCGCTCAGTATTCACTTCTCTAGGCTGAACAGTCCCAGCTCTCGCAATCTTTCCTTGTAGGAGAGATACTCCAGTTTCTTCATCATCTTTGTGGCTATTCACTGGACACTTTCTAGTAGGTCCATGTCTCTTGTACTGGGGAGCCCAGAACTGGACCCAGCACTTCAGATGCAGCCTCATCAGTGTTGAGAGGAAGGATCGCTTCTGTCAACCTGCTGGCAATGCTTTTCCTGATGCTGTTCTGTTGACCCTCACCACAAGGACATGTTTCTGGGTCAGCTTGTTGGCCCTCACATACTTTTCTGCAAAGCTGCTTTCCAGCTGAGTGGCCCTGAGCATATACTAGTGCATGGGGTTACTCCTCAACAGATACCGGACTTGGCTTTTCCTTTGTTGAACTTCATGAGGTTTCTCTTTGCCCAGTTCTCCAGCCTATCCAGGTCCCTCAGAATGCCAACACACCATCTGGTTCATCCACCACTTTTCCCAGTTTTGTGTTGTTTACAAACTCACTGTGGGTGCACTCTCTCCCGCTGTTCAGGTCGTTGATGAAGATCTTGAACGTTACTGGTCTCAGTATTGACACCTGGAGCACACTTCAAGTGTTTCGCCTCAATCTGGGCTTTGTGCCACTGATTGCAATCCTCTAGGTTTGGTCATTCAGCCAGTTTTCAAGTCAACATCCTGTGTATTTATCTAATCTACACTTTCTCAGCTTGTCTATGAGGATATTTTGGAAAAAGCATCTAAAGCATTACTAAAGTCAGGTTAAACAACATTCACCATCCTCCCCTCATTCACCAAAACTATCAGTATAGTTAAACAGGAAAAACTATCAGTGTAGTTAAACATGATTCCACATTTGCAAATCCTTGCTGAACAGTCCTGACATCCTGTCATGTTTTTGTCCTTCATATATCTTAAAACAGTTTTCAGGATTAGTTGCTCCATCACCTTCCCAGGGATTGAGGTGAGGCTGACCAACCTGTAGATCCACAGATTCTCCTTCTTACCTTTCCTGAACATGAGTGACGTTTGCTTTCTTGAAGCCCTCGGAAATATCTCTCAGGAACCATGACCTGGAAAAATAATTGAGTGGCCTCACAGTGACATGGAGCATCTCCCTCAGCACTTGTGGATGAAATCTGTCAGGCTCCATGGACTTCAGTATGTCTATTTTGTTTAAGTGCTCTCTAAAATGGTTCTCCTTCACCAAGGATAAGTCTTTTGTGTTCCAGGCTTTCCCACTGGCCTCAGGGGACAGAGATATTCTAATATTATTAAGTATATTATATATGAACAAATATGCAAATTTGTAACACTTGCTTATAATAATTGTCAGCTAGATCTCCAAAGCTACATAGATGCTTATTTTTTGTTAAAATTATCTGGTTTTAGGCAATATATATGAAATAATTAATAACATTAGCATATCTCAGAGAAGTCTGCAAGCAAGTTTCTGGTCTATACGTTTGTAATGTGATATTCCAGTGATTAAGGAGTCACCAAGAGATGGGCTGACACAAACCTGAATGAAGCATCACAGAATGCTGCGTAGTTGAGTAGGTTGTGAGAGGTAAGACCTGAGTTTCCCTTCATTGGGAAAATAATGAGAACCATTTCAGCCATTTGGTGGTGAGTGAAGTTAAACCTAGTTGGCAGTTGGTCACAAGCAGAGTTCCCCAGGGCTCAGGATTTGGGCTACTCTTGTTCTATGTCTTTATCAATGATCTGAACAAGGGGATTGAGTGCACCCTCATAAGTCTGCAGATGACGTGAAGCTGGATAGGAGTGTTGATCTGCATGAAGGTAGGAAGACTTTGAAGAGGGACCTGAAGAGGTTGAATCAATGGGCCAAGGCCAGTTGTACAAGGTTCAACAAGGCCAAGTGCTGGGTCCTGCCCTTGGGTCACAACAGCCCCGGGCAGTGCTACAGACTTGGGGAGGAGGGGCTGGAAAGCTGCCTGGCAGAAAAGGGTCTGGGGATGTTGGTGGACAGCCAGCTGAACAAGAGCCAGCAGTGTGCCCAGGGGGCCAAGAAGGCCAATGGCATCCTGGCCTCTATCAGAAACAGTGTGTCTAGCAGGAGTAAGGAAGTGATTGCTCTCCTGTACTTGGTAATGGTGAGGCCACCGCTTTTGGGTCAGACATTGAGGTGCTGGAGCATGTCTAAAGAAGGCTAACGAAACTGGTGGAGGGTCTGGAGAACAAGTCTTATGAAGAGTGGCTGAGGGAACTGAGGTTGTTTAGCCTGGAGAAGAGGAGGCTGAGGGGAGGCCTTATTACTCTCTACAACTACCTGACAGGAGGTTGTAGCGAGATGAGGGCTGGTCTCTTCTCCCCGGTTACTAGCGATAGGACAAGAGGAAATGGGCTCAAGTAGCACCATGGGAAGTTTAGATTGGATATTCCACAGAATCACAGAATATTAGGGATTGGAAGGGACCTCTAGAGATTGTCTAGTCCAGCCCCCCTGCCAGAGCAGGATCACCTACAGTAGACTGCATAGGAACGCATCCAGGCAGATTTTGAATGTCTCCAAGGAAGGAGACTCCACAACCTCTCTGGGCAGCCTGTTCCAGTTCTCTGTCACCCTCACTGTGAAAAAGTTTTTTTCTAATATTTTTGCGGAACCTCGTATGTTCCAGCTTGCACCCATTGCCCCTTGTCGTGTCAATGAACGTCGCTGAAAAGAGCCTGGCTCCATCCTCCTGACACTCCCCCTTGACATATTTGTAAACATTAATGAGGTCACCCCTCAGCCTCCTCTTCTCCAAGCTAAAGAGACCCAGCTCCTTCAGCCTTTCCTCATAAGGGAGATGTTCCACTCCATCACCTCTGTAGCTCTGTGCTGGACTCTCTCAAGCAGTTCCCTGTCTCTCTTGAGCTGAGGGGCCCAGAACTGGACACAATATTCCAGGTGTATTAGGTAAGATTTCTCCACTGAAAGGGTTGTTAATCATTGGAACAGGTTGCCCGGGGAAGTGATGGAGTCCCCATCCATGGAGGTATTTAAAAGTTGTGTGAAAGTGGTGCTTAGAAACACAGTTTAGTGGTGGACCTGGCATTGCTAGGTTAATGGTTGGATTCAATGATCTTAAGGGTCTTTTTCAACCTAAATGACTCTATGATTCTATGATAGGAAAAACAAAGATTTTGCTGTTGTTGCTATTGTTACGATCAGCTTTTCTCTCCTTAATTTATTTTCATGGGTTAGATTTATGTCGCTTTATCCACTCATTAGTGTCAGTGCCCTGTGAGGCAAGGTGGTGCTGGCAAGCAAGCATGCAGTGATCCAGTCTTCTAGAAATTCACATTCTCCAGTCATGTACCAACAGGCATATTTACGAAAATGAAAATTTTGAATACATTAGTCTGGCATTTCATAGTAGCAAATCCAAAAAGCAATTCTCAATCTTAGAAAATTATTTTCCTGTCCTGCAACCTGAGTAGCAGGATAAAAATATACACCCTTCCGAAACCCTATTGATTTCAAGTGAGGTTTTCCAAGGGACTAGAGTCATCTTACATAAATCAAAGAACAAGATCAAAGACAGTGCTGGAAAGAATCAGGCTATCAATTATGATGGAGTATAATAAATGGAAGACCCAGTGGCATTTCATTTTATATCGCACATGCAATTGTCAGGGCTCAGTGACATGACACTATCAAAAACTGATGTGGCTGTTCTGAAAAGCACGGTTGCTTGGTTATTTTTCCCCCTTGTGAGTTGTTGCATTTTTCTAAAGCCCTGAACTTCTTTCTGAGATGTTGTTTCTTCTCCCAGCATAAAAAGTAGCCTGTTTGTGGACTGCCCTTCTAATTAGAAAAGCAAGACACAGGTCTTCTTGAAAAAGAACTAAATTCCGTAACTAAGTCTCTCTACTCACTGAAAACGTACCTCACTTGGAAAGGCTGCAGAACAGCTCAGCTGTTTATAAGCAGCCTTCTATTCAACCCCGTCTCCGGGACCAGATGTGACAACAATACTGTCGGCTGCTTGCCATTCTCCGCTCGCCTTTTGTGCTTGTGCTCCTGAGGTCCTCTCTCACCACATTTGAAGCTCAAATCTGTTCACGGCTGGCTCTAGCCTGGGCCACACTAAGTTCTCCTCACAGCATTGGGAAGTGCCTCACCTCAAAACTAATTCATTTCTTCTTGTTGTTAATTGCAGAGCAAGTTACTATTAACATGTGCCAAGGTTTTACAAGATGGCTGTCAATTAATCTTGAATTCTGAGATGCCCAGTCGGTTTGAAGTGAGTTGTAATCATTTCAAAGAAATAATGGCAGTGGAAAATTCAGGCCTAAAAAGAACATACGTTTAACACAGATGGTATGTATTCAAACACTTGTACAGTTGAATCCGCTTTTAGAGTCTACAAATATAGCCACCTTTTACATATACTGTAAGAAAGTCAGATTCCGAGATTTCCATTTGTACATCAAAACGGTTATATTATAGCCACCCGTCATGCATACGATGAAATTGTTCTGTTTAAAAACAAAACCAGATTGCTATAATAGGATCCCATTGTAGCTGTGAAATTAATCTGACTTAATACTATGGAATAACATCTGGTTTTAATGGGAAAAAATACCTCAGCCAGTATAGCAAATAACACTGTAAAGTTTCCAGACTTTCCACAGAAGTGATTCCTTGGTAAAGGTGACTTCAGCTTCCCATGTTTCCACATTGAAGACTGTGATTCAGACATTTCCTAGGAGGGAATAATTGGATTGGCATTGCATCAGCAAAGTGAAATGTTTTTTAAAACATAGGCTCATGAAACAAAGCACCGCAAACTTGATATTGAGAGAATATCTTCTCTGTTTCCTTCATAATGCCTTTTACAAAAGCCTTTTATATAACTGTGCCATAGGTCCTTGATAACACAAACTAATCCTTGCTTTGAGAATTGTTACAGATGCACATCTTGAAGCATATCTGTAACCCTAGGATAGCATTAGTTCTCGACTGATCACAGTCTTGCCATCTTCCGAAGAAAGGTTACAACACTGCGAGCAGTAACTGGCTGCCAAGTTTGACAGGTATTTTAGCAGGATAAAAGATTAAAAGTCTGTTCAGAACATTTACAGTAAGATTGGTTGCAAAGATGGGTTTACTTAGTTTCCTATACAAGGAAATTTCTGATATGGTTTGTACATACACCATGCACACAGCTGAAGCCAGGTCCCTCAGCTGGGAAGCAGGAGAACCGTGCAGGGACCCTGCTTCTGCAGAAATGGTCAGGCACAGTGTTGCTCTTAGGTGTTGTCCTGCTGAAGTCAATTAGATTATGGCAATTGTCCTGTCATGGACAAGGGTTTGCAGGATTGGAGGCTGCTGATAATGGCAGCAAAAATGAGAAGCTTTGAGGATGGAAGTCATTTTAAGGGACGGCTTAAACTAAAATTGCTTTAAACCAACAAACTATTTTTACATACTTTCCTTTTAAATGAAATGTACAATTCGTTTTCAGATTGACTGCACATCTTAAAACCAGCCGCATTTCCTACTCCAGGCACTTGCAAAGATTTTAATGTTTTATGAGTGTGGAGTTATTTCTAAACATTTTTGAGTGCTTGAGATACTTTGTTCTTGAAAATGGAAGTGAATTAAGCCCTGTGTTCAAACAGGCAGTTCAAAGACATATTGAAACAATCTGTATCAAACAAAAGGCTCACAATGAAAGGAACAGCCAGTAAGTATAAAAAGACAAACCATTTAAAAACAAGGCAAGCGAAGCCAACATTTTATCGTCGCTATTAGATAATCAGAAGGAATCTAAACAAGTGCTTCCTTTTACCACTGTTGTCCATGGTCCCCCATGACAGTGGTTTTACCAGCCCTTCTCTCCCTTCTTCTATCCCCAAGCCTTTGTCTCCAGAGTAAAAAGTTATGAGTTATACCACACAGGCACACTTAACCTGGAACTGGCTTACACAAGCCTCCTCACAAACAATATAAGTGAAACTGGAAAATGGTGCCAGACTAGAAGTGTTCATAACAGTATGAAATCATTCAGATAAATTTGCACCACTAATTACATGGAAAATATTTTTTTCTTGTGTAGAGTAGACCTCAATCTTGTCAATTCTTCTTCTGGAACTCATTCCCTAGACTGGGTTTCACTTCACCTGGTTTGAGATTTTTAAAAGTCAGATATCAAAGTGCAAGTTTATAGTCAATTAAAAAAAAAAAAAAAAGTATGTCAGAGTACCAGCAGGTGTCCCCTGCTATCATTGTGACTAATATTATCAGATTACACTGCTCACCTTTAGTAGGAGTTTGTATAGCACAGCTACATACCGAAACTACAATTTAAGCATCTTAGACTCAAACTGAATCCCACCTATCACTTTAGGGTGAGATTCATTCTCTCCCTCAATTTTATCTTGAATGCTGAGATCGTATTGTCCATATGCCTGTGGCTCTAATCACTTCCGCTGTTGTCTCTGTATTTTTCCTACCTTGACCACAACATGATGCTGCTTACATAAGTTTGCCTTATCCTTCCTGTTAGTCATATCTCAGAAATTGTTTTCCTCCCACTTCTTGTCCTGTGCTCTGTTCAAATTCCAGTTCCAAATAGGTCCTTCATGAACAAAACAAGATCTGTGCAGGCGTGAAATGGCATCAGGGCATGAACTCAGCCTCTTCAATAAGCTGGGGCCAATGCCTACAGATGCAAAAAAAATGTGGTGAAATCTGGCCTCTGCACAGATGTTTTGTGCTGATATAAAGGTGTGGCTTTCATGACAAAATCATGCCACCCAGAAGCACAGTAAATTTTTCTGAGCTGATCTTTCTGAAGTAAATCACGATGTGGGGAAGGGGGAGAGTGAGTATGTTGCTGACCACTACTTTTGCTTAGTTTTTCTCATGTAACAGCTGGTACACATCTTGCTTTCAAGACCTGTCCCTTCACCTTCCAACCCTAAAATCAGCAGAGACAGAGTTTTGCTGTTGCCTTGCCTTCTGGCTGCTTCTCCACACCAAATTCTGTACCTCTATCACTATGCTCTCACCTGATAAAAAGCATTCTTTTCTATTTTTATTCATTACTTGGTTTTGCAATCCCGACCTCCATTCCACCATACACATAAATTAAAAACCACTAACCCATATAGATAGTTTAAGCAGAAAGATATCTGAAGTCAGTAAAACCAAAAAGGCATTATTTCCTCTGTTCTTCCACCAAGAAAAGTGTTTCTTCCCTTTTTTCTTTTTTTAAATCATGCGTTAACTTTCATGATTCACGCCTAATCTTGCAAATGCATACGCACATGAGAAAATTTAATCACTTCCCAGCTCTCATTTGAAATCAAAGAGATCATTCCATGTGTTTGCAAGATTACATTTTTCAACTCTTTATAGAATCATAGAATCATTTAAGTTGGAAAAAGACACTTAACATCATCCTTGAACATGTTCACCTTCTAATTAGTCTGCAGAGTGCTATGTGCGTTTTGAATGCAGTTCAGCACCTGCAAGAGTTATCTTTCAAAACTGCCATCGGGGGAAAAGATCTTTAGCTGAGCAATAGCAGGTTAAAAAGAACACAAATTGAGATGCAATAGTTGTTATTTCTAATCAGCTCTGATGTGAAGGAGTGAATTTTACTCTCTTTCCTAGCAGTTGGCAGTTTCACCTTGTGACTTTGCCTCTTATACAGTTAGCAGAACAGGATGGCAGCTTTACTTGTGAAGTTATTGTAAATGTTATTCATAACAAGCTAATTTGTTGTTGTTCTGCTAAACTGGAACTCTTGTTTCTCAAGGGCATTTACTCATTGTGATTGTGAACTGTTGCGTTCATGTTTTATGTTTGGTTAATCTAGTGAGCACTGTAACCTGACTTGTCCTCTTTGAGAGAGTAGTGTGATTGTAACTCAGCCCTGAAGGGTGGGGTTACAGTCTCGAGTCTCTCAGAAAAGAAAAATAGATGTTATACCACTGAAGTTTGGCTTGGTACCAAACAAGTCATGAGGAAAAGACTCCTGGCATAAAATAAAAAAAAAAAATCAAAACGCCTCTAACTGGTAATTCTAAGTGCGTAAACATACCAATGCAAACAGAAAGGCAAAGAGAGCCTATGAAGATGTTAAAAATATCTTAGGGGTTTTACTGTGACTTGAAACTGGCTGAAAAAACTCTCCTGATAGTCAAGGTTATTTCCTTCGCAAAGTCTCAAGCCCTGTCAGAATAAAATCTATAATCTTTAATCAAAAAAGAGGTTGCTGCTTAGCAATTTCTTCGGTCATATAACTACCTAAAACTAACTTGCATGGTGCTGGGTCTGTGTGCCGTGTCACTGTATGTTATAGAAGCAAGAAGTGAAACGGAGGCGTGAGGCCAGAACAAACGAGAAAGACATGGCTGTGGAGCAGGGAGCTACACCCAAAGCTTAAGAATCGGATCCTAATGCCAGAGAATATGCTGGATGAGAGTCTTCTCCATTCCTCCCTTATTTCAATGGGTTTTTGCTTTGTGGAGGGTTTTTTCAGTCCACCAGCAGAAGTCACACAGCAGCAGCAGCACATCTGCCAGTGTGGGTGGCCCTGTGAACTCTTCCACACTGAGAAACTGTGGGTATCTGCAGGGTGCTGTGAACCAGTAAGACAGGCATAATTGTCCTCACACTCACTAAAAACATGAAGTAACCAATTGCTAAATAACTTAAGCATACTGAGTTTACTTTAAGCTGAAATAGCGAAGAATAATAGCAGGTATTCATTTAACTGCAACTAGTTCCAGGCCCAAGGATTTGGCATTCAAGAAATCATAAATTATGTTTATGTCCTGTGACAGACATTTCAGAAGTGTCTAGACTGGACATAGAAGTGAGTTAACAAACAAAGGCTAGCTGCTAAAGTTTAGAAATAACCTGGTGCTTCTCACACTCCCATCAGAGCCAAAGGCTTGACAAAGTCTTTTTGACTGCATGTCTGGGCTCCAGCCGAAAGCAGCACATTACATGAGCCTGTGTGTAACGTAACTGGTTTCAGCTGGCTTGTGGAAATGTCCCTTGAAAATACCATTCCCAATACTTTCTTTTCCCAGCTAAGGATATGATTAAATGATGTTAATGTGATATTTATAACCAGCCTATTAACTAATCTAAATAGCAGCCTCATGTGTGTGGTTCTTGCACACTTTCAGCTTGTTCCCCAGGCTGGGGCTAAACATTCTGATTCAAATAGGATGAGTTTAGTGTAAAGAGTAAATTCTCGCCTAAACAGTCCGCCCAAGTACCCCCCACTCTCCCAGCTTGTCTTCAACCCACAGTGTGGATGCGAAGCAAGTTTGAGCTTCCTACATGTTTAGAGCCAAGTTCAGGCAGCAGTGCAGGAGTATCTGCTAATCTTTGGTCTTAAATCAGCTCTTCACATAGCTCCAGGTTCACTGTGAGTCGGAGATCTGATTTTCATGTCACAACCATTCCTGCATCTGTTAAAGTAGCAGGACGGAACAATCCAGTCTTCAGGAGAGTAATTTTAGAGTGTGTCCTGGTTTGAGCTAAAAAACCCAGTTCTGTTTAGTGATTTTCACTTTCCAGCTTAGTCTCTTCTAAAGGGCTGCCCTTTCTGAAGTCAGCAGCATGTTTTTGCAGACAGTGTGTGCTACTGGCAGTGATAACACCTGATGTTTACAGTTACTGCCTGGGACTGGGATGCAGAAAGGCTCTTGCTGATACTTATTCCTATAGTGACCAAGGCCACTGCTGGCTCTTGTGTGCCACGCTGGGGGTGCTGGGTAGTAAGAGGGGGGCACAAGGAAGTAAAATGTTGCACTTCTGGGGGATAATAGACAGGACGGTTGACCAACGAGAGTATTCCATCCCATATACATCATACTTAGGATAAATTGAGTGATCATGAAAGTTCCCTATCTCATTTCTGCAATGGCCAGTGTCCAGGGAGGACTCCATCTGATCTCCTGCTTTTGATTCAGATCCTGAGTTCCTGAATTCAGCTCCCTGTATCCAGCTCCATCTGCTGAGCCTGGGGCTTCCCCAGTGCCGCCTGCTCTGCAGTATCAGTGGGGATTGCTGTTGGAGTGGGGGAGGGAATTGCGTTCGATATCGGGCTTATATGTAGTTGTATATAGTTCTTTACCATTTCACTATCATTTCCATTGTTGTTTCATTAAAGTTGTTTTAGTTTTTCTTTTCTAATCTGTAAGTCGCTCTGCCTCATTCCCTTCTCCTTTTTGTTTGGGCGGGGAGAGGGACTTAGAGAACATCTGTCCACATTTAGTGGCTGGCCCAGTCCTAATCCACGACAGAGTGGTTTTGCATGGTGCTTGACCATCCTGTCTTTTCTAACCAGGATTTTATTATCTACGACCATTTTCTACTAAGATGGATTTATCTGGTTAAATGCATAACACTTTCCACCTGCCTGAGTTCATGTCCACTAGACTGCACCCCATGGTCCAGCTGCATAACCCTACTAGCTCTTCAGTACTAGAAATAGGATTCAAAATCCATGACAAAGTTGTACTTAGAACTTAGTGAAATAATACGTTATGAAAAAGCAGACTTCATTCATACAGTCGCCTGGTTTAACTTTTAATAAGATGATACACTTTTAGTGAGAATAAAATTTTACAACAAGGGCACAGTGTTTTTTGCATCCAACATACTTAAGATCCAGAGATCTTTTCCAGTCCTATGTTCTTAAAAAAAACAAGTCTGTCTCCTTTCCTTCAGGTTGCAGACTTTTTCTGTGACATCAGCATGGGCTCCTTCACTTCACTTGGCTTTTCTTTTTGTTGTATATGACAAAACTTAACAGAATCATCTGTGCAAAACACAGATATAGAACACAGTACTGTTTGAGCCATTTGCCTACCAAATTTCTAGGAAATTTCATCTCTATTGTTTTTAGCTACTTCATTCTGCCACTCAGAGGATTTCAGACAGGTAATATTTGTTCGCAGATAGTTTCTGGTTGTTTTTTCAGAAACCTGTCAGAACCATGGGCTCTGACAGAGATCTGCTTTGTCTGGCACTGAACTAATGATCAATGTTGACAGCTTTTAGGTCATGGAGGACAATTAGTTTCAGTGGTGTAGGCTAAGGATTCTTAAAGGTAGAGCTAAATTCACTTGGTAAGACCTCCGATTTAATAGGATTGACCCAAACAATATGAAGCTTGCAATTTTAGAGGAAAAGTCACCATATTACTGCATTTAATAGTAGTTAGATTTCCACAGCTAATAAAAAAGTATTGTAGTGGCTTTTGAGCATTTTAAAAGCAATTCCAGGGAATATGTAGGGATAACAGTATTTTACATATCAGTGTAATTGTGTATCTTGGAGAAATATCTTTAGTACATTCCTGGACTGCTTCAAGTGTCTGAATTAATTCAGACCAGCTGGCTCACCTTTGTAGGCTATCTCCTTGTCAAGGTGAAGATGGACACTAGCAGAGGCCTAATGAGAAGATTTTGGTTCATTTATTGCCTGCTTTTCTTTTTTTTAAGTAGATGCTCTAAGTCATTTAAAACATATTCATTTTCCTAATAAACTCACACATTTAGGATATGATAAAGGAAATAGGCCCAAAGAGGTGGTAAGACCTTCCCTTCAGAGCACATCAATATTGGGAAAGTCTTCAGGAAATCTTGGAAACGCACAAGAGCTGCAGTTAGATGGCAACAAAGTGGTTTGTTTTATGGTAGCTAGCTGGATTCAGGGGTTAGGGTCACTCGTCAGCTCTGCTGCAATTTACAGTGCCGACACCCAGGAAAAAGGCCATTGCCAGGTATCTCCTCTGTGCTGGTGTTTCATCTCTTTTCCATGACAGCGAGATGCAGTATAAGGGTACAGGACTGCACCACAGCAAGATACAGGACTCAGCCAGGAACCAGAGCATGAATGGGGAACTACCTCCTTTCAGAGACTGCATTAAAAAAAAAAAAAGAAAAAACCCAAAGATTACACTTGCTGAATGAGAGGAGGCACTAATGCACTAAAAATGCATCCACACATTACAAATGCATCCTTCAGGTAAGATTCACCCTGTATTACCTAGTGAAGTGAAGCAGGTCATATGTGTGTTTTAGTTTTAGGTATTTTGCTTGATGACTTGTTTGGTTTCAGTTTGTGCATGTTTCCTTTGCATTGGATACTGTATTTGTGCACAAGTATTTCTCTGTTATGCATCTTTGCTTAACAAGGGTAACCTCTTTCCCAAAAGATTTGACTTCAAAACACGACACTGTGTGCTATATATTTACTGCTTCTCAGTTATTCTCTCTAAGATACGGGTTACCTCATACGCTTTACCACAACACCCTAATCAACTATTACTGCAACCAGAAATTTTATATCCCTTCATCTTTTTCTCACCTACCCTATCCTTGCCCACCACACTTTGTCCAGTTCCTCAAAATGATAAGCATCTGCACAATCTTGACTATGAGTGTAGCAAAATGTCTCCAACGCAGACATTTGGATGGAGAGTTCATGTTCTGTTAACCCCACTCCACTGTTTTTTCCTCTCAACAGAATATAGCTCGGCTTATTAAAGAGGAATTGCCTTGTCTCACTGAGGCACGGACGCACCCTGCATCTGAGAACAGCTGAAGTTACATCCACATATCCGCATGGATCCATGTGCACTGCATACGTATACAAGTGAGAAACTGGAAGGGACCAATTCCGTGTCCCTCCCACATGTCATCAAATAATCAAGCAGCATTTGAGGAATTTATATGAGCTTCAGAGGTCTGATTCTACTCAGGAAAGTTAGGTCAAGGACAAAATAGGTGGCTTTTTTTCAAAAGCCTGATACAGAAGTTTCCAAGGTAGAGTGGGGAACAACTGCAGGGTTCTTAAGTCTGGAGGATCTGAAGCCAGTGGAAAATCCCTGCGAAACAGCCTTAAATTGCAGCAGTTCCTATAGCTGCTGTGGATTACACCCAGCAATATGTCAGTTGCTGGAATGTAGTCAGTAATGGAGTGAGCACTCCTTTCCCTGTCTCCCTGCTTTTTTATTTCTCAGAAGACTCAAGAATCTCTTATACTGAACTTCTAGCACTACGTTAATAAAAATAAAGATCAATGATTAACTACACATGCTAGGTTTTACTTACTGAAGCATTTAAAAATGCTGAGAATGCAATTTCTCACAGAGTGGGTTGAAGCAGTTGGTGGGGAGGGGCTGCAGAAGCAGCAGAGCGAGCACAGGGCAGCGTAGCAGGAGTAGGAGTTGCAGCCTCCTCGGAGAGCTGCAGCTGCTGCGCTGTACCGAAGGCATCAGACCCTGGCTGGGAAAGGTACAGCCCAGGTGTGTGGCAGTGACATCATGGGCTATCAAAGCATGGCATATCTCTGTATAGGGACAATGGTTACTGTCTTTAGTGTTTTTAATTAGAAAGCTGACGAGGAAAGAAGCACTGGGGTTTGCAACCTGGACTTCAGTTCTGTAAGAAAATCAGGCAATGACAACATAGCACAACATCATTGATTAAATCAAGTATGTCCTGGAAGGGTGAGATCAAAGTTGGAGGGTCTTCATAGAATATATTTATTTTTCAGAGTGTTTTATTCTCCATTCCTGTATCTGTTAGATCTGCTGTCTTGCCATGGTCCCCACTCTACATTTAACTAGAAACCAGAGCTTCCTCAGCTAACAAGGAAAAGTAATTTGGTAATGAGGGGCTCGGAAACGCTGTGGCACCAGCACTGTGGTCTAAAGCAGTCAGTCCATGCAATCCCACTGACTAAGGTGTTAGAGCACAGAATCACAGAATCATTAAGGTTGGAAAAGACCTTTAAGGTCATCAAGTCCAACCATCAACCCAACGCTACCACAACCACTAAACCATATTCCAAGGTACCACATCTACACGTTTTTTGAACACCTCCAGAGATGGGACTCCACCACTTTTCTGGGCAGCCTGTTCCAATGTCTCAACACTCTTTCAGTGGAGAAATTATTCCTAATATCTAACCTAATCCTCCCATGGTGTAACTGGAGCCCATTTCCTCTTGTCCTATCACAGTAACTGGGGAGAAGAGACCAACCCCCACCCCACTACAACCTCCTGTCAGATAGTTGTAGAGAGTAATAAGGCCTCCCCTCAGCCTCCTCTTCTCCAGGCTAAACAACCTCAGTTCCCTCAGCTGCTCCTCATAAGTCTTGTTCTCAAGACCCTTCACCAGTTTCGTTGCCCTTCTTCGGACACACTCCAGCACCTCAGTGTCTGTCTTGTAAGTGAGGGACACAAAACTGAACATGGAATTCAAGCAGCACCCTCACCATTACCAAGCACAGGAGAGCAATCGCTTCCCTACTCCTGCTAGACACACTGTTTCTGATACAGGCCAGGATGCCGTTGGCCTTCTTGGCCCCCTGGGCACACTGCTGGCTCATGTTCAGCCGGCTGTCCACCAGCATCCCCAGATCCTTTTCTGCTGGGCAGCTTTCAGCCACACTCCCCAAAGTCTGAAGTGTTGAATGGAGTTGTGACCCAAGGGCAGGACCCAGCACTTGACTTTGTTGAAACTTGTACAATTGACCTCAGTCCATCGATCCAGCCTGTCCAGATCCCTCTACAGAACCTCCATATCCTTCAGAAGATCAACACTCCAGTTTGGTTTCATTTGTGAATTTACTGAGGGTGCACTCAATGCCTGCATCCAGATCATTGATAAAGATATTAAACAAGACTGGCCCCATCACTGAGCCCTGGGGAACACCACTTGTGACTGACTGCTAACTGGATTTGACTCTGTTCACCACCACTCTCTGGGCTTGGGGATACAGCCAGTTTTTAACCCAGTGGAGAGTACACCTGTCTAAGCCGTGATTTACCAGCTTCTCTAGCAGAATGCTGTGGGAGATGATGTCGAAGGCTTTACTAAAGTCCAGGAAGACAATGTCCACAGTCTTCTCATCCACTAGGTGGGTCACAGAAGGAGATCAGGTTGGTCAAGCAGGACCTGCCTTTCATGAACCCGTGCTGGCTGGGCCTGATCCTCTGATTGTCCTCCACATGCTGTGTGAGTGCACTCAAGACGAACCGCTCCATGATCCTTCCTGGTACGGAGGTCAGGCTGACAGGCCTGTAGTTCCCTGGATCCTCCTTCTGGCCCTTCTTGTAGATGGGCATCACATCGGCAAACCTCCAGCCATCTGGGACCTCCACAGTTAACCAAGACTGCTGGTAGATGATGGAGAGTGGCTTGGCAAGCTCCTCCACCAGCTTCCTCAGTGCTCTAGGGGGAATCCTGTTCGGCCCCATAGACTTGTGAGCGTCGAGGTGGTGTAACAGCTCATTAACAGCTTTCTACTGGATTATGGGGAGTACATTCTGCTCTCCATCCCTGTCTTCCAGGTCTGGGGGCTGAATACTCTGAGGGTAACTGGTCTGACTATTAAAGGCTGAGGCACAGAAGGCAAGATACTGCTTCTGAACCTGAAACTTATTTCTAGAAACCATGTTGCTGTCCAGGTTCAAGGGTCTTTGAAGTACACAGGCTTTTATATTACATTTATAATGTAATCGGTAGAGAAGCAGTTAAAAAATGATAGAGTAGATGTTGCACAAAATTGGAAGCAGTGAGCACGGATAATACTGAAGTAGATACTGAAGGTACTGCAGGAGAAATTACAGGTACAAATAGTATGTTGAGGTTGGAAGGGACTTCTGGAGGTCACCTTGTCCATGTGTTAGTTCTGTGGTAGGAACTACCTCAGGAACATTTACAAAAAGGGTCTCCCTTCTTTAGGTGGCAGCAACAAATGAATGACATTAGATATTTTTCACGGGAGTTTGAAAAAAATGCAAGTAGTTATGTAAGGGTGACTACAGTGACCTTAAAATATTCATAGAAGGTGATGATAAGAGTTGCCACATTAGAGCTCATTTTGGTGAACAAGCGAATATCACTGCCTGTATTAATGAATGTGACTGGCTTAAATTTATTTGACCACAGCACTGCTAGTAATCAGAAATGCTTTAAAAAGACACAAGGAAATGCCTGAGAACTCGTTCTTGGATACCAAATAAAAAATGTGATTAAGCAACCATAAAAATACAATGGATTATAAAGAAAGCAATGTAAATTGATAAAGAAGTCCTCAAAACAAATATTTAGAACTTGGGAAGGAAAGAAACATGTCAGTGATGATAGGTTTTAACTTTAAAAGGAAGGAGATAGCAGAAGCTGAAGGAATCAGTGAAATGTCACCAGTCACAGTGAATGACCAATAAAATTTAAAATGATAACAGGACTTTAAAAAAAAAGAACAAATTTGGAACAAAATGTACTCTTTAAGTCACACTCAGGTCCATTACAGGATACTGGAGGTGAACTGTAAATAGTGATGGAAGAAAAGCAGAACTCTTAACTTCATTCTTGTTCCATATTTAAGAAGCATTGAAATGTCTGTTGACAAATTTGCCATTTACATCAAAAAATGAGCAAAAGCATCTGCTACATTTAAACACTTTTGAGTCAGTAAAGGGTATGCTGACTTATGCCAGTGGTCAAGATGTGCAGGTCTAAGTTACTGTCCCCAGCCAGGATTTATCAGCAGTGTGTAACTGGATGAAAATAGCATCACAATGGGAGAAATATTCATCATGCTCCTACACTTAATACTGTTGGTTAGAATAATGGAATCATAAAATAACTCATCTTGGAAGGGACTCCAGGAGGTCTCTCATACTCCCCTGCTCCAAGCAGGGCCAGCTATGGGATCAGCAGATTGCTCAGGACTTTGCACATGCAGGACTTGAAACCCCCCAAAGATGGAGCTTGCCCAACCTCCCAGGGCAGCGTGTCCCTCTGCCTGTACCCCAGCCTGCCTGTCCATCAGGGAGAGGCTTCAGTAACTTGCCTCAACTCCTCCTGTTTCACCCCATGCTTGCTGCAACTTACTGTTCTCCCAAGCATGTCTGTGAAGGGCTCGGCTGCCCCCTCCCATCCTGCTGCCCCAGTCTTTGCTCATGGGGAGACCCTCCAGCCCTGAGCAGCGTGGAGGTGAACTCACTTCAGGTTATTGGTGTTTTTCCTGCATTGGGGGGCACCAAACCATCCATGGCACCCAGATGTGGTATAGCAAGTGCTGAGCACAAGGGGAAAAACCCCTGCCCTGACCTCCTCATTGTGCTCCTGCTGATGCAGCCCCAGATGCTGCTGGCCATCTCGCTCACTGCCCAGCTCATGGCCCCAGAGTCTCTTCCCCAGTGCTGATTCTCATCCAGTCTGTCCCCATCTGGTATCATTGAAAGAGGCTCGTCCTTTCAAGGTGCTGCATTTTGCATTTATTTCTTGAATTTCTTGAGGTTCCTGACGGCCCTTCCCTCCAGCCTGTCTCTGAATGACAGCTCTTCCATGGAGAATATTGGCTGACCAACCCCAATTTGGCATTTTCTGCAAATTTGATGAGAGTGTGCTCCATGACCTCCTGAATGTCACTGATAACAAAATTAAGTAGCACAGGTCCCAGGATAGACCCTGAGGTACCTGCACTGTTGCATTCTCCAAGCACAAAATGATTCACTGACCCTCTGATCCTGACCATCCAACTGGTTTCTTACCAGTCTGGTCGTCTACCCATCCAGGCTATAACACTGAGGGAAACAGTGACAAGTGTTCATTTGCTCACACAAATATGCTTTTGATACCATTCCAGACATCCAGTCAGGTCATGGTTTCATGGCAGTGTTTAGTCACAACGTGGGTTAAAGTAATTCCATGTATTCTCCTGCCCTCACAAATAAATTGGCTTCCGAAGAGAAGGCTTCTAGTTCAGTTTTAATCTTAAGACAACTTATCTGCATGAGAGCCTCGGTCTTTCATGGGCTGTGGCCTCAGATTCCTGTGGGTGTCTAAAAGAAATCTGGGACTGACTCTTTGGTACTGCTATATTAGCAGTGCTCATATAACGTTCTCAGTAAAGGCATGTTCTGATCAGAGGAATTTTTTCCCATTTTTTCAAGGGCATGCCACCCCTTGCATACCTATTTCTCTACAAGGTCACAGAAATGGAACCATTTTGTCCAGGATTCAGGTACTTGAGCAGAAGTCCAAGTCTTTTCACCCAATATGGCTAATAGTCATTCAAGGGACATTTGTGATAAACATGGGGACTGCGGTAGCCATGTGACACAAAGACTTGGTATTATTAAGATGGAATGAAATGGAAAGTGATGTAAATGGAAAAGATGGTGGAAGTCACGGGTTCGAGTCCCGTTCGGTTCTGACGTGCTGCCTGATCTAATCAAGAGGTGGCGTCCCTGCCCACGACAGGGAGGTTGGATTAAAACGATCTCTAAGGTCCCTTCCAGCCTAGGCCATTCTGTGATTCTATGATTCTATGCTTAACCTGCTTAAAGGTATTTTCCTTGTGAAGTACATGAGTAGTAGTTAAGCGCACTGCCATCTACAGGTTGTCAATACAGAACCTTCTGGGCAATGTTCTATTATTTTGTTTTTTCCATCACTCACCCTGGCTTCTATTCTGTTTTTCCTGCAGTCCATGAGCATTCCTTTGGGTAATGGACTTCACTGCACTAGATTTATAGTGACAGGGACCTACAAGCCATGCTGATGGAAAATTCATTATGGTTTGGGATTAGTTGCTAATCTTTGGGATTATTACAACTATACCACTTGGACATTCTTCTTTTTGTTTTAATTGCCTGTGTCATGAACAAAGGGCACAGCCAATCTAGCATCTGGTGTATGTGTATAATTTCTTATGAGCATTGACAGACAAATAAATACGAGCTATTTTCAAAGTGACCTTCTCCTTCCATTTGTATTAGAATGTTCTGACAAAATTCATAATTGACTGAAGTCTTTTTATAGCAGCAATGAACGTAATGACCAGGGACAGAGTTTCCAGGCTGCCCCGTCTCTCCTCAGTTTCCTGTCACAGCCATGGCTCCAGTTGGGCTCCAGACAATCAGGGCAGCACCCTCCTGCAGAGTGCAAAGACTCAGCAGCCTCCACTGTGGGAATTTGACCTGAAAGTGGATAGCATTTCTAACTGGAAATGAAGATGCTTTGGAAATGTCTAGTAAACTCCAGCTGGCCATGTGTCCTATTGTTCACAGGATGAAACGGAGATTAAGCCTTCAGCAGTAGTCTACAAACAATTTGTTCTTAAATTCTAGAAAGATCCTGTTTGCTGTGTCTATAATACATTGCTAAACTATATTGATTTTTAGTACAGTTTACGGTTCTCCCTTCAGCCTATAGTAAGAAAAAACCTCATGGATCCATGACAAAGACTTAAACTACACCGTGAGCTTCCTGGCAATGACACCAATAGAAATGGTTTCTAGCTACTTGATTATAATGCAACCCCCTTTTATTTCCTGTGGGCAATGAAACAGCTTCTTGCCTTTTGGTTTCTGAAAGATTGAACAGTGTAGTAGGAACCTCAGCAATGTGCCACAAAGAAAAAAAATCACAGGACAGCTAGCAGTTTGAAGTTTTAACCTCTTTCTGTTTGTTACCCAACGTGTCTTCACATTCCTCTGAAAGTATGCAAGGACCATGATCCCATCTCACAGGGTCCTAGTGTGGAAAGAAAATTTTGACTCATTAAAAAAATGAAAATAACCCTTCTCTGGCAGTATGCCAGCCTGAGACACATAATTGAGTGCAGTCACTTGTGGAATAATTAATGCTTGCAGTGGCTTGGTGGATGCGATAATTTGAATGACAAATGTCACTGCATTCCTAATGTACTCTTAGTGATCTACACATAGACACAGATCACATAACGTGCAAAATCAAGCACTTCACCAGCATTCAGCTACCAAGGCACACAGGAAGAAAGCGGAGCAGAAAAAGTGCCTTTAATATTAGCTATGATTGATTTCGGATTAGTACTGTGGCGTGAATAATTATACAAATGTAGCATTATCTTATGGTCTCTTAAGACGCTTCAGCATTTCAGAAGAAATACACCTGTAAAGCGCTGGCGGTAATTGGCAGCAACTGCGGGGCACGACGACAGCAGCGGGTGGTGCCACAGCCTCAGAGCAGATGACAAGTGCATGAAGAGGTCTGGCTCTAGCTCCGCTCCTGGCCCACGGGCCGCAGGCATCTGCCCTTCAGCTCCTTCACCTGCCAAACGGGGATGATCAATTGCATTGCAAAAGCCCCGAGCAAACGGCATTATGTAAGGTTGGAGGCTTGGCATTTGATGACATTTCTGTGTTTATAGTGCACTTTGATGTGGCCACTGAGAAAGGATGAGAGCAGCAGGTAAGGAAGCAAGCCAGGTGCTTTCTCAGGACACCCAGATGGCTGTATGTACCGTGTCAATGATAGCAAAAACCATATATTTCCTGCTTCACAGGAAAATCATTCATCCAAGCAATTTTTGCTCCATGATGTTTAACTGAAGTCCCTATTGTTTACAACGTGTGAAAATTTCTGTTGTTACTGGGTGCAATTAGTTATTTAGAGAACATATCACAAAGAAGTTATCCCCAATGTATGTATTTGTTATACTTCAAAGGATTTCTGGCAATTCCTGTCTAAAAAGCAGTAGGTAACAAGCCAGAAGACCTACAAAACTGAAAGATTAAAAGTAGTTCTTAAAAAGCCAATCGACTTCCCCACATACGAAAAAAAATTTGTGGTGAGATTTTCACAGAGAAACCCTTGGTGATCACCGAAAGTAAGAAGCTGTTTAATTGTGCCAGGTAAGTTGATATTAAAAGACACACTCCAGGGTAGGCTGTATTGTAAAGGCCTTTGTTGTTTGTCCTTGCTATTTAAACCTTTTCCAAGCCAGACTGTGAGGACAGAAAATTAATTCAGTCAGAAGTTTATAGTTTGCCCTTAGAAAAGGTGGAGAATTTGTTTGTATATAGTAGAGGAACATGACAGTAGAGAGACTCACTCAGCAGCATAATTCCTCCTTTACTGTAAGAAAGCAAGATATCTTTGCATCTTTTTGTGGAGCATTTTACTTGCCCTCATGCTTCCACCCAGGTGCTCTTGTTATTTTGTCAGAAAAGGACTTATTTTGTTGCAGAAAATATTCTGGGGCCTATTGTTCCCAGAATTAACTTTTAAGCAGGACCAGGTGGGGGTGTGCTCCTGATAATGACACAAAGATGTTACATCACTCTGAAGCAATACAGAGGAGTAGACGTGACGTGGTGTTGTGGCGTTTGTCTCTGAATATTCTGCAGAGGTAAAGGACAGGGAGGGACCGATGCTTGGGATGACACACAGGACACGCTGAAGAGAACTAGTCTTCATTGGGATTTTTAACCATTCTGTTGATAAGAGAGAGCAGAGGCCTGAATAGACGGAGGCTGAAAAGGAACAGGTCTCTTCAGTTTGCTTTCCTTTTCATCAGGAAAACACACTGTTTGTACAATCTGACACAGCTTTCAACAATGGACTGGCTGGAGATGAGTCACTAAAATGAATAATCTTTTTTAATCTCTATGAAAAACATCCTGTTAGTGTTGCCATATTCTAGGAATTGTTATAACAGGAGCTGCAAAAGGATTAAGTGCTTAAACCTGTCCCACCGGTACAAGTTCACTGCAGCAGAATCTCTCTGTCAGTAACGAGCCTTCGCTTTTGCCCACAAAAACAAGAGAATATTCCTATTCCATTTTTATTTTTCTAAAACAAGCCTTTCAGGACACACCAATAATATGGATATTTAAAAAAAATAAAATCTAGATCAAACCACAACACATGCTGAGGATGAAATAAAAAGTAAGGATCAAAAGTTCACTGAGATCAGACCAGAGCCTGTTCTCCAAGCCTTTCACTGAGAGCATTAAACTTCTGCCAACAAACCCTCCAGATACTAAGAATCCTGTAGATTCAACGCTGTCCTTTCTGCGCCTTGCGGTGCTTTGCCTCTTTTAAAAGGTGAATGATTCTAGGAAGTGATTAAAATATGTAGGATATTTTTTGTAGCATAAAGCTGAAGCCTAGGCTTTCAATACCAAATGCAAAAAGGCTGTCAGCTATAAAGAACGAAAAAGCTATCCAGCTACCTGACAGGAACGATTAGTCTCATGAGCTATGAAAATTGCTAGAGGAGGCAGACGACTGCTTTGTTTTCCCCACAATACTTAAAATGGCAAGAGCTTGCTAAAATATTTAGTGTTAATAAAACCTGATGACAAGCTCTCACTGGTCTCCTTTTCAGAGGTGAGAGTTCAAGAAGACTGCCTCCTTTTACTGTCTCTGTCACATTAAGGTATCCAAAAGATGTTGAAGGTGATGTAATACAGAACCCACAGAGACATCCTTAATTAATCTCAAATAAATTGACAAGGCTATATCATCAACAGGTGGCCTCACCGTGCTTGTTTTCAACCCCTCTTTTTAAATACGTCACAAGGGATTTTTCCAAGGTGCTCGAGCTTCACCAGCTCGGTTGCTGTGGACTGACGTTGAGTTGAGCAGAGGCAGAGTGGGATGACACCGGTTGTCTTGGCACAGCGGGGCAGGCGGTGTGTTTGGGGGCCACACCCCAACCCCACAGCAAATTTACCCCACCATACACAACCCGCCAGTCCTAACCCACTGACTGCCCGCATCACGAACCTGCTGGAGTTCACCACCAGCTTGTCAGCCCTTTCCTGTGCCTCTGGGTTTCCTCCCAAAAGCAAGCAGGGTGGAGAGGGAACATTCTGCACCTGTGTCTCCTTTCAAGGTGGAGGTGAGTAAGAGCTAAAATTTGCACCTAGATCTCTCCAGCTCTTGGCACATCTCTCACCTTTGGTGAGTAATCAAAAACTACAGAGCAGGACTCCTTAGCTCTTACACGTTAGGTTCATCCTTCTGTCAGCTGAATTTTAATGACGTCTTGGCCAAGTAATGCAGATGATGGGATACTAGTTCTTAGATGTAAAATACATATAAAACAACTGTTGATTTCATATTTATTATTTTCATAAATGTGTATATATATATATATAAAAAACCAATCCATAATCAGAATTCCACTAGAATATAGAAAAGTAATATCCAATAGCAGGGAAATACAGATACGGCCAACAGCTGTGCATTTCTTTTCAGTAAGTGCTAACACAGTTTGGGATGGAAAAAATCTTAGTTCTTCAGTCCCGTCAGCTCAGGCAATCCCACCAAATAAGTGTGCAATTTTGTCAGGCCTCAACATTTTTTGCACCTAGATTTTTATTGAAAAAACAGCTCTGAATCTCCCTTCTTTGATGGTTATAAAGGACTATCCAGACTGAATTATTTTATGGTCAATTTACACCCAATTTATTAAGTCCCTTCTCTATTAAATAGGAAGAATTTTTAGCTCCCTCCTTGAAACCATGTGGAGGAGTTTTAGGCTTCTGATCTAGGAAAAAAGGACAGCTGGGATTGATCACAGAGGACACATGTAAGAGTCCATACCTCAGAATACCTGGTCATCCAGAACGTCCTCTCCTAGCCATCGATTCTCCTTCTGTTCTGATTCTTCCTGGGTCCCAAAGAAAAAGGGAATAAATTATATGCTGTCTTTCCTAAAAAAAAAATATATTCCTTCCCTCATTTCATCTATCACTAGTTTGCTTCAGAAGCTGTGCTCTGAATACCATACACTAGTGATTTTCTTCTCCTCCAGGAAAGTGAATGAGAAGAGAGGAAGAAACTCATCAGGTGCCTGCTCTCATGATATTTGACATTTTACGTACAATACCCACACAGCTGATCCAGCTGTCATTTAAAAACTACTGCAACTCTGGATCCTATATAAGGTTATATAAAGTAGAAAGTCTAACAAATGCAATGGAATATTCATAAATAAAACAAATATTTCTTCTTTTCACCACTGTCCAGGAGTGCCAGACAGTTTGGGGCAGACCATGATCCAACAGGGACAGACCTGGCCCAGGAGTTAAAGGACTGACTTCTTTTCTAACTAACTTCATGTGATTACGTTTCCATTTTTCCTGCTTGTAAAATGGAAGCAATGACATTTATTTGCAATTGTAAACAACATAGAAATATATGACTAAAAAAATCTTGCATATCAGTTTATTCTAAGTAATGGTTGAAGATAGTTACTACTAAACTACTGTGGGTTTACTTTTATAACTTCGTCTATAAAGACAACAATTTGTCTGAGTTTGTGGCTGCTCACATGTTAGCATCCAAAGCACTTTCTTACGGGAAATGGAAAAAAATCTGGTTGTTGCAAATCTATACGCAACTAATATAAAACTAGATCCACTCCGTAAAAATGGCAAGAATGTCCTTTACTAACCCCTAGTGCCTCACGGAAGAGCTGGCCGCCTATGAAAGGAGGAGGCAGATGATCTTACACGTTCCCTCTCCTAGTACTTGCTGCCACATGATGAGTTAATATTTGATTAGACAGTGCTGTATCTATGACACCTGTTCACCAGGGAGACTAGGCCAACAACTGATGTAATCTACCTTATTATATACTTAATGATAGAGGAGAAGTGCTGCTTTTTCAGCTTCCCACGTCTGCTTTTCATTTCCTCTCCTACACATTCCTAAGGGGTCATGTTCAGTGCCTTGCAAGAGCAAACAAACAACTATAAAATTTCTCTCTCTCTCTCTTTGTGACTCTGTGCAATTTGCCCGCAGAAGAGAAAACGTTTAAAAATTTCCACTGTACTGTGTGCTTCTGGAAAGAAATCTACTTCTTGCTACTGGTTATTAATGTAAATGTGATGGCTAGATTTCCCTGACTATAACAGATCAAGATAAAACATACCACAAAAATGCATTGGCACTAAAGCTACACAGAAAAGCTCATGCTTTTCATAGTGGTGAATCAAGTGATTTGCCATAGCTTCCAGACCCTCTTCACAAATGACCTCTCCACCAATCTCAGGCTTTGATTAGTAGGACCTACACATTTTTTTCAGGTCAGTTCTCTGAAAAAGCAAGTGGCTGTACCTGAAACATTGCAGAGGCTCCAGAGCACCTCATCTGTCAGAAACACAGTTATTCTTTCCAAAGAGTTATTTGTATCTGCGATCCCCAGGCTTCAGTGCCTTCCTCCAGCAAATGTTGTGCTTCTGGTTTGCACCATTAGCAATCACAGCAATCTTCAAAATCTGAATATAATTTCAAAGTCTAAGATTTGTTCAGGAGTCTCTGTCCGGTATGGTTATTTCTATCTTCTTTTTCAATTTGGCCTTCATAACTTCTGCAGTTTTCTTGTTAAGCAATCCCCATCTTTGCAGGGAATCCCTCAAACTCCCTCAGAACTGTAGGTGACTATAGCATTTCAGATACTGCCTTTCTTACTCTGTCGCTATAATGTGAATATATAATCTACAGACTAGCTTCTCAAATTTCCATTTCAGATTTTTTCCTTCTCATTATAAAGAGGTCACCATCTTTCCCTGAAGTAAGATTTGCCTTTGAACATAGGGGGAGAGCTGCAGTGTATTTTTCCAGAATGCCACACTTCATTTCTATGTGGTTTTTTGGGGGAAGGAGGGGGGGGCACGTGGCAGGGGGGAAAGGGAAGGTTGTGAATAAGACAGGGTGTATCTTTTACTGCCCCGGGTTAGGTCATCTTCTCAGTCCAGAGACAATGCTCAAAGGTATTAGCTTTGAACAGAGACAAGTTGATAGTTCCCAGTTGCTGATGAAGAGTGGTCCAAAAATCTGTGAAAAAGCCATAGTAGGTCCATGTCGAAATGGGAGCAGTAATTTTGTTTATAGATGTGCCTCCTGAGATACCAACAGTCTTCGTTCTCTTCTGCCTGGTACTCACCTTCTCACCTGCTGGAGTTCGCTGCAACACATCTTCCGTGCTATGATAACAGGAGGTAGAACTCAATATTTATAGTTATATTTATAAAACAATACGTACTGAGACTTCCCTGGGAATCAGTGTCTGAGCAGCGCAGCCAGCGTGGGGGATTCCCAGATACGTTTTTGAAAAGCAGCACCCAGAAACAATTCCTGACATGGGATTCATGTGATTGCGTTTCAAGTCCCTATGATTTGGTTGCCACTTTGATCACATCTCACAAACAGGTTCAAGTCCAAAATTAGGCTGGAAAAAATGTTGCTATAATTATTTAGAGGAACTAGGAAGAGGGGAACATCTCCCACCGCCAGCTACTATGTCCACAAAGATAATAAAAGCTTTGGCAGAAGAGAGCACTGGGTATGTGCTAGCACTCTCCACTTTGAACCTCTTCCAGGAACTGATGGTGAGAAATAACCACTTTGGTGCACGCCTGAGAGGTACGTTCTAGAGAAAGCATACAGTGAGTTGCACCAGTCTACGAGCTATGTGCTAAGAATAATGAAAAATGTTTGATCAATGGTCTTTAAACTGTTTTACAAGGACTTTTTCCCCTGCCCAGGCCATTCTACATGCTTATTTACTACAGTGTAAATCATACTTCATGGAGCTGAGATGACAAATGAAGCCTGCTGCAATTCTGCATGAAATGTAACATGTTTTCTTAGGCGAGACAGGAGTTGACAGAGCATCAAATGATCATGTTCCATCTATAACTTTCACTCTGTCAAGTCTTCTGTCCTCTGCACGCCAATTATAATAAATATAGCTGACTGCATATAGCCAGAGGAAAATGAAGGCAGCTCTCTAGCATATGTAAAAGACTCAGACATTTGTAAATCTTTTGATTGTTTACATAAAAGCAATGCTCTATTCTCTTTGGTTTGAAAACAATAGGAAGGCTGGGGAGGAATACATCTTCACAAACCAACATTGAAATGTAAGTAAGAATAACATCCTCTTACAGTGAGAACTGAAGACAGAAGTTGGTGTCAGTCACCTCGGCTGGGTGAAATATCTTTTATCATAGGAAGCATTTCTGAGTTCACGAGACGTAGTAGTGATTTATCCTCCCACAGGTATGTTGTGTTCCTCAAGGAACACAACAAGCATATTGTTTGCTAGAGAGAAATAACCAAAAATCATACACCCCCACTTTCTGTATTTTTAGAAGGACTTTCTTCTGACACTCTGAAGGTAGAGAATGATTTAAAAGACTATACTTCCAGGAAATTATTTTTTGAGGTTTCTCTGACTGTTAGTACATCCTTCACAAAGAACACACAGTGCTCCTTGCTCAGCTGTTAGTGCTAAAAGTAATTTTGTGTATTATTTTCTATTTATAATTATGCTGTACAGATCCTCCAATACTACAAACTCACAAATAATATCAAGTTCATATGAAATAAATTATGCTATAATCAATGGAGGGGTGGAATCAATTTCCTTCTCTCTACACTCTTATCTCAGTCTGAAAACAGAGAGGCTGAATGCTTCCATGTGGCCACTGGATACTTCTTTTCTTCACAATGCTAAAACCATCATTGGTCTCAGCACTAGCCTGAGCCTGATGTAAGCATTTAAAGGTCCACACTGGTCTCTCATGTTCTCACCATGTTACCTAATGCAGGATATGAAGTCCATAAGAAAGATTATTTCTGTATGAAGAGGCAGAAATGCAGTGGGCAGCACATCGCTGCTGCTGCAGGAACAACAGAGGGAAACTCCACCGATGCCTCAGGAAAAACACAACAACACTGCAGGACTCCTCTCCGAGGCCCCCCTGCAGGCATGGCCAGTCACCACCACTAGAGCAAGGGATGGAGATACAGGCAGATACCAAGAACAAACTGCCCAGAGAGGTTGTGGAGACTTCCAAAACCTGCCTGGATGCATTCCCATGTGGCTGCCCTAGGGTAACCTGCTCTGGCAGGGGGTTGGACTAGATGATCTCTAGAGGTCCCTTCCAACCCCGAACATTCTATGATTCTATGATTCAGTGACACCTGTGATTTCAAATTGCCAGGGGTCTGTCTTTGTGCCAGGTGCCCTATTTTGTCTTTGCTGCGCTCTGGGACCCATGTGCTTGGCCCTGTGTTTCACATATTTATCACAGAATGGTTTGGGTTGGAAGCGACCTTAAAGATCATCTAGTTTCAACCCCGCTGCCACAAGCAGGGACACCTCCCACCAGACCAGGCTGCTCAAAGCCCCATCCAGCCTGGCCTTGGACACTTCCAAGGAGGAGGCTTCCACAGCATCTCTAGGTAACCTGTTGCAGTGTCTCACCACCTTCGGAGAAAATACAATTGCTTTTCTGTGAGCCTAGCATGAGGGTATTGCTCTCAGGAGTCCTGTTTCATAGAAAAAAAAAGTGTATTTCATCAAGGAAGTTACCACTATGAAAAGAATAAAAGATACAACTACAACACAAATGTACACCTGTCAGAAAAGACACAGAAGCTAAGAGATAATTTGTTTCAAAATACATATTGGATTATTTCATTATATCTGACTTCCATTTTGCCTATGTATAGATTTCTTTTAATATTTTTTCTAATCGAACACTGCAGTATATTTTTTTTTAATTGAACACTGCAAATAGTTGCTACTTAAGAAGGGAAATTGCTGGTGACCAAACATGTCAGAATAGAGACAGAGACTTGGGAAAATAGAGAACTGCCAGACTGCTTTAGACTGTAGTGGATTAGAGAACAAGACATTTATTAGTGTGAAGTTGTTAGTACCAGTCTTCCCATGGAGCAAGGGTACCACCTGCTGTTTTAGAAATACATTTATCTGGGTCATGAAAGTTATTCTTTCAAGCATTGTGTTCAAACCCATCCAGGAGAGCAAAACAAGCTGCACTTCTTTAGGGAAGGTTTCTTCTGAAATTTAAGCTAATGCAGGACAATTTTAACAAATGGTGTGTTTGATGTTCCTTGTTCACACAATGAACGGTGCTGCAGCAACAGTGCTGGCCACAAATGACCGAACATGAGATCCTTACAGATTTTTGAAAGGAAAAAAAGGTTTTGCACTTCTGTTCTGCTTTAGTATGTGGGCTTTCCCCTCACCCAGGGCATAACACACAATAGTGTTCACAACGCTTTCAGATCTGATTATTATTCAGTAACCGCTCGTTTAAGTAGAAATAGCATCTTTAGCATGACAATGGTTTAAGTAATTTTATAAGCTGGAGGTTATGGTATAAATAATTGCTACTAGACAAGTGAGACATTAAACTACATTTCATAGAGTTTTTGAAAATTTTCAACAGATCCTGTTTCCAAAATTGAGAAAATGCAGGTTAGTGCACAGCCAGCTCTGGTGAGAAGTCCCTTCACAAGCATAAGGGACTTCATAATAAATTCAATTGTCTGGCAGTTCTCAAACAATTTGAACCAAGCAAATGAAATCCCCCAGCTGACCAGGGGCTAAGCTGTAGAGTGCAATTAAAAAGTCTGAGCAGCAGCTTGGATCCTCTGAGATAGAGAATGCTGAAAGTCTGATAAATTCTTCCTAGGCACCACAAGGAATCGCCCTACAGCCTTCTCCTCCCAAAAAACAAGTGGCACTTTGGGAAGCCCTGAATCAGGCTGATGAGATGTAAACAGACTCTTGTATTTTATAGGTTGGTACGGGACTTTTGTGAGGACTGGTCATTTATAAATAAAATGATCATCTGTCAAAATTTCCACGAGAGTCGAGAATCAGTGCTAAAGGCAATGACCAGTTTCCATCCAGGGGTCCTCAGGCAGGTTATTAAGAAACAGACACAGAATCACAGAATGTTAGGGATTGGAAGGGACCTTGAAAGACCATCCAGTCCAACCCCCCTGCCAGAGCAGGAACACCTACAGTAGAGCGCACAGGAACGCGTCCAGGCAGGTCTTGAATGTCTCCAGAGAAGGAGACTCTACAACCTCCCTGGGCAGCCTGTGCCAGTGCTCGGTCACCCTCACAGTAAAAAAGTTTTTTTCTCATATTTTTATGTAACCTCCTATGTTCCAGCTTCCACCCATTGCCTCTTGTCCTGTCAGTGGACGCCGCTGAAAAGAGCCTGGCTCCATCCTCCTGACATTCCCCCTTGACATATTTATAAACATTAATGAGGTCACCCCTCAGCCTCCTCTTCTCCAAGCTAAAGAGACCCAGCTCCTTCAGCCTTTCCTCAGAAAGGAGATGTTCCACTCCCTTCATCATCTTTGTGGCTCTGCACTGGACTCTCTCACGCTGGACTCTCTCAGCAAGTGAAGCAGAGTTCAGAACAGCAGCAGCAGCTGCCATCTCTTCACAAATTTGGGAAAACAACATGAAACATTAACGAATCAGGTGCTTTTGCCAAGGAAAAAGATATTGCAGTCCGGTTCCTCTTCTGACAACCAGAGCCAAGATTCACCTTGCCCACTTAGAAGCAAAACTATGTGGGATCTTTTGATTTTTATCCTGCATAATTCAGTTCTGATTTGTGCATAAAACATTCAAGGAACGAGTGAAAAACGCATATAACCTGGTGGCTTCTCCTGAGCTAAGGTGAAGTTAGTGGGTTTTCGTAACGTGTTCACAGTAAACTTACTTCACCGACAGAGGCACAACCCATGTTTTGTCTCTCAGTGCCAGCTCTTACAAGGTAACAGTAGAGGTGTCCTGTTTTCCCCTTTTGAAGATGCTTTGTACATCTGAAAGATGTGCAAAACAAAAATAATCTAGGATTGCATCAAGCTTGTGCATTTATTGGTGGCTTATTAAAAATTAATTCACTGCTGCAAATGAATGCTAATAACAAATTAGTAAAAACTTTTTCTTTCCCTCTGTGTTTTTTTTTACACAAATAGTTTTATTACAAACTTGAATTCTTAAGAAATACACATGTAAGAAATTACACAAAGGCCTTGGCATTTGCAAAAATCTTTTGGTATTTGCATGGTAATAGTTTATAAAACACTTTTGGACACAGATGTGCTCAAACAATGGTATCATTGCATAGAAATTCTTTAGAAATATTTCTGAGGCCACTCTGAGGAACTTTTTTGGCACAATATTAACAAAATTAAGGCCTTATATACTTTTCAAAATCAAGTCATTCAGTGTGTGAGTAGTGTTTAAAACCCTGAAAAATATTAAATACAGAATAAAGACTATAAGCTCAAAGCAGGATTTGCTATAATAAACACAAATAGCTATTAACCTGGGTTCAGTCTCTGCAACTTCAGCATTGAAATGGGCTATGTAAAATGAACATTTCACATCGTATTTTGGCATTAACATCTAATTCATGACACTGAAAAGAAGAAAACTTTTGTAAGCTTCTTTTTGAAATGATAAACTCAGAGCTTGATTTGCATAATGGTCGATATCTATATAAATTACTAAAATATTTATATATATATTTTTTCTTGACCATCGCTGGATCATTCTTTATTCCACAGGAAAGTTTGTTCTACTGCATAAAAAAAAGCTGCGTAGTACCAACGTAGCAGAAACACTTACTTGCCTATTTGGGAAGCCAATTTGGCAATCTCTTCCAGATGTAGCCCCGTGAAAACCAACAGCACTAAAGACTACAAACAGAAGCAAAGGTTTGCAGGGTGGCACTCTATGTTGTGAAAGGATGGTTACGTGTTGCTTAACCACAGTCTGTAATCCCAAAACTCTTTTTTACATTAGTATTGCTTTGTACAGGAACAATAAGTACATACCCAAGAGTCTGGGGTTTCGACACACCGAGATAACGGTAACAACAAACTTATCTGGGGAAGAAAAATGAATCTAAATATATAATACAAGAATGAGAGAGGGGGGTCAAACAGTATAAGGCAGAACTGCATACCTCCTAGCACCTTTGCATTTCTTCTGGATAAATGCTGACTTCTTATTCTATCAGTGCATTGCATTTTATATAAAAAATACATATATTTTGATCAAAAGTGCCATTTGGCATGTCGACATGTGAAGCTTATCTTTGTTGTCTCTTTTCTTCTTCAGCAAGGACAGGGCCAGTAAAGCAGTGTGTGTTAGTTATGCAAGTTCCTAAAAGGCACTTTACTGTTTTCATATTGGACAACAATGAGGTACATATGATATATGTCTAGGCTTCATTGCTGTTAAACGAATAGCACCATATTGTGTGAAATTAGTTGAAATTCAAAAGTCATTATGTTTTTCTCATACAGACTTGACAACGGCTAACATTTGAGCGCAGATCCCCTGCTTTCAAAGTTGAGGGTGTCGGTTTCCTATGAAAAAAAAACAAATTAAAAGACTCAGTAGCAGTTGTTGATACAGTCAGTTTTCAGGTTTGTAACAGACAAACACAAGCTTTGCAGGCAGCCAAGTGCCTCTTTAAACTGTGCTGAATCAAGAGGGTATATCCCTAAGGTCTTCAATGTATACTCATTTTTGAGTTTGGTCAGAAATTATCACAAGATTAAACATCACCCACTTCCAGTTCCTTCAGAATACAGTTCTGTTTCATTTTCTTTACCAGAACACACTACCTGTTTCACCAGCAGTTTGAAAACATTTGACAGTTCGTGAATTTCTGCTAATTCTTGTGACTACAGAAAAATGAAAAGCCAGCAAAGGAAATGATGTGATGTTGTACAGAAAGACAAACCTAAATCTTTAGTCTCTAACCTGTCATAAGGAAAGGCTCCTAGAAACTGGAAATACAGCATTTTCAGACGAAAGTGTGCTTACATTTAGTGCTTTCCTTCAAAAAGGATTACGAGTTTATAGGAAACTTAAGAGTATTTGTGAATTGTGGCAGTAGGATAGGTCCCCTGATCTGGGATTAATTTATTAATGTGAGATACAGTTTGTAGCCAGGAAAGGGTATGAAGTTGACAGGTTTCTGGGTAGGACCGAATAAATACAAACAGCTCTAGCATCCAGTCATCTAAATTTTCCTCTGACCAGCTTTCCTCTTTCCTAGGGAGCCAGTGCTTACCCTGGCGCTGGCAAATGGGCTCTTTCAGTAGTAGCTTTTCTGGTTGATTAAGATTATCACAGTCCCAGTGATATTCAGCCCTAGCGCGCAATTTTTCTACCTGCTCGGTTAACGACTATCTCATAGACAGTCAAAACAACCAGATTCATTTTGACTGAGACAGGCTAAGGTGCATTCGCAGATCTAGAAGAGGTGACGAGGTTAAGGGCACCAGATGAAGGGTACCAGGAGCAGCAGCCTGGACTAGACTCCAGAGGAATGCCTGCTCATCAGGTGAGCTATGCAGGTCTGGAACTGCTCTATATGCTAACATATGGAACAAATTAGACTGTGCTGAAAAATACTTATGTGCAGGAGACCAGAACAAAGCCTACCACCACCTAATTCCTGAAATGAGAACCTCAGTAGGACTGAAGAAATGCCTAAAGTCTCTGCCTTCAGCTGCATTTTATTTGGACATACTTCCTCCAATGTTAGGGAAAGGTAAATAATTGTTCAGCTCACTTAGATCAACACTTGCACTAATTTCAAGTGGTTCTATTGCGTGTTAACATCCACTAGGGGGAATGTCATATTCTAACTTCATTTCAGTCAGTGTGTCAGCCTATCCCAGTTACAACTCTGAATACAATCAAACACAGTGGAAATACAAACATTGCAAGCAAAATACTAGGTACAAATGACACATTGTAAATACTACTGGAAGATACATTCATTAATTCCCCCAAAAGCTGTTATAATTTTTTTCTTTTTGTTAGGGAAATCACTAACTGCATGTATTAACCAGGCTGAGGCACAGCCAATACTTGAGCCACGTACTACATTCAAACAACGCTCCTCTTGCTCAGTGACAAGGCTCATATACTGATAAATAAATCATGAACTTACTTGAACATCTCATTCCTCTCTATAGTGGCAAGCCAGAAGCTGTAAGCATTTGCATAATAATTGCAGGTGCCCCGGCCATGGCATTCAATGAAGGGAGCGCTTCGAAACTCCTCTAGGCAGGAACCAGGAGACGCCAGGGCCTGGCCAGAGCCCTCTGCACCGGCACTGGTGTGCTAGAAAATTGCAAAAGCATCAGTCAGAGGGGGACTCTCTATCTCTTCTGCTGCAACACCTATTAACTCTCTTGCCCAAATATTTCTTCACGTGCCTCTCCTTGTCCTCTGCTGTGTCCGTCTGCTGTTTTGTCCCTCGGGTCAAGAAGCAGCAAGAAGGTGGAGCTGAAGGGCTCCAGAGGTGGGACCAGGTTGTCTCGCTTAACGGTAGGACAAACGCACCAGCAACACCAACCTCAGGGCAGCCGTACGCACAGAAATCCCACACGACTGACAGCAGGGCTCAGGCTATCTCTGCTAGTGACAGCCCACAGCCAGCTCTCCAGCCCAGAAGGGACACAGATTGGTACCTTTGTATCTGAATAGCTGAACACAACTTGGGCCCCACATCCCAGTGGCCCCTCTCCCACTGGCGAGTGCTACCAGCTGTGGATTCACACTGTTTCTCAGACCACGGCCACACCTTGTCTGGGAGAGTGGTTGTTGACACAGGCTGTGAGCATGACAGGAGGCACACTAACAACTCACCGCCGTGGAGGACTACAGAGTGGCTCTTTCAGGCCACTCCTTGGCCCTACTTATTTCACAAGTATAGATACAGCTGAAGAAACTGCATAAAAGGTCAGAAGTGCCACCTGAAAACTGAAGGCTTATTTGCCAAAAAATGGCAAGAGCACAAGCACTGATACGCTATTACTCTAGGAAGCTATTGCAGCATATACATGTAGAAGGATAATGGGAAATTGTGCTTATTTCCTCATTTATTCAGCACTTGGATCCTGTGCTGGAGCTGAAACAAGACAGTAAGCTGTACCCATTTCCCCAGAAGTGAACAACTAATGGCTATTGTATTATTTTCATTTAGTAATTAACCAGAATCTTTAAGTCACCAGAAAGGGCAGTGCCCTCCTAAGACATGAAGTGACCTAGCCAGATATTAACTTTCCCAGAGCAGGAGTGTAGATCAAACACTTGAAACAAATGCTTTTCTCAGCTCAGAGTATCCCCCAGTGCACTTACCATGACAAAGGAGTAACCAATCCAAAGTGAACTCCAGCCTTCAGGACACGGTGGTATTTGAATTGTTTGACTGTGGACGGCTATTACCATAGCAGGAGCTTCACACACAGAACATCTAGAAAGACCAAGACATGAATGAGCTACGTTCGCTTGAGGATTAATACTTCTTTTTTTTCGGAAGTTACTTTCCTTAAGGAATCTTGAATTAGAAAATGTTGTTACCTTCAAAAACAAAGGTAAATCAACACGTTTCACTTAGGAAAAAAGCCCTCAACTGGTTCTTTTTCTCAATTACTTAAGGACAGTTTAACTATTTAGTCTTATTCTCGTTAGCCTTCCTATGGGCAAAGAACAAGAGAACCAAACACTGTAACTCAGCAAGTTCACTTAAAAAGTGCTCTACTGTGATCAGAGACAAGTAACAGCAATCCATTATCCTAAACATAGCCCTGAGCAACTTACAGAGAAAAAGCAATCTCTCTGGAAAATATCTTAGAGAGGTGATCACTGCTAAACTAATCTACCACAGACTCTTCCCCATGCATTCTCCTTGAAAGCAGCTTTTATTTACATTCGTGGTCTTTATCTCCAGTAGGAGGTTTCTAGCAAAGTAACTTGAAAAATGAACTCAAATGCAACTCTTCAGAAAGCTCTGCAGCACCAGGTATTTTACTTTAGATGAATTCATTGTGCCTCACTTACTGAATAATTCAATGATCAACTGTGCCTTCACAGGCAAATCAAAAAAAATGTGTTTTGGGCTGGAGATTTTTATGTGGGAGCTGGCAATAAGGAATTTGGTAGATACAATTAATTTTCTCTTGGACAACCAAACTGGCTACCGCAATTAGCAATGATGAAAATGATTCAAAACAGATTCAAACTCAGAACTAAACAGTCTGATTCCTATTATCAGAGCAGTGAAAAGAATCAAGTGCAAAGGGGATTAAGTTGGATTCTGGAAAATGTGCAGAAGCAAAGGAATTCAGAATGAAAGCCTTCTATTTCTGACTTGTGAAGACCGCTTTCATACCTACTGCCTTCATGTTTAGTGCAGAAGCAAGACAGTTATTTTAAGAAACACATCAATGAAAGAGTGAGTTAAAAGAAGAATGTAAAGCTGCCACTATTCTTGGAGCTTTGCTTTGCTTCAAGAGATTTCTGGTATTTCAGTGGAAGGCCTTACATGAAAAGAAGTCCCATGACCTAAGACAGCAGGTGACACTTCTACACCTTTTCAACTTTTGGATGGGGAAAACCGTCAGCTTAAAAGCCACAACTAATAACATAAATTGAAAGGACAGTCTTCTCAGATTTCTCTTTTAAAAAAATGTGTTACAATTACCTCACACGTGCACACACATATATATATACATATGCATTTTTATGGTGCAAAAGCTACTCTATATGTATAAGATAAGGCAAAATGTTGGTGTGTATCCTTGAATATGAGTTTCAAAAGTGATTGTTAAAGGTTATTGTGGGTACTTGATCAGGGAAGGCATAAATGGAACATGAATTTCAGAGGTTGGTCATTCAAATTTTTCTGAAAGTCAAGCCCCTTTCCTTCCTATCCAATAAACAACAAAAAATAAGACCAACAGAAACCATAGTCAGTCTTGCCCTCGACACGCCCACTCATTTTCAAGGCACACCAATTTCAACAGCTCTGGCTTTAAACCAAAAATAGAGTACAACTGTAGACACAAGATGGTTTCTATTATGCACAATAAATATCAAATGTTTTGCAGCAGAGCCAGACTGTTTTATGAACATACCACGATCTCAGGACTATAACCCGCTGATGATTTGAGTTGCCCCTTTCTCTTGGATGGCATATACAGATCTGAGAAAACAATAAGAGCAGTCTCTGCTCCCGTTCACTTTATATAGGAGGAAGAGGGATCAGCAAGAGCTGATACAGATCAGAAGCAATGACAGGAATCGTAGTAATGCCTATACCTAATGATTATCATTTAAGTTATAAGTTGGGGATTCCCTTTTTAAATTCTTATCTAACAACAGTGCACAGTTCACCACACTCCAGCTCAAATCTCTTCCTTCAGCACCAGGCATATTATGCCAGGATAATTTTTGCTAGTGGTCTTAAAAATTAAAATGGATCACAGAATCACAGAATCACAGAATCACAGAATGTTAGGGATTGGAAGGGACCTCGAAAGATCATCAAGTCCCATCCCCCTGCCAGAGCAGGAATGCCTAGATTATGCTACACAGGAACGTGTCCAGGCGGGTCTTGAATGTCTCCAGAGAAGGAGACTCCACAACCTCCCTGATCAAAGCTTCAACATGTGAGATTGATGCAGAACAGTTAGTTTGATGGGACTGCCACACTTTATGCTAGCTGAGAATCTGGAATTATTAAAAAAATAGATGATTTTATTTTGCAACTGTTTCCTTTAATTCAGGCAATAATGGCTGTATTCAAGCAGCATGTCCAAAACAATGGAAGAAGTCTGGCAGACTGCTGTATGATAAATAATGCTGCCATTTTCAAACAAAAAAAGAAACTCAGCCCTAAAAAGTTTCTAGCTATGGCTAAACAAAAAAAAAAAAGGACTGTTTTGGAGAAGAATTGTGAATAAATTCAAAACTTTTTCTCCTTCAAAGTACATCATAGCTTTTCGCAAAACACCATTTCAAAGCAAATCTTTTCATTTCAATTAGAATAGACTGCTCTGTCTGGAATTCCCCCCCAAATGGATTTATTTTTGATTAAAGTCTAAACTGAAAACATGCACACTTTGAAACATTTCATCAAAGGAACTCAAACTTGAAATTTAAGGGCAGGAAATAAAAACATGCAGATTAAAACTCTTCTCCAAAGAAAAAATAAAGTACTATATGCACTTTTCACAGGGGTCTTACAAACCCAGAAGAATTGAAACTGTACCTGCTGATGAACGGTCTGATATTATCACCAGTGATAGGAGCCATATTCATTGGCATGGGTTCAGGAGTGGACAGCCAGTAGGAATAGTCATTCCTTGACGCAAAGTTACATACGTTGTTGATATTGCAGAATAAGAAAGGCATGGTACTAAATTTACGAAGACAGCTTCCTGCTGTGCCTGAAATGTGAAAAGTTACTTGTTAACTCATTTTTTTTAGACCGTTGCTAACTCCCAAACAATTACTTCCAGGAGGAGCTAAAAAAGCATAGGACGCTCTCTCTGGAGCGCCCAGTTCTTTCAGAGGAACTGACTTCTCTTAGTTCCAAAAGGAAGGAACGGAAGGTAAGGAGTAGCCCAATCTTACCTGTAGAATTACAGAATAACGTAGGTTGGAACAGACAAGACAGATGACAGAGGTCATCTGTCCTAACCCCTTGCCAGTTACATCAGGTTGCTTGGACCCATAATCAGTTGAGTTTCGAGCACTACCAACAACCCCTCTGGGGTCCTGTTCCAGTGTTTGAGCATCAGCATGATTAAAAAGCTTTTTTTTATATTTCATTGGAATATATCTCATACTTGTGTCCACTGCTGTTTCTATCACTGAGCCTCTCTGAGAAGCATTTGCGTCCATCTTCTCTACCCTCCGTGTAAATAGCTGTAGACTGCAGTAGAGGCCTCCCCTTAAATTTCTGTCAAAGCTGAACAAACCCAGTTCCATCAGACCCTACTAGCCATGTTAGTAGCTAGCTGTTGTATTCACTGCGGTATACCAATATCTTCCTTGTTCTGGAAGGCCCAAGTCTGGTCATGGTGTACCAGATGTGGTCTCACAACTGCCAAACAGATGGGAAGAACCATTTCCCTCCATCTCCTGGCTGCACTTTTGCCAACAGAGCCCAGTAGGTTGGGCAGTGGGGAATGGGGTAGTTGTTGCAAGGCCACACCAGTAATTCACGTTCAGTGTCGCTCACCAGGACTCCCAGGTCCTTTTCTGCAAAGCTGCTTTCTAGCACTCTGTACCGGTGCTACAGGAAACAGCAGTCAGTTCCCAGTCTGCTGTGTTGCATGAGGTTGTTTAATTCTAGGTGTAGCCCTTTGCATTTGTCTTTACTGAACTTCTCGAGGTTCTTCTCAGACCTTCTCCCCAGCTTGGCCAGGGCCCTCCAAAGAGCAGCTGTGCCCACTAGGGCATCAACTGTCCTCTCAGTCTGGCATTAGCCACAAACTTGCTGAGAGTGCACTCTATCCCACCACCCAAGCCATTTATAAATTCATCCAACAGTATTGGCCCAATACTAATTCCTGAGGGACATCACTAATCAACAACCACCACTCAGGCTTTGTACATCTGATCACGTCCCTCTGAGTCTGATGGACCCACTGAATTTTCACTCACTTTATCATCAACTTAGCCAGCCCATTTCTCAGTACAAGGATACTGCATCACCACAACAAAGGCTTTGACAAAGACTCTCTTAAATAAACTGTCACTGTTTCCACTACACGCCAAACCATTATTTGTACCAACCTAGAAGGCATAAAAAAGCATGGGCTCGCCAAGAAAAACACAGGTTTGCTCAATACAGTTCTACAAATGAAAGGAATATTTAGTTTGTAAAGGGACTTTAACTGAATTCTAATTTGGCCTCTACTTACCCAGATCTTGGCCGTGTGCTCTTTCATTGCCTTGTACATAAAGCAAGGAGTAGCCATGGTAAATCAGCCTCGTTCCAAATGGGCACGATGGTTCTTCAGTGGTTTGACTGTGTCTGGTAACAAGGAAGCCATGAGCAACAGATGGTGCACCTGGTGGGCCCATAGCCCCAGGCAAACCTTCAGGGCCAGGTGGACCAGGGAATCCTCTGGGGCCTACAATACAGAGAGTTTCCTTTTATCTCTCCAGACAGCAGTATTCTGCCTACATAACTAAAGAAGTGAAATTAGAGACATTCACACCTAATCTATGTTTTCTGTGAGGAATCAAGTCTTCAAAGAATGCATGGGCTTACCTGGAGGACCGTAAGGACCAACTTCTCCTTTTTGCCCAGGTCTACCATCAAACCCAGGACTACCAGGTGGTCCAGGTACACCTGATGGTCCTGTCACCCCTGTTGAAAAACAAGGAATAGTTATTACTGCCTATTACTTCATGCTGTTTCTGACCTGTTTTTAATACAGTACAGCACATGCACACCTCAGCATAAACTGAAGTCATGCAGATTCAGCGTGTGTATTCCAACACCTAGAGCACAGATGAGGGTTACTGCAGGTGAAGTGATCACAGTAGAGAAGAACTGAGAAGTAAGCAGAGGGTGCGCTTCTAAAACAACCTGTGTTCGCCTGGAATATGAAAAAGAATGGCAGCAATCTCTTCCCTCTCTGCTTATCATACAAGTCAATCAAAAATAGACCATAAAAAAGGGAGTTTGGGAACAGTGGGAGAAGCAGTGTTTTCTTAGCTTCTTCTCAAACAGATTTTCAGAGATGCATTATGTCCTCCCTTTATCAATTTCTAGGGATGCTTTCCGTCCTACATAACTTCAGTCCTCATAACTAACTCAATATTTGGGAATACCAACATTTCAGTGGCATGTCAGCACCTTTAGATAGTCATGGCTGTCCTCCTGATCACTCAAAAAGCAATACTGTGTTTAGGCATTGAACAGACTGCTAGAGAACAGCGACAGCTCCCACACAAGCAAACCCAATGCTGTGTTCACTCACTGAGATTACTTCTAACAGACCGAAGTTATAGAGTTGTAACCCCACCTCCAAGAGCAAAATTCCCTATCTATTATATTAAATAGAAAAAAGATATTCATTATGTTCTACTATAATTCCTGTGTGAACATCGTAGGTCCCGTGTAATCTGCTCTAGGTGATCCTGCTCTGGAAGAGGGGTTGGACTAGATGATCTTCAGAAGTCCCTTTCAACTCCTACCATTCCATTATTATGTGATAATTCCCCACAATCTTCTCACAAAACAAGCAGTACCAAAGTCTTCCCTTAGCATGCTCATAGCTTAAGAACACCTCTGAGCTCTCGCTCTCCACGGCCTGTCATTCTGAAATATACGTGTCTTTGTGCCAGCATTTCATTTGTCTTACCTTTTGGCTCCATTCTCATATTTTCTGATGTGTTTAATTTTTGGAGTTCCCTTTTTCTTTACAAAAATTACAATTTCTGGACTAAGAGATGAAATTCAGAACTATGGAACAAGCTTCCTCAGGAAGCAATTTCCAATTCAAGATCAAAGTATTTTTCCTCCTGCTAGTCTTCCCTCAGAGACATACAATAATTAAGTTTGGATTCGATACTAAAGACACAAGATAGCCTAAAAAACATATTCTGGGGAAAGGATAAGCAGCGTGTTGCAAGTCATTCTGCTTACTGCCTACAATCGCTCTGTTTTTACATCACTTACAAAGTATTTCTACTAGCCAGTTATAAACTCTCACCTTGCTGTCCTTTGGGACCTGGAAGTCCTGGGAATCCTTTGAGACCAACTGGTCCTACAGGGCCAGGCAAGCCAGGATCTCCTTTAACAAGCTGAAAAGCACCTGGTGGGCCTGGTGGGCCTTGTAAACCTGCCAAAGTTAACAGAGGAAATCAGCACGTTTAGTACTGCGCAGTAAAAAAAGTGAGAAAACAATGTCACCTTGTATTGCCATTTATGTAGTCAGAATAGACAGAGCCTATAGCTACAAGACATCAATGTATCCAAGACTGTATGCGTATCGAGTAGGGTCATACCTGTTAAGAAGGTAAACTTGAAGCTGACTGAGGGTAGAAAACAACAGGGTTCAAGGCACAATGGAAGAAACATCTTGGGCTGAGCCTCTGCCACTGGTAACACTTACGCAGCTGCAGATGCTGCTGATAAAAATCATAATGCTACCTCCTACATTCCCATCTCCCACCAGAGAGGACAGAGCAGTCCCACAGATGTAGCTCTGGCCAGAAGGACTGCAAACAGGGCGTGCAAACAGGGAGCAGCATCTGCTGGGGGTGGCACTGGCAGTCTGTTCTGAAGAGCTGCACGCTCTGCCTGCTGGCTCTGCCCACCAGCAGACTCAGGCTGCAGCCCCGACGGTGATGCCAACTAACTGATGGCTACGCAAGCCTACCCAGAAGCCTGAGGTCTCCAGGGAATTAGAGTTAGAAAGATATCTTCCCAAAGAATTACCATTTTATAAGTGGACTCTTTTTCTAAGAACTGTAAGGAGACTGTGACCTGCTGAAAGAAAATGGTTTCCACTACCACAACTCCAAGGCTGTGGCTGAAACTCAAACAGAAACACTCGAGCCTATCATGCTGATGTCTCCACCTGAACAGAACTCCCAAGGACTGAAATAGCTGTCCAGACCTTAGGTTGCACAGAACTCTCTGAGCAAGTTTGCAGATGACACCAAGCTGAATGGCGTAGCCAATACACTGGAGGGAAAGGATGCCATCCAGAAGGACCTTGACATGCTTGAGAAGTGGCCCAATGTGGACCTCATGAAATTCAACAAGGCCAAGTGCAAGGTCCTGCACCTATGTCGGGGCAATCCACAATATTTGCAGAGATTGGAGGATGAATGGATTGAGAGCAGCCTGCAGAGAAAGACTTGAGGGTATGGGTAGATGAAAAATTGGACATGAGCTCGCAATTTATGCTCGTAGCCCAGAAAGGTGATCATATCCTGGGCTGCATAACAGGAATTGCGGCCAGCAGGTCAAGGGGGGTGATTCTCCTCTTCTAATCTGCTCTTGTGAGACCTAACCTGGAGTTGTGTGTCCAGCTCTGGGATCACAGGTACAAGAAAGACATGGACCTGTTCGAGTCATGAAAATGATCTGAGGGCTGGAGCACCTCTTCTGTGAAAAATGGCTGTGAGAGTTGCAGTTGTTCAGCCTAGAGAAGAGAAGGTTCCAGGGAGACCGTACTGTGGCATTTCAATATATAAAGGAGGCTTATCAGAAAGACCAAGAGAGACTTTTTAGAGGGTCTAGTGACAGGACAAGGGGCAATCATTTTGAATGGAAATATGGCAGATTGAGATGGGACTTAAGGAAGAATATTTTTTTTACAATAAGGGTGGTAAGACACTGGAACGAGTTGCCCAGAGAGGTTGTGGTTGCCTCATCACTGGAAATATTCAAAGTCACATTGAATGGGCCTTTGAGCAACCTGATCTAGTAAAAGACGTCCCTGCCCGTGGCAGAGGGGTTGGAATTGACCTTTGAGGGCCCCTTGCAATCCAAACCATTGTATGATTCTATGGTCCTAGGGTACCATTTAAAGATTCTAATAATAACAAAACCTCAGTATTGATTGTTCAGAGCAGGAGACAAAACTCATTCTGTACCTAATAGCTAAGTCTAATCTGACCATTCAGCTGCTGATACCATGACATGTGGTTTTACATTCTTTTTACAGTGAATAAAAGGAGGAGGGACTTATCCATTGATTAGTCACAAATAACGATTTTAACAACAATATTTGGGCAAAAAAGTAAGTCTTTATATTATACCTTTAGATCCCGGAAGACCTTGGTCACCTCGCTCACCCTTAAGCCCTGGGAAGCCAGGAGATCCTTTTGGACCTGAAGTCAAAGAAAATATTTACATGAAAATTCAGTAATTTCTTGATTTGGAAAGATATGTGCAGAATAATCATGTACAACCCTATAAATTATAAGAATTCGTTTCTTTCTATTAATAACTGTATTTTTTTTATACCCACAGTCTTTTCAGGTACACAATGGTGACAGTAGCAGCGATTTAGTCAACAATGGAGACATTCTGAGCTCATGTTTCCTCAAATACAGCTATAATATTTGCCTTTCCAATTGTCAAGAAAATCTTGAAGATTTTCTGGTAATCTCTAAGCAATTGATTTTACATCCACCTTTTAAAAGAAGCGTGCACTTAATTGGTAAAGCAAGAAAACAGGCAAAAAAAGCCTTGAGAAAATTCTGCAGGTTATTGTATGCGTTTTGATGCAGCTATCAATGTTCTGTTTCAGTAATTTGAAAACAGAATCAACATTCTTTGAGCATCTTTTTTTGCAAGAGTAAGATCTGAAAGAGACATCTTTGCATACTTTTTAGGAATACAGCATATTTTCTTCTCACCTGGAACACCTGGAACTCCTGGAGGTCCCAGATCACCTTTTTGACCAATATCTCCTGGTAAACCAGGACTACCCTGTATAAAAGAAGATGTGAGGTATAGTTATCCTACACTATTATGACATGACTCTGAAATAGTCTATGTATTTTTGGAAACCTATGAAGAAAAATAAATATGAGAGAAAAGACATTAAGCTTAAGGAATGGTTATTCTCTACCACAATTAGATGAGAAGCTTCTCTTAAAGGAACAAGCATGGCATCTTGTTCTTACTAAACTATTTTTTCCTTCATGAAGACACTACATCAGCATAAGTTCTCACTAACTGTATAGCTAATAGAAAGGTTCTCAACCACAGGCAAAATTGTTATGAAAAACATCAGTAAGCAAAAATATCAGAAAACACTAATTTCAGTGCAGGCCCAGCAGCTGGTTGCTAGTTAGATAATTAAATAGGGTAATTCTAGACCACAGCAGACTTGAGAACTTGTACATTCAAATGTAGAATGAAATTAAATGTGCTCTACAATTTATAATTCTCTGAACATTTTTACTTTTAAACAGAGTTAAGGACTTAAATACTTGAAACAGAATATGAATTCCTCCTTCTGCTTTTACTATTATAAACCGCTCCTCCAAAACTAATGGTAACAATTCATCATAGCTTCACTGCAAGGAAAACCAAGCCCAGATCTCAAAAGACACTATAAATAGTCATTCAAACAATTGCCAGTTTCCTTTTCTACTTAGCCTATTGCAGATCATCTGCAAAAAGCTTGTAAGTATAGCTTAGAGCTTTTCCCTGGCTAATTCCTAACTCAACTCTGAAGCAATATGGCTGTGATAGTGCCCTATATAATAACATGTAGAACATAGGTGGAGAGGAAAGAAACAAAATACTAAGTAACTGATAGATCAGTGCTTTGAGGTGTGAATCGAATATTCAGTGAAAAGTCCTACCAATGGTAGGATTCACCTCACCATATTTGAAAAGCAATAGAATAGACACACACAGGAGTGATTTTTCATGTGATGTAAGTTAAATGTTTCTACAAAGGTGAGAAGAATGACTGCTCACAAATGTCTAATTCTTTCCACTGACGATAAAGGGAGAAAAGATGACTAGGTCAAAAATGGATGTCAACACAGAAGGTACACAAAAGAGATGCTACCGGAGTAGTAAGGGATGTTAAGTAAGTAGATGTTACCGGAGTGGTAAGGGATGTATTCATAAAGTAAGGTTCCCTGCTTTCCTTCAGTCATATAGTCACATAGGATTGCTTGAAGAAATGGCCTTCTCTGTATCATAACATGAACTTCTGTAGCACAAAACAGGATAGCTAACACTCATTCAGAAGAGAGCTGTGATTCAGACAATCTCATTATAAGTGGTTTTTTAAAGTAACTTTTTTTAGATTACAGTTATGAACCAGAATGATTTATAAGAGGAGTTTATTGGAAGTTTTCCATCAAAATACTTTTTCCACACCAGTATACAGTTTTGTAAACTTTGGGTTTTTTTCTCCCATCAGACATAGCTTGGCGACTAATATTTTGGTTTGGATCTGTTCCAAACAAAACAAAACTATTTCAGCTTGTGAAGATGATGAATATGTTTCTTTTCTCATTTCAGTGTTGAAAAGTACAGATAAATCCAGGAGATCTGTATTTCAAGGTCTGATCTCCTCATTCACTTTTTTTGCATAGGATTTTTGGGGAGGCTGTGTCACTCATGTTGTAACAAAACCTCCTTTCTGATCTCAGTTACCGTGTGCCTGGAGACCTGTAATCAGGACAGAAGCCTGCCCCATGGGGGAGGATGAAGACATTAGAAACCCATCTTCGTATGTATCATGAGAGGAAGTTTAATATTGAAATTACTCACTGGAATAACTCAACACTAAGCATCGTGGCTCAAGGATAGAAAAACATTTTCTTCTGATTTGAAGACATGGAATCAAAATCCTTTGGCTATGACATGACATGATATGATATGATTGATTGATATATCACAGATAAAAAGAAAAAATCAAGTTTCAGTATTAGGACACTGAAGAAAATCCTTAATGTCTCTGTGAAGTGACTCCTGGATGCAGAAAAGGATGCAGTAGATCTCTGCATTATCAAACATAAAGTGGACCTTTTAAGTCCACTATCACTACCCTGCTTTTCATATTAGGAACTTACTTCTGAGTGAAACTGGAACATAAGAGGTTCCACTTAAATTTGAGAAGAAACTTCTTCTCAGTGAGGGTGACGGAGCCCTGGAACAGGCTGCCCAGAGAGGTTGTGGAGTCTCCTTCTCTGGAGACATTCAAGACCTGCCTGGACACGTTCCTGTGTAGCATAGTCTAGGCATTCCTGCTCAGGTAGGGGGATTGGACTTGATGATCTTTCGAGGTCCCTTCCAATCCCCAACATTCTATGATTCTATGAGTCTTCCTTCCATACACTTGAGTTTGAGTCATACCTACCTACTTTCTTATTCCTTCTTTCATAAATGTTACTATTATTATTTTTAATATTATATTCTTTGTAGGAAAGAGGAAATTAAAAGTTAAAATATAGACTGTATTTTTCAGTGTGGAAAAAGGCAGCAGACATTCCAAGAGAAAGAGTATAGAAGACCAGCTATTTTGGGTGACTGTCCTATTCCACTTCATTCTCCCTAATACACAGAAAGAGACTGTTTTAGATCAGGGAAGATGAATAATATATGACAACAAAGTATTAATAGCATTGCCTGTTTGTATTTCTAAATCAGCAGCTATATTTCATCACTGACAGTACTGAAAGTGCACTTTATTTGAAAGGTTTCATAACAAAATCAAACAGTTCAGGTATTTCAGAAGGCAATTCATCTTGAAATATGCAACCTTTAAAATTAACTACTAATGCATTTGCAGGATTTATGGATGTGCTGCAGCCATCCTGTAGCGTTAATACACTGTAAATCGTATTCTGGGTGTTGTATGTTACCACTCACTATCTATAAATTTCTAATAAGTTCATTAGCTCACCAGGTCTTATTCATGGACAGCCTTTTAAAGGAGAGAACTGAAATGTTTTCAAGTTGATTTTACACTGTCAGCAGTGAGTCCAAAGGCATTTTAAGCATTAAGCATCATTATTTTGAATGAGAAAATCTATGATTAATAGATCAATTAATTACCAGATCCAGTTTTCAGCAAATCTAAAATGTACTGAAAGTAACTTACTGGCAGTCCCTGGAAACCTGGATCACCTTTGACTCCTGGACCTCCAGGAGTCCCAGGCCAGCCATTGCTTCCCTGCTCTCCTTTGGCTCCTTTCAGACCTGGGGGTCCTGGTGGCCCTGTTGGACCTGGTAAACCTACAAACCAGAAGAAGGGAGCATTCAGCATCAAAATGTGTTCAAAGCAGTACCTGAAAGAAGACAAGCTGGCTCAATCTACAGATGAGCAGAACCAAAGTAATTATCGTAACAACATTTCAAGAAAGTAAGTCGGTGAATCTGTTGCAGGGAGGTCCATGACTTCTCATCTGACTGGACATCAATCATTTATCAGCCTGTGGCTGACAGAAAATAGTGGAGAGTTTCCTGTACGTGCAGAACAAACGATGGTATGTTCTCAGCTATGAACGTGGTGAAGACACAGTGCAGCTCCGCTCTACTCTCCTCCTTAATGTCTAACACAGGGCCATTGCCAAGGTAAGGCCTACGCTGGGCCATTTCTAAAAACATTAACAGTCCAGGACATAGGAACATGCAGTCATGGCTGCCTTGAAACAGTAAACAGAAATCCAGAGGAAAACACATGGAAATGGGAGGCAAACTTCCCAACGTCAGAAAGACAAAACCAACTGGCCAAGGACACAAAAGCAGCCTGTTCCAACGCCAAACTGCCTGGGAAAGGGAGCTTTACCCTGATCTCTGGGAAGATGATAACCAAGGATTTGCAATATTGATTCTGCCAGTAATTAACTAGGTGAGCTTTGATTGACAGCAGTACATTAATACTAAAGGCAAAGAATTACCTGGAAGGCCAGGTTGGCCTTGGGGTCCTCTGTCTCCTTTAGGGCCCTCAATTGCACTTCCCGGTAGTCCAGGAAGACCTGGGCTGCCCTTAGGGCCTGGGGGACCAGCATAACCTGGTTCTCCTTTCAGACCCGGGATCCCTGGACTGCCTGGGGATCCTGGAAAGCCCACTTCGCCTTTCGCACCTGAGATTAGAAACAACCCCCAAAACATGATTAGGGAAAGGATGACAATCACTGAAGCCTTCTGCCTTATTATCTACTCATAGCAAGCTTTCTTCCTTAGTGAAAACATTGACCCTGCCTTTATACATTTAGATAAAAATGCAAAACTTTAGCAAAACTGTATTATTCTCCACATTTTGACATAAAGTATGGGGAAAAGAGTATTTTGAATGACATATCTTTTCTTAGCTAAATTGATCACTGAGCTATTTTAATTCACTCTAAAACCGGATGAACACTCAGCATCTATCAATCCTTCCACAAGGACTATAAAGCCCCCAAACCCTTACTCTGTTACAATTATTACTGTCACATCTGAGTAACGGATGTTTTCGCTTGACCAAGTAAAAAAGCACTTCCTCCCGCAGAAAAAGGGAATATTTTTTTTTACTGAGGTCTAAATCTAAGCTCTTCTTACTTACTTTCCACCTTGTACAAATAGTTAACATCTGCAATTCAGTCAAATTTTAGATCATGACTGAGCAAAATGAATATAGATTAGCTTGCATACATATATTAAGAGAAATAAAATGTATAAAGAACATGATCCTTGGCTCTTTGCCTAAAGAGAACAGGTTCTTTAAATCCTAAATTTGTGTTTTGAGGAACTACAATACATTTGGAACACAAATGATGTCAGCTGGATATCTATTTACTCTAAACTCAGATATTTTTAAATGAGCTGTGCTGACAAAATGAGATTAAAGTGCTCTCATAATATAGCATTTTACATGCCTTACTGAGTTATGATTAGAAAAACTGCTTATTAAAATAAGTTCTCTAATATTAAGGTTTTCTCAGAGATTTGATAACTGTTAACTACCATGAGACGGTAAATAAAAGATATTTGAAACTCTGCTTTATCACTTTTGATTGACCACAGCAGAGTCTTGTATTTATAGAATGAATGAGTGAGGTAAGACATTGATATTTCAAGCCATAGAAGTTGTTCAAAATTTGCCATGTCATGTTCATTTCACAGATAGGACTAGCTGAATCTTTTTTGCTTTCTGTATGTTGAAAATTGAAAATCTTGTAAATGTACACAATTTCCTTTATCAGCAGCAGTTTGATCCTTCTTCACCACTGTATCTGTTGCAGTCTAGTGTCCAGGAGATACTTATTTCATAACGTGGAGCATGGTGCATTACAGAGGTCTTGAACAAGGACCGACTCAAGCCAATCAAGCTCTTCTCACAGCACAATGTAGTGACGCACTTTGTGAAGACCATAAGCAGTCTTGGAATTGTGATAGTTACATGCCTGTACCCAAGCCAAGAAGTCCTGAGTTCAGGTAATAACAGTTTTCAGCAAGGTCTCATCAGGTCTCTGCTATCTTTTGCATCCCTGCACCATGCTCCTGTGCATAGCTTAGACATGCTCTACTGAGCTATAGAGAACAACTATTTTAGCAATGAATAAAATTGCATTTGGGCTGCATAACAGACTCAGGTAAAAAGCTTACTGCAGTATCCTGGCCATGAAACTATTATCTTTAGCTGTTTGGTGCACAGAGCCTCACTAGACTCTGATTCTTGCAAAATTAGTAGGAAAACAGAAATACTTGGAGTCAAAAGCACGGCACACAAATACAGGAGTTATTTATATTACCTCATCACAGCACAGCTTGCAGTAAATTCCACACTATAAATAATTACCTATTTTAGGGCATATCTAACTCATGTCCAAGATGCTGTCACTGTAACAGAAATTAGTATTTGAGCCTCTCAGAGTTTCTGCCTGCTCTGAAAAGGTATAGCATGTAAAAGAATGAAGTACAAAGAATGTCTGATTACAGAATTATGTTTGTATTACGCTGGGAGGGTGGTTTGCTGCTGCTTGTTTAGAGACATGTTTTACCTTTATCTCCCTTTGCACCAGGAAATCCTGGGAGTCCTCTACCTGGAAGACCTGTAATATAGAGGCAGTGAAAAATAAGAATATGAGACAATACTTAAATTTAACCTGTAAAGAAGATAAATCTATTAAGAAAATATAAAGTATAAATACACATTTTTTGCAAAAGCTCTTCAGGGCAGAGACTGTTTTTGTTATGCATTCGTATCGTATCTAGCACAATAGGTCCTGTATAACTGAAAACCCTACCCTAAGAAAAGGCAAGCCTGGTCCATTTTTTCACAGCGAAGTTGAAGACTGAAATTAATTCCAAAACACACCAACTTTTTCAAGTGTTGCCAGCTTTTGTGAAAGAAATTCTTTCAGGATTACACTGATTAAACACAGTTGCACATCTAAACAATCAGCTTTACAATGATGGATGACAGTCAGGAGTTTGCAAAACATCATACTTACTTTATTTTCTAAGGTTCCACCCAAACTACCTCGAACTGAGTATCTCTACCAGCTACTCTTTGTGTAGCCTGTCTCTGTGCATTTTCATACCCCATAAACTTAACAGGACAATAACAGTACCTTGTTCACCCTTGGCACCAGCTGGACCTGGAATCCCATCATAACCTCGTTCACCCTTCTGTCCAACGGAACCAGCAGGACCCGGAACACCAGGTTCACCTGAAAAATCATCGCCATTTTCATTTCATGTATGAATCATCAGACTTTTTTTTTCTTTTAAATGCTTTTTTCTCCTCTCTAACGAAAAGCTTAAATTATTCTTTTGCTTCAGAGAGACCAAGCAGATACTGCATGATGACTTCAGTGGGAATTTTCTCTGAGGTTACTTCTGAATTAAATCACTGTGAGACAGGGTTCAAGTATTACAGATTTTGACATAGCAAATTATTACGAATCTCAGTGAGCTTAGAGTGCAGGAAGTCCACCAAAGACTTGTGAATAGCACAGCCCATTGTCCAATGAGATGATGTGTCCTGCAGCCAGTAAACTAAGAACACAAGGCTCCAAGTTCAAAAACATTGTTACACCCATAACAGTAATAGACTTAATCTCCTCCCTAATCTATTTAGTCTTTAACATCTGTGTAATGATGCCAGTGTGGACTGGGCCCATGGACCAACTTCATTGTTTGCAAATGAACTCAGAAACAAGAGAAATAATGACTACAACAACAACTGGTCTCGTGGAAGGTAGTAAAATCTCTTCCACAAACACTACAAAAGAAGTATTAGCCCCACACTCCACTGACTCACATTTACCTGGGAAACAGCACGTTCCTTTTTTGCTTATAAAATGAACAAACGTGCCAGGAAATATCTGAGCCAAAATGAATGCAGAATGCCACAATATATGCTTTAGCCACTGCCTGAAGGTGAACAATAACTTAAGTAGCCTTTGGTGGTTTTGTACTTCTTTTCTACCTGGTTCTCCTTTTAAGCCTGGAATGCCACTTAAGCCAGGAAGTCCTTTTTCACCCTTTTCTCCATGGGGGCCAGGGCTCCCTGAAGAAAGGAAGAAGATATGGGTTTACACGTGGAATATTTGGTAAAAGTTTAACATTGCTTTTTGACTGCAATTTCTGTTTTAATAAAGCACAACCACTTGCCTGGAAATCCTGCCATGCCAGGAGATCCTTTGGGGCCCGGGGCGCCCGGCATTCCAGGAATTCCGGCACTACCCTTTTCACCCTTATCTCCAGATAAACCTGGACTACCTGTTCTTCCTGGTTCTCCCTAGAAGAAGCAGCACACATTATAAAATCCACACATTAATTTGGAAACAGCTTTTTTCTGTTTGCAATGCTAGATGTCACCCCTGTTATTCATCAGACTTCTAAAGAATTTCATTCTTCTTCCATTTAGAAACAAAGTAATTTAGGATTAAATTTGACATTAAATTCCACTATCAGAATTATTGACTTTTCTAGCAATTGCTTAATACCTACATATGAAAGTGAGTAGTTTTCTATGCATTTTTATGACAGTTTTTACAACGTATTCTCCAAATTAGCCTCCTAAGTTACTTAGTACACTTAATCATCATATTTTTTAAGTCTTCAGCAAGTTTGTTAGCAGATTAGTAAGTTTTATTGTCACAATTTTTACTTACAAATTCATGATTACTGTCATTGTATAGGTAAGAAAAAGGAATGTGAAACAAATGAGAATCCTATTAGAATACTATTAGAAATTAAATTAGCTTCAGAGACAGTATTAATACAGTTGTCTTTTCAGTAATATCTGAGCTTCTTTTTTTTCAGCTTCCCAGCACCTCCATGAAAGTACAGAAACACTACTTCAGTAGACCGTTTGCTCTGTTTGCAAGAAGCCCTTTTTGCTTTATTTACTTGGTACTTTTTAAAGTTCTTTCCCTCCCCCACATTTCTAGCACTGTAAATTGGCCTATTCTGAAGAGACAGAATAAATAAGGACCCTGGAAATAATAGTCCCATCAAACAGAACGCATCTAAACCTGTGCATATACACACCTTTCAAGTTCCTTATCAGGTATTTAAATGAGTGTAATAGAACACATAACAAAGTAGCTTAAAGGCCAGCAGCATCTTTTAAAATAAGGTACTTGGTAGAGACAGACAATTAAATCTTTAAGGATGTAAATACCTTCTCACCAGGGGAACCTGGAAAGCCAATTCCAGGAAAACCTGGTGCTCCTTTGTCTCCTTTTTCACCTTTTTGCCCAGGGAATCCTGGTGTGCCTGGTGAACCTGGTACTCCTGGCAGTCCCTTCTCTCCAGGTGTTCCTAGTAAGACAAAAGGAAAAATGGGTGTATCGGAACTAGTGGTAACCTAGCAGTGCTGACAATGATTTTTCAGCATTGCCTTAGCTATTCAGAGCTAGAAAAGCAATTTAACTCACTGAAATAGTTAGTAAATTCATTTTTGAGATCATTCTCTAGATGGAATATTTTAGGGGAAGACAAGTTCTCCTCGTAAGAGAAGATCGTAATCTTGGATTTAGAGTAAACAGATCTCCTGCTGAAAAATATGATCTGAATAAAAATGTATGTTGATGTGAATAATTTCTGAGAGGACTTATGACAAAGGTACTATGCTGTAGCAAATTTTTCTGTACCCATGTACCATTTGTCCCTGCTTACTGCAAGGGGGTTGGACTAGATGACTTTTAAAGGTCCCTTTCAACCCAAAGCATTCTATGATTCTATGATTTCAGTCTTTCACCTTTGATTTCCTAAATACGCTAAGGCACAAGGCCATGCGAATGGAGATAAAGTTTCTGTGTGGAAATATAGGTTCTTCTCCATTCTGTTCTTTACCAATTCCCTCCATGAAAATACTGTTCCCAGACCACTACAGTTTGTAATTAGCATGCAGTACACAGCACGTGTACGCAGCAATTCACCAAAACTTTCACAAGGGGAAATTATGCAAGAAACTTATTGAGGTTCACACACTACCAGAGACAGACAGTCAAAGAGGTATCACTTGAATAACTGCCTGCCTGCAACAAATACACAAATTCGACACATCCAGCTAAAGGATTTGCATGTAGAAACTTAGGAAACCACCCTCTTATTCGCATATCACAATAGGATTGAGAAAGCAATGCCCAAAAAGGCTGAAGTTCAGACACTGCAAACAGTGCAACCACTTAGTACATCTACACCAACAAACATTCCATACAATTCCATTCCATTATTCCCACAATGTTCTGTATTAAAACAAGGAAAACAATAACAAGAAATTCTCAGTAATCAGTACCTGGCAAACCCATTGCACCAACCGATCCTTTTTGTCCTGGAATTCCTGGATCCCCTGGATACCCTGGGGGGCCCTGATCACCTTTTGGTCCTACAACAGCAGGGAAATTAAGAGTCCCATCAGTTAGTGAGGTTTAGAATAGCTGATGAGCGGACTTTCTGTGCTGGCTTCAGACATACCTGGTTGTCCTGGAGTACCAGGTTCACCATCCCTCCCTGGCATTCCTGGTTCTCCATATTCCCCACGTAACCCTTTTTCTCCTGTTGCTCCATGGTCCCCTAGACACCAAGAAAACAAACACAGTGAGAGCAATTTTATTAAAGTTTATTGTTATGCCATGTAATAATCCTTCTAGTTAATTGTTGATCACTGCTGCTTCTTTTTGCTGAACAAGAAATGGCTGAATTCAAGTTTCATACACAGTACAGTGAAGTCACAGTAAAGTCAAACACAACTCTGCAGTCACCAAACCAGGGCTGAGGAAAAACTATTACAAAAGACGTCTGTGCAAATTTCAAGGCAAGTTATATCTTTAAATGAAATTCCAAATGTACATGTGCTTGAGTGAGATTAATGGGTTACTTCAGAAGCGCCAGACAATATCAGGTGTTAATAGAAATGATAGAATTGACTGTTTCGCTGTCTAAAAAACTAGGTGTGAACAATCAGTTCACAGTCAGAAACTTGCTGTTTCCTCAGTTCTATCTGATGTTAAGCCATCTATATCATTCCAAAAGGCTCCACCTCTTATTTTCTAGTGTGCCTCTTCTCCAGCTTTAAGCATTTTTGGTCTTCACCCTTTCTGTTAGTGTTGCATATAGGTGCAGACAATAGGTTACTGAAGAGAGCTCACTGAACATTTTTTAAGTAAGTGGATTTTATTAAAAACATCCCAAGATGTCCAAAATGATTTTTTGCCTTAAACATCACTGACAACCTTCCACAAAATACTATTTTTTTTCTGTATAGTTTGTATTTTATAAACGTCTAAAAACATTACTGTGATATTCGTGCCTAGAGAGATGAAGACAGCTAGCAGATCAGCTGGTTTATGGAATATAACAAGATTATTTTTCTCTGCTGGTGTTAAGCATCTTTGGGTTGAGGAGGATGAGATAGACAAAGTAACAGCAGAAATTTGCAGGCTGGAGTCTGTTTGGAACCTACCCTTCTGGGCTGTGTGAGCTAAGTGAATGTGTAGACTGTGTGTGGTCAGGAAAAGGTAGAGCATATAAGTTTGCAAGCATGTGTTATTAGTGCTGGAGAGAGGAAAAAGTTAGAAACCAAAGAAATTAGCCATTTGAATTTATCAGCAAAAGCTTCAACCAGTGTACCTTATTTGGATTTCTGGAAAGGAAATAAAGCTAATTATCAATCAGTGAACTTACTACATTATCTTATCAACCTACTACAATTTCTTATCTGTGGCAGTAGATAAGAAAGCAACGAAAACCAACCTATTTCGACTTGTTTTACAGCGTTTAATATCACCATATATATCAAGATGGGAAACAAATGAGAAAAATTAATCTAGGTGAAATATTTATAGGCTGAGAGCCTCATCAAATACAAAAGCTGCATCTCAGACGCACTCCACACTTGCTCCTGCCCTCCCTTGCAGTCCCTGGCTGCCAAGCAGGGAGGCACTGCCCATCCACAACCTCAGGTTTCTCTGAGACCCAGCTGAGACACACGAGCCCAGGTCTCTTTCTGACAAAGGGTCAGGACATGGAGAAAAGAGGTACCTGAACTGAGAAAGTCTCCTGTTCCGACAGTTCAAATATAACACAGTATAGTTATTGGCGATCCACTGGAAAGGGGCCTCAGGTGCTCTCTCCTGAGCCCAACAGACAACATACTGATGAAATCTACAGATGACACTAAACTGGACAGGCTTGGAAAAAGGACAGGATTTTATTGCAGAAGGACTAGGAAGAATTGGAGTAAAGGTTGAAAATCAACATAACAAAATTAAAAAAAAGTAATACATTGTAAGGAGAAGTCAAAAGCAGCTGTGCTGCCATTCAGCGAGACCTAGACAGGCTGGAGGGCTGGGCGGGGAGAAACCTTATGAAATTCAACAAGAGCAAGTGTACAGAGTTTTGCACTTGGCAAAGAACAACCCCATGTGCCAGTATAGGTTGAGGACTGCCCTGCTGGAGAGCAGCGCAGGGGAAAGGGACCTGGGGGTTCTAGTGGACAGCAGGATGACCATGAGCCAGCAATGTGGCCTCGTGACCAAGAAGGTCAATGGCATCCTGGGGTATATTAGAAGAGAGGTAGCAAGTAGGTCGAGAGAGGTCCTCCTCCTGCTCTACTTTGCCCTGGTGAGGCCACATCTGGAATATTGTGTCCAGTTCTGGGCCCTTCAGCTCAAGAGGGACAGGGAACTGCTGGAGAGAGTCCAGCGCAGAGCCACAAAGATGATGAAGGGAGTGGAACTTCTCCCTTATGAGGAAAGGCTGAAGGAGCTGGGTCTCTTTAGCTTGGAGAAGAGGAGGCTGAGGGGTGACTTCATTAATATTTATAAATATGTCAAGGGGGAGTGTCAGGAGGACAGAGCCAGGCTCTTTTCAGCAATGTCCAATGACAGGACAAGGGGCAATGGGCACAAGCTGGAACACAGGAGGTTCCACAAGAACATTAGGAAAAACTTTTTGACTGTGAGGCTGACAGAGCACTGGAACAGGCTGCCCAGAGAGGTTGTGGAGTCTCCTTCTCTGGAGATTTTCAAAACTCATCTGTATGCGTTCCTGTGTGACCTACTCTAGGGGATCCTGCTCTGGCAGGGGGGTTGGACTGGATGATCTTTCAAGGTCCCTTCCAATCCCTGACATTCTGTGATTCTGTGATACAAAATGAAAAATGATTGCACAGGCAGCAGTCCAGAAGTAAAGGATTAGGGATTATAGCTAATCACCAAGTCAGCTGTTGTTTCAAGAAAGGGAAGTTTCATTCTAGCACTTGTTTCAGCAAAGTACACTCTAGCAAGGAGGTATCCAAATTAAGAAAAGTCAAAAGGGGTAACAAGAACGATAATTATTTTAGAAAACATGATATACAATGAAAGGCTGAAGGATTTGGCAAGGGAAATGGAAGATTATGCAATCTCTGTAGCTCTCTTCTAAGTCCTACACTCCTATTTTAACTAAAACAGTTACCAAAAAAAGACAAATAATAAATATATATGATATATACTATGTTTCCTTTGAAAACAAAAACAAAAACAGGAGAATGAACTTGACCAAATTTTTATGCAGCAGTAAAAATAAAAATCAAATAAGAATACCTGACTAAGAACCCTAATATCTCTACCACCATTAAGTTTCTAGATAGAAAGCTGATTGCCTTTCTTTCACATATTTCCAGATATTTCTAAACTGACATAAGTTGATCTTTTGATATTAGAGGCATACACGTGTGTCTCTCCTGAAATTTCTTCACATTACAAAGAAACGTGTGCCAAAAAAGGCTGCCCAGTTTTTCTTACAGTATCAGTTGATTTTCACAGCCAGAACAGTGTTTCCACTATATGTTTTGTGTGAACGACACCTTTTCTCTTCTGGCAAGATCTAGTTTCTACTTTAAAAATATCTTTTCTTTTGAGAGAATCTTCTGATATAGGAGGTAAAAATGGACCTTATAAGGGCAAACTGAATCTCTTCCATCCAAGCAAAACCATCTGTGATTAATCTTTGTTTCTATGGATTTGAAAGACACTGGAAAAATATCTGCATTTGCTGAGTGCAATTCTTTTATCTTATATTAAAAACTGCTGTCTAAAACTGAGATACAACTGAACTCAAAGTGTTGCGGCTTAACAGTACACAGTATATGAGTGTTAATTACCCTTATCTACAGTTAGAGACTGAAGTTACCTTTTTCTCCTTGATCTCCCTTTTGGCCTTTGAGGCTAACCATGTCCATGGTGTCCATCGTTCCAGGTTTTCCTGGGAGACCAGCTTCACCTTTATCTCCTTTGACACCAGGATCACCCTGTGGCCCAATTACACCTTTGAAACCTTGACTACCTATAAAGGGATAGCACAGAATATTGCAGTGGCATATAAAACTTTGCAAAAATATTTAGTAGGCAACAACAAATGCAATTAGTTGTTAAAATTTTGAGCACTGAATACCATGCTCTGGAATATCTATTTTTATACCAACACTTCATAATAGCTCTGTCAAAAAAAAAATGACATGTTTTGCCTGCTTTGCATCCATTAATTTTACACTTTCAAAACAATAGGGGTAGGAGTTTGGCTGTAAAACAAGGCATTATTTGAAGGATTTAATTAAGACCTTCCTGTCGGTCTTTTATAATTTCAAACACAGTATTTTCTGGGAATAATATCTACAGCAACCTTGCACCTAGTAAACCCTTACGTTGTTAAAGAACAGATCAAAAATTCTGGCTCAGTACTCAAATAAATGAGTGCTCCTAGGATATGGCTTCCTAAATTACGCTATCTCTTATGTACAGGGAAGTTATTTGACATAAAACGTTCCTTAGGCCAAGCGCACTCCTTATATTTACTTATCTCCAGATTTGTCTTCCGCTGGGAAGAAGGTGAACTCTACAATTTTGATTTTGAGAAAATCTCTCTCCTACCTTTTTCACCAGGAAACCCTCGATCTCCAACTGGCCCAGGAGTTCCTGGCAATCCAGGAGTTCCCATAACTCCCATTTCTCCTTTGGGTCCTGAAACCAAAGTGAAAGAGTGAATGACTGAAATAAAGCAAGGAGAGTGAAGAAGTACAAGAAAAGGAATTATTTATTTCCTATTGTATTAGGAACTGCATTACTTAAGGCAAATGGGACAAAGAAGACGATTAATCTAAAATAGCCTGATAGATAAAACAACAGTAAAAATAGTGTTATGAAAACCAGAATAAAACAGTTGGTAATGGGATTTTGACAGATTCTTAAAACTTCCTATTGCAGTAAACAATGCTGTCATTAACAAAGGCGTTATTAAAACCACATTCTGTCACTAAAACTCTGCAGAATATTCCCCTTTTGTTACTACAGGCTGAAGGCTAGTACCTGCAAGTTGCTGGATTTGATCCACCAAAGGACTTGAGCAGCAGTTCTGTTACATGTGCACGAAGCTGCTTTACTGATGTCAGCCTGTGTGTTTCCCCCAGCTCGGGCTCTTTGACAGATCAATTACTAACCGAGTGAAAGGGCATGCTACCACAGCTTAATAAAACAGTTGTCAAAGATGCTGTTTTCCAAGGGAAAAGACGTTTACCTGCTGATCCTTTTTCTCCAGTAGTCCCCTGTGGACCCGGCAGGCCAGGTAACCCCACAGACCCTGGTACTCCGGGCTGGCCCTGGCTACCTTTATCACCTTTCGGTCCAGGCATATCTAGACCCGGGATACCAGGGAAGCCCCTTTCTCCTTTTATTCCGGGAAATCCTAGGAAAAACAGAAGAGGCAGGATTAGTCCTTAACAGAGGACAGGGAACACTGTTAACAAGAATATTTGATAATGTCTACCCATGGTTCAGAAACCACATGGTGTGAAGAACACAGACTCAAAGCAAGACAGCAGAAATAGTCCTCATTTTCTGAGAGAGGCTTCAGTCCTGTATATATTACCCATTGATGACCTGAGGAAACCAGACAAAATGGCAAGTGTTTTCTCAGGAGGTGTCACCCTGTGTTTTGGACCAGATGGAGGAGACCCACTGACATGACCTCTTGTGCCCTCCCACTGACCTCACACCCCTGCACAGTTCACGAGCAACGCTTTTACCAACACCAATATCCATTTGTGCTAAAAGCTTGCTCCTAAGCTCCGTCGTGGGGGTATTTTCTTCTCACCTGGTGGTCCCTGGGGGCCTGGCTGCCCGGCAGGTCCTGGAGTTCCCCGTGGACCCAGCCCTGGTGCGCCCGGAGGGCCCTGCAAGCCCTGCAGTCCTGGGAGCCCGGGGTCACCTGTGGGGAGACGGAGACATAGACCGAGTGTCCTTTGATGCTGTTTGAAATCTTGTTTGCTGAAGGCAATAGACAAGATGGTTTGAAAGCACTTGGCCAACAAAATTTCATTTCAGCCTCTAATACCTCTTGCCAGGGCTGAGAGAAAGGGCTGCTCTTTGCTGCTAGCATTTGCTACTGATACTTAGTAGGAGAAAATGAGGGGAAAGAAAAAGAGCAATAACCTGAGATATCAGTAGGATATCTCAGTGGTGAATAGACTTTTTGCTGCATCTACATGGGAGAGACTTTAAAAGAGAAACAGAGTTGTATTTTCCCCACGACATTACCTCTGAATCCTTGCTGTCCAGGTATGCCCGGAAAGCCTTGCTCGCCACGCAAGCCAGGCAGTCCCGGGCTTCCCTTTTCTCCAGGGATGCCAGCTGGGCCTGGGGGGCCTGGCAGTCCTTTAGGACCAGGAAGACCTACACCAGGTTCACCCTAGCCAAAGAAACACAATAGGTTGGGAATCAACACATTGACACCAAGAATTCATTTACTAGTTAAATCACTCAGAGGGAGAGGCTATGCATGACTTCAGAGAAGAGCTATAAGCCCTTTAGCGTTAATGCCAAGCATTCATCCATGCACTTTGTTCCTGTTTGGCAAATTTTTAGTTTTTTAAAGAACGGGATCTTTGCACACATTGCTGTTAACATGGGCAGTCACAGATAGTGGCACCAGCATCTGACACCTACTTTTGGACCTTGTAAACCCGGTACACCTGGCAAACCATCCAAGCCAGGGGTTCCTGGATTCCCCGGTAGACCAGGTGAGCCAGGCTGACCTTGGAAACCTATAAAACAAAACAAAACTCACGTCATCACTCTCTCTGTCTGTAAGTGTCCCTCACTGTTTTTTCAAGCCTCTAACTGAACTATTCACATCCTCACAGAGATGTTTAAAAAGGCCTGTAGTCTTTTACTTCAAACTTCTAGGAATGCCAGCACCCAAATGACTCAACAGAGATTCAGACACTGAGCTTCATGCAACAGTTGGCTTCTGATCAGAAACAACCACCCAGAAGAAATAAATGCTGTCTCCTCTTACATGAACAGCCTTGTGGGCTCATGTCATTGAGAAATCTGTCTTCAGAACTGGGCTCCCACAGCTTTCTTCAGAAAAGGCAACTTAATGTGTGGGGCATCAGACTGCGGGATGCACAACAAAATCCATCTGTGAATCATCACTTTCTGTTTGGTATTGTGTTGTTGACGTGTCCTATATGTCCTGCTGTGGGCCTCACACAAGTTTCTATGCCACAGCTGGCCCAGGCACTGTGCCTTGAGAATGCAGGAGTATGCCCGATATTCTGCAAACTACTTAAATATAGCATTCACTCAACACCAGCACACACTCAGTAAACTGAGATGAAGCTCCTCCCCCAGGCAACAGCATCAGGGAGCAGGAAATGCAGCATCTAGGCTAAGCCCCAGGAAAGTCATTGGGCAGAGCTGAATTCAAGGAAGAGTCCTTGAAAGAAATTATTCGACGTGTCACTCTTTTCTTGCTGGCTTCAAAGAGCATACAGCAATGCTTTTCCAGATGCAATGGGCCTCTTCTGCTCAGGTTGGCCCCACACCAGAGGGTGCAGTCCCCACAGTCTTGCAGGAACTAGAGGTGACCACAGGTAAAGATTTGCCCTTTCTACTTATTCTTTCTGACCCTCTCAGTTCATTGGTGTATTGGAACCATAATAAATGAAATAATAATGAAGACACGCAAGAATTCTGGGGATGGAGGTGGCTGCTGAAAGCCAGTCATCTAGTTCTAAATGAGTGGCAGCACTATGAAATACATCTCCCAAAAATCCAAACCTAGAATACAAGCATTGTTCATATTCTATAGCTATGTGCATATCCTGACAATGGCCATGCAGGGAAGACTAAACGCATGCTGAGTAAGCTGGTAACCTAATCAAACCACTCTCAGTCATCTGGGACACAGTGGAGCTCCTGGCTCTGGCCCAAAAATGTTATAATTATGTCAGCATGTTTTTTTGACCAATCACACACAGTGCTTCATCTCTCAGAAAGGTTATCTCCTCTCTCAGCATGTCAGTTGCTGCAGTGTAAGCTGTTGTACTCTATCATCTTCTATTCTGGCAGTAGTTTTGATACTGTGTGTATCTAAACCACAAAGCAAGTGTGTGTTGAAAGTATGCTTGTCACGGTGCTCGTGTACATTTTCAGTTGCACCTCCCAAATCTCATGCAGCCATGGCTAGATGACAGTGCAGGCTTCCACCCACACTCGATACATTAGCTCTGTTAGATGGATAACTTGATTTTACCTTTGGGTCCCGGAGGTCCAGGGAACCCTATACCTGGCTGCCCAACAGCACCTTTTTCTCCTGGAAGGCCGGGTCTACCTGGAAGCCCAGGATTCCCTTTGTCACCTTTGCAAGTGAAAACAAGACAAATGTTAATCCAAAGGCTAGCTGCTGGGGAACCGAACCATTGTGACCATCACACGAAGATTAACAGGCTACTGCACCTTGTGGTCCAGGGAAACCAGGTGGCCCAGGAAGGCCATCTGCCCCAGGAGGTCCAGGGAGCGGTACAGTTCGTCCTGCTTCGCCTTTTGCTCCTGTGAATGTAAAGATATATTAAGTAAAGCAACTGATGAAATTAAACAAGTGATTTTTACCTAGCCAGCAATATTACTCCATCCATACCATTACAACTGACTTGTTATGAAGTTTTTTTGTAGAAGATTCATAGAACACCAGGATGAACCTAAACCATCCTGTTTGGCCTAACAAACTCTTCAAGAAAACTCCCTTCAAAGATTTGTAATTATACTGCTGCAAGCAAACACTGATTTAATTAGAAAGTCTTTTTAATTCAATCTTAAAATCTGGTCATCCTTTAAGTTGTACCACCTAAAGGGTATAATTTTTTATTTACTTTTTCTTAAAGCACACTATAGCATTACCTGGAAGGCCTGGTAAACCTGGGGTTCCAGCAAGGCCTCTGTCTCCTTTTTCACCAGGTAACCCTGCAACGCCTATCCCAGGAGGGCCAGGAAAACCTCTTTCACCACGTACTCCAGGGAATCCAGGTTGGCCAGGGGGACCACGTTCTCCTTTCAAGCCAGGTGTACCCTAATTTTTGGAAAGTAAAAGTGTACTTCTTCTTTAATTGGCAAGACAGAACATGTCATTCTCTCTCTGAATATTTTGTACCTTGGATTTAGCACAGGTAGCTGTAATGCTGAAGAAAGTGGATTTTTTTTTTTAATCACTGAGTTCAATGGAAATAGTTCCACAAGGAATAGAATATGGAAATCACACCTAGTGTGTAATGCAGCTAACTGGACCATGTAGGCTATGTTCCCAGTGCTGGATCTCAGAGCGGATGTGAGCTCCACATTCAGCTTCACATCCATATCAGCTGAACTCTACCAGTTCAAGACTTGTAGCATGAGCTTCCACGTGAAAAGAAGCGTGATAGAACAGAGGTGAATTGTGATTTAACAATCTCTACTTGCATTATTCTAGTCCTTCAGTCATCTTCAGATATCAGCTAAATCATCCACACTAGTTCTCAATATTAAGCTGTGAGAAAAGAAGAAAGGAAAAGAACTATTTTCCATCCGCACAACGTTGTGGGGGAAATAACCTTGCTCTGTAGTTCTGAAAGTAACGAGTCATGCTGCATACGTCTGAGTCAGATCACTTATCTGCATGACATGTAAAAAGTAAGGGTCAAAATCTAACTCTGAAATAGTCTATTGTTGAAGGAACATCTTCCTCACTGTTTTCAGGGAAGTTGGAGTCTTCCTCTGAGGAGGAATGAACTACTCAAAGTAAGAACAAGATATGGAAGAATGAAAAAGGTCAACAAACATAAAGCATGTATAGGGCATAAAACCATGTGAGTTCTGATCTGAAAGATGGAATGTGAACATAAATAAACACACAGGAGGACAATACGGAAACATAAAGAAACACATACCGCTGTTCCTTTTGGACCCTGGAGACCTGGCAATCCATCTTTTCCTGGTCTTCCTTCTCTTCCAGGAATACCTGCTGGTCCTGGGAAACCAGGATCTCCCTTTTCACCTTTCAGAATGGAATCATAAGTAAAATCTCCTGGTTCTCCTTTTGCCCCAGGGCTGCCCATAAGTCCTGGAGTGCCGGGAGGCCCCTGAAATTTCATAAATTCAGATGTCATCAGTTCCCCTGAACTGATATAAAAGACAACACATCTTCAGAAATTAAAGCATAGACCCAAACCAAGTAAACCATTAAGTTTTCAACTGAGGAAGTCAAATGAGAATATTTTCCAGGACACAGCAGTGTGAGTAACAAATTAATGCAGGTCTTGTCTTCACTCTTCTTTGATTTCTCATATCACAGGTATATCAGTTTAGATGCTGCATATATAAATTTACATCACTTACACAAGAACTGCAGACCAAGACACCAGAGAAAAATACTCTACATTTTCAACAGACTATCCAGTGGATTTCAGTTATGCATATTTATACAATATCAGCATTGAGGCTTTTCAAAAGTGCATTTTCAGACTTAAAGTGTCTGCCTCAACCTTTAAATGCTGAATTCTGTAACACTATGAGACCTATTTCCTTGACACAAATGCAGCAAAAGTATCTCTACATTTCCATGATAATTTACAATACCAGCAGAGGTAGTACTCAAAAAGGAAAATAACGTGGTTCTAGTATGCAAAGTCAGCCAAACTCACAGGTTTAAATTGCTTATATAAGGCCCATCCATGTGTTTCTTTCTTTCAAAAAGAAAACCATAATACTAATCCAACATATAGATTGTCTACAAAATCAAACTAATTATCTTAAAGAAAACTCACAAGAGCTAAAGCTAACTGAAGGCTGAAAGCTTCTCTCTGGGGAGTTTATTTCTGACTAATACAAGCTGATGGAAACACACTTTTCCTTTCACTACTAACATTCATTGATTTTGTACAATTAACTATCGCAGTCAGTTGGTACTATCAAAATACTACACACATGCTCAGAGGAGAGCTGTAAGCTCTCCTGGGAAGAAGTTTTCTACCTAATAATATACCTATAGGATCTCCAGAATTCCAATTTCTCCCTACTTATTTTTTAGGTCTTAGATGAACTTTTCTCATAGGAATGGTCTCTCTCATTTCAAGTGAATCAGAGCTACTCACTAGAGTGGTAAAGCACAAACTTCACAGGCAATGTGCACTGCTTATGACTGATGTGTGCCTGCCCTCCACTTAAACCTCAACCACGATGCAGACAAAGGTTATCTTTCCATTAGATTTGGTGGGTCCTGGATCAGACTCTGATACTCTGGCATGGCTCTAAACAATGTGAACTTGCAAGGCTGGCCTCTATGTAATTTTTCCAAGCTAAACTACATGCTGGATCACCATCTGGCAGAACGTCGTGGAGCAAAACAAGCTTAAAAGCATTCAGAACAGCAGCCAGTCCTCATCTGATGAAAGACATGAACAGACTTAAGAGGTAATAAAAGGAAAAAATAAAGATGTGGCAAAACATGTGTTGAGAACAAATGCCAGACATGAAAAAAGCTTAAATACGTTAGGATGTCTTTCATTTGCCTCCATCGTTTCTTTTATGGATCCCACTGATATTATAGTAAATTCAGTCACTGAGTAATACCATCTTATTTATTGTGGTGGAAGTAGAGAATGGACTCCGTTCTAGTTAATTTTCACTGATTGAATTCAGGCATCTAGGCTTTATTTGTACACAAGGAAGGGAATTTAAGGAATTCATACAAGTGGGGTTGTTTAACTGCTGCAGGTGTCTCTCACTGCTGCTGATAGAGGGAGCTTGTGTAACTCCAGTGTGTGTTAAAGCTAGTGCACATGAATGTCAGTGAGAAGTTACGTTGCCAAAACTGATTATCTGGAAGGAGAAAACAGCTATGGGGTAAAAAAGTCTAAGAAGACTCTGACAAACTCAGTCTACTTAAACCAGGAATGGTGCCAAAATCCATGTTATACTACAGGAACATGTATGCTAAGGTAGGTCTTCACAGCATACTACAGTGTATGCAGGGAAACTCAAGTGAAACTTGACAAGTTGAAATGCAGTTGTGCTAGTACAGTGCTCATCTAGGAGTCATTTGTGTTACATTTTAAACAAGTGCTACGCTTATGTCTGTTCTGATATCTGGCCTTACGGAGAGTCCCATTGTTACAAGTGATCATATTATCGGGGTGCTATCCACTTTCAAAACTACTAAGATTTCCTGCTAATTAACTGTGTTTTATGGAATATACTACAAAATTTAATCAAACTGCCAAAGCATATTGCATGCTAATACTAGATTGCTTACACTACACTAGATGGCACTGTCTCTCTCTCATACACATATATATTACTGGAACAATTCACAAGAAGGTCAGGGCAGACTTGCATCTGTTTCCTGTGAAATCCTACTTTTTACCCAACTCAACTGCTTTGCTTGCTCAGCCAGAAGGTCATGCTTCCTGCTGAGTTCGTACAACGGGCAAACACAGAAATATAACCGACTTCCGACAGCCATTTTTTTCCTCTCATAGCTCAAACACATTGCTTCCCAGTTTATCCTTAATTTCACCATATCACTGTGCTAGTCTGTTTGAAACAGAACTATTACACAACCACAATGATGACCATGTGTGTTTTGATCACGTGCCCCACTGGGCATGTAGCATTCGGCAAGGCATTACTTACAGGTACGCCTGGAAGGCCATCAAGTCCAGGTAAGCCTCTGTCGCCCTTGAAACCTGATTGTCCCGGAAAACCTTACCAGAGAGACAAAAATACAATTTGATTTATTATATGCTTTTACAAATAGCTCGTTGTGCGTGAATTCTTTGTGATTCTTCTCAAATTGTCTCATTCCATCCCCAGTTATACCAACATAACCTGCTAAAGTCAGTGAAGCTGTCTGGATTCACATGCCCACGTGCTATATGTGTCGGCACTCATAAACGCAGAAGCTGATGACTCATTCAACTTAGGAATGAATCCACCTTTCTATTTACACATATCATGTAATCACTCCAGTCCTGAAACTACCTAAAACCATATTCTTCTTAACAGCGACTAGAAAAACTGTGGGTATAATATCACTGTTTACATGTGGCACTTCCCTCAGCAGAAAAATAATTATTTTTTTTGGCCATGGATTTTAATGTTAGGATTGAGGACGTATGCATGGGCCACTGCCAAGGCTGGGCACACAGGGCAAAGGCTTCCCACGCTATTATTCACTTTCACAATCTTCTGTGAAAGTACCTGGGACACTGAGGGCCAAGACCCTCCACTGTGGTCAAATTCTGCTTCGTTGATAATTTTTGCTGATTGCATCAAAAATTTGTAATCAGGCCCAAAATAGAAATATTCCATCCTCCTTTCATTAGTTTCACAAACAATTTGGTTAGTTGGAGAAAAAAGTAATTAATTTTATCATATATGCCGCATTTTTAGATTTTAGCCTATGTAGTTATTTCTCAAGCAGGTAATAAGTTTTTACCTGATGGACCTGGTGGCCCTTGTGGTCCAGGAAGTCCAGGAGGTCCTACTTTATCACATAAGGCACAGGATTCACCTTTGTCACCTGAAAAAACACAAACAACAAAATTAATGAGTAACAATGAAAATATTTAAGACAACTGCAAGCAGGTGGATTCAAGGGCAAATGTCAATTTAATACACTTCATGTTGAAAGAATAAAAAGAAATGTGCTACCTCTAATTACATGCTTCAAAGAGAACTTACCAGCAAACTGATACTCAAAATTCTTTAAAATTTTTAAAGGAATAGCATGCAAATGAACTTAAGTCTCATTCTAGGGAAAATATTTAACAGAACAGCTAAAAGGGACTAGGCTGAAGAGGATCAAAAAGAAGAAAAGAAATATGCACTGAGTATAGAATAAATAAAATGATTAAACCAAAGAAAGGAGAACCTCTACAGCCACTGCAATTTTGCAGTTTTAGAAAAGCAGTGAGCAGAATGAAATTAGGACAGAACAACCATCATGTAAATGAGTGCAACTCATTTTTTTTATGTCCGTTTAGTCAATGCTGCTAAAATGCAGGGTTGACAGTCCTATTTATAGGTGTTACAATTTTAGCTTCAATTATATTGATGGCAATGATTCATAAACCATTTTCATTCCCAATTCATCTGCCCTCTCTAGTTCTTCACCTCAGGGTTCACATCTTAAATTGCCACAAACGGTTCAATTTACACGCGATGGGCCTACACCCAACCGTTTCTTTCTTCCTTTCAGCTTCAATTTCAGCCCTGGGCCACCCTTTATCACCTTCCAGCAATGTGTAGGCAAAGTGAAACATAAGTGAAGTTCGTGTCACACAACTCAACACACAACACCCCTCTTTTACTCACCAGAGACTGAAGAAACATATTCCATGTCTATGAACTCCCGACTTAACTAACTTTAAGTATGTCTTCTCTTAATCCAGCCGAACTTGCTCAGCCTCTTGATAAACCCAAGCTCCAGGTTACAGAGCATTAGGAAGCAAACACTTCGAAGTAGTATTACCTTTCTCTCCCATCTCTCCTGGAAATCCATCTCTTCCTGGAAGTCCAGGACTACCTGGTGCACCAGGCTCTCCCTGCTGGCACTGATCGATTCCATCTGCAATGGAAATGCAATAAAGAATACTGTTTAACAAGTGCAAGTGTCCATTATAGAGCTGTATTTATGAATGTCCCAGCTGAATGTATCTATGAAGAGTGATAAAAACAGCATTTCACTTTTCTATTTGATTTACTTTGAAAAATTTAACTGGGATTCTGTATGCTGACTCCATATATACTGCTTAAGAAACTCTTGAGAATTACAGAGAAAAGACATAATAAAGTTGGTAACAACTTTCACATAAAATCTTTTTATTGTAAGTTTTGGCTACAAAAGGTACTGTGGGTGAAAAATTGCTGGTTTGAGCCTGAAGAGAATGAAGAATATTGATGTTCTGAAGAAATTCATTAAGAAGAGGCTTTTTTGTAATCTGACTTTTGTTTTCAATGTTTTAGGAAACTTGTTAGGTCAAGAGCAGCTTGTTAACATCATTTAACTTCTTCCCATGGATCAAGCTTCCTGAAAACAAGGAACTTCCTACGTTAGGAACTGATATAGGTTACAAATGAGATTATTTAGCAGACTTGATAGGAGAAAACAAACTGTACTTAATCTGTTTGATGATACAGCATGGGTTCTGACCCAACACGACATGACATCATTTTGGCCAAAGTCGGCAGCCAAAACGTTAATGCGAAGTTTGGCAAACTATAGCTAAATGAAAACAAACTGCACATGGAGGAAGTTGAAGAAGTGTCTGGAGAAGGAGAAGAATTTAGCCATCACAGAAACACGTTGTATGAAAAACAGGAATTGCTCTTATTTTTAGGGCAAGGTATGATTTAGTTATTTAATTTCATCTTCTAGGTGCTGGATTTTGTACTGCTTCACTAGCAAACACAGCAACAGTTAGGCATCTTTGGTTTTGAACAAAGTATTTTTGCATTAGTAATTCAGAATAGAGACTAATGTTCCTTTCAATAGTTTTAGACTACCTAAACTACTGTAGTAGGTATATCTTTAAAAATGTTTTATCAGAATCTAATTATACATGGCTGTTTAGTGTTATCTGATGACATATTTGTCACATAATTACTAGCTTTTCATTTATCTCTATAAAGCACGTGTTGAGTCCATTCTCCTGTAAGATAATTTCATTTTACAATAAAAACTTCGGACAGACTAGTATCTCAGCCTGCAGTTCTTACACCTGTTCAAGCTGTTACACAGATTGGTACTGCAGACGTGTAAATTGTGATATTGAATGCTCTCTTTTATGCTAAGAACAGTATTAGTATCTGCTCTTCTTTTAATCAAAAATATACAAATATCTCTAGGTTGGCACATTAGGAAACCAGTAGGTATTAAGGTCAATTGTTCCTGTAAGCTAAAAAGCGGCTTGCTGCATCATGGAACAGCTTTTACTTGGTCCGTTAACAACTCAGACACATTTCTTCCACAATGCAGATGCATTCTGACTATTGCTTTTATAATCTCATTTCTTTTTTCTTTTCTTACGTGCAAGCGATGTGTGTTACTGCGTCTTCATTGGGAAAAGTCACCAAATGCTTTACCTACCTGTTACGCCTGGAGGACCTGGTGGGCCAGGCAAGCCTGGGGGACCTGGGAAACCATCTCTTCCAGGGGGTCCGGGTAAAGAGAATCCTGGAGAACCTTTTTCACCCTTTTCACCTCTCTGTCCAGGGACACCAGGTGATCCTACCCTGTCTGGAAGTGGTCGACCTTTCGACAGAGTAAAACATACATGAAAAATGTGACAACTGAAAAGACAGTAACGTTATCAACATATCAGCTTCTCTTAGGTTTCAGAGAGAAAGGCAGAAATGTTAGTGCAAAATAAAAAAGGGACTGTTTTTTTACTATTTATACAATTTATACAATATTGAGATTATATACTTACTACAGCCCCAAATAACGCACTTTGGTTAGGTCCCTAGACAAACATACTTAGTCTCTACGAAGTGCCTTTCTGAGATCTAGCTGAATCAACCTTTTCTGGGTAGTAAATAGTGGTGACACAGGACTTAATTTAGCCTTTACGCTTAGCAACTATTATGCACTTCCTTATCTTATAATAAAACAATCTTAAACACACCTAGAAAGCTACAACGTGTTTAAGAACTTCAGCAAGTATTCATCAATGCTAGCAGATTTCAGGAATGCTAAAACCTAAACTGTTTGCAGGAAAAATAAGTAAACAAAAAATAAGAGAAGCATTTAAACATCTAGGAAAAAAAAACCACCTTAAGATCTTTTAGCTACTTGTACAGTCACACAGGTCTTCAAACTTTAATGAGTTATTTCAGTTCACAGCTAATTACCAGACTTGATCACTAAACCATTGAGCCTTTCGCAACATTACAGGAAGACAGAAAAGTCACACAAATCTCAATTTCTGTCAGATAATGACAGACTAAGAACTACCATTCTTCTTGTCTTGTCACACAGAACTCTTTAGGGACTATTACGACCTGCATTACACAGTAGCTCCTCCCTAAACTGTGAAAAATTTCCTGGAAACACTCTGACCCTGGCTCACTTTAATTTCATATTTAGCTCACTATCAAGACAGAAAATGTGAGCAAAGAAGGTAACAGCAGTATCGCAGCAGAGTGTACTAGACTCGGGTTTCCACAGATGATTTGCTTAATTTTTAAAAAACAAATATAGTGGTTTAGTTAAAACACATGTACCTGTACATATACACATAATAGCAGTGTTGTCATGGATATGAAGATGTTAAGACTATGAAAAAGGCAACTTTTGCAGGCAAAAGAAATAACTTTTATTAGATCAAGTGACACAGTGGAAAAAAAAAAGCAGAAAGCCTTCAGGAACAACTTTGATCTAATAAAGGTTGTTATTTCTCCCTGTAAACCTTGTTTTATTATATTTATACAGAGCTGAAGTGAGAGCAAACCAAATTATCTATATATGAGTATACACACATAGCTATATATGCACAAAACCACACACATTTTACAGCTCTTCTTGCCCAACAGGGCTGTACTCAGTGGGCTACCTACAACAACCTGTGCACATGACTACTTCAATTTAAGTAGAAAGGTATCAGGGCTCTACACAAGCAAGGCTGGATCACACCTCAGATACGAGAAAAACGATCTACAGGAAGGGTTTTGAGGGATGAGAAAACCCACAGAGAGGCCGGTCCCTGGGTGTCCTACAAGTCAGGCAGTAACTGGCAGCAGCTAAAGAGAACATCTCTTAGGACTCTTGACCCAAGAAGGACACAGGAACAATGTGAACAAAATCAGTGGCTAGAAATTCATACCTGGAAGTCCTGGCACTCCTTGTATACCAGGGAAACCTTTGGAAGAGAAGTTTTTTATTAGACAATGAAGTCAGCAATGCTAATGTCAGTGAACTTTCAGTACATATTATTTAAGTACGTTACAAGCTAGCATGCTAAAAGGTTAAGCTAAATAATCTATACATATCTGCAAACAATACATTTAGGGAAACAGCCTTGGTGTGTGCCACCTTCAGTTTTCTTTCATCAAGAGAGTAAGGTCTGTAATGTGGTAATAGGGAAAGGAAATGTTTGGTTTTCTCTGCTTATTGGAGAATTTTGTAATATGTGCAAGTCAATTTTAAGATTAAGATTTACCTACTGACTTTTTTTAAGGAGTTTCAAGATTCTCTGCATTATTATCCTCTTTATGCTTGTGTTGATTTCCATCTTTCTTAAATAATCTCACCAGATTATTAAACTGACACAAAACCAGATCCTAGTTTATCCTTTTCCCATCTATAACCAGTGAGAAGAAACATCCTACAAACTACAACAAAAAGTAATACCTTGCCCTGAAAACAATTAAGCAAATCACTGGAACACTTCACTGTCATACAGAGCTTCTGAGCTCACAAACAGTGCAATTTTTATTTCCGTTAACAAGAAAACTAAAAGCATAACTCAATCAAAAAGACAAGACAAAATACATACCTTTTTCACCTTTTTGACCTTTCAGTCCAGGCAAACCTGAAACTCCAGGCTCTCCTTTTTCACCAAAGGTATCTACTGGTCCAGCATCTATAACCTGAATCACAGGACAAAGACTAGGACGTGAGAAACATGCAACGGTTCCCCTGCTTGTACTTCCCGCATCCTGACCTGATGGTGCAAAGGCCGTTTTGTTTTGCAACAACATTTCTGAGCAGTTTTGGTTATCCTTGCAATTTCAGCGGTATGTAACTGCTGTAACAGGGTTGCAGCTGCTGAGCAATTGTCAGAGACAATAAATACTTCCGATTCTACTAAAATGCCTTTACATCAGTAGTAGGATTAAGTGGAGCGCTTTATAGCACCTTTCTGAACAAGAATGATGCCAAGAAACCTCAGCAAGGTCTAAGCACTGGTCCATTAGGTTTGCGTTAGCTTTAATTTTTAAAATATTCTGTTCTGCCAATTTCTGCTAATGTTGATCGGAGCTCTACATATAGGAGACTGACGTTTACAATAAAACACTCAGGATGACTGATTAGAATGAGATCAGAACATCCACAGTCCCTCTTTTTTCCCCCCACTGTTTGAACACTGAATTTCACAAAATTCATATTTTCATTTAAAATTTTAAAAACAAGAATTTATTTTACTTACTCTTCCTGGAGGTCCTGGAAAACCTCGTTCACCTTTGTCACCCTAAATTGACATAAAATTTACACTTAAAATCCAGATCAGATTTTCTTCCCCACAAAATAGGATTTCCTTAGCATTTTCCTTTGATACAGATTCACACAACTTCTAAATGAGAAGTACCTGAACTATTATAATAAGCATTAAGTATTTAAGTCTGTAGGTCTGTACAGCTTTACATTATGTAAACAGAGTTTGAAATTTTCAGCAAAGTACATTTGTACATACGCTGGCTAGGCAAAGAGCTTGTGAAAATAACACCTGCACTGACCAATTCATATGAGAAAACTAAACCAAGGAAACCAAAGTTACTTTAACTTTCACTTTTCCTAGTCTCTGAATGACAACATTACATCTTAGTAACATTCAATTAATATTACTTTATGTGCAACCATTGCACACATCTATGAACACACCATACAAGCTCTTAACTCCTCATTCTCTTTGATGAAAGGCAAAGGCTGCTACTACGCACCTTTGTTCCAGGTTCCCCAGGTCGTCCTGGAATCCCAAACCCACCAGGCAAACCCTGTATGCAGAAGACAGCAAAACCAGAAAAGACACATATAGCTGCATCTTAGTCCTGGCAGCATCAAAGTTTTAAATTTTCAAGCCAGACACTAATTCACCAAAAGTAACAACTTTACGTAAGCAATTCAGAAGGCTAGAAAATTTCAGCCATTTGCAATACACAAACACTTCTTTGCTCTGAATTTATGAAACAGTACTGGAAATTCAGTAAAATACATACGGGGTCTCCTTTTGGTCCTGGTTCACCATCTTTTCCAGGCTTTCCCTGTAAAACACCAAGTTCCACTCTGCTTAAGCAGACAGACACGCATGTGCAAATTCTAAATACAGTGGCTGAAATACTAGAACAAAACAATCACTATTGTAATGCGTTAATTGAAGCGTGCTAACAAAGCTGACAGTTCAGAGGGTACAAAACAAACAAACTGTGACTACCTATCACTTACGTTACTCAACCTCCTATATGTCACAGAATTAAACAAAATCCTGCAAATCTGTTCCCAGATCCAGGAATAACACATGGATTTCCCAGTCAAGGAGGTTTCAAGACAAAATGTATCAACAGCACAGGAAACTGGAAGCAGACCCAGAAACTCTTCCCTTCATAGCAATCCCTTTCTATGTGTATGTACTCTCAGCCCCACAAAACTATTCAGAGACATTTGGTGTTTCAGTTTCAGCAGAAGGCTTGGAGAGTAGCCCCGTATCAGATTTCCTGGTAATCTACCTGTTAAAAAAAACCTTCCTCTAAATTGAAAGCTATAATTTCAAATTACAAGGTGGACGATAACCTAGAATTCAAGACTCCTTCCTCCAGAGTAAAATGATTCATTATTAGACCACAGTGTTACCAGCCTACAGAGGGGATTCCCCTGAGGGAATCAACAGGTACGTGATAAGTGACCTAGGTGGATTAACCTACTTTTCAGCATTCCCTTCCTCCTCCTCTGGCCTACAAAGAGACTGACACCTAGGCTTGTAGCCTAATCCACTGGAGGGTGGCTTTCAGAGGGTGTCACAGTGCTTAGATTGTATGCATATCATATGCAACATGAATATGTTCCATAAATCCATGAAAATTTATATATTTAATACACAAAGTAACAGTGCATGCAATTCGGTCTAAAAAATAATCCTAGCAGTTTAGGTAAAAATATTCCATTTAAGCCGGTGCAACCGAATGATAAAAATGATACAACAAACGTGAACAGGCCACCACCAGCAAAGTGTGCAGCCACGATACCTTACAAAGAAGGGCTACAAGTAATCTTTAACTAGTAATAAAAAATACCATCTGTAAAGTCATGAGAGTCTTCTAATGTACACTGTGATTGGAATTAATCCCATGTTTCATTCCACGAAACCAGAATATCAGATCTTAATATCTGTTCATCTTTCAAGCCTTATCTTCATTTCAGAAGTAGCTATAATTTCCTTGAACAGCAACAACTATATATAAAATATCTTAGAAACTTTATTCGGTGAACACGTAAAAACCACGTTTTTGCTACCAGCTCACCTGTGAAAGATACAGCATGAATAATGCAGAAGTTGTATGGATGAGACTATGATACAGGTTAGACTAGGCAAATATAACAGACCTTATGGCCTGAAACGTTTACATTCAGACTAGAAGCCAGCAAGCAAATGTATCTCAGTCATCTAAATCTTTTGTTCCATTCTTCTTCTTTGTAAGAAATTGTACCTTTAGGCTGGAGATTGCATGTAAGAGCATCTGAAATACATTCAACACGTTGCATTTTGCTAAAGTCATTCCTAGAGAGTGATTTGCCTTGCTTTGCTTTTCCTTCTGTTCCGAAATAACTTAATCTTGCTTCAGTTGGGATCAAAGTGAGTCTTACCTTTGCCTTCAGAACTGCAAGCTATTGTTAGGTCTCTTTAGTAACCTGAGAACGTTACATACTACATGTAACATGACTTCTACGCCTGTCCTACAGCAAAACTTGTTTCTTTAAAATATGCCACCAAGTTTGCTGTTTCTGTAACGGTTATCAAGTTTAACTAGTTTATAGAAACAATACAAACGGCATAATTGTGGTATTGATAAAGTTAAGCATACTTACACGTGGACCAGGCTTCCCAGGTTCACCTTTGTCTCCTTTGAAACCTGAGCCTGGCAATCCCTGGAAAGTAAATACACACCAGATTAAAAATACTGCTAAATTCTAAAGTAAATTTGTTTTTATCAGATAGCTATAAAGGTATTCATGGCCACTATTAGATTCTTCACAATAATTTTTATAGAAAGAAAAATTAAAAAAATCTACACAATACTCACTGGGACTCCCTGTTCACCCTTTTCACCTGGATCACCCTAGGAATAAATAAAAAAAAAAAAAGTAGATTACTAAGCAAAATCTTAACCATTATTGATTTAAGCCATAAATAATTTAACTCTTCATGTCAGCAAAAGTATGCTCAACCCTGTTCTCCACATCAAGAACAATGCCTAATATCACAATGTGCAAGTAGTCAGACAAAAACGCCAATCCTTTACGCTAGTTTATTATATTAGTATATATTTGCTTACACTGCTTAATTTAATAATTGAAAAATTTATTAGCACTCAAGATTCCATGAATGTGATTCTGTATACGAAAAGTCCAGCATAAGTTACTTAATTCAAATTTTTAGAATTTTTGGTGTTTACAGGACCTTCCTCAGAAAGTCCTCTGTTCTATGCATTACTTATGTAATTGTGCATTTATCATGTATCGTATATTTTTCAGAGAAACTTCTAGAAAAACAAAATTCATTCATGAAGTAAAACAGGGAGAAAATTTTGAAAAGTTAACTGTAGGTGACCTAATATTTTCTTTTTCCTGTTCCACTTCTGTTTGCTAATTCCTATTGATCATATTTTAATGACGAGTACAACAAGATTAATTAATTAAGGTCTCACCTTTTCTCCTCTTATGATTTCAGTCCCTTTTTCTTTCATATGTGGTGCTGGTCCTGGGGGGCCTGGGGGACCCCTTACCCCTTGTTCTCCCTGTCAACAGCAAATCCAGGATAGTCCATTGAAAACAGTGCTGACACTGAGAACAACCATTACTAAGAGCAATAACTTTGAAGAGAACAACCACTTATTTTTAAAAATATAGCTGCTTTTTTAAATTTTAATTCTTATTTCAACAAAATCAGAGAAAGGGCTACATTCACACTTATAGGAGACAGAACTCTATAACAGGTGACAGACAGGAACTGCCCTGAAGAAAGATTTCTGAATCTCCTTTTAGGGTGAAGATTGATTAATACTAAATATCAGGAATTTTTTCAGATCAATTGTTGTAATAGTATACAAGTTTTTCAGTGCCTCCTTTAGGAGGAAAGAGGTCAGGTGCAGAAATTCAATGCCTATAGGAAAATATTGGTCAAAGCTTATAGTGTTCCATCAGCTTTACAACTGTCTGTAAATGCAAACTTGAAGATGGTAACTGCGGACAATACTTTTTTAGTATATATGTGTCCACAGAAGGGTCAGAACCTCCTCTCCTTCTCTAATGTGAAAGCACTATCTTTTACAGTAAAAACACCTCCAGAAAGGTTTGATACATTTCTGCTAAGCAGTAATGCAGAGCAAAACCACTCATTTTTTGTTAAAGACAAACCTGAAGAGTCTAGAAAGTCTCCACAAACTTCTGTATGTGGAGATTTTCTGAACTCCTCAGGTTCTAATCAGGTTCTAATCTTCACATACTTCTGTATGTGGAGACCAACACTTTCTGAGAAATTTTACGACAAGTTAATTCCAACAACATGTCACATCACAAAAAATTCTATCCATTAGGAATAGTGTGGCTCAAAATACATAAATAAGGCAGTGGATAAAAGAATTCCACCTAAGTAACATGATTTACTTCTACTCCTAAAGGTCTCTGTCAAAGACGCTAATGAGAAGCTTCTTGACAAGGGCTCAGATAGGCTATCGATGTACCAAATAACCCATTACTGCCTGGATTCTGTCGCTCTTGAAAATACAACACAAGGCACTTCAGCCTGGCCCTTTCAGTAGGAGAGGTAACAGATTAAAACTAAAAGGTTTTACGCCCCATTTGATGCTGGTTAAGAGAATAAATGGGATCCTGGAGCACATCTTTTGGTTTAGTTTCATTCAAGAGTAAACCAGTCTGTGTGCTCTGAAAAGTGGTCCTGGTTGAGTCAAAACACGGTAAAAAGGCACAACTGAAAGATGTGCACCCAAAGTCTACAGTACTAAACCAAACTAAGGCAGACAGGCCCTCAAGGGTCCTACTACAACTAATTCTGGTAATTCTCAAAGGCACATTAAATCTCATCCCTCAAAACTGTAAATCAACTTAAAATAAATGTCATGATGAGTCCTAATACACAGAGTAAATGCTTCCAGATCCACCTATTGCAAACTAAAGTAGTTGGTATCAGTCACAGCTGGAAAACAGCGTAACAACCTAAATTAATGTCAGCTATAACATCATCATGAACAAAGGCTGTTCATGACTTTTGCTCATTTAGGTGTAAGTTACAGATTTACTCCAGTCTTTCAAAAGTTACAATGATTATTTTAATCACTGACTGATTCCAACAGTTTGTTCATTTAAAACAAAATATCACGACTATTTCTGAGAGTTGCTAGATGTTTTCAAGAAACTTACCTTTTCACCTTTGGGACCTTGAAAGCCCAAGCCCATGTAGCCCTGAAAACATAAATTACACACACTTAGTCAATTTTTATCAGCAGCGTATATATGTGTACATATACACATATGATGGTATTTTCATACACAACAAAAGCTAAGAAATTATATAAAAGACAGAATATGTGAAACAAATAATTATGTCCTGATCCTCCCGCTGTTTTTTGTCACAGCAATTCATGAAAAAAAAAATAGATCAAATGAAAATTTTCAGATAATTTTATTGTTGGTATGGGGTTTTTTTCAACATCTTAGTGAAAATTTTAAGTTTTAGATGAATTCAAATGTTGTAATCACTACTGACTTGATCAAGTGACACAATAAATCTTGACATATTTGAAAAGAAACCAAAAAATGTATTAAAAATTTCTCATTATGATGCTTACTAAGACATAGAAATAGATCCCAAAGCATAAAACACTCACTCCTTTAGGACCACCAGTTTCCAGATTTTTGGGGACTTGGTGTGCCAAATAAATAAACAAATAGACTTAATATTTATAACAAAAAGTTTTACCTTCTCGCCTGGGAGTCCTGGTGGCCCTGGGGGACCCTGCAAGAGAGTACATTTTAGCATATGTGTGTCTACAGTACACTAGGTGGAATACTGCCTTATTCATAAAGACAGCAAAAATTCAAATCTTTCCATTAAACCAAGATGTGAAGTCTTTTTCTGCTACTGTGTGTAACTCACAACTTAGAATTAATAATAAAATCAAACAGAATCTGTCTAAGATATCACACTTTGTTTTGCAGTTAAGAGTGTTGGACCTAATTAGCATCTAGACAAGAGACAATAAAAGAAATCTATGGTACTGCACTGTAAAATAACTTTACTGTTGACTCTTTTTTTCCGTTTTGCATGCTCAGTATTAGTCCTCACCTTTCTTTCTTTAAAATTGCTATTTTCCATATCAGCAAGGGTAAATGCCGACTAAACGGTACTACCATTTTCCTTTACTCCACTCTGAGTTTTCTTCAGAAGGGTAAGAAATCTCACACAGATCACTTTAAAAGCCAGAAACACTGGCTGGACTTCTATCAGATGACAATAACCAATCCTTGCTAGCGTTACCTGTATCCAGTACAGGAAAAGAAGACATTAAGCATCTTTTAGACCTGTCAAAATGTGAAAGAGCTGAAATGCCTTCAGCATTTGGCAATTAGCATAATCATAGACAGCTGATATCCTGCTTACCACAGTATTACGTACAGTGGCTGCCCATAAGCACAACCTCAACTAACATTTTGATTTAGATCTGGCTGCTAGGTTAATTCTTTATAAATTAAGTGTGGAAGAGGGGAAAGAAGGAGTAACTACTATACCCTTCCCCCACAAAAATACCGTCCAAGGCTGCAAGAATGGAAAATGACTGTACGTGTAGCTACTGTTGAAAACCTATGTTATCTAGTCATTCCTGTCATGGTAGAGTCCAGGAGGCTAAACATGAAGCCTGGAACCACAGGTTATCTTTCCCAAATCCCAGCAAACACCAGCTACATACATCTTGTAGAACTCTCCTATAATGGAGCTCTACAAGTCAAGTGCAAACCACCACGAGAGGAAAACTTACTGGCTCTCCTGGAGGCCCTTGTGGCCCCATTGTTCCCTGAAACCCTGGTGCTCCAGGTGGACCCTGTGAAAAATTAAAATGGCATAGTTAAAAAGCGATATTTATTTGGTCATTTCATGAGACTGATGTACTTTTAACTAAAGTTCACAGCTATTCAAATATCATTTAGACTTACAGGTAGTCCAGGTTGGCCAGGAAAACCTTTATCACCTTTTAGCAAACTAGGAGGTAAAAGACCAATCACTTCACCTGGATCTCCCTATAATAAGAAAAAAAAAATACTTAAACATCCATTCACATTCATTCAAAAACACCACTGTTGAGACAAGAGGACAGTTAGAGCTATGCAAAGTTCAAAACCATTTGGAAAACTGACTTTAAAAAAACACCTGACTTTATTTATTCAGCTGAAATGTAGCAAGAGATACTAAAAGTTAAGACCTTAATTGCTAAATGTCCTATAAAGCCACCCGAAGAGATTCCAGTACCAAAACTTCCTTCATACCCTAATTTCCTATACTGTAACGGGTAATTAGAAAGATCTTCCTACCAAGTCTATCACTACTACAGGGTCACGAAAAAACTGGATCATCTGACCTAGCTACTGAAGGAAGTGGTGACCTCACAATCTTTTTTTCCACGCTGAGATCTTCTGTCTTACACCTAATTTTGACAAGACAGTCACTTATGCCACTATTTTTCTTCAAAAAAAGAAACCAGTTTTTCTTATTTTAGAAAAATCTTCTGATTGTTATCCACTTCTTTGTGTCTCTTGTTTTAATAGGAAAAGATCCATTTTTTCCCGTGGTTTTGTACAAATTTGCAGTATCGTAAGTGATTTTATTTCAGTTGTGTACCTATGCATACATGCCTAGGGAAGAAACATTCGAGTACTTCAGAGAAAAGGGCATTTAACAACTTCAGGTAGTCATGTCATTACAAATCTGAGATTATATTTAGACTTATATTTAGCTTACAGTTCCAAATTACATCTGTTCATTTAAATAGCAAATGCTCTCTGTTGACATTTAATAGTTCATTCTCCAGTTCACAAAATGTACTCAGATACCTAGTTAGTTTAATTTTTTTCTTTCTGAAAACTATGTAGCATGTGTTGGATCCTACTCATATTGCAGGCTATGTGATCTTAGAAATGAAATGTCAGTATCAAAACAAATGTCTCAACCATAAAACCTCTCAAAATCTTTATACATAACTGGGTGGCCACCATACTGTTTATACACAATTAGTAATATGTACTACTTTTTTCCATTGTAATCCATGTAATACTTACAGTTTTAAGGTCGGCACGGAACAACACATATGTTCAATTGTTATTAAATGGAGGTCGCCCCCCTGTCTTTATTTAGTGGGACTGAAGAACAGGAGTGCAAAGTGAAACACGGTGGTACAGTTTTTCAGTTCTTAAGTAAGGACTGCTAGTCTTTGAAGGTGTAGAGCTCACCCTAATTCTTACTGTTAGAAGCAGGATATGAACACACTTAGAGTAAAATGTACCTTCATTCCAGGAGGTCCTGGGGGTCCCTGTGAAAAAAGACATATTTGATGTTATCATCCCTCAGTATTATATATTTTACATCTTACATTCTGGATCATTTCATACAGTTAAATTTGCATTTCAAAAATCAGGATTGAAACAAGTGAATCAAGAATGAAGGAATTTACTTACTATGCTCCCAGTCAGTCCTGGTAAACCTGGGGGACCTACTGGACCTCTTTCACCCTAAGGAGAGATGATAAATTGGTTTTGGTTTGGGAACATATGTTTGAGGGATGGTTTTTTTCAACACAGAGATGCTGTTATAAATATATTTAAATGTCACCTTTGTGCCATTACATCCTGGAATGCCAGGTGGACCAGGAGGGCCATCTTGTCCAGGAATGCCCTACATGAAAAGAAAGCAAAGAAATTAGCAATTTTAACAATAATCCAGATCAGATGCCACAACTAAAATTTTCACATTCATTGTAAAAATGCATATATTTCACACTTACAGGAAGGCCTGGGTTTCCTGGAAAGCCTGATACTCCTGGGGGGCCCTGCAATCAACAAAAAAATAAACTGAAATGAAATATCCACAAAACAGCAACAACAAGCTGCAGCCCAAGTCACATCTTCAGTAGTGACAGTCAAACAAGTAACAATATATTTTAAACTTCCTTGACAAAATAGCTGTCATCTTTAGAATCTCTTAAACACGGGACCTTAGTAATTGAGACCTGAAAGCAAGTTTTTATGTTTCTTTACTGTTTTAAGCAGCAATATGGATTTCCTTCAACAGGAACTGGACCAGAGCCCTAAGTACAGGCAAAAAGGAATGTAGAGGTGCTGTCTTCTCATATTCATTGTTCCCAAAATGAAATTTACTATAGGCACCTCTTTATAACAGAAGAGGATGTTAACACAATGTAAAGTTGCTTCTCTGTCTTTCATACTCCACATCAGTATCAATTCATTCTAATTATTCAGAAATGTATTGGGTTGAGATAACCCTTTTTGAACAGTTTTTCAATGTAATGAAGCAGGAGTTTGATCTAGCACATCATTTTCATCCTATCCACTTATTTATTCATGCAGTATTTCCTAACAGATGTATTATGAAGCAGAAAAGTTGTATGAGAATCTTGTGCTCAGATACTACGTTTGCATCTTCTAGAACTTTATAATTGTTAAAATACAGTCTATTGCACTGTAGCACACAAAAAGATTTGCCAGGAGATGCCAATTTACATCAACACTCAGGGTACCCCACGGTGTTATGAACATCAGGGTCCGAAATAAGGATTTCTTGTTCTAGCAGAATATCCCCTCTGTAATCGTTCAGACACTGCAGTTGATTCAGTAAATTCTATGTGCTGCAACAACTGCAGGCAAATGGAGAACAGAACTGAGACAGCATTTTGAAAATCTGTGGACAAGAGGGTAGAGCTGAAAATGTATACACCATTACCGGTCAAGTAATTTGGATCCTCTTTCATTATTACATTAGAAATCATGAAAACGCTCAGAATGAAGTTGGCACCTCACAGATCCCCAAAAGACATGGCCCTAGCTCAATCAGTGTGCTAAAATATGTGCTATTTAACTGCCACGTTAAACAGAAATGATAACAGCAAAGTTAGAGGAATATTCAGAGCCCCTTCAAGCGAAGTCAAAATATCTTTGTCCCTGGCTTTAATTCAGCTCTGCACCTTGTGCACATTTTCAACACGTATGTGCTCATGCGTGTGTCAGTTTTCCCGCTGGAGTGCTTCAGGGAGGTTAGATGGCAAACATAAGGAAGAATTTTGCATGAGATAATAAGGTTGGTTCATATTAAAGCTGGAAGAAACTTTCTTGGTACGTCGGGAGGATATCAAACACATTAAAACCAGTGCTGTTGATGCAATGGTAAGTATCAGGTGAAAATGCAAATGGACAAAGGCACTGACTGCCCAATGTAGAAAGAACTTCAAAGGTGAAAGCAAGAATTTCAAAATTATTATGCAGCACAAGGGGGATGTCACTGTTTAACTCAAAGAAGAGACTAAACCCATCTTGCACCTGAAGGCAGCCATGGAGAGTTAGAGACATACAAATCCACAGACATCAGAATTGCAAAACAATGTTAGGACTCACTCTTGTTCCCTTTGTTCCTGGCAGTCCTGGTTCTCCAGTATCACCCTGCAAAGGAAAAGAGAGAGCTTTTGTCATTCCTAGGGACAACAATTTAGGGAAATGTGCCTGTTTTAAACACTGAAGCTTAAGTTCTCACCTTAAGCCCTGGTGGCCCAGGGTGACCTTCAGGTCCTTGCATTCCAGGAAACCCAATCACACCCTGTAGTCCCGGCAAGCCTCTTTCTCCCTGTGGAAGAAGAGAACTCATTAGCAACTAAGCAACAGAAATAGCTTCTTCAAGCAACCCACATATCTCCTGTTTCTGCACCCAAGAAACCTGTCAGGTGGTAAGAAGATACATGTGGCAGCAAACATTTCATGTTGGTATTTGAAAGAAGGATTATTACAAACAATATTCTGGTTCAGTACAGGTTGTCAGAGGCTGAGTGGGGTATAATAGAACTCTTCAAGCGTCAGTGTAACCTTTTCTTTGTCTCCCTGGGTAGCATCGTTCATAGCATGTCTATACTCTGGGATCAGTAAGGCTGCTTTCCCTCTAATAAGACCTATTCGCATTCCAAAATACCGCTAAATCCTGGCAGAAAATCTAACACCCCAAATCAGCAATTAAATTCCTGAAAATGCAAATATCACTGTTCAGTCACTACTGTATGAACAGCCAACACCACTCCTCTATTTCACACAATGTGCAAACAAGAAGAAAACAAGACTGTTTTGATACCCATGGAGAAATACAAGTTGTGCAACAAGATTAAAACTTTCTGCACGTAGGAGTTCTGCCTCTCTGAGGTTTTCAGCACACTTTGAACCACTGCACCCTGCAGAACAGAGAAACAGTCTTTCCGCCATTCTTAAAGGAAAGATAAAACTGAGGTTTACAGATCGGATTTTCACTTAGCCTAAGGCTCCCTTAAGACTGTTCAGGCACTGTAAAAGGGCCTTAATGTGCCGGTAAATCACACACTAAGGTAATGACCACTTCAGCTTTCCAAGGAGGTTACCTCACATCTTGAAATAAATAAAATCTTGGGCTTCCATGGCAACTACAGTCAACTCTCTCCCTGCTGTCTTCAGTCTCCCAGGCTGCCCTGCCTGGGGGGTAACACATAGCTGCAGGAGCAGAGCCTAGACTACGTCAAGTCACTTCGAGCTAAGATACATCCAGGTTTCCCTGGAAACATTTTATTTTACTGACTTGAACTGTTAGGCCAACAAGAAAAATAACTGGCTATTTGTCCAGGACTTCTGGATATCCAGTCAAGCTACCAGACATCCAGGGCCTGGAAAGCGTAACTCCTGAGCATGCAGAGGGCTGTAGCGTCCCAAATACTGCAGACTCATGGTTTCTTATACCGAAACTGAGGTCATCCTTTTGCCTGTGATTTGCCAGAGGGAAGTAAGGAAATATAAAGGTGACTGTGCATGTGAGAGCTGCCGGATTCCTCTCTGCATGTAATTGGCCACCTTGGCCACTTATTCTATCAGGGGAGCATGGACTTTCACATTGTTTACACCCCTTCCTCTATTCTGCCTTCCCATTTGACTTTACTGCAAAGTAAGTTTAGGGTAAGTAGTCCAAAGTAAGTAGTGGGTACGTAGCCCAAACTTGTGCAATCTCAGACTACACAGTTAGTGCGACCTTACTCCTCCATGCCATCCATGGTAACACAGAGAAGTTAAGACAACCCATTCCCCCACAACCCAGTAACAGACCTAGGAATGTCTCTTGGGTTCCAGCCCCTTTCTTTAGTCCAGATATCAGATGGCCCCTTTGTACAACAGTCCTAGAAAAACTAGTGCGCCAAAACTAGTAAGCACCTCAGTGCTAACGAACAAAGGTCTTTCTTCAACACTCCTGCTCCAGTTAGTACCAACTTCCAACATGAGATATTATTTTGGTATCAGTGAAACAACATGAAATTACAGTAAAATTCTATCATCCTCAAAGTATCAACAGAGTACAGAAACTCTACCATCCAGAAGCTGTAAAGTCATGTGAATAGAGAGCTCCATGTGTCCTAACGTCACCTGGGTAGATGAGCTTGCAGATGTCACTGGGGTAGGAACTGCTGCTTTCTCACCCAAAGTGACTTTTTGGAACTTCCCGTTCAGATGAAGCTATTGCTTACTGTGCTGTGCGGCACAGACATAAGCGTGTTCTGAAGATGTCTTGCATTGCAAGGAAATATTTGAGCAGCATCCCTGCTTGCCTGCCCAGTTCCTTTCTTCATTCAATGTTCCAGCCAAACAGCTTAACAGCTAGTGTTTGCACTACATTTATGCTGCAACTCATTAAGCATCCACGCTACATAAATTGGCAAGCACCAGATCACCGCTGCTACCCCACTTATTTTTCGCTCAGCACTCAGATTTCTTGCTGTGATGCGTGAAGAGCATGAGACTCTGACTGCAAAGGCGATGTAGTGTTCAAGTTCCAATATTCACAGCTGCAAAATCTTGGCAAGTAATATTGAAAGAGCTTCTGCTTCTTACAAATCAATTCATGAGGCTCAAAAATTAAAACAGATGTAAGTAAGTCATCTGTGCCTCTGCTGATTCAATGCAAACTGTCAGAAAGCACAAAGGAGAATTCATTACTCAGCTCACAAAAATGAATATTCCACCACTCAGCTGCTGAAAATGTGGAGGTGCTATGTAAAAAGACAGTAAGTGCTCGTCGTTGTCGCACTCATTCAATAAACAAGGTGCCTGGGTTAGCCCAGCTTTTGTGAAATGCATCCAAATGCCTTTGCATTAAATAGTTCAAATTAAAAGGTCTTCTAAAGGTCTTAAATGGTCTTCTAAACAGAAGCGAACCTGTTAAGAGTATAACTGCATGGGCTGATATTTTTTCTTGAACCTACCTTTCCATATTAGCCATGAAATGCTCGTTATGCTTGGAACAACTACAGATTGCTAAGCAAGAGAGTCACATGAAGTAAGTAGTTTCAGAAGACTCAGCTTTAATAAATTAAGTGTTGAGGGGGAGGAAATAATCATCACCCCATTATAAATTATTTCCCCTAGTATTTTATCTAGGGACTCCTGGACTGCGAGATTTTAGACTTCAGAGACTGGTAACATGGTCATAAATCGACTCTTTCCAGAAGCGCAGGCTCACAGGGTGTTTGGGCCCGTACGAATATGATGTTTTCAGGCTCTCCAGAGACTCAGGCACGTGGTGAATAACGATGTGCAGATATTCCCCAAATCATCTGAAAGATGCTTCTTTTGCCTCTGCCAGTGATCACCCTGCAGCTGAGATGGTAGGACCAACACACTGCCCTTCAACTAAAAAGGCATAAAACTCAGTCGTAAGGCGAGATGTCAAAACGCAGCTGAGGTGGCACAGTGAAGGTCCTTTTTAAAGGGATTGTGGATTTCTTTACACCAGCTGGTATGATTCCTTCAGCGTCCACCGCAACAGCTCAGTCCACTAAATTTACTCACTTTTCTTAGTGAGCAAACTCACTCTGCCCTCAGTGAGCCAAGGAGCCCACCAGGTGGCCAGGCAACTGCCAAAACCGGTGTGAGAAGGACGTAGCAATGCAGGACACAGGGCGGAAAGGCAGCAAAAGCAGCTTCTCATGCCAGCGCAGTGGGGTTTGCTGGAGTTCTTCCACCAATGCTCCTCAGCTGTGCGTTCGCTGCAAGAGGATCTGAGCTGAGATCTAACAAATGCTCGGCCTTGCTGGAGAAGCCATCTTCAGACCTGTGTTGCTGCCAGTTCCAATGCTGTTACAAGTTCAGCCTTTCTCTCTCAGGAATGCACACGCTCCCATGCTTCCCTCTTCCCAAAAACTAATGCTCCTTGAACTGAAACACAATTGAGGGGATGTGTGGCAAAGAAATCCAACTGCTTTACGATGAAAACTGAGGATGCAGTTTCCAAAAAGAGAGAAATACGGCCTGTCAATTCAGCATTCTTGTCTTATTTTTCATTTATCTTCAGCCTGATTTCAGAAACAGTCTCAAACACTGCTTTTGAAAGGGGTCTTGGTGCAGCTGTTAACAAGAAAACCCATCACCCAAAACATTCATCATGCCTTGATGCACCACTGTGACCTTGTAAAAGCTACTGCCATGCACCACAGCCTTGCAGTGCCCTAGATATTTTCTACCCAGACTAACTCAAGCCAGATGAGAGGTGAATGCAGGGTCTGTATTTGTTCCTCCAGCTGAGGTAACCGTGAGCACTTCAGTGAACTGGCTTTTGAGGTCTCAGACCAGTAACTACACTGCACAGTGGGCAACGTTATTGTGCGATCTGAGTAGCACTCTCAAGCCACTGTGTTTTTCTCCACACTCTTTTAAGCATGTGCTACAGAATTGTAATTGGCTCAGTGTTACGTTAGTGAAGAAACGGAGGTAGGGAATATCCAATTCTTTATTAAAAGAGTATTTTTAACCACCAGAGGGAGCACTGGCCCTGAATATCCTTCAGGATTACAATAAAAACGTACAATAAATATCATCTGTTTGTCCTCAGCTGCACTTACCATTTTCAGTATTTTATTGAAAGTGTGAAGTAGATATCAGTCAAACAGAATTATTGCTATATGCTCACGGGGCAAGTGTCCTCAGATGCACTAAGGATACTTAACATTACAAAATTCCCACCACGCAGCCTTCAGTGCTAGAATCCATCTGTGCTATAGCTATACAATTCCGGAGCCACACGAGAATGAGTAATTAATTACACAAACATAACTGTGAAGACATGCAAAGAATCTGTGTAGGAGCTCTATAAAGCTCTTGGCTCACTCAGAAGTTTTGTGGCTGAGCCCCTGACAGTATGCTGAATGGAAGAGGGGAGTTAGGGGAGAAGGGAGGGGGGAAAGTCAGCAAAATCTGGATTCTCGCACTGCCAAGAAGCATCTGAGAAAGCTCACTCACGTGGAAACAAGAGCCCAGCATTCTGGCAGGACTAACAGAAGGAGCAGCCATGATCGTTTTACATCACCTGCACAGCTCCGCGGTCAGGCTGGATGAGTCCCCTGCACAACTTCAAGCCTTTGGTCCCGCAGTTAAATCAGCTCTGAGGCTGCTCTTCGAGGTGGCAACACTGAGAAGCAGCCACTTAGAGTGCAAAAGCCTGTGCCATGCAGGTGCGTATATAAAGGGGCAGAAGCTGCACTCTGATCACCAAACTACGGCATCTCGCTCAGCTCTGCCTTTTAATTACCTTGAAAGGATTACTCTTCCCATTATGAAAGTATCTGTTCCTGAGTCTCATGAATTTACAACACTGGGGAACTTCCATAGTTGATCCCAAACTTCCAATAGTGAAACTATCAGTATAAACACTTAATTAGAGAGCTGTTCAGGTTTACGGTTCGGGGACTAAGTCTGTGTCTCTGCCTCCTAAATATGAAAGAATGCTTAGACTGAAAGCATATTTCAGTGTCGCCTTGTGGCTGCACAGAGCATTCCTCAGGAAGCTGCTAAGTGCTTCCCAGGAGTATAAAAATAGAAATAACAATCTTTGATCATCCTTTTTTTCTGCATATCAGTATGTATGTGCTTAGCTGGTGTGCAAGTAAGTGGGTGGATACATAGTGTGTCTGAATTTGATTTAGAAGTTGAGTAAGAAGTAACATAAGCTGACAGAAGTAAAATTAACATTCAAAAGTCAGTTACAGCTACAGATTCGTGATTAGTGTCAAGCAACTGGTTGCCAATTGGCAGTGTACAATTTAATTTAAACTGGTTGTAAGTAATGCCCTGTCTGTAAATAATTTACCAACCCTCCTTTATGTATCTCCTCTTCCTGTTCACATTGGCTGTTCCTCACTTTCCGACTGCTGTACTCAGTTTTTTTCAACTGAAGTGCCCAAATTTCACTTTTTAAGATGTCTCCACATACTCTCTTTTAAGGTCTTAATGTTTCCTTACATTTCTGAGTCTATGGCCAATGTACTTTTGTGTGATATTTTATTCCAATGTATATAAATGGTACAGATCCAGAAGTAGGCAGGATGATGATGAGGAACACATTTGTACTTACAGCAGACTATTATTTGGAAGATTTGCTTGTTTTGCCTCCATTAAGAAAACAGGGGGAAAAAGTGACTGAAGTTTAGTGGGGTACGTACACCTTCCAGTCATTCACAAAAAATAACATGGAAGACCCCAGTTGAAGTTGAAACATTTTGCAAGCCAGGAGTACTCTACCTCAAAGCATGATTGAGGGCATGGTATATGAATGTTAAGACAAGACTAACTGAGAGCAAAAGCCAACAAACAGCATGTGAACAAAAGCCAACAAACAGCATGTGAACAGCCTGCACAAAGATTAGCACCAAGGTGTGTGGCTCGTCATCTTTATGCTTAAACTTTTTATTTAAAAAAAAACCAAACACAAAGCCTACAGAGCTCATGACGTTGGAGGAAGTCACAGAAACTTTTTACCAAAGGTGTGCATGGTCTAATTGCAAATTATTTTTTTTTCCACATCAAACGTATGTCAAGAAGCCTCTTCCCATCAGTTAGAACCACCTGGGGAATAGAAGAACCTCAAAGAGCCATGAGGGAAGAGGATATTTAAAGGACAAAGACATTTGCACTGTAAAATAAAAAGGAAATTCTATCACCTGGAGACAGGTTGAATCAGAAGGGTGCTGTATTTCCCACCCCTTCTAATCATCTGTTGAACTCATTAGGTCTGAGTAACTCTTCCTTTGTTTTATTGCACATTGTGTTAAATCACTTCCAGTGTTGAAGGTCCAAGAATATAAGGAGTAAAAATGCTCCACACCCTTCCTTCTTCATTAGAGAAAATTATTTAGCATTTGTTTGCATTTGGCACTGTTTAAAGGCTCATATTTAAAGATGAAACAGGAGAAGGAAGAAAAAAAGAAAAGGTCTTGAGCTTTTCAGGTTTTTTTAATTTATTTTTGTTCAGAACCAAGACCTGGAATGAAATGTGACGTTACAAGCAAGTTTTATTCTCCTGCCAAAGGTCTGTTATGGACATATTTACAGAAAATAATCTCTTCCATAAATAGTAAAAACATGGGCAGCTGGTCCTAGACAGCATAAACTGCAATGAAGTTCTCATAATGAAGCAGCTCATCTCTTAAAGAATACATACAGACAGTACTATTCTAGACAGTGCTATTCTAGCTGTTTTCTTTTGGTTAGGCTTGAAACGGTGTTTCTAAAGTTTTAAACATTTTGAAAATTGCATAGGAGCAAAATATCTTTCCACAAAAGGTAGAGGAAATATTCTGGCTTCTGACTTTTATCATGAAAATACCACACGGCAGATAACGTGCCTGAAAAGTGCCTTCTTCAGTTTAATCTCTAGAGCCTCTTGACTCAGCCAGATCCACTGGAGAACCGACACTACAATATAATTATTTTGTAGTACCTCCAGGGTTGTTCAGCGTAAATCAGTGAAGCTAACAAAGACGCTACAATCATCAATAATAACGAAAACAAGTATTTTCCTCATTTTGACATTGTGGACAATATCAGCATCGTTAATTGTCAGCGAACCTTAACCAGAAGTTGGTGCTATGCAGCTTTGTAGGTGTCTTTTCCTAAAGAAAAAAAAAAAAAAAAAAAAAAAAAAAAAAAAAAAAAAAAAGAAAGGAAGAATGCATAAACGACCCTGTCAGAGGAGATGAAATCTGTGAAATCCGTGATACATGAGTGCCACCCAGAGGAAGCCGCGGGGAAGTGACACATTCCCGGGAGGTGACAGTCACAGGGGAGGGCGCTTCCCGCCCTGATGTCCCTTGTCCTTCCCGAAAGCTGGCTGTGCCCGCGGACAGGGAGGCTGTGGAAGCAGGTTTGCTGTCTCCAACATCTGGAGAGTTTCACTTTTCCAAGCGCTATCCTTTTTCTGAGGGGAATGGTGTCCCTCAGTTCCCAGGCCACAGCACTGAGATGAATTAATCCCATTTAATACCTACAACTTCCTCAAGCAACCCCTTTGGAGGAGTTTCGCAAGGCTGCGTGCATCCTCGCTGCGTTTCCACCTTTCATCTCCACATTCGCAGACAGAAATGAAGTCTGAGCTGAGGATTTGCAATCACATCTGTAACTCACAAATCTCATTAAAGGTGCTTATACAGCTGGCAGCAGCACCTGTGTTTCTGCTGCACTACACAAGCATTTGGTATTTTTCCCTTTTTTTTCACCTAACTCCTGATGCTGGAGTCAGAGGGCACCTGAGCCTGCTCCTGTATTTTAGAGTCCCTTCCTCCTATTTGTTTTGCAGTTCTGCAGAATCTTTCAGTCTTTCCTTAGCAGTCCAGCAACGCATTCAAACAAAACTAAGGGTCACCAAAACCCCCCCAAAGCTCTTAGTATTCTGCTGACTGGCCATTAAATACTTCTGTGGCCTCCATTTACAGTCAGTAACTGTGTCGAATGAGAAAAGGGTGAGAGAACATCCAATTTGATGCTAGTGTCTGTGTTCACTCACTTGGTATTTACTTTAAACTGTGCACACTGATCTTTGACACAAGCCTTGGTGAGAATTATTTTTGCTGGCATATTAAAACGTTTAACAATGTTCCAGCTCGACTTCAGTGGAAGCTGTCACATACTTTCTTTAAAAGCTACAAAATTTATGCATAGGTTTTACCATCTGAGTTACTCATGAATATTCTAAGGGATGGAAACATGTTTTTTTTCCAGGCAGGAATCTTAAAATGCTTTGCCCTGGACTTTCATTTTGCTTTTCTTCTGTCGTTAAAGATGATATATGAGAACATTTCACCTGTTACTGAAAGCTAATAATTATTTTCATCATTTATATTAACTTTCTTTGTTACGATGTCTATAATTCAATTTACTTATTGTACTGTAACACTTTCCTAGGTGTTACACTTCTCTGAAAGGAAATGTAAATCTTTTTTAACACTTCTTAAAAATACTTTCTCAGCTATTCTTGCTACTTTAAGCTTCTTTCTCAGCTAAACTAAAGAGGTTCTCTAGATGGTTACGAACTAACTTCCTTGCATGATAAAGTACTCCACTATCACTTTTTTAGGAGCTATTTCAAGTTTCCTCTTTGAAAATCCCACTTTTATACTTCTTATTGTTCCCTTTCCCTCCAGGCACATACAGTTCCAAGTTTTGCTACTGCTTCTGCTGGAAGTGTTTTTGACAATTTTATATGAAATTTGGCTTTTTACCTTTTCTTAAAGAAATCCAAAATTTAAGGCTATTCATACCTGCTTTTCTGAAAGCCAGTGTCATACGAGCAGATGTTTTCAATGACTATATAAGTTATGACTTCTCGCTGAAAACATAGGTTTAAAATCTGAAATAGGTGGTAGCTGAGTGAAGAGAAGCAGCCAATCAACTACCACTAGTACAAGATAAACACACAAAATAAACCCCCAAACTGCTTTTTGCTCTTGGCTAGAAAGACTAGAAAGTGACTTGAGGAGATGACCGTATTACTGTGGCTACCTAGTAATAACTACATATATGCCCGGGTGGCCTCTTCTGAATGCTCCTACAGAGTCGTTGAGAGCGGCCACCTTGGAGGCGGTTTGATCCATGCACCGAGGCACCTGATCCTGGGGTACAGGGGGGTTTTCTGAAATGGGGAGACCCATGGCCAGTGGCAAGCCCCAACCAGAATCGGCAGCTCCCGAGAGAGTGGTGGGTGAAGGAATGGGCTTTGCCACAGCAACAGACACCTTCTGCGCTATAAAAGGCCTATGGGAAAAAGTAGGGAAAGGGAGAGCTTACTTGGCTTCATTCCATTATTGGTCATTTTCTTAACAGTCATGGTTGCTACCAGACAAAAAAAGTACCACCAGAAGTGTGGGGACCCAAAGCGTGCTCTGGCACAAGCATGCAGCTGTGCAGGCTTCCAGCTGCCGGGAGTGCCTGAGCCTGTGCCTCCCAGGGACTGGAACTGACAGTGTCTGTGTGAGGTGCCATCAGTCGGATGACCTTCTCTGCCTCGTGGCAGAGCTAAAAGAAGTGGAGAGGTTAAGGAATATCAGGGAGGGCGAAAGGGAGATAGATTGGTGGAGCCACTCCCTGATCCGCAGACAGCAAGCTCCACAAGAAGCGGGGGATCCCCTCCCCTCTGACCATCAGGCTAAAGGAGGGGACTTAAAAGATGGGAGGGAATGGAAACAGGTCCCTGCTCAGAGAGGCAGGTGAATCCCTGCCCGGCACCCCTCACCTGCCCAATTGCCCCTATGGGACAGGTATGGGGCTCTGGAACATGAGAGCTAAGAAAACGATGAGACAGATGGATGAGCCCATTGGGCTGTCTAAGGTGAGTGAGTCAGCCCCATGCATTAAGACTGATCGAACTAAAAAGAAAAGGAGGGTAATTGTTGTCAGAGATTCCATTCTGAGGGGAATGGAGGGTCCCATCTGCCACCCGGATCCAGCCCTCAAGGAGGTCTGTTGCCTCCCTGGAGCCTGGGTTAGGGATATCACCAGGAAACCCCCTGGTCTGGTGCGACCCACTGATTATTACCGGCTGCTGGTTGTGCAAGCTGGCAGCGATGAGATTGAGCAAAGACGTCTAAAGAGGGTAAAAAAGGACTTTAAGACACTAGGGTGATTGGCTGAAGGATCGGGGGCACAACTAGTGTTTTCTTCAATTCCTTCAGTAGCAGGCAAGCACATTAGGAGAGACAGGAAAGCACAGATAATTAACACATGGCTCAAAGGCTGGTGCTGCCAGCAACATGGGTTTTTTGATCACAGGGAAGTTTACGTGGTACTGGGTATGAGAGCAACAGATAGAGTGGGGCTGTCTCCAAGAGGGCAAAGAATTCTTGCTTTGGAGCTGGCAGGAGTGATTGAAAGGGCTTTAAACTAGGTTTGAAGGGGGAAGGGGATAAAATCAGGCTCATTACAGGCGAGCCAGGGGGAAGTATTCCAGAGTTAGGGGTGAAAACAATGACCCAGCTCACACGCATCCACACCAACGCACACTGCATGAGCAATGGTAACAGACACTCCTCAATTAAGTCTCTAAAATGTCTGTATAACAAGGCAAGAAACATGGGGAATAGGCAGGGTGAACTAGAAATCTGGGTGCAGTCGAAGAGCTATGATCTCATTGAGATTACAGAGACGTGGTGGAAAAGCTCACCTGACTGGAATGTGGTAATGGATGGCTATGTACTTTTCAGGAAAGATAGACTGACAAGGCGTAGTGGTGGAGTTGCTCTCTATGGGAGTAAACAACTAGAATACATTGAGATTAACCCAGTGGGAGAGGATGAGAGTATTGAGAGCTTATGGGTAAGAATTAAGGGACATACAAACATAAGAGATATTGTTGTGGGTGTCTACTACAGACCACCTAACCAAGAAGTTGTTGATGAGGCATTCTACAGGCAGCTAGAAGTAGCCTGAAGATCACATGCCCTGGTGCCTATGGGTGACTTCAATCACGCTGATATTACTTGGAACGACCACACAGCCAAGCATAATCAGTCCAAAAGGTTCCTGCAGTGTATTGATGATAACTTTCTGCTGAGGTGATTGAAGAACCAACGAGGAAAGGTGCGATGCTGGACCTTGTGTTAACAAACAAAGAAGGTCTGGTCATGGATGCTAAGGTTGGAGGCAGTCTTGGCAGAAGCGACCATGATATGTTAGAATTCCGTATTGTTAGGGAAAGAAAAAGGGTAGTAAACAGAATTTCTAACCTGGACTTCAAGAGGGCTGACTTTGTCCTCTTCCAAGATAGACCTAGGAGTATCCCATGGGCTAGGATTCTAGAAGGTAGGGGGGCACAAGAGAGCTGGTCAACATTCAAATTCTACCTACACCAGGCTCAAGATAAACGCATTCCCTCAAAAAGAAAATCAAGTAGAGGAGGCAGGAGACTGTCATGGTTAGGCAAGGAGCTCCTGGAAAAACTCAAACGGAAGAGGGAAATTTACAGTAAGTGGAAAAAGGGTCTGGTTAACTGGGAGAATTATAGGAATGCAGCCAGAGTATGTAGAGAATCAACAAGAAAGCCCAAGGCTATCTTGGAATTTAGTGTGGCTAGGAAAGTGAAAGTAAACACGAACAATTTCTTCAAATACACCAATGAGAAAAGGAAGAATAGGAAAAAAGTGGGTCTGCTGCTAAATGAGGCAGGAGCTATCATAACAGAGGATGCAGAGATGGCAGAATTAATGCCTTCTTTGCCTCAGTCTTTAGTCCTAAGGCCAGCCCCCAGGAATTCCAGTCACTGGAAGTAAGCAAGTAAAACTGGAGTGAGGATGATTCTCCACTGGTCAGTGAGGATTTGGTTAGAGAACTATTACAAAAACTGAAAATACACAAATCCATAGGCCCCGACGGGATGCATCCACATGTGCTGAGAGAGTTGGCTGATGTCGCGGCTGAGCCACTCCCCATCATCTTTGCAAAACCATGTGGAATGGGAGAGGTGCCTGAGGAGTGGAAAAAATCCACTATCACTCCAGTCTTCAAAATGGGCAAGAAGGAGGACCCTGGCAACTATACGCCAGTCAGCCTCACCTCCATCCCTGGGAAGACTGTGGAGCAGCTCTTTCTGAAGGCCATCTCTAATGAATTGGAAGAAAAGAAGGTTATCAGGAATAGCCAGCATGGATTTACGAAGGGGAAATCTTGCCTGAATAATCGGATATCCTTCTACGAAGGCATGATCAAATGGGTTGATGAAGGGAGAGCAGTGGATGTCATATACCTTGACTTCAGTAAGCTGCTTGATACTGTCCCCCATAACATCCTTGTAGGTAAACTCAAGAAAGGTGAGATAGATGATTGGACTGTGAGATGGACTGCGAGCTGGCTCAGCAACAGAGTTCAGAGGTTTGTGATCAGCAGCACAGAGTCAGGTTGGAGGCCTGTGGCCGGTGGTGTTCCCCAGGGATCAGTGCTGGGTCTAGTTTTGTTCAATATCATAGAATCATAGAATCATAAAACAATTCAGGTTGGAAAAGACCCTTGGGATCATCGAGTCCAGCCATTAACCCTACACTACAAGTTCACTCCTAAACCATATCACCCAAATATCTCCATCAACGACCTGGATGAGGGGACAGAGTGCACCCTCAGCAAGTTTGCTGATGATACGAACCTGGGAGGGGTGGCTGACACACAGGCAGGCTGTGCTGCCATCCAGCAAGATCTGGACAGGCTGAAGAGCTGGACAAAGGGGAACTTCATGAAGTTCCATAAGGACAAGTGCAGAGTCCTGCATCTGGGGAGGAATAGCACCAGGCACCAGTACAGATTAGGGGACGTCCTGCTGGAAAGTAGCCCCATGGAGAAAGACCTTGGAGTCCTAGCAGACAGTAAGTTGTCCATGGGACAGCAATGTGCCCTTGTGGCCAAGAGGGCCAATGGGATCCTGGGGTGCATTAAGAAAAGTGTGTCCAGCAGGTCTAGGGAGGTTCTCCTCCCCCTCTACTCTGCCCTGCTGAGACCACACCTGGAATCCTGTGTCCAGTTTTGGGCTCCCCAATTCAAGAGAGACAGGGACCTACTGGAGAGAGTCCAACGGAGAGCTGCGAGGATCATCAAGGGACTTGAACATCCCTTCTGTGAAGAGAGATGGAGAGAACTGGGGCTGTTTAGCCTTGAAAGTAGACGGCTGAGAGGGGACCTTATTAATGTATATAAATATCTGAGCGGTGGGTGTCAAGAGGAAGGGGACAATCTGTTCTCAGTGGTGCCCAGTAAGAGAACAAGAAATAACGGGTTTAAGTTAGAACATAGGAAGTTCCACCTCAACACGAGGAGAAACTTCTTTACTGTGAGGGTGACAGAGCCCTGGCACAGGCTGCCCAGAGAGGTTGTGGAGTCTCCTTCTCTGGAGACTTCCAAAACCCACCTGGACGCGTTCCTGTGTGGCTGCCCTAGGGGACCCTGCTCTGGCAGGGGGGTTGGACTAGACAATCTCTAGAGGTTCTTTCCAACCCAGAACATTCTAATATTCTAACACTGTAACTGTAGTGTAAAGTGAGGCAGAGACCAATTCTTAAGTACATCAGGTATTAAATTTTTGTGAAGGTACTGACATATCACTGAACTGTCACTTATAATGGCTGGCTTGGTCAGAGATCCCCAGCAAGCACAATATAAATTGAGTGGCAGAATGATTCAAAGAAGTTTGAGGGCTAAACTACAAAGTGTAGTTACTGCTGTACCCCTAACACTTGCTGTTCTAGACCTGTAATCTACACCCACAAATCTCTGTTAGCATCATAGAGTATTAGTGGGCAATAAGATGAACAGAGAGAAAGCAGAACCAGACTGCAGGTGCTGTCACATGTATGACCAGGTACTAAAAAACTGCATGTTGGGATGTTTTATAATCACTATGTAGTCAGCAGATACTGGAAGCATGACTCTGCTTGCATGGACAAAGCTTTAAATTTGGGAAGATTCCAAACTATGTGTGAGTATTACACAGGTACTGTGCAGCTCTGCTTCCCGAGCATGCAGATTTCAGAGAAGCGGAAATCTTCAGGTCTTTTCTCATCTTACTTTGATCTCACGTTTGGGAAACTTATACTGACTTCGTTGGAGGCTCACATGCTTCAGATCAAAGAATCCTGCAATCCTTTGAGAAACCATAGTGAAGACATGCACTAACAGCAGTTGTACAAATGTAAAATCAAACTCTGTGAGGCTAGAGAGCGTGTTTGATTCCACGAAGAAATGCCTGAGATTATTACACCAACATTTTTACAAGCAATGATACGCATCTGGCTGCAGCTGCTTAAAAAGTCATTTTATGCCAACTGAAATACTGCTGTGTGAAAATCTTTAAAAGTCAGCTCTGAAAACTGAATACGAGTGCAAGCCATCACATAATATTACTGGGATACCTGCTTTTACAGCACTCTTTCCATAAAGATAAATTCATCAGTGTAATCCACTAGTCTGTGTTGATCAAAGATGTGTACTGTATAAGTGCAAAAAAAAATATCTTAAAATAGAAAATGTTGCCAGAGACATTCAGTTCTATTTGGGCAAACAGGACAAAGGTTCCAATGACTGCTCCAAATTAAAAAAAAATCTGATGGCTCCAGATGCCACTTAGCAGTTTGGTCTACCAGTCAGGAAAGCATAGAAAACCTGCAATACCTGACATATCCCAGTCAATATTATTCCAAGTGTTTTGACATCTCCTTTGTTGACATGCTCTCTTTATGAAACATAGAAAATTTTTTTCCCCCTGATTTGAATTGAAACAATTATTTTACTCAGAGTGACATGAAAGAAGAGCAAATCAACAAAAATACACTATAGTCACTGTAGAATCAACACAAACGTTGTGACAATGGCTTGATTTTCAAAACTATTTATAAAAGACAAGTCTCCTTGAAGAACATCAGATCTGCAGCTGATCAGTATCTCTGCTTATTTTATTACAGTTTTGTGATTTCCCCGTTTAGGAATGATTAGATGATTTCATGTTATCTATTAACCCTTTCCAGACTGTAAACACAACTCTTCTGTCCACATTGCCCATCAACTTTCTTGTCAACTTTATGTCCCTCTCTGGGATGTGCAATGTAGCTGTGCTTTCCTTGGTGTCCTCAGTTTATAGTCTTTCCAACTCAGGCATGAACAGATGCTGTACATGAGGTAAGTTCATACAGCAGCCACTTAAACAGAAACACTGAGCAAACCTATGGAAGAGCTGATTAAAAGCAAATGGTAAACATTGACGTGAAGCAGTGCCAGTGGAAAGCGTAAAAATGAAGATTCTTGATAAAAAAAACAAACTTCCCGATGTTGCTAATACAGGTTGCATATGACAAGCATAGATCTTAGTAATTACTGATTTGCTCCACTGGAGGATTTGTTGCCCTCTGCTATATTGTGAAGGAAACTCAGAAGTATTTAATAGTGATCTTCTCATCGACTGCTGGACCTTCTCTCCAATGAGGGGTTTTATATTGTTTTAACTCATCAATATCACAATTATTTTTGCTCTCTTTTGATACCTAAAGTGACAGGAAAAGCCCTGAAGACCCTCCCAATCTGGTAAACCTTAAAAAAACCACAACAAACCAAATATAGAGTGACACAGTCACCTAGAATGGTCAATTCTTCATTCCACAGAGAAAACCGAGAGGCACAATCATGTGCAGACGGTAAAACCACATGTGGCTTTTAAGACTGTACGAGTGCACAGGAGAGAGAAGACTGGTCACTGCTCCCCTTGACGAGGGACCGCAGCAATGTCCCAGTGACCATCAGCCCAAGCCAGTAACAGAGCTACCTGGCTTCCAGACCCAGAATGGCTCAAGTTGAGCCAGTTTGTGTACCTCTGCAGCACAGCCAATACACACAGGGATGATGTATCCATCAAAGTAAATGGAGAAATAATTTTTATGTAGGTATAAAAAGACAGATACAGACTCAGAATTAGAATAATTTTGGTTGGAAAAGACCTTTAAGATCATTGAGTCCAATTGTTAACCTAGCACTGCCAGGTCCAATTAGGCAAACATATATTGATATCGAAAAATGTGCTCAAGTTTTCTTACATCTCAAACAAAAAAACCCTCAAAAGCAGCAGTTACAGAAGAGTTAATTCTATCCTTATTTTCTATTTTCTTTCATAATTTCCTAGCAGAGACTTTTTTTTTTGAAAAAAAAAAACCACAATACTTCATGTGCAATGACAAAATCCCATTTCGTACTCTTGAGTTTAACTTTTAACGGGTAATACTGAGGCAGAGCAATCCTCATAAGGTATTTACACTAAAGAATGTGAATTTATACTTTAACGCATTCTATCTGCTAAGTGTCAGAAGATTAATCATTCTGTATTAGTTACAGCAAAGTTCCAGCGTCACCTCCATTTAAACATTTCTGACACGGAGTAAAATGAATGTAAATGGTCATGAATGAGAGAATGAACATTCTTGGAAAAAGTCAGTGCATGGAGAATTTTACTCGGCTCTATAGAATCTTTGTTCTAAATGGTAATTAAATGCTTAACATGCTTTTTCTACACACATTACTGGCTAGCACTTCTTATCTCCACAGCTGCTTGAAACTGTTCTCAGAAACTAGGTGGGCATAAAACTGAAAACATAGCTTCTGTCAACTTGTGAGTAACCCAATAAAATGTGGGCAAGCATTCAAAACTCTAATCAGTTTAAACAGATCTCACACTTCAGTGATGTTAGAAACAACAGTCAGTTTTTATGAAGAAAACCAAATAAAAAGTGTAAGAGGAAATAAATGAAGATGTCTTAGGCTAATCTATCTAATGAAAGCCAGTAAGGTATTATTTATTATTGTATTATTTTAGCAATATTATGTTTTTCTAAAATTTCTGCACTTTTGTTCAGCAAATACACGATACTTGACATTAAATAGCTTAAAATAACAGCCTGCTATTCTGTGTCATAATAAAGGCTTTATAGGATAAGAGTCATCTGTTGCAATTACACTCACTTTCTGAAATTTTCTGAAAGGGATGAAAACTCTTAGACTTTGTCAATTATATGCTCTTGATGAAGTATGAGTCATCTTAAAGGAGTTTGGCATAGAGATGCAATTTTCCTGGCAACAACCTAATGAGAGAACATATTGAATGTATTCTAAATATGACCATCCAAACGGTCATATTGATGAAAAGATTCTCAAATGAGACACAAAAATACAGCAATGGAATTTACTCTCCCATGTCTGAAATGCTATTGGGTAATATTTCTCGGGCTTTTAGGTCAAATGCTATTTTCAGCACCTTTTCTGGTGAGATCATTAATATGATTATTTGGCCAAATGTATTTTAATTAAACTCCACCCCCAAATAGTGAGGTTTGGAACTTCTTCCCACACTACGGTAAGAAATGTATCTCCAGCTGTTAATAATTAAGGCATTAAAGGGTAAACCCAGCACCCACTTCTGCAGCTGCCGAAGCTCCCACAGCAGTAAACTGGTGTGGTTACGTTGCTGAAGAGTGTGGGTGGACTGGAAAAGACCCTTCAGCATCTGTGCACTTCTGCACAACGTTGAAGACAGATCAAAAGGGTTTCCAGTGGAGGCAATGCGTTGGCTGTGGATAGCGCAGGGCAGAACGGGTACGCGCTTCCCACGCAAGGGGCTACGCGAGAAGTGGAGAGCAGTTTTCTCTAATGTGGTCTCCCGGGGTACCAGAAGAGCTGGGCATGGTGGTCCTCTTCTGGCCTGGATCCCGGCTAGGAGCAGTCTTTTTAATCAGTCCTTCTCTGATTAAACAACATTCACGAAGATCTCTGAGGTAACTGGTACCGCTGCCTACGTGTGCATTAACGGGAACTGCGTTTAGCACAGGCACATTTCAAACCCAAATGTGTTGGCTGGGAAGACCACTTGCAGAAATATGACAGAGGCAAGCAGGAAGGATCCTTCCCTGCTTTCCCTCACCAACCTCTGCCTGCAGGCCTGGGACTGGGAAGCAAGCTGTCCTCACTCTAGACAGGCATTAAATGCAAAGAAGTGGGATGAAAAGCTGCACTAGGCTAAAGCAAGGGCAGGGGCAGATGTTTTTAAACAAAACTCAGTTTTCCGTTCACAATCCTAAACACAAATTTGAAAGCCTCAGAGTGTTAACATAAGAAGCAAGCATTGATATATATTGATCTGAATCAAGTTACTTTTAAATCCATTCCAAAATGCCTTCAAAGGTCTTCCTTGAGTATTATTAGTCTTGACATAACTATTTATTCACCTATTTACACACGTCTAATGTCAATAATTAGATTTCCTACACAGTATATAAGTAAGTAACTATTTCACTATACACGTTTAAAATCGGAGAAGTCTATGATGGAACCCATTAGGAAGAGCACAAAGTACACTGACTTGTTGGACAGGTTTGCATGAGAGCTGGAATTTACTGCAACTTCTGTTGCTATGGACTGATATTTTTCTCTCCTTCACATTTTAAATAATCTACATTAATTTAAGGTAGTTTTTGGCTTCTAGCATATCAGACAAACATCTATTTCTTTCAAACAGAACTTTTTGAGACTCTGGACTATGCAAATGAAAAATGCCAGCAAGAGCTTTATCAAAGAGAGTCAGGATTGCAGCCAGAAATAAATGCAGCATAAACTTTAATACAATTTATTTCCCCAAACTGTCATTTTTAAAAATGATCCAGTTACAAGAGGCTGGCATACTCTGTGAGCTGAAAACTAATGACTTTCAACGTGAGTTACAATGCAATATCTCTCTCATTCTACAATGATTCATTTGTACTTACTACTGAAGATCACGATATGAAGGAATAAATTCAGAGTTCTGAATCACAAAACGTTAGGGGTTGGAAGGGACCTCGAAAGACAATCTAGTCCAACCCTCCTGCCAAAGCAGGATCACCTACAGCAGGTCACACAGGAACATGTCCAGGAGGATTCTGAATGTCTCCAGAGAAGGAGACTCCACAACCTCCCTGGGCAGCCTGTGCCAGGGCTCCATCACCCTCAGTGTGAAAAAGTTTTTTCTAATGTTCTTGTGGAACCTCCTATGCCTCAGCTTGCACCCGTCGTTGGATATCACTGAGAAAAGCCTGGATCCATCCTCCTGAAATGCTTTACAAATCTATGAGCACTGATGAGGTCACCCCTCAATCTCCTCCAAGCTAAAGAGATCCAGCTCCTTCAGCCCTTCCTCATAAGGCAGATGCTCCACTCCCTTAATGACCTTTGTGGCTCTGCGCTGGACTCTCTCCAGCAGTTCTCTGTCCCTCTTGAACTGAAGGGCCCAGAACTGGACACAATATTCCAGATGTGGCCTCACCAGGGCAGAGGGGCAGGAGGACCTCTCTCGACCTACTAGCTACCCCCCTTCTAATACACCCCAGGATGCCATTGGCCTTCTTGGCCATGAGGGCACATTGCTGGCTCACGGCCATCCTGCTGTCCACCAGGACCCCCATGTCCCTTTCCCCTACGCTGCTCTCCAGCAGGTCAGTCCCCAACCTATACTGGCACATGGGGTTGTTCTTTCCCGCATGCAAGACTCTACACTTGCCCTTGTTGTATTTCACAAAATTTCTCCCTGCCCAACTCCCCAGCCTGTCTAGGTCTTGCTGGATGGCAGCACAGCCTTCTGGTGTATCAACTACTCCTGCCAGTTTTGTGTCATCAGTAAACTCTGTGTCATCAGTGCACTCTGTTCCCTCATCCAGGTCGTTGATGAATATACTGAACAGTACTGGTCCCAGTATCGACCCCAGAGGGACTCCACTAAATACAGGTCTCCAACTAGATTCTGTCCCACTGACCACAACTCTCTGACTTCTTTCCTTCAACTAGTTAACCTTTCACAAACCTTTTCTTTATTTGATTTTAATATATAGCTGACTTTTATTAAGCAGATATTAATGGGTCATTAAAAATAGGAGACTCCATCTAAAAGACGTTTTGAACTTTGACACTTTTCATCTGTCTCACAAACTGTTCTGTTACAAATCAAATGATCTCTGCATCTTTGCATGGGTCTCTAATTAAGTAATTTTCATTCCTTCTTTTGGAAAACACTGAAGAAAAGACACAAACATACATTCTTAAAACCTTCATCTGTAAATATGTAGCTGTCATATCTAAGACAATGTCGAACACCAGTTGTATATTTATTTTAAGGAGTAAAATAAACTCCTCAAAATAAAAAATACACGATCCTCCGCACTTCTTCTAAGCACTCCTTTGGGTGACCTAAACAACTTACCTCGAAAAATGTTTCCAGTGCAAACATGGGATGATAAAACCTTTGGATTTACACTCATTTATAATGGTAGATATACATTACATGTGCATGCACAATAGAACACACTATATTAAAATCTCTACAGCAAAATTGGAAGACATAAGGAGAGTGATTGAACATCTACAATATTTACAAAAGCATGTAATTTAGAGGGGGAATTCATGGAATGCTTATGTACACTGTATTTTTTCTTCACTGTTACTGCTTTAAAAGAAGCCTTTACAGTGTCTTTTCTATTTCACACATGGAAAGTTCAGTTAGCTGAATGGGAGCTTTAAAACTCATTGGCAAGGTTCTGTCAAAAAGTTTTAAATCTTACTTTTCTTCTTGACTTGCAACATTTTTTCGTATTTAAGTTAATTACTAACCCCCAGCTTCCTATCGCAGGTTGCTGCCTTCCAGGGTTAACCCCGGTCAGGGTATGTTGCTTACGATGCACTGCAGCCCTCCTGGAGAGTGAGGTACACGGTTGGGCTGATGGGAGCATTTCTGAACTGACCTGCTCGCACCACTTCCAGAGGCAGTCAAGAATTCAAACCTGCCACCCACCGCTTCTCGGAAACCCTGCTGAAGGGTGCCTGGCTTGGCCTTGGCAATGCCCCGCGGAGGTGCAAGTGCTCACCCAATCCAATGGCTCACCTGCCTGCCAGCAGATCATACACGGTGTGGTTTAAATCAGAAAGATAATGAAGCTGAGAGAGCGACTTACTCACCTTTTGCCCTTTTACTCCACTGCAGTCGCATTTTCCACAACCAGAACAACCCTGAAAACACAGGAGAAATCGAGAATTAATTGTCTGAACTGGGTGACAGAACATACCGCAGCGAGCCAGGGGCATCACGAGTACCGCCCTGACTGCAAGGCTGCTCAGCCTGGGGCACATCTGCTTAAGTCCAATACTGTGCTTTGTTATGTTTGTATAGATGTACACTTGTGGTCAAAGTCACAGCCCAATAAAAGATGCCTTTGTAAAAGTGGAAGAAAAATGCCATATTTTTTAACGATCAAAAACTGTCATGTTACTTCTAAATCTTTGTCTTTCGGGTGACCATTTAAAAAAATAAATCATTTTTATAGAATGTACACATACTCTGCATCTAGCAATATGAAAGCCTCAATTTAAGACAAGTGGATTCTCCTCTAGGATTTTGTAGCCACACATTCAAAGCCCAAGCGAATATTTAAAACAAAATCAATCTAACCATAGAAGCACCTCTTTAATAACAGGTTGGTATTAAATGGCTTGCGTTCTCCATAATGCTTAGCCTGCATAAATATATGTCAGTCCTTTGAGAAGAAAGGGATGGTGAAACTGCAGTTCATGATTTCTCTGCTGAAAAAACCAGACTTGAAGAATATCGCATTTCTTTCTTTTCTGAACAGAAAGAATGCTGTCTACATCCTCTGGGTGTTGACCATGGGATCTCTTAATATTGGTTTGCTACAATTTTTAACAGTAACTGGAAATCTTCAGATAGGAAGAGAACAATTCTTAAAAGAATACTGGTTTAATTACCACAAGAAACTATATCAAGAAGTATGTCTGCACGTATTTTACGAAATCAAGTCAAGCCACAGCCCCTCAGAGAGTAAACTGCTCCGTATTAGATACAAAGGCAATTGTTAATGTTTATTGTCCAGGTACTGTCTCGCTCCAGGGTTCTGGTCCCGTTTCTTACATCTGCCACATTTCGAGTTATCCTCTCTCTTGCCCTCTATAATGACTGCTACTGTCATTATGATGGGAAACCTGACACTCAGTAAAGGCACATTTGTCGCAGCAGCAGAATGTACAAAAAACATGAATAAAAATATAACCAGTCAAAACTGTTCTCCAGTAGATCCCACAGAGACCCTCTTTTTCTGAAAGGACAGCACCAGCTCATGGGATTTCTCCACTAGATAAAGTCAAAATACAGCCAACTTGTACCTACAAAAAATGATTGTACTCAGCATAGTTGTCGACAGACTCCCATGTCTATGTGGATTCTGTGAAGTGAAATTCTGGAGGGCAGGTGGATGGGAGGATTTGGGAACTTGCATCTCACGAGGGAAGGAAGGTAGACTGTGCAGCTGCCCTTGCTAGTCCCATCGGCTAATCTCAGCACACGAAACAGTGCCACTTCCCTCAGAAGTGAGGGAAAATCTTGACGTACATGTCTGAGGAAGGGAGCTTCATGTTAATAAATGCTACTAAAAGCTTTCATGACTTTGTTATAAACTTTATACATAAACCTTAAGGCTTATGGTATAAGCCTTAATCTCTCTTTGAGAAATCCAGGGGTTGGTTTGTTTGGATCGAATCAAGGGCAACCAAAAGATCTGGATTTCTATCACGTAATTATAAAGAATCACTCATCGTTTTTTTTTGCAAAACATGAAAGATGACAACATACGAGAGAAGTCAGATTAACTGATGCACAGGCCAATGCTTACAATCGCTTTGTGTTACCAAAGCATTTCTGCGCACTTAAGTGCACGTGGTCTACTCCCCACTTTTGCTTATAGTCATGAAGCAAGCCGGAACTCAGCAGTGTGTCGCTTTTATTCTTGTCGTGCCTCTCAGAAATAAACTAGGAGGAAGACAAGTAAAACATCTGTATTCCTGAATATTCCACCAACACACATAAGATCCTCCAACAGCCCCGTTAAGCCGTATCTGGAAACAGCAATGGGACCCCTGCAGAGCCAGCTCTCAGCATGGATGATGGGCACCAGCCCTTCCAAACCTGCAGGCTCCACAGCCTACTGGGACCTTGGTGCTCCTGGGAAAGTAAGAGCAAATGTACCTAATCCATTCTGAATTTGGAAAACCTCCAACAATATCAATAAGCATCATCACTCCAAAAAGCTAAACAATACAGTAACATTTTTACCTGGCAAATACATACGGGGGTTTAATATGGAAAATAGTATTATTAAAGGCTGTCCAATAAAACCAAAGTACCAGCTCCTGAAAAATTTGTTGCTTTTACTCAGATTTTTTTTATCTGTAGATCCATTGAATTTATTCGAAGCTGAACTTTCTCCATATTCACATAAAGTAAAAATAATCACTTTTTTTTTCACTTACATTATGACAGAACTTTACCATCTTGTATTACAAATGCACAGAAAGAGGAAAATTAACACTGACTAGAATGAGGATTTACCATATCTGCAGAAAGAGTCAGATCTGAAAATTACTCCAACACATGCTCCAACGCCAACTCACTACTGACAGGAGGGAAAAGTGTCACCCACTGAATAACCTGCTTTACTCCTTGTGGTACATGGTTATGCCCGGAGAAACACTGGGTCTCCCATTTCAAGATGTGACCCACTGTGACCTCTCTCAGTTTTTCAGACCTGATGAGATCCCAGCTGGAGGAGGCATGCTTGCAGCTCACACTTCCTCCTCCAGCATCATGGGGAATGTTATCAGTTTTATCAACACATCCCTTAAATTCAGAAGAAGTCTGGCTTAATTGCATCTGGGTATGTAATTAAAATACGTCATTGAATCATTATAAACATCTGTTTTCAAGTTAATCCCTGCATATTTCCTACAGCCTGCTATTTAACATGCACTGGTTTAGAAAAAAAAAAAAAAAAAAAAGAAGCCTGTTGTTTTTTAAGTTGGGTTTTGTTCTTAAATTTAGCAAGGCCAGAAGAATGGACTTGTGCTTTCGGGCCTCTTTCTGTGTTCCCCAAAATGATGCCATTATATTAATTTTTTCCTGTTTCTTAAGACTCAGATTAGAACAAACAAAAGCAAGGACGGTAAGAAGGTACTGAGCATCAGGGAGCACAGCTGCACGGTTCCTGTTTGCAGAAAGCGCTGTAGCCCGCCGTGCCACAACAGGCCACGTGCGCCACAAAACTCTGCCTTTGTTTTACAGTAGCATCAGCTCCCACTATCAGTGCCTGTAACCTTTGCAGGTGGGCGGAAAGTTGGCCAACAACGAGCTGACAGTATTATCCTCAGCTACCAAAATGTATTTTTGAATCTGAGGGATGTGATAACACCCTGCACGTTCTAGGAGAAAGAACGAGCTTCTTTCTCGTGGTCCTCAGAGAAGATCTCCCTAGTGAACAGCGATAGGACGAGAGGGAATGGGTTCATGTTGCATCAGGGGAAGTTTAGATTAGATATTAGGAAAAACTTCTTCACCGAAAGGGTGGTGAAGCATTGGAATGGGTTACCGAGGGAGGTGGTGGAGTCACCATCCCTGGACATGTTTAAGAAACGGCTGGATGTGGCACTTCAGGAGATGGCTTAGTGCTAGGGTGGCGTAGGGCTGCAGGTTGGACTTGATGATCTTAAGGTCCTTTCCAACTTTTACGATTCTATGATTCTATGATTCTATGATTCTATGATTCTAAGATGGGGGAGCCAGACTAGAAAACACTTGTGGAACACAGCTCAGTTTAAGGGGTCAAAGCAGGATTTAATTAATGAGATGAGAAATTAAGAGAGAGCAAGATGGTTGCAGCAGGTACAGGAATCAGGGTCTGGATTCACAGGTACAGGTACAAACACTTCTGCTAGGCTGCTGCAGTCTCCCTCTATTCAATGGCAAGAAACAGGCACTTCTGGTCTGGGATCCACCTCACCTCATCTGGATGTTTGTTTTCAACAGAGATGAAGCACACCTTGGAGGACTAAGCAGGAGAAATGGGCACAAAGGATTATGGGCTATGTATGTGAATAAGGGGGAAAATGGAGAGAAAAGTAGGTACAGAGGATCAAACAGAGAGGGCTAGAGGTTGCAGACAGAAGGGGACAGAGTATCACAACAGGTCTTCATTACTTGGAAGGCATTAGAAATTTAGGTGAATATGTTTTGAGCCATCAACAAGGAGACTTGCATTTCTGATACTCTTTCAGGAATGACTTAAGAACCTTACACATACAAGTCCTAAGTGGCAAAATTAACCCTGAAGTGACAAAGATAATCATTGCAAGGCAAGTAAGTTGAAACTACACAAATTATTACTTGAATTAAACCTTTTATGATTTTAAATCAGTCTCATGATACGATGAATCCAGCTCATGACTTACTGCCACACATGACTAGAGATAATGATGCAAATAAAGAGAAATACTTTTGTTCTGTGTCCTAGACACCCTCTTTGAAACCACACCCCCCCCAGGAACTGCATGGAGCTCAGAGCAGTTGCTGCTGTCCTCCCAAGTGCCAAAACAGAAAACGAATGGTCCTGGGCAGGAAGCGTAATCTCGGAGGGGAAGGATGAACAGGCAGGCTCTTTATCCCTTGTCTAGGAGCCAATTACAGACTAATCCAAAGATTTTGACCAGGTGAATTGTGATACCTCACCTATTTTGCATGGTAGGCTAGTAGTTTTCAAATAGCCATAGCACCCTTGTATCGCAGGACAGCCTCTCAGATAATATTTGAAGACATTAATTTTATGTTACTCCTCCTACAAAATCTCAGTCAGCCCAGAAGCAGAAGTTCATTTCAGTGATACAAATTGCTTCATTTTCTGACAAGCATTTCCGTTCTGTTTCATTCTCCCAGACTGTCTGCAACTGATAAGCTCAGTGAATCACGCTAGCAAATCAGTATTAAACTATAAAAAGACTACGTTCCTTCAATATCGTGCGTACGAACGTGCAGCAGGCAGACTGATTACTTGCCTAAAGGACAGTGATTTGTGTACTATCATATTCACACACAGTTCTAAAGAAGTGTTGTGAATCAATAGGAGTCCCAACCTGGACCTCTAACTTCCATGGATCGCATACGGAGCCTTAGGAGTACTAAAGCTCTACGAGTGATGGAGCTGAGAAGGCTGCAAAAAGATCCTGCAGCAGATGGAAGAAACTCTGCTTTGCACCGCAGCCAGTAAGACATCTGTCAGATTGTAGCTACAGACTTTTTTTCTGCGTTTTGTCCTGTTTTTCCATGTCCAGCTACTTTCCTGGCATTTGAGGTCTGTTGTTTGGAACTCACACAGGAACGGTACAAACAGCCAGACAAACAGCCCAGGAGAGAGACAACTGCCATATTTGGACATGCACCAGTTCTGGAGGCTACAGAAAACTCCAAAAACCAAAAAGGCCAAGCCAGTTCTTGGACGCTCCTCTCTCCAGAAGTGCATTTTTCAAGACAAAACGCAGCTGTCTGTCCCACAACACCGGGGCAGACTCTGCTTGCTGAGTCTCGGTTGCCAAGCTGCCCCACCAGCTCAAGCTAATTGCACAGATATCAACCAAGTTCAGATCTTACCCTGTGAACCACACTTGCAAAGCAGAACTTGAAGAAAATTCTCACTGTTTTCTTAACTGCTCATGCTGAAAATTTTATTCCAGAGAACAGTAACTTCTCCCACAACAAAACACTATGTCTTTCAAATGACTGAAAATCCAGTAAACAGGTGACTGATGAGGCTAGCACAGACATCAGAATCATCTGACTATTCACAATGTTTCTAATTCATAGTTTAAATACTTCAACAAGTAAAAATAGTCATAAATATTACACCTCATGATTATTCTGTAATATGACTACAAGTGACACTTAAACTGATCACGTTTTTTGATGAAACACTGAAGATTTCCCACTCTAGGTTGCTTTAGTTCAAATTCCAGTTGGAACTGAACTCCCGTACAAGTTCCAGAGTCAACCACCAGCAGCGGTTGCGCCAGTGGGATGGGGGCAGCTGTTTGGCAGTGACAGCTTCAAGTCTGAGTGTCCTCCCTCCACACAACCCACCCCTCCTACCCCTGCGCTAACCCAGTCACAGCAGGGAAGGCCGAGGGAGATTTATCCCCACGTAGCAGACGCTGCACTTCCACCAACGCACACGTACGTACCACTGACGTCGCTGACGGGAGAACGGGATCAGTAGATGTCTTCGGTTTCATGTCCCACCGGATAGGGGGGTGATGCCAAGTGCAAGACACTTATCTAGCATTCCTCACGTATTTTCTTCTCTCTACAGCATGTCAAAACAGCTCCCTGGCTGTACTACTATTTTTGTCTTTACCCTTTAGATGTAACTGTATTGAAACAGCTGAACCGCTCTTTTGTATGCAAAGTACCGTTAAAAAGAAGTCACTGCTATATTCCAGTTAACCTCAGTATTTTTCTCAACTGATTTTGCAGTCCTTTAACAACTTAAAAAAACCTCATGTTGCTAAAACTTCTGATTTACACTTAGCTAGAATGAAGAGGATAAAAGAATCCAGACTGTCCTAGCAAGTTGATTTACCTTAGATTATGGGAACAGATGGCTACACTTGAACAGTATAAAATCCTCTTTACCCTTAGCAGGATGAAAAGCTTCATTGTTTCTACATCTGATCATATTGTATTTAAATAAAAGAATAAAAATTACAATTGGTAAGAAACAAGAACCCTCACCTATTAAAAAAAAAAACACAAATGAGAGACTTACAAACTTCTAGCTCTGCTTAGACAACAGTAACAAGGTATGGATTAACATATCTATTAGCTATAAGTACATTTTGAAAGACTACTTTTGAAAGGTTAAGTCAGGTACTGCTCTTAGAAGAGGAGGAAACCTGCTGTGCTGTGGAGCATTTCAAAGGCAAGACTGACCCTCTCTCCCCCACTGAAATCATTTCATTTCACATGGCACACGGAAACCTCATTAGATCAGAGATCAGAGCATGAGCATCCTCCTTCCTTAATGCCAGTCCAAAGCACATAAAGGCATTTCCACTCGCTCTCGTCCTGCCTCCAGGGAGCTGGTTATGGAACTGCACTACCCAAGTGCGACAGCACATCTCCCAAGCATCAGCTGGTGAATGGGTGCTCCTCCACAAGCTGAAGAGTGGATTCAAAGCCCTTCACTGCACTGAACATCAAAATTCAAGGAAGGAGCCATCAGGAAAAAGCAACTCCTTTGGGAGTCCAGGTTTTTACTTCCTTTGCTTACGACAAACAAAGAAAAAAGCAGAAAAGTCAAACTGTACTATTTAAACATTCTCAAAAATGTCTCTGAAATTGTTTTTTCTTTATAATTTTATTATTTTTAATATTTTATCTTTGTTCTTAGAATATGGTTCAAATATTTATCTTGGCAATTCCAAAGTCAAATATTCCATTGAACCACTAACTTCCTGATAAAGTCACCCATTTCTGACCAAAATGTGCCAGCTAACAATTTTTAAAGGTTACGCTCCGTCTCCATTACGGTTTGAATTGGTATTTAAACTTGAACTGGAATTTAGTTCAAACTGAAATTTGAACTAAAGCAACATAGAGGAGTATATCATCACTATTGTCATCCAAAAACACAATCTGTGCCCAAACAGAAAACATCATTCCAAAATGTATAAACTACTGAAGCTAGCTTGAATCGTAAAAGACTGTTACTTTTTTATGGCAAGTAGTAACAACCGGTAATTTGAATGGAAACCTCAGTGTGAGCACTTGCACAGGAGCGGTGGGAAGCTCAAGGGGGCTTCAGTGGGGCTGCCAGCTTCTCGACGTTGAAAAAGGAGAAGAGAGAGAACTTGGTGCAGTCTCCATCCTCGGTCACTCCCACACCCTCTGCCCCCCGGGATGAGGGTAACTGCTGCTTGGCGAGGTCCCTGCTAAAGGACTGGGCTCAGTCAAGCACCTGAGGGGTGGGAAGTGTGGCCCTTACAGGGGTTGGGACAAAATCAGTTGTCCTGGACTGACAATTTGAACTTCCACCCTCAAAATGGTTCAGAAAAAGGAACATCGCCGTATGCCTTCATTTTCAGGACTTAAAGCAGAGAACAGAAATTAAGCAGAGTTCTCATTTCATTTGTAAATCCATCAATTTCAGATGTCTATGGCCAGATAAATAATAGGTAAAAGGTAACATTTCATAATTTCATGATGTCAGCAAGCTCCAGTCCTTCCTCCTCTCCCAAGTTCTTTTTCTTTCCCATAATAAAAAAATAAAAAAATAAATAAATGTTGGCAGTTTATGTCTTCTTTTTTCTTTCTTTTTTTTTCCAAAAAATCATGGGTAGAATTCAACTATGACTGTTCGGGGAATTCCCTGAACCAAGGGACAGCTTATTGGTTTTACAACTTTCACCTTCTAGGTCACCAAATTAAGTTCAGTTCTAGTCAGCAATTACTGTAAGTTTCTCTCATGTAGCGGTCTATTTAAAGTCCTTGGTTGCATCATTTCCCTTTTCTGTAGATCTGGTATTCACAAAGCACAGAAGAACAGTGCCATTCAAGATGTCCTATAGGACACTACCAGACCAGGTGGGAACAGCTCTCCCTTAGGTCCCGGGTCACATCTGCTAGGCCCATGTAAATATGTCAAATGCCACCAAACGTCCATATTTAAGTGACGGAAATAAGTGCAACCCAATAATCTCCAAAGGCTCATTAAACCTTGCATGGATAAGAAGAATTGAAATACTTATTCTCCTGAAGACCTCCTTTGGCTGTAGGTTAATGTACATGAGTAGGACAGAAGGAAGCAGAAGTGGTCTCCACTCCTCTGTCAATGCAGAGTCGTTCTCCTTAATATATCTTCTAGGGATAACTTCAGACAAGACGAAAAATCTCCTGGAACAAACTTGCACAATGAGAAACCATGGCACCTCGTGGCTACCAGGTGCCAGTGCATCAATTAAGTATCCCGGTTAGTATGAGGGATACTTTAAGTGAGTCCCAAATTAAAATATAGATAATATCTGAAAGGAATGGCAAGTTACTCTCTGAAATATCACCACGCATGATGAAATTTGAACTAATTACAACAATTCAGCTCTGTTTTTATTTAAAAGTCTAGTAGAGTTTTCAGAAAATCAACTGATTTTAAGAAAAGCACTATAGAATACAATTTGAAAAAAATTCATTATGGCTCCTGTATGCGACATAGGGGGCTGTTTGTAGGTTTTGGCAGTGTTTGTCTGCGGGGGAGGGTTGTTTAGTTGCTGTTGGTTTTAGTATTACCAGAATCCTACAGGATGTTCATACAAAAATTGCAGACAGACCACAGATTCTTATCAGAGACATTTAGTGTATTTTTGGCCACTCAAGGGAATCTTGGTGGATTTTTAAATGCTTAATATTAATTATTTCAGAAAGTGTGTATTTTGTAAATTACCAGTGATTGGAAGTGCTTCACTAAAAAGATATTAAAAAAAAATCACAACTTCCTAGTCAAAAGGATATCAGATTGCTGGAGCTGAAATGCTTTGTTGCTGGGACCTCATTTTTAACATTCTTTTCCAAATTCCCCAGGGGTCTGTCCTGGATGTAGGGTCATGGGAGTCCCCCTGAAAGCTGCTCTGTGAACATGACTTTCCTGTTGGTGATGTGAACATCATTTTCACAAAGCAATGCGAATCCAGGGGGCTTCCAGTTAGTTCACAGGAAATATAAAGTTATTCCTGTTGTTCCATATTTGGACAAAAATGACATTTAAAGCAACTGTTTCCTCTGAGTACATTCTTTTACAGGAAGCTCTGGCAACAATCAAGATATTTGCTTACATAGTGAAAATTTCAGACTATCACATTATACCACTCAGTTTTGCACAGCTCAAAGCAGATAACTGGTTTGTGAATACTAACTAATGGTTTTATCACTAAAGTATAAAGCCTTCCATCACTGTTATCTACTAGCAGGTCTATTTCCACAGATTGCCAGATACTGCTTAGCCTCCAGCAAGCAGAAAATACTGTATCTACCATGTGAATATTGATCCAGTCAGTTTTGTACCCTTTTCCTGTTTAACAATGTCACTTTCAGTTACATTTTCAAAAAAGTGAAAAAAACCTCCAGGTGCCAGTAGGATCCTTTGGTGTTACAGTCACTGGTGTTACTTCACCAACAGCTGAGGATTAGAGCACACTCCAGGACTTTCTGATGTCCAGCGACAAGTGCTTTCAAGAACACATTTCAAAGGACACAATCCTTCCTGAATTCAGTTATGGTAATCATCATCAATAATCCCTACCCTATTCTTCTATTTTGTGACTGGGCAAACTGAGGCAGGTGAGAAGTTCTTATTGCTCATCTCACTAACTTAAAAAAATCAGAGAGGAGGGCAGGAAAACCTGCTGCAGAACCACCGGGGCTGTTGCAGAGTTTACCACCCACCTCACACACAACTACTTTGGAGGGGACAAAGCAAACTGCTCCTTGTCCTGCGCCACATAGATCCAAACACCCTACCTTCTAACTCACCTTTCATTGTAGCTAGCATTAGCAGTTACTAGGCATACAAGCCGAAGAGAAACCAAACATCAAACTTCATACTCATTCAGGAGGCAGAGTGATTGCAGCCGCCGAAACAAATTGCACGAGTTTGTCTTTCTTGCTGCCTTCTGAGGTGGACCTGCATGACCACTTCCAGCACCTGCCCGAGGTACAAGGCTGGATCCAGCATGGTAAGATGGAAACAGCATCATGACAGTGGTGTCCCCTAACTGATGCCTCTGTCAGTGATGCCATGGGGACAGGCAGCAGTCTTCTCGCTGTCTTTTCAGCAAACCCACAGGGCTCAACCGCTTTCTAGAAATGCCTTGCAGCTCCTCTGGCCTCTGTGCCCCCTAGCATTCAGCGCAGAGCCCCATTTTCACAAGTACAAGGGTATTCTGAGTATGGGTGCTCACGTGGTTGAACACCTTCCCCAAAATGGCTCCACACATTTGCCTGGCCGGCAAAACGCAGTGCCACCAGAACCAGGCAGGGCTGGCCACCAGCCCAGCAGGTGATGCAGCTCCTCCTGGCCACCCTCCACCTTCCACCGTTCCCTCAACCCAGGTCGGAGGCAGAACCAGGCTGAGAGGAAACTGCTATGGAGGACTCCCTACTTGCCTCCTCTCATACACAGCGGCCCTCTCTAAGCAGCACAGGGGAGGGCGGGAAGATGTGGCTGCCGCTGCTGGAGCGAGCCCTCATGCCCACAGCCTGGGCCTGGCCTGGCCCACCAGCAGGAGGACAAACTGCAGCAGCACAGCCAAAAGCCCAACTCCTCTGCTGTAGGGCAACTTCTCAAAAGGTGGAGACGAAGAATGTTCCTTTTAATGGCCATGTAACCACCTGGCTTCCTTGCCAGTAGTTTCATTTACCACTGTGGTGAGCAGGACACAGATGCACAGCTACTGTTTTAGGCAGCAAGCGTTACACCCAGCACGGCAACCCAGTCATTGTGGCAACCACCATGAGCCACAAAGCGCCCAGGGCTATCTCTGCAGCTGCGGGTCTGTCACCCTGATGGAGAGGCCATCTCTTTGCCTCACTATCCAATGTCATTGCTAAGCCTTCCCTTTAATAACCAGTAATCATCTGGCCCCTGAAAGCCTCCATGACACGGGGGAGCACAGTGACAGGTAGAATCTGCAGTGGGGACACAGCCCTCCCACATCCCAAGCCTCCTCAAGGCTTTTCTGTAGACCTGAAGGGAAAGGAGACTCCTGAGGAGGGATATGCAGGAAACCAGTGAAGCCATTTTGCAAATGTTTACAGCAAGTCCATGAGTGGTGCTTTCCCTTCCCTTAGCTGATAAACATGAACACCAACATAAACAAATGCATTTAAAAGTAACAGCTTTAAAACAACACAGCACTGGGAAGCTGAGGGCTTCCTCCTCATCCATCCTCGCCTAGACTAAATAAACTGAGAGGCGAAATCCTTTTAGCTGGGACACACAGCAAAGAATGTGAGAAAAGCACAAGAAGATAAACTGGACTTCTAGACTTGGGCCCAGAGAAGAAACACAGATGATGTGCAGAAGAGACCCAACACAGGCACAAGCTGCTGTGTTCCGAACTATACAAGCACAACTTTCCTCTGGGTGGGCTCTGGGCACCTCATTTTTGCTTATGCAACTCCTAATTTCCCTTTAACACCCTCTCACCAGCAGAGAAGGTTGCCCAGGAGGCCTCCTGGCCTCCATGTCACACACACTGCATGAACAATGTCCATTTGGTCCTTCTTAGTCCTCTGTCATCACCAGTTCATTACCCTTCAGCCCTCCTCAAGTCTGATTTTGCATGATTTAGGAAATGGCGTAGCTTTACATGGCTACCTGTAGTGAGGGCTCTGCATGTGCACTGGCAGCAGTTCCTCAGCCCAGAATGTCACCTCCAAGTTGCTCCCTGAAGGTTGTACCTGCACAGCACGAACATCCCCAGTGCACACACCCATCTGACAAGAGGTGGTGCAGCATCCTGTTACCAAGATTTGCCCCTACGCATCAAATTCTGCAGCTTCGGCAAGGAAAACCTTATGGGAAGTCCTCACTGACTCCACAACATATTACAGGTGTATATGACTTGTATATACGACTTCACATTTCATGTGAAGATGTCTTTTCTTCTAAAAGAGAACTTAACCTTTTCAAACATTCTGACAATGACACAATAAATTAGTAATGACTAATAGAAACAATTTTAAATACACTGTTTGTACTTCACAACAGCAGATAGGAGTTAGCTCTCTCATCAATAGCAATGGGAAGAGGAGACAGGTAAGATAGTGATAGCCTTACTCTGGCCAGAAGACTCAACAAATTTTCATGAGATTGTTAGTGAGCAATTAAATGGTACATTTGAAGAACCTTACAGTATTCAGGAAACAGGAGCAGTAACCACAGTAGTTCAACATCCTTGTCAAATGAGATTTAAAAAGCATGTAGCATGTTCAGTCTACTTAGCACCCAGCCAAAATATACATAAAAATTCATTTTATAAACCCACTTTTCTTCCCCACAGATCTCCAAGCTCTTCCAAACAGGTTCATCCTATGGCAATATCACTGCTACAATAAAAAATATTCTGTATTTAATTGCTCTAGAGAAAGATTTCAACCAGTTGTTGCAGACAGCCAGTTCTAAAAACTGCAGCATCACAGGACAGGCCTAGAATTGGAAGAGTCAAACCTGGTTTAGGAGTATAACAAATAGCCAGTCAACAAACTGCCCGGGCATATTCTCTTAGGCTACAAGTTACAACTTCAGTTCAGCTAAACTAATGATTTTTGAAAAAAATTATCAGTTATTTATCTGTTTGGACTCCTAAAAAGCCATGAGGAAATGCATTGCTTTCTCACCTCTTTATGAATTCTGAATTCTGTCTTTTGCTCCTGTCAAGGATGCCATTGACTATGAGCTGCTTTCTCTTCAGGACACATCAGTACCTTTTCTCCTGAAGACTCTGCACACTCCAGAAACAGTTCTACTTAGATGTCAAAGGACATTACTCTGTATTTAAAGACCCCAGATGGATATGGCCATGGCTGTTGAATAGTCCCAACTTGTAAGAGATAGATTTCTTAAATGCAAAGCTCACTATTTTACAAAAGTGCTTGCCCAGTAAAGAAATGAATACTCAACTATTGCTCAGAAGCACAAAGAAGACTAACCAAAGGGGGGGAAAAAAGTGCTTTTTCTTTCCTTTGCTGTTGCAAACAAAGGATCCTGAAGGCCTCTTCATTCCTCTCTGAGAAGTACTGGCTAACCGGTAATACTAAGGGGCTTGTTCAAGTGGTGGTGTCCTTCAAGAAAGGGTCTAGAGGTAAGACAAACCCAAAGCCTCAAAACATCTGTAAACTTCAGCAACCCAGATTGAGAAGCAACCCCTAAATCACTGCTTCTGCTCACAGGTTCACTTTGCAAGAACTTTACAATGGCCCCGTTTCTGAGGAAGCACCTCACATCTTGAGTAAAGTGCAGCTCTAGATCTTGCACAGGCAATACCAGAAGCAGGGAAACATTGTCCTCAGTGGGCAATAGCCTCTCTCTTTCACAAACACCCTTGGGCACCCCTAGAACCATCATATGACTCCCCTGTACCTAACTTCAACAGAAAGAATGAAGATGAGCTTTACCACAGCCTAATCTATGGACTGCAACACTCCTCTGAGAATTTGAAGCTGTGGAAAGGAGTACACGTCTTCTGCTACCTGATGAGTAGCACTATCACCACACTGGGATGTAAAAGCTAGCAATGTCTTGTCTGACTTGCAGTAACTCAGGGCACTTGTGTGTGTCAGACTTAAAGGGAGCGGACGGGTCACATCCCTTTCAGGATGTTGCTGTCTTCCTGATCCATCCAATGAACATCAAATTTACATGGGAAGGAAGAAGGACTTAGGTGCAAATTAGCTAGTCTAAATCTCACAATCTGTCCCACTAAATCCACACCTGAGGTGGTTACACCTCCTGTTGGATCCAGTTCTTAGTTAAGAGCCCTGTGGCACAGAGGAGTTCAGAGAAAGGCAATGCAAATCCTCAGTGTAGCTTTTACTGCCCTCAAGTCCTGTAGCCCTAATCCTCTAATTTCCTCTGAATCCAACCCCTACATAAATACATCACAATACTCATACTGGCAGAAACTATAATGCCAGGTCTTCCTAAACATATCAGCTCTTCAGTCCAGAAAACATTTTCACATGCAATTGGTTTGACATTCTAGATGCACATTGCACTGCAAATAAGCATATCTATTAAAGAGCCATTTGTCTCAAAATTGGTAGCTAAAGACTAACCCAGACTGCTTGTCCAACAGCTTATTTTTTTCTTTTTTAGCAGTGGAACTCACTTGTAGTAATGTGGTTGTTCCATTGGATTCTTTTGGCATTTTTAAAACCTAGTCACAAGGAAAAATCGGTACTATCCACGTGTACTCTAATTCACTTGTCTGGCCCAAATGAAAAACAGACACAATTTTCTCAAACCCCTATTTTTCAGAATTGACATTTGAAGATCCAGTTTTAATTAAAATTTAAATGTTGAAGCATTAGAGCAAAATAGCAACAGGAAATATTATTTTAGGGTGCAACATTTGCCAGACACAAAAGGAAACAAACTTGTCAGTCCTCTCTTTCTTTTATGCTTCTTTGTTGACTAGACAGGAAGCTGACAAAAATTGATTTTTTTTCCTCTTGTAAAGCATACAGCATAATTTTTATTGTACCACTTCAGTTGCTGACTGCATTTGGTAAATAAAAGCATACTTCACGGGCATCCAGGGAAGTGTTTAATATCTGACAGTTTACAAAAATGCCATACTAATTAAGTACAAAAAGAAAAGCAAATAGCTTTCATTGCAGGAACGGAAATAACGCGATTTAGAAGAGAAGCTGAAAATCCATTCTTTTCTATGGCAACTTCCTGACTAATGGAAAAGCTATAGCTGAGTAAAATTAAACATTTGCCTAACCTGCATTCCACATGCAGAGGTCAGCAGAAGTGCAAACACTGATGAACATTGAGATATAGCTTAAGTATTTTGTGAGCAGTTTATTTAAAAACAGTAAGAAGCAGCCAGATAATATCCAGCTATAAGATTTCTTGCATAATTAATAACAATCAAGCAGACTCAAATGGGCTTCTGCATACTTTAATGCTATTTAGAATTAAAACTAATTATCTTAGCCATCCAGGAAAACCTCAGTACTAAAGTTCTCATTCCTTGTCAAAAGAACTCACAAGAGCAACAAACAACAAAATGTTCTGAAATTGATAAATGTAAGTTATTACAGAAGAGGGTTGAGCATCAATTTCAGAGATCTTCCAGAAAAGATCCTGCCAGCAAAGAGGCTCAAGGCATCCAAAGGGAGGGAAGAAGGACACGACAAAGGCCATTCCTCCTGTGACACACTGAAGGGCTGGGTCACAACAGGTGATGCCACAGAGTCTTGGTGGGACCTGCCACAGGTTTGTCCTCTCCCTTCTGCAGACCAAGCCCTGCTCCTGTGCTGCCACTGGCACGCACCCAATGCATTCTGGGATTAAACTACATGAGGACTAAATACAGTGACCTTTTTTCCCCATTTTTTTTTAATGGCCCATTTTAGCTTATTCAACTACTGTCATACTGAGGTCAATCAAAAAAAAACCCTGCTGCCACAGTTGAGGGGCAGGATGACGCAAGTGGAACCACAGGTTGAACTGTCTATGACTATCTGATGTGAGGGGATTTAAGATTGATATGGTGGGATTAAATGATCTCTAAGGGCCCTTCCAGCCTAGGCTATTCTATGATTCTATGGGTTTTCACAAATACTTTAATTATCAAAGGCAATTATCATTTTATTTGGTACTGTCTTAAGTTAGTAAGCTGATACACTTAGAATGCCACTCTGACAGAAAAGGATGGTGATCCCCAGAGTTTATCTTTAAAATTTACTATTACTGATCACATCCCCTTCTCCAATAGCATGACTTCCACTCGCTAAGAAAGATACTTCTGTTGGCTTTTCTTGGTATTAGTGAAAGGAAGTTTAAAGTATTTCTAGAGTTATGCTGGTCTAAATTCTTCCTAACAGTTACTTTCCATTTTCTATATCATTTTTTTCTGTTCCATTTTCTATATATGTATGACTTCTGTTTAATAACCTCATTCCCTATTAGTTTGTAAGACGTTGTGTCCTCATTTTTTTCAAAATACGCTGACCAACTTCCTATCATTATGGATATTAACTGAACTCACAATAGCAGTTCATTGTAATGTGACTGCAAACTGAGCCAGGCTTCTTATTTGTCAAAAATGACCACACATCATGGCACTATCAATATGGCTTCATACCTTAATTTGCAAATTTCAGGGAACTCAGACAGATGTTGAAGAGGAGCTTCCCAATGCTCTCTCCTAGAGCCTTTCCAGCCTGTGATCACCTCTGGAAGACATGTCAACCCGAATATATCTGGCAGTACACACAGTTTGTAACTTTGCTAAAGAAATTTAAAAGTTCTAATTATCCTGCATCCTTAAGTATACTCCCTTGCCATCTGCAGTATGTTTGCAACACTAACATGCAAGTATAAGTCTAAGAAAATTATCCTCAGGTAGCAAAAAACTACCTGAAGTCATGTACAAAAGAAATGTTAGGACTCACACAGTCCTAACTGACAAACATTTTGCTAGAATTCAAGATGTTTGCAAACTATAGCCTAACTTGTTTCAGAACATTCTGAGTAGATTCATGAATGAAAAAAATGTTCAGCTTGACAATTGCACTACAGCAAGAAATGCAAATATTGACAATTTTGAGTAACAAGTGCCCTCAGAAAAACAGGAATAGAAGTGATAAATGTAAGCAAAACCACCCAAAGTCACATCACGAGACCGCCTTTCAATGCCAGCACATCTGCAAAAGTCATATTAAAACGCAAAGTTCAGAACATGTCATTCTCATGGCAACATCCTTAATGCGCCAGATGTATTCCCAAATCGCTTCCTAGAACAGACCACACTTCTAAGCACACATCTAAATAACACTTTAAAAAAAAAAATCTCATATTTACACTGTGTGAAAAGTTAAAGAAAACCATAGTCATTAAAATCACTACATCTACTTATTACAAGTGGCTCATTAAACCCAAAAAAAGCATCAATGCTGCCTGTACATAACCTCAAATTCGTGAGTACTGTCTTGCCAGTATTCATGACTATCGGGGTCCTTTCATTTTTGGCAATGTTCTTGAGACTGGAGTTATGAGAGTTTATGGATATCTTCTAGGATTTTTAATTTTTTTTAAAGTGTCATCCCCTTGACTATCTCATCGATCAGAAATCTGCAAACAAAATTAAACACAGTAGATAAATTTCAAAGAAACTGAAGTGTAATTATTAAAAACATCCTTTTTAAGCCAGAATCACACTTGCTTTGGGCCCAGCTCACATATCCTGCATAGGGATAATGGTAACCCCATTTGGATTTGCTCATGGATAATTCTCTTAGCTGATGTAATTCAGAAGTTGGAACAGAAAAAGAATAATCAAATATTAAACAATTAAAGCTTTTAGGGCAGATTCAGTCTGTTTGATCAAGTTACCGTTAGCAGACTTAATGTAAGCAAAAGTTCTACGAGGGAATTAGTCCCTTAATTTCAGTGTTACTTGCTTTAAAGGAGATATTTATTTATATTTCGTTTTTACAATATTTATTGTTCCCTGTCTCTAACAGTTTATTTGATATTCAAGTAAAATAATTTGGTTTTGAAAAGTACCCTATTAAGATAAAGATAAAACATTTCACTGAAGTCTTATATAGTGCTAGCAAGAAAGTATTTTAATAGTGAAACTGTGCACCTTTCAGTAGTTCTCAGAGTAATGAGAAATGGAAGAGTCTGCATCCCTGTCACCACACACAAAGAAAACTGGAAGCTCAGAAAACATATGGAGCAAAAGTGCTCTCAACTACACTACACAAACCAGCCAGGTAAGCTCAGCAGTGCACATCCCAAAACTGCCTTCACAGACTCTTGGATTTAACCCTTCCTTCATTTCATCATGAAGCATCACCTGCATGAGCAGCAACTGTAGGCTGGCACTACTCAAGAGCACTCAAGATTGGAGAAAGGAAAGCAGGAAAAGGCACAGAGATGTGGCATTACGAGTTCTGGTTGACAAATACAGTGGCACAGAGGCAGGTCGTCCCAAGGGGGAGGAGGAAGAGGATGAGAAGAAAGACACTGGGATTCCAGAACCTGCAGGCATCTCCACAGCAGCACAGTTAAGGTCATATACTGCAATTTCATTCTATCTCACTGCAACTCCAACTAAAAAAAACCTACAACTAACTTCTACTCAATGGACTTAACGGAGTTCAGAATCCAAACATCTGTAGTCACAAACATGCCCAGGCCACAGCATCTCCCAGAAGGAACATGCCCCACAGCGATTTACGAAGTGGACACAGCAGCAGAATGGCTACGGGCATGTTTGTCAAAACAAGAAATGCACCCAGACTAGAGAAAGAGATGGCTGGTTTCCTTCTTTGCTATGTATCCTTAGTATTTGACTCCTTCCCCAGAATTCCTTTAAAAAAGACACAAAAGTGATATCCATCAGGCCGTGTGAGTCAAAAAGCCTTCAAGAGGTTGTGAACATCCAGCAAGTTTTGAGCAACTAAACGAGAATACTGCTGGAGAGGGGTAACACTCTGAGCATCCAAGTTTAAAAAATAAAAGTCGTAAGAAAGGCTACTGGAAAAAAAGAAAATCACCTGCAAAGCTCAGGTTAGCAACAGCATTAACATTAATATTAGTATTTTCTCTGTACAAATCAAAATCACAGTCACAGAATGTCAGGGGTTGGAAGGGACGTCAAAAGATCATCTAGTCCAGCCCCCCTGTCAGAGTAGGATACCTACAGCAGGTCACACAGGAACGCATCCAGATGCGTATTCAGCAATTTTGAAAAATCTTGTTACTCGTTTAGATTTGGCTATAGGAGCAAAACTTTGGGCACCCATTTATTTAGTAAATATCATTAGATTCTGTCTAATTTTGCAAGTCAAAGAGCTTTAAGATTTGAAGAGACACTCCAACTGGCCAAAATAAAACAAGACCACCATGAATTCTCTAACCTCCAGTGTTGCTTGGGTAAAGACAGTTATTTTAACCTGAAAAAAACAATAAAATCTGTTTTTAGCTCAGAAGAAGGTGATCTTAGAATGTATTGGAATAGCCTTCTGGAAATGTCCACATAAAAATATGAATGCTTTTACGCTATTCTAACCAAAGCCTGATGTAACAGTAACTCATATAATTTTTTAGATCATGGAATCACCATTTCATCCCTTGGAAAAACTCTATACAAAAATAGCATCTCTGGGAAGATGGAAACATGAGGCAATTAGTACCACAGAAGATTCTGCTATACTCATTAGGACAGCAGCCTTCTTCCTTTGGTCTTATTTTTTCACATCCTTCCTTCCTTTTAGGTGGCTGTGTGTCACCATTTTGCAAAGAAGAAAGCATCTGAATTTTATCTTCGCAAAACCTCAGATGTACTATTTACAGAATTCTTAAATCATCGTGGAGGAGTAACGGAACACAGAAGATTAAAGGTATTGCAGTATTTCATTCTTGCCCAGAAAAATGTGTATTCCTTTAAGAAAAGCCAAAACACTTAAATTAAAAATGCTTTGGTTTCTCTTAACAATGGTGACTAATTTCAAATACTGTACGAAAGCTTTGATTCTAATGTACAAGTCAGAAGAAACATTGACCAATGTACTTTTTTTCCCTCCTCTTAAACTCTTTTGGTCTTTTCCATTTTGAGTGCTACTTCTAATATATGTACAACCTGCCTTGAAATGTCTTAAATACTTGAATCACAAGCAAACTTAAAATAGGCTCTAACAAACAAGTGTCTGGCACAGAAATCCAAACAAGGCACAGAAAGCTTTAGATTTTTCCTGACCAGAAGACACCACTGGCAGTAAAAAGTTGACCTAGAGGTAATGTTGGCAGTAAGAAGCTCAAGGTAACCCTGCACACGAAGTTCATGAGCCAACTACTTAGTTTGCATGACCATTCTTAAAGCAAAGTAGTTTGAAATATGAATTCTAATGTATAAATGCATCTTATAGATGTGATTTATAAGTCAGTGGATTAGTTGCACAATCATAAGATTTCAGACAACAGAGCTGCTGTATCATAAATCCCAGTTTCAAAAATTGCTTTTCAAAAAAAAAAAAAAAAGTGGAGGAAATCCTTTTGTCGAAACAAATCCTGAAAAAAAAAAAGTTTCATTTGTATCTTCCAGAAAAATGACTAGAAACTTCAGAGAGGACTGCCAGAAGCAACAATCATTCACCATTAAGCGGAACAGAAATATATACAATGTATGCGGCACCCTTTCAGAAAGGGAATCCCTATTTCCTACAGCAGGAGCAGCTGTAGGAAAGACTCTTTCTTTTAGTTGATGGATTGCTTGGTTGTGCAACTGCAATTAGTTACTGTTCCTCCTCCCAGCTAAAGAGACTTCTTTAAATCCACCTCTGGAACAGACAACATCATCTTTGCTGTGCAAACCCATCTGAAAGGATAAACTGTGGCCATGCGACCTCACTCCACACTGAAACACATACCAGGTGCAGTTGTTTCCTCTTAGAATCACAGAATGGTTTGGATTGGAAGGGACCTTAAAGATCATCTAGTTCTAAGCCTCTGCCATGGGCAGGGACACCTCCCACTAGACCAGATTGCTCAAAGCCCCATCCAGCCTGGCCTTGGACACTTCAGGGAGGAGGCTTCCACAATGTCTCTGGGCAACTTTGTTTCAGAGCTTCACCATTCTCACTGAAAATAGTTTCTTCCTAATATCTAACCAAAAACTACCCCCTTTCACTTTGAAACCATTATCCCTCATGCTATCCCTACACTTCCTGATAAGGAGTTCCTCTCCATTTTTCCCGTGGGCCTCCTTTAAGTACTGGAAGGCCACTACAAAGTCTCCTCAGAGCTTTCTCTTCCCCAGACTGAACAACCCCAAATCTCTCAGCCTGTCCTCACAGAAGTGCTCCAACACCTCTTCCCCTGTCCCAGTCATCTTTGTGGCCCTCCTCTGGACTCACTCCAACAGGTCCAACAACAGTTCAACATCTTATCAACATTTCATCTTCTCTCACTGACATGGTCTGTACTAATAGTTACCAACAATTTTGCTTTGTACCTCCCTAAGATATTAACGCCAAGTGCATCAGCAACATGCTATGACAATCCTGACTTCTTCCTATGTAGGTGACACTCAAATGGAAGCTACAATCATAACTGCATTGGGTGGTGCAGATTGATGCTACACAGGATCTTGCTGAGGTAACGATATGAGCCTGAGGATGCTCAATTCTTAAAAGAAATGTGATGCCTGAGAGGTGGGGGAAGTTAGGTGGAAGAGACTGTACCAGAAGCAAAGGTACCCTTTGACAGAAATACGATGAAGTATAAAGAGCAGAGTAAAAATAAGAAGAACAGCAGCTTCACACATACTTGAGAATCACATGTAGGTCTAATGAAGGACTATCAGACTCAATTACAAATGTTATCTGTTTATTCTAAAATAATGGTGGCAGTATGTTAGGCATTTGGGTATCAAATATTGGATAAAGCACTGGCTGGACTGACGGGTCCAAAGACTGGTGGTCAGTGGAGTTAAACCCAGCTGCTGACCAGTCACAAGTGGTGTTCCACAGGACTCAGTGTTGGGACCATTTCTGTTTAACATCTTTATTGATGATCTTTATAAGGACACAGAGTTCGCCAACGACACCAAGTTAGGTGGGAGTGTTGATCTGTACAAGGGTAGGGAGGCTCTACAGAGAGACTTGGACAGATTGGATCCATGGGCCAATGTTAACAGTGTGAGTTTCAACAAGGCCAAGTGCTGGGTCCTGCACTTGGGCCACAACAATCCCATGTAACACTACAGGCTTGGGGACGTGTGGCTGGAGAGCTGCCTGGCACAAAGGGACCTGGGGGTTCTAATCGAACAGCTGCTGAACACGAGCCAGCAGTGTGCCGGTGGCCAAGAAGGCCAATGGCATCCTGGCCTGTATTATAAACAGTGTGACCAGTAGGAGTAGGGAGGCAATTGTCCCCCCTGTACTCAGCACTGACGAGGCCACACCTTGAGTACTGTGTCCAGTTTTGGGCCCCTCATTATGAGAGAGATATCGAGGTGCTGGAGCATGTGCAGAGGAGGACAACAAAGCCGGTGAAGGGCCTCAGGTAATTAGCGACAGAACAAGAGGGAATGAATTCAAACTGCAACAGAGGAGGTTAGACTGGACATCAGAAAAAAAAATTTTCACAGAAAGAGGAGTCAGACATTGGCTGCCCAGGGAGGTGATTAGGTCACCATCCCTGGACATGTTTAAAGGTCATTTAGATGTGGTGTTGGGGGATATGGTTTAGGGGTGAACTTTGTACAGTAGGGTTAACGGTTGGGCTCGATAATCTCAAGGGTCTTTTCCAACCTGAACGATTCTATGATTCTATGAAATATCGTATTTCATTGATAATAACTCCTAGGAGTGCATATCCCATAATAAAATGGCTATAAAACTAAATTCAGTTCACAGGCAGTACCTTAAGAATTCTTGAAAGGTACTTTCAGAATTGAAAGAAGTGACACTTATTGTATTAGAGAAGTGAATTATAGGAATGGATTATCACAGAAATGGATTTTCTACAAAGTCTTTCCCCTTACCTAGAAAAAGCAGCATTTGAGAGGTGTGTGTTGAACAACTGGTTTTCAGTGACTATACTGAACAAAATATTTGTCATCCTATTTTCACTTCAAAATAGCAGCCTACTCCAGTTTGTATTTTCACTTTCAAGCAAAACCAGCTGACTTTTCATGTACTTTCAGTTTTCAAAAATTAGTCCCTGGCAACGATTTAATCTCCCCTCCAAACCAAAAGAGATTAGATTACAATTACAAAGCACTGAAAACAGGAAATGTTGTAAACTCTGACACAGTATTAACTATGCTGGTTCAAATGACACTGTGAATTTTTCTTAAACATGGTCAGTCACCACTTATCTACACAGCTTTCTGACCCTTGCCTTCTAGGAGAGTTGTGCGAGGAAGCTTCTTTTAATGGTGAAGTCACCACCAGGCCATAAGGATCAAATAGGGATATTTAGGATACTTCCAAACCACAGCACATTTGTGTTTCATTACTGAAGAAATTAGAGTAACCAATTTAGAAATAAAAAAAATATGAAAACAGTTCTTCACTATATTCTTTGTTTACAATGCTGGAACTTCAGTTCGTCAGATGGATATTCACGCCAATGGAGGTAAAATTTTTTACTTATCGTGTGAATCCTCATAATACATATATTTCGATAAAATTCCACCAAAGACACAAATCAGATATACTCCCACTACCAGCATTCATTACACAAACGAACAATCTGGCTGTATCGTCACCAATTTACTGAAGGAGCACTCAGAGCACACCACTCTCCATAAAGTTTCTTTCATATGGTTTACTAAGAGAAGAGAGAAAATATTTCCAAGAAGAATGAGGCATTCTTTAGATCAGCAAGCTGCTGTTCTAACAGCAAGCAGCTGAAGCTCAGCAGTGGGTTAAGGATGAGCTAGTTCACCAAGATGAGCTTTCCTCTCAGCCTAGCATCATGCAACTAGGCTTTAAATTAAATTTATTAAAAATACACGTACATTGCAGGTACCAACATAATTCAATGACATGCAAATGAGCAGAGGAAACAAAAAGAAAAGAAAATAGGCGGCCCTTTAACCATGATTAATTGGATTAGCAGATGAAATGAAGCACCCTCTGAGGAGCAGCATACGTGGGCAGCATGGCAAAGGAGCCTCAGGGAGAGCAGGAGAGGGGATGGGCTCGCAGGCAGCTTCAGAACCAGGCAGGACTGACAGAGAAGAGCAGCAGCAACCAAAACCCCAGGGAGGTTCTCCGTACTGGGAGACTGGGAGTACGGAAATTGCACAAAGTCCAAAGGAAACAGTTTTGTTTCTGTGAAAAAAAAAAAAGGCCAGATAAGAGAACAGACTGGAAAAGCTTCCAAGAGGAGGGCACTAGGCCATGGTACCTAGGGAGAGGTGAAGATGTCATCATTAGCCGTAACCCAGGGGAGACGGAGCAAGGGTGGCCTCAGCAAGGCATCTGGGGGAGTCTCCTGTTGCTGAAGCAGCAGAAGTTGGGAACCAGACATGGAGAGCTGGAGAATATAAAAGAGTTTGATTTGTAGGGCAAGAGTGGTGAGCAGGAAACGTCAGGAAGAAAGAAGAGCTGGGAGAAAAGACAAATCCCCCAAATGGGCCTGAGATGAATCAAAATTCAAGACTGGGTGAAGACTGCGGACTAAAAGGAGAGGAAATACTATTATCATAGGGAGGTCTCCCTCCCCATCCTTGGTCCTTCGGTCCTGAGTGTGTGGACACACACATAGGGTTGCCATCCAAACCTAACTCTTGGTTAATTTTTTGTTTTGCTATCCAAAATCCTTCTTAGTTTGGCTTGGTTCCATGAATTAGCATCTCAAATTTCTGGAAATCTTAAGTACAGGGGGAGACAGGCTGTTTTCATCTTTTGGGGGGTATTCTAAATAACGAGGAAAACAAAAATAATTGTTTGCACCCCTCTGTTGAGCCGTGTTTGCCTGCAGTTAACAATACCAAAGATCTGGTTTTCCCTACTATAATTACATACACAAAGTCTAAGCTCTGAAAAGAAATGTCATCTCAAATTACAAAGACATGTCACTGTAACAATATGGTCTTCCTTTTCCCACTAGGGGAAGTATTATCTTTGTAACAAATAAATGGCTTAAGAAAAGGTCCTGAAATACTAAATCCACGGCTCATGTAATTTAATGTAAACCACAGATACGTGCAAGGTCATATGCTAAGTAAATTAAGAGAACAATATATTGGCTCCGTCTTCTTGCTTAGCTGCCCCGATACGTATGTTTTGTGTAAAATGGAGACTGTGCTGAGAAGCTGTGCTACGTGGGAGGGCAACCAAGAGGGGTGAGCAAAGAGCCTTTCAAAAGACCCTGGAGTTTTCTCCAACACTCACTGGCATGTTGGTAACATGCATCCCTTGCCCTGAGAAATACTGAAACTTCTCTCCACTCCTAAACAGGTCCTCACTCATTCCAGCCACATTCACTGAAATTTTTCAAAACTGCTTTCTAACTCCCATGCACATTCAGTCTCAAAGATGATTAAAAATTCACAGTTATGGGCAATATGAAGAATCTGGGAGAATAGTACACTTAGCCGCAAAGGAAGAACAGCATTGGATGGAAGTAAGGCCCTTCTGCAAAAAGCTTTTTTAAAACTTCCTGTTTCTCTGATGAAAGAAAATCGTCACTAACATTTCTTCCTTAATTAACAATCTTTTTTTTTGTGCTTTGCTTTTGCTGAGAATTGAAAAAATATGTAAGCTAAGGGTTAGGAGGAACAGGCAGCTAGGCTCTCTATCTGGTGCATAACCCTCAAAGAAGAGCTAAAGATCCTCTAAACCTTTTGTACATTTATTTTTCACCGAGTTTGAGGTGCACTCAGACAAAGCTATTTTGCTTATAACAAACTCCCATAGTCTCCTTCTTTAAACAAAAAAAAAATGAGATTTTGAAGAGGACTTCCCTTTTGCATCCTAAGAAGGAGGAGATGGGGAGCAAAGAAACATATGAATATAATATGTGAATAGGTTTGATTAGTTTTTCAGACATTCACTGATGCACTCTGAAACTGAAATTAGTTGCCAAAGTTTGAGACAATGATAGGGCATCATATATTGCCTAGGAGTCCTTCAGTTTCTGTGAAGTAAAATAAATTTCTCTGAGGGTTTCCTGTAGCTCAGTGCCTACACACTGAACTTCTGCCAGCACCATGTTTCTGCCAGCACCATGTTTCCTCTTTAAGCCAAAAAACTAGAAAATAGTATCTGAAAAAAAGAATCCAAGAAGCTATTAAGCCTGCTGCCTTGAGGAAGGATCAGCTACACTTGTTTCTAATAATGCTTGTCTGATCTTTCTTAAAACTTACCAATGTAATGGCCAACTGAACCCTTGTCCTGGCAACTTAATGATTCTTTTCTTAGCTGCAGATCAGAGAGAATTTACTCTCTTAGCTATTTCTCTACAAATTTTTATATAGCTAAAGACCTGTGCTTTTCCCCTTTCCTCTCATTTCAGAGGAGCAACGTCCATTCTTTTTTTCCAGACAGGATACACAAGTCTCCCACATATGTTATGGTGTCCCTTCATCATTTGACCAGATATTTGCAACACCAAATAGATGAGACATGTTAAAATCGTTACTGAATTCACAGTCATCTGTTGCTTTGCCACTCACCGCGTGTTACTGTGGTACAGAGCCACTGAACTGATTTAACACGGCTGGTGCCAGCATGAGCTGCGTGGGTGTTTATTTACATGGCTGCTTCCACTCTGTTTAGTTGGGCAGGCGCCTTTTTGGAGAGCTTGAGAAAAACTGATTAGTCTGTATTAGTTCATGGGTATCCCTTTCCCACCTTTTAAAGAAGAGTAAACCAAAGCAGTTATTACAGGTGCTCTATCCAGACTCCTACCCCACATCACTTCTCAAATGTAACTGCTAATGACTAAGATTGCAACAGCTTACTTGTCAAAAGTGAGGTTATCTCAGTTAATCTCAGTCAAACACTGTCACAAGGAATCATGATGTTCCTCACCCAGAAAGACTATTTTTAAAAGAATAATTCTTTTTTTTTGCCACAGGCTAGTGAGCTGAACTGACTCAGCGTAGGACAAACAATTACAGCAACAAGAGAAGTGATGAGAGTGCAGTGGTGCTAGGAGTAAAAAGACAGAGCCAACAAGGTGAGGTGTAACAAAACTACAACTCGGTAGTTCTTACAGGCTGGAAGTTCAGGCTTAAGTCCATGGGGCAATACTGCAGGTCCAGCAACAGTTGATGTTAGCATAGCCACCCAAGGTAGACCACTTACTGATCCCCTCCTAACAGCAGCACAAGCATGCAGTGGACTCGGTTGGTGAAAGTCACTTTCCAAAAACTAATATAGCGAAGGATTTTTAAAATGTCAAAATTTTTTGAGCCAAACCAACTCCCTGCCCTGCTTTACCACGTAACTGGATGGATTCCCATGGCTGCACAAGAAGGGGCAGAGTTCAGGAGCGGGAGGAAGCTCCTGGGAGTGGGCAGGGACAGGAGGGAGAGACTGCTTCGTCTGACGGCTCTGTAGCTTAAAAAAAACAGACTGTGAGGGCTGCCATGAGTCTGAGTCATGAGGGTCAAATGATTTTAAAATACCCATCTAATTTAAGTAGGTTCTAGCCTGCTCCTTCCCCAAGATAGCTCAGACTCCCAATGATGCACACGTTAACCACCTGAACATTAAGCTTCTCTCATCGTTAGGTTTTCGTCTCCAATTACTAAGGCGCAACTGCTCAACTGCTCGCCTTTGGTTTTCTCTTACCATCTGGAAGCACAAGGAGTGTTCTCTCGTTCTGGCAAGTGGGTTCATTTTATCTCATTCTGCCTTCTCCACACCCATGGTACTTATTTACAACTGTTCTAGTAACTTGGCCTCACTGCCATTTTCTGTGCGATGTGCTCCAACTCACTTGATCTCTTCAGTGAAGATCTCAATTAGTTTCCTGTTATGCTTTCTGTTTTTCCCATTGCGGTTGTATAGTTTATGCTGCTTAAAGGTACAACACTAATTGTTTAGTCTTGCTTCCAACAGGATCCTACCAAAGCATGCCTGAGTCTGTTGAAGACGATCAACTTCATTCCTTCAACATGTTTTACTTTTTCCCCTTTCAGAAAACCGTAATACACAATCACCAACCATAACTCACAAATTCATCACCACTTTCATAACCTCTAGAAGTCCCTCTCAACAGCTGAAAATCAGATCTAGAAGGCCAATACCCCTAAAATGCTACCTAGACGTTTACTTTCTTCTCAGATTAGGAAGTTACTCTGAATTTCCCATTCTCCTGTGACAAATGCTACACCAGGCAATTGCTGTATCTTTATGTTAGGACTCATTTTTGTCGGATGTATGTTAATAAACAGGATATTAAGTAATAAAAACTGTAAGACAAGAACACAGGAAAATACATACTTATGAAAAATAGCATGATGAAACTTCACAAAAATTGGGCATGAATGAAAAAGTATTTGATTGTCTGTCCATTCCGGTTCCTCTGCCACCCCCAAAATATCCCTGGACAGCAGACACATTATCCCTCTTATTCTAAGGACATGTATCTAATCCATTACAAGGCATGCTCAGTTCCACAGTACAAGCTGTAGTGAGCTGTTAGGTTAGCACTAAGCCAAACATTAACTCTCAATGAAAAAGAATACAAGATGCTGGGGGAGAAAGGGGGCGGGTGAGAAATGCCTGCTGCATTACACAGTGCACTGGGCAATAACAGTACTTGAAACACTTGAGGGAAAGAACCTGGGAGATCTACCTTGCTCTAGGTGTTCTAGCTGCACTTCAGGCCTAGGTGTGGAGTTTTGATTCTTCCTTTACCCTATCCTCAGTATAAGAGGGATCACCTCAGTATAAGAGGGATAAGAGGGATATTGAGGTGTTGGAGCAAGTGCAGAAGAGGGCAACAAAGCTGGTGAAGGGTCTGGAGAATAGACCTTATGAGGAGTGACTGAGGGAGCTGGGACTGTTCAGTTTAAGGAAGAGGAGGCTGAGGGGGGACCTCATCATGCTCTACAATTACTTGAAAGGACATTGTAGAGAGGTTGGTGCTGGTCTCTTCTCACAGGTCATTAGGGACAGAACCAGGGGGAATGGGTTCAAGTTGCAACAGGGCAACTTTAGACTGGACATTAGGAAGAAATTCTTCACAGAAGGAGTGGTCAGACACGGGAACAGACTGCCTAGGGAGGTGGTTGAGTTGCCATCCCTGGATGTGTTTAAGTGTCGCTTAGATGTGGTGTTGGGTGATGTGGTCTAGGGGTGAACTTGTAGTGTAGGGTTAATGGTTGTAGTGTAGGGTTAATGGTTGGACTTGATGATTCCAAGGGTCTTTTCCAACCTGAACTGTTCTATGATTCTATGATTCTATGATTATATCCCACCTAGTTCAGTGGCAGCATCAGATGATCAGGGTGTAGCTACTTGCACCGCTTGCAATAAATGCATTATCCATATTAACCACTAATTAACAATATAAATAACTCTTCCGATTCAAAACACAGAAGCAGACATGTTTGCTCCAGACCAGTCTGCCAACCAAAAAACGCCCCATTCCTTTGATGTCAGATCAGACAAAGAGTCAAAGAGGCTGTATGATCTCAAAGCTTATTTAGCTTGTAAATTCTCAGGCAGTCATCATCATTTGTTCCACAGTAAAGACCCATTTGCGGAGAAGAAAAAAAAAGGACCCAATGGGAACTTACTTGCCTGTTTTTGGTTATTGAGAAGACTTTCATTGATATTCCTGGCTTGGTATATTTTTTCCACTGTACACAAAGATGACAAAGGTCATGCAATACAGCATTTAAAATTTCTCATAGAAAATAAATGAACCATGACTCATACATGGGTACAGCACGTTCTTTACTTTTTCCCTAAAGTAAGAGATAAGTACCAAGTTTTTGTCCGCAGCTGCACAAATGGAATATGAAGGATGTATACTCCTGAACATATGTTTCTAAAATTCACAGTGGAACAACTGTACTGAAGTCTTCAAAACTGAGCATACTCAAGGCAGTCTGGAAGAACATCAGTAATCTCCAACAGTAAACATCTAGTGACGCACATCTCCAACATGTTGCAATATAGGAGATTAAGACAAAAGCCATCTTCAATTAAAACATCAATGATGGCATCTGACCATTAGTCTTCCAAGTATTAGTCACATTTGGTCAGCACAACAAGGTTGCAAATATTATGGCTCGTATGTTATGTCTCCACTTTCTGCTTGTTCTTCTACCTAGGTAGATCTCTGATAATCACCCACTATTTTTATAAGCTTCTAGAAAAGAGAAGTGGGCCTTGGGTAGGAGGGGAAGAGGGGTGAGGCCTGACCAGCACTGCAACTGATGAGGGTAGGGGAGCTGCTGAGGAAAAGGAGGAGGATTAGCTCTCAAGTGGGAGGGTTTGTGAACAGGAAGATTTGAAGGACATCTCTGTGTTGCAGAGATGTGTAGAAAGTGTTTTTCCGGGTGCACAAAGGCAGGAAAGATAATGGAGGGGTAGAACCTGGAGCAGAAAGGGGTAAAAGCAGGGTTATGGAACCACCACCATCACAGTCACCTTCCCTTCATTCCTCTGTGCCCCTTGCCGTCACCTTCCTCCCCACTTAGCGAGGACAGGGTCCTCCCTCACAGAACAAGGGGACGTGACAGTGGCTTACTTTTGTCCCCTGATGTGCTTTGTCTGATGCCAGGAACATGGCAGTCCCTCTGAAAAGAAACAGGTTTATCCTGGGCAGAAAGGGGCACAGGTCTTCCACTTACCCAAAGCTAAAGCAACGCAGAGGAAGGCGAGTGCAGCACCTGGCACCAAGGGCATTCAGATTCCCAAGTGAGCACTGTCATCACTGCCAGCCACCTGGGTATGGCTGCTTCCTCTCTAAACTCTTTTTCGAGAGTTTTAAGATAAAATTTTTCACAAGTCAAGTTCTCTGCTGTCAAATTCATCAGCCTTAAATTTTAGGGTCAATCATGGCCCATCTGATTTTGATGCTACTGCCTCAACGAACATACTCAGATGCACAGAATTTCATTTATTGCACCCTGTATTAAGTTTGGTAACTAATATACTAACTTATTAACTGAAGGAAAAAAAAATCGGCAATGAAATAACCTACATCTACAGGCTTAGGTAGCTTTCATTTGCTGAGGCAATTTTGTGCTTCATAAATCAAGTTGTATATTTAACCAATTTAGGTTAATATGTGTCAGGGAGCAAAGCAGAAGCAGGGGGTGAGCATTTTGGCCAACCTTTTAATCAACTCCTGAGCTTCAACTATTGAATCTCCTGCCTTTCATCCCACGCTGAGGCTCATCCTGCTGTCCTCCGGCTGGCAGAAAGTTACAGTATTATAAGAGAACCGAGGCAACAAGGCAGAAATGCAAGCTCATTTCTGTTATGTCATGTAAAGTTTTGTTTAGTACAGACACAAATTAAACTGGCAGACTAATTTAACAGAGCAGAACAGAAGAGTGAAATGCACGATGGCTTGCATTCCATTTCTGTGCAACACAGCGCTGCCCCTATTAACTTCGAATTATCTCCTTTTATGGACTCCAAGCTTTTTGTATTTTTCACAACTGTAACTGGATGACGGGTTAAATACTCGGAAGAGCGCAAGAATGTTGTTTTTTTCTGCAGCCAGCACAGAGAGGGGAATCGCTGAACTCACTGCTTCTATAAAACAGGAAACTGTATTTTGGGTGCATCTGATTCACGTTGCTTCCCACCGTCACCCTTACGTAGCCACGGTTTGGTCCCGCCATCCGCCCACCATGGAGGGAACAGGAAGTTCTGCCAATGCTTTTGCTTCCAATTTTCCACCTGGTTATTCCAGTACATGCATACTTTGCTCTAAGTAAAGATCCTTCCCCAAATTCATACACCTATAGTTCAAAACGGGTTGGTGAGAATTTCATTTTACAACTACACTCCCCCCCTTCCACCTTCCCGTAAGCAAAACCAGACTAAAAATCTGCACAGAAGTATTTCCACAGCTTTTCAAAATCAAAGTATCACTGACCATGGGATAAAAGCAGGCATGGTATGTGAAGCCCACAGCACAAACAGGACAAACACCTCTTTCTGTGTCCTCACCAGCAGAGTAGAGCCAATACCAGCCTAGTGCAGCTTGCTTAGAATAAACAGTGGCCACGCTGGATGCCCTCTCCATCTACCACTTTCATTGCTGAGAAGGATATTGAGAAGGGAAATGCCTCTCCCTCCCTTGTTTCTACCTTTGACAAAATCAAAGGCAAGGAGAGAGCTGAGAATCCATTCTCTTCGAGACACCAGAGCCCAGCACTGGGAGCAAGCGGTATAGAACGCCCATTAAAGCTCAGGAGTGCATCTACAAAACAAATAGGCAGAGGAAAGCAGCGAAGCCTGAAGCCTACACAAAGGCATCTTCTTTTCTCTCCTCATCTGCTGGAGCCATCTCTCACCTACAAAAGCAACTCTGCAGGCACTATTGCAGGCCTGTAAGTTTTAACTTTCTGTGCAATTCTTTCATCTAAATACAAAGAGGGGCTCAAACTACAGAGGTGAGGAGGTTCAGTGAAACAAAGACATCATTTGCACTTAACTGAGACCATTCAGAGCTCGGGTCTCTCCAACAGCTTCAGAAGTAGCTGCTCTTCAAAAGACCTTGCTTCAGTAAAATTCCTTTCAGGCTCAAATGTCTTGTTTCTCAGTGAAATTAGGCCTGTGTGGGATTCAGATTTTGACCAAAATCTGTAAACATATTTTAAATGACCAATGGCCCATTTAAATACTGAAACTCATGCATAACTTTCCTGAAAAAGCAAACACGCTGCGCTTTAGTACTGCAGTGCCATACTCTGTCTTTGGGATATACCCTACCCCATACTATACGACTTGGAATTCGAAGTAACAGTTTATGGCAGTGATTGATATTTTCCCTGTACGCTACTTTTTTCTTGACTCTTCCTTCAAACTACGCAGGTCCAGCAGAGAGGAGGTAAGGAAAGGGAAGGGAAGCAGGTTGGCGAGTTTTGTTGTCCCTGTTGGTACATGTAAAACCAATAAATGCCTGAAAATGGAAGTTGATGTTTCAATGCCACTTTGACCTACTTTGTATGTACAGTAAATAACTGGAAACAACGTTTGTGTTTCCTCCTTGTGGCACCCATTGTTCAACCAAAACCAAGGGGGCCTGGCCAAAGCCCCAGCCCCAGCCTGGAGAGCGAACCTCCAGTGCTGCCCGTCCACTCACAGCCCTTCTGGGGCAGGTAGGACTCTGCAGGTCAAGGCTGACAGCTGCCAAGGGAAACCTTGGTCACCCCTCAGTGGCGTATCCCCGTGCCGGAAAGCTGGACAAGCCACCTGGCAAGAGTCCACAGCCTGCTCTGTCTGATCGGTTCTGCACTTTGAAAAAGTTGGTTCGCAGTCAGGAATGAATTTCTACAGCATCACAGTAAATTTCTCTTATCTTTTGCTTCCAGTGTATGGCACTTTTTTCAATTTTCGACTTCTCTAACATATAAAATCCATTTACAGCACACAAAACCATTACACATATAGCCTCCTGAGTACGTTGTTTTAAAAACATCGTAGTAATAGAATCATAGAATCACTTACTTTGGAAAAGACCTTTAAGATCATTGAGCCCAACCACTAAGCAAGAGGTGCAAGGTCCACCTCTAAACCATGTCCCTGAACACCTCCAGGGATAGTGATTGCACCACTTCCTTGGGCAGTCTGTTCCAACGTCTGAAAACCCTTTTGGTGATGAAATCTTTCCTAATATCCAATCTAAACCTCCCTTGGCACAACTTGAGGTCATTTCCTCTTGTCCGGTCTCTTGTTACTTGAGAGAAGAGACCGACCCTCACCCTGCTACAGCCTCCTTTCAGGTAGCTGTAGAGAGCAACAAGGTCTCACCCCAGCCTCCTTTTCTCCAGGCTAAACGACTCCAATAGGAAGACACAGTTTAAGATACACATACTGTAGAAGTTGTAATCTAGGCATCTGTCTATTTCCTATTAACTACAATCAGAACTGTTCTACTGTGAAAACTAGACATACCTGCTAAATATATGTACTCATTCAAATGGCAGGCACACCAGCCTTCAGAAAAAATGACGCTTGGCTCTCAGTACACACATACTCACACAGACATCCCTACTTCCATGAAATTATGAATGGAAAATTAGAAGCAAAGGAGCTAAAACCAGAGCTAATAACACAAATGTGCATTAGTAGTTTCAGTCTAAGGATGTAAATTTATTTAGGGTGAGAACAAAATTGGCATTATATTGGCATTACTTCATTTTCATACCGTTGCTTAATCTGTATATCTAATTCTCCACATAAAGCTTGACTTTGTGCTAAATAAGAAATGCCTTTACACTCCACCAGCAGGCTCTGTCCATTCTACAAAAAGCGAGCATCCATTTATTTCATCTAAAGGTCAAAAGTGAAATGCCTTTGGGAGATCCCGTGCAACCTTAAAATAAAAGTCACATTCCTAAACTCCGAACTATCCACAATGCAACACAATGTCATTATTATTCCTTTGAAAATGCAAAACAATTACTCACTTATATTAAAAGCAAAACTCTTTAAAAGAAAAGGTCTGGAAAACCAATGAAATACCAACAGTGAGAATTTTAAATCTTGCTGTTCAAAAAGCACAACTTTTTTTCCTTGCAGTTTTAGACATTATGGAAGTCGTGACACCCACAAATATTTAAAAGATATGTGACGCAATTTTAATATTTGTCCACTTTGAATTAAAAGAAAACAATCAAACTCCAACAATAGCCAAAGAAGTCACCTGCATCATTTCTCAAGCTTTTTGGTCATTCTTACTGAACTGTATGGTTATACCATCATACCTACCAGCAATTATTGATCAATATTTGCTGATCTCGTTTAGCAAAATCCAAACACAGAACCCCAGTGGAGCATGAACTTTTGGCTGTCAGGTTTCTTCTGGTTTCTTTCTTCATTTCTTAGTCTTAGCACAGCTCTAAGTCCAATGTACATGACCTAAACTAAAGCTCAATGAATCCATGGGGAGATTTCTAGTCTATAAGCTTTGAAATTATTGCATGTATAAGCTATAAACACCTGCTATAATATTATACTCGATCCTCCTCATTTTCCCCTTCTACTGTATTTCCACTCAGCCTATTAGTAGATTGAAAATTACATATTTTTTTCCCTCGCTAAGGGCTACATAAAATTACATCACACTGTGAATCCAGCTTCACAGTATCAAATTACTTTATTTTGGAAAGGTATATAACCATCTTTCTGGGTAACTAAGATTATTTTTTTTTAATTAATTACTACTTTATCCAGATAATTAGAAAAATCTCACAGTACACTTTGTGTATTTACCACATCTATAATTCACACCAGCTTTACAGTTACTTTTGAGGTGTTCACTGTTGTAGGACACAGCTGGGGCTACCTGCTACCACCAGCGAACAGAAGGCACCACGTGTAGAAGGGCATGTCTTGTCACAGTGCCAACGCTCATCTTCTGAAAGACACTCTCTAAAGAGAAACGTGCTCAGAAGAACTTCAAGCTTTACAAGTTTAATAGTAATATACAATTTTCTATTACCACAGATAATTCAAAACAGGTTGCAAAAACCTGCATCTGTCTACATAAAGCCTAAAAATAACTGTGTTACGGTTTTAACATCGCTTCAGCTGAATTCATAGATTTTATCATTCTCTGGTTGCTTCAACAAAGCTTTTAACTAGTTTTAAAAAATTTGCAGTTGTGAGATGGAAAGCAGGTTCGCCAGGATGTCCTGCAGCATCTGACCTTTCCATTTTCTAACAGCGATTTCAAGTGTTTGAGGGGGCGGCAATAAAAACAACGTAGAACCCCACCGAAGCAAAACGCACTTAACAATTTCCAGGGAAAAAGGATGGCAATTGTTCCATCAAGTCTTCCACATTTTCAGACGTGAGTTATATCTGGCAATAGTTCAACAGAAAGATGGGAACACCAAAAGAGGAGCACAGACTAAATATTGATGTTTGATGTACATCAAACAGACTAAGCAGCTTGTAAACAGGAAACTACCTGATCGTCAGCAGCTAAAAGGCAAAATATTCAAGTATATACAAAGTTAACACCAAAACCAGAGGTTTGCTGCATACGCTTTTCTTGCTTATTACAGGCAAAGCCACTAGCCCTGCCAATGTATGTAAGGTCAATTAGCTTCACATGAAGAAAGAAGGGTAATACTAAAATGATAGTCAAACACACTCATACTGGACTATCTGGGCAAGTGAGTGAGGACAAAAAGGATGACAGGGAGGATAGACAGATAATGCAAAAGGAAAATAACCTATACAGTCAAGGGGTAAGACGCTGGGCTGAGAAACAGAAGAAAATGCAAGGAGTACAGTCTCTTCCCTGGAGTAAAAAAATAGTGTGGATGAGACATGGAAAACTGAATTTCCACTTCACCACTGCTTTCAATAAGTAATTATGAAGCTTTTGAGAAAGGATTTTAAATACCACACCTTCCACCCACCCTGAGAAAGTCATGGGACAACGGAGAGCAGCCAGGAACTGGTGCCTCTCATCACAATCTCTGTGGCAGAGCTACACTTCACAACCTTCCTTTCTTGAAAGAGTCAAACTGGAAACAGGATGACAGTTTTCTTTTTTTTGTTTGATTCACTTTGCTCTTTCAATTATTTTTGACGGTTTTAGATTTACAACCTAGGCAAGTCAGGAAATGAAAAATGAAGGTGTCCTGTGAGAGGTTTGTGTAAGCCCTGCCCTGAGCAGAGGGTGACTTTCCCCCTCAGCAGTTCTCTTGCTTTCCTTACACAGGCTGAACTCATTGTATTACTATTGCTCTGTGGCAATCCAAGTCCTCCACAGCAGCCTGGCCTGGCCAAGCTGGCACCACCATCTCTCCCTTGCAGCTTTGCTATTTTCACTTTTTTTTCCCATTCCTTTTTTTTTTTTTTTTTTTTTTAAATAGACACGAGCTGCAAGAGAGCACAGCCATCCCTGTCAGCGCCAGCCCCACTTGGGCCAATTTAAAGAGAATATGGAATCTCAGCACTAGGCTCTGCTGTCACAAGGCAGCCTGCCCATGTGATTGCTGCTTGTTGCTGCAGGTACTGGAAGATGCACGAAGAGCTGAGACGGACAATTGCAAAGACATTTCCTGGTTAAGGCAGCTGAGTGGTGCCCTGGAGAATGGGATCTAGTTCCTGCCTCTACCATGAAATCCCTCGAAGATGCTGCACAAATGATTTCCACACTTCTCCCAGGCAGTCATTAACACATTCCCCATTTTCTACGTTTTTGGTGTTGGATCTTTTCTCAGTCTCAAGACTGAGAAGATTTCAAAGACCTGGTTTCTTCTGAAGCTACTGTGATAAAAGTAAACTATGAAATGCTACTGAATGCTCATTAGGAAGTACTTCTGACCTTACCTCTTCCATGCTTCCTCTCTCAGTGAGTCAGCAAATAGCTATGAAATCTTCAGGAAAAGTTCAAGCACCACTCTGGCTCGCACAGACAGAATGGGGTGAAATAGCAGACTGCAACAATATGCTGCCTCCTTCAATCTGAGGGGCAAGCTTCTAAAAATCAGTGGACGGGTTTGTGAAGAATTTAGACATTATTGCAGCAAAAGCCATAGGAAGCTCAGCTCATAAGAAGCCGAAGGCAGTTATTCTGCCTTCAAAGTACACTTGATTATGAGATCTTACATAAGAAACAAGTCCAAAAAGTGAAAAGGCAGAAAACCCCGTACATCCTCCCTCACTCGGTGAGCACAGTCTGTTCTGTGTATTGAATGAGACAGGATCCTGTGAAATCCATCAAGCAATTAAAGCCTGGTATGATGCAAAAGGGGCCCATAGTTAGGTTGCACAGAGCGTGACTATGAAAACAGAATATTCTTCAAGCATTTTCTCTGTACAAAGACATACTATTATTATGTGAGCTTATGGACAGTGAAAAGAGGTAAGTGCACTTGGCTATACATCATAAAAACACATTTGATGGCCACAGTGGCTCCAAATGCAAACAAACAAGAGAGGGCAAGGCTGTAGTTTGGGGAAGCCAGTTAATAGCTGACTGTGACCAAAAGGTCAACCCTGCTCATCCTTTACACATCCTCTAGGTCAGTCCAGCTCTGATGTGAAACCACACCTTGAGGCTGCGGTTAACACAGTTCCTGCAGGGCAGCCCAAATCCTTGCTGCTGTTCACAGCTGTGGTCTGGCTCCGCTCCCACTCCCGCTCCCTCTCCAGCACTAACATAGCCAGCCCTGCCAGGAGCCAATGCTGGGAACCAGCCGGGCTGAAACGGGTTCCAGCTTACAGCAAAACCTACACTGACACTAACACATATGAGGAAAAAGAATGGAAATGTCTCTTTTGGCAGCACTGCGGGATGCAGCCACTTCAGCATCAGCCAGCAAGTCCATCCAGCCTGCTTCCCTATCCTGTCCAGCCCTGTTAAACTAATCACAAAGCATTTACAACAGAGTTGAAGTATCTCGACTCCAAATATCTTGATAGTGTGGTCAATCTATTCACCTAATCCTACTGCAACAGTTAAATTTGCTCAGAAGGTTGCCTCTTCTCACTACTCTTTTAGAAAAAGCAGCAGCTCTACTTGTCCACCAACGGGTTCTGCAATATCTGCTTCACTGCTACCTGGTACTACCTAGGCGAGGAGCTGACAGCAGCTGGGAATTCTCCTACTCTGAACTCAACAAAGAAAATTGTCTACAAGCAAAAAAAAAAAGTGCTTAGAAAAGTAAAATTGCATCCACCCCTCACTTTATAGTCCTGTTTAACTTCCAGTGTTTCTTCTGAACATCTCAAACACATTGCAATTTCAAAGAGAAAAGAGAGTAAAACAAACTCATGGGACGCTTGCTTTGCACTTCCATCTCAATTTCTGTCTTTTGGCACCTGGATACAGAAAAAAAAAATACTTTCAGAATGATGCAAGAGAGTTATTTAGTCTATTTAAGATGGGTGCTCACCAGAAACTACAAGTAGTGAGGACAATGAAGAACAGAAGCTGCCTGCTGTGCTTCCTAAAATAGACTGACAGAGCTTTTCTAAACAAAAAAACTACACAGGGGTGCCTCATATTTTTGTGAGGAGGTGTAGCCCCATGCCTTTTATTTTGAAACTCTACGTTTATCTCACCCAAACTTCAACTGGTGCAGCATACATCAAGTATCCCCTGAGAGACAAAGTACTACAGTATACAGATGTGCCTATTTTGGAAGCAGTTGGATCACTTTTCCCTACGAGGTCAGGGTTTTCAGACCAAAATAATAGCTTTACTGTTTGCTATCCAGCTGAGAACAGCCTGGATTCTCTATCTTGTCCAACTTAGCAAAATTAATCCTAAAGAATTAAAACATGCCCCCCTTACTTTCAGTTAGCAGTGGGGGAAGAGGAGACCAGGTAAAATGCTCTCACATTATGACATTGAACTTTTAACAGTTATTTACAAATATCCAAAGCTTATCATCTCCTGGCAAGCCTTCCCTTTATTCATTTACTTCATTTCCCCTTCTTTCACTGGAAAGGAATTTCATGTTAAAGAAACTGAAAAAAAATAAATTAAAAGTTAAAATTTCCATTTCCAAAGGCTTTTTTAATTCACTAAAATTAATTTAAAATAGATACCTTGCCTGTTTTTTTCTCAGACAAATTGGCAGGCAACACAAGGCATGTGGACTTAAAGCTATCCTGTCCGATAACTTTTACTTTCCTTCTCTGCACTGGATAACAAAACTCATATCCACTACCTTTACTTGCCCAAATAATTCAAGTGAATACTTGCCTTTCCTTCTAAGAAAAAAAAAACAACAACTAACAGAAACTTTTCTGGTTTGGGGTCCTAAGCAGAAACAATTTAGAAGATACGCTTTTAATTATACTGTAATTAAAGTTAGGAACAATTTTACTCTTGAAGAGGGCCATGAAGAACTAGCCAAGATAAAAGCTTCACATGGAAATCCCCAGCTAATCTGGTGCACTATCCTGAACTCTCTGACAAAATTCACCTTGATCAATCACCTCTTTCCCATCCCGATATTTAGCCTCTTTATTTAAAGTTTTTGTCTCTGTGGTTACTTCAGAAACACCTGAAAGTGAGAAGAGCAAGGGCCAATATAGTGAACAGCCAGACAACTCAGAGTAACACTTAGTTAAATGATGGGTGTGAACTGCCAGATTTTGGGACACGCACACTCCTTTTATTCCTGAAGCTGGTGATACTGAAAGTCTGATCTTCAATCTTGATCAAATGATGTTTTATTATACACTTCCAGGCTCTACGTAATCCCCGTCACAGAATATCCCACAACTGACTTACATCCTACTTTGAAGATCTGGAAGTTTTGTTATCCTTACTTCACTTTTGGGAAAGGGAGACACAGGGAAGCTAAAAATACTGCCTAGGGCTGCCAAGACAGCCTGCGGCAAAATAGGGACTGGATTTCTGCTCCCACGTGTGCAGCCAGCCAGGTTCACCCGCAGCTGGTCTGGATACTGCCTGGAACATCTCCCTCAGTCCACCAGATCAGCAACAAGTTGACCTTACCCTAAGACAAGAAACAGACAAGCAGCTGATCAGCTTTATGGAGCTAGAGATCTGTGCTATTTGTTCCAAGAGGGTACCTCAGCAGCCAGATGGGAGTGATTGTTCAGGGAGAATTGTTCCTTGTTTCCACCAAATAAAAAAGGGGAAAGGGAAACAACAGTACCAAGAAAGCTGCTCTAGGACAAGCTCCTTAAAAATACATTGCTTCAGTATGTAGTAACTGAACCTGCTGGCAATTCTTCTCATAGCTGGGGGACCAGGCAGATATGCAACGGGAGGGGAACCAGTGGAGATGGAAGGATCACATTGGATCTTTCAGACAGAAAATCACAGCCCTCGAGGGGTTTGTGGCACGGCAGTGTGTGTTCAGAGGCAACATGAGAGCTTTATTTTTGAACCAGATACTCTGCCTTTGGACAGGATGCAATGTCTATAGCCATCTAAAAAGGTTTGATGAACATGCCACAGAACAAAGTAGAACAAAAAATAAAACGTTAGACTGCACAGTGAGAATGTTTGTAATTTAACCTGAAAGAGTAAAAAAACAATCAATCAACCACATAACCAACCAAACAAACCACTTCATTATTACCATGTAATCACAAGTTAGATTGTGCCAATTTTATAGGCAAGGGAAAAGAAATGTATTGGAACATGTTTTCCTTCCTTCATTATCCATCAACATCAGCGGTCTTAACTTAGATGTAAGAAGTCCTCATAGCTTTTAAAGGTGTTGGGAGGGAGGGTAGGGGGGTATCACACTTTCCCTGAAGAAAGGTTGAAAAAGTCCATCTTGAAAGAGTCCAGCACAGAGCCACAAAGATGATGAAGGGAGTGGAGCATCTCCCTTATGAGGAAAGGCTGAAGGAGCTGGGTCTCTTTAGCTTGGAGAAGAGGAGGCTGAGAGGTGACCTCATTAATGTTTATAAATATCTAAAGGGTGAGTGTCAGGAGGACGGAGCCAAGCTCTTTTCAGTGATGTCCACTGACAGGACAAGGGGCAATGGGTGCAAGTTGGAGCATAAGAGGTTCCACAAAAGCATTAGGAAAAACTCTTTTTTGACTGTGAGGCTGACAGAGCACTGGCACAGGTTGCCCAGGGAGGTTGTAGAGTCTCCTTCTCTGGAGACATTCAAAACTCATGTGAACACATTCTTGTGTGATCTACTGTAGGTGATCCTGCTCTGGCAGGGGGACTGGACTGGATGATCTGCAGAGGTCCCTCCCAACCCCCAGCATTCTGTGGTTCTGTGATTCCGTGAAAAATACAAGAGAGTGAGGTGAGGTGGGAATAAAACTATCTGCAACAGATACTAGGTTACCAAAATGAGGTTTTAACTACATTATGCCTAATGCATCTTTCAGTCTTAGAAGGAGTGAGAAGTTCTAGATATGTTTGCATGAAATGAATTAAAAAATACTTTTGAATACTACATGCAATATTAAGGTGGTTCTATTAACAGATACTTCTGTGAGTAGGCACCAATGGCATATGTCTAGAATAGAGAAAAAGAAAATGCTGAAGGAGATGAAAGTCTATCATCAACTTATAAACATAAATCAAGGTTTCAGAAACAGGTATGTGCACAGGTACTTCACTCTATAACAAAAATAAAAAAGATGCTTCTGGTGAAAAAATCTTAGTCAAGAAACATACATACCAATGTATAGACATGACAGTGTACTTTGCTGCACAGGGCTGAGAATAGTACAGACTGCAGGGCACAGGAATTGTGTTTGGCTGATACTGCAGGTTCCAAAATGAAGCTGTTTATTCAAACTATTTATAATTTTAGAAAGAATTCTGATAAATAAAAGTACAGCAGTCGTATTTTTATCATTACCGTAGCAATTATTTTAATGCCTATTCTGAGACAAAAATACATAATGTACATTTCTTTTGAATTTTTTTTTTCCTAAATTTTCCTTTTGAGTATTGCTTGATAAGGCCTGGAAAAAGAAACAAAGCAAAAAAACTTAAAGTCACTATTTATTCCTAAACATTTTGTGATGCTTCTTCCCCAAAATGTGTATTCCTGCATTTCACAGGGCTTCTAGATGTTGTCATCTGTACCAACTGTCTGTAGATCTTAAAAAAGAAACAATGGAGCAGCTGGGCACAGCCACAAAACTTTGTGGGTTTCAGTCAATCTCCCATTCTTATTCCCTCTTCTCTGAAAACACTTCTGGACTAGAAAGACTACCAGAAGTTCTCACCTAGTAGTCTGTCTCCTTTGCACTCTTAAGAGTTACACTGAGGAGGAAAACAGGTACCAAGAAATATATCCGCAGTCTTTAAAGATCGTTTCACTTAACAGCAAGAAATACTAAACCAAAGACCATAGAAAAAAAGTTGCTATGTACTTTACAGGTAGTGTTTTGGGTATTTAAAAGACGTGTAGATGAAGTACTTGGGGATATGGTTTAGTGGTGGATTTGGCAGTGTTAGGTTAATGGTTGGACTCAATGATCTTAAAGGTATTTTCCAACCAAAATGATTCTACGATTCTTTGTCAATGTCTTTATTGCTAAAAAAAAATCTCTGTTATGACTCAGCCTAGAGCCTCAGGAGGTATTTTTCCCTTGCTAATTTACCTTGATTGCTATACCTAGGTATTTTCTCAGCTGTCAACACATCCACAAGCTTTTAATGGCTTCCTGACATTAGAGAAAAGCATACACATTCACCTGTTCTATTTTAATTGAATAAATGTTTAGGGCGCTATCAGCCCATCATCACTAAGTCCCAGCATTGAAACAAACATATACGAAAAATGAAAGCCATCACAGACATGACATTGGACCTTCAGCCTAGGGAACTGGGTAACACTGGTTGAAAGGGAGGCAAACAGGCACAGGACATCTCACCAGCCTCTGTAAATCTGTTGATATCAAATTACCGTCAGACAACCAAGCTGACAAAACTCATTTTTAGTCTGCTGACCGAGACCACTCCTCTGCACGTTATAATTCTTCAGTGACAGTAGTAATTTCTCAAGTCATAAACAAATCGCTGAAACATCCTAAGAGTAAGTAAAGACACATGATCTCGCTGACGTTCGCTGGCCTTTTTACAGCTCGTTCCCTCCCCTTTCTCATAGCCTGTAGGTTTTGAAGGGGATGCAACAGCCATTGCTCTTGCTCCCTCCTGCAGTCAGCCAGAGAGCTCAGCTTGGAAGGGGACTCCAGGCAGGGACGGAGCAGCACTACCACCTCGGGCTCTGCTGGAGATCCAACTTCAGCGGTCCCAGTGGGACCAAGGCCAAGGATGCGGGATCCTTGCCAGTCACCCTCAGGCTCCTGGGAAGCAGATGAGGCCGCCAAGTGTCTGATTCGGGCTGCACAGGCTGCCAGCTGATACACGCTCTTCTCCCTCTCCGGTGGGATGAAGGACAGTGGGTGCTGCTGCTGGTCCCACAAGAGCTCATCCCCACTTCAAAACGCAGGTACTGGCAGCCGGCAAAAGGTAAACGGTGCAAAAGGGGGGGCATCTGAGTGCAGCCATTCGCCTTACCCAGCCAATATACTCAGAGGTTTTTTTTCTGCCTAGCTGATACCTCAGTATTTCACCACAACGTCCAAAGTGCCTTGACTCTTTTACAGCCTCAGCCTTCTTACATCTCCCCCCAAAACAGAGACAGACAAATAACCAGTCTAAAGAAATGGACACTTGCATAAGATCAGGTTTCTCCATGACAGACCCAGTTTTGCACTTACTGAGTCACTAAATAACTCCTGCATCCACTCAGATGTTGAAGCATCAGCACCAAAATTCAGTCAAGCACCTAATTCCTAGGCATTCTCTCACTTGATACCAAGCTATCAAACTAATAATTGGTACCGAGAGAAATGCACAGATCGCTGCCCACCACAAGTGACAACTATGAGGTTAGTTGTCCATGAAGGCACATCATAATTCCGCCTTTAGCATGGTGTGATTCAGATTTTAAAAATGCTTTCTTGGCAGCTTCCATCTAATACTATAAATCTAAGCACAGGAATTCTGCACTTTACACTTTCTAACACAGCAAGCAATAGTGACAAGAAACAGATCACTTCACATGCAATACTATACATTCTGTTTTAACTAGTGATGTTGTACCCAAGCGTTACATTCTACCTAACCTTCCAGAAATTCATTAGTTGTCTTCAGGTACAGAAAAACTCATAAAAGAGGCTCACATTTTAAGTACATCACAACATTCAATTCTTTTCAGCCAACAGTATACGCAACTTCGCAGAGAACTCGCTCTCCGTCTTCATGACTGATTTGATATGATTTATATATCTTTGGATTTGGAATTGTGAAACAATTTACCAGACAGCTGAACCACATTTATCAGAAATGCAGGGGCGTTATCAAAAACAATTCAAGACATGACACAATCACATATGCACCTTCCCATATCAATCAATTTCATACGTTTCTCTTGCACAATATAGATACACACTGCGCCATGTGCGCACCCGTTCCATGTAATTGCCCATTACTGTTGGCAATGCTGGCGCACATCTGAGCGAGCTCGGGGAGGGAAATGCAGAACTTTTCACATTTTGTTCATGAAATGGTCAGACTTTAATCTGTGGTAATGAAGGGGGATTTACAAAAACAAAGAACTGCTTATGGGCCCTATGGTACAGGGTAACAGTCCAGCTAAATTAAACCAGAGCTCAACAGAAGACAGATACTCAATACATGGCCTGTTTTGGCACTGCATTAAGTTCTGGATGCTGTTCTCTGTCACAAGCCAGGAGACTATTTATTAAAATAAATCATATCGACGTATTGACATTAAACAAATATTAAATGTATTCTGCTGAAATGGAGTTCAGACTCACATGCCTGTGAATACACAGACGTGTCTCATGTTGTGTAAGTGACTACAACTGTGAGCAGAATTGGTGATTTGCAAACTCCAGACCAAAATCCTAATATGCCAGCTTTCATTTCAAGCTGCGCAGGGACCATGTAGATGCCAGCTCAGGCCTTAACATAGGTTCAGTTAGTCTTGATGATGTCCTACATCTGCTTGGTGCAGCTGTACTTTCTGCGGGCGTGGCAGCATCCAGGAATAGCGTATCTACAAGATCACACAGACCTTCTCCTCTTGCTCTCACTTTGCCAAGTCCATTCCAGCACCAGCAGCTCCTGTAGTACCAGTGACAAAGGGTTTCTGAATGCAAGGAAGGCATTTAGAACAAACACCTTTTAGTAGGTGTGTATGTTACTTTTTATAAAGAGTGTGGTGACACAAATGGGTATAAGGCAATCACTTGCTAGGCTTGTTTCTTTGAGGATTTTAGCTCAAGACACTAAGAAGAAAACATGGCTTTTTTACTAAAGGCAGACAGAAGCATCGCCACAAAACTGCCTTCCTCATGTTTTACTAAGGCAGCTTTCTGGCTTTATTCTGTCACCATCATCTCTCTGGTATTCTTGATGACCCAGGAAAAATCATTCTGCATCCTTGGCACCTTCAACCACTCTCACAACGAACTAAATGGAAGCTGAAATAATGAGCAACTTTGAGGAAATGACTCTGCACCTGCCAGGACAGAGGACACCAATCTAGAATCACCGTGAGGTTGGCAGTTGCCTGCCTGTATCTCTCAGGGGTTACTATTCAAAGCTTTTCTATGTTCATGACACACCCAGTCCATTCAAGAGCACAAGCTCGGTTTTGACCCAGACACACCATTCCCGGAAAATGCATCGAAAGTCAGCATCCAGTGTTTGTCTGACTGATGTGAATCAGAGCACATTTTCAAAAGCATGTCCCCAGCAAGATGGATTTGTTTTTCTGCATGATTTGAACTTTTATTTTGGCATTCTCAAGGGCACTAGCCGAGACATTTTTTAACTCAAAGACTTCAGGCACTGGTACAACATTTGCTATATCACCAAGGTCCATAATGGGAAGTGAGTTTCAAAATAGCAACAGAAAGTCACAGACAGTAAGATTACATTACATAAGAATTAACATCACCAAAACCCATGTCTGAGTCTTCCCCCAGCTGGGACTTATCGGTAATCATTAGAAGAACAACCTCTTCCAGACTGGGAGGCTGGGAGAGTCCTCACAACTGGTGGCAGGGGCCAGGACCCAGAGTCAGCTCCCACAGTTTTTCTCCAGCTATAATCAAAATAAAGCGCAGGACTCTAGCACTTAGTCCTTTCCCTCCTTCCTGACTTTTTTGTTTTGTAATATACCAGGTTTTTTGACAATCTCTTCTGAACCCTGGCTACGAGGACACTTCTTACCCTGGTTTCTACTCCAGCCCCTTGGGATCAGTCACGCAGCCTTGAGTCCTCAGAATCACTGTACAAATCTTTTTAAAAAAAAAAAAAGATAAAACCATAGACTTTGCGGGATAATTTTAAGCTTTTGATTTGCATTTCACTTTCATTTATACCTCTTTTCTCTAAATACTTCCATGCTGAGTCCAAAAATGCAGCTGTAAACAGCCCCAGACAACAGACTTCAGCTAAAAAAAAATACACTTATAGCTTCAGTAAAAATCTCATCAATATCTCAACCAAAGTTGTAATAATGCAACCATTTATGTAGTTTTAGTCTTCCTCACCTGTAAAAACTGCTAAAAACACACATGTATTTACAGCTAAAAAACCTAGAGTTTTGACTATGAATACTGCTTGCACATGCATCTTGGCTTCATGGAAGCCAGAATTTATCCTTTTTTTATTCTACTAGCAGATAACTGACTTACCATTGCCATAAAAGGCACAGAGCTTCAAGTATAATATAAAAATTCCTGGAATGTTTCCGTCTACCCTCACTTAGTTGATTTTTCCCTTAATATGTGCACTATGAATACAAACTATTAATGTACTAATTGTTCTTCAAAGTTTTGTTCTAATTCTTTACTGCCCCATAAGTCCATACCAGTGTAATTTTTCAGCCTTATTTGGGTTTCATTAAAACCTTAGGATTTATTTCAATGCTTTTAGATTATCAAATATTTCAGCATAAGTCTTCAGTAGAGTAGAAAACAAGTTTTCTTCCACTAGACATATAAGTGGACTAATAAGACCAGAAGACTTAAGAGTATCCAGTCAGCACATAACTATCCAGTGAAAATGGGCTAATTTGTTTTATCCCTTAGCTACAACTGAAACATTTGTCATGACAAAAAAAGAAAAGCCTTTCTCGTTATAGTATCTCCATACTGAACTAAGGACCCCACAAATTATCTATTAAAATATAGATAATAAAACAAAACATTTTCCCCTAAGTTAGTGATCATTTGCATGAAAAATAACACACTTCACTGTGAATTTCTAACATGAATATCTACAGAAATAATCCTCCTGTAAGAAAGGCATCAGCTGTGTTGATGAATTAGAACTCTTTCATCCACTATACCATCTAGAAATGCTCTGCCAGACTCATGCCCCAGTGTTAAGACAACATCCTCATGTACAGAAGACATACGAGAGGGCACCTTGGCTAGAAGGGAGGTTGAGCACCTGGGGGAAACGACAGACCTCCCATGTAGCTGGAGAGATTATAAATGCCACAGCAGCTGAGACAAGCATGGGCAGAGAAGAGGCTGGACACCGTTTTTTAAAGGTGGCAGAGGAGATGCAATATTTGCCTCAAGTCATTTTCTTCTAGCAAAACCTAAGGAACACCACCAGACTTCCGGCAGCTTTAAAAAAAAAAAAGTTTGACATTACAATGGATTTGTGGCTTTCATCTTTTCTCAATTCAGAGATGAAGCACGGAGTCTGCACACTCAAGCTCTTCAGCACATCTCCTCTGCTCCCACTTTAACAGCTGGGCAGGGTCCTCCACTGGGGTGACAAACTTTACCTAAAAACTTGCCAGTGGTAGCATTTGAAATGTTCTTTATGGTATACATTGGTATCTATGGACAGGATAATGGATAGTTTGTCCCATCCTTAATCTACGTAAGCCTGCTATCTCTTCTGAATGAAAAAGACCCAACTCACTAGGTTCCTAATTAAAATATTCTAGTTCTTCCTACTAATCCTTGTGTGTTAAACTAATTCTTGTATTTATTTTCTAATTTTGATAACTTCTGCTGCTAGTTCCCTTTCAGCCATCTTAAAAACCTTCACCTCAAAACGCTGTCTCTTGTCACTGCTACTAGCGGATGAAAGCCACAAAAAGATGAAAGAAAATTAATTAGCACTCTGCAATTTGTTTACTCCGCACACTTGACGGCACTTTGTGTTTTGCCCTTTACATTGTTCTGCTGAAGATGCACACCCTTCCTCAGACCCTGCGAGAGGCTGTCTGCCAGCATCTGTAAAGGTGAAGGCAGCAGGAGAGCACACAGAGAGAACAGGCAGAGGAAAGGAGGGGAACAGAGGATGTTTAGTAGTTCTCCGCTTGGATCCACCCAAAAAAAACACTCCAGGCCACGTAAAATTCCAGAAAAAGTAGCTGAATAACTTTGCTAAAAACACAGTTACACTTTCTATGAATTAAGTTGGCACACTGTCGGAAAATCTTACACCATTTGCTTCAAACGTGTGAGGACATCATCCATCTGATGTGAAAGTAACATAAAGGAAAGGCAAAAAAAGAGAGAGAAAAAAAGAAGAAAACAAAAGAAGACAAAAAAAAAGAAGAAAAAAAGAGAGAAGAAGAAAAAAAAAGAAGAAGAAAAAAAACCCCATCCTTTTCCAGCTCTTTTCTGGCTTCCCTTATTTCATCTTTGGCCATGCCTTTTTCACTATGTTACTGGAAGGCAACCCAGGCCAAGAAAAAGAGAAGGGTTTTTTTTTTTTGTAGGCTGCAAAGCTGAGGCTGACTCATCTCCAGGCAGGCGCATTCCCAGGCTGCAGCTCCCACAGCACCTGCTGCCTGCTCCAGCGCTGCAGCACCTTGCACCAAAACTGCACCCGTGCTACCGAAACACTCCAGCACGGATGTAAAAGCAGGACTACAATCCTCACTGGAACCCCTAAGTTCAAGTTTTCAGACACTTGATGGCTTGGCAAATCAGAGGTTGCCTCCACACATTCACCTAAGCTAAGAAGAGCTAATACAACCTTAAGACTTACAATAGGGGTTTTTTTGCCCATGTTGGAAATACAATATAAGTAGGCATAATGTAAGAGGTTTCCTCAAAAAAATACATATTTGAGATATAGGATCAATCACAGTGGTGATAAGTGAATCCAGAGCTGAAAAGAGCATAGCAGAAGTACAAGGGTAAGTATATACTATTGTACTTTTTTTTTTTCAATTTATAAAGCTTGTCCAAGCTCCTCCTTCTGTAAGAGAATATGTCAGAGATAGTGGAAGATTAAACAGTCAGGTTTTTGGTCTTTGAAACATTTACTCAAACCTGATTACTTATATACATATGCTTTTCTCAATACTAAATAGAAACTTAAAGCTAAAATGGGCACAATTTATATTTCATTAAATTTTTGATCATCCTTTATTTGTTTATACATGTCAGGGAGTAACAGACTTATACTCTTATACATCTGCCTTTTTCTTTACTGCAAGACACTTCCAATCAGAATGGCATAATGATAGTATGTGACATATTGACAATGTTTTAACTTATTCTATATTTTACTTCCACATCGTCCAACACTTATAAAAAGGCTCTTGCAGGGCTAATGCCACAGTTTTCTCTGATGTATTAAATCACGAAGAATAATTCTGGACAGTCGCAACCTGGAGAAGTCAAAGATTTATCTTCCTAAAACATTGTTACATTGCAGCAGTACTTCACACCTTTAGCTACTCACTAAAGGCACTGGTTGCTATTCCAGTCAGGTCACAGCCCATGCCCAAACTGTTCCCTTTGACCAAATTTTGCAAGGTGTTAAGGGCCTTTGTGTTGGGAATGTCAACGGAAATTCTGGGAAGGGAGCACTATGTAACTTTTAAACACTGATGAAGTAAGTCAATTTATTCTCATGTTGAGGTTGTTGAACCTTCCTTTGTTTAGTCTAGTTCTATAAAAAGAACAATATTCATAAGCCTATCCCCAGAGATGGTTTCTGATATTTTTAAACAATTGTCTTAGTTGCCTGCAGCAGCTATCCTACATTTATCTACGTGATCAAGGCAAGTGACAGTGTATACATCCAGCAATAAGCTCAGGCATTATATAATCTAATCATATCCCAGAATTTCATATGCCAAGTGGACAAGCTGCAGTGAAATACTGCAGTAGTCCTGCAGGCATCTGACATGCACCAACGCTCAGAAGCGAAAACTGTGCTACTTGGGATGATGGTCCAGGAACGCGCTTGCGTGCGCTGACGCTCAACAGCTGGCTCCAGGAATGAGGTTCACAGAGATGAGTCAGGCCTGACTGCTCAGGGAGCCTCAGGAACTGTGTTCTCCAACGCAGCTGGCAGCAAACAGGTATGTGTTCCCAAAACAGCCCACCCTTTTCTCCTGACTTTGGCACCCTGTGCCATGATACTTTAGAAAAGGTGCCCAGAGGGAAAGGGAAAAGTAGGCAGGAAGGACGGCAGGGACAAGGATGTTCCCCTGGAAGGAAGGAGTCACCAAGCCTGTCTCCTTACCCCCAGAAGTGCCCATGCATTTTGCTCTGTAGGTACATTGACTAAATGAGTCTCCACTGCTGGGGGTGGACAGGCAAACCCACAACCACCACTTTCCCAGCAAGTGCTCCTCGCCTCGGGCTGGAAGGTCACATGCCTGCCCAAGCTCTCACAGCCCTCTGTGGTGTACCCTCAGCCACCCCAGATCTCAAACCCCTTCCTGCCAAGCCATCTTGCTCCAGCAGGAGAAAAGGGGAGTGCCGTACTTGTCTTCTTCAGAACTTCTCACACCCTGCTGTAGTCCAGCAGCAGGAATCAAACCCATTTCCCACTTCCCTCTGAAGCCTTCTGTCCCAAGAGGTACTTAACTTATTGGAAGTCATTTGGGTCTCTCCTTCTGGCCACATTTTCTGAATTGAAGTGACCACACCTCCATCCTGAACTAAAACCTGTCAGGGTTTGTTAGATGTGCTCTTGGTATCGACACGTCCTTGAGGACATTCAGGGACAAGGATGTCAAAAGGCCTCAGGGGACAGGTCTCAGCATCGAAGACAGTGGCAGCCCTAGGCATGGATGGCTGCAGAAGGCAGGTGCCCAACCCCAACTTATTTCACTAGCAAAAGCACACCCAAGTGAAGTGCTGCCAGTCATTCAGACTCAGTCATACAACTTCTCTTGAACCAAAACCCCAACCATTCTTTTTACCTGTTCTTGCTTTGTGTGCCCTGTATACCTTAATCTCAATAAACCATGTTTTCTAATGAAAAAGGAACAGAAAAATTGTTCACATCCATTGAAATCAATTTATTCTTTTTGCTTTTGGCCTAGAACTGTGCATAGCAGACTGCGGCCTCAAATAGGATTTAAAAATAGGAGGGGTGACGCGAGGAAGGTGTGAGGGCGATACAACAGAGCTGCCTCTGCCCTGCCATGGACAGGGCACTACTCTCCTGACGGGGGCTTACCCGGGGACAGTAACCTCCTGGACTCCCACCAGCGAGTCCCCAGCTGCCACCACACGCTCAGCTCAAACTGCACTAATGGAATCAGCATTGCCCTGGTGGAAAAATTTATGTGTGCTTTTATCACTGTTTTGGCCCGCCTTTCCCTAGTAGCCGGTCTCAGCTCTGGCACAGCTCCCGTTTTGCCAACAATAAAAATGGAAAGCCAGGTAGGTTGGGAATTAGGAGAGACTTCTAAGCCCATCACAAATGCAGGTTGGGCATCTCCTCTGTTCCCCGAACACCAGCACAGATTTTGCTCCATTGCAGAAAGTGCAGGAACCGGGACTGCAGCGGCACGGACAAGGTACCGAAATGTGAAACCAGGATTTCCATGGCATAGTCATCTCTCAACCAAGCAGTACTAATGTTAGGAAATGCACTTTCTTCAAAGGAAATGGCAGTCTGAAGAGTGTCAGAAATGAGAGCCCCTGCAGAGATCCATCAAAACAAGCTTCTCCTGTAACTGCCTCATGGGAGCAGTCTCTCAGCCTGACCTGGAAACATCGTGATCTACTGCCCTGTCTCCCACTCTGCTCTCCTTATAATTTGAAAATTAATATCCTGAGAAAAATAGAGAACAGATTAGTTAAAATTAATATTTTAATTATAAACCGTCAACCTGAAAAAACACAGTGCCACATCTGGATGCACTTTATAGAGACACATTACAATCGACGCGAGCTGCAACAGAGCAGTTCCCTTTTCTGCACTGAGGCACTGAGATCCTTACGGTGGCTGGCTCAAGGCTGGTTTTGCTACGTCAAATGCCTCCATGAGAGCAGTCCTTCCAAATCTCCTTGTATGTATTTAATCATGGATATATCAGTGACAAAAACAATTTTTCACTGTCAGCCCTGCTACACCATTGAATCACCAACAGCATAGCATGAGCTGCTTCTGCTACACTTGCATTCACAGGCATGGTCTCAAGTCTCATTTAGTTACCCCCTGTACAACCATGAAGCATATATAAACATTTTTTTCCTATGAGGGTGACTGAGCACTGGCACAGGTTGCCCAGAGAAGCTGAAGAGTCACCATCCTTGGAGATATTCAAAACCTGCCAGGACCCAGCCCTGAGTAGCCCACTGTAACTGGCCCTGCTCTGAGCAGAGGGTGGGACTAGACGATCTCCAAAGTTCCCTCCAGCCTCTGCGATTCTGTGATGAAGGCCACCAAGCAGTTAAGAACATGGTGAGATAGTGGCTGCGCAAATCTGATTTCTTTTTTTAAATCTAGCTAATACAAGCTATTTTGGAGCAGGGAAGGACCAGTACCGGTTTTTGTTGTTTTGTTTTTTTTTTTCAGGAGAAAAGCAGTTGCTCCATTCAGCGTATCGCAAACAGTACTGCATACAGCCTTGCCTTACCACGCAGTCCTCTGCTAACACAACTACTCTTCAAATGTAAACAGTGGGAAGATGTTCGTCTGAGGACAACGTGAGCACTGGGCCAGCTCTCCAGGAAGAGGTCTTGCCCAGTTGTACAGGAGATCACACCGCCCAGCCACAATCACTCAGAGGCATCAGCCTGGCTCAAGGGCCTCCAAAGAGAGGCCTCTCGACCACCAACCCACCCTGGCATGCTGCCAGCCACCAGAAGTCTCCATCACCTTTTGGGTAGTTGCTAGTGACAGGCAACAATGTGGAGCTGGGGACAATGCCAGCAGAACTAATTGACTGAAAGGCCACCCACGGCTGAAAGTTTATCTAAGGCAACAAAACTGCAAGGAGCAAGTCGAGCTCCTTGTCGTTTGCAACTTCCACAGAATGCCTGTGTTTCCCAGTGGCGCTGATGAGGAACTGTAAATCTGCATTCAGCACAGCACAAAAGGGATGGTTAAGCATGGAGATAACTTCATAATATAATTAATAGCTTCAGATTACAGATTACGCTTCTAAAACAGAGTCTCTTCAGCGTTACTACGGAAGACCTGGAACTGCACAACTGATATCCGAGTTTGCATCTTCTTTCAATAAGCATCTCTTCCCTATGTAGTTTTCTGTCCTTGATTGATGGCCATGGTTTAACCAATGACTTCACTTTACAGCAAAAGATAGGAATATATCTCACAGATATATACACCTCTAGGTGTATATACCTACACCTCTAGGAATACCAAACACAGAATCACTTACTTCAAAATATTTTAATTATTTTAAATTAATTCTATCCTGAAAGGAATACACTTTAATCAGCTTAATGCCAAGTGAAGGGTGAGCTACCTAAGAAGTGCATTACCAAGTGATTTACCACAATCACAGTAAGCCTGATATTATCAGCCCAGGAGCAACAGATAAGACATCAGACGTTCAGTGCATTTCTTACTTCAGCTGATTCAAGGCATACATACCATCCTCGTGGTCACACAGAGATCATAAATCATTATAGAACTTAATTTCATCCAAAACTGCAGAAAAAAAGTTTAACATAACCCTTTCCCATACTTCCTTTACAGATCAAAATGTTAATAGAAGCTCCTACATTTATAGCTGGAAGCACGACAAAAATCCACCTGCCTGTGCCTACAGACGAGTCTTCTGCCCCTCCTGAATTTCACTACTACTACAGATCAGCCTAACCAAATGCAAGAAAGCAAGGAGACACGAAAAGATGACCAATTTCAAATTATTATTTTAACTGCCCCTTACTTAGAGGTACAGTAGGAACAGCACAAATACTTCTGGAGCGCCAGGAAAGAGAGTCCTTTAACTTAAGGACAGCGGATAGCCAGTATCTCAGTGATAAAATTAGCTCCCTGAGCAAAACTTTCAGACTACTTGCATACTTTCGATTTTAAATGTCTGTGGCTCAATCTGGCTCCATGGGGAAAGGAGCCAAAACTCAACTTTAACCTTTAACACCAGAATGCTTCCTGGTCTCCAGGCTGCTGCCCATCGTGGGGGTCAACAGCAGCGACCACTGCACTTTGAATCTAAGCAACCAACTATTTCTTTTCTCTTTTTTTTTTCCCCCTTTCTTTTTTTCCCTTACAAAAGATCGCCTTTTTTTTTTTTTTTTTTCCCTAACGTGAAAACACAAGTTGCTACTTTCAAGTCCCGGGTGGGTGCGTGCTTTATATTCCCTCCCCAGCCAGAGGCGCTCCCTGCCGAGCCGTGGGAGGGCGGGAGCCCGTCCGGCGGCGCTGGCCCGGACCCCCCACCCGCCCGCCCGAGGGAACCGGGAGCCCCACATGCGGTACCGGCCGCCCCTTTCCGCGCCCGCGGAGCGCCGGCGAGCTGGATCAGCAGCCGGGCATCCCCGCCAAGCCCACCTGGCTGCTCCACCTTTCCGAGAGTGGAGGCCCCGCTCGATTCAGGCGGGGGGCAGGCGCGGGGGGCTCTCCGCGCCGCCCCACCACATGCGCCCCGTTCCGTCCCGTCCCCGCTCCTCCCTTGTGCGAGGGTCCCGCCTGGGCACCCCGTGGCGCCGCCCGGGGGTGCCGCGCCTCCCCGCATACTCACCGCGGCAGACACGGCGCTGAGCTCGGCGCTCAGCAGCAGCCCGAAGCCCAGCCAGAGCCGCATGCTGCCGCGCACCGCACCGCGCCGTCGGTCCCTGGGCGGCGGGGGCGCCGGCGGCTCAGTGCGGGGCTCCGCGGGGCCGGCCCCACATACGAACCGCTCCCCTCCGTGCCGGCCGCGGCGCCCGCACTGCCTCGCACGCCAGGGACTAGCCGCGCCGTAAGCGATGGGCGGTGGCAGCCCCCTCTCCTCCCCCCGGGCGGGGACCCTGGGAGGGCGCAACCTCGCCCCAGACCGATCACCGGCCGCAGTTCCTCCGCCTCCCAGCCGCGGGTGGGTGCCGAGCCGGCGGCGGGGGCGGGGGGGGGGGGGGGGAAGGCGGGCAGCGAAGGGGGGAAAAGGCGGGCGGAGGGGGGAGGCGCGCCGCTTCCCCACCCCGCACGGCCGCTGCCGCCCGGGAGGGCACGGCGCGGAACGGTGCGGAACGGGAGCGGGGCCGGAGCAGGGGTGGGGGGCCGGGGGTGGTGGCTCTGCCCGCCCCGTCGGGGTCCGCGCCCCACGAGTGGCTGCGCGCCAGAGAAATGCCGCGCTCTGCGCGGGGCAGGGAGCGGCGCGACCCCCCTCCTCCCGTCGGGACAGGCCGCCTCCGGTGGGGCCGCTCCCTACCCCGGCAGCGGCGTCGCGGAGCCCGGAGACCCCCGCCGGGCGGACCGGCGTTACAGGCGGGCTCTTCTCTGCTTTGCAGGGGCGGCCGTCCGGCGGGAGGAAACCCTGAGCCGAACCCCCGGGCAGGGAAGGAGCGAAAATGGACATCTCGCAGCTTCCCGGTGCGCGTATTTTTATTTGCCAGTAAGTAATTCCGCTCGGGAGGCTTTTGGAAGTAACTCTCTTTAAAGTCGTATTGTCACCTTTAACTGCGGAGTTTTATCACGTGCTTGTTTCGTGCTAGCTTAAAACAACGTCGTGTTTATTCACCTTTCCCCGCAGGGATCTGGGGCTTCTGCTGTTCCTGATGGAAGTCGCGCTGTCAGCCGTCAAAGTGGATGCTGTAAGTAAAATGCCTTGTGACTTATAGTGAGGAGGAAAAAGCAGTTTCCCTGGTACCAGAAAGTGAAGAACTGCGTTTTCCCCTGCCAGATGGCTTATCTATCGTTCCGTTAAAAGAAACAACCAACAAATCATCACTACGAGCCTTACAGATTACTGCCTTCAACAAAATGATGTTTAGCAGAGGAGCATAAGACTTCAGTGTCAGGTTGTTTGAAGTATCCCACTGTTACTTTTGCTCAGATTGGGCAATTTCTTAAAGCAATAGCAACACAAGCCCCACAGCTTCCTAATTTTCATCAGAAAAGCACCAAAAATGTGGTGCTATAGATACCAGAGTATATCCTGGAGAAGTTAACCCGCAGGTGAGGACTGAGAAGTCGAAGCTATGGCTTATGTTTACAAATCAGAGGTATGTTACTAAATAAATTGTTTAAATTAAATTATTAAGTCCAAAAATAGGTAAGGTAGATGCTGCATAGGTGATTGTGACTGTCTGCTTGAGGTGTTGCTGTAAACAGAAGTTATTAAACTCTTGGGTTATTGTCACAAGGATGTGAAGGAATTGAGGGATAATGTATATGGGTGTATAACATTTGCCTGCTACAAATTTGGTGATTTTAATGGAAAGATTGTTATTAATGTGAGTAGGCTTTGGATAAGGCCTGAATACGGCAGACTGAAAGGTTTCTAGGACTTGGCTTGTGGCTGCATTTGTCAGCCACCAAATGCGGGTAGGACTCTGTGGTTACATGGAACCTTGATTACATTTTTTCAGAAGCTTTCCTACTTAGATGTTAATCCTACTGTCTGCAACTTTCACCCCGTTTTATGACTTTGCACTCCTTGTGGATATCCAATGTGGTTACGTCTTTGTGGTCAGATGACGTAACATATTAAGGGCTGGGAAATACTAGGGCTTTTACAACAGGTGCTGTGACACACGGCAGTTTTGCTCCCAAGCTGCAGCTGGCACGTAGAGCTTGCCCATGGTCTGCATGGCTGGTTGGTCTCTCCACGTCGTGGCTGAGCAAGGGGCAGCAGGCTGAGGACACACGGCCGCACGGGAAGGGATGCAAGTGAGGACCTCGAGTGTCACGTGCTGCTTTCCTTTGTTTTGATAGAAGCATCATTCTGCCAAGTAGCGCTAATTGGATGATAATATTACCACAGCGCTATTGAAACCAGAGCAGGCTGGTGATAATGCGAGTGGTTTAGGCCCAGTAATGAAACCACTGGGATCAACTGACAGAAAAAAGGCGGCATTTGTGGTATGACTCTTCTTTTCATGAAGTTGTGCTGCAGCGTGCGTGGCTTGATACCTGAGCTTTAGCTATAGCATGGGCTAATTCATTCTTCTTCATGTTCTTGCTTGTAGACTGCAGGCTGAGGCGTTAATGTAAAGGTGTACTGAGAGGTGTTAAAGCTACCTTGGTTAGCGGATGCAGTCTGGTCACGGCTGCTTGAATCTCCACATGCTGGGTTTCCCACAGTATCTTAGAAGAGTAAATTGACCTGCTTGGAGGTCGAATTTCCCTCATTTAACAGTTCCTAAGGTGATGGCTGTGTTGGAGATGAAACACTCCAGTGAATGTGAGTGAGGAAGTTTTGGTCATGTTTCCACAAAAATTTAGAGCTGCATTGCCACCGAAATATTTATCCCATTTTCCACCCGTATGCCACTCCCTTCCCTTGGCCAGCACAGGTCCTCCTGTGGTCATGTGGTGAACCAAATTGGAAAAATTACTTGTTTAAACTAATCAGTATCCCAGAAGAGAAGAGAGGTGAGAGCTAACTTTAGCCTGGATCAGATCACTGCTTGTATTCATAGAAACTCGGGCTGGCACGGTACTGGGAGCAGGCAGCTGGGTGTGGGAGGAGGGGTGGCCTTGCTCCTTGTGATGGCAGCTCTGATCAAGTGTGTTTGCAAAATGACAAAGTAGGTGTGCATGGGAAGCAGCAGCACCTGAGTAATTGCAGGTGGGTTGCTGGCAGTCATATTTTTTATATTGTAATCCCATTTGTCACATCAAATCTTCTATGATTTGTTACACAGATTGATGTGCTGATGTTATGAAGTGTTTTATTAGCTTGGATTAAAAAAAAACAAACTGCTGTGAATTATTAAAGTCCATGAGACCAGGTCTTAAAAGTCATGTTTTGCCTGCAATGAGACAAACAGAGCCGTGGAGTTTGACAGCCGTATGTATGTGAATGAGTTACAGCTGCTGGAGATAGGTGTTGCTGAATGAGTGAAATTGCACATAGGAAGAAACTGGAATGAGAGTAAAGAGAAAACCAGGAAGGAGGGAGAGAGAAAGAGGGGAACTCTGAGGATTTGACTGGCTGTCTTGCCTGGCAGGCTGCTGCTGGCTGTTAGGCAGACGGATGTTCCTCAGCAGAGAAGGAAATGAGAGGAAGAAAAAGAAGGAGGATGTTTAGGATATCTGAGGACTGGGGAGGAAGAAATGGTGTCTCTGGCAAGAGGAGAGGTTGCTGGTTGCAGGCTTGAAGAGACCTAAGAAAAAGGAGACCCTGAATGGAAATAAATACCAGGAGAGACAGCCAAATGGAGTGGATCAGGCCCTCGTTATCTTTAGCACTCTGGCATACACTGGCTGGTGATGTCAAAGGCCTCAAATAACTTTGGAACTACTTTAAACTGTAGATTTAAAAATTCATGTGGCTTAAATAAAGTTATGTTAACTACTCAAAGTTTAGCCAAGTTTGCAGTTTTCTTCTCCCTCTTTATGTACCTGCAAATACACTTCTTTCAACAAATGATTATTGGATTTTTTTTTTCCTTTTCAGAGAGAATGTATCTTCGGCTAATGCTGATTATTTTGTCTTTTGTCTTTCCCAAAGCACACGTCTTTCTAAGTAGTTTTGTATCCTTTGATTACTTTATTGGTGCCCCGTCAGTATATTTTTTAAACTACTTATTTTTTTCCTGAGTTATATTCTTGTGGGAGCAATAGGATCCTAGAAAAGAAGGGAGTGGCTGTCAATTAAAGAAAGAAAATTGAGAGAGAATAAGCTTGAATAACTATAGTTAAAGTTAAAATAACAAGTAAAAAATCGTAACTGACATGTAAAAAGGAGAACATATATAGAGATACAGAGATTTTACACAGAAAGAAAATAGAGTTGAAGCAGTACATGAGATACGATTTTCTTAACTTGTGTGACATTGTAAAGGCATGTATTAGGGGGAATAACATCAAAGGGGGAGAAGCAACAATCCTTAAAAAGAGAGAATGAACCCAGCAGTACTATCTATTTCTTTTTATCAAGTTCACAGTGAAATTATATTGCTGACATGGGTGCCTAAGTCACCGCTCTAAGTTACAATGTGTCAATGCTCTGTGGCTGTCTTATATCCAGGCTTTCCCAGATGTGTCCTGTTTTATTCCATCTGGAAACTTTTGTCTGGTTGACAAATTATTGCTTTTTATGTTAACCCAGGATATCCAGGCTGAAAGAAGCCAGGGTGGGGTTGACCCATCCTGCTGGGCACGTCCACTGTGTGTGCATGCACTAGGGTTGCAGTCTGCAAAATGTTATTGTGCGTGTGTGCTGCCCAGGTGATGCAGGAGTTGTCAGTCTGATGTGTGTATCTCTTCTGCCACGTTACTTGGTGCATGAAAAGTGAACCCATCACTTCCTGGAAGTACCACACTCCATACTTGTGCACTGCTTCAGAAGTAGCTCTGCCTAGGAGATCCCCCAAAAAGAAACGTCACAATCCTGGTTTATAACAACTTCATTTGAGGCATTTCCACACTGGCTGACATGACTTATATCTGTTTAAACAAACGTACAGTTTGGCTCATCTTCAACTAAGAATGGTGTTCCCTGAGAAAACTGGATGCAATAGTGACACATTGCAACAAAACCCCCAGCATTTTGGGGAGCCTCCCAGAATATCCAATCACTTTATTCAAAATTTCTTTAAACATTGAAAGAACTACTGGGTATTTCAGAGAGGACTCTTTCTACATTCATTCACAGAGCTGTGAAGAAGAGGTTTCTCCATTAAAGAACTATGAAAAGTCCTCAAGTGAAGGAGGTGACATCCAGGCAGCTACATAAGTCAAAACCCATCACTAGCACTGACACCAACAGCCGTGCCTTGATCTGGTCATGGTGTTTCCACGATGAGTGTCACAGAGCGCATCATGCTGTAGCTGGGCAACAGGACAGCTGCCCAAATGGGATTTTTGTTTTTAATTTTATCACAACCAGGATTTTACCTGTCAGCATCATATGATATCATGTAGTCTAGCGCACTCACTGCAGATATTGCATACATGGAAGTGTATTCATGATCCATAGCTTTAAATTTCTGTTCCTTTCTTTCTCACGTACTGCCTGCTCTACTCATCTGTAAGTTTCTTTAAATGTCTTTTTCTCTTGTTATTCCTCAGCTTCTTCATCGAAATTCGTTTTTGCTGCCATGCCTATGAAAGCAATACTCATCCTAATTTCTTATTACTCACTCATTCTTCCCCAGCAGGTTTTTTATTATTCTTAGTACACCATCATATTTTAAGAGTGATTCAAGTTATTCATTCAAGGACTAAAGACAGGTTACACCAAAAGTGATACATTGTATCTCCCTAGAGTTAGTGAGGAGGAGGAGGTTCTTGCAGATGTGGGTGATCTTTAATCTCTCAGTGCAAAGCCACACATACATTCTGCACTTACTTTTTCATGTGAGTAGATCAGAAGTATGCTCAGTGAATGTCTGCAATAATATATTCAGAGTAATTCTAATTTTTAGAGTTACTAAATGTCATATCATATAGTCATGCTGCATTTGGTAGAAGACAGAATTTCACTCGGTTAGAGCGTGATGCTGATAACACCAAGGTCGCGGGTTCAATCCCACTTCGGTCCCCATGTACTGCCAGATCTAGGCGTCCCTGCCCATGACAGGGAGGTCGGATTAAATGACCTCTAAGGTCTCTTCCAGCCTAGGACATTCTATGATTCTATGATTCTGTCAGCTTCCCATATTTCTTAGAGGTTAAAGTGTTGAGAGACAAGAACCATGACAAGGTAAACCATCATGTAATAAAAGTGATCTTGTTTCTTTTTTTATTCTACAAGTAGCTGAAGTTGTTTCAAAAAAAAAAGTGTTGCTTTTCCTTGGGCTTTTAAAGTAGCACATCTGGGTTTTATTGTGTAGTAATTGCACCACAGGAAATCCTTATGCAATACACTACTAAACCTACTGTGTATTTTTTAAATTTTGTGCAAAAAGTGATTTATAAGTCCAAACAGATTTGCCTTACTCAAAATGTAAAACTGCACTGCAGCTTATTCAGTTATACTATAAGCAAACACGTTTGTTAAAAATATTTTAATTCAGTAGTTCACAGCGCAGTTTGTGTTACTGGATCTTTTCTTCTTTTCGCTGTAATGAATTTTTTGTTAGAGACCAGACTATTCTTTATTAGTTCCTTGCTTTTGTTTTTCCAAGCCAAAAATTGGTCAAGGAGTGGAACATTCTTTATACTGTGTTATACCGATCCAAGATCTTGGGAGAGTTCAAAGTTAACTTTGTAGCTTACAGTTACGCTATCTTTGCTTGCCAAAGAAGGCAGCTTATCTTCTCTAAGCCTTTCTCCCTTAGGAAGCTAATGCCTTGCGCTATTCACAGTACCTTCTTTTCTCCTAAGGAGCAAAAAGCACAGTAAAATTAGCAGTATTTGCTGATGTTTATCAACAGTTATTTTCTTTAAAATGGCAGCAGCTCGTTGATAGCAGCAGTTGATTCAGCTCATGGTGAAAGTATGTGATTTTTATCATGCAAATGTTTCCCAATGGCTATGGCCCAGCATGGTTGATCTTCACGTGCCCTTTTTTTGTCCCTTTGGAAGCGGAGGATGCTGGTGTGAATCGTGACCGTGCAAGGGTAGCTCCTTGCTTTCAGATGCTAGAAATGATGCGTAGCAAGGGAAAAGCTCTCGCAGAGAAGTTAATGAGCAGACTTGCGTTTGAATGAGTAATTGCACATATTTCAGCTGAATCATGTTTTCGCAGCATGGTTTCCCCTCTTCAGCGCTTGGCGATGTTTCACAAAGCTACTGCATTTTCTGAACACACATGTTTCGGTTTGTACACCCTGTGAACGAGGAGAGATGTGAAGGTGGATTCCTCAGTGGCAGCACAGAGCGCTGCTCCTGGGAGACAGGAGATGGGTGATGGGATGGGAAGGGAGGCAGGACCCTCGCCCTGCTGGCACATCCCTACAACAGGTCAGGGATGGTCACTGGGGTCAGACACGGCTTTGAAGCACTGGGCAGGCTCGTGAGGTGAGGCCTCACCTTGAGTGCTGTGTGAAGTTCTGGGCCCCTCACTTCAAGAAAAACATTGAGGTGCTGGAGCAGGTCCAGAGGAGAGCAACGAGGCTGGTGAAGGGACCAGAGGGAAAGTCTTGTGAGGAGAGGCTGAGGGAGCTGGGGGTGTTTAGCCTGGAGGAGACTCAGGGGGACCTTATCGCTCTCTACATCTACGTCCAGGTGAGGATCAGGCTCCTCTCCCAGGCAACTAGTGACAGGACGAGGGGGCACAGCCTGAAACTGTGTCAGGGCAGGTTTAGGTTGGATCTCAGGAAGCACTTCCTCATGGAGAGGGTGCTCAGCCATTGGGATGCACTGCCCAGGGAAGTGGTGGAGTCACCGTCCTCGCAGGTGTTTAAGGAAAGGCTGGACGTGGCACTTAGTGCCATGGTCTGGCTGTTGCAATGATATTGAGTCCCAGACTGGACTTGATGATCTCAGAGGTCTTTTCCAGCCTCAAAAATTCTGTGATTCTGTGAGGACAGGGACAGGCTGAGGGCTGGCTGGGACATCGACCCGCAGGTGGAGGTCAGGGGGTCCCTTGGCTGGGCAACAGGCATGGCTGACCCCAAGCTGCCGGCGGGGAAGCCCCACTTCTCACGGCCGTTTTCCCACACAGCTCATTTCACACCCCTCTGCGAGGGGAGGCTGCACAGCTGCACCAGGAGCTGGCCCCATGCCTGGGTGACCGGCCTGGGCCTCCCCTGGGGCGGGATGGGGGAGCAGGGTGAGGGGGCCCTGCCAACGGCGGAGGCGGCCAGCAGGACCCAGTGCAGCCCTGCCGGCCCGGGAGGCAGGAGGCACACATGCTGGGAAAAACAGACGTGCAAGTTTAGTGGGAATTTTAGGGAAATTAGAGTGTTTTAAGAAGGCTGGGAGAGAATTTTCAAAATTGACCAGTGCCTGCAGTATGAATTGAAAGGATGGCATTATTTGGCTTTTTTTCTCCTCACAGAGCAGCCACTCCTCAAAGAAAGGACTTTTTGTCACGAAGAAAAAAAACTAGTTTCAACGTAAATTTACCAATGGGTTCTATTTTTGCTTTAGACATGCGAGATGGGAAGAACATTTAGATCATACCAGTTACCAAGGATGTACACTTACTGGGATATTTCAGGCGTCCTACGTATTCATAAATGATCCCAACCTTTATTTTCAAGTAGCTTTCTGAAGTCAGCAAGTAAAGATCATTCAGATAAATAGGGCTTGGCTTATTTTTGGCAACTCTTAGCTGCAGAACATGCCCACACCACATCTCACCATTGGTTGAGGGAGCCAAGTAATAGATTCTTTATTCCAACTATACTTTTCATTTATATTTCACCAGGCTTTAAAAGGTTCTTTGCTGGACAAAATTACCTTCTGACTATGTGATCATACTGTAACAAAAAAAAAAAAAGTGTCAGGAAAAGTAAACCATTTCGGGTATAGCACAAACCCTTCCTTCACTGAGGTGCTAGAGTGTGTCCAAAGAAGAACAATGAAGTTGGTGAAGGGACTTGAGAACAAGTCTCACAAGGAGCATCTGAGAGAACTGGGGTTGTTTAGCCTGGAGAAAAGGAGGCTGAGGGGAGACCTTATTGCTCTCTACAACTGCCTGAAAGGAGGTTGTAGTGAGGTGGGTGTTGGACTCTTCTCCCAAGTAGCAAGTGATAGGACAAGAAGGAATGGCCTCAGGTTGTGCCAGGGGAGGTTTAGCTTGGATATTAGGAAAAAAATTTTCACCGAAAGGGTTGTCAAGCATTGGAACAGGCTGCCCAGGGAAGTGGTAAAGTCACCATCCCTGGAGCTATTTAAAAGATGTGGATGTGGTGTTTAGGTACATGGTTTAGTGGCATTGCTAGGTTAATGGTTTGACTCATGATCTTAAAGGTCTTTTCTAATCCAAACAGCTCTATGATTTGTCCTGTTAAGCCAATGGAGGTTTTGGGGGTTTTTTAATCTTTTTTTGTGTGTGTGTGCTATTAAAAAACAACTAGCTGTCTCAGATTTAAGGTGAAGGGCAGCTCTGAGGTTGTGTTTAGGTCTGATGTGGCTCCTGGAGCTTGTGTGCCAGCTGTCGTGCCCAGTGCTACAGGCAGAGTGGGGCAGCCACCCTTCTGCCCCTCCCCAGGAGGCCGCAGCTCCTGGTTCACCGGGAAGCTCACCGCCTCGCTGCATGCCCTGTCCTCCTGCAGAAACACAGGCTTGGAAACAAACCTGCTCTTCATCAGAAATGAAAAAAAAAAAAAAAAAAAAAGGCATCGACGATTCTCTGCCTGTACCGCGGGAGTCTCTGTTGTCAAGTCCTGCCCACGCTTGCTGTGCCTTGTAGCCGTGGGGAGCAGAATCATTTCTGAAGGTAGGGGTGGGAAACTTGGAAAGCTTAGTTGGCTTTCTCTGTCGCGCCCGTGTGTGCCTTGCTCTCGGCTCGGCGTTGGCTCCTACTGCTCTGCCTGTGCAATCCCTGGGCATGCTGCAAACAGATGAGGAAAGGCGTTTCTGCGTAAGAGCTTCAGCCTCGCTGACCCCACGTAATTGATGTACAGCCACCTGGTCCGAGTCTCACGGCACCCCGAACACATGTGTGGAGACCCCAGGGAGCAGCTCTGGGAGGAGAGCGGAGCTGCTTGTCGGGGCTGCCTAAGTGTCCTGGGCTGAGCCGCGGCGAAGGGAGTGGGCAGAAAGGAATGTTGCTCCCGCGCAGGGCTGGGAATAGCCGCTGGGGCCGTGGAGCATGGGAAGCCTGCATATCTCCCCAGACCGGCAGCCAGAGAAACAGTCTGCTGGAAACTGCCCAAATGTCTCTGCATGACACTTGGAAAATCTTAAGTGACGCTGGCTGGAAGAAGGAAGTGAATGGGGAAATTTAAGCATTTCCCTCACGGTGTGGAGCTGAAGCTGGGGTTTCCCCAGGTGCCTCGCAGGTGTGTGGTGAGAGTAGGTGTAAAGGAGTAGATATAAAGTTGCCCAAATCTTCTGTCCTCTGTAGGTGCCCACAAAGTAGCTGGCACATCTGTTATCTCTTAACTCGCTAAAGCCCACAGGCTGCTTCCTCTCTGGCTGTGTCCCTTACAGTAAACCACAGAGCCCCAGGTGTATTCTCTGCCTTTGTGGTCAATTGGCACAATCTGTCCATGTCCATAACAGTAATTAGCCTTGGTAATTAGCCTCCTTAGTTTCCAAAACAGGATGGTGCCTTCGAGACTGCCCATGGTCCTTAAACTAATGCTGACTCCTGCACTGTGCTCAAAAATGTCTTTGCTGTAGAAAAGCAAGCAAAAGCTTCATAGCCCAAGCAACAGGCATGCATGGGACGTTTCTGGCCAGCAAAATGATACAGATGATCAAGCTGCAGGGCAAAGGGCTATTTAAAACATTAATGTAGACATGGAGCATGTGTCCCTTGGACTGTGACATTAACTGGCTGGAAATCAGGGCCCACTGTAGTTTCTCATACACATTAGTGTATTGGGCAGTTTCACCAGAGTAGGGATGCAATAGGAGATCTGAGCTGTTTTACTGTGAGGTGGAGATGTCAACATTCTGAATACTTGTGGCTTGCTTTGCAATGGTATTGCTATGGCACCCACTCAAATAGGAAATTTATGCCAAGCAAAACCAAAATCCCTCCTGATAGTTTTGGTTTAAGCTTTCTGTGATGTTCCATGACATTATCGTATCCTATGTGTTAATATCTACATCATGCAAGTAAAGAACAAAAGTAAGATTGTGAATAGATGTAAATGACAACAGAACATAAATAAAGTTGCAAAAGCAGATGCATTAGAAAACCATTCACTAATTTTCTTTATCATACCTACATGTTAGGAAAAATAGTCCTTTCTAAGGACAGGACAGTGACTAGAGTATGTATCCCTTGGCCACATGCTCGTTTTCTGGTGGCTTTTGCTGTGCTCCCCAGCTGCACTTTGATCTGTTCTTGGAGAGTACAAACACAGCAGTGCATCTCCTTCAGCTGCCTTCCTCTCTAGAGAGATCTACATGGAGTAGTCAGAGGAGTGGAATGGCAAAAATGTGCTCTTTTGCCTTCTGGTTTTAGAATAAAGTGAGTTGGTAGAAGGTATGGGGAATCAGTTGTCCTCATTTGCTGTGAACTGGGGTTTATCAGTTGTCAGTCATGCAGTGTCAGCTTCCAGCCCAGATCTCTTTCTTACTTTTCTATTCCAGTTCTTTCCTATGGCAACACTTTTGATTCATTTGGCAGTTCACGGCCTTTCTGCCTTATCTGTGAAGCTATTAATATTGCTTAAAAAAAATAAAAGGAAAAGAAAGTTTACTATAAGATAGTCCGTTTAGCTTTTGCCTCAGTCACAGGGAGGACTTCTTGGGACTCCATCCTTCAGTGATCCAGGGACTAAGGGGATCAGTACTCATTTTTCATGACTAAATAGACTTAATTAGACTCAGAGGCCATGAAATATGATACTATTTCCACACATCAAACTATATACTACTGAATCACTTCCAAGGGATTATTATCCAAATAAATTTATAAGGCTGATGGGCTGGGGAACAATGTGAAAAAAGTAGATTTTTCTTTTAATATTGATGTCTTTTTATGAATTTATCAAATTAGCATCTTGCACCCTCTGTCCCACACATGCTCTGACCAATACCGATCTGATTATTTTTCTGTGTAAGAGGTTAAACATTAAACTCTCTTTGTTGTTACTCTTTTATAATAATCCTGTTTATGCCTTTGAGGGGATAAGAAATTAGCCATTCTTGATAAGGTATATTCTATAAGATGTTAGAGAACTTCAATAAAATGTTACCTCTGCTTTCACAACTCTAATCTCTTGCTTGAGGTTCGTATTGTCCCTTGAGGACATGGTACTACACAGGTTCACCACTGAGTAGGTGGGTAATTAGTAAGGTAGCTTGAGGCTGGCCCATAAATCACTTTGACGATCAGGGTTGTAGTCTTGAATTTGTCCAAGGAGGGAATCCCTGTGAGCCCTACAGCAACATACTTGCAGGATCCTGCGCTTCGTGCTTTGAACCAACTGGCCTGTTGTTTTTTTCCCCAAGGATAAGCATACCGCAGTTACAATGACCAAACAGGCATTTAGAAACATCGTACTGGCAAGCTGGAAGCTCCTACTGTATAGAATCCAGTTTCTAGGAGGTGGACTCTAGGCTTGTCAGCTGCTTCACTGGATGTGTACCATCTCACATTAGGGGTGATGTCATTTTTACTAATTCTTCAAGGTATTTAATTTTGATTTAATGCCATTGCCATGTTACTCATGTATCATTCACTGTGTTCCATAAAGCCAGAACATGTAAACAAGGAAAAAAGAACTGAAGTACAGCCATCGTTCATGACGAACAAGAGGTAAACTGAGATCCGCCTCATCCACATACCCTTAGCCTTGAGGCTACCAATCTTTCATTAGGGTTTAAAAAAAAAAAAGTGTTCCATTAAGACAATCACACATAACTTCATAGAATAGCATAATTAATTTGGGGAAATTAAAGCTCATCCTTCTCAGGAGACAAAGGGATATGAAAATGCAGCTGCCAAGCAGTTTCACTAATTACCCTGCGGACATAGTCTGTAGAGAGATTACAGTGCTGCATGCAAACAATGGACAACCCCATGGCAATCCATTCTTCTATGCAGAAATGTCAATTCCCTAAACCCGTCTATGTACATACAGAAGAAACAGTATTTTTTTTATTTAAAGAGGGACAGGGACTGTCCTAAGACTATTCAACTCTTATCTCAAGATCCCCCACTGTTCACAGCTTTTCTGTAAACATAAATTTACTCTTTCTCTTTGAGGGAAGTCCTGTTTCTCAGTAGCTGAGAAGCCAGGCCTGGGACCCTTCTGTTGTCTTTTTGTGGTCTGATTGCCCTGAAGTTGTTTCAGCTGCAGAAATCTTGTTGTTCAATCTCAGAATTTCTGCTGTATTTTCCTACTTCCAAGTTTGCCTACTGGCGAAATGGAGTACTGTTTTTCTGCAAAAGGACATGGGAAAATGGTGAATTAAAAGTGCAAGGTTATTGCTTGGGTTTTTGTTTCTTTTTTTGGATGAAAGACCAACTCAGTTTTGCTATAGCTTTAAAAAATTTCTTTTTTTCCTGGCTTTTCAGAACCAAATGTAATTTCAGATAGTCTGGTTAGTTCCTTGAGTCTTTAAAATGAGCAACGTACACAAAGACTGTGCTCCAGAGCACAAGCAGGAAAGATTTCTGACCTTTTGATCTGACGATCTGTTCCCAAAATCACTACATGTCCAAAAGCAGCAAGACAAATACCAGAAAACTTAGAGACCTGAGGAAAGGGGCAGCTCCAGCAGAAGTGGAGAGCAGCTCCCCGAGGGGTCCAGCTGCAAGGACAGAGCTCACAACCGAGCCTATGAGAGACCTGGAAATGCTGGCAACTGTAGACCCTTACAGCTCTCCTCCTTCAAGCAGGGGTGTCAAGCTGTCCATCAGCATCTGCAGCAGCAGAGCCACATGAACTGCCTGGAGAAAAGGAGACTCGGGGGGACCTTATCACTCTCTACAATTACCCGAAGGGAGGTTGTAATCAGGTGGGGATCGGGCTCTTCTCCCGGGCAACCAGTGACAGAACGAGAGGGCATGGCCTGAAACTGCATCAGGGAAGGTTTAGGTTGGATCTCAGGAGGCACTTCCTCACGGAGAGGATGCTCAGGCACTGGGATGCACTGCCCAGGGAAGTGGTGGAGTCACCGTCCCCGGAGGTGTTTAAGGAGAGGCTGGATGTGGCACTTAGTGCCGTGGTCTAGCCAGTGTGATGGTGTTGGGTCATAGGCTGGACTTGATGATTTCAGAGGTCTTTTCCAGCCTCAACAATTCTGTGTAAAACATCACCCCAACACGAGAGCCATATCTGACTAACCAGGGAGAGCGAGCAAGTCAGAACTCGCTGCCTGTCCATCCCCATGGTGTTGGTCTCCCTTCAGCCATGGTGCAGGTGAGCCATGCTCATGTCTACGTGATGCAGAAGGTGCGTATTGCCTGACCAAGCATCTTGAGGAGAAGGAGCTCATTCTCCTGTTTGCTTATGAGCAGCCTGCTAACCAGTCCCTTATCTTTAGTGTTGAGTGAATGCATCCGTACCGCAGTTGCGTTACATTATCTGCATCACCTCTCAACTTTGAAAACAACAGGGAAAGAAATGTCGTGTCCTTCCACACTCAGTAGCATGCTGTTGCCTGCTGATTTCCATCCCTACAGGTTACCAAGCTGGCTTTCCTGCCAAGATAAAAGTTACTGTAAGTAAGTCCCATGTTTCTGCAGCTGGAACTTTCCTAATGAATTCATCTAGCCGATTTTAACAAGTGCAGTGCGACCCACGCTATTCAGGCCAGATGCAGTACCCAAGGTGGGTCATTTGAAACTTGATTTTTTAATCTCTGGGCTGGATTGCTACGTGCTGCATTAGACATGCCCCAAAAGGTCACATGTTTGCAAAGAGTATATTCAGCATGCTTTGTAAAGGCTTAGCAGTGTGAGATCTTGGTATGTTATCGCGTGGATTGTGTCTAATTATTAAGGACATGTGACCAATTGCTTTGAGTCTAAACAAAGGCTGAAGAACACAATACTTTCCTGGCTTAACTGTTTTGTAATGATTAACTGCAGTGTTATGAGTGCCATTTCGTGCCACCAGCTTTTAAGCAGAACAGCATGTTGTCTTCAACAGAAAATTCTAAATTAAGTTGGTACTATCAAATGGTCTAATGTTTGCAGTCAGTTTTTAAAGTGAGATTGCAGCATATTTGTAGAAGCCCCCCTTTAAATCAGTGAGTTTGAGCACACTTTGGATCAGACTGAAAGCATTTGACCTTTTCTGTTGGTTGCTGGGAGATGCAACAGAATACAATAGGATTGACTGAATTTAATGTTCAGGGTAACAATTAATAGAAAAGCTCCCTGTGTGTGCTGACAGTGGGGTTTCACGTTAATCGTTACTGAAGTTCTGCTTTCCAAGCCTCCCTCAGGTAATAATAAGTGACTTAACATTACCTACCTCTTTTGGCTTTCCTGGTTTTGTATGTCAGCTCTCTCTGTCTGAGCTGAGAAATGTTTTACTGTAAGCAGGCTCAATTTTTAATTTCTAGAAACCAGAAATTCAGAATAGGGTCCTGTAATAGTGAGCCCGAATATGTTGCCAAACTGTTCACCTAGATGTGTTATCAACCGGTGAAGTTATGTCTGGGGTTTGACTTAAATAATGAACATGCAAGCAAACAGCCAGGAATTTTATTCATTTCAGTCCTGTGACACTTCACCACAATACACTTCCTTACGTAAGACCTGCAGCACTAAACTCTTAGGTCTTTTCTCTCATCTGCAGCCCTTGCCTATTATTAGTTGAAAGTACAGACTCAGTTTGATAGGGTACATTTGATTCCTGTGGCATGTTGGTGCAAAGACAAACATGGAAGGTATAAACCAAGACTAATATTTAGAATGTAAGCTCTGAGAATTTCCTGAGTGTAATTGGTGTTTGAATTACAGTGCCAGTTTTACAGAAGCATCCCATCTGTAGTTTTAGTTTTTCTGATGTCGGAGAAGCTATCACAGCCCTTGCTAAGTTGTTCCGGTAGTTGATTGCTCTTACAGTAAACAAACACAGATGTTGGATCACATTGATCTAGCTTTAATATCTATTTCTGAGTTTTTGTTTTACCTTTGAAAGGTAGATGAAAGAGCTCGGCATTACTAGTTTCACCATGTAGACACTTTGTGTTGTGTGGCTTGTACCATTTAATGTTTTTCGAAGTGTTACAAGACGGGCTGTGAAGCTGTAAGAATGACACGTCTGTGATGTCTGCCACCATTGCTGGTGATAGTGGTATGTGGTGAAACAATTGTTTTAAACCCCTATTCTCACTTTCTTCTTCTGAAGCTACATAGATTAGCCTCCTGCAATTTGTCACTAAAGAAGCCTATTTTTTCAAGTCTCTGACCATTCCCTATGGCTTTTCTCCAAGTCCTTTTCCATTCATACTTGAAATGTTCAGTCACAACTGGACCAAGCATTTCATTAGTCTTAACTAAGAAAACTGCGTAACCTCCTTATTCCTCTTCAGTAGTTCTCAATTTATCCAGCCAAATGTTGTATTATCTCTTTTCGCTGAAGTGTGGTGCTGGGACTTCATGTTGAATTCACGGATTATCAAGACCCTGTTATGCCTTTTATCAGAGAAACAAATACCCAAAAAAGAGTCCCTTTTACTTACTCTGTGTGACCTAAGTTAGTTTGTTTATGGATAAAAATTTACTATAGGAAGTGCTAAAATGTATTTTCCTTGCTCCCATTTTAGCATTTAATCTAGATTCTACTTTATTTTATAGTGTCTCATTTTCATGACATCTGTTAACTTTGTCAGTGAAAATGTTGTATGTTCTTCCCTGTAATTTCTACAACTGCTAAACAGCACTGGTTGAAGAATCGATCATTATGGGGTGTCACCAAAACCCTACCTCTCTTTAACAGAAATTTTATCTGACACTTAGCAAAATACTTATTTTAAAGCCCATTAAGATATAGTGTGTTGATTTTGTTTGATGCTTATTTCCTACATGATTCATAATCAGAATGTCACACAGCTTCAAGTCAAAGAGCAATAAGTGAAATTATCTTTGTAACTCCGTGAGGACAGTTTTCAAGAATAGATTTCCTCATTTTTCTTGGGTATTTTTAATTGTATAAAACTGTAAATGAAGATAAGAAATCTGCAAAGTACTGCAAATCAGAAAAATAACCCTTCCTTTCTGATTTCTTACATACCTTCCATAAAACCCATGGATCAGGTTATCCTGTCACTGATGTTGTGTATTTCCCCTAGTGACAGTTTTCAGATTTTACATCTGTAACTGAAAGGCAAATGTGGCCCTGTATGGATGTTGGTATGCAAAGAGCATCAGAAGCATTCATGCCTTCAGGATAATTACAAAATTGCTTCCTTTTTTTGTCATCTACCCATGATGCCATCTAATTTTATGTTCCTTGGCTGCTAGCTGTTAGCCTCATTAACCTTACTTGATAGAGCGTTCCAACATTTATGATTCTCATGTGAAAAATGCTTCCTGACGGCTGGAATTTGTTTTTCTTTAATTTCTACCTTTGCCCTCTTGTCCTATTGTGTATACTAGGCTGGAAATAGTAACTTGAGATTGGTGTGCCTACTCCTTGCAGTGTAATGAATTCCAGTTAATTCTCTTGTCTTTTCTTTCTCTTAAGATATTTGTGGTGATTTAATATGATTTAACCAACAATCCTACTTATTTTCACTTAGCTCCCTTGTGGTTTTGCATTTAATTATAAATTCTTCTGTGGAAGGAAATGAGGAAATTCTGATACGTATCATTCACCAGTTTCTCTATTTCCATAAATGTAACATTACCCTGATGGTAACTTCATTGACTAATTTGGCGTGTGGAGTAGGGCCAAGACGTTGTTACTGTGGGCAGTTTAACTTAGCATTTATAAGGTTAAAATTTCATTAGTCAATGCAGTTTTACTCTACATGGTGGCAAAACCCTAAATCTTAAATCCAAATCCAGTTCAGCTAGCCGTGATGATAGTTGTCAAATTTGCAGTGGTGGCAAGTATGAATTTAAACCCCATTCACAAATAATAGGGGTTTTTTTCCCCCTTTGGGAGGTCATACAGAAGTTCCTGTATACATACATTCTACACCGATGGCAGCAGATGTTTCCATCCTGCACAGGTCAGCACTAGAATTACCACCGCAAAGGCGGGCAATAGCTCCACAGAAACAGAGGTAGATATTTCTTTTTAGTTTTGTTACATTTTCTCTATAGTTTTGAGATTATAAAAAGGTTGGGTATCAGTCTGTTAAGAGCTACTAGTACAAGTACAGGATTGGTCTGTAATGCAGCATCTTTTCTTTATATGGATGCAGATTAACTTGAAATTTTGGTCGCTTTTGAGACGGATTGCATTTTACTCTGGGAAATCTGCAATATTTGCTTAGACTAATGAGAAAAGTCACAGCACTATTTCAATGAACTTCCTTAAGATTATGTTAAGTTCTTTAAGTTAAGCTGGTCTAGATCTTGGTAGGTTTTTCTTTCTATTGTTTACTTTGTTATTTCCTAATACTTAGCTTCACAGGGTGAAGAGAGAAACTCAAACTGCGATACTTGATACCTAGGAAAAGAGGTCATCTCATTGAAGAAGAGAATTGTTTACAGTTGTTTACAAACAATTCCCTCCAGTTAGACTTTTTAATTAAGTTTATAAAGGATGACAATGGAAGTAGGAAGAGGATATTGTATGTTACTTAAGTGGAGTGTTTGTGATAAAATAATGTAAAGAAACAATCACAGTGTATTTAGAAAGTGAAGCCATTCTTGGACTGAAAAGATGAAATTACTGTTACCATTCCGTGCCAGGTATTATGCTGTAAAGTCCATCTCTCCAGATACGAGTGGTTTGTGGGCTTTTTCCTCTTCTGATTTTACAGTTTTCAAAATCAAGATTTTGTTTGGTGACCACTGCCTTGTAAGAATATTATGCAACCAAGTATTTGCTTATTGGGAAATAGTTAATTTAACATATATCGGAACATACAGACCTTTGTCTGAACTCATGAAGAAGCACACAATAAAAGCAGTTTTGGTTTTACTGACTATTTAAAACCTATTTATAGGAATCATAGAATTGTTTAGGATGGAAAAGACTATTAACCTAGCAATGCCAGGTCCACCAGTAAACCATATCCATAAGCATCACATCCACACATCTTTAAAACACCCCCAGAGATGAGAACTCCACCACTTCCCTGGGCAGCCTGTTTCCAATACTTAACAACTCTTTTGGTGGAGAAATTTTTCCTAATATCCAATCTAAACCTTCCCTGGCACAACTTGAGGCCATTTCCTCTTGTCCTGTTGCTTGTTACTTGGGAGAAGAGACTAATCCCCACCTCTGCAGGCTCCTTTCACGTAGTTGTAGGGAACAATAAAGTCTCCCCTCAGCTTCTTTTTTTTCCAGGCTAAACAGCCCCAGTTCCCTCAGCTGCTTCTCAGAAGACTTGTTCTCCAGCCGCTTCACCAACTTTGTTGCCCTTCTTTGGACACGTTCCAGCACCTCAGTGTCTTTCATGTGGTGAAGGGCCCAGAACTGAACACAGGATTTGAGGTGCTGCCTCACCAGTGCCACATACAGGGGGACAATCTATTCACTACTCCTGCTGGCCGCACTATTTCTGATAAAGTCCAGGGTGCCATTGGCCTTCTTGGCCACCTGGGTACACTGCTGGCTCATGTTCAGCTGGCTGTCGAACTTTGGCTGATGTCTACTTTCTGTATAGAGCAGATATTTTCTGAAATGTTATCTTGCTTGCGACAAAGTCAGTGGATTAATCAAACTATAAATTTGCCCTACCTGTACATGCTTGTATAATATATGTCATTCATCCTACATGGAAGGTGTTCCCTTCTGTGAATGTCTTTGATTATACTTTAATAACTCACAAAATTTATTATTTTTCAAAGTGTCCTTTTAGGGAAAGTGATTTTATTTCAGCCTATTAAAGAATACTGTGCAGACAGATAATTTCACATTTTTTTCTTTTGCAAAAATAACCGAAGGTTGCAGATTTTCTGGAAAGAAGATTATGCTACCAAATATAAGCATTTACTGAGTCAAGCATTCCAGTGCCAGGTTCTCCTGGGAGGTGTCCCAAGAAACAGAGAGAAATCTTCCCGCAAGTACTGTAAATTTAATGGCTCTGATATGATAATAGGATCTTCTGGAAGCTCTGGTATAGAAACTAATTTCACTCTTACAACAGTAAAATGAAGCTTCTCAAATAAATTGAAATGTTACCGGGCACACTTTTCTAATCCTTGCATTTCTTTTCATGCTTCTGAATATATGCCACAGACATCCATCATTCCTTTTGTTTGCTGCTAAGCTAGGAGTTTCTCCACATCACCAGTAAAAGTAAACAAAAGATGCTCTGCAGCTGAAAACCTTCTTGCCTGCTCGCTTGATGTAAATTGTCTAACTGATGAACTGATTAGAACAAGGTTTTCCCTTTTATAATGGTCAAAGAACTGTCAAGAGTGAATGTTACAACGTGAGATGCTTCAGAGAAGCCAGATTTTTGCAAGGTTTGGCTTCTCCTCACGCAGCGTAGGCTGTGGAAGGGCTCCGCAGTGGGTCTGGGCTGACTCCCGGGGAGGAGTTACGCCCCGGGCACGGCTCAGCCTGTTGCGTGATGGGTGTCTAGGGTGGCACAACAGCTGGCCCTGCTTGTCCTCTGGAGTTGTCTGTGTCTCTTCCCTGGTTGCACAGGCAGCAGAGTGTCAAACAGGCCTTTGTGAGGTGTCTCACCAGTGCACCCAATCTTCCAGGTATCCGTAGCCTCTTGTTTAGAAAACACAGCTGGCTTGTGCATCTTAATATGGAGTCAGAGCTCTGCCTCCAAGCACATTAAATCCCCAGGCACTGTTACCGCTGCGAGGATTTGAGCTGTGATGAACCCACACGGCACAGCTTAGCTATCTCTCATTGCAACCACATGCATGTAACGAGCAACATCTTCCCCCTTCTCAGATGCATCTTTGGGGTGAGCTGCCCAACCGGGGGAATCTGCTGCCGGCAGAGAGCCAGCGTGATCTGCTGTGGCTTCTCCTGGGGTGGCTTTTGGCTCAGCCCTCACCCCAGTGCCAGGGGACAGAGAGCTGGGGCGTTCCCCAAAGGATGTGTGATGCCCCAGCTCCACACTCTGCGGTGATCTGAGGTCAAGTGGAGGAGGGAGTGTGCCTGCTCAAGTGAAGTGCGTCGTGCCACGTGTTTGCTACCTGGCTCAACAGCCCGGTCCGCAGCCAGCGGGGAAGCGAGGAGTTGCCTCTGCACGAAGGGACACTTGGGAGGATAAGTACAGTGTGGTTCTTCTAATCATTTTTAAGCCTGAGTGCATCTCAACGTGGTATTTTTTTGCTAAAGGAAGATCGGGAGACAGGAAGACAACAGAAATCTGGTATTAAAAAAAACCTGAAACACACTGAGAAAATTATTTATAAAAAAAAGCAGCAACAGAGGGAATAATAATGCTTTGTTTATTCTTTCCCTTTGAGCTTTGTGGACATAAAATAGATTTCCACTTCTTGGTCCTACTTTCTTTTTCCTCCTCCCCTGCCCTCTATCTTACTTAATTTTTTTCTCTGACCGTTAGCACTGTGGGAAGCTACCACCCACAGCGTCCCTTCACTGCCTCTCCAGAGAGGCCCAAGAGTGCACCACCCCACACAGGCGAACCTGGACTCAAAGGGCAGCACAATGTTGTAGCCTGAAGCCAGTTACTATTTGTATAGCAACATGACATTGCAGGAAAAGAGTTCAGTCATGCTCAATTTTGCTTCTGGTATTGCAAAAGCAGCACATCAGTGGCAGAGTTATGTGGATTGGATAGAACTAATTATATTAAATTGTTCCATGTAAGTGTTACATGTAGAAGAGCAGGCTTTTTTGACAAATCGATTCCTATGAAGCTTTATAGAGCATTTATTTAATCCTGTAAGAGTTCCGGTCACCTTCTTCTGTGAGAAAACTGCAAGAAGCAAATTTTATAAAATTCCCTGAAGAATTTCCTCCCTGTTTCTTCCTTGGGGCAATTTCCTTCCTCAGCCTGGAAGAAGCAAAGCTGCACGGGTAGCATGAAATGTGCAGTGAGCCCAATTCCTTCTCACTCCCTGTCCTTCTGTGAGCCCTGTGACTGTCTTCAGGAGTTCGATTCAGAACGCCTCCTCTGTAGGTTTTTCCAGATGTTTTATTTGCTAGCTACACAGCAAGTGCTCCTAAAATCTGATACTGAAGACTAGCGAGTAACTGAACAAGGCTTATTATAATCTGAAGATATGAGAGGCAATACTCTTGCTTCCCTGAACTTGGTCCAGCTTGTTTTCCTTCTTAGATTTTACCGAGACCACCAGAACACTCCTGCTCAGGGCAGGCAGTTATCTTTCTTCATCACTAACGACGACAACTAAGTTCCTAGTGTCACAACACTGTTATTTATTTTCCTTGCTGGGCCTTCATCATGCTTTTAACGAACTCTAGTTAAAAACATCTGCTAGACAAATTCCTCTGGAAAATTCCGTATACAGTAAGCATAGAGATAAGAGATAAGTTTAAAGCTACTTTGCATACTTCTGCTTAAGAAAAAACAGCAGTACAGAAGTTAGTTTATGTAATTTTTTTTGTGCGGTCAGAAGATTCAGAGTAGCCGTCAAATATTTCCTTTTTTTTTTTTTTTTTATGTGTTCCTTGAGATTTTAGGTTTCCTAATACTGGTTGCTGCAAGTCAACACATTTTCTCTCCAACCCAGTCTTGCCATTGCAAGTACTGCATGTTTATGGCAGTTATATAACATGAATATTCTAAATGATCTGCCATACTTGTTGTGGCTTTCCCATACAGAGGTCTCAGGAGTTGCACTAACGAACATTTTCCCTGCATGGGCCAACACAAGTGAGAGGACTCCAGATCCCTCATACCAAAGCTCAGCCTGCAAACAGGCTGATTTGACCTCTGCTTCATCACTTAGGCTGCATTGGGGAACCAGGTGTTTGTGACTGCTATTTTTCTGGCAAAATGGACCTAACTTTCTTTTTTTTCTTCCCTACTGCAGTCTCCTGTGTGTTTCCCAGACTATTTCTTTTATGAAATAGCCGTACAATCACACTGTCTGAAGGTGATACACATGTGCTGTCCAGAAATTATGGCTTCCAGCTTTGCTCACCTGAGTCCCCGGCTGCATGTAGGCAAAATCAGAAGCACCCATTTTCACTGCTGCCCCTAGCATGGACATACTGCAAAGAAGCCCACAGGGTGTCTGCAGCTCCAGCCGAGGATGCTGAAGCTAGAGTGTTCTGGGAGTGAAGGCATATCACAGGAGGATGCAAGAAGTGATTGCACAGATTTGAATTTGTGAATTCAAATTCATTTGTAGATTCAAAGAATAGATAGACCCACTTGTGAAGGCAAGAGTTGCTGCCATCATTCAAGCAAGTCTGGGAAACCCCGTATATAATATTACTTTCAGGCTGGAGTTCATTTTCAGTTCAGTAGCTCCTCTTTCTTTTTTTTTTTTCACTTGGACATAACTCAGCTGCCTATTTCTTCACTACAACTCTCTTTCCATCTACCTGCTGATGGTTAGACATGTAGGAGGTCAGGAAGAATGGAGGGAATCTTTCTTCCCATTATTTAATTAGAAAACTGAATCCCAGAAACTTTTCTGCAGTCTTTGTTTTTCTAATTTTAGAATATGCTGCCCTTACAGAGAAGATATTTAGCTTTGCTATTTTTGAGAAATGGAACAAATGATGTCCCTGTGTACCCCTTGTGTCTGCTTACATTTATCAAGTAGAGAATGACAAATATGCTAACTCATTTTGTCATAACAAGATAAGTGACAATGAGGCTGTTCTCTAGTCTAGGCAACCCACATTTATTTGATATTCAGACATGCTGGAAAGTTCATTTTGCTACCGGCTGTTCACGAAGGATCAGTGACAGAGATAACAGAGGCTTGGGAGCTCTCAGCAGTATTTACTCTTTAGCAAATGAGCAAGCAAGTGGAGAATGTTCTTGTTTTCTCCATGGCTAGCCAGGAGCCTGCTCCACATGCTGCTTATGGTACCTCCTGGTTCTTCATACAGTAGGTGTTATCGTGTCCTAAAGAAAGGGAGCAGCTGCATGTCAGGAGAAAAAAAATGTCACTGTGGAAGAGCTTTTCAGTGAAACAGGGCTGTATTCCCCTGTGAAAAGGCTAGAGCCTCAATGAGATCAGATAGCAAAGTGATGCCAAAACTGACTTTCATGTTCCATTGATGCTCTTCTGCCTTTGACTAGTGATCTGATGCAGAACTGCTGTGCCACAGCAGTTCTGGTCTGCACACTCCATCTTTGGAGACCAGCCCTGCAGCGAACGGATGCAAAGCACAAGTCCTGGGCTCTGGGGCTGAACCACACCACAAAACACATGCCACAGGTACTGTGTTATGGAAGCAGAGCTTCTTTAGGATGGAACAAGGTGACTGACATGCTAACACAGTTTCAGCAATTAGAAATAATTAAGGCTTTTGGAGCGACTGTAGAAATATGGGCAAGGAAGATACTTTTATTGAAGCTGGGTCGTGATGTGCAGGCAGCAGGTGTGGGGCGAGGTGCACTGGGATGGTGGGAGTCAGTAACAGTTCGTCTTGTGGACTCTTCACCTCCCGTGGCATGTGAAGCACTCTTTGCTTAGTTTTTGAAAGCTGTCCAAGCAGCACCCTTACTTAGCTCTTGAGAAGTCCCGGAGTCAGAATGCAGATGGCATGAGAATTACTGCCAATGTCTTTCCTAGACGATAAATATTTTATTAGTGTGTTCTGCACTCAGGAACGGATAGTTCTGGTGTTAGAGGCCAAGGAAGTTTTATTATGGGAAAGTAGAAAATTCTGCATGTGTTCACAGCGAGCTCTCCAAAGAGAATAAATTCCTCTGGAATTTCAGTTTTCACTGGAGTTTCTTTGCAAAAACGAAAATAGAGAAATGATTTTTTAGAAAGCAATATATCTGAATTATGATAGAAATTAGAATAGCATAGTTCACATGATCTCTCTAAACCAAAACCTCATACAATAACGTGTAATATCTAAGCATGTACTTGAATATTATTATTAGGACATTTAATATTTACAAGTAAGCTTATTATTACAAAGTAATGGACCATGTGCATTGCTCAGCTGCATCCTTTTAGTCACATAATTTAGTGTAAGGGTCTATTTACACAGTCTTTAGCGAGACCTGCAATGCAGCCGTCTGTGAAATACATATATAAGTTGTGATGACAAAAGCTTCTGTCGTGGATAAAGCCAGAAAGGCAAAGGCTGTGGTGTTCCCAATTTGTATTTTTTGCATAGAGGTACTCCAGTAGCAGCAGTGTAATTTAACAGTGTGAATGAAATAGCAGCCTTTCCTGGTTGAGCTGTCCAAGTGATAAATTACACTTCAACACGTCTATCTATGAGTAAGATAGTAATGGCTCTAGATTTGATACCTCCTCATGTGCATCGTGCCTTTGAGGTCAGTATCTGCCCACATCGTTCAGGTAGACTGATGTCTAACCTAATAGGGAACTCAGCATGAGAGAAACCTCTCTGGCAAGAAGCAGTATAGGTTTGAATCAATTTTAGCTCTCTTTACCAAAAAAAACCCACAACAACCCACCCAGCAGAGCCAAACAAACTGCACCAGTTTGCGGCTCCACCCAGAAATCTGGCAATCTAAATTACACTCTCTTATTGAGCAGTACTTCCCTCCGCAGGAACAATGAATCAAACGAAAGGGCATAAATAAATAAATCTTTACACTTCCCTGTTCTTTCTACCTCCCAGTTAATCATACGTCATGTTGGAAAACCTAAATAATCCCCAGCAGGAGGCAAAACTGCCATTGGGGAGTGCGTTGACGGTGTCAGACCAGCCTCCAGGATCCGGGGGTGATGACTGGGGTGCCTTCCCATTTCCCTGTCATCCTCCCACCCCACAGGAGCAGGGTGCCCAGGCCTCACAGCAGGTGGATGACATCTGTAGCCAAACCTGCTCCGTCTGGAGGGTAGAAAGGCTGTACAGAGGGACCTGGACAGACTGGATCGATGGAGCCAGGCCAACTGCAGGCATTTCAATAGAGTCAAGTGTAGGGTCCTGCATTTTGGTCATGGCAGCCCCACTCAACGCTACAGGCTTGGGGAAGTGTGGCTGGAAGGCTGTTTGGCGGAAAAGGACCTGGGCGTTCTAATCGACAGCTGAATATGAGCCAGCAGTGTGCCCAGGTGGCCAAGAAATCCAACAGCATCCTGACTTGTATTAGAAATTTTGTGACCAGCAGAAGTAGGGAGGTGATTGTCCCCCTGTACTCAGCACTGGTGAGGCCGCACCTTGAGCATTGTGTTCAGTTTTGGGCACCTCAGTATAAGAGGGATATCGAGGTGTTGGAGCGAGTGCAGAAGAGGGCAACAAAGCTGGTGAAGGGCCTGGAGAACAGACCTTACGAGAAGCAATTGAGGGAGCTGGGACTGTTCAGTTTAAGGAAGAGGAGGCTGAGGGGGGACCTCATCATGCTCTACAATTACTTGAAAGGACATTGTAGAGAGGTTGGTGCTGGTCTCTTCTCACAGGTCATTAGGGACCGAACCAGGGGGAATGGGTTCAAGTTGCAACAGGGCAAGTTTAGGCTGGACATTAGGAAGAAATTCTTTACAGAAAGAGTGGTCAGACACTGGAACAGACTGCCTAGGGAGGTGGTTGAGTTGCCATCCCTGGATGTGTTTAAGTGTCTCTTAGATGTGGTGTTGGGTGATGTGGTTTAGGGGTGAACTTGTAGTGTAGGGTTAATGGTTGGACTCGATGATCCGAAGGGTCTTTTCCAACCTGAATTGTTCTATGATTCTGTGAATCCCCAAACCTGAGCTCTGCTGCTGTTTTTTTCATCAGTTGCTGCTGCTGTTGCTGCTGCTGCTGGAAGCCCTGGCTGCTGCGCTGGCAGCAACTTCCCGACTTCTCCCTTCTCTGGTCTCTCCAGCTACCGTGCAGCCGTCCCCACTGTGTTCCTGGTCCTTTACAGAAAGTGCAGTGGTGCAGGGATCCACACAGAGCCCCAGCCATGCAGAATGGGCTTACTGAACTAAGTCTTCTTTCTTTCGTAAAGGGAAGAAAAAAGAAAGGAAGAAATAATCTGCTTGGAAGCCTTTTTTCCCCCTGCAGAGGCATGTTTTTCCACTTCTCAGGACCAGAGCAGTTTCTTAGGACCAACGTTTACCCCAGGGAAGTTACCCAAGTTTTTGCAAATGTGACTGTGCATTTCTATATTTCTACCTTTTTCTACACTTTTTCACTTAGTTATTTTTAACACAAATGCCCAAAATTCTAGAAAATAAGTATTTGATTAAGTCTGATAAACCTCAGTCCATTTTTCTCTTCCCTCGCTAGAGGATGCCAACAGATGATGTTCCTTCTCTAAGCTGTGGAGAAGACTCATTCTCCACAGGAGTTAGAATCACAAAATGATAGAATCATTTAGGTTGAAAAAGACCTTTAAGATCATTGAGTCCAACTGTTAACCTAGCACTGCCAGGTCCGCCACTAAACCATGTCCCTAAGCATCACATCTACACATCTTTTAAATACCCCCAGGGAATTTAGCTTCTTCCAACTACTTCTCTGAGCAGCCTGTTTCAGGTCTTAAGAACTCTTTTGGTAAAGGAATTATTCCTAACATCTAATCTAAACAACTGGCACGACTTGAGGCCATTTCCTCTTGTCTTATTGCTTGTTACTTGGGAGAAGAGACTAAAAGAGTTCTTGGGAAAGAGCTGCTCTTCAGACCATCTGTTTTCACAGGAGAAACTGGCTGAGTTTGTCCAAGCTCCCGTTGCTGAATGAGGAGTTTTGGGTTCTGGAATGCCTGGTTAGCACTTCCATGACGGGAGTTTCTTAAGTTACTGGTTTTTGTGTTCTCATGCCATGCTTTCAGCATTACTCAAGGTCCAGAGGTGAGGAATTGCCACCAAACAGATCAAGTTTCTAGCCTGAGAGGAAGTTCTGAAATAACTGCAGAAGGCCTGCTGGTACAGGACTTCTGGTACCATTTCACAGAGCATCAAATAGTCTAGATAAGCTTCAGATAAGTACTCTCTGTTTTGGTTGCTTATCTTTACCTCCTGATCTTTTGAAGTTTGCCCCTTATGTATTTCACGTATGTGTCCTTTAAACAGGGATTCTTTTGAATGCGATAGTTAAAATTTCTCTGTGTCTTCTCAGAAAACCCATGTGTTCATTTATGCTCGCCAGAGGGAAGGCTAAATTAACACTGTTGTCATTTGTTGAAGTATTACCAAATTACGTTATTTATACTAGATTTAGCCATAAGTCCCTATTTTCAGGGGCAGTATGCCCTAAAATAGTGCAAAAAGGATGTTTTTCTTTCCTTTCTATCTTTGAGGCATGGACAGCCTTGTCTTTAGGATCCTGGAGGACAGTCGCTATTGACAAGACCTTTGCAGGCTGAAATAATGCAAAGGTATTATTTAAATGTCTTTTTCAAAAGTGTAAAGAGCAGATAGCAGGTCAAAGATCTTATTTTCATCAAAAAGTTTTCATTTTCTATCAGTGGAGGTTTCCTAGCTCATTGCCTACAGCTTTCTTGTCCCCGCCACAACCAACCACATCACCCTTCTTCTTGTAGGCAGGCAGCAGTTGCCTCCAGTGCTCTGAAACATAGAGGTCTCTCTGTCTTTTCTCTGATTTCCTTCCTTAAACCTCTTCTTTCACATCTCAGTGATGTAAAACAGCCAAGATAGAAATAGTTGTCTCTTCCCAGGAGGAGACACAGGGCGGATGTGCAATTCAGAAGAACAATTCCATTTTTCCTACTGCTTTCCTGGGGTGAGAGGTTGTGGGGGTGGGAGGGAAGTGAGAAGTAAGTTAACCTTCCTTTTGCCATCTGTGCCAGCTGACCTTAGCAAAATAGACACAGCAAACTGTGTGAGCTGGAAAGCAAGGAATTGTTAAAAAAAAAGATAAGCTGGGAAACACGGGTGGCTAGTAACTTGTATTTTTGGTCAAAATACAAAACCCAGCAATTGTTTGTGTAATGCATCCTATTGCTCTTTTAGGATCTGGCATAAACTGGTGTCTTCAGTCATATAAGTCATGTTTCATCTAGGTCCTCTGTTGCTAGAAAAAGATGACAGGAGAGAATTAGACTATTAACACCATGGAGTAATAGTCACATTTGTTGTGGTTTTGTACGAAGACTGGCATACTGGCGTTTGGGTCTATAGGAGTTAAATAAGTCAATTTGTGTGGAAGAAGAGGCTTTCTGCTATTGTGAGATTTCAAGAGTAGCTTTTCACATGATTTTTATATTGTTGCTGTGGCTTAATGAGAAAAACACGAGAACTAATGTTTTCTTCATTACCTAAAGATAATAAAAAACAGAAGCACAAAAGACTTTCTCATTTGTCGGGGGATCCTAGCTCACATAGTAGCAGGAATTCACAGCCAAGAACATCTCACTTTATGATGGTGATGAAGTTCTGCAGTATGCAACAAGAGGCTCAGTTTCCATGATGAAGGGATACGCTTGGATTTGGTGGGACAACTGAGTTCAGATCTACTGGCTATTTGCACCAGGTGCTATTTTTTGGGGATGAGTAAGAAGAAGCAGGACATTGGAAGGTCATAAGAATTTTGGGGAAATTTATTAATCATGGTAATAATTACTAACATCATTAATTTTTAATTATGTTAATTAATGTTAGCTTGGCTATAATTTATCTTAGGGAGTTCTCCAAATGATGACCTATGTGTTGTACAGGGAGAAGAGAAAAGCGTGCGTTTGCATAAGGAAGGTAATGGGCAGCAGTCAAAAAAGTCTGTGTAAACTGAAGTGTTATGTCTGTGTTATATTAGAAATAAGAACTGCAGAATAAATATTCTGAATGGACTATGTGGACAGTTGGTGCTTTGAAAACGAGGACCTGTGGAGATATGGTCCAACTGTGCTAAAAAAATTTTACTTCAGCAGCAAAATTGAAAATGAAACAAAAGTAGGGCCTGATCTGAGATCTCCTGCTACTGAGAAGCAGTTGACTGAGTGAAACCTTCTTCAGAAGAAGAAACAGAAAAGTAAGGAAAAGGAGCCAGAAGAAAAACTACTATACTTCACAGCTGCAAAATTAATTACACTTGAGTTTTAGTAAGTACACAGTCAGGAAATAAAGAGGATGAGGTTTGGAGCAAATGCCTCCAAGTCTTGTTTCAGCATCTTTCCAATTCAGTTACACACCTTCCAAGATCTGACGACTAGGGAAACCCTCTTCTTACCTTTCAGGATACAAGAGGAAAGAGATTACAAACTGAACAGTACAAACAGAGACTGGGAAGTTTCTGAGGACCATTGCTCATCTCATTAGATGGAGAAATGAGATTCTAGTTATGCAGCTTACGCTGTTAGTTCTCAGCCCCTCAAGTGCATGCTTAGTGAGATCCATCTGTGAACAACAGTTGTTGGTGACAAAGTGTGATGGGACTCAAACTCAGAACTTCATTACTGATCCAGTGGGTGTCAGTACTGTTTGTTACCTTTTCGTGAAAAAGACCTGCCTCTCAAAAGTCAGCTGGAATAATTTATTAGAGGCTGGATAAAAGAACACAGACAGAAAGATCTAGTGAAGAGACAGCAATGAAGCTATTTTACGATGTCTTCAGCAGTTCAAGCAGTGAGTCTTTTCTATAAAAGTAAATGGTGAAAGAGGATTCTGCTAGGAGGGGAAACATAGTGAAGTTCTTCCAGAAACTTACTGTATTTCAGATCTGCCCTGCTGTCGTGGTTCAAGCTGACTGGCTGGGCCGGGAGACAAAAAAACACGGGTTCTCCAGCTCATTCCTCCCCCCACTCCAATCTCCACAGGGATGTGGAGAAAGAAAATCCAACTAAAAAGGCTTCAGGTTTTGAGATTAAGGATAGGGAGGGTAATCTACCCTTTAAGATGACGGGTAAAGAACCAGAGAGACTTGGGGATAAAAAACATAGATTTATTACACCACCACCATTTATGCAGTAGAATAGGGAGAGGAATACATCAATAAATATGACCTGATCTTAAATACACTTCGCCTCCCCCACACCACTTCCATCTTCCTGGCTACCTCCTCTCCCCCATCAGTGCAAGGAGGAGCAGGGGGTGGGAGATGCAGTTCATCTGGCCATTATTCATTGCCCATGGTAGCTCCTCCTTGAGAAAGAGGGCTCCTCGCAGTCTCTCCTTCATGCCACGTGGTGTCCACCTCACAGGAGGCAGTCCTCTTCCTCCTCCTGAGTCCATCCAGGCCACTGCATCCTGGACATCCTCACCGCTGTCAGTGGGAGGCCATCATCTTCCTGCCATCTCAGCTACAATAGGGCTCCAGGTCCTGCTCCGACAGCCTTCTCCCTCTGCTTCTCCTCTGGGACTCTTCTCCCCCTCTTTCTTCTCAGGATGATGTTCTTTTGTTCTCATCTCACCTCTCCCTCCTCCGACAGAAAAACTCCCCGATGTTAAGGACAGGACAGCTCAAAACAGGACAAAACCAAAAGAGAGACAGAGAACACTGGGGTCATCTCTTAAACACCTTGATGACAGAGGTGCTGACTGGCCTGGCCCTGGCCAGAGACCTGGGGGTGAAGGAGATAGCTCTACCCCCGCTCTTCCAAAAAAACTGCTATACTTAAACCCATGACACCTGTTCACAAAATATGGTATAGATACTGACTTTTCCACGATCAGGGAAAAGAAGGATAAAACAAATATATGGGGTTTCTGTTACCTTCTGATACCTGAAAATGCACCTGTGGCTCTGTGACAAAGAGCAATGGGCGCCTGGAGAAGAGTCTTGAGAGTGGTTGAGCCATACCTATGGTAACAGTTCCTCGGTTTGCATATGGAGAGCTGTTTTCTTCTGCCTTTGGAGTTTAGTAGAGTCTTGCATCTTATATCAGGTAAAAACTGCTCTTTTTTTATGTTTCAGAGCTTAGGGGGGCCTGACCACTGCCCTGATAAGGTGGTATCTCCCCAAGACATTGACAGTCTAATTACCGGTCACTAATCTGAGTTTACTTTTCTCTAATCTCTTCCAAGCAGAGGCATGAAGTACAATCTGTGAGAGGCAAGCAAAGACATAGATCTTGGGTTTGGGGTTTTTTTAAACAATATTGTGACCCTTTAACATGAACATTGCAGTCCCAGATTATTTCCACGCCACTGCTGATAATGTATTTCTAAGATCCATACTTGAACTTTGGGCATCCGGTCCCAAAATCAACATTTTGAGCTGACATCACTTATGGAATTCTACAGAAAACTGCTTATGGCAAAGCTAAACACATACATCAAGTCTGCTGGTTGCCTCTGATGGATTTCTGATTCTGAGTTATTCTTCCTGAATTAGGTGGAGTGTACAGATTATACAGGAAACATTTTTGGAATAAAAGCATCAGTTACCAGTTACCAAGACCTTTGAACCTGATGAGCACTGTGAGGTCTGTACTACCTCTTCTAAGAGTCAAGCCCACCTTACTTCTGATACAGTGAGCTATAGGTGTATCCTCGCTTTATTCTTGTCTGTTTTCTACCCCTTACTGCCAAGGCATGAACATTTCTGTATTTTTGAAGATCTGTTTTTAGGAAGGCAAACATTAATGAAAAATTAATGAAAAATAATGAAAAAGGATGTGAAAGAGAAGCTAAATGACATCACTTAAGTCAGTTTAAAGAAGCTTGATGTTTGGTTGTTTATATCTCGGTATGTTAGTTGTTTGTATTGTGATAAGAGCATTTTTGGTGTGGAGACTGAGCCACAAGACTTATTGCAGCAGTGCAGACAGTGTTTGTATGTTGGTTAGGGAAATGGACTGGAAGGCAGAAAGGTCTTGGGTCTCGAACCAGTGACTCGTCACGCAACTCTGGGAAAGTGCATTTAACTCAGTTCTCCAACATTGCAGAAATCAGCCCGGCTGTCAAACTGAACCAAAGCACGTTGTAAGTCACAAGCAAGTGGTGTATATGAGAGAGATGAGCCCTTTTTTTATATATTTTGGGTAAATGTAAATTCTACATCATCTTCTCCTGAGCCAACGTTTCACAGTGTGTCTGTGGTAATGTTCAGTTGGATATTTTGAAGGAAATTTAACCCTCCCCCATGAAAAAAACCTTCCCACCCCTCCCATGAAGAATATGTAGAAGCAGATATAGAGGATGAAAAGTATCTTATAGAAAAAAATGTCTGTTATTTACTTTTTAGTATCCAGGAGAACTTAACTGGGCCATTCAAAGTTTCTGATGTTGACATCTACAGATATAAATACACAAAATAGGCATTATATTCAGCTATAGATTTTGTCTCCTTAGTAGGTAAGTGACTAAAACTGCTTTCGGGTAGAAGTGGAAATTGAAATACATCATGTAAGTTTTCTGAGCAGGAATTATAATGCTTCTTTTGTTTGAATTTTTCAAGTGGTTTTTATGCACGTTGGGACATCTTATTTGCAAAATTCTACTTTAAAAAGGAGCTTTTGCAGGTCCTTTCTTTCCTCTTATGAGAAAATTTATTGACATTTTGCTAATCAAAAGTATGCAGGTGAAGAAGATTTTCACTGATAGTTGACTATCAGTTCTAATATCCACAAGGAAGAGATCAACCTTTTTTTCTGAACACTTTCTTCTGTATTTTAGATTACCTGCTTTGACCACACTGCAAATAACAAAACTTTCATAATGTCTGCATATAGTAACGATATGTCAGATCCTCTAAAATACCTTCTTTATGTGATATAGGCCCTGTTTTACCCAAGGCTTTTACCAGTGGCAACACTGATCAACTCAAAGCAGAGAGGAAAAGGCTCAGGGAGGACGTTAAGTTTTTGAAATCTAAGACTGCAAGTGAAATGGGTCAATACGAAAGCTAATTCTCATGAACTTTTTCTTGACTGAAATAGAAAGGAAATGGTGAATGTTGTATCTGACCAAGCAGTCAGCAGTAAACACCTCCATCATCCAATACAGTTCTTTGTCCAGTTTGCAAAGCTGTCCTCCACTCTTCTTACTTTTAAGGAAATACCAGTCCAGCCACAAGAAGCAGTTCTGAAAAACTGCATAGCGAATTTCCAGATTTAGTAGTTCCTGTGCAGTCATTTGTCTAACAGCCAGCTCTGAAAACTGAGCCAGGGCTGGAAGGGTTATACTGGACGAGACTTACCCATCAGCGTGTATGACAGAAGCAGTGTTGGTCAGTCTGTGCCATCACCAATAAACCTGTACAAATCCATTCCTTTCCAATCATGCTCTCGGCAATAGCTCCATACTTCCAGTTCTTGGTATGTATTTCTAATGGCAATTTAGTAAATAATTGTGCAGGAAGAACTTAACCTCAACTGTCTGTCTTTCTCTGCTATATTTAATTCCGCAGGCACAACAGAATTTAAAAAAGGCCGTTAAAAATGGTCACTAATCTCGCCCCTCCCAAGGGAAAAGAAAAAACCCTCCAAGGATGTCTAAATGCATAAGAATCAGGTCAGCAGGTTACAGCTGTAAACAGCTGTTCATCAGGGGAAAACTAACTAATTCAATTTATAAATGCAGTACTTACACAAGCACTTATATGTAATTATAGAAAACATAAAACTGGAATAAAATCTCAGTGGTTATGCCCACATTTTGGGAAACCCTGGCACCGTTGCACTGCACTGAACAAATACGGAGGATCCAGCCATGCAAACAGCTGGGCGGCTGGTTTCTATCAGGCCCTTCCCCACAGGCAGGGCTAATGCAATTGCATTGCTGCTGCTTCAAAAGCCAAAAAAACTTTCCTGTGTTGGAACATTGGTTTGTTCTTAGTGTAATAGGTGCAGATGAGTTCTGAGAAATACTGGATGCATATCTGAAGTATGATTTAGCAGCTTTTAAGGTTTACCGGTCACTGAGAATAATATGTTCTTAAGTAAGTTTCCTGAGTCTGCCAATTTACGTAGGTGAGTAAACTAGACAGGTCAAATAACTGGCGTGGTTTAAAAATAGACTAAAAAAAAAATCTCCATATATAGAATAGCATCCAGACTTTCTATTGTTTGAAGCAAATGATATCATTATTTGGATTTCTTTCCAGAACCGAAAACGACTAGACTTCGGAAACTAAAAGTAGTTAAATATAGAAAATGCTACTTTAATGAGTGGATGCTGTGTTTCATTATTATCCTACTAGTATGTGAACAAATGCCTTTCTGTTCTTAGGGATGGGAAGGAGGATTTTATTCCAGTAATATAAGATATTGGACAAAAGCCAAATTCAGATTAAGGACTGACAGCGTCTTTACCCTCATTCCTTTATGGAAAATGTTTTTGATCCACTGTGCAGTCTAACTGCACGTATGAGACGGTAACACTGTCCACTAGCTTGTGCCTTGCATAAGCCTTTACACTTGTGCAGATCAAATACAAAATGCACAGTGGTTTGCATAGAATACATAACAGAATAAAAATTCAAAGTGAAACAAAGTGCGCCTTTCAGTGTAGCTTGTCACCATAGACTCCCTCTGTGTCATCACAGAACTCCTCTGTGCCCAGGCACTTTCTTCATCGCCGGTAACTAGAAAGCAGTTCTGACTCCTGCAGCACTACTTTCTAAAGCCACCTAAGTAGCTTCTGTGGAGATACACTTAATTTCTAGGGATGGAGCGTTGGGAATAAGGGCTCATGTTAAGATGTCTCAGATAGAGGAGTGCCAGAGGACATTGTTCTTCCTCCTCGGGAGACAGTTTTGTTCTAGGAGAAGCCCTCTGCATCTTAACCCCCCTTCATTAGAGCTGAGGCACATTTATGCAGAGACACGCAGCTGCTTTTTAGGATTCTTCTTCCCATGGCATTGCAGATTCTTCAAAAATAAGCTGGAGTGATAATTTTTTCTGTAGTGGTGCCTATTTTTCATTGTTTGACTTTTTTTAGCTCCTTCTTCCCATCTAATATTCTAGTCCCATTCTTAGGGTAACATACAATCATTTCTGTGAGGAGAAAAAAGGCAAAATGCAGCCGAATCCAACTGAATTACCTATAAAGTATGAAACCCTCATTCATTGACTTTTTGGCAGAAAACTATGCCACAGCATGCGCTACTTGCTTGGAAGGATACTGTTTGCAAACAAGCTTATGTTGGGCAAGTGGGCAAGACCCTTGGACAGTTATTCAAATATCTGTCTTGTATATTTAGGCACCTTTTAAGATTTACTCTCTGACTGAGCCTCTTAAAGGCCTTTTTTTTTTTTCTAAAATGTGCACCGTATCACAGCAGCTCTTTCTGGATTCCATCTGGTTTGCTGGGTAAATAGGTGTTTGGATGAAAGCCACAAAATTAGAAATGCTTTTGTGAAAATGTGAAGGGTAGGTTCACACTGTATTATGTCTGGCTTCTGCGTTTGTTACAAGGCGATGTCTTGAGACTGTAACAAGAGAACCTTTTAATCTGAAGAGGGAATGGTAAATAGTACCTGAAAAAAAGTGAACATGTGGAGCTGTGAAGTTTCACTTTGAAATGAAACTGCAATCTTCACATGGAGGTCGTGTGCCAGGAAGTTCATATAATGAAGAGCCACAAGCTAGCCTGTAAGAGGAAAGTCTTTTATAGCTTCACTTCTGAGAGGTACAAATTTCATGTTTCCCATTGCTGCCTTCAACGTACTTGCTGAGACACACTTGAGAAGACAAGTTTCTGTCTGTTGGGGTCTTCTCAACATCAGAGACTTTGTAGTCTCTTGCCCTTCCATCCTTTACCCCAGAGGTTAAGCACAGGCATCCCAGGCATCATCAGTGCTCTTTTGGATACTCCTTCTCCGTTGATGTTCCCATGCCTGTCAGGACTCAGAACCGAAGCAAACTGCTTGCTTGGCAGCCTGGCTTTCAGCTTTCTCTATATACTCCCTCCTAAGAGGGAGGTGGCATGGGAAACTCTGCACCAATCAGTAACTCATAACTGATTGCCACAAGCACTGCTCTTCTCATTGCATTGGGAAGACTGCACTGGAGAGTTGTTAGGAGACCAGCTTTCTTAGTATGGCTTCTGGTAAGTCTCTTCGTGGTCCTGGGACCAGTTTCCTCCTCCACATTTTTTTTTCATTGAAGGATTTGTAAATACGTGGCTTCCTCTATTTTTGATGGGAAGTGTAAACATTCATATGATGTTGAGGTCACGCGCTAAATTATTCCAGTTGCCATGCATCCAGTCTAGAAAAGGTTCTGGCTCCCCTTCAAATATGAAAGAAAGAATTATTTCTTAACGAAATAATTCTCAGAACAGTGAGAGAGAGGATCCACACCCACATCTTTTCCTTCCTCTCTGAATGTGCCAATTTATTTCTCCCTTTCCCTCACCAATTAAGGTCTTCACAGTGGTCTTACTGTCTGGTGCACTGGTAGCTACTAGATTTCAAGCGGGAGACTTCAGATCGCTGGTTCCTTCTTTGGCATTGTGACTCTGGGGACAGAGTGTTTTCCAGACCAAGCCTGGGGCTGAGCAATCCAGGCCTCCCCCACTGACAGCATTCTCCATACTTGTTTTGAAAGGTTGTTTATACATGTTTGTAGAGAAGTGAGTTTGGCATCCAGGCAACACATGTTTTTGACTCTTTAAGAAGTCAAATGCTGGTTTTGAGCAAATACTACCATGCAGTCACATTTGAAACCAATGAAGTTCCTCTCTGCTTGGGTCATCAACAACAGGAGGACCCTGTCATACTCCTACTTAATTTTTTTTCTCCTTTCTTTCAAAGGAAGCAGATAATTAATGTTCTTAAGTCAGGGCCATATAAATTGAATTTGAAATTAATGTGAGTTTCAACAGCAGAAGGTCAAACAGAGATCCGTGCTGGAGGTGTGGTCCAGTCTGGTCTCCCTGAAGGTGACACAAAGAGCTGACTTGCAGGCATGCCAGGAGTCTCTTCAGGATGTCCAGGCTGAAGTCTCACACGAAGCATCCAAATGTGCTTCTCATTGCCACACTGCAGAGGCATGTGGTATGTCAGCACCCCCAGTCATTGTTCAGCTTTTCAGCAAGCTCCCAGACCTCCTAAAACCTCCCTCAGTGAAACGCAGCCAGCTCAGAGGAGCTGCTGCAATTGACGGAGAGAACAGAGTGGGGCTTGTCAGGACAGAAGTTAATACGCAACTGCAACCTAGAAAACCTCTATCAAAGAAAATGTCGGGGTGTGTAGCCTTTTGATTCCACATTGCAATATTTTCATTATAATTTCCGTAATTTTTTTTGAGCTGTATGTAAGGAAATGGCTTATATTTCCTGGTCTTTCTGTACTCATGGAACTTTACTTTGAGGTCTGTCCTCTGGTTGCTTTTGTTCTTTGTCAGAATACCAACCCTTGAAGTGAAGGTACTTGAATGGGCATGTAGAGATAACGTTTACACAAATGTGGCCAAGATTAGTAATAAATAAATCATTAATGTGTGGAAAAGTTTAAATAGAACTGCATGTATATTTCTGGGGTTTTTTAAGAGTTTGGCTGAAGGAAACTGCATTTAAGTTGTCTTTTGTCTGTACAAGTACAGAAGTAACATTGTTTGGACACAAAAAAAAAACATATGAGAAAGGAAGAGGGCAGAAGAAGATTTTGTGTTGGGACACCCATGTTTTATGCTTGCTATTTCACGTACATAGAAATGAAAAGGCACTAGGCAAATATACAGGTTTTACAAACATAGATGGCACTTATTTACATGTTTTCTCTTACTTGTGCTTAAATAGTGTTCACATTCCTTGAACCAACAATTTTACATTCATTCCAGCACAGTGACCCAAGGATAATAAAAGAAAAGTTGGAAAATTCCCTCTTCTCCCTTTCCATTTATTGCTTTCCTCACTCCCTTTCTCCATCCTTTCGAGCCTATTTTGGGGGGTTAAGGCTTTCCCAGGGATAGAATCATAGAATGGGAGAATGTTCGGGTTTGGAAGGGACCGCTAGAGATCATCTAGTCCAACCCACTCACCAAAGCAGGATCAGCCAGGGCAGGCCACCCAGGAACAGAGGTGCGTGTTTGATTTTCTCTGTCAGAGAACTGCAATTAGGTCTTCCATTTCCTAAGAGACTGTGCTGGCTGCTGTGCTATTGTGTGCAATGAATGGGGCAGAGTAAAGCTGATCTGCTCAGTCTTTCTCTACCCCATCACCTACTCCAGCTCTGTTTTAGAAATAAAGGAGCTGTAACCACACTTTCCAGTAGGTTAGGCTCCATGAGCTAGATGTACTCCTATGGGCCCCTGTTGAGATACCTAGACCAGAAGATGGACAGGGTGCTTTGGTGCCTCCAGGATGAAGTGGAAGCTTTGTAGAGGGATCTCACTCCACAAATCCAACTCTACTCCTTTGGGCTGGAGATGTCAGACATAACTTGATGATGTTTGCTGATTAAAGAACACACCTGTAAGAACCTAATAATACTTTAATTGGTGAAGTAACACACCACTGTTATTAGTAATATTAGTTCACATCTATGTTGCTGCACCGATGCAGTTGTGAATTACAAACACAGAATTACAGTTGCTTATCGTTAGTATTAGTATTCATACAAAATTACTTTAAGGAGATTTTATAAATTACACGAGGGCTATTGAGCTGCAATTCTATTGCCTTTCCTTCTGAAATTGGTATTCAGGTGTAAGCTTATCCTTCCTTAAAAGTTCATCCTTCCTTACTCCACCATCCCACAGCAAGCCTTTCAGGGACATGCATAGTGGAGAGACCTGTAGGCTCCCCCAAGGGGGCTCCCAGTGGGCTTGTGCCCACAGGTCAGCATCACCACTGCCTGCACATGTCCCTGCTCTTTCTCTTAGCATATCATTGCCGTCTTCACAATTGGATGCCTTATTCCTCTTACTGTCTTTTCCACCTCTTTACCACTCTTGGACTTCCTTTTCCCTGCCTGTACTCCTCCTGAATAAAGAACCTACTCATAATTACTTTTTCCTCATCAGGCTCAATTTTGTTATACTCAAAAGTTGGTGTTTCTGGCACTATTACTTAACCAATTTTGGCTCAATATGGTATTACCACTACAGCTGGCTAAATGAAACAGCCTTGCCTTCAAACGACGCCTTCTGCCCTAGTGGTTCATGTTAGTTACATTTCATTTGTGTTACATATTTTTGGACAGAATTACCATACTTTGGCCTTGACTCCTCAACTAATTCTAATTAAGCAATACCTTACCTTATGCACAGATATTTTGCATACTATTGCTATGGTATAACCCATTTTGTGCTTGCACCATGCCTGCTCTTAAATAGTTTTCCTCACCCTTGGTGTACCCATCAGAGGCCATAGCCAGCTTTGAGGATGAGATTTGGACACTTAGCGTAGGATTTGGGTCACCTGAAGCTGGATGTTTGCACCATAGACACATCTCAACCAGTTAGCCTAGGCTACTTTTCTAATCGCCTCACCCTTCTAGGATAAGATTAGAAATTAGATTTCAGATGTCTGAAATAAATCTGATGACATTCCCAGGATGGTCTATAAGAGTAGCAAAATGTTGTGCCTTTTTTGTATAAATCTTAAATTAGATTATATAAACCCCATTTCTAGACCCTACCTAAACTCTGGACTTTTTAGACATAAGTGGAATTTGAGGTCATCCAAAGCACGAACAAGATCTTGAGTTGGAAGTTTTTTTAGAAGACAACTTCAGAATTGGGGCAGTCTTGCAGCTTGGTTACACAAATCCTAGAATACCATTCTGCTGCCGACACACTTTTCCACCATTTAACTGCATATTGAGCAAATCAGGAGATTCATCTCCCTGTCCTTAGACTTCGACAGGGCATAGATGTCTGCGTGTAAGGTAGTCTCCTCCACCCACCTTTACAGTTACGAGAAACCAGTAGGTGCTCCATCTTAGTTGTATGCACATGCATAATTGTTTTTGACAACATTTTACATGTTTTTCCTAACATTAACAGACTTTTAAACCATAGTGTTTTATGCTGTAACTCCCCAGTAATGTCAGATTAGACAACAGTGCAATGATCTGTCTTCAAGAAATTATTAACATTCATAGATAATAAAGTAGAAAATGCTACATATGACTAAAAGCTCCCAGAGTCATCCCACTAGCAGTCAAAAAGTGAAGTGGCAATTAGGCAATAAGAGCACAAGTATAATCCAGAAGAGATATGTTAATGCTGGTCTCAAATGTTTTGCCTTTATGTTCCCTACCTTTGGGGAATCTTCCAGATTTTTCTCTTCATTATCTGAAGAATCCATGTGCATAAAAGGTCACAAAATGAGGGGATTTTAAAAAAAGAAGCTTCATAAAATTGTGGAAAAAACACAATTGTGTCCCCACATTAGTTACTGGATTGTTACAGCATGCAAATTAAAATGTTGGGTGGTGAATAGTACACAAACAATAGACCTTGAACTTCTTCCAGTTGAAATAAGCATTAGCAGCCTCTTTTTTTTTTAACAAGTATACAAATATCTTTCCGTAGTTCTGATTCATACTCTGTTTTCTCCTCAGCGACAGTTTACCAAATTTAGAGTCACTCTCCTAATTAAGAAAGAAATAAACTTATTGTTCGCCTTGTTGTCTTCTCAGTAGGCGTAGTTGAAAAATCACATGATAAAATTACTGTATCTGTCAGTCTGTATTGCTAGGCTGGGATGTACTGTTATTTACAGCTCCCACCAGACCAGAATCAGAATCGATTCTTATTAATGGCAGCAGTACTTAGTACTGCTCCTCAGTGAAGACCTGCATCTTGCAGAGGAATATATGTTCACACAGGCCGAACATCTGCATGGCATCCTTAAAAATGAATAGAACTATTCTTAATTTCTGAAAAGCAGTTGATGGGGAAACTCTGTGAAATGAAGGATCCTGAGAAAGAGATGCACATTTCATCTGCAAATAGGTTAATACGAAAAAAAGCCATGGAGTTAGTGACTTTGTGACCATCGAAATATTTGCTAAAAAATGGACCAACTTGAGCAAGCTGTTGGAGTTTATAAAACTGTTTTGGCTTATTATTTCCTCTAAACAATAGCCTAAACATAAAGCAAAGTTCATAACATGACGTAGAACACTGATACATCCATGAAATAATTTCCCGAATCAAACATGTAACATTTAACTATCTCAGGGCATGGTTTCAGCTCTGTGGACCTCTTTTATCTTTATGAAAAGCTTGCTTGCTTCATTAAATGTGAAAATTAAATACAAGGCTGAAACAAAAATATTTTAATATATAAAAATACTTAAGATGCTGACATGAACCCTCTCATGACAAGCATAAAAACTTGATTTGGGAACTTTGTATTACTGCTTGGCATAAGGTTGAGAGCCTGTTGTACAAGTATGACCAGAGGAGGACTTAGGAATTGCTGGTATCTGCTCCATACCTTTTATTCATTTGGCTCCCAGGGAGGAATCCAAAGCCCAGAGCTGTGGTTTTGGGTTCTCAGTGGTGTAACAGTGGAAGCAGATACCTGAGAAAAGTGACCCAGCCACCCCAGGTGTCGCGTAGGGAATTGCTTAGGGCTACATGAAAAAGGCTAAGCATGGTGGCGTTGGTCCCTCTGTGTGTTTTAGCTCCTTGGGTCAGGGCTAGAGGCAGGAACAGCAGCATCACTGCCTAGTTAATCAACTGCATAGCAGTCCAGAGCTCCCATCTTCTTTTGGGGGCTTGTTTATATGCCCGTCACCTCCCTTTCAAGAGCTGATGTGCTCAGTCTATGAAGGAGGCAGGAGGGGTGAAAGGACCGTTTGTCCATGATACAGCATGACGAAGGATTCAGCGTTCTCCAACCAGGAGGGGAGCAAGTGGCCGGGCAGTATGGGGCCTGGCTCTGTACCCTACTGCTGGGGTGCCTTGAGGTTTTACCTAAGGAGCAGTGCATGTGCAAATTAGCAGCCACACTGAATGAGGGGCTGTGGCTCCAAGACATCTTTCCTGTAACCACTACACTTCAATCCTCCTCTCTTTTTCTTCTGGTTCTATTAATTGTTCAGTGTGGAGCAAACCAGGTTCAGAAACAGCGAGAAGAAATCCCTTCCCCCTTTCCCAGGTTACTTACCAGGCTGCCAGGACACTTTCAGGGGTTCAAAACCCTGGGCTTAGGTGGGCTGCAGGCTGGTCTTCACAGTATTCCCAATTATTAAGTTACACTTATAAAAGTCACACCACAGCACGCACAGCATCTCTGCTGTTCAGGTTTCTGAACAAGAGTGACTGTGGCTGCTGCGTTTCGTGCAGGCAGTGTGTGCTAGATGTCATCTGAGCTGGCCTGCCTGTCTGAAGTCCATCCGAGGATTTGCATGAAGTGGTGCATATTCTGTGATCCCTGTATTTGTGTTCCAGGCCAGAGTGGTTCCAGACAGGCAGAAGAGATGTAACTGCAGCTGTCTACTTAATCTAGGTCTGACTTCTAGGTCACAGTGCTTGGTTGCTAGCAAGTTTTAGGTACCTCCAGAGTAGGCAGCCATTGAAGAGGAGAGGGTAAGAGTTTGGCTTGTGATTTTGAACATGATACCTACGTCTTCCTTCATGTCCACCTATAAATATTTTAAACAACGATTTAAAGCATGCGTAGAAGGATGTGCTGTGTTGTGACCTGGGACTTAGTCCATGTCCCTGAAGAATGCAAACAGCTGCGCTTCTGTGACACGATATCAGTTACATGTGTCAAAAAGATGTGTGAGAGGCTGCTCAGCATGGAGCTGCAGTGTTTTGAAAATGTGGAGGGAAAGTAATAGAGCAAAAGTAATAGAGTAACATTGTATTTCTTGATGCTGATCTCCAAGAACTGGAAAGCCACTCACAATTGCTTCTAAGCATAGATTAAGAAGGTTTCAACTCGAATTCATAGGTCTGATCCTGGTCTTTGCTTGGGCAAGTTCCCAGCAACTCAGTTAATCAAAGCTTATTGTGCCATGCCATGTACTGTAGCTGATACCTTTTAACTTTTATTTTATGTCTCTGTTCTGGTTTGCAGGGTGGAAAGACTTACACAGGACCATGTGGAGGCAGAGACTGCAGCGGAGGATGTCAGTGTTTCCCTGAAAAAGGAAGCCGTGTAAGTAACATTCTTTTCCTGTAAAATGTTCTTGATGGTACTAATTCAACACTTTTTGCTACAGGTGGGTTTGCATCAGCCTGCTAAGAATATTCAAACAACTATTTTTTTTCAGGAAAAAGTTATAATTTTTTCATCTTACTTTCTCAAGAGTAGATTTGAAGAAATACTTCATTATGAGATATAGCAGGTTATTCTCTCAAAGACCAGGAGAAGGACCTGACAGCCATGACAGGCTGATCGGATCAGAATTTTAGGGACGCTATGTGCTAGAGTATCACCGGATTGTGTGACGGTGCTAAATGTGGACAAAAATCACTCAGTAATGTTCTTGAAGCCTTTCTAATGAAGTGGTATCTGATGAAAAGATACCCCATACATATGATTTCCATTAAAGCAGAAGGGAACCAGGCCTGAAAAACGTGAAAGCCCTGCTGGAAGGGAACTGCTTGGGACTTTTGGCATTGGGTTGTTGCTGATAGTCTGTTCTTTGTTTTGGGGAAGAGTGAGGAATGAGGCAGAGGAAGGGAGATGGGGTGGAGGGGATTAGCCACCTGCCACAAAGTGCTCTGAGACTCAGGGCAGTTCCTATCCTGTATGGCTTGGAGCCCTAGCTGGCAGGCTCCTTCTGGTCTTCTGCAGCTGAGACGGTGACTCAGCCTTTTCCACCCATCTCTAAGAATAGGTCAGGCAAGAAATGTGGTGGCAGGTCATATGCTCTTTCTGCTATCACAAGCCTCGTAAGTTTTTTTAGTTCTCTGCCTTCCCTCCACACAGCAGACCATCAATTCCCGTTCCCATCGCATTCCTCAAGCTTGACTCCATGTCTGAGTGGAGGAAGAGGTGATACGAAAGTCACACTGTAGGTGGGAGGCGAGGAACACTTTTGTTTACAGCAGAAGTCCCAATGTCTCCATGGAAGTCAGATGATCATGGGGTTGCCATACCATGAGGACAGTGATGGCTCTACTCCCATCCCATGACCATGATCTGCTCACAGTCTGCTTTTGGTTACAATGACCAAATGGCAAACTGGTGAAGCTGGAGACAAACAAGCCCTTCCCCAAGATGCAGCTTCCAGTGGGCTCCTCCAGCTCTTACTGCCTTACCCTCATCACCTAGCACATGAAGTTTAGCAAGTGCCTCCTGCCACTTCCCTTCAAGGGCACTGAAAGTCAAAAACTGGTGCTGTGTGAAATGGCTTCAAATATGACGTTATCATGTCTTTTTTTCAGTGTAATTTTTTTGGTTTCTAAAAGCAAAGCATGAATGTACTTGTTCTCTGCTAGAGTCCATGAAAATGCCTGTTGCAAAACGACCACCTTTTGCGACTGAAACATTTTTCACACTCTTTATTGACTGAAAAACCTTTGATTTCAAGTTGCCAAGGCTGCAAGACAAAAGAGGTAGCTAAACAGAAGTAACTACATAGGTTAGAAAAGCTGAAAATGTTAAATTACCAATATAGAGACCCAGTTATGTGCCACTGATGAGGAGACCCTGTGAGCTGCGTAGTATCTAGACGGGGAGATAAAGGCAGATTTTATGTGCTTACGTGCCACTCTCACTCTTTGATTTATCTCAGGGAAGTAAGTGACCCCAGTAACTAATCACACTGACCTCCCTTTAAATAGCCTCAAAAAAAGAAAAAAAGAGAAAAAGAGGATGTTACAAAACATAAAATATGTTTTTCTACTTGTGGTTAATTGTGAACAGTGTGAAGGAGTACTGGGCAAAGTGATAAAAAGAATTTTGTAACCCTTCAAAAAATGTATTTTAACTCTCTGAAATGATACACCTCATTCTGAGTCAGCATACACTGCGTGTGTTTTGTGTCTGCTGGTCTCTTCAGATGTCACAACCTCTGTTAAACATCTGGTTTAAGGAACAAGATTGGCCTTTAGAGACTAGTCGAATTTGGCATAGCTTCTGGTCTCATGCTAATCCTCAATGGGAATATTTATTTTCACAAAACCTCTGTATAATCTGGCACGACACACATTTTTCTGTTCGAGGTGACTCATTACATGCACAATAGACGTATTGCGTGTTTGCACTTGTAAGAGTGCCTGAAGCAGTCTGTCAGAGCCTGCTTCTGCAATGACTCTCCATGTCGGGTGCAGCAGAGCTGTCACTTGCAGGGCATCTGGAACTCAGGTGGGAGCAGCGCTGCGAGAGTCTGCAGCCACCTGTCAGCCCTGCCATCCCCTGGAAATTGGCTTTATGTTCGTGACAGGTCTCCCAACAGCAGGCAAACAAAAGCACTGTCTTTGGATTGCTGCTACTGAATGCATATCAGAAGCTGTTGAATGAAGTAGATTCGTTGAAGTGGTAAATACGACTGCAAAAGTAGAAAAGGTCTGAAGAAATAGCTGCTTTTTTATTTATATGTGCTTCTACATCATTTTCTGTCCTTGCTTCAGTTACAGTCTTAAGGTACAGCACTTAAATAAAGATGCTTCACTTTATTTCTTTTATTAATCCAATGGCTTTTGGGTTTCAAACAAAGGTTTTTTCAAAATATGCTCACCAACGTCTTCTGGGGGCTCTGTGCCAGAAGCAGAGAGGCACTGTCTAGGTGTGTGAGGATTCAGCCAGGCTTTGGTGAGTTGTGAAAGGTCTCCAGCTGCAGGACAGCCTGAAGCCCCATGCATCTGTCTACACTGCTTTTGGGTTGGGGCTGATAAGGTTAGGCACGAAGGCAGAAGGAAGTTGAATCATGTTTCACACGGGCAGTTTCTAGGGACAAAAAGTCACCATGCACAGATTAGTGCATGCACCTAGCAGGCCTACCAGAAAGAGGTACGTGTTCTTTTAGTTTTCCCTCCACGCTCTTCTGGCTGGGCTCAGCCCTGCAACATTCCCTGGGCTCAGACATAGCTCAACGAAATCCAGTGGGGACAGGAAAAAAAATGGCAGAAGCTCCATCTGCCCATTGTGACAGTGGGGAAGCTGCTTCAGCGAGGCAAAGGCAGCGGCCAACCTGGAACCTCCCGCCTCTCATCAGAGATGCTCCTGGGGTCATGAGGACACCTGCAAAAGGCACATTCTGCCTTCTTCCCAGGAAGAAAACAGGTCAAATTCAAACGTTCAGAGAATCAGAAGACATTGCTGGTAGCCACATTTGCAATTTGCAGCAAATGCCAAGCTGTTGCTCAGGGAGGTTTTCCTAAATGAATGTCTTTCTTAGGCCACAAAAAATCCCCTTGAAGTTCCTACGTCCTGTCTCGCTTCTGAGTTCACACCTTCAGAGGAAAAAGAGTGAAAAGAACCTCTTCCACAAGCTGGTTTGTTTGGTTTTTTTTTTCCTAGAGTCTAATGACACTCTGGTCTTTGTTGTTTTTCACTGCAGCCTAGTTATTTTACTTTAACCTATGTTCATATTTAGTGTTAGCTAGATAAGAGTATCCGATCTACCCATACCTTGCAACTAAACAGGTTGCTGGGGCTGGGGCTGCAGGAGACAGGTTTGGGGCTCAGCCTCACCCTCATCTCCCCTTCTCACAGCTGGCAGAAAACTCAGCTGAGTTCCAGCGAGAATCTGAGCTCCTGCAGGAGTGTCCAAATCGACACAAAAAGAAACTACTGTGAAAGCCTCAGTGGAAGGCACAGGGTGAAAAGGGAGAGGAAAGACAACAGACTCATCATCTCCCTAAGATGAGACAAACTGATCTTCTCATTTTCACCTAAGACAACTTCTCCTAAGTTGTTTGCCTAAGGCAACAGACTCATCCTGTCCCAGAGTGGAGGAAATACTGTAAGGAGCACCCAGGCAGGTGCCTGGGTAAGAGAGAAAGGAGGAAAGGGAAGCACTGATACAGTGTTGAAATTCTGGTTTGAGTGAAACGGAAACCCTGAACTAAGGGGAAAAAAAAAAAAGCTAAAATTTGGGGTTTCTTTTCCTCTAGATTTTTATTTCAGTTCCTAAAATGTCGAGATTTATAGTTCTTTGCAAACTTTATGCTGGGCAGAGTACAATATATGCACCTTCAAAATCTGTTAAACATTAATGTACTTATGTGGGAAACAATAATTCCTTTCAGTACAACAGCCAACTGTTTGACCTGCTGAAGTTCCTAATCAACCTCACTTCATAACCAACCTAGAAGGCTTTGTAGAAAGTGGAAGTGAATAGAAATCTTTTTGATCTTTCTATAGAATGAGAAAATGCACTCTATTGAAATCTCACTTTGTACTTTCTGTCTGAGTCAAGCATCTAACAGTGCTCGAGCCATTTAGCCATTGTTTTTACAAGAAACTTGAATAATGGAAACTGTGAAATGAAAAGACAGCTTTGTGTCCCCCCTCCATAAACACCACTTTTGGGGAATGCCTAAGCATTCGTTTTTAACAAAGGTTGACATCAGAGTTTGCTATAACTCTTTTACAGATACCTGTTATGTTGCTATTGCTAATGCAATGGCCAAGGGTAAGCTATCACCAGTTCACCTGTAATTATTTCCATCTGCTTTTGGGTGCCATACAGTTGTAAAATCCAGTGTCTGATCTTTACTTACAAGCATTTTCTATCCAAGTTTAAATCTTAACACATGGACTCAATCTAGAAAATGTTTTTCTTCATAATTAAAAAAATCAACAAAATACAACACTTAATATTCTAAAGTTATTTCTATTCTTACATCTTAGCGAAATGTTTAAATCCAATAAAATAATTTTATTAACTGTTAGAGTAATTCCTGAACATCACATTTAATTGGCTTCTAAGCTGGTATAATGGCAGTAGCTCCTTTGTAACTCTTGGTTAGAGTAAGTTGATATATTTGATGAAATCTGATATTTTACTCTATTTTTGCAAAACAAGAACACAAGAAACATCTTCTAAAATTAGACCAGTAGTTCATCTAGTCCACTACTCTGTCCCCAGCAGTGGCAGTAGGAGATGCTATTTAGGGGGACCACAGAGATCTGGCAACTTTCTGCAGTCTATTTCCCTCGTAGCCAAGATCACCCTATTAGAGACATGACGTATTTGTATTTTCCTTCAGTGTTTGTGTTTATCCCTGAATTTGTCTAATCTTTTTTGAAAGCTGCGGTAACCATGTGTCTTCACAACTTCCTGTGGCACCAAGGAGTTCACGACTCAAATGTCGTAAAATTACCGTCTGATTTGTTCTAAGCCAACCTCTCTCTGGTTTGCTCAAGTACACCTTATTTATAATGCTGTAAGATCTGTAAAGGAGCAGTTCTGCATTTACCTTACTCATTACTTCCCTAATTTTGTAAAACTCAGTCATACTCCCTCTTGGCTTTCTCCTGTCCAAAAGGAAGAGTCTCAGCCTTCTTAGGTTCTCTTTCGAAAGCAACACTCCAGCCCTTAGTCCTTTTATTCTTCTCTGTCTTCTGTGAAAGACCAGATTGTACACAGCACACAGGATTACGGGTGCACTGAGGTTTTACTTGGCAGCAAATTGATACCCTCTGTTTTCGTCTCAGTACCATCCCTGATGCTCCCCAGCACTGAAGCCTGTCTGCCCACCCAGTTTGGTGAGATCCTTCTGGATCTCCCAGTGTGGTAAATCACCAGATCTCCCCATCCCTCATTACCAGCATAGCATTTAATGACCTGAGAGCAGTTAGTATTATCTACAGATTTGGATGGTTCATGGTTCAGTCCCTTCTCTAGCTCACTGTTGAGGTCTTCACTAAAACCAGTTTCACCACACATGTCTGAGAGGACACGCTGCTGTCATGTCTCTATTTTAAAGTGTCACCATCCAGCACTGTTCTTTTTTTCCTATCCTTTCACAGCCTTCAGGAAGAGCACCTCTCCTCCAACCTCAAGGGAATTTATTTTAAAAAGCTTTGTTGAAGTACTTTGTCAAAGCCATTTTGAAAATCCAAAAATATTATGGTCAATAGGGCCTACTTTACCGTGCATATCCTTAGGCTCAATTATTTTATTCTTTAAGGTAGACTATTGCCTGGCTAAGCAGGAAAGTCAGACAAACTGGCCCACAGGTCCCGGAGTCTGCGGTTTTTCACACAGGAGCTTGGCTGGCACCAGCCCACTGATGCAACAGCAGTTGTGATGGTGGGTTACACGTCTTGGCCAGCAGTTCTGCAGTTTCACACCTGAGTTCCTTTGGAAGTCCCAGGCGACTGTCACCCACTCCTGGTCAGTTAGTAACGCCTGCCTTATCTATTTTATCTACTGTTTCCTCTACATTTATCTGAAATTAATCTGACTCAAAGAATAGCTTAGATTTGGGACCTTCTCAAATGCCTTCAGCGGTAAAGACCAATGCAAAGAAGTCACCAAGTTTCCTCTGCCCCTTAGAAGCCTTTGGCATCATGTCGTGCTATTTCCTTGAATGGCTTCTTGCTTTTCTTTAAACAACATTTTACTATTGACTTGAGACTGTTCTGCAAAATATTCACTTTTTATTTTAGTTGCCATTTATTCTTAATCTGTTTCTTTATGAGCTTTCCTGTTCATTTCAGCATTTTTTTTAAAATGCTGACCTTTTTCCCTACAATAGCCTCCTTAGCTTTTTTTATGAGCTATGCAGAGTTTTTATTGAACTGTTTTACTTCCTCTTTGATATGTGACACAGTTTAGCAGGATTTTTAGTAGTGTTTTTGAAAAGCCTCCAGGTTGCTTTAGGCTTCTTGCCTTTTTGACTGCTTTTTTAGGTTTTTGCTGTTTTTGCAATTTTTATGTATTTCCCCTTCTTGAAATTGAATAACTGTGTGATGTATTTGTTTGGCTCACTCCATCCCACTACAGCATTAAGGTCAGTTTTATTGTGAAGCTATTACAGAGCAGTTTTTCCACTAGTACTTTTTGAAGCAGGTCCTCTGCAGCACTCAATACTAAACCCAGGATGGCTCCTTTCTTGTGGGTCCGAGGGCTCACCACAGGAAGAACCAGTCAATTACCACGTCCAAAAAATTTATCTCCTTACCTTATCTGGATGAGGTGTTGTGCCTGACATATGCTGGTAGTTGAAATTTGCTAATATTACTAACTGACCTAGTTCTGCAGTTTCTCTAATTTCGCTGAGTATTTCATGGTTGGGGTCTTTAACAGAGGAGTCCTAAATACAGACCAAGCCCTACTTTTCAGTTATTTCCACCCACAAGGATTCCCTAATGTTTCTCTCTGTCTCAGTATTTTTTCCCTGTTACACTTCTTTTTAACCTCCACATGATGTGCCAGTGCCCTGGCTCTGTGTCATTTTCTATCATTCCTGTAGAAAGCCTAGCAACTCTGTATGCCAGTGATTATTCTCCTTACACCAGGATGAGATGCATGTTATATCAGGGTTGTCATTTGTTGCCAAGTAGTATAGTGCCCTAATCCTATTCTTCAAATCTCTGGCATTGCTGTAGAAGCACTTTTAAATGTTTCCCATTCTCTGTTGCCAGTGCCAGTCAAGCGGCATTGTAAACAGTGTTATTTACCTTCTCTATTTATTGCATTTACGCTATTAATTTCTTCCTTTGCCTTTTCAGGAATGTATTGAACGTTAGCCACATCTCCCTGGTAAGTTCCTTCAGCCTGAACCAGGTGCTCCACCATGGCTGTGAGTCTTCCCCCTGTCTCTAATTTAACCACTTCTCTGTGAACTTTTTAAGGTTTTGTAATAGCAGGCTATTACTGAAGTAATTCCATTTTGGCTGAAGTCCAGCCGATTCCTCCTCTGCAGGTTTCTCTTGTTCAAGGAGTTTGCAAACACTTCAATCTTCCATACGTCAGCCTTGAGTTGACCCCCTAGGACATCCCTTCTCTACTTTCCCTCATCAGTGAGGGATTGTGACCACTGGTTCCTCCCTTCTACCAGACTAAATACCTATCTGGACATCTTATGGGCTTTGCTACCTTTGCACCCAGCTGTTTCAAATCCAGCTCTCTGTGCCAAATAATCAAACCTTTCACTGCCATCACCTGCTTCAGTCTGTTCCAGGATCATCCTGATGCCAAGAAGACATAATCAGCAGGAGGTTATTGTTTATTAGATCTGTCATTCCAAGCTGATTATCCACCTTCCCTCAGACCAATATCCTCTAAATATTTGTTTAGTCAACACCAGTTACTGTTTTTTGGTGGTGGTCATGCAAGGGCAGCCACGACATCCTGGCAGGCCTTGCCTGTGACCTTTTTCTCTCCAGCTCAGGCACTCTTGCCTCTAGAGAACAAACCAGGACTTCTGCTAGGACCGGGGGCTACACATATGTACCTTGAACACTCTCTGCAGCAAACCAAGCGGTCTCTGCTCTGTTGCTCAGCTTCTGCTTGCATCGTGAGCTCACAGTTTGCTAGCTCTTGAAAGTTCCTGTCAGTGTAACTTCTCCTTTGAGAGGTGAGTGGGATTACTTTTGCCTTTCCCTGCTGTACCCGTGTTAGGCTAAGCAGCAAAAAGGAAGATATGGCCTCACTGAGATGTACCTAGGAGGTACATGAGGAGAAGGCAAGCTGACCTAAGCCTTAGTATAGAGGCTGATGCAAGCTCCTCTGTTGTGCAAGCTCTTCCATTGTAAGGGTCAAGGAACCACCTTGCCAGTTCATACACCCTTCAGACATCCCCAGGAAGCTGCTCAGCAAACACCCAAATATGAGCCCACCACCAGAGAAAACACCACTGATCACGCAAGCCAAAAATGCACAAGGCTTACATGCCTTGCAGCGGCCTGCCCTTGCTTGTCTGTTCTTTTTGTTCCCACCTTCCTGACACAGAAATGTCTTGAAAAATGTCCCTGTTTACTCTCCAGTGTTTGCGACATACAAAGCATTGGGAGTGAACTTGACCGTATATTTGAAGAATTGTCAGATTCTGCATTAGAATGGATATGAAGTACCAAAAAAATGATGCTTCAAAATTTCACATTTCTTCAGAGGCCAGGTTTAAGTCTCTGGAAGCTTCCATGAAGAAGAGCTGCCCTCAGAGGGAAGGTGTTTGGGGAAGGTATTGTAGTGGCAGCAGATTTAAAAGCAAAATACCCATAGTATTAATAAACAATATGCATGGACAGTAAGGCACCCTTCATTATTTCAGTGTGGTAATCAAGTCTGAGATTTAATTTTCTTTTTCTTTAGTCAGGGTAATAGCAGAGAGCAGCTTACTGGTGACAGCGAAAGATAGGAAGAGTGTTACCATAACAAAGTGTTTAACAGTGTGAAGCTAAATTCTTCTTTCAGATACAAGAGTACAGTTCCCTTTTACACAAGCGTTTGAGGGTACAGTCTCAAATGCAAGCTTTTGTTTGTGCTTATACTTTCAAAATACTGCCTCACAAGGTCTTGCCAGCATACAGAAACCCCTGAAGTCTCAATTTTGTTGCATAGGTGTCTAAATCATGGGCTTAAAGCTTAATTGTGTGAACTGTTAGCAGTAAATAGGCCCATAGCCTTCAGAGTTACCTACTGAAGGCAGGCAGGATGCAGGTTTGCTTGACAGAACTTGAACTTGAGTCAGTCTGAAAATTAATGCCTAGTTTATGACCTAATGTTTTATTTAGTGAAGATTGTTTAACCTGGGCTACGCTGACTATCAATCAACTGTGTAGCTGGATACTCATGTTGGTTGCTAATTGCTGTTCTTTAGTACATTTGTCCTGACATTTTTTTGAGTGAAATATGCATGTTTCCTTTTTTTTTTTTTTTTTTAGCTCTGTTTATACATGTTTAATCAACATCAGAGATGTTTTTGAACTGGTGGACGGAGGTTAGATAATTTTCCCATGAGCAAGAATCAGTGACTTCTCCTTCTATATAAGCATTCTACACCAAATCTGAAATTTGGGAAAAGCCAGTGAAAGGTTTTCCTCAAAATATGTTTCAAGTAGAAAGTGCAAAACGTTTGAGAAGAAGCAGAGTGTTTTGTTTCAATACACACAGAGTGCAATTAAATTTTAGCATCAAAATCGTTTCATTTGTAAATGTTCAGAATATTGTAATCAATGTTTACAAGATAAAATAAACTCAAATGGAGTCTTTCTTTCAAATCAAACAAAATATGCACATTAGCCAAAAATATTTTTTCCCTCTTTTTTATTCTTTTGCTCTTTTGCAGAGCATTTCTGCTTCAGCCAGATATGAAACATCATCTGATTCCAAAAGTAACCTTTAAAAATTGTATGTATTTGTAATCTAAAGGAATACCATAACGTTAATCTCATCCCATTCTAACTCTCTGTCTTTTGTTCCAACTCTGAAAGCAAAATTCTCCCAAAACTTTTTCAAATTAACCGTACAGGAGAAAAGGAGTGATAGTTAACTGAAAGGTAGTCAAAAGGACACATCCCCCTCTTTACTCCCATTTTCAACTGTACCTTTTAAAACTTCCCCAGACTGGCATACGTTATCTCCAGCAAAATAAGTACAAATATGCAGCATTCGTACAGATGGTGCACTTTCTCTCCAAAGCTCATTGACCTAGGTTAAATCTGTGCAGATATGTCTCCTACAAGGTTGTATCAAAAACCTTTGCAATCTCAGCTAGTGTGAAGAGAGAACAATTCAACAATGTTGGACAAAGCTCAAGAACCAGTGTAATCAATCAAAATGAATACCAAGGTTGTAATTTAAACAAAATCCTGACTGAAGTAAAGGTTCTGGAATAACTCTATTTGTAATGTGGATTCAACTCTTGTGTTTGGAATGACACCGTTTGCTGCCTTTTGCTTTACCTGTGTATTCCATTGATTTATGGGCTTGTTACACTCAGATAAGAAAACAAACCTTATGGCAGTTTGCTGTTAAACTGAGAAAGTATTTCACTGGTATTTTAGGAATTTATTCTGAGGGCAACTTTTTTAAGAGTGCGTTTGGCCATCTGCATATCACAAATTTGAGTGAGAGAGAAAAAAAAAGCATGAGAAATTGTAGTAAGGAATTTTATAAGATAAAACAAGACTTTAACTGTAGAAGATTTAATTTTAGTGAAAAATAATAGAAGGGAGACTTTTTGGACCTGAGTAGTGCAAAGTTAACTCTGGTCATGGTAGCTGGTGCTGGGATAATTCACAACTATTTCAAAATTTTACCATACCTTTTTGCTTAAAATTAAACAGCTTTTTTTTTTTTTTTTTTTTTTTTTTTTTTGCTTTCCATCTTCTTATGAAATACTGGAAGTGTATTTTACCTTATTTAGAAAATAAGTACCCACAGTTAAGCAATTTCATGGCTGTCTGCTCATCTCTAATTTTTTCACTCATTCTGGTCAATAGTGTCTGCCCAGCATGGTACATTGTCATGTATCATTGATATTTTTGTTTGGTTTTCACATAGGATTTACACTTCATTACAGAAATTAAATGCGCTGTCAGGATTGTTTTAGGACAAATATACCGCCCATCTGGTTAGATCTTGAAGCTTTGACTTCTGACAGTCAGACAGCGCAACTGCTGCGCAAAACTATTTTCTGTGCTTTTGGCCAAGTTTTGCAATTCCTGCTTACTGCGAGCAGGAGTTTAAAGAATGTGCCGCGGGTAGATGATAGCCTTGCTCTGTAACTGGGTAGCTCACACAGGCGTACAAGGGGGATAATCCAGGTCATCTTTTAGCACTTAAATTACACTCTAGAGAGTGTAAATGGTTTCTCATGACATGTGTCCAAGGCTTTACAAGGTTCTCAAATGGTGCTTGTTTCTATTTTCTGTATTTTTGTCACATGGGAGCAAGTAACATTGACCCATTTTCCTTTTGTCTGCTTTGGTAAGTACCAAACTATTAGTGGAATCCTTTGAGTCTGACCTGGAGAGACCAGGAATGTGGGAATGGGCAGGCTGTCATCATGAACCATATCTGCCGAGGCAGACCGAGCCTGTTCTCAGCATTTTCTTATGGACACATAAGAGAATAAATGTTCCTTGTTTACCTCAGTTTGTACATAAGGTTTCCAAATGCTTTTCAGTGTCTTCATGTAATAAATGGGGCTGTTGAAGTATATGTAAGTGCTTCCATTACATTGATCTGGAAAAGGATGACAAGCATTAAAATATCTTACAATTATTTATTCATTTAGGGAGCGTGCAGAAAGAAGGTCTTGACGGATGGAAGTCTGTGTTTTAGGCATGGAGAACTGCTCTAGACAATTAATAAGCTTCAAGCCAAACAAGTAAAACATCCGTGCAGCATTTTTTCTCCCACCAGCTAAAATTAATTTTCTATGAAAAGATTATGTTAGTCTGTGGGATTATTTTCTGTCTAGTACTATCACAGATACCCACCAAAGAACAGCTCTTTGTTATTTTTTGTGGGTTTGATATTTTTTAGTATGGGTCATGGTTGTTAGATTAAATTATGTCTAGGTATTACTTATTTTAATAGTTAGCAAAACTAAGTTTTGCAAATACAGTATGGCTGGTTAAAGAGACATATAAAGAGATATATAAAGATATATATAAGCCTTTTAACTTGTTTTAAAGCAGGTTTATTAGGCCACAAAGTTATTGGCAAAGCATAATATTGGCGTGAGAGGAAAAAAGATTTGTGTGCTCACTGTCCTCCCCACTACACGTAGTGCTGCACTCCATTCAAGGTACAGCAGCCAGTATAGTCTTTCTGTCCAGTCCAATAAGGATTTGGATATGTCTGTATTATTCTCTTCTGATCCAAACACTCTTTCTGTTTCTTTACAAACCACCTCTTGATTTGGGCTGTTCCTCAGTTTTTACATCCTCTACTTCATCTCTGTTATTTTTATGAGCTTTCTGTTGTCTGCTTCCAAGCACTTCCAAGCACACAATGTCTTCTCCACTGCAATTTCACGAGCTTTTTCTTTGTGTGTGTGTGTGTGTCTGTGTCTGTGTCTGTATCTCTGTGTGTGTGTGTGTGTGTGCACATGCTCGTGTGTGTGCATGTGTGTGTGTGTGTTTTAAAGCTTTCCCATAAGGAATTTCCCTTCCTCGTCACCTGCAAAAGGAATGAGCGAACCCATTTCTTGTGACATGAACTCTTCTCCTGGCAACATGGGGTGCCGTGCTCTTCACAGTTGGCTGTACTTGACTGTGTTAGGATGTAAGCTCTTTGGGACGGGAGCTATTTCCATGTGGCTCTTTGTATGGTGCTGAGAGCCTTGCTAGCACTTCCATGTTCGTGGCAGAGGTAGCAGCGTGCCGAAGGGCACAGTGACAGCTTCTTTCCAGCGAACAGAGGCACCACACCATACTATGGGCGTTGGACCCATGTACATTCATTATGCTGTAATGTAATGAGGGCACGCACTGGCATGTGGGTTTATGGATAGAACATATTTTCCACAGGAAACTCTTCAGTTCAAATATGACTGCGCTGCTGTTGCAGAGTATCCCTTAATACCGTGACACTAACTCCCTTTCCATTACAGAGCACACTCCTCTGTGTGATTGGCAGAGATGTGTGGTGTAAAACCATCTTCCATCCTCTTCTGCAGCTTTGATTTCACTTTATGTTTGCTAGCGACTTTTCACAGTGGCAGAGATTGTATGGACCATTTCCCTACCATCAGTGTGCCCTGCAGACAGGACAGGCTAAATTGCATGAGCCTGGCCTCATCCTTCTTCAATCTCTCTGCACAGAGCGAGGCTTCAGGATAGAGGAGGGGTAGGTTCCCCCTGTGTGACAAGGGACAGCTTTTGGTGCTGTCCCCTGCAGCCTCTCCTCCTTAGCCCCTTGCGATCAGAGCAGAGGCAGAGATAAATGCGCAGGCTGAGGACAGATCCATTTGTTTTTGTCGTTGTTACGAAGTTTACACTCCGCTAGCTCATACCTGGTGCCGTCAACAAGGTCTTGACTACACTGTACGGCCGCAGGCACATAAAACCACTCAGGATTGCCTGAGCCACAGCTCCCCGTGCAGGTCCTCTCTTCCTTCTCAGCTGGCTTCTTGCTTTCAAACAGTTGCAGAGTTGGTTTTGCTAGATGACATGAGGTTATAATAAATCAAGTGAGAACACTGGTGCTGTGCTTCCTACTGCATGGGAGAGGTCCATATGGTTTAATTACTTCCTCTGTACGTCAGATGTATGTGTATAAAATCTCTGAAGTCGTGTGTAACTGCCAAGATCCTATGGTGTGGTTTGAAACATCCATGCAGTGAACTCTCAAATGCTGCAGATGTGCTATGAAATGTAAAATGGAAGAAGTCAGTTTATCCGATTAAATAACAGTGTTAAAATCGGAGGAGTCGGTGGAGAGATCCAGAGCTCAACAGAATGGAGGAGGAAAGAACCAGAAAGCATTCTCAAGGCGGGACGGAGTTTTATCATCAAAGAAGGTGGGAGAAAAACATTACATTCCCCAGGAAAACAGCAGAGCAGCCTGAGGAGAGGAAGCATGTCTAAGAAAACCACTTGGTGAATTGTAAAGCCATCTGAAAAATGTTATCATAAAATGTAGCTGCTGTTAACAGGAGACCTTTGGTCGTCGCAGAAAATTCTGCTTAAAAATGAGCTGTTCCTGTGCCTGCGGGCAAAAATGCAAAGGAGGGTAAGTGGACAATGTAGACTCATAAACTCAGGATCGTGGATGGGTCCATGTGCAGAGTGATGAGCAGGAGACCACCAGGCCCTGGTGCCTCCTCCTGTCCTGTCCCTGGCATGTGGCAGGGGTGCTGGGACAGCAGCAGCCATTCCCTCCCTCTCCTTCTCTTTTTGCCGTGGTCCCTATGTAGTGGCCAGCACAGCTAAGCCAGGGTGGGAAGTGTGAGGGTTTTCTTCTGGCAGAAAGTGGAGGAGAAGGAGAGGAGAGAAAAAGAGATACGATGGTAGTTCCCGTAAATGGCCGGTACCTAGTTCTTTCTGGTCCATGGCTGAGGCAGGCAGAGTCCTCTGCATTGCCACAGTCAGTGTCTCGGCAGAGCTGCTCACCTCTGCACCTGTAGAGCTGTTTTCTTGGGGACTAGCAGGCCTGCAGTGGCATGTTTTCTATGTGGCACAATGATTCGAGCATCTCTTGAGAAGGGGAATGGTATGTGTTGGAGTGATGTTGTTAAAGTTGCAGGGCACCTCTATGAGAGCAATCACCTCTGGGGCACCACTGGTCTGCAGTGGTAACTTCAGTCAAGTGTGCTAGAGCACGGGCTTGCTTCTCCTGCCCTCTGAGCTGCCATCCTCCCGTGTTGTGCCTCTGAAGCCACCTGAGCTATTATGGATGCATGGAAGTGGAGAACAGGTCTGCTGGATTTAGTCAGGATCCACGGCTACTACCAAGGCCGAGGAGGATGGGGTTGCTTCATCAGGGTGCCCTCAGACCACCCCTGAAAGTGACCCTGACGCAGCCCCAAGGAGCCACCACTGACAACTTAGTAGGACATTTCAGCCCATGCCCCACCATGGTACGTGATGTGCAGAATGAGAAACATGCAGAAGGATGGTGGTCTGCCCCCTTGGGCAAGGAGACCCTCCTGTCCCCTTTGTCTGCCGCCTCAGTGTGTCCAGTTCTCACTGGAGGGGCACAGGACTCTGCTACCACAGGAGTGCTCTCCTCTCTAATGAAGTATATATATAGCCATGAAAGATACGCATTGCTGTAGCAGTAATAGTTTCTGATAATTGTATCTAGTCGTATATACATTTAATCATGAAAAATCCTCTAAATAGTTTCCTGCCTGACAGTTTGTCCTCATGTTTACCAAAACTAAATAAATGCTAAATACCATTCTCAGTAAGTACACTTTAAAAAAAAAGGAAGATTTTTTTATCTGCTTAAAAAGCCCCAAAGCTTTGGTGTAAATATACAAATTATATCGTCTGCTGAGTCTGTGGGCTTGGTGGATTTACACAGCTGCAGTATGGGCTGCTGTTTACTCTCCCCCTCACAGACATTGTGTTCTGCCTTTTCCCTGTAAGGTTTTTCCCTCTCTATCTATTCTTAGTCCCAGGCAGAGACCTATCCTGATTTATATATATTCTGTAACTTAACCTCAAAAGCTGTTTTGCATGGTGTAAATCAGAGCACTGACTGGCTGAATAAACCCTGCTGCAGTAAGGTGTAATTGCAAAGCTAAGTGTGTTCCTGCCGCTATGTACTAAATCAACAGGAGTCCTTTTCATTTTTGTGGGATAAACATACTTCTCTGCCATGTATTTACAGTCACTGGAACACTCTTACAGTCACTTGTGAATCCTTTGCTTCAGGAGATCTTTGATGTAGAGATCTTTTACACTGTAAAGTCTCCTTCATATTCCTGATTCTCTAAACTAAATTCTATTGAAGATGTCAGAAAGTGTATGGAGTTAGAGGCTCCATAGCTGTTGTCCATGCTTCTGGGTGTACAATTTCTTTTTCAGTTCAGTTAAAAGCACTTCCATAATGAAATTCAATTCCTAGCATTAGTTTATAATTGTTGATCTGTTCCTGCACTTGGTTTATTCAAATATCTACCATAGTTTTCAGAAAGAAGATTGGTCAGCCTGTGTTTTCTCAAATATTATAATCTGTTTTCACTGTGAATTGAAATATAAGTCACACGTAAGCTTACCCCTTAAATAGGCATTTAGTTCAAGGAAGAACTTCCTCAAAATTCACTGGGTAGGAAAGCAAGTGAGCCCTAGGGTCTTGTGACGCCTGTGAATTAACCAGACTCTTTAAGCGAGTACATGATACCCTTTGAGCATGTGTGGCAAATGAATCTCTTTAGCTGCAGGCACATATAAAAAGTTGCGGGAGGTATCCCACCCCAGCTGTGTGCTTGCCGGATAGATTGCAGCAGTTTCCACCAGACACAATTCGGTTGAAATTGTGCCATCTCCAGTTTGATCCGTTGTTATCATGGTTGCTGGTCTGACTAGCTTTCAGCACTGAAATTTGGCGAGAATTAGGGTTTGGCTTTTTTAAGAGCTAAGTAAGCATCTAAGAATTCATGAGAGTCGCAAAGCGTGTTTCATAAGAAAGCAGAAACATCACAGGCGGATTTTATTGTTTGACCAGGGAAGACCCAGGTGTTTTAAATCAAAGCTGCAACACTAACGAAGACATTCCAGAGGGTCCAGGGGGGGAAATGCTTAAGCTTCCAGCTTACCCTTCTGTGAGAACCTTTCAGTTTCTTGTAATGGAAATCGGAAATAGCCATCTTTGCTTAAATTTGACTTTCCGGGGAAAACTGAGATAAAACCGTCTGGAGATATTAATCTACTACTCAAAGCAAAGTAACATTAAGACTTCCTTCTTAGAAGTGCCTCCTTCCATGGGCACAAAGCTTTTGGCGTAGTCATAGAACAAGCAGAAGTTTCCTTGAGTTGGTTAGGATGGGCTGGAAGGAGGAGAGTATGGTAGTCAGAAAGAAAAATTGTAGAAGTTTACATAGCGATATGTAAACAAAGCAATAGGCAAGTCTTTCAAACAAGCCACTAATATTTACATACTAAAGTGTCATGAGCTATGCAGAGACAAAGCAAAGAAAACTTCAGCAATGAACTGTTATTAAGAACCAGTGATTGAAAAAAACATTTTATCTTGTAACAAGTTTTTTTTTTTTCCCTGGGAGAGGAAATGTTGCACAGCCCGTAAACACTCTAGGATGCAGGCGCATCGGCCAGCTGATGACTGATGAATTTCATTTACTTCCTATCTGACTTCTGAATATCCAGGCAGATGAATATGCTAAGAATAAATTCGGGGGGGGGGGGGGGGGGGGGGGGGGGGGCGTGAAACAATCCCATGCTTTGTTTATGACCCTGAAACTTAGGCCAGTTTAGTCTACGGCCAGTGCATGTGCCTTTGTACGATGCCATGGTGCTTGCAGTGCTCTGCTGGCTTTTACCAGCTTTTAGCCTGACATTTGTGCTCCTCTGGATTCTCTTACAGTCAGAGTCAGATGTGTCCCTGAAATGGTGTAATCTCCTCTGTTGCTGTTAGTGTGATACGTGTTCTTACTGCTTTGTGGCTGGTGGATATGGAGCCTGAGTAATATGAACTGCACATTTGCTTTCCATCCTGTGTTGCTGTGTGTGTTCCTGTAACCACTTCAAGACGTTTCTTTTATCGCTATATTACAAGATCATTTTCTGTATTCTGCTGCTCTCCTTTTGGTTCTGGTATTATGTATCTCAGCTAATGAGATAGGGATAGCCCCCTTGCACTTTTTCCTTGAGGTCTTTAACCTGAATCTTTAGGATGAGAAGTCGGAGTCTTTTGATACTCAAAGTGGTTGAGCTATGGGTCATCTGAGATGTTGTCAGGGCTCTTTTTATGAAGAACTCTGAAACAAATTTCTTCCTTGAGTGAAAGTGAACCAAACATGGAAGACAGGAATTTGAACAGAGCATTTATGAAAACTTCTCAGGGAGAATCTACCTCATCTTACTCCTCTAATTTGACTTACTATCTTTCAACGAAGGTGGCTGTCACCACCTATTCCTCACTTGCTCTCTGCATTTTTCTGAGAAGAGGGGCAGTCATCAGCACCCTGGTACTGCTAAATAGCTCTTAGATGGAAATGGATTCAAGTACAAAATCCTGACCTGCTTATCAGTCATTAATACTGTGTAATACATCTCTTCTGTGATCCAGAATTGTATATTAAAAAAATGTTTAGAATCACAGTTATTCCAACTGTTATTCCCTTTATGCATTATCCTGTACTTATACTACAGCCATCTACATCCCCATAAAGTCCCTCTTCCACTAGTTGCCCATCCTACTTTTCAAAAATATCAGCCCTTTTTTGTGCTGTTACTCCAATTTCCCACCTTCCTGCACCACCAGGGCCCATCTTGTCTCTCTGCCTGCTATTACCAATCATTTTCACAACCTTGCTTCTGGTTTCTTGGACACCTCCAGCTGGAAGCCTACGCTGACCTCATCATCCAGCCTGCTGTCATCAACCTGAGAGTGCTCCACAATGCCTGGATTCTTACTGAGGAGGGACAGGAGACCTCATCTCAGTTTTTGTATCCATCCCAGGCTGGTTTGGAAGATGAGCTATAGGAATGATTCTCACAAAGCTCCTCAGCTTTAGAGTGGGCACTCACCCAGGCCTCTGTGAGACTGATTGACGGGGGCACAGCACAGACACGGCCAAATGGGATGCTCTGTCTTTGCAGAGCCTGGTCCTGCCAAGGAGCTGTGAGGGTGTGGGCACACTCTGAAGCAGTGGGATCTTCCTGTGTTTAAAACACTGAAAGCAAAAGCTTTGCTGAGTGTGTGCAGCTTTACAAAGGTTTATAACTTGCCCAACCTTCAGACAAAGGTCAAAAGCTGCTTCACTGACACAAAATCCTTTTCCTTAATGGAGCACAGGGAGGAAAAAGAGTTCTTGAAAGAAAGAGGTCCCCTGGGAGGTTCACCCGCAGATCAGGGCAGACCTATTCTATGACCCAGCTCCGACAGACAGTGTGGGCAGTGCAGGAAGGTTAACGAGTGCCTCGATTCCTCTTCTAAAACCAGTAACTGATGGCGTGCACCAGCTCGCTAACTGTTTTCTGGAAAGCAAGGCAGATGAAGTTGACTAACAGATAATAACAATTTATGGTTTTCGGAGTTCAAGATTATCACGTTTAATTCCATGCACCACACCTTCTTTTTCAGATACCACTGCTTCAATACGTTCTTTCCACATTAGTTTTTAGAGATTAAAGGGAAGAATTAGTGGGATCCATGTTCTGGATAGTACATACCAAATTTGCGCATTTATTTCTCTGGAGAGAAGGGATGTGAATCATATGCACTGGGAACAAATGAGCAATCCAAACAGGTGCTGCACTTGAGAACTGTGAAAAGAAGAACCTCACTGCTCTTCAATATTTTGTCCTTTTGCGTTTTTAGCCAGATGTCATGCAACTGCTTTCATGAACACTCTCTTGAAGTATTATAGAAAGCTGAGGAATGGAAAGGCTATAAATATATGCACATTTCCCAGATGAACTGTGCTTGCCAACCAGCGCATAGGAACAAAGTGAGTTAAAAGTCAAAGTAGAAAAATTCTTCTAAGCATTTTGTTTATGAGATTTGTAGGGCTTTACTGTAATAACTATAAAATACTTCAAACTGGTTTCTTAATGTCATAGCATTATTTATTTTCAGAGCAAAGTTCAGAAAATTTTGAATGAGTGTATATTTTTTTTTTATATGTCGTGGCTCCCTCGTATGTGCATATGTATACTTTTTTTTCCAGAAGTGATAGATTGCCAAGCTGTCTGACCTCTCAAGAGAGGAAGTTGGGAGGACAGTTTAGTAACATTTTCTTTCATTCCCAGTGTGGAATAAGATCAAAAAATATGTATTTTAAATTCCCTTAATAGCCTTATCTTTTCTAAACCATAAGGTACTGGCAAAATAACAGCACAAGTAAACATGGCTCTTGATGCACCACATTAAAAAAATGGCTTTTGTTTATGAAAACTTTTTTTTGTTGTAGAAACTTGTGGGAATAATGTTGTATTAATGGTAGGATGTTGACCTTTTCCAGCTATGGAGGATAGTCTCAGAACAGAATCCAGGAAAAACAAACATGGAAACTACTTAACTCCTTAGTTGTGTGCCCAAAACTTTGTGAGGAAGCATTATTGAAACTTAGGCTATTGTACTTACAGATTGTGTCATTACATTAAAGTGCCACACACACAGAGCCATTTTCACTAAGCACAAAGTTATCAAGAGCTTAATGGAACAAATCGCTTCTGTGAAGAAGAATATTGTTGTAATTTCATGTAATATATGTAAAAATATGCAGTCGTCTGCTATTGTCTGTGTTTTGTCTACATTTATTTATAGTCTCCCAGGCCAAAATTAGGGCAGATTTTCTGCAGATTTTAGGGTACACAGTGTAGTGCTGCTGAACAAGAAGTTACACTGGGAAAAGAGTGAAAACAAACAAATTCTGTGGTACTTTGGGGTTGAGCTCATGCTCCTCTTGTAGGCTAAAACCATCTCCTCTGATTTCTTAGGTGAAAGACACCAGAACTCAAGTGAACTCTGTAGAACTTGTGCATGTGACATTTGCTGTAGAGTCCACTTCTACCTCTTCTAAATTCACTCCTGAACTGAGAGCTAGCACAAAGCTTAAGAGCTGCTGACACCCATTCAGGTTCGTGAAATGAGGCTTGGAAGGTGTAGAGATGACTGTTTTGGTAGTTTCCCTGTGGTGTGGAGAGAAACCAGTGAAGGTCCATGGTGAGGGAAGAAGAACACTCTTTGATCTGCTTGCACACCATGTCTTCCTCTTTTTGAACTGGTTGTATTAAGATGCCCGCAGGTAGTTCTTCTTCCATTCCCATTCCTTTGCCCACACATGTTTCTTCTAAACCCTCTCTGATATCAGTAGGTAATAGGAAAAAATATGTGTCAGATCTTCTTTCAGGACAATTACTGAATATGAGCATCAGCTTTAAGAGGAAAATGGAGCTACCCCAGTTCATATCAGCTGGGCATCTCACCCATGGTCTCCACTAGGTCCCACTCTCCATTCTTATCAATCAGATTTTATTTGTCATTAGGAACAAAAAAGTCAGACATTATTAACATCAAGCAAATTTAACCTTTTCAATAAAGTCTAAATCAAGAATACAAAGGGTGAAATCAGGCTTTACTGCAGTGTACCAGTTAACATTTCAGAGTGATCTATGCCCAACAAACAAACAAAATCAGAAACACTGTTTTCAAAATAGGCTTTTTTTTCCCCTCAGAGAGATTAGGTATTTGTATTGTCTTTGGACAATATGCAAGTACTACCTTTTAATTACCAGCAGTGCACTTTTTACCATTCTGGGGCTCTTAGGCCTGTTGGGACACAAAAGGTACTTCAGTGCACATACGGTTTGTCCGTAGAGAACCTCAGTATCAGCTTTGTGTAACATGGGAGTATATGAGAAGTTACTACCAAAAAAAGAAAAAGCAAAATATGTTTGCCTCTTGTATGTACTGTATTAAGTTTTCCCTGCTCCTGAGGTGGTTTGGCATCCAGGTCATGAAGCAGCAGCTAATCCTACAGCTCCCAGTTCACCCTGCTGTAGTGAATCAGCACTGATTTTGGCCCAGCTGTATGTACTTCTGATTGTTCAGCAGTTACTGCATGAGTGTCTGAGTTGTGTCTACAGCCAGTGCACGAGCCAAAATGAGGTGTAGGAGTTTCTGCAACCTCCAGCCAAGCTGTCCTGCTTGTAGCCTTGAGCTCTCAGGAAGCATTGCTTCCCTTCTTGGCTTAGCCACAGACTCCTGGTCTGTTGGAAGGGAAGTATTACAAGGTGAAGATCTCAAGAGCTCAATTCTCTTTAGTTACCTAGGTAAAATGGATTTTTGAAAGTGTTTGACAATGAGTTATGTCCATTGTGTGCTGATTTTTGGTCATGATACTTATTTACTGAGAATTAACTAACTGGGAGTTGAGGGCTTTTCCGGAAACTTGGAGCCTGGTTTTGGTACTGAGTATTTTTGGAAAGTGCGTTCTTGTCTTTTGGTTGAAGTTCTCAACCTTAGTAAAGAAAATATCAAGAATTCCCTCCTTCAGCCTTCTTGTTTATTTACAGTGAAAGCTCTCTACACTGTTATTCAATGTGCATATAGTGCCTCTCACATGGAGGCCTTGATCTCTTTGAGACTTTGTTGATAGTACAACTAATAAGCACCTACTACAATTGACAGGGCTTTTTTTATTTTCTTGTTTATATCCAAGCAAACTGTAATGTTTCCCATTTCCGCTGACGTTCTCCTAAAGACTTTGAGTGATGGAGACGCCACAGTCTTCCCCAGCAAACTTGTCAGCATATCTGAACTGCATGTACTGGTATTTCTGCTATTATATCCCACTTATTCTTAGCTACTGCAGTCTTAGGAGAGCTGACTCGTTCATTTATTACTTGTAGGTATTTTCTTTGTTTTTTTCCACTTGACTTTTGAAACATATGTCCAGAACTGAACTTAAGACTGGCCAAGAGCTTATCAATACTGAGAAGAGCATAGGAATTACTTCATGTGTCTTAAGGGTGTATATATGCCTGTCTCCAGTGTTCAAAAACTCAGGAGTCAAGAAAGATCACTAGATGAGACAACTGTCATTTCAGTCTTGGGTTATGTTGTTGCTGTGACATCTCATTGGATTTGATTCTGGTGTTGGACAAATGTGTATGTGTCTGAATATTGCAGTTCAGTATTTAGTGCAACTTTTGCTACCAAGTAACTTCCGTTAGTGGGAGCGTTACCTAAAGGATTTAAGTCTAATGATGTGGAGAATTATCCCATGGACTATACAACTATCACTGCAACAAACACCGTAAGGGTTGTCACTCAGTATGTCTACTGAGTATTCTCTACTGTCGCTAGAAGGTTTCTTCTGTTGCTAGAAGGCTTCTTCTGTCGCCATCAAAGAGGCTTTGAATACTTCTAGAAGAGTGCCAGACACTGCAGTCTCTCATTGGTAAAAGGTGGGAAGCATGAGAAGAATGTAACATTCACCAGGAGTTGTGGGAATGTGTATACCCCTTTGGGTTTTAATGTCATTTTTCCCTTATCAAAGTTGGGAAGGAATGCTTGCACAACAGTACATCTTAGTTTCATAGCTGGGTATTAAATCAAAGTGAGGAGGTATTAATGTAGAAGTGCTAGCATGTAATTGCACAGCCCTGTGTGGACCCACTAGAGTTTCTACACTGCAGCGTGATACCTCCTCAACTCCCTAAGATTCTGGAAAGTGCAAAAAGCCTGTTTAGGACTGCCTTTTCAAAGCCAGTCAAAACAAAGTAAAAATAACAGGGATCTTAGTCAATCCCTGCCAGTTGGCCAAAATGACTGGGCACGCTTTGTTTAGGTCAAAATTTTGCTGGAACATACCGGTGAGTGAGAAGTTCATTTGCAATGTAGTTATGCCACTAAATAGCCAAAACCTAACTGCTGGAAAACTCAGTAGATGGACAGTTCTCTCATTTGTCTGCAGCTACTTTTCCAGTGCATTGAGAACTGTGGGTGGTGTTGGGGGAGTTGTGGGAAGGTTTTGGGAAGGGTAGTTGATTGGAATAGTTTTAGTGTGATGAGGACTGTCTTTTAGCTAATCAGTTGTATGAGTGGAATTTTATCTCTACTGGGAGGTGAGCTCATTCGCCTTTATCGACCTCAAATCCCTGTTTAGAAAAAAAAAATCAAAGTAGGATACATTCTTCTTCTTGATAACTTATTCTTACAAAACACAACTGCTTCTTGCCACCCAGTTTCTCCTGAAAATTAGTTGTGTTTTGATTTTAGTCTGGTTTGTACTTTCTTCTGCTGAAACAAAAAATGCAAGCCCTCACACTAGCTCTTTGTGTTTCTGGCTGGTTTTCAGTGACGGATTTCAGAGCATCTCGCAGCCCATAAAAATTTTATCAAAGTACTCCAGTGACTTTCTTCTTCTTGTTGTTTATTTTCTTCCTCTCTTTTAAGACCAAGTTATAAAGTAGAAGTAAGGCAGGGTGTTCTGTTCACTCTAAGATTCACCGAAACCCAGCTGGCCATCCTTGCTACCAGGCAAGGAATCTCCCAAGTCTGTGTAGTGCTTTCCTACCCTGCTTTCATTGCCTGTTTGTTTTTCTTTTTCTCCCTGGCTATCCTCATGCCAACCCCACCCTCCTCTTTTAGCTAGTGTTTTTCTCTCCAGGAATGTGCACCTGATGAACCTGAAGATGCTCTTTTTGCCAAGTGGCTATTTGGCGAAGAGATTTTGGGAGGGCATGGGAGTGGACAGTGAAGGAGACAGAAGGAGGAAGGTTGTGGATGTGATTTGTGAAGGAATTGGCAGCAGATGGCTGGGAATAAGGCCAGAAGAAATGAGCAGCCGAGAGCAGGAGGGAACAGTGAGTTGGGCAGTAGAGGAGAGCAGTTGAAATGCAGCAGGGCTCAGGGTTGCACAAGGAGAAGATAACTTAAGTCTGTTCTGTGTAAATGTTTACGCGGTGGGGATGATCCTCGACAAGCTGTTGTGGAGCAGAAGTTGTGTTTGTGTTCCTCTCTCTGTTTGAAAAAAAAGTGGCTGGAAACGGAGGGAATTGGGGTATTGTGAGTGTAAAGTTTTGTTTGTCTGAGGGCCAGGTTAGGCTACAAGGTATGTCCATGCCCAGCTCACTCACCGTGGGCAGCCAGCATGGTGTTTCAATAGATGTCTCAATGCCATCCCAGCCTCTCTTGGCCTGGTCACTGAGAACTCGGCCCATGCTCTGTGGTGTCAGTGAGGGAACGAGGGCGACTTTCCTGTCACGTCACTTCAGGGGAGAAGGTGGAGGAGGCAGAGTGAAGGGGCGTGAGGATTCTTTAATCGCATCTTGGCTGGTCAGCAGCGAATGGCCTCTTCTTCATACATACTTGATTAAAAGACGTTTCTTCTAAGCTAAAATGAATCTAGTTCCCAAGCCAACCTTTGGAAGATTTTCAAGAAACCACTTAAAAATACAGTGACGACTTAGCAATATAAATCTTATTTTAGTAAATAAACTGAATCACAATTTTCCAAAGCCATTCTAGGAGTGGATTTTGTAAGGCTTCCTGGGTGACAGAGAGAGGAGTGGTGGTGTGCACTGGGATCCAGGGCTCTCTTCCTCCCTTTCCCCAGGTCGCAGGAAGGCTCCCGGCATTGGATGGGCCGAGGATGGAAGTGCGTGCTTCTGTGAGATGGAAAAAGTGACTCATCCGTCCTCCTCCTTAAATACTACCTAGGAAGAACAGCTCAGGCTGGATTTCTGTGCCTGCCCTTTGCTATAGCGACCCTTCTGTAAAGGAAGGGTGGCTGCAGGAAAAGGGAACGGGTTAGAAGAGCCAAGTCCTGGTCTCTGCTGGTCAAGAAACATCTGTATAGCCAGGGGTGAGCCCCACAGCTTGCCCCACGGAGAGGCTGCCTATCCTACCAACTCTGTGAAAGGGAAATTCCTTGTGCAAGTATTGACAAGCTTCTGCCTTCTGAGTTGGTCACCTATAGCTCTCCCAGCTGTCACACTGGAGGGTCTGCTCCAGGCTGATCCTGTGCTTTGAGATCAGACATAGAAATGATGAGGAGAAGGATTTCTTAGGGAGGTAACCGAACAGGAGTCCTTATGTTCTGGTGGTGTTTCAGATAGAACCAACACATACTGGAAGCATTAATAAACTGAGGAAATGAAAAACTAATGGTTGTATCAGTCTGTAAAATGCACTGTAGATTTTACTCCAGTGGTTTGAATTTAGTTTTCTTTTTTAATTAGGCAATTGGCCGTAAGAGGCCCACACTTATAACTAAATTTAAGTTTGCAGAAATGTTCATTACAAAGAAATGCTAAACTTCTTAAACTTATGCATGTTAAGATAATAATCCAGTTTGTTCTAAAAGAACATAATGAAGGAATTCAGTGAATGGGAATTACATAAACTCTTCCATTGGTGTAGAAGGACGTGATCTATAAATTAGGAGATTGAGAGTAAACAGGAAATTCCACAGAACAATTTCAGGATAAAGAAACTATAGCAGCAGATGGAAAGATGTTTCTGTTGGAAGATTTTAGAAGTTGGTTTTGATACCATCTACCTTATTTTACAAGAAACAACCACTTCATCTCCATGTTTTAGCTGTAAATTTCAGCTACACATTAGCGGAGCAGTGCCTGCACCAGCTGGAGCAAAATCCTGCACGGCTCTTGTCAAAAGCTCTTGCTCCCATATACAGGTCACACTTTTTTTTTTCCCTCTGCTTTTAGCAACATTGACAACTTTGTGGGCATCATGTGTCTGAAAAGTTCCCTAAATACATTAACACATGGACAAGCATGTTTGAATATATTTGGGGTTTTCTTAGGGCTAGAGCAAGATAACAGATAAATAGAAACTAGATCTTGCAATGCAAAATAATTGAAGCCTTTATGCCTCCTGTATCTTATGTAAGGTAAAGGAGATGATGGTCTATTTCTTACTAATTTTAATGGTGTGGATCAGGCTTTAGTAATAACACCTGTTAGCAATTAGTCACAAAAAGACTTACTCAATCTCTTTGTTTCCCCAGCTTTTCAATCTCACAACAAAATTCAACCTGCTTTCTAGGAGCATGTTCCCAGAGACATAGTTACATTCTTATTCAATAAAAATAGAGCCTTTCAATATTAAAAAAAGACAGAAATGTTCATGTCCACAAATTATTATTATTATTATTATTTTCATAGCAACTACTTTGTAAAACAACAAGAAGTACAAAAAAAAACAACAGAAGAGAGACTAATTAGCAAATAGTTTGAATGCTTGAGATAAGGAATCATAATGGCTAGTAGGAAAGAAGAAACCTCACGTTTAAGATAGTTTTTCAGCAAGCTGCATAATAATGTCCAAACATACTTCCTTTTGGCACATGTTGTTTTACATAGACAAAGAAACAGGAAAAGTTGTTGGTTTTTTTTAGTTCCCTGTGTCAGAAGCACACACTGATGGAGAACTCAGCCATAAAAGTACATTATTCTTACTAAAGAAAAAAAAAATTGCACGACGTGCTGTATTACAGTTGGAGCAATGTAACTGTGAAAAGGATGCTTTGGTGGATCAGGTTCTGGTTTTCATCTATACACCGTCTTGGCTCAGTATTACTGATGTACTCCACAAATGCCAAGGGAATAGAAACCAGCTCGTAGTTGATAAAAAAATGTGGCCCTTTGCTATGCAGAGCATGAATTTTCAGGGCTGCTGCAGATATGGCAATAGAGAGAAAAGCTGCTCAGTGCAACCAGCGTTGGGCTTCTCAGTTGTTCTCAGATCTAAATATAGAAAGCTGCCCGCATCACATTTCTCTCCCTGGAGGTGGACCTCCAGGGAGCGGAGCTCAGCAGGCTCGCAGTAAGGGTGATGAGCAAATGCGAAAGAACTGTGGTTCCCCTGCTCCACAAAAATGGACACCTGCATGCTACGCACGAAGAGCTTTCCGTGTGCGTGTCCGCGTGTATGTGTCCAAGACTGCTTACTCATGCTTTTACTAAACAAATCAGTTAGTAGCAGTTTACTCTGAAGAAAATGCATGTAAATAATTTTAGTGAAGTTTTCTTTGTAATATGAAATAAACTAAAAGATAAACATGGACTTCTTTAATGAACAGTCCCAAATTAGTACAATGGACTGTTACAGCTATTCTGTCCTTCGCACGCACAGAAGTTTGGTCCTCATCTGAAAAGGTGGCTTTGCAAATAATGAGAAAAAAGATAAAAGCTTTGCTGCTGCAGAACTTGCTGCCTATTAAAGCAACAGAGGTAGAGACATGAGCAAAGGAATTGTTACCCACTGATGAAACTCTAAGAACTTTGCCAGTGTTAGGAAGAAAAGCCATGATGGAGCTGAGGATTAAACTACTACTCACAACTAGTACAGTATCTTAGCTATGAAATCATGGTTAGCGTTCTTAATTTCTTCTTGTTGTCTCCCTGTAACTCTTTAATACCAGCTGTTTCTTTAGAGTGGTGTCTAAATTGAAGTATGCTGCAGGTTCTCTTGCAGCCAGCCCTGCAGTGCTGGTGTCCCTACAAGCTCCAGTCCTACGTATTCATGAGCTTCATGCTCTTCCAGTAAGGTATGGGGCAGAGGAGGGAGAAGAAGGAAACAATTCCAGGGCATTCAGTGAGAAAAATCCGATTTCTTGCCTTGTTGAGATGTGTTTGAAATAGTCTAGCTGGATCACTCCGCAGGGATGCTGACGCCACTCTAAATAAAACTACGCAAGCAGTCCGGCTATGATGCCACATTAATCTCAACAAGGATATTCTTCAAGTGCAGCCGAATATTAAAATTATCGCAAAGGCTCATGTAGGAGGAGATGATTATGCAGTAGCAACTTTGTTTAACATTTCTTCACGTCTGTGGCTAAGGAAGAGTTCTTGAGTGCGCTAGACACTACTAGAAAAGGGAAGGATTTTGCAGCTCCTGGCACTGCATGTTATATGCCAGCAGAAAAAGCAAAGATTTATTTTTGCTTGCTGAATGAGAGGGAGAATGAAGTGCTGAGAGCTCTGTAACGTTTCATAGCCTCTTAGACGCAAAGAACCAGATGAATATTGTTGGAAAGAATGTGTTTATACAAGAATCATATTTATCTCAGAAGCTGGGTTCCTAACGTTAGACGAGGCATGGGGTGAAAAAGCTGAGCATGTCATAACTCAGCAAAATTCCTGCTTCTGCCATGTGTTTGACTAAGCTTCAATTACTGATTTTAATGGGTTATTTTCAGAACAGCTTACATACATACAATTTCTTTACAATAAACACTTGCATATAGATTGAGAGAAAATAAAATACTTTCATTAAGAAGGCATTGTTTTGCAACTTTGATTAACTTTTGTGAGACAAACAGTCACAAACAGTACTCTTCAAATGCGTACATTTGAGGCTTTCAGAAAAATAATTACCCAGCTCTTGGTCAAAGTATCAGGCTCGGTCTCAACCTTGCACTACACTGCAGGTTGTTGATAGCACAATCTCGATGGATTCTTCTGGGATCTCAGAGTACATTCCCATGCTCTTTGACTTCATTGATTTAATGGTAAATGGCACATTCTTGGAATGCTTTCAGCGGAAGGATTCTATATAATATGGATAGGAATAAGCATGTGAAATAGTTTGTATTTTAAGAAGAACTGTTATTCCCTCTTGTTATATTAGTGTGGTTTCTTTTATTCCCATGTTATTCCTAAAGCTTGTTATTGTGAGAGATTCTGAACTATGAGAAACTGGAGTTAAACTGCTTTCTAAGAAAAAAGGAGAGACGTTGGAAATTTTCCCATCGCACATCTGTTAAATGTTAGACCCAGATTTGTTCCCAGTTCAGCTGCACTGGTCTAATATACTGGAGTGGTGTAATTAAATTCAGTGGAGTTAGTCAGAGATGACAAGGCAATACAGTTTATTGCAACATACTTAGTGTTTAAATAGCAATGATGGCTGTGTACTGAAAGCTAAAAGAATCTCAAATTATGAAAATCTTATAGTGAAAGGTACATAAATCTATGAATCATATGTTTTAGCATAAAGAAACTATAAATGGCCAGGTCACCCAGGGAGAACCTTATTCTAGCAGATTTCCACCATCAGTCTCTCTTTGCAGTGGGAATCTTTTCTGCATCTACTGCTATGAGCCAATGAATGTCCTATTCTAGCACTATATTCAGTCTGTACCACCTTTTGAATACCCTTTCCTTTTTCACTAATTCTTTCAGAAAAAAAAAAAAAATGCATCTAAACCTGAATTCTGATTTGCAGTGTGTACACTTGCATTTCAGTTCACATGAAGATCAGGGAAAATAAAGGTTACGTGACAATAAAAGGCCCTTTAATTAGGAGGAGTGTGCAAGCTGTCGAACTCCTTCAGTTATCAAAGTTATGTTAGTCAGAAGCTACGCTGTTGGGGAGAAGATGAAAAATAAAACTAAATTTCTGCAGCAGAGGAAAGGGGAATTCAAGCTGCTCTGTAAACGCTAAAGAGGAAATCTTAGGCTGGAATAAGGCCAGGAGAGCCAGCCTGGTGACACTGACTCCATTCACAGCATAGCAGGTGTAAAAGGCAGGAGACAGCAAGATCTAAACATGCTGTTCTCCAGCATAAAAGCGAGAAGACTGCTCTCGGGTAGTATATGGCAGAACAAATGGTAACACAGCCAATTCTGCTGACTTGAAATGTTTTCAAGACTTGCAATATTTTATTCCTAAATACGGCAAAACTGAGAATTTTTTGGTTTTTTCAAGGACTGAGATGGAAAAACACATTTGGGAAAAGAAATACAGACATGGCAATGCATCTGTGCTCCAGGCTTGAACCTGAGCTTCCCATGTCTCCTGCGAGTGCTGTAGCAACTTGACAAAAGAGCTGTAGCACAAGAGTTGGCATGTTCTTTCATTTTGGCCAAAACTCCCATTTTGGAATAGGGAATTCTGTCACATTTCAGCCCCCACAATGTCATCTAAACTGATCCATGCAAAGAATCCAGCAAAATAATCCAAAAAGGCTCTGGTTTTAAGGCTGCTCAAGTCCAGTGCTGAACTCTCTTTGGACTGCCTTCAGAGTGGGTGGCTTGTGTGGATTTACATTCCCGGCTTTGTTTAGCCCTGCAGATCTAGAAAAGCTGCAAGTATGCAGGGGTTGAGCTTGTGTTTCACTTTGTTTTTTTTCAAAGCAAGAAGAGCGATAAACTTTTATGTGGCCTACTTGGGATCTGTCGGACTGGTAGCACTTAATTGTACAGATTTTTTGGCATTCGTGTCCAGCCTTCAAACGCAGCGCTTCACGACCAGGACTAACTGCAGCTTATTCATTGCTTTACCATCCATGGGCATAACATTTCGCTCTGAGTAGTGCTGCTGAGAGCACGCTATATTCCTGTTAATGTCACAGGACAGCTTGAGATTTTTTGGAAACCACCTCTCTCAGATTGTTTATCCATCCACATTGATATTTGTCTAGAGATACATTTTACAGTCTGTTTACTGACAAATGTGTCACAAAATTGTTTACAAATAGAACGTGGATAAAAATATTAGTATGCATGCGTCAGTTGGCAGTAAATTTTTTGTATCTGCAATTTTTTGAATGTTAAAAATATACAATAATGCAAAAATTAATACATTTCAATGCTAAAAGGTATGTCATTTTTGAGGGTTTATACAGTTTATTCTGGCTATCCAATAATCAGAATAAACTGAGGAAAAAAAATGCTTATTTTCTCCATTCAAACCAGTGGGGTGCACCATTTGGACCTCGTTTCCAGAATCTTTCTCACGGGAATTTCCCACTCATGTCATGGATAGTCTGTCTGAGCAACAACCGAACAATCAGGCAAAACCACAGTGATTGTTGCAGGCATCTGACTACAATTATTAGCAAAACTTCTAGTCCTTATTTCTGCAGCTATAGCTCCAAATGTTTAACTAAGAGCACCACATACAAACCTTATGAGGGTTATTTTGATGGGTTTAAGCACTGGGCAGCGCAGACAAATTTTGGAGCAAGTTCGTGAGAGTGAATAAACACCTCTTTGCCATGACTGCGGCTTGTAAGCGATTTTGCAGAAGGCAGAACAGAGCACGTGAACAGCAATGGAAAATTATCTGAACTAATCGAACCAGCTTATTATGAATGGTCTTTCTGTGGAGATAATGATGAGGGAATAGATTGGAATGGTGTAGGAGACTTAAACAAGGAGCTCTGTATTTTGTGCTTGTGGTAGTGTGTGGCCTTGGGACATTCATTTTTCACAGTATTTATGCTCATTTTTAGTGTTGTGGTCTTCATGCAGAGGATTAAAATGGTTCTCTGCAATTGTTACATGAGTTTTACATGACTTCATAAAGAAAACTGAGTACTGCTCTTTTTTTTTTGTTGTTTGTAGAGCCTATTGTATACCAATAGCATGGAAATGGAATGTCTTCTTTACTCAAGGAAGACGGGCAGCACTGACCAGGATGGGCAGTGCTGTCCAGTTTTGGGCTCCCCAATTCAAGAAAGACAGGGACCTACGGGAGAGAGTCCAGTGGAGAGCAACAAGGATGATTAAGGGACTTGAACATCTCTACTATGAAGAGAGACTGAGAGAACTGGGGCTGTTTAGCCTTGAAAAGAGACGGCTGAGAGGGGGTCTTATTAATGTATATAAATATCTGAGGGGTGGGTGTCAAGAGGAAGGGGACAATCTCTTCTCAGTGGTGCCCAGCAATAGAACAAGAAATAATGGGTTTAAGTTAGAACATAGGAAGTTCCACCTCAACATGAGGAAAAGCTTCTTTACTGTGAGGGTGACAGAGCCCTGGCACAGGCTGCCCAGGGAGGCTGCAGAGTCTTCTTCCCCGGAGACTTTCAAAACCTGCCTGGACACATTCCTGTGTGACCTGCCCTAGGTGATCCAGTTCTGGCAGGGAGGTTGGACTAGGTGACCTCTAGAGGTCCCTTCCAACCCCTGACATTCTATGATTCTATGATTCTATAGGTGTACAAGTACTGGCCACTACCCCATTCCTCTCAGTCCACCTGAAGACCAACGGAAGGAAGTGTAGAGTGTCACCAAAGACTCCCTTAGGCAAAGAAGATCAACAACCCCCATGAAGGAAGATCTCCTGTGTTTACCCCTTCCCTCCACCCTCCCCAAAGCAAATCCACCCAGAAGAAGGTGGTACAGAGATGGCTGTGTTAGATGCTTCATGTCTGCCTCCCAAAGAAAGCTGAGGAAACTTTTCTGGCAGATGCTGTGAAAAGCAGCTGACAGTATGAGATGACTTAATTTGAGCAGCTCCATTAAACAGGCACTACTGAAAAACACTAGTTTCTTTTTTAGAGTTCAACCATCCCATTGGGTTCCTGTGGTCCTTAGGAAGGAGAGCAAGGAGAGCAGCCATTCTGTGCTGCACCTGTCTCTCACTAAAATGAGCTGATAAGCTTTGGCTAGGAAACTAGCACAGGCTTAATTTAACCAGAAGTAACTCATACTTTGCATTTTTTAGGTTGAAGTACCAGGGCAATGAACTGTAACCTGTGGCTTCCTGACTTCTAGGGCAGCAGCTCCACCAGAAATACCTCTTAGTGGCTCTTCCACTGTGCACCAGGGATATTCATTGGTGTAGCAGTGGTGCAAGAGTTTGTGCAAGATAAAATTTAATCTTTGGAGAAAGGAATCTTTAAGTACAATTTTTTGCAAGTGTTCATGCCACAACTTTATTACAATTAACTATTTAATGTTGAAGGATATGTAGGGGCATTTTAAAAGAGTTTTAAGTGCTTGAAATTGCTTCACGGATTTTCTCATGCACTTCTGACACCCCTCAACCATTGCTGGCAAAAAAATAAGAAGTATATGTGGCTGCAGACAGCTGACATTGAATGAGGCTTTGACAATCATATAACCTCTGTAATACAGTATTAAAGTTACATGAAAATACAGGCATATTTTGGGCCATGTCTTGAAGGTCATGAAATGCCCATTTTTCAAGTCCCACTTAGTCCATTCAGTGGTTTCTTGTGTACCCATGGACTGTAAGTGGCCGATAGTCATCATAGAATCATAGAATCATAGAATCATAGAATTGTCAGAGTTGGAAGGGACCTTAAGATCATCTGGTTCCAAACCCCCTGCCATGGGCAGGGACATCTCCCACTAGATCAGGTTGCTCAAAGCCTCATCCAGTCTGGCCTTGAACACTTCCAGGGATGAGGCTTCCACCACCTCTCTGGGCAACCTGTTCCAGTGTCTCACCACCTTCATGGTGAAGAACTTCTTCCTAATGTCCAATCTGAACCAATCCATCTCCAGCTGTAATCCATTCCCTCTAGTCCTATCACTACCCGACATCCTAAAAAGCCCCTCACCAGCTTTCTTGTAGGCCCCCTTGAGATACGGGAAGGCCACAATAAGGCCTCCTCGAAGCCTTCTTTTCTGCAGAGTGAACAACCCCAACTCTCTCAGTCTGTCTCCATAGGAGAGGTGCTCCAGCCCTCTGATCATCCTCGTGGCCCTTCTCTGGACATTCTCCAGCACGTCCATATCTTTCTTGTGCTGTGGGCTCCAGAACTGGACGCAGCACTGCAGGTGGGGTCTCACGAGAGTGGAGCAGAGGGGGAGAATCACCTCCCTCGACCTGCTGGCCACGCACCTCTTGATGCAGCCCAGGACACGATTGGCTTTCTGGGCTGCAAGTGCACACTGACGGCTCATGTTGAGCTCCTCGTCCACCAGCACCCCCAAGTCCTTTTCTTCAGGGCTGCTCTCAAGCCAATCACTGCCCAGCCTGTATCGGTGCTTGGGATTGCTCCAAGCTAGATGGAGGACCGTGCACTTGGTCTTGTTGAACTGTCAGCCTTGCTATGCAGACATGCTGAAGTAACTCTCAGATTTCTTGACTTGTGTCCACTCAAAATGGCCTGCAAGGTGCCCTTTTGATAGTTGTGTCTGCCTAGAGCATTGTCCTTCAATCTCTGCTGTCCGATGCTCCTAATGTGGAACGAGGCCTATTGATTACTGCTAGAATCTAGTCTTTTCGATAATGTTTTTAATTCATCTCCCAAAATTTAAGATCAACTGTGTCATCAATTTTTAAAATCTGGAACTGATACTGATGCATTTTACTGAACACATACATATTCCATTAGATTTAGAAAAAGAAGTGATTAATAGTACAAAAGCATTTTAAATGGGTGCTTGCATATTTTCTGTTTAATCTCCGAGATAAAACTGATTTTTTTCACTACACAACTTTAGGACGAGGCAAGAAGTCCCACTGCTCTGTGGCTTCAGTTCTTTTAAATTTCTGGATGCTTTTTAATTACGAGGATGGAAGCATGCTTTATCTAGCATGACTGAACAAGACTTAAATTAAGTCACAGCCTGGCTTTTCACGTTTACATCCTTGTCACCGTGTATGATTATCCCAACACGAATCTTTAGCATTTCTTCGATGAAGTTAACAGCTGCACAAAAACTGTCTTCTTAAATGTTCTTCCAGGCCTCTTCCTTAGTTTTCTCCATAAATAAAAGTAGTTCTCTTTGCCTTGAAGGATTGCTGCTGATGCTGAAGCAGTCTAATAGAAATAATTAGCAAATGTTGAACTGACAGAAATTCAACTCAATTCAGAAGAGCTTCTCTGAGACCTGTGGCTCTCTTGAGGTGACATAGGGATTGGGATACCCAAAGCGGGAGAGAGGACTCATCATGGACTTCAGCGAGGTGAGCATGGGGAGGTGCTGGGCATTGACTGGAAGGAAATGTTCTCCTCGGTGGGTGCTTCCCATCTTCGGTTTAGTGCTCAGGAGTGATGCTGCTGTTAGCTCAGCACAGATCAAGTATCAAGCCAGCATTGCTATCTTCACGCACTTACTCACTGAGAAATGAGAAGGCTGTAGTCTTGCCTATTTATCCTACAACCACTCTTTAATATCAGGCAGACATTAAGGTAAAAGTAAACTTCATAGGAATTTGTTCTTTAATAAAATACTTAGAGTTTAGCTACCATCTGACTACTGTCAGTCTAGACAGAGTGCATTAAAAGAATCAAAACAGAGCAGAAAAAAACAAAGTCAAAGCAAAAAGACTGTCTATACTTAATTTTGTTTCCAGTAGATTCCCTGTTTCATCCTATGAACACTCCACTAGAAGTCTGGTTTTTGATAGCTGAAGCGCAGTTCAAAGGCAGCTTTATCATTGTGGAGGATGGAAGTGTGCATTGGAACAGCATCATGTTCTGTCATTTTTCTTCCCTCGGGTTTACGTGTAGCTTCCTATCTCTTCCCAACTGCCCTCTACCTCAGATGTATCATTTCTAACATCTCTAAACATTTCACTTTTTTTCTTCCTCTCAGAGTTTCTGCATGCTGAGATCTGGGGAAAGTTCAGTCTAGGAGGGACCTCTGAAGAAATCCATAGCCACTTTGCATAAAATAACTAAAATTTTTTTACTTTCTCTCATCATTTAAAATATAAGACATCCATATCTCAGTGTCTAGACAGGCCTTTATAAATAACCAAAATTAATTGGGAAATTACAATAAACTGTATTTCTCTTCAGAATAGAATAGTTTTATTGAATGCTGAAAGGAATGAGTTTTGATTTTTTTTTCCTGCCTACAATTTATCATAGTTAATGATACAAATGCTTTCTCTATAATTCTTCATTAAAGTTTTTCCTGCTTGCATAATCTCCATGGAATTAGTAAATTGTATTCTTTTAGAATCACTTCCGTCTTCTCAAGGTATATAATGTGTGTAGACACTGGACAGGTAAAATCACCAAGAGTCATCAAGATCAAAAAGAGTATGTAAATAGGCAGATTTCTGGTTTTCTTCATGGCAGTTGAGTTAATATTCATGGAACTAACGTTGCATTTACCCAATCAGTGTAAGTAGAAATAAATTGTCCTTCATTTATAATACAGTGCATGTTCCTGGGAACTTATCCTCTGAAAATTCTTTCAGCCTTATTAAGACAAATTCTTTTATATTCTTCTTTTCATACATCTGTTCCAAAGTCTGTTGTGAGCTTCTTGCTTGTTTGGAGCTGGCAAGGGGAGTAGGAAGAGACCTCTGACCCTAACTCAAAAATATTCAGAGGAAGCTGACTATCTCCATCATCTTACTTTCCGTGACTCTTTCTTCAAATCTCTCATTTTAGATACATTCAGTTACTTCTCATGCCAAAAAGTAGTGAAATATCAGGCTGTGTTCAGAAGAAAAAGTAATTTTTTTTTCCTCAGGAGTGCTCACTGTTGTCTTCCTATGAAAATGAATAACAGCAGAAACTTTTGGAATCTAGTTCAGAACTGCAAGATCTGCATAAAGCAGTAGAGTCAGTAGAGTGTTGGGTCTGGCGGCATTTTAGCTGACATTGTTAAAGCGGTGCAGACCAGATTTTTTTCACGTAGATACTGCGCTCATCTAACCTGTAAAGATACGGGAGATCTCACACATACACAAGTATGTCTACAACAAGCACACAGCTATTGTAACCACAGGCAGATAGCTATAAACTTGCCTCTTGGCTTTTGTTAATTATGCTAACTTTACCTGAATAGCTCATAGTAATTACCAGTGTTTAAGAGTAGGGAAGTATACAGCCTTATGCCAGTGACTCCCCCCCACTACCTGTTTTAAAGAACCTCAAGTGCTTTATGGTTTGTGTTAGGTCGACAGGGACCTGAAGATAGCAAACCACAGGGGGAATAAATACATACACAGACATAGAAAAATTCTGCAGACATTACAAAGAGAATCAGAGAATCAGAGAATCACAGAATGTCAGGGGTTGGAAGGGACCTCGAAAGATCATCTAGTCCAGCCCCCCTGCCAGAGCAGGATCACCTACAGTAGGTCACACAGGAACGCATCCAGGCGGGTTTTGAACGTCTCCAGAGAAGGAGACTCCACAACCTCCCTGGGCAGCCTGTTCCAGTGCTCTGTCACCCTCACAGTGAAAAAGTTTTTTCTAATGTTTTTGTGGAACCTCCTGTGTTCCAGCTGACACCCATTGCCCCTTGTCCTGTCATTGGATGTCACTGAATTATCTCCACAAGTACATTCTCATAACTTCATGAAGACAGCACAGCACTGATTTGTTTGACACAACTACTGCAAGGAGACCATGTTTTAGCCAAGAGGGAACTAACTTGACAAAGCTCGGAGGAGGTCCAAAATCAGAATCTTAAATACTGAAGATGGTCTCCTCAGGCTGAAGCCTGAAACCAATCCCCAGTGATAAGCAGTCACGACAACTTCTTTAGCTATCTTGCTGGTATTCCCATAGAATACAAAGGTTCCTTCTGCTTTTTCTCATTGTCTGTAAGTTTTCTCTTTTCTTCCACATTACTTGCATTTACTATCAGGTAGGGAACAACCTTAATTTCTCCAGGGCCTGTCAAACTAATGGCATGTCCTTCAGGTAAAAGCAGCTCACCATTATGGTTTAATAGTACCCTGGTCCCCCCAGTATCTGCAGAATCAAATGGAGTAAAGGATCAAACAGAATTATTTGCTCTGATTCTCATCTCAATCCTCTGCTGAAGCAGCTGCATAGCCCACACTGCCTAGAACAAACCTTTAAAAAAATTCCAGTAGCTTTTGAAATCAACATTTGAAATGATGAATAAGCTTTCTCCTTGAACAGCTGTGGAACTGTCTGCTCCTGATGTTCTCCGGAACATCCCTTCCTGTGAGTGATGAGATTTTGGAATCTGTAGATGGGTGCGCACTCTTGACCCCCCCTTGTTGCAACCTCAAACTGAGTTTCGTAATAGATCTGAAGAACTATACCTTCCCGTTGAGGTTTCTACTCCACTCTTAAACCTGTTCAGGACTGTTACCACAAGTTACCTTCAACAGCGAAAGTATTTTTTTCAGGTAGATGATATAGAACTGTTTCCTTCAGGATCCAATGGAAAATATTTTTACTTTACTTCTTCCGGACTTCAAGGAAAAAAAGAAAAGGAGTTGTGCGGGATCACAGAGACTTCTCCAAGTAATTGGTTGCTGTAATACTTTGCCCAGATCCTTTAGCTTTCCTCGATCATTCAGCTTGATCTAGTACTGTCAGCTTATAAAAATCTTCCATGTAAAACTCTTTTCTGGATGTACAAGAAGCAGGAAACTTAATTGTATTATATATGACAGCTGCCAACAGTTTTCACTATTTCTATTTCCTACCTGAAAATGGCAAGACCTCATAGATTGCCTAGACTATTTGCTGGTTTTGGAAACAGACCCAACAATGAAGCCAGGCTCGGTTTAAAGACTGCCAAAGCGATTGCATTAGAATGTTAACAAGCCGCATCCACTGGAAAGACTTCAGTGTAAGCTGACTCAACAGCGTGCTTCAGCAGAGACCCAGTTCCTGAAATTTCTAGAGCATCCGCGTTGATACTAACAGCAAGATTAGCAAATCTTGTAGAGAAAACAACTGTGCAGTCTCCATTCAGATGATCTCATGGCACCCCGCTGCTCTTGAGACCCATCTGTCCAGAAGCGTTGGGAGGAAGAAAGATGTCTCTTATTCCGCATCAACAATGATTCTTCATATTGCTGCACACATCTGCCTCAAAGCCTCCCGTCCTTCCTGGCGGTTCAGAGCCAATCATCTGGCCTCTCCGGGAACTCGGAGACTGTCCCAAAATGTAAATTCCCATGACCGGAGTGTGAGGGTGCCTAAGGTCTGTACCAAGTCCCTTGTACATACTGCTAGAGCATGTACTCTGGGCTCCCATGTGGAGAGGGTATCTCAGCACACAACTTACTAAAAAAGTCACAGCGTCTGTAAGAGGTTAAAACAGCCAATAGTAACTTATATTTGCATGATCAAGTCAGTTTTGATAGCTGTTCCCACCACAAAAATAGTTAGGCTTTTGTTTAAACAGAAGAGGAGCACAAAATGGAAAAATTGGCATATAATAGACTGAACTCCTGCAGGGGTTTTAATTTTCACATACTCTTAAACTCCTGGAGCCTGATGAGCTTAACATTTTGGCCAGTTGCACAATTTGGAAATTTCAACAGTGAATGGTTTTTGGACAGAAAAAAAATGTTCTCACAAATATGAAAAGCGAACAGATGTTACTATTGGTGCTTCCAACGCCTACTGACAGAAAACATCTGTGTTGAACTTCCTGAATTTTAGGATCTTGAGAACACTCCCACACACCACCGAAATTTGAAAGCAAGTGGGCTGGCGGATCAGCTTTCGAGTCTATGACTGAATGTTCTAACCCAAGCAGGTGCTGGTTGTTGTCTCGCTTTGAGGAGCCCAGCTAGCCAAGCAGCGACTTACAGCTATCCAACCCACTGGGTTATGCAAGTTTTCAGCATTTTGTGTCAACTGTGATTTTTAAAAAGTCATAAAAAGCAGTTGATCTTAATAGCATGATGGTAATAAAATGAATGGGATGAATGGGAAGAATGAAAAAAAAGAGATTTTGGTGTAGATGCTGGCAGATCAGGAGGATGCACTGTATGGTATTGTGCCCTGGAAAGTGTCTGGCTTTTTTAATCCTGTCAAAACATATGCTGAACAAACTTAATTTTCTTCTGTTTTGAAGACATGCTCATTGTGCTCAAGACCTGTGAGGCATTTGCCATCCTTCTAAATTCTCAGCCAAATATTTAATAGGTACCGTGACCAAAGTCTGCCCTGTTACATGAGCATGATACGGCAGCTGTCAGAGTAACTGGGAGTTCCCTGCTTCCTCCTGTTCCACACCCATCGTCTTGATATTTGTCTGGTTGTAAGAGCAAATTTGGCAAGCTGATTTTCCTCTCTGGTGAATTTTTGGTTGGCTATCTAACTAACCTCCTCCAATTAATTAAATAGTAATGAATGTTTTGCAAGGCAAAATCCATGTCATTTTAGTGTTCTGTAAAACATCATTAGCTCATGATCTCAACTTCAAGATGATTCAAAGTAACATCTCTTAAGTTATTTTAGTTAACTCTTCCTGAAAGACAGTATTTAGTTGAAAGTCAGAGGGACAATATTTACACTTCAATATAAACAGGGGTTTTTCTTATTTTATAGTTGTCTTAGGTTGATATTCTCAGTTTAACCAACGTGGAGTAGCTCCATTAATCTCACCTCCAAAGCATCTGTCCAGGTCACGCAGTTCCAGCATGGGTTGCTGAGATCTGAAGATTTCCCCATGACCCCCTTACTTCCTGAAAAAACACCCGTACTAGAATTTTAGCAGAGCCCAATGGAGGCAGAAGTTTTGTTACGGCGTGAATAAAGGTGATAGAAACTGAGCTAAGAATCCTGTCTATCTGAGTAGCCAAAAAAGGAGGCAAGGTAGGGGCCAGATGATATACTTGGAATAAATGGATGTGCTTTTGAGCACACATCATTCTCATCTGATCACTTTTGTATGCTGAAACACTTCCAACTTCCAAGAAAATCCTACTGTTTTGCACCACCAGTAGCAATGGTTCTGGCATATACTGCCTGCCAAGTTTAATAAATTTATTGCGTTTATATCCAATGTCTTTTTCATGCAGCATAATTTTCATGCTCAAGTTTGAGTCTCAATCCTAACTGCTAAATCCACATTTCCAGGACTCGATCTTTTTGAGGTAGTGCCTTCTTGCACAGTTTAGAAAACAGCAATGTGGAGGTCATCATTTGAGCTAGGGGCCTCAGCTCCTTTTATAGACAGTTAAGAAAAATGAGCACGTTTGGGGTGGGTTTTTTTGCCCTAGTTTGAATATCTGCATTAGGACATGTCATAGAATCATAGAATCATAGAACGGCCTAGGTTGGAAGGGACCTTAGAGATCATTTAATCCATGCCATAAGATGTCACCCTCACCTGAGGGGAGCTTTGGATGACTACACTGCGTGTAAGTAAATGTCTGCATCTGTTCAATAAATACATTCCTTAAAACAAATTGGTGCCTTTTAAGTCCTATCACATCATTCAGTAGAGCATGCTCTCCAGATATATTTGCTAATATATCTCTCCATTCTGGTCCCAAATCTCCCAGTTCCTCTGTGCAGCCTTACTGCAGCAGAGATGCTGCTTTGGTTGGACTTTCAGAACTAGTCCCTTCCTGAGTCTGCAAACAAACCCACCCTTCCCCTCTGCCCACCGCTTATTTCCCACGTCTTCTCCTCCTTCCTCTTCTCCTTTCCTTTGCGCAATAACCTTTTGAAGACTTAGCATGGAAATCCTTATGAGGTTTTGTCTAGACTTGCCCTTTCTGATGTTTATCTCTGAGAGACCATTGCCATGGTCCCAGTATCGTTCTTTCTACAGCAGCTCTGCAAAGCACGGAAAGCGTTTCTGACACGTACTCCTATGTACTTTGTGACATGAAGAAACTTCTAACTGGTTCTTTTGAGTGCTTGACCTACATTCCAGCGTATATTTTCTTTTACACATGTTTTATCTTCTTCAGTGACATAGCAACTTTTTGGAAGATCACAAATTAGATCAAACCGTGGGAACAGAAAACAGTACAAAATTTCATTTACTGACTACAGAAAAAGGGCTGTGGCTTCTGGTAAAGAGAGCCCTTTCATAGTTCTTTTTTAAGTGAAGACTTAATGTTTATTCCTTCCATGATAAAAAGAAACTTAACTACTGTGAGCTGAATCACCGCTCTGGAATTAATTTAATGTCATTTGGTCGCTGTTGTCCTGAGAGAAAATGTCGCATGTCCAGACATGTAATTGAAAGAGCAACAAATTGTTACCATGCCACTAGGCTGAAATAGCCTCATTTTTAAATTTAACTTAAAGTGGATTTTATAATTTTTGTTTACTTTTTGATATAAATAAAAAAAAGATTTTAGCAAATGAGAAGGAAAGTTTTTTTCTGAGAAAATGAGCTGGAATGTGAAACTCAGCTAAATAACTTTCTCTGAAGTAGCAAAAGATAAATTAAAAATAGAAATAACCATTAGCTATGTATTTTCTTTTAAAGTCCTGCTGGCTCTTTCAGTGCTACTCTGTGTTTAAGGATCGAATATCCCACGTTCTAAGGCACAGGAGAAAGGTTTGCTTATTTGCTTATCAATATTCAAGTTAGCACACAGGAGCCCATCCCTTCCTAACACCAGTAACCATACTGTAGCAGAAGTTAATGCCAGCCCTACAGTAAAATACAGATTCAAAACAACTTTGAGAAGGTGCGGGCCTGTGTCAGTAAATGTAAATTTAGCAGTCCACCAGAGAAATAAAATAACAAGTCTTTTCTTATTCCTCTCAGAACACCAAGTCCTTCTGCTACACAAAATAAAGAGCGATGGAACTCGCATTTCAGGAAGCCACGCGGCTCAGTTGCATGATGAATTTCATCCCATTCCAGTTGCACTTCCCCAGCTATCTCACTGCCAGGCATTTTGGCAGGAAACCTTCTGCTTTTGTTGCCTCAGACCTTGCACAAAGACGTTTTGACCCTACCTGAACTCCTTATCAGATTTCCTGAAGGTTAGAACAAGCTCTGGAAACGTGCACCTGCGGTGGTCGGGGCTGAGCACAGCAGCAAGGGCTGGTGCCATCTAGTGAGGAGCTTCTGAATGCTCACCTCGAACTGATGGCGAGGATCCCTCTTTCAGAAAGTAGTTGCTATTACAGTCCTGAAGACTGTTTTTTTTTCTCCCTGATAATTTTTCTCTCCAGTGGCTCGTATTAGCTAGGTTTCGCCCTATGTATTTATATTTCCTACCATTCCACGGGTTGTTCCAACCTGCTTTGCCCAGGTGGAATTGCAAAAATGTTTAAAACTTGGTAAAACAAAATTCTGAGTTACTGAGGTGGATGGAACCATTCAAACTGCATTGTCAGTATGCAACATAATGACATATGATGTAGAAGTAGAATGTACCAGTGTCTTCTGCATTGTGGTAGAAGTTGTACTCGTCTGTGACTGAAGTTGTATCCAGCAAAGTTTGAAAGTGACGTGTTTTAAACTTGGTTTATTCAGTAAACACTGAAAAGTGTTTCACCTTAGTAGAGCTAGCAGGAAAGGAAGACTATGTGTGTTTCCCTGCCATGGAGATATTATGCAAAAATAACCAGTTCAGACCCATAGAGTCTTAAACTTTTTATGGAATTGGTTCTGTCAATAGTCAGAGGACGTTGTGCAATGAGCTTTCTGGAGATCTGTCCGTACTGGGCAGCCTGGGGCTGCCCAAAGCAGTCTCTGACTCGAAACGAACCAGTTGAGTTATGGCAGCAGGATGCTACTTGTGATCTGCTTTTCTCTGACTCTCAGCCCAAAGCCACGCAACCCCGCAGCTAAAGTATTTCTGGCACTGCATGTGCTGCGTGGAGCTGTGAAACCCCAGACCCTTCCTTTACATACTCCTCTCTAATGTGTTCAATAAATTCCTGGGTTTACACTTCAAGAGAAATGCCAGGTGATATGCCCATTCCAGTCTGACTGTGCGACAACAAGGTTCTTGAGGCTGATCTTTGTAGTTTATATTTTTGGAGGTGAAGGGTGCACTAAAGTCATACATTTTTAGTTGAGCTCAATTATTGCTTTACTATGCCTACCTCCGTGGAAGATGCCTTAGAGAATCGCAAATTCCCTACATTTATACCCCGTTCTCCAAACTTTGCCAGCATTATGTTTCTTTCCCGTGTGCTTGCAAGGATGCTTTCCCCTGGGTCAGCACTTTTAATCAGCTCAGAAGTTGCTCTTTTTCCTTATGACTAATTTTATTCCCTGGTGAGTTGCTCTCTGTTCTGCTTGCTGGCCTCCCTGTAGCGGGACTGCATCGAGGTCCTTGTTGTCACGTCCTGTCCCCATCTGTTCTTACAGGGACTGTTCCAGGCTGAGCTCTCTTACAAAAAGTCCCAGCTCCCACATGTCTGTCACGGTCAGATCAGCCTTCCTGCAGGAAGTGAACTTGTCCTTTCACCAATGACCTTTCTAAAATGTCAGGGAATTAACCTCCTTTCTTCTTGACCACTACTAAACAAATGATGGCCTGCAAGGATCATTGTCGTGTGGGGAATTCTGATTCATCACATTCCATGTACCAGAAGCAGTTGCAAAATGGAAATCTGTAATGGAATGTGAAGAAATGGCTCAATGGCAGGGAAACTCTGCATTAATTCTGATGCTCTTCACTGCAAATCAACAGTTTTCTCCTTTCTTCGTGTCTCCATGCTGGTAGGTGGGTTTCTCAGCAATTTGTGACAAAGTTGTATTTTAAAACCTTTGAAACGGCTCCTGTCATTTAGTGTATCCTTATTTGTATAGCACCTCAATTAGTTGCTCTCAAAATCATCTACCAGTTTGGTTTCCACACTGTAAATTTAGCAGTAAATTAGAAGGAAGTATTGCAACATGACATCTCTTTCATTTGACCGATCCTAGAACTGGAATTAAAGTTCAAGCTGCAAAACACGAACCTTCAGTACAGATTTAAAAGTCTCTTCAGGATCTTCTTAAGTCCACTGGGACTTAATTGCAAAATGCAGTTATTAAATTCAATCACAACCCCTACAGCATTTTCTTTCATGCGTGTCACTGGACAAGTGACAATGTATATACAACATTGCAAATATTTTCTGGGGAGATTTCCTCTAGGTTTCCTGAGTTTCTGACCTTTGCTCCTCTCTGTAAATAGCTTTTGCATATGGCTGGGCCGGCCACATGAATTGTGTGATGCCTCTTCCAGTCAGCTGAAGTCACAGGAAGAACAGAGCAGGGACTGCCTGTTCAGGAGTGTGTCTCAACATTGAGAGGTTTGCAATTGGTACGAACAGCCATGGAATTTTTGTATAAGAACAAAGGGAAAACTTCTCGGTAGTCTTCAAGATATTCCATCAGCCCACTTGCAGCGTGCTCCCTCCAAGGTGCTCCCTCCCAGCAGTGGTCTGTAAATCCAGTGGTCAATGATGAGGGGTAATCGTGCCGTGCTCTGGATTTGGGAAGAGTTCCAGTTCACCTTGACAAAATTTTGCCTTATGCCGGAGCACTTTTGCATTGCTTTATCATTCATGGAAAGGGAGCTCCAGAGAAAGCACTTTGTGAGTTGTCTAAGATATGACAGATAAGCATAGCATTTTTCCCTAGGCTTGTCTTTTTTTTTTTCTTTTTTCTTTTTTTTAATTTTTTTTTGTGCCAGAAATTTAGTCTGGACACAATTTCACAGCTTTGGAGAATTTTCTAGGATTTCTGACCCTCCAGGAGCACAACCGGAGCAGTACCATGCATGGTGTGTTTCACACAGGGGAATTCAGGACTCTGGTAATTGAGTCACGCTTTATCTGACTAAACCATTCAAATTGATTGTCTTTGCTTAAATCTCCTCAATGACCTTTGCAAAAGAGAGAATGTTCTTAGGTCATTTGCTAATGAAAAAGGGACATACTTGTCCAACAAAAGATCTGACATAAAGAAAGCAGAATAAAAGCTGACAAGTCTGAGTTAACAAAGGTTAACAAAGTTAATTCTGTTAACAAGCAAAGGTACTAATTGGATGAAGAACTACAGAAACATTGTCATGATATTAAGTACTTCCCCATCCCTGACACTAGCCTCATTGCTAAACTGGTCCCAGAGGGACCAATTCTCTTGCCTTTACTGCAAATAATATTAAGTAACCCCTATTTCTCTACAAACAAATGATCAGGTAATTACCAGGAAAGCATGGGGAGGGGCCGCTGGTGTTGTGCAGCTCTGTTCCTCGTTTACATCTTCCTCCACACCAGATAGGAAGATGGGACTGGAAACAGGGGAGTGGTATTTGGTGTAGGAGAGTGGTGTTTGTGTTCTTGTGTAATGCCATCTTTGAAGTATTGCAGCTCTGCACGGCCCCTGCCGAAAGCCAAGGAGGGGTTTGACAATTCTGAACATAACCAGCATTTTATTAGAAGTCACAATTAAATGTTTTACACATGTCCTGCCTGCAGCCCATTGCCCACAAAAGGGCACTAAGGAGATGCTTTGTATATCTCAGGCAGATGAGTAGCTTTTGGAATTTATTGGTCTTCTTTTGGCCTTCAGGTGCTTCAAAAATGAGTCAGCATTTTCAGTGTACAGAATGCATGTTTTCCTTTCTTTGTGGAAGTAACTGAAACATTTGTTTTCAGAACCATTCAAAGTTAAATTGAAACTGGAGCCAACTCAAATATCTACGACTGAATTTGAATACTGGGTTTTCATCCTTTTTAAAGGTTCCCTTCCAGATTTGAGTGTATGGGGGAGAACAAACTAGCTTAAGTATTTAATTAAGTTTTAAGGCTTTATAGTAAGATGGAAATATTTTATATTGATAAATGCATAAGAATTGATACTGCTCTACAAAAAAAATAGAGAACACACTGTGCATTTTTGAATAAATGAAGTACCTGTTTCCCTAAAAAGGCAGTTTCATGGTGTATGCTCATGTGTACTCTCTCTTAATTCCTTTATACTTAAATTTCAAGCCATAGTAGGTGAGAAAAGTTAAGAAAAAAATTACATCAGTAAAAACTTCTTTCTCCTAGTGCTGGAGCTCACACTGATGAATATTAGTTCAGATTTACATCATTGTTCTAGTGCTTCTAATCAGCCTCTTTTCATTTGGGTTAGGTAACGAAGAAAAGCATGTCTGCTGTGAACCTGTTTAGGCAAAGATCTGCACCTCCATAGGATAACTTCTAAAGATACACTGATTAATTTTAAAAAACTGAAAACTACTGATATGGAGAAAGATGCATCTGTAATAGCCAGCTGTGGCTGGCATAGTGAAATGAGTAGTCGTTTGTTCAGATGTATATGTGTCCTGCCAACACGAATCATATTGTATTTGTATGTATTGATGTAACCCTCGTTATTTCTCAGTTTGTTACTTTGGCCTCGTAGCAGCTAATAATCCGCATGAGCTGGCTTGGTTTAGAAGTAGGGGTGCTGCGTAAAGTTGGTCTTGGTTGTAAGCAGACATGCTGACAGCTCAAACGCTTAAATCCATCGTGTCCTTTGGCAATACTCCTAAACCATCAGTTTTGTCAAATTAATCATAACAGTGTAGCAGAAGATCCACACTGTGAGAGATCCATCGTGGTGGCTTGTCCTGAGGAACTTTACATAGTTCATTCTTTATACTGGCTCATTCCCAATCTTCTTCCAAGAAAAAGGTGGCATGGAGTTTGATACTTCATTTGGCTATGTCACCTTCTCAATATAGACTCTTTTGGTATAATACAATAAGATGTATAATATAAAAACCTGCTCCAACTGTTGTGACAGCCGTTTTCCACAAAAGCAGTGCAGAAAATTGGTTTTTAAAACTAGAAGTAAGCTGTGTTTCAGTCATAGAGTTTGTTCATGATGTCAAGACAGCTGTAGCACAGATAAACATTAGTTAGACTGCTGACAATGAAGTTTTGAAAGTGTGTCACACTTTTGAAAGTGTGACAGTAACATAAATTTTGCCTAATATCAATAAGGCATGGTTCATTATCTTTACTGCAACTTCGTGAACACAAAGAAATTAGAATATCTTCAGGTTCATTTCTTGAAGTCCCCACACTGCCCTCCTTCATTCCTCCCACGTCCATGGCATTAAAAGGAGTTCAGCTGTTATCCTTCTTGGACAGGGATTGCATTCATCTTCTTGCCCTTTCTTTCCAGGCATGGACAAGACTGTAAGTATTTTATACTAAAACAAGGTGTTGCTGTTTATCAACTGATGTGTATTAATATACATCTGTTTGATCATGTTTTGCTGTAATTCTTGCTTTGTGAGATACTGATGCTGTTGCAGACTGGCCTGTGAATAATCTAATTGCATTTTTAAAATACTTTAATCAGAATTGTCTTAATTAGAATGTCTTGGTAAATAGCGCTTCGTACCATTGAAGTGTATTTCTCCTGAAAAGATTTACAGATTTACGGCAATTTACTGTTAGTGTCATTAGTGCACTGAGCACTGTACGGTAGGTAAAACATATGTGCCTACAGCTGGATGACACTACATCTGGAACTGTTTTCAAATAGTTTGCTTCACACATCTCAGACATACTGTCACAACCCGTTACTTAAACCACCATTGTGTCATTTCAAAATGATTTTTTCCCCTGTTGAGCCTTGTGATGTTGGCAGTCAACAGGGGATTATTTTTAAACAATGTTTGAAGTGGCCTGAACCAGTGCTGGAAGGGAAGAAAACAAGGGAGCCCTGCCTGCAACTCCACAACCTATGTGGATGCGTGCACATGTAAATCTTTTTCAGGTTTCACTACTAGATAGAAATATCATCCCCAAAGAGGCAGAAATTCCTGCCATTAAGTATCAGACTCCATTTTTAAGAAATATGGCTGCTAAGCAGATCTCACAGTTAAGCATGTGTGGAGTATAATTGGTTATATTTGTGAGAATCACTCTTGAGAAGCTTTCATCCAAACACTCTTTTTTCTTCGAGTAGCCATGAATATTCAAGTAGCAAATACTGATGCGAGCATTAATTTTCATGTATTGATGTTGTCACGCACAGTGTAGTCACTTGCTGGAATTTCTCTTTGTGGAGTTTCCAGATGACGTTCATCAAAGAGTCTGACCTACTGGAACGGAAGGAGATTCTGTGTTTGTTTTCTCTTCAAGAGATTGACTCCATTGCAGCAATGATAACTAATCCAGCTTCATGCATCACAACTGTTGCCAAATAAATGCTTTTTTTTATTATTTTTTTCAGGGCCAGCCAGGACTCCTTGGATCACAGGGGTTCACCGGACCACCGGGATTGATGGGTATCCCAGGAGTGCAAGGTCCCAAAGGTCAAAAAGGTGAAAGAGGATATCCAGGAATAAGCGGACCCAAAGGAGAAGCGGTAACTTCTGAATATCAAATGTTTTAGCTAATGAGCAAAATGCTGGAGAGAACATTGTTTTAATTGTGCTGTTTCTCTAGGGGCAAAGAGGAGTCACTGGATTCCCCGGGGCAGATGGCATTCCTGTAAGTAGCTGGTTACTTCCTCATCTTTAAGAAATCACCAACTGCAAATATTGCAGACTAGTTTAAAGCCTTTGTACTTTAATTAAAATCTGTTGCCTAAATTCTGCATCAGCCACCTACACACTTTTAATGTAAGGGCATTTGTTGAAGTGAGTGGAACTGCAGATACACAAGAGAGCAGAATCCCCTCTCATTCCCTCAGATAATTAAGGTCCCTCTGCTTCGTCCTATGAAGAAACTCCCTTATAAAGGGGACAAGAAAAGGTGGAAATTTCCTGCATTCCTGGAGGTTACCCAGCTAAGTATGTTCTTTTGTAGGAAAGAACTGTGAGATAAGTGCTTTACATCTCTTAAGCTTGTGAGTGAAGGACACCAGTGGGTCATTTGTTAATTATTTCACAGTTGCAAAGCACATAGAAAGACCAATGATTTTAAAAATACTGTTGTTATTTGCTGCGTAGCTCATATAGCAGGCTTCAGATAATCTAAAAAAATCCTATCGAACTCTGAGCAGTGTCAAACTTTGAACAAATTGAACAGGTCCATGAAACTGAAACATTCAAAGAGGAAAACTGGGTAAAGTTCACAGCACAGTATTTTCCCAGCTTACGCTTCTTTACATCTTGTGTCATAAAATAACAAAGAAATCTGAGTCACTGGAATCCCTGGACAGAGTTCCCAGGCTTGGGTTTCCTTTGTAGTGCTCCCTGACACCGGGGCCTCACTCTGCAGCCCACGCATCCACATCCACTCTGCTTTCACCCTTTTTTGTTTCCAGAAGAGCTCCCTATCGAGTTTCGGGGCTTTCTGTCTCACAGTCTTCCTCCTCTCCCTATTTCTCCCTCTTAAAGGAAAAGCAGAAGACCCTCTTTCTTGTTGCCATTAACAGTCCTGAAGCCAAGGATCTTGTTCATCTCACCACGTCACGCTTAGCTTTTTCTAAGTACTCTTAATGTCCTGGGAAGGAGAGTAAATCGCTCCCCTATGAAGTTCTGTGTTGCTATAGCTGGACCACTTCTCTTACCTGAGCAAGTTGGGGTTTTTAGCTCTGCCTTCCCAGCCTCTGCACATTGCTTTTTGAGGGATCATACCTCCAGACAGTACTTGCATGCTATGCTCCTTGTGTCCTGTCCCCAAACTCCCCTGCCCTTCCTACTCGGTTACACTCTCTGACCAGTTTTCTGCAGCCAACGCCTAATCCTGATATCAAAAGGCTGATAGACAGGCTGACATACAGCCTGCACTGGCACAGTGCTAGGGTGTGGGACTGGAGGCCAAAGGGGCATGGTGGCAAGTCTGAACCTCTTCTGGGATGAGGAATGTCAGTACCTAGATAAAGACATGGACAGATTTCTTCTTCTAAGCAAGGAAGCTAAAACAAAGAGAAAACTGTTGCCCTAGACAGAGGGGAAGGGAGGAATGGTTTATATTCGTTTCTGGGGTTTCTGACTGGGTCCCTCAGAAGAAAGAGCTGCTTATAGGAAGATTTGCTTCCCATCAGTCCCAGTGCAAACCAGAAGCAACAGCATTTAAGGTGAATGCAGGCACATCCATGGAAATCCAGTTTGAGACAGGAGTAACTTTGTGTATCAGTGCCTCGGTGTGGAGGTTCTTGCATGGGGCTTGCTTTGAGCCCTGCTGTTTTCTTTCCATCTCCATATTTACAGCCTCATCATGGCACTTAACCCAGCTCCAACAACATCTCTGCCTTTTTTCCTGGCTTGGAAGCAGTTCAAAGCCAGTGAGGAACCTTTCTTCCCACTCTTCCAGTGTGAAGCACTGAAATGCTTAACAATCCCAGTTCTTGGTGGCTCCCTGGGCAGCAGCTTCATCTGTCTAACAGAGCCTGCATTGAACATAGCTTTCGTACCCTTTCTGAAAGGTCCCTCACTACTCATTTTTTCATGCTGTCTGGGGCATCTGGTTCAAGCTGCAACTATATTAAAAAAAAAGGCACTGTCTGTTTCTGTCTTTGAAAATCATAGTTTCCCATGGATCCAAGCCTTGGGCTTAATGTGAGAATGTCTAAATGTTCTGTGACTACAGGAAAAGGAAAACTAGAAACAGATGGATAGATAAACACTTTTTTTTTTCCTTTTTTTTTTTTCCTCAACAGGGTCATCCAGGCCAGCCAGGACCAAGGGGGAAACCAGGTCATGATGGCTGTAATGGGACAGTAGGTGACCCTGGTGACCCGGGAACTCCCGGATTCTCTGGTTTCCCTGGTACCATTGTAAGTAACTGGCAGTACGTGAGTAAAATTAAGATCATTGATTGCTGAAGTGAGTTTCATTCGCATATGTGTTGGAAACACATGGGACATCTCTTCATGGAGCTCCCTTTTGGCCCAGCAGAGCATCCGTGTGGATTTGGCATGGACATGCTGCACTATGCTTAGTCATTAAATTACAGAGCTATACCTGGCTCTGATGGAGAGATTGCTTCAGAAAAACCTGTACAGCTTTATCCAACAGCACTAAAATAGTATTAAACTCACAATTCCTGATGAAAGTAACCTTTTTCTTCCCTGCTCCATGTCCAAAGTATTGGTTTTTCATGGTGCGACATATAGGATCCTGCTGAGGTGAGCAGTGGGGCTCCTGGGTTTACAAGGGCACATGTCAGCCCTGGGGAGCTGCAGCTACTTCTCTGGCAAGGAGTTGCTACCCCGTAGTGTAATCGTAACCCATTACCCACATAACAGGGGGTTCTTCTCCTGAAATTGGAAATTCATTCTTTTATGTGCTGTGAGGGTTTACACTTTTTTTTTAAACTGTGAATTTCCAAAGCTAGGCATAGTCTCTGCCTTTAAACAGCGGTATGTATTAACTCATGAAAACCCCAGTGAATACTTTTTGTTACTCTTAGCTGGTTTTGTGTTAACATATATGACATGAAAGCTTATTTATTATATTTTTTGGTCACCTCCAGGGAGTCCAAGGACCAAAGGGACAGAAGGGGGAGCCCTATATACTGCCACCAGATATTGCAAGCCGATACAGGGTACGTCTGTCCCTCCTGTTATGTGTTCGTGCTCAGTACAGTTTTACAAGGATATGATGGAGAGTTATTTTTTCTTAAACTCTGATGGACACGTCCCAAGAGACCCACTTTGACTTTGTGTAGGCTTTGCAAAGCAGTTCTGCTTTCTCTGGTTACAGCAATTTCTGTCTGATATCCAGGGGAAAAAGAAATCTCCACTCAGTTTTTTTCAAGGAATTCCAGCCTACAGATGCAGAGGCACTGGAGATGTTGTAATAGAATTATTATTCTCTTTATTCAGTCACTACCTCTGTATCATGCATGGCAAAATTATTCCTTTGCCATAATTTTGTCCATTGAATGATTCTATTTAGTATCAGCATCTTTTATGTAAAATTTTCATGCAGGAGTTTGGTTTACTTGAGATAAAATATGCTTCAATATATTATTTAGTTGTTTAGTAAACCCCAAGTATTCCGTGAGTGTTTTTACCGTATCTAATCCTTAAAACTTACTTTGTAATCATTTGTAGCTTTTCCTCATATGTATAGTTTTGCACAATTGGAAGGTATCGGATAAAGATAAGGTGTTACCTATGCTGTTAGAGTATAAATTGAGACGAAATTATGTACAAAGCTGCATCTAAGCTGTACTCAGCACAGAATGGATCTGCTGATATTGTTTACGTATATTTTGTGCCAGTGATGAGGGCCAAAGTAGGTTTTTCTGTTGACATATTTGTGAGTTGCCTGTATTTTTTAATGGAATCTTCTTTTGCTTTCAGATACTCTTTAAATCTGCACTTGTTAGTAATTAGGAATGATTAAGTAGTGATTGAGAATTGCTCAAGCATATTGTGGCCAAGGATGGATACTGACACCTGTATTCATTTCAGAAAGTACTTGGTTCCTTGAATTATTTTCTTAACTAAACTCAAATCAGCTAGATAGTTAGGATGCTGTTCAAAATGATTGAAGGTGTCTGGATTGAATAAAGAATTATTTATGGGCATTGGAAGGTCTTCGCACTAGAACATTTTTGGATCCAATTTCCAAAAACATTTCAACATGTACTGCAGTTAAAATATGTGGTCACTGAAAACAGTATGTTCCAAATGCTTTTAGTGACTCAGAAGAGAATTAAAATGATTTGGTAATTCCCATGCAACTCATGAAAAATGAGTTTGTACATTTCAGCTAAGGTTATAGCCCTAATTAAGCCACTGGATAGATGGGATTTTTCAAAAAGTAATTAAACGTGGTCTGTGGTCTGTTTCGGCCCTGTAATTTCATTCCCTAACTTCCTGGCCAAGTTCGTACCCTCCTACTGTACTGCATTCAACTATACTCTATATAGGAAGTACTAGCTCCTTGTGGCTCACATTCGGTTACCTCAACAGCTCTGTTGAATGCATCTGTACAAGGGTTTGTATAACACTGTATGCTATGATTAGTTTTTGGAATATGAAAAACACAATGAATGAGAAAAAAAATTTTATTCAGTTTTGCATACAGTATATATTGCATTTTTTTCCTTTTTTTTTTTAGGGGGAACCTGGGGACCCAGGGTTCAATGGTTTTCCGGTAAGTAGTTTTACAGCAAGTATGATAAAGTATCCGTAGTAACTCATATCAGAACAACATTAATTGATGTTTGTTGCTGTTTTTTTTTTTATTTAAAGGGACCTCCAGGTACACTGGGTATTCAAGGACCTGTTGGTCCAAGAGGAGAGCGAGGAAGACCAGTAAGTTAACCTAAAAGAAGAATTATCTCAGCAACTTCCATTACATTGGATTGTAACCTAGAAAATGAATAGAAAAAACAAGATAGCAAGTAGGTGTCTTTGGATGCAAAAGCTTTTAAAAAGCACCTTGAGACACTGATTCTACAGGGATATTGCAAATAGAGGTATAGTTTCTTTCATCCTGTATTGCCAGAACCTTTTGATTTATATTGTATTTCTTTAATCTCTTTGAAGGAGTCATGTCTGCAAAGATTATTCATTCCTGTCCAATCTATGTCCTCCTACGCTGAGTTACCAAAGACACTTGGACCTAAATAAGTTGTCTTTTCTGCTCATAAAGGATATGTACATTAGGTCTCCACCCTTCCTCTGGGAGATTGAATAGATAACATTCTTCATTAGTATTTAGAATACAATTTTATTTTTAAACCATTTTTCAGTCATTTTTTCCAAAATCAACATTTACAGCATTGATGTTGACAACTGTTGCTGACTAGTTCTTTGGGAAGATTGTGTTCTCTCCAGATACCATTTTCTACATTTTTTATTACCATGGTTAATAGCTTTGTGGGTGAGAAGCAGATGTTCAGATTCAATATATTTCTCTTTTTTTAGGCTTGCTTTATTTTCCTGTAAGACAACTTTATAGCATTTGCTTTTCTGTTTGTTTTGTCAAAATTGACTTCAGACCTGCTCTACATCGCTGATTTGAGGGGAAAAAAATTAATTCAGGGCTTCTTACAGCTTCCACAGCTGTTTTTAGGGACACCTCCCTCCAAAAGAAGTCAAAATACTTCCAGGACTATATCCACAGCATGCTAAGCCTTTTCAAAATTAATTTTCTACGGTGGACTGTTTTAACATCTGGAATTACCTGTGCCTTGTCTTTCTCCTCTGGTCCTCCTGAAAGGAAATCTCCTCAAGTCCTTGATTTACTCTTCCTTTAGCATGAACCCACAAAGTTCATGAGCTTCACACAGGAGCCCAGCCTGAAATGACTCATATTCCCAGTGCTCTGTCTTGGATCTTAGGAGTGCCATGAACCGTACGTTTTCTGAGCCCCATGACTACATCCCTCCGACTGCCATCTTGGCAACATCTCTTTCTAACGCTCTTCAGAGTGGATGGATCCCCACAATCTCTTAACAAAATACATCCAACTATATTTACTGTCTCTAAAGCTGTGACTCATCTATGAGAGGCACCTGGCAGCACTTCCCAGGTCTGAGTTTGCATCATTCCTCTTCTCTAAGTCGTAGGTCCTGCACGAAGGCAAGTGTGGCTCCCCCACATCCCTGCAGGACGTCTGGGCAGTGGGATGTCCTGTGCAGTGCACCTGCTCAGTAGATCAGGCAATGTCTCACAGGCTACTTGACTAGCCAAAACCGATTCAAAAGTTGTTGTTTTTTCAGAACAAGTCCATTGTTCATGCATGCAAAGGTACATACCAAGGCAGAGATGCCTGACAAGTTCAAGTCTCCCTTGAATGTTACTGTTTTTTCCTTGCAGGTTGGGTTTGATTTTGTGTAATACAGTTCCATCCCCTTTGGGGCTCAGTAGGTGGGTGGTTCCGTCAGCACCTCTCTCTCTTCTATGTCTCTTGTTCGCCGCCTTCCTTCCTGAACAGCTCATGATTCATATTCACCCCACTTTTCCCACAGTTGACAGAGTTTTTAATGTGTTGAGCCCTCTGGAGCCTGCCACAGCTGACTGAAGCAGGTTGTCTCTCCAAATAATGGCTTTCCTACTGCTCTTCTTGTAAGACTGTAGCAGTTTTTTTTCTTGTTATAGTTTCATTTCCTACCATCTCCCTTGGTTTTCATTCTGTGCAATACCAAAAGGTTATGTGAGATGCATGTGGTAGTTTCATCTCCCTTTACAAACAGGTGGAGTACCAAGACACCAGTCCTGTGAATCACTTAAATACGTGCTTAACTTCAGGCATGACCTTAAAATGTTACTAAGTCAGGATCCAAAAGCACAAATTCTTATGACTTGAAATAAAATCAGGATTTCATTAGGTCTAAACTGGGAGACTGTTATTCTATTAGGAAAGTTTATGATGGAAATCACATTGAATGCTGAAGAATACACTGCCTTCTAAACGTATACTTGAATGTCAGACGTAAATTAACTAACCTCCTGCATGCATTGATTAGAAAGCAACAAGTAACTTTCTCTCCCCTATTGTGTTTCCCCAGGGACCACCAGGGCCCCGAGGATCACCAGGACCACAAGTAAGTCTTTGTGTCAGAGCTGTTTGTGTTGGTTTTGTGTGGCTGAGGTTTATCCAAAACCCACTTGAAGTCAGTAAAATAAAGAACCACAGGCTGCACCAAAGGTTGTGTAGCACAAGACCACCTGTGTTGGCTGCATACCATGAGAAGTTAATCTTATACTGCAATCACCTACCCTGAAAAGATTAAACCAGTTCTAGAGGCAGATTTAATTTGCTACTGTAGTCACAGTAGCTTCCAAAAAACAGAGAATCCTCGCAGTCTTTACAATATTCAATTATATCTCAGCGGAAGAAATATAGGAGTTCATTGTTCCAGCCCACTTAGGTATTCTTATGTAACATTCAGTGCTATTAAAAAACTTGCAAAAGAAATGCTTGATCTTTTCATGACACTGCTGAGTGAATGACTCAAAGTCTGTTTTAAGAAGCACTGGTAGCATGAGATTTTAATTAGAGATGTCTTCCTGAGTGTTAAGGTCTATAAAAATACTTTTAAATCTAGAAAAATACTTTTAAGTAAACCTAGACTATTATTTGATTGCAGTTCTTCAGTGGTATCCTACAGACTTGTAAAAGGTAAATCTTGAAATATTGTTTTTGCAGGGCAACAGAGGCCTTGGCTTCTATGGAGAAAAAGGTGAACAGGTAATAGAATTAATATCACTACTAAATGACAGGCTGATATTATTTGCTATTTCTAAAGGAACCTATTTTAAATACTCTCTTAATTTACAATTGCAATATGTAATTATAAAAGCAGATATAGCTTTGAAAGTAATGATATTCTCCACAAGGAATGTCATAGCTGAACTAACTTCTACATGTCCAGGTCTATCTGTGCCCTTGTTTACACCAACACATAGGTAACACATCTGAATACAGAGCAAGACCTCTTTATGTAAAGCAGTCATCTTCACCATCATTTTGAAAACACAGGGGGCAAGAACAATTATTGTTGTGTGTTAGCCCCAGCATGAAATAAATATACCTTCCTGTCAACTTCTTCAGAGATTTAGAACCGTACTCCTAGCAGGGGCGAATCTGCGTTGCTCCTTTTGTTGCAGTTCCGTAGACTCTTTGCTGATCAACAGCTTGAAAAGGGATTATAACTGTTAGTAAATGTACCCTTATACTTTTCCTGCAGGGTCCTCCAGGTCCTCCAGGTCCACCTGGGCTTCCTACAAGAGAACTGATGGGCGTCCCCTCTGACAAGCACAAGGTAACAGCGGGGTATTCTGCCAAAATACACAAGGGGCTAAAAGCTCTGCAATACCCAAACTAAAATATTGTATGAATGTGCTCTTACATATAGTATTTCGAAGGCTTTGGTATATAAAAATAGAAATCTGCTACTTTCCCATAGCTTGGATCACGAGATATTTATTGAAATTATGGTGACTAGAGTCATTCTTCTCACAGACTGGAGGTGCCTTAAGCGTACTCATTCTTTTTGTTTAAGTATGCAACTACTGGCCATTACTTGCATCTTCTCATTTTACAGGCAGAAATACCTACTGAGAAATCATTCAGCATTTAATTTTTATAATAGTGAGTGAAATTTTCTTCCTGTAAAAGAAGCATGTCTTTAGAGAAGCCATCTGAATTAATGTGTATGTTTATATAACTTACCAGTATGGTGCAGATAATTGTATACTTAAAATTATAGCTTTTTCATACATAACGGGGAAATCCTCAACAAGAAGATGCAATTTATCTTCACCTATTGCTTCTTGCTGGGAGCAGAGGTACTCATATACCCTGGATGCATATATTCTGTATTGGACACAAACCTCCAGACCAGTTGTTCTTCATCCCAGATTTGAAGTTAGAAAGTTTATGTCACTCATGCAATTTCTGCAGTAAGATAAATAAATTGGCATGAATCTGAAAGACCTAAAAATGCCTTTGGCAGTCTGCATTGAGTAACATACACATTGGGATTTCCATGACTAAGCAGAGATGTCCACATATGAACTACTTATCTGAAGAGCCTTTATATTCAGTGGAATTATCACCAATACAGTGAGTAGACTTTTGGCTGTGTTTTGTCTCATCCTAACAGGAACTCTTACTTTTGATCAGACAGTTCAGAGATAATCAGGAGGTAAAAATGGGAGAATGTATGTTTATTTGTAGGCGTTACACACAGATTCACCAACCAGACATCTCATGAACAAGCCTGGAAACAACCTGAGGCGTTCACATTCCTAGAAATCTTTTCAGAAAAATTACCAATTTTTTTGGCTTTTAAATCAGCTTTAAAAACTGATTATAGAAACATGCATTTCATATGACAAGTGTATGAATAAAGCAAGCACAAAAGTAGTGGGTTTTAGCTTGATTAACATTTGTCACTTTGTGTTGTAGAAAAGCTGTTGAAATACAAATGGGAATGCCTAACATCTCCAAATACTTTATTTTTAGGGTGATAGAGGAGATCCTGGACCAAAAGGTGAAGCTGGAATTCCGGTAAGTCAAGTGGAGGAGAACAAAGATAATAATAATGTTTGCATTAATAGTGGTGCATTCTTCACGGAAATGATGCAGCATAGATATGGAGCAGCCTAAGCAGAGACACCAGTTCTGATACTTTAGAAAAACTGAACTACACGACATGTAACAACCCACCAGTGCAATCAATGATTCTCTTACTGGTTTATGAAAATAAGATTTTCCCTCACACACTTTTTAATTATCTGCTGATCTGTGTTTAAAAATTCCACTAAAATACATTGAATAAGTATGTATGGAAATATTCTCAATTCTTTTCAGTCTACCCTTCAGCACAGGGCAGACTTTTGGTCTCATTGGTCATAAAGTCTATTGAGTAAGTGGACAGAATCCCATGTGGTGCTGTCTCATTTAGAGCTGACGATCAGGCTTGACTGAGTGTGGTTTAGTTAACTCCCAGGCAAACTCTAGTCTGTCTAAATAGCTTTGCAATTGAGTGGTTCCTTTTTACTTCTGAGAGCGCATTAAAGTACAGGCTTTACCAATTAGGGATGCCTCACTGAGTATTTTTTAGACCTTTATTTTCTCAGATGGTCTGGTCAGCTTCTCCACAAGGTTATGGGAGTAGGTCATAGCGTGAGCCCTGATGCCATCCGTGTGCACATGCTAGCCAGTTCTTCGGCTCTTGGTCAGATTTACACATGCATTGTTGACTGCATTAGGAAAACCATAAATTTTATGCTGATGCAGCAAAAGGAGATAGGTGTTTTTCTTTTTTTCTTTCTTTTTTCTTTTTTTTTTTTTTTTTAGTTTCATGATAGGATGGATAGCAGCATGCCTGTGTTTGTCAAGTAGCTCTCTCAAGCTGCAGTTTGGACATAAGCTGAGTTGCTTAATTGGTTGTATAGCTGAACGATTGCTTTGGCTCTTCTCCAGAGTTGCAGCCACAGAAGAAATAAAGAAAGAGGAGATGATAGAAGGGAAACCCTGTCCTCTCCCTAATGGCCTGCTTCTGCTATTGTAATGAAGCAAGCATATTACACTTAATTTTAAGGACAACAGTTCTTTCACATGCAGCTATTATTAGGTCTTTGAGGTGTAACATTGATGTTTTCTTCCTGTTTAGCTTCCATAAAACAGTGTTACAAATTTTTTGCACATAATGAAGAAATATGTTGAACTGACTCGTAATGTTTCCTAGGGTGTACTTCTCTACGCTCCTGAAAAAGGTGAAGAAGGGGTAATGGGCTTCCCTGGACAAAGGGTAAGTCACTCATTAAAGGTAAAATTCACCCAGCTGAATGTGTTCATCTAAGCTGAGGGCTTGCATTCAGGGACAAAATACGGATTAAAAAACTGTAGAAATGGTGGTTCTTCAGCCCACCAGGTTGTGGCCAGCTCTGAGCTGCATGATACAGGAAAGTGAAAAGGCCATTTTGAAATGGTAGGAGGGTCCCACGGGGCTCACAGGTATGTCTGTACCATCACTGGGAAGCCTTGTGCATCTCTTACCTGAAGCTGTGCTTGCTAATCACAGCTACTGTCCTGTCCTCAGCACAGACTGTATTTCACCATTTCCATGTTAGCCTTCCTCAGACTGTGGTTAACAAACATGAGTTTGGTTCCAGTTATTTGTGACCCCAGAAGAAAAAGCTGCTTTAAATACTACTACTACCTTGTACCACCTGTGGATGCTTTTTTGGGGGCAGTGTTTCAAAATTGCTTAAACAAAGTAAGAACAGTATTCCACATACATTTAAAAAGAAATCTTAGCTGGCTTTGAAATCTTCTTGGTCAATTTACAGTGTACTGATTCAGAGCTAAAAATCAAATACCAGATTAGATTTCAGAGATGTTCTGTTTGCACCATAGGTAAATTTCATTGAAAAACTTTCTGAAGTCTGACTGTTAGTGTTAAGAGTATTAAGCTGTCAGATTTATTTTATCTAAGAAATAATAATTGTTCTTAGCCATTAGGATGTTATGATGTCACTTTATTTTGCTAATTTTATTGTGACTTTGCAGGGACTGCCTGGCATCAATGGTTTTCCAGGACTCACTGGAGAAAGAGTGAGTATTTTGTATGAGACAGTTGTTTCTAACACATACGTAGACAATCTGTCTGAAAAGTAAGCTGCAGAGGACAAATTCTGCCCGTAATGACACCAGCTGTAGTCTAACAAATATCGTCTGGATTCATCCATCATTGTAATTTTAGGTCTGTTATTTTTCTCATCAGTGGGGAAAAAAAATAGCCCTTTGATTAAAGTCTGTTTTGCTTAAAACATGAGTATGTTTTAAGAGCTCTATAGGAGGTGTCATTTTCATCGCTCTCGTTACTGCAGCCATGATTTCTGTAGTTTTCTTCTATATGCAGAAACTTACTGTTTTGAATAGCTTTCTACTGATATGGTTGAGATGTATAGTTACACTGAATATCACAAAAGAGGAAGAGAACTGATAAATATACAAGTTAAATCTCTATCCCCATGGAAACACACCCAAATATTTAGAATAGCATTCTGTCAGACAGAGAAGAGCTCATACTTTTTGTACAGTCTCAGAAAAAAGCTTCCTTAGTCAAGGAAGAAATTAGAAATTACTTCCATGAAGTGTTCAAATAGCTGTGGGATGCATGACTTTTCCATGCTTCTCCATCCTTAGTTGTTTAAGGATTTGTCCTGCCACCAAGGCATAACAGTCATAACATGAAACACGTAGGACATGAAAAGTCCATGCAATATGAAAAGTAACATTTGCGCAACTGTTCGGTCCGATCCCAAAACTTGGTGATGTGGAAGGGAATGCACGATCAGGAATATGTACGTGGAGAGGTTAATGCAAAACCCATTGAAGCCCACTGGCTGACTTCAACATAGGTTCATGCTTCAGTAAGAAATGGTCAGTGGCTTCCCCTTACTCAGGGTGAATTTTGGCAACGATTTTAGCAGAAGGTACGTTGGTCTGGGTGGAGTATCATTGTGTAAGGTGTGTATGAGGGGCAAAAGCACACTCGGTATGCTTTCACAACAACCTGTCTTTTAGTGGTTTTTGAGTGATTTCATGCTTAAGAGAGAAAGAAAGGTGATCAAGTCCTGCCTGCATACAGATGAAGTTGCAGTTAATTAGGAAGCTGCTGGCTTCACTTCTAGACCACCAGCTCCACCTAGTGTGGAGAGATTTTACACCTGATATTCAAGAGGCTCCTTTTCTGACGGTGTGAGGTACAGTTGCCATTATGGAAAGGTCTAAAGTGTGTGGTCCAGCTTTTGCAATTTTGCTGAGGACTATGGTATTTGTAGTGCTTCAAAACTGTGACATAGAGAGTGGTTAAGTGACTTAGTGGTTAAGTGGCTTAGAGAGCTGGTTATTAACATTCAAGTTCCATATTAACATTCAAGTTCTGTAGTTGTACCCACCGTGAAACTCAGGAGATGCTGAATTTTAAAAAAGATGGCTAATAATGTAACCAGTGTGAATTATGTAAGTCTACTGGTTTCAGTGAAACTGTGTTAATTGATAGCAGTTGTTGATCTGGCTGCTGTTTTCTACAGAAAGCTCATCTTTTTAACACTAGTCTTTTTCCAGAGAACATATGAACTTTTCCTGTAGAGAGCAAAAGTTGTCAAAGAGCTAAGTAAAGCACTCACAAGAGTTCAGCTCTTCTGTATGAACATCACTGAAATCTGCCCTTTGCTCTGTGCACCCCCAGCAGCTCAAGTACACTCTCATGTGGTAGGACGTGCCGTGTTTTAGTGCTTGTGTGTTAATCCATGTGCTTTGGATTTCAAATGTTTTAAAAGAATGAAGTGGGCAGGACCTTAAATATTGTAACATTCGTTGGGGTAGAGATGGAAGACTTTCTCTGGGATACAGCACACCCAGGAGTGGGAGAGTCAGATGAAGGCTCCTTCAGGACTGGTCCTGGGTTCTTCTCATTCATTGGGGGAGCCCCTTTAGCCAGTCTCCAGACGCCTGGAAAACAGCGAAGAGAACCTGTGTGCCTCAGTGCTGTTTCACTGCTTGCTGTGTGCATTCCAGTGAAAAGATGTTCACTCGTAACGGTTCAGACTCATTTAGTCTTCTTGCAGCAGGTTGGTGTGTTCTGGCTGCCTGGCCCATGTGTCTCAGGGTGAACTGGCACGGAGGGGATCCCCTTTCTCGTCCCCCATCCTGCAGCCCCCAGTGGAGGGTGTAAGTGTAGGTTCTCCTTCCATCTGCACCACTGCCAGGAGCGACAGAGCCTGCGCCGCAGCAGGTCCCTCTGGCCTTTGGTGAGAGTTAGGCTTGGTCCGAGAGATGGAACTTCAAAGCACAAGGTGACTTCATGGTGTTACCCGAATTATTACACCCCAGGCAGACAAACTGCTCAGCTCTGTTGCATAATTTTCACGCTAACATCAGAGGAAGCCAGCTGCTACAGACCAAAAAAATGTATTCACCCTCTGATAAAGGGAAAGTTAATCATTTTTATGTGTGTTACAGGGTTTTCCAGGATCTGATGGTCCACCAGGTGGCTATGGTCCTAGGGGAAGCAAGGTACTGCTTTACTTTCTTTTGCCAAAAGCAATAAACCAGATGTCATTTCGCTTTCTTTTCTTTTCTGTCGCATAATAGGAATTGTGTTTGTCATAATTGTAGAACCGATTGTGTGGTTAAACTTGATATATCTGAGATTTCTTAAGTCACGTCAGTGCTTTTCAAAGTTTGAGGTTTGTGCTTCATGGGCATACCTTTCCATTTTAAAAGAAAATCTTTAGAATAATGTGCTTAGATGTGATACTTCAACTTCTGTTAACAGGGAGAACCAGGAGAGATTGGTCCTCCAGGACCGGTTTCCTATTTTCCTTCCCGCATCCCAAGGAAAGGTACGTCTTCTTTGCTTAGATTGCTTATCTTAGCTTGCTTTCTACATAGATCAATGAAATTCTGAGAATTCAACTCCTTAAAAAACTGATTTGCTAAACTGTTCTTTGCCTTCCAAAAGAGTGCCCTAATCATGTTTTTGCAGGCAGGTGGCTTCTTTGTCTCTCCTTGCTGAAGCTGGATTGCTATACAAAAGGCATCCATGCATTCTTGTGTCCTCAGAGAAGAAAAAAGCAAAGAAGCACATGACTTTGTTGTCCAGTGAAAGGAAGAATGGAACAGTCTGTTTTCTGTGTCCTGTTTTAGAGACTCTGGATTAAGTGCAGCCATAGCAGCGCAGCAGAGACCATTCTTATAATCTAATATTTAGAATGAAAAAAAAAAAAATCAAAAAAGCTTTGAGGAATAGAAGAGAGAATTTTTTTTCCTTTTTTAAATTGACAAATTTCCTCCGTGATCTTTTCACTAAGCTTGTAGCACCCACTGTCAGCTGTCCTGCAGAGCTCTGGTGGCTCTGGCTGGCCAGACATAGAAGGTGATATTAGTTTGCCCAAGGATAGAACTATTCCAGAGAAGGTGCGAGCAAACAGCAGGGTTGATCACATGCCATTGCCCCAGCCTGTGTCTTCATACCAGGGAAGGAAAACCAAAACAGTGTGGAAATTACCCCAAATTCCCTGCCAGGCTTTTAGGAATAGGAGAGACTGTGTAGAGAAAGGAGGAAGCAGGCAGGGAACTGGACACACTGTATGTCCTCCAATATCATTGACCTTTGACAAGAGCATGACACTTTCTGCAGACAATAGCTGGGCCCAGGCAGACGCAGGTTTTCTCATATCTAAAGCTACCTTTAAGAAATGACAGTAAATTCTAGTTTTCTAAAACCCTTGAAGTTCTTAACTTTTTAAGAATTGAGCAATCTGCAAGGCATCACAAGTTGGCATTGGTCACGAACAGCATCACACTGACGTGTTTTGTGGAACCGGGGATGTCTTTCAGGTGCAAGAGGCGATCCAGGCCTTCCAGGTGTTTCTGGACTACAGGGAGACCCAGGAGATCAGGGAGATCGTGGGCTGCCTGGTCCTCCTGGATTCTCTGATGGTAATATCCCAGCAATAACACGTTTCAATAGCTTAACTTTATAGCGAGTTTTAACTGATATAGCATCAAGGTCAGGGAGATACGTGGTTGGACCATGGAATACACAGTGCAGAGCAGTAAATAACTAACTACAGGGACAAAAACTGAGAGAAGCATTTTCCTTCAGCCTCTGTGGGGCTCTGGTAAAACAACTGAAATGGAGATGATGACAGAGCCCTACTTCAGTAACTGCTATTGATACGCTCCAGTGAAAAGTGCAGTTGCCGTTTTTCCTCTATGCTAAATATCTCCATTTTCCCTTGTGTGCTGGATGCAGTTGCATGAACTTTTCCTTCTGCTACACTACAGCTCTTTTAGCGGCATTGTTAAGAAATTGTTCTGAACTTCTTCCTGGGTTCTGTTTCAGAGAATGGCGATAAGCCAGGCTTACCTGGAGAAATGGGTCCAAAAGGCGAAAGAGGTGAAGTAGGCTCTCCCGCTTATCAGGCAGGCCCGCCTGGGTTCCCGGGTAAGCACGGCACACCAGGACCCCGTGGTCCACCTGGTCCCGCTGGAATCCCTGGTAAGTGCATGAAGAGAGATGATGAGAACTCACAGGAACATCTTTCCTTATTTTAAAGATAGCTGCTGGCAAGGCAAAGTGAGAAAGTAGATTGAGGGAATGAAGCAAAACGGATGGCGAGGAGGACACATGGGGGAGAAGTGTTGTATGTTCATTAATTCAGGAAGGGTTTGCATGGTCTCTCCATCTTTGGACATATCAAAAACTCAGCTGGGCAAGACCCTGATCAACTTGCTGTAGCTTTGAGGTTGGCTCTGCTTTGAGCAGAGGGTTGGACCAGGTGGCCTCCAGAGGCCACTTCTGACTGAGGATGTGCTGTACCTCTGTGAAAAGGACCACACCACAGCACGAGAGCAGGGATGGAGAAAAGGATGTGCAGGAGGTGACCCAGAGCGGGTGGTCTGCGGTACTTCAAAGCAGGTTGTGCTGAGAGATTGGAGCAAGAGTTCAGGGAGAGGGAGAGAAAAGTGGCAAGGATCATCTGGTGGCAAAAGTGGCAAGGATCATCTGGTGGCAAAAGTGGCAAGGATCATCTGGTACAGCAGGTGGAAGTTCCTGAGAAACAGGTGTGGGAGACTGTCAGAAGAGGGAGAGAGGAAGAGAACAGTGGGTAGGTGGCAACAGGCTGGGTTAGACATTAACTGGCATTAGGGGAGCCAGAAAAGGGCAGATGCGGTGCAGGGGGGAAAGAGAAGAAAAGTTAGTCTACAAGAGATTAATTTATATTTTTTTGCAATTAAATTTCTAGGTTCTCTCTTTGGATTAAAAGGACAGGAAGGGATGCCAGGTAGATTTGGCATGCAAGGATTCCCTGGGCCAAGAGGGCAAAAAGGACCTAAAGGTAAGTTACAGCAAATACCTCAATAGATGATCTACCCCTACACATTGTGTAAAGCTCACATTGTATTCAGACTGAGTTTATTGAACTATGGCATGCTCAGGGACCAGTTTGAATTTGATCTGGGACTAACACAACAAAGAATCATTTGTGTTATCTTGCTGTAAGAAAAAAAAAAGTACTTTGAAGTATTTGAGAAACTACTCAAGTATTCTCAAGTCTACATATAAAATGGATACAGGTGACATCTATTTGTTGTTACAAAGCATTCTTTCTTCTCTTTCCATTCCTCTCCTTAGGCGAAGAAGGGGACTGCAGCACATGCCTTTTGACTGAGGAAATGAGAAGGGGCTCTACTGGCCCTCCTGGCCCTCCTGGCTTTCCAGGAACCCCTGGCCAGCCTGGGAGGAAAGGAGAACCTGGTGATCAAGGACCACATGGTACTCCTGGCCACCCTGGAGCAAAAGTGAGATACTTGGGTTTTTTATTGCATAGTTTTCTATGCCTACTAGGAAAAAACCCAAGACATTCTCCATGGAAGAACACTGAGAAATATGATTTCTTTCTTTCTGTGCCACTTCAATAGCTTTCAGATCGCTATCTAAAGAAAACTGAAAGCCCAAAATTGCTAGGATGCAGGTGAAAATAGGATGCTTCAGGAAGAGTGAAAGATTTCCACATAATGCCAAGTTCACTTTCCATTTATACAAACCTGTTGCAGCAGAACCCTTTCAAGCAGCTGTAGTAATGAGTATGATCTGTCCATCTAGAAGGGTAACAATTCCAGTAGTAACTTAAGGTTGCTGCTAATAAGATGTGTATGTCAAACTGATGAAATGTAAGGTTCCTAAACCCCACCATTCAATAACCGTGAGATAAAAGGTTTTGCTTATAATTGCTTGCTTATTATTTATACTGTGTGGTATGCCAGCTGCATCATGGTTCCTCACAATAAGAACTGACTTCAGGAAGTCACATCTCTCAAGGTTTTAGAAAAAAAAAACTTGTAAAGCTGACCCAAAACTGATTTTGATTTTACAAAGATGTCAGGACAAACATAATGTTTTCTGTTAGTGTTTTAGCCTCTTCGAACATCAAAAAAACCCAAATTCACTCATAACTAGTGTAAGTTAGAAATCTTTTAGAATGAAAATAAAATAAACTTCGGCTTGATGGTGGCTGGCCAATAAAAACACAGAAGAAAATAGATATTATTTTTTGCTGAAAACTCAAAATGCATTTCTGAAAAGTTCTACTTTCTAGAAGTCATGAAAAAATGGACAGAAGTATTTTTAACAAGTTCAGTGCTGAAACTTCAGTTAAAATGTTGCAAGCTCTCATTTTTTTTTGCCTCTGAAATGAAGAATTTCAGAAGCTTCAGCCCAGAATTTCAGTTACTGTAGAACAGACACTAGTATAGGCATATACAGACATAGCAGAGCAAAATATCTCTCAGCAGCAAAGTGCTGACTTTATCTCAGCTTTTGGTCAGCAACAAATTAAAAGTAAAACAATTTAGCTAACATATTCTTGGCCCATATTGTTAGGCAGAAGTAACTCTATAATTCTTAGAACACGTTAAGCAAGTTATATATATGGACAGTAAATATACTTAATCTAGGTCAGATCTACATCAGTTTAATGAAAATAATTTTTTTTTCCTAAGAAAATGGTATTTTTTGGTTGGAGAAAGGAAAATTAGAAACATCTGTAAAACATTTTGAAAACACCTGTGTGCTTAAATTGCATTATGCACAACATCTAAACCTTGAAGACAAAAAAATAGCAATGCGAACATCATACTGTTAATGCAGTATTACTACTGAACATTTCTGCAGTTACGTAGTCAATGAAATTCAGCATTATATTAAGTTCCTGAGAGCTCTTTTGGCCTGCAAAAAGCAATTTCCGAAAGAAACATCTTTGCCGTGGTGTATAGATGTGGCTTCACTGACCGTTAAAATGCAGTTTGCAAATGTGATCCTGATAAAGCAGGATCCTTATACCCAAATCTAATCTCTCCCGTTAGACTTATAGAAATGTAAACCTATATTGTTGAGGTGACCTGCAGCTGATACACAGCTTCCACACATGCTTTTCACCCAAAAAAAAAATCTTGGAAAATGTCAGTAAAAGGCAGTGATGCAAAAGATACCCTTTAAAATAATGTATGCACAGAAGTATTTTAAGTAAAAAAAAAAATAAATGCAGCAGGTACATCCCTTTCATGCGGTGTCTGCCCTGGAATTCCTAAGAGTGGGCTAGGGAACATTTGACCTGTAGCTTATATTTTAGTGAGCATGAACCTAATTATTCGGAACTAAAGCTGACTGCCTTAAGATAGTCAACAGTAAATGGGTGTGTAACCTCTTGGCCTTGGCACCATGGGCTTGGTGCTGTCCTTGAAAAGCTCTTGGCCAGAAGCTAGCAATACCACTTTCAGGTGGGCTGTTCAGGAGGAGGATTCTGCAGCATGCCCAGGGATCGGAAATGCTAGAGATTGGTCTTTAGCTTCACCACAGTTCGCCTTCATGAGAGAGAATTGCGGCCCTTGGAAATTTTCAAAGCTTGACTAGGCAAAGCCCTGAGGAGCCTGCTCTAGCTCGAAGTGCTAGGTTGGACCAGGGGCCTTCAGCTCTCCCTTCTGACCCAAACCCTTCCCACAGGTCTGTGGTTTGGGGCAGGTCACTTAATCACTCTGCACCCACGTTCTTGTCTCTCTTCAATGAAGATGGTGCCACTTTGCAGCTCCACAACGGTGCTGTAAGTCACAACCCACTGCCAGCTTTGAGGCTGTCTTCTTTTGTTGCAGCGGGCAAGAGGAATTGCAGGTCAATATAACCCTAAGTTTTGTTTCCATGGTGCCGAAGAGTTGCTTACAGCATTTCCTTTAGTGGCTAACACGGAGTAGTTCAGCCTGTTTTCCCCAATGCAGTTCTGCAGCTGCAGCCATCTGCAGGACCCTAGCTCACGGAAGGCTCTCTCAGGCGGAAGCTCCCCTACCATGCCAGATAGTCCTTGGCCCTACTTAAACCATATTAATAAAAATTCAGGCACAAGAATAGCATTTCTGAAGAGGAAGTCTTTCATGGAAAGTCACAGGAAAGCAGTGAATTTAAGGAGATTTTATTTTAAGCAGGACAGTGGAAATGCAGATCTTGACATTTATCTCTTAAGTATTTCTATTTCTCTCTTTTTTTTTCCAATGTGCATAACACCAGGGATTTTCAGGCCTAGATGGATTTCCTGGACCTAAAGGAGAAAAGGGAGACTCTTTACACATAACTACTAAAGGTAAAAGTTCATAGCACATGTATTTTGCTATTATTTATATCTTTCATGAGAGATTAGTCTCACAATCAAAGATCTTCTTTAGGCACCAAAGGAATACGAGGAGATCCCGGGCTGCCTGGTATCAGAGGTCAAGATGGTTTCCCAGGCAGAGATGGATTAGATGGTTTACCAGGACAGCCTGGCCTTCCAGTGAGTAGCAAATACAGCTAAATAATTTCAACCACACTCAATAACTAATGCATTTAATTCTGAGGGGTTATGATGACCAGGCTACCCTCTTCTCACAGATGAAGAGGTACAATTAGACTGGCTTTGCTGATTATTGATACATGTCAGGTTTACTCTTAGGGTTTTAAGAACAATCTTTCACTTTCATTTCCATGTTATTTAAACAGCTAGGTAGTGGTGTATAACCTATTTAGTCCAGCTTGTCATTACTGATTAATTTTTGATGATTAGTGGTTTACTAGTGACTCTGGCACTATATAAGAGAGATTGTGTGTGACTGAACTTCAACAGCTTTGCTACAACTGAGTTAAAGAAAAGCAAAGTTTATTACCTTTTTACATCCTCAAAATGTAGGTTGTGTCATGATATATATGCTCGATAGCACCTCATCTAACTAACTGTAGACGTCTAGAAGTTAGACATATAGTCTTAGTTCATTTTCTAAGTTCCTTCTATAGGCAAAAGAGAAAGATAAATGCCTTGAAAGAGGAACTAATCTCGCCCATCATAAATGCTGTTTTGGACCACTGGGATGCTCTTACATCATATTTGATGATGATGATGATGATGATGGTACTGGATGATGGCCAGAGCCATATCCAGTCTGGACCACAGTACTTCTTACTAGCAGTACTTTACTTCTGAGGATGGAAATATTGTGTAGTGATGTTTGTAAGATGTTGATTCAATAATGTAGAAATATCACTAGAAGAAGAGTTGCACATAATTTTATGTCAAGGTCGCAGATGTAAATGCCACACTAGAACATCTCTAGCACTGCATGCAATTCCCAAAACCCTCTTGCAGCATTTCAGAAAGGGCAGTAAGCCTCTCCACAGCAGTGATTCATATTGCTCAAGTACCATTCACGGGCCAAGTTTTTTAGGAGAATGCTTACTCTAAGAGTGCTTCTCTCATGATTTCTTTTTTTTTTTTTTTGCCATGGGATCTATATTAAAGTCATATTATTTCAAGTCTATTTTATTTGCAATGTTGATTTAAAGAGCTGGTATGCCACACCTGAGGGATTACTGCCTATAAGATGTTATTCATGAGTGTTGTTCAGCTGTTTGAGTTTTGTTTGTTTCTTGGCAAAGTCAGGAGTGACAACCTCCATTTGCTTCCTGCAGGGTGATGGTATCAGAGGTTTCCCTGGTGATCCTGGTTATCCAGGTGAATTAGGCCCAAAGGGCTTTCCAGGAGAAGGAGGCCTGCCGGGTGAAGGATTTCCTGGTCCAAAAGGGTACCGGGGTCCTCCAGGTGACCATGGACAAGATGGAAGCCCAGGATCTCCAGGTCTGCCCGGTCTGCCAGGAGAGCCTGGCCAACTAGGTAAGGGACATGACTCGTACCTTACCCGTGCCTTACTCATGCAGCACCTGTACAGGACACTGTTGAAAAGACAGCGTTTGGTGAGGGGTTATGTGGGCGAAAAGGGGTTGCTTGTATTCATTGTCTAGAAATCTTAAAGAAGGAAATACTTCAGAAGTCCCAGCAGTTTCACGTCAGGTGTCGAAACAGCGTGAATGAACGTGTTAGTGCCAGCAAGTAACATCCTTCAGGTTTCAAGCAGTTGGAGGCAATGGAGCAATGTCCTGCCATTGCACTACTCGCAGGTGGTTTCCTCTGGTCTTCCCCATCCAACATTATCTTTCAATTGACCAGAGAAAATCATGTATCCATGCTTCAGAGTTCTTCAAAGTATCTCTGCAGCTTTCTGGGTCCCTTCTAGCATAAGAATGCCAGGGCTACATTCACAGGAGCTCAGGCTCAGAGTTTCATTGCTTGACTTCAAGATGCCTGGCACAATATTCAAGCCAGAGCAGGCACCTGCCAGCCCTGCACAGTGCATGGGACACATAACTCTGACAGGGTTAGGTTTCAGGCCTGGATCCAACTAATATGTGGACAGAGAGTTCTAGTATGTTGTAGCAAACAGCTTGTATTCTATGTATGCATAATACGTAAGAGTATACATTATCTGATGTTGCAATAGACATTTTGGGTAGATCTGAGAGCATTTTACAAATTTTCTCTCTTGAATAATAACTGTCTTTCCCCACTCCTTGCTCGTAGACTGTGGACAGGTCATTGAAGACTTTTCTAGAGGAGATGGAACTGAGCCAATATGGTCAGGTACTGTACAAACAAATGGACTGAATATATTTTAATATATAGTCTGCTGCTCTTACGGCTTGATTCTTTCTGATAACTATTTGGATGCTCTTGATGATAAGCTCTATGAACTTTGGGTCACAAGTAAGTACTGTACAGAGCTCTAAATTAATTTAAACAAATTGAACATATTCTAAAATTATTGCAGTTTTAACTCAGAAATTCTTTATTTCATTGCTCCTCAGTGTTTATTGTGATGAGATAATAATCACCGTGCAATCTATAACAACAGTCCCCAAAAATGAGGTGCCCAAGAAAATTTAAGCAACTTTTTTTAAAGAACTTTGAGTGAAGGTTTTTAATACAATATGACATGTAAAGCAAAAACCTCCTTCATTTGTACCGAAAAATGACTTTATTGCTTCAGGGGTATAAATTGCCCACAGGGAAGCCAAGTGTGTCTTTTATTCTGAAAAATACAGTCATCCACGAGGTTGCACTATCCTTTCCATAACTCCTTTCTAACTGAAGCAGTCGTGATAGCCCCTATAAAGCAGGCAGAAAAACAGCTCATGGGGTGGAGCTCAACTTGAGTGCTCCCCCGAAAATGCCACCAATGACTAATTTTATTTTTTTTTAAGAAATAAAACTTTTTCTTAAATTAGGGTTTTACCTGTTATTTTCATTCACCTGCTTTAGTGACATTGTCTCAACAGCAGGTGCAGAGCTGCTGAGGGGCAGCGTTTGAGCACATACGGTGTGACTAACCCTCTTTGTTTGCAGGTGCGGGCTGTGTGAGGCCACCAAAGGGATCTCAAGGCAACCCAGGACTGCCAGGAGCCCCAGGTAACATTTCACCTTCACCTCTGTTCCTCACATGCACTATATTTTGAGGGAGATCTTGCCAGGTAGATTAAAGTTGGCATTAGCTGGCACTGAGTTTTGGGAGTGACAATGAAAGACAAGGTCACAGATCTGGACTATAAATTTTAAGGTCAAATTGTGGGGTTTTTTACAGCACGATGTTTATTATGGCATGCGTGGATTGATGGATTGATTTATTACAGACTGATGGATCATGAAAGGGAGAAGAAACTCCGATGAAAGATGATGTGTATCTCTGACCTGTTTTCTTAGTCCTAATGCCTTGGTTTGTTGTTAGGATCAATGCTTCTGAAGGTTGCTTTCTTTGCCTTCTTACAGTTTTGTTCTGAGTATCATGACAGTACTCTTGCTTAGCTCTTTAACAAATCTTCCTCTACCAGCTTACATGTTTTGGTCAGTTTAAGATTTAGAAAAGGTGCCTTGCCGAGTTCAGTGCAGAACTCTGTTCATTGCCACCTATCAACCTGAGGCGCTTCTGGAGCTGGAAACCCGGAAGGAACAGGACACATTTTTCTTTTTTTTATTATTATTATGATTCTACAACGTCTTGCAGCTTCTTATTGCTGTAGCTGTGTCAGTTTAGTTTCCTAGGGCATCATTCCTACCTACATTCGCTGGATTGACACAAAAGCACCATCACCTCCTTTACAATATTTTTCATTGTCTGCTTAGAGCAATGTGGTTTTCTCCACAAGATTTCCTGCCTTCTTTTCATCCAGGATGGGGCTCCACTGTAAACAATCAGGTCTCTTTGTGTCCTAGGTGCTGGTGGCACCCAGTATATCAAGCAAGGAGTCATCCTTATAGTCTCATACCCTCATGTCCTTGTGTTCCTTTGAAATTCCTGGCAACTTACACACAGCCTACCCTAAGTTACACCTGTTTCAAGCATACAGCTAAAGCACTTGCAGACTAAGCATTGGTCAAAACTAAAAACTTTTTCTTACTACTGTTTGGCACAACATGTTAACCCAGCTAACATAGCATGAGATACTGAAATATGTGGTAAGCAGTGGTTGCTTTCTCCATCTGTCTCCCTCTTTCTCTAACATGGCTTTTTAATTAGTGCAACACTGGAAGAAATGAATGAAAGTCAGTTATTACAGATGGGAAACAAGACCAGAATGCTACTTGAGTAAGAGGCACATTAGAATTTTCCAATGAGACCGGAAAGCCTAGGATTTTTCCTTTTAATTGCTTTTTGAGAAGTTGTTGTTCATGTAAGGGAGAGAACAACAGTCCTGTACAGCACTGGGAAAAAGCTATTCATGTTGCATTGGCTGTTTATGTGGACCTTATTTGTGGTCTTTTTAAAGGTTTCCTTCTACCCTTCACATACGAAAGCTAAAATGACAGAAAAATCATGATTAAATAGTGGAAATTCAAAAAACAATAAGTGGAAAAAAGTATCAAAATTCAAGTGGTATTTTCCTTGGTTTCTCATAGTTACAGGTGGAGAGAAACTTATTTGCTTTGTAATAAATAAATGAGTTGTAATTCATGGTGATGCTAAGCAACAACACTTAAAATGTTAAAGCATGTTGTTGACCTTCAAAGCCTGATCTGGGAACTTAAGGAGTTCAAGGAGCTGATGAGGGGAGGGAAACAAAACATTCCACAGGAATTATTTTCAGAGAACTTTACCAAACTATCTTGATCTTAGAATGCAATGAATTAATGTGTCTCATGTAATAAAAGTACTGCATTAAAATAATAAATAAATAAATAATATAGTTTTGCAAAGTTAACAAAAGAATTCCACAAAATGCTTGCAGGTTTTGAGATGTTAAGGGTGCTCTTTGCCCTTACCCAAATGACAGGTACTACACCGCAAGGAAACAAGGTCTCATTTTACTCATTTTATCAGGAGAGAAATCCTTATGAACATGAGTTCAGTGCAAGAGAAACCCTTTTTCAGGGCACAGCCCTTCCCGTACTACTGAAGCTATAGGCCTGCACAGTTACAAATATAGTAAGTAGGCTAGGTGATTTGCATTCAGTTTCTAGGATGATTAGATCTAGCCTTTGACCTTACGTTTCTGTTTCATGGTTATCTTAAACCAGACTGCTCTTGTTCTGTGAGCAGCAGTTTAGCAGGGAAGAGGAAAATTTGTTTCTCCTCCTACATCTCGTCTATGCCCATTTCTGTTGAGCATTCAGTTTTGACGTTGCCTTTTGACCTTCAGATAAAAGCCTTAATTTACAAAATATTAAAAGCCTCCAAAAGTATGTGAGACTCTACTAGTCTCCATATCATAGGTCTTTAACTCAAGTTAATCCCTGTTTGTAGGAGCACTTAGCCTAGATTTCTGGTCCGTATCTTGGGATCTTGAATGCTAATAAAAAGCTACAGTATAGTCCCACTAAAATTAAAAATTGCATCTGGAAACACATCATGATGATATTTACCACTACCTGTTCTTACATTATATGCACATTTCTGTTCATTTGTTCAGATCAGACTTTCTTACTTTCTCCTATATAATTTAGGTGCAAAAGGTGCGAGAGGATTCCCAGGTGATCCAGGTCCAATGGGATACCCAGGCCTAAATGGTACACGAGGTGATCCAGGTCGGGAAGGATACCCAGGTCCTCCAGGTATCTTGAAATAATTACTTTTTCTCTATACACTTTTGATCTCTTTACTCGAGTCACCGAAAGACAAAAACTTGTTTCCAGGTACATTTTCACTTTTCTTCACTTCTATGTTCAAACAATAAACTGTTATACAAAACTGGTAGTTTTCAAATCCAAAAGGATTTCCCTGCAACTTCCATAATGTTGAAAAGGAACATAGACACCAACCTCTTAAAATCTGCTTTATAGTGAAGAATTATAAATGTAACAGTAAAAATCCACAAAGTTCACACAGAAATAAAGAAATTCAACATCAAGATATTTCAGATTCCAAATGTAACATATTCAGATTGATGATGCAGAGAGGAAGAAAGTACTAGTATTTTATTTCTTTTTAACTCTTTCCAGCATTAATATGAATCATACTGGACATATCAAAGGTGACTATGTTTACAAACAGTGTTTGCAAGTGTTTGGTGCCTGTCATATTTTACATTACTCTGTATAGGTGCAGGTTAAATCCCAGGGCTTCTGTATCTGTCCAGAGGTTCCGGCATTTCACATTTGACTCCCTGAAATGTCTTACCACTGTTGTGTATTAAAACAGGTTTTTGTGTGCAGGAACTATGTTTTTGTCCTTACAGAATAAGACATTTATAAAATGCTGTAATAACCATGTCAAAATAGTTGCACAGGTGCAGCTGTTCTTGGAGCTGTGTATTTTTATCACCCAGGCAGTAGGTACCCTGAGGGGTCACCTGTAATTTCTGCCAGTTTCCACATTTAGTCAAATGCTCTTATAAGTGCTCTGTGGTTTAGAGACATTTATATGACACTTTGTTTCATTCCATGGGTTTCTGCTAAGAACAAGGGGAAATTATGATAACATAAAAGGCCATATGATGGTGTATCTAGGATTTGAACTTCAGGATTCGTAGTGAATCCTGTGATAACTAATCTTTGTTTTATTTACAGGTTTTACTGGACCCAGGGGAGACAGGGGCCCAAATGGTCTACCTGGACTGCAGGGACACCCAGGCCTTACAGGAAAATCCGGCGCACCAGGAGAGACAGGACCAAAGGGCCTTCCCGGCGACGTGTTAGGAGCACCAGCAGGTTCCCGAGGGGATGTCGGGCTCCCCGGCTTCCCAGGATTGAAAGGCGCGCCAGGGGATCAAGGAATACCAGGAACTAGAGGTAAAAGCCACTTCAAATAAAGAAATGGTTGAGCAGGAGTGTGATGTAAATGCGAGTGAATTATGGAGACGTGGTTGTAGTAATAGACCATGTTAGGATGCATTGGATGCACTGGTGACTCCAGCATCAAATCTCACTGCCTCATGATCTCCCATCCCTTCTCCATCTACCTCAACTGTTAGCAATATGCCTGGCTCCTCCAAACACCGTCTGGAGATCCATTGCTTATGACCAGCACTCCTTTGTATTGTACTACAACTAGATCTGTGTTCAGATGTACTGTTAATTTTTCCCACTATAGCTAAAGAAATGGTGATGTAGTTGCTAGGTTAACAGTTGGACTCAGTAAAGTTCTTTTCCAACCTAAACAATTCCGTTATAATTTGTCTACAAAATCTGACTTTGTCACTCACTGAATTCTGTGGAGGACTTTCAAAAGCACATGTGGGAATTAAGGATCTCCTGCTACACAATTTTGGTAGCATCTGGACACATCGTTAAATTTAGGACTGCTGACTACCCCTTTGCTCTGTTATGGAAGTGAAAAAAGAGTAGCAATTATGTGACTAGCTCAAAGCAAGGAGGTCTATCAGAGGAACCTGTTTTGGAGACTCTTAATATGATTTCCCATACAAATAAAAAAAGAGCATCATATTACCTTAGTTATTTGAAGTAAAGAGAGCTGTTTTCACTTTCAGTAGGACCCATGTGAAGGAGAGGGAGGAAGACAGCTCTGTAGCACTTGGCAAGTTTGAGAAAAGACAGAAGATATCTCTAAAACCTCTGAAAAGGGGAAGAAGTTCAGGGAGAAACATGAATTGAAAAGAAAAATAGAAGTGTGACTTTGTACCTTCTTTCTAAGCATTTCTGTAGAAATAAGTTTTCAGTAATAACAAAAAAATACGTGCAGTGAAAAAGAAACATTACTAGTTTGTCTGTTCTCGATTTATTTTACAGTTCTGACGGAACGGCTCCAAAAAAAAACCAACATGTGAACTTGTATGATTTATACTGGTTTTAGTTTAATATGAAGTAACTTCCTTATTGTCTGTGCCCCTCAGAAAAAGAGCTAGAGCCTGTATTTTGTTCTTGAGAAGACTTACCTGTGTGACCTCAATTACAAAGCACACTTAACTACAGTCAAGCCAATGGACCAACACTGATATAAAACCTGAATAAAAAGAAGCATATCCCCTTGGCCTGGGTTTTAAGCGCCATGTACTTTTAAGGTCTTTTACCTTATCGATGCTTCTCCGATTTGAATGCAAAGCAGGCATTACCTTTTAAATCTCGACAGCCGCTTTACTCTTACATCTTAAAGATGTAAATTTTCATCCAGTGCACTAAGTTGTATAGAATCAAGGCCTTTTTGCTTAGGAATTTGTATGAATCTTATAACAGTGCCTTGTAATGACCTTAGTTGAAAATTTCTCAACAGTAGCAAAACCGGAACCCACCGTCTAACTTAAATGTTCCCATTCCTGCCTGCCACATTTTAGAAAAGATATGAAGTATTACTGCAGTGGTTCAGTGAGTTTCTTGATTCAATTCCTGAAAAGATGTATGTGATAAAGAGAGAGAGAGATCAGGAATTACAAAATTACTGAAGTTGGAAGTGGAAGAGACTTGCTCCATCTATATCCACCTGATGCTAAATTGTTTCCATTCATTTGAAAGTGCCAGTTAACCTTTCCAATGAAAATATTGAGATTAGTATTGGTAATGTCAATTATTTTAAAACTAATAAGCAATCTTTTAATTTAACGTTTCCCGTTCTTACTGAATTTTCAGAGGGAAAACATACCTGAAAGGCTAGTACATACACAGAAGTGATATGCAATTATCAGCTCTCTAGATATTTATACTCTCTAATGCATGATTATGGTATTTTAGGAGCGGATGGTAACCCAGGTTTGCCAGGACCCAAAGGAGATCCAGGGCCACAAGGTCTCCCTGGTTTGATGGGATTGCCGGGAACACCAGGAACGCGTGGATTCCCAGGGCTACCAGGAAACCCTGGGCCAGCTGGTGGGCCTGGCCCTCAAGGACCTCTTGGTGAGGACATATTGCTGTCCTGTGTCACTTCTTCTGCAGTTCTCTGTGTCAGGACAACTGTATGGTTTCCACAGTGGAAAGTTAAGCTTGGGGTCATTGCACATGCCATGCTTTAATTCCCAGCCAGAGAAATGACAGTAGTAGCACAGACACTGTGACTGCAGATTGTACTGGTGTCACAGATGGGAAGTTGGGGTGATGGTGATCCTCACTGGCAGAGCTGCTGCTTTTCCTTCTGCAGGCACCTACCAAGCCAGGTTAGAGCTTGCTGGTGGCATACCTGGAGAAGGGACCTACCAAATGGGAATAGCCTTATGGTAAAGGGGCTTAATCTTTAAATTAAAGAGGAGGGGAAGGTCCTATCGGGAGTGGGTGTAGAACCAAGCTGATAGCGGGACTTGTTTGAATTGATAAGCTGCTTTGTCTTTATAATAGTTTCTGAAGTTCTTTGCTGAAAAAAGTCCTAATTTTCCCCCTTCAGCACGAGGCTGGTAGGATAGCAGATTTCTCCCTCTTGCGTTACCTTGTACAAAGTTATCATGTGTGTCCAAACGCTTTCTGATCTCCCTGTTTGTATGTTTACACAACAGGTCCACCTGGAGCTAGGGGAGAAGATGGTGAGCAAGGTTTTCCTGGCCCTGTGGGCATGAAAGGCCTGGCTGGAGACAAAGGTGAAGCAGGTTACCCAGGATTACAAGGCATACCTGGTGTGACTGGTCCCCCTGGCATGAGCGGAATGGGTGGCTTTCCAGGAGATAAAGGTGAGCTCTGGACAGCTATTTTGAAAAAAACTTATGTTGCTTAAAGCTTTTCTGTGCTGAGATGAACAAGACATGTTCTCTGCTGGGCTGCCTCAGTTTAAAATGGAAGAATTAGGGACATTTGCCTAATATATTCCAAAATTACTGTTTTCCCTGCATTGTGCTTGGCAAAATGTTAGTTTATGACATGCAGCACTATTTAGAAGGGCAATGGCTGTTTTATTTCTCCTTTTAAAAAATATACAGTATTTACTCTTTTCTCTTTACGAAAGTCTTTCCCTTGTCTCAGTCCCACTGGCTCTCAGTGAAATTAAAGAGATGTTTCCCTGAACTTTTGCTTTAAAGTTTTTTTGAGCTGGCAGTTGTGTACTGAGCAATGCCAGACACAAGACCTCGATGCTAACTTTGACCAGGATACTAGTACTACATATAGCGAAGGTGAGATTCTCACTTGCCAGACACATAAATGCTATGTCTAATGCAACTTGTCTATATCACGCAAGAAGTTTAGCCAAGCTAAACACAAAGGAGGGGAGTGCATACCTAAAAACGCATGTTGCAATTTCATTAGTGGGAAAGGTAGGATTTTTTTTCCTGGACAACTCTGGAATACAAATAGATCTGAAGATCTGTTTGTTAGCACGACCCATGTGAAAAAGCATCCTCTTGTTTAGAAAAGAGGAGTATGGGAATTTTTGGTGAGAAATGGTCAGCTAGCCCTAGACTCATGATTTGTATCTCTATGTGTAGAAGAACAGGCTGACCTTGTGTGGAACTAGGTACCTTTCTGTAGTTTATCTCTAGGAGAGGGGTTGAACTGATCTTTCAGAAGAAGACACTCAGTTCTGGTCATAGTTCTGGTCATCCCCATAACATCTTCTCTTTGGCCAATTGAAGTAGTGCAGCATAACCCTGGTCTTTATCTCTTAAAGAGCTTGGGTACCTAACCTAGACCTGCAGATTGCCCTAGGAAACAAGGCACCCAAAAATAGGTACTGCTGCACTGAAGTTTTCGTACCATTTTAGTCGTGAATTGCTGGTTCCCATTTACTGAGTTTCCAGAAATCTGAGTGAGGTAGCATTTCTCTTCCCCTTCTTTCTTTAAAGGCTCAAAAGGTTCACCTGGCCTGCGTGGATTCGAAGGCATGACAGGCCTAAAAGGACGACAAGGCATCAAGGGAGTCAGAGGAGAATTTGGACCACTCGGGCCTCAGGGTGATAAAGGCTCACAGGGTGCACGTGGCTTTAAAGGTATTTGCTTACGGGTGTTTGCTTTTCACATGTGGAAAACTATTTTACAAGGACACAGAGAGAGAGAGAAGACACATTTTTCACATGGTAAATTTAGCTCAGACATTCCTTCACCTATTTCACACATGGGCCTCTGGACAAGAGGCCTGGATTTTAGGCTCAGGGAAAGGTTACCTCTTTGTCAATCTTTACACATTTAACACTGGAGACAGACATCTCATTATTTAGCTGAGCTGGGATAGTGGCACCTTTGAGCATGCGCAAAACTCAACAAGAGCCTTTTCTCGGGAAGCATAAGGTGTTTGGGGGAAAAGATTCAGATTTTGCTCCAGTTGCACTGTAAAGGCACTGAAATATTCAGAAAAAAAAAGTCAGAAACGCATCAGTTATCATCATCAACGAAATGAAAACTGTAACTCAGTCCACTTTTCTTTGCATACAATTATCTTTAAATACACACTTCACCATAAGGTGAAAATGTTCTTTCTAGGGACCTTGAGACAGGTACTTCAGAAAAACAGGTCTGCAATTCAAAGGTTAAAAAATGGTGCTCCCTATAATTCAGGAGATATCTGAGCAAAAGGCAAGAGTGAAAACAGCCCTTGTGAATAAAAGTGCACATATACTTCTTGGTGAAGAAGTGTAACACAGTGCATGATCATAGGAGACAAGTCTGGGTGGCCTGTCTCTGCATCCTACAAAGAACTAAAGACAGTCATACAGTCTGTTTGAGTCCTTTCTTCAGGATATTATTTACTGATGTCACCAGTAACCTTCAAATCAAGAAAAAGAACAAAATAACTGGTAACAAATCCAAACGCTTTCTTTCACCCAAGGCTTTTTGACTGAGAGTCTCCCTTTCACTGGAACTAGCCTACTTCTCTGTGCTTTCTCCAGTGTGCTTTTTGGGGTTTTTATAAACACATGATAGCTAACTGATCTGCTAAGAGGTAAATTATCTGTCACAGAGGAGTCTTGAGTCCAGCTCCCCAGGACTCTGTGTACAAAAGTTTAACTCAGTTTTCATGTTTTCTTATGCTTGACTGTTCTGCTGACACTTTGTATTGACAAAGGTAACTTTTCTATAGGTTGTTCAAGATCATATTTTAATTCCTTTTTGCTAAATTCAGTCTTCTGTTCACTTTTTCCAAGGCGGTGCCACTGACTAGCTTCCTCTAACATGGTTGGGTTTTTACCCTTCAGGTGACCGTGGGGATCAAGGACCTCCAGGAGAACCCCCAAAGCTCAAGCCCAGCATGATGATGGAAGTTAAAGGTGAAAAAGGAGATGTTGGAGAAAGGGGCACCAAAGGATTCTTTGGCTTAAAAGGTCAGTGGTCACAGTGAAACAAAGCAAGCACATTCAAGACTGTCAATCGGTGTCTTTTCTCATTTACTATATTAAATATTCTGCAGCCCCCTCTGCAAATCTCACAGCCGTGATTCACAGAGCCACCCGCAAGGAAGGCTTTATGGCGTTACGTTGTGTGTCTGTGATGCCTTTTTGTGCTAGAGCATCATGGTGCCATGTTTTGAGAAGGCCACTAGCAGAAAAACTACTTACATACAAGCAACTGCATGCCAGCGTTCTCAGCTTTAATAGTTTACATCTGGTCTATTTTAATTCATCCCTGCCTGCAGGTAGCAAGGGAATGCCAGGTGTTCCCGGAAAGACAGGAACTCCAGGGTCTCCTGGGCATCCCAGCTACGTGGCCGGTGCAAAAGGGGACATTGGTGCAAAAGGGCTGAAAGGTCTGGAAGGGTATCCTGGTCCAGCCGGCTCTCCTGGCATCATAGGCTTCCCTGGCAGCACGGGAGAGAGGGTGAGTTCACGCTGGTGCGGGAATAAGGGTGTCCTTGTGCTGGCAGTCAGCTTCTCTAGGGAGTAGCATTCACCCCTTGAAATTGTGCTGAACAGCTACAGTGCAAAGATGAAAATGCAATAAAAAATTAATAAATAGATCTTTTTTTTTTTTTTTTACTTGATCCCTCCAATGTTCATTAAGCAGGGTCCTTTCTGAGAAAGATTTCATGCACCCGTTTTTTGCCAATGAGGACCCCGACAGTTCTTTCTAGGTCCTTGGTCCTGTTGCTGTAAGTGTTGGTAAATATTATTCTTAATGCTGAGCTTACTCTTCCCTTTCTCCCAGAACTGAAAGTACTCACTGCCAAAAGTTACTCACTGTCACTCATCTAACAGTAAAAGAGTCTAAGAATCTCAGCTCCTAGATGGTAATTCACCATGGTTCACTTTGACTGCAAACTAAGTTACATTGGAAGAAATAAACTCGCAAAAGGCCTGACGGGAGATTCACAAATTTATTTAAGAGAATCATAGCTGAAAGTTATGTTTCTTTCTCAAGTAGCTTTGTCCTCAGATTTCAGTAGGACTTGTTCGTAACCAAGTACTGCTGTACTGTTGAACCCCAGTGGTGGAACCCCAGCCAGCAATTAAGAACCACACAGGAGCTCACTCACTCCACCCCGCCTCCAGCAGGATGAGAGAAAGGGAATTGGAAGGGTAAAAGTGAGAAAACTCATAGGTTGAGATAAGAACAGTTTAAAAATAAAAAAAATAATAATAGCAATAATTATTATTAATAATAATAAATTGTAATGAAAGGGAAAATAACAAAGAGAGATAAATTAAAGCCAAGAAAAACAAGTGATGAAAATGAAAACAATTGCTCACCACCAACTGACCAGTGCCCAGCCAGGCCCTGAGCAGTAGCCCAACCCCCCCCACGATTTCACCCTAGTTTGTTGCTGAGCATAACGTCATATGGTATGGAACGTCCCTTTGGTCAGCTGGGGTCAGCTGTCCCAGCTGTGTCCCCTCCCAGCTCCTTGTGTACCCCCAGCCTGCTCACTGGTGGGGTGGGGTGAGGAACAGAAAAGGCCTTGATGCTGTGCAAGCACTGCTCAGCGACAGCTAAAACATCCCTGTGTTATCAACACTGTTTCCAGCACAAATCCAAAACATAGCCCTATAGCAGATACTATGAAGAAAATTAACTCTACCTCAAGCAAAACCAGCACAAGGACTCAGTGCCATGTATGTGTAATGTTCACAATTTCAAACTTAAGTCTTTCCAAGCAAAAATCATCCCTTGGTTTGCGCTGTTTTGGTTTAACTCATTTTAGCCAAATGGCTCTACAAACTCTAAAGTACTACAGAAACTCAAAAATGGTAAATTTAATAGCCTTTTTTCAATATTTCCAAACTGTGCTGCTTGGAAGGTTGAATAAATCCTCATCCTCATTAACTGGTACCTGTTTCCAATTATATGACAGGGAGAAAAGGGTGCTCCAGGAATTTCAGGCCATTTTGGTACTCCTGGCTCACATGGTGAAATAGGTGAGTTTGTTCTCTTATCTGAGCGTTCTCTGTACTCATTACCCATCAAATGCTCTACATTAAGTTCCAAAGAGTCTTGGGAGGGTCTTCAGTCTTAAGAGTCTTCCTACAGTCTTACAGAATGATATTGTATATGTGGGAGGCTTGTCCTCCGTGGCAAGGAGGGTGGGTGTTCTGGAGACTTTATATTATTCTTTCTTTAACTTATTCCTCTTTTATTCTAGAAGGATAATACTGACTGAATTTTGCCTCGGAAAGTTGCAATACCTCTGAAACAACAGGAAATACTGTTAAATTAAAGCTTTACCACTCATGGGTTCATTTTTGCTTGAAATAGGTGAGCGGGGAGATACTATAAACTTACCAGGAATGCCAGGCCTTAAAGGAGAAATTGGTGTGCCAGGCTTAACAGGTATTAATTTCACAGTTGCTCTGGATGTATTACTTTTGACATACTAAAGTCCACAGAGGAAGGGAGAGGGATCCTTCTATGGGCTTTTGATGGCTGTTAAACCTGTGCTCTCATGACAGCTCCTGAAGAGCTCCATCTTTTCTTTATTGAAATGAGTATATGCTATGTTTACCTCTTCAACTGAAAGTACAGTTATAGCAGTAAATATCAATCACATGCAACATTTCTATATAGTTGGGTTTTTTTGCTATTGATGACAAGAGGAGCAATATCAGGCCATGATTATGGAAGATGGGGTTGCAGAGTGAGGTAAATTTTGGATTGGGTTGGTTAGGTGATGTATTAAAATTTCTCTGCATATACAGCACATTTGATCATCAGTGTCATATCCCACGTAATTTAGGGAGTACTTTTCAAAGCAAATTTAATGATGGTTTGGCCAGCATGCTGTAGATGAATATTCATTATCCTAGATTATGCAAGCACTCGGACTAGAAGAATGTCTTTATTGGCAAGACCAGGACCCAGTCAGTAGCCAACTTCACATTATGCTTGTTAGCTTGAGTCATGTAGAGATTATTGAAGGAATATACTGGTTTTGTGGTTTTCCAGGCACAAGAGGAGGTACAGGACAAAAAGGTGAAGGAGGTGATCCTGGTTTCCCTGGCATTGAAGGCCTCAAGGGCACCCAGGGTGTCCCTGGCTCTGTGGGACAGACAGGTAAAATATTCTTTTTAATGCCTCAAGGAATGAAACTGTTCATGAGGAGAAAGAAGAAAAATCCCTTTTCCCTGGAAAGAAAGTCATTAAATGTTTTTTTTTTTAAGCTGTTAATCATTCTGTAAGTTGGTAAAGAGCAGTGAAAAGGATATGGAATCACAGAATTATAGAATCATGGAATTGTAGAATCAGAATCATAGAATGTTGGGGGTTGGAAGGGACCTCTAGAGATCATCTAGTCCAACCTCCCTGCCAAAGCAGGATCACCTAGAGCAAGCCACATAGGAATAGATGGGTTTTGAAGGCCTCCATCCCTTCCCCTCATGAGCAGCCACTTGTTTGGTGTATGCTCTGTGCCCTGGCATGGCAGAAGGGCTTTACTAAGAGGAAATTTCAAAAGCCTAACTCTGTTTACTATTTTTGGAGCGATCATGTGTCCAGTCAAAGTGTTGCATTGCTAGCATACCGAGGTATGCTAATGCTGTCTCAATACTACAAGGAAGTGGACTTTCCAATGCTATTTTCTGCCATAAATGAAATCAATATCCAGCAGGACCCAGTTACACAGGAGTTTTGAGCCAGACTTGTTGGCCAACTGTACACAAGTACTGGGGAACCAAAGTCAGGTTTGGCTCTCACTGGATCATAAACTCAGGGCTTAAGAGCGTATCTTATTGCAGGAGGATCATGAAAATGCTGTTTCAGAACAGTTCCACATTTCTCATATAATTACAGGGCCTAGTAACTCCAGCCAAGACTGAAGCAGTTTTGGTTAGGTACCTTGCTGGAAAACAATCCTTGTTTGATGAGCTTTCCAGTCAGAAAGGCAAAGCAGATGCAGCAGAAGGGGAAACTAAAGTGTACATTTAAAAAAATAAATACTTCTTGTACCTGGCAACAGAAGCAAAATTACCATTTTTATAGGAGGAGCCACTGTATTTCTGAGGTTGCCAGAAACCAGTTTGTAATGAATTGTTCTGTTATACCTTGCCTCTCCTACCTTCACTCTCTACAGTTTTCTTCCACCTGGATGAGCAGTGCAGTGTTGTACAATGGCATTAGGAGGGAAAAGCCTTCTTTTTTCTCCCTGAGAGAGTGAAGGTAGCACACGTCTATGTTTTGGGCTATTGGTTTTAATAAAGACAGTCATGAGCAATGATTCATTGTTGTCGCACAGGTTTGCCAGGACTGGTCGGTGCCCCCGGGCAGCAAGGAAGCCCCGGGACGCCTGGGTTTCAAGGTGAAAAGGGAACTCCCGGCTGGCCTGGCTTACCAGGACAAGCAGGTATTCATACAGCATCAGCTATTCAGTCACTTCAGTGTGAGCACTTGCTGTTGTTCCTTTGTGGTGAAAAAGAAGGCGGCTTTCTGCAGTTCAGAGTGGCAGAGTTCCCTCCGGTTGATACTTGTTCCTTGTATTCCTCATAAAGTCCTGATGCATTAACGAAGACCCACAGGGTTGCTTTCTGATTTATGGCTTCTGAAGGACTGCCATTGACTGAGCTCACCTGAACTTGCTAATGACCTCCCTCAACCAGGAAAGCAGTTTTCAGGAAGCATTTTCATTTTTCATGACGGCTAGGAAGAAAAAATAAATATTTCAAATACAGCAAGAGTAGTGATACACAGTATTAGAATATTGTATTGCGGCATTAGATAGCAAAACCCTACATCATCATCAACGACCCAGAACTGATCCAGTGTCTGGTTCTAAGGATGAATTACTTATGGCTCAGACAGAATTCTACTAGCAAGATACAAGTGATAGTTTAATTACGATGTTTGTATCATGGGATACGGAATCTCATTGGTTGCCACCTGATTCCTGAATTTATTAAGTAAGGAGATTTTTTTCTACACTACAGTCACAAATTGCTCTGTTTTTACTAAGATTCCTCTATCTGAATCTGCCATCAAATCTAAGCTAATATGGTTATGAAATCTGCTTTTATAGAAAGTGAAGAGACAGACACTTATTTTTGAAAAGGTTGAATTGTCCTCCAGAGCTCTAGCCATTGGTTAGAGATCCCTGTCCAGCTTTAACATCACACTTAACACTTTGACAGGTACAAACAGATGGGATTTTACCTGTAACAGCAGCAGCAGCTATTAGACATTTTGTTAGGGTTTTGTTGTGGTTTTTTTTTAAATGACACAGAGTGAATTTCTCCTGAAGAGAGCTTCATTATAATCACATTTAGAGCCTACAATTATGCCATAATTGTCTTGGTTTGAGGATTTTGGAGAACTAAATGGTTATTAACAAAATTGTGGCAACAAGACTGGAACTAATGGCATGCTACCAGACAGACCAGAGATATTTAAAAAAAAAAAACACCTCGCAGGAAGTTTATTGGATAATAACAAAATTTGCCAATCACAAAGCCGTGGTGTGGTGTTATTGTAGTGAATTAATTTGCATATAATACACAAGATTTTAACAGAGAATAGTATTTATTCAAGCATTTGAGGTTTTTTGACTGGGATAAATACAGACTCATAGAAACTGTTATGATAATCATAAATTTAATTTTAAAACAGGCTTGCCTGGCTTAAGAGGAGTTAGTGGACTGCATGGTTTACCAGGCACCAAGGGCTCACCAGGTTCACCAGGTAAGTGAGACTTTTAATTCTGCCTGCTCATAGGCACCACATTGTGTTGGCTACAAGTTTGGTCAGTGAGATCTTTGCAATGTCACTTTCTTAATTGTGTCATCCGAAGCCCAATGTGGAACTTGCTTCGTTATCATGGGCTCTGGCACACGGATGGATTAGAACACGACTTCAAATCGTAATTTCTTTCCTTTTATAAAGTTAAAGCCTCCAGCCTTTGTTTCCCATTATGAGCCATTTTGTCAACGAGCCATTACAGACTGATTTAGTAAATCCACGTGCTCTATGCGTGCTGATACACTGCATGCAGATACATGCTGATACACTGTTACATGCAGAACCATTTCAGCTTTCTTCTTAATTCTGCACAACTCCACGACAGGTCCGGATGGCTACGGCACTGCAGGCTTCCCGGGTGCAGTGGGTGACAAAGGGGAAGCAGGAGAGCCGAGCAGAGTGGAAGGCGGCCGAGGACCTCCGGGTCAGAAGGGAGACAGAGGTGTTCCAGGTTCGTGTGCCAGCGAATGAGATCTACTGACTATTTGTTTCAGCTGTTCAGGGCGTTACAGATGTCACAAAATGCAGTCAAGTGTAGATGGTTGTGTAGAACTCCTGGTTTGGGGAAGGTCTGTTGGGAGTTAGTGCTGCAGCTTAGCTAGCCCTTGCTCAAAACCAGCGATGTGTGTTGCCCAATGCTGGACAAGCCAGCCCCTCCGGGACAGCCTGGGTCCTTCTCCATGGTTGCAGCATCTTGTAGCACCCACTGAGCTCAACAAATGCCAGAGGCTACTCTCAGCCGTCAGCTCCCAAAATATTTTTCATGAGGCTCCAGTTAGACAAATGCTACAGCTTTCCTTTCTTTCTTTTTCATAGAATCATTTCAACAGAACGTTGCAAATCCATTAGTGTTTACCTTTCTTCTGAAAAACTCACTGTCCATCAGTGTGTGACTGTCCCACTGATCCCTCCTGGGCTTTATCCCCACACACAGTGCTTTACCCACACCACCGCCCCTCCGGCAGTGTAAGTGTGTTACAGCTTTTCGGCTCAAACCCACCTTATGGTGGTGGGCTGCTCTTACCTCCAGATGGTTCTTCAATCAGAGAGCCACCAGATTGATGTTACAGATGAATCAGCTAATTACGGAGGGTTTATTTAAAGTTTTCCAACATTTTGGCTCTGAAAGGATTAAGATATAAAACCCTACTGCCTTTGCCTACTTGGTTCAATGGCTTATTCCTATTCTTTTGTGTTACACTTTTTTGTTACTAACATGCTGTACCATCTCAAACACCACTCAGAGATTTGTTGTCAAGCCATGGAAGAAACAGCTATTTCACTTATTCAAGTTTGTTTGTTGTATTTTTTTTAATGAATAAACAAAAGGAGGTTTGTGGCTTCCTGACAATTTGAATCTATTTAAAAGAATAATCTGTCATCGGCGGGCCGGATTTTTGGCCATTTAACACTCTTCATCTACAGAGCACTTCTTGCATTCAAACTTTTGGTTTTAGCTGACCCCAAAATACCTTAAATTTCTGCTACACCTGACTCCACAGGACACAGAAAACAAAGCTACTTTCTCATCTGCTTCAATATACCTAGGATATTTTGAGTACTTCTTATCTTGAAATAATGTTTTACCTGGCAGGCACAAGTTTATTAGCATTCCACACAGTGAGATATAATTAGCTATCCAGAGAGATCTGCCACAGAACTGGTATATCATCTGAAAAAAAAAAGGAAACAAAAATTAGTGGGAACTGCAGGTGTTTTCCATTTTGAAAATCCCATTCTTTATACTTAGTTTAAGGTGAGTCCTTATAATTGCAGTTGCTCGTTTTCCTTGCAGTACTGATTATTTCTTCTCTTCCTTTCAGGAATCCCAGGATCCTTTGGCATTCCTGGGCAGCAAGGATTTCCAGGGCCTCCTGGGATTTCAAATATATCAGGATATCCTGGTGATAAAGGCTCCCCAGGTCTAGATGGTGTACCAGGTAATCCACACCTTGTTCCCCTCAGACAACAGTAAAAGTTTAAGGTTGTGCCCTCAGACAACAATAGGAGATGATGTACTGGGTTAGCAACAGCAGTTACTGTTATTTCTGTCTTGGTTCAGTAAAATATCCCTATTAAACACAACACTAAAGCATAAGAATTATTGTTGGACAGAAATAATGGTAATAGGAACAGACATCTTGAAAGCAAAAGATAGTTCCTCCAGGTTGTCCTGATGGAAAGGTTTGATTTTCGTGCAAATAACAGATTTCATCATCCAGAATTCTCTTAACAACTTTCAGAACAGCAGGTTAACTTGCTAGTTTAAAATCTGAGGTCTGTGGTGGACTTGCAAGTCTATGGAATATTTTCTTAATCATTTACAAAATATTCCTATGTGAAATTACCATGCAAACTGGTTGTAGAGGGGCAGGGGTTGGTCTTTTCTCCCTAGTTGAGAGTGATAGGACGAGGGGAAATGGATTTAAATTGCACTAAGGGAAGGTCAGGTTAGACATTAGGAAGAATTTCTATACTGAAAGTGTTGTCAGCCATTGGAACAGGCTGCCCAGGGAGGTGGTTGAGTCACCGTCCCTGGAGGTGTTTAAGGGACAGGTGGATGTTGTGCTGGGGGGAATCGTTTAGTAGGTTGATAGGGCTGGGACAAAGGCTGGACTCAATCATCTTCAAGGTCTCTTCCAGCTGAAACTATTCTACGATTCTATGATTCTATGAAATTAAATTACATTGGGAAGCATGAGCTCTTCTCTTTAGAAGTCCATGCTATGAGCCTGCCTGTTTCACACATGTGAAAGAGCCACTCTGTCTCTCTGTATTTAGAGGCTGATATACCTGTTGCTTATTGGACTGTGCAGTCATTTCAAACTGTAGTGTCACTGTGAAGAGCTTGGAGTGAAAGTTGCAGGTGCCCCACTATCATCTTTGTGGAAATTTTTATGCAAACTCTGCAAAACTTACAGCAGGCAAACCAGCTAAAAAAACTTAACAAAATATCTAGGTTTCCAAATGGAAAGAGAATGTTGGTTGGCCTAATTCTGCATACTAGTTCTCACTCCCCAGACAGTCATTGGATTAAAAAATAAAAAGAGAAGCAGCCAAAATGGTGAGACAGGCATTTGCCACATGCATCTTGCATTTGTATCCACACATGCTCCAACTTCAACAGGCAGCAGGAGAGATGCCCCACTCAATACGTAGTTAGTAAGTCCCTCTCCCCCGAGAAACCACGTCCAAATGTCGTCTTAGGCAGCAGAGATAACTGAAAGGAAACCTGCCAGGTTTAGCTTCAAGCAATACATAATTCTGGAAAAAGAAGCCGTTCCCATCATTCCCAAGACAGCATGAAGTAGTTACTTTTATCCAGATGTTCAGCTGAGGCACTAAGATACACAAAACAGTAGGTCCTTGGCTTATTTGCCACCTGGCACAGAGTCAGGTACTCGCTGCTCTCTGATGTCTCTCTAGTTACTTGAAGAATTTAGGATGAAGCAGGGAGACACTTAGCGAAGTGTGGAATTTGCTGAGGAAGGAGCAGCTCACAGAAGGCTGTGTTCCAGCAGGCACCTCGCTTCTGCCAAAATCTTGCTTGAGATGACACTGTCCTTTGTCAGAGCTTCTGCTGCCACACCGCAGCAGCCATTCCCAGAGCAGGAGTGCTGAACGAGGCTACTGGGGAGCTAATCATTAGCTCCTCTCTTGAATTAAGGAAATAAAACCTGATAGGGTACAATTAGATGGTAACGTTATTTTCCCCTGTGCTCAGATCTCAAGTATAACCAGATTACGGCCTCTATGTGCTCTAAACAGGCTACCCAGGACCACAGGGGCAGCCTGGAATACCGGCTCCACCAGGAAGCAAAGGAGAAAGTGGGCTAACAGGTGTTAGTGGAGAAATTGGTCCAAAAGGAAGTAGAGGTGATCCTGGATTAGCAGGGAGACCTGGTGTTCCCGGCATCCCTGGACCAAAAGGTAAGGATGGGAAACGCTGATCTTGGCTGGGGGCAGGGTAACCTCCTGTGCTACAGCAGCTTGAATAATGTGACTTTTGCACTCACTTGATCTGTGTTGCAATGGAGTAATGCCACCTGTCATTTTGCATTAAAGGTCGTAAGGGTGAACAAGGTGTCATCGGCTTTATGGGCCCAGTAGGATTTCCTGGTGATTTGGGACCTATCGGACCCAAGGGGGATAGAGGAGTAACTGGTGAGTAAGTGCAGTAAGATGTGTGACTCCTAAACTGTTCATTTTGCAGCTCCATAGAGCTGATCTAACTGGCCCTGCTTTGAGCAGGAGGTTGGGCTAGGTAACCTCCAGAGTCCTCTCCAACCTGCATGTCTCTGTGTGACCCTGGTAAATTCCAGTGCCTGAATTTAACGTGGGTGGTCAACTTTTTAGCTTTATGAATATATTTTGTATGAGGTGCGAGCTCCAAAATCAGAGCCACTTGTGGGGTTAAAAAAAGAATTCCTGACTTAAACTAATCCCCCAGAGTAGACACACTGAATATTTAGAAGTATCTTTGATATCCTTACTCCATCTCTACCATCACATATCTGTGTCTCCCGAAGCCCACCAAAAGATGGTGCTGCACCTCTGAGGGGAATGTCCCAGCTTTCTGTGTCAAAAATGAGGGAGCAGTAGCATCGTTAATCTCCTTCTGCTTATCTGTGTGCTGTCCAAGAGAGCACACGTTCCCCCAATGTAAAAAATATATCTGCTGTACCCAAGGGGATGAATTGCAGACCACAGTCCCTTTCTCACATATGCCACCAAGTAACAGCATGAAAGCACATTAGGGAAAATACAGATGCACATTAAGGAAAATATAGTGGGGTTTTTTAATCAAACTATCTCATCTTGCTTCTAATCACAGGCTTTCAGGGCCCTCCTGGCTCTCCTGGGCTGCCCGCTCTTCCTCCAAGGCTGGTTGCTGAGCAAGGTTCACCAGGTCCCCGTGGAAATATAGGACCTCCAGGAAGCCCGGGAGATATGGGACCTCAGGGTCCACCAGGCGATCCAGGTAGGAATAGCACACTCAGAGTGAAAGCTCAGCTCCCCTTAGCAAAGTGAGGCCACCAGAGCACTGCTTTGGCTTTCTTCTACTTTAAATTCTATAAGTCAGAGTCAAGTTTTGGTCTTTCAAAGCCAGGGTTTGGCTTTCCTCCTCCTCCTAGTGTCTAGAACATAAGCAAAACAGAAGAAAACTGTGACAACACTGACAGCCCCAAAGCAACATGAGATACAGATCTCAAATCAGGACTGAACATCTGTGGTGGAAATGTGCACATCCTTGTGGGCCTGCTATCAGCCCAGGGAATGTAACGTCAGTGGTGCGTGGACTCAGTGCAGTCAACTCTTGCTGCTGGCCTCATCAGTGGTGCATGGTGGTAGCAAGAGGGAAAGACTGGGGTTCTGGGCCTCATGTAGCCTTGATCCCGGCAACCTTTTCCAATGAAGTCAATGCTCGCTGCCTGAGCAAGACCCATAGGATCTTTCCTTAGCATAAATTGGTAAACCTGGCAGATAGGACCAAACCTGTGCAAGTAGAGCACATGGTAACGAGGTGGGTAGCATATTGATATCTCTGCAGTCACTGTGCTTATAACCTTTGTTGGTGCAAGGTTTCAGAGGCTCACCTGGAGAGCCAGGACTCCAGGGCAGAGGTGGCATTCCAGCTCCTCCCGGCTCCAGAGGTGAACAAGGAGGAACAGGGTTTCAGGGTCCGGTGGGATTTGAAGGTAAGAGTTGTTGCACAGTACTTCTTCCCTCTTTCATGTTTCACTGCCATAAATTTTTCTGTAGTTACTACATCACTGGATGAGGAGGAGAAGAGAGAAGGTTTCTGTCTCCACAGCTTCTTCACGAGGGACAACTAATTAACTTTTAACATAGTTATCATAGAATCATAGAATGGCTCAGGTTGGAAGGGACCTTAGAGATCATCTAATCCAACCCCACTGCCGTGGGCAGGGACGCCTCTCTACTAGATCAGGCTACTCAAGGCTCTGTCCAGCTTCAAGGCAGGGGACATCCACAACTTCTCTGGGCAATTTATTCCAGAGTCTTGCCACCCTCGTACTGAAGAATTTTTCTTCAGATCCAATCTAAATCTGTTTTCCTTTAAATTAAATCCATTTCCCCTTGTCCTATCGGTAGATGCTTTTGTAAAAAGTCCCTCCCCAGCCTTCCTGTAGGATCCCTTCAGGTATTGGAAGGCAGCTATTAGGTCCCCCTGAAGTCTTCTCTTTTCAAGACTGAACAATCCCAGTTCCCACAGCCTGTCCTCATAGCAGAGCTGCTCCAGCTCTTGGATCTTCTTTGTGTCACTATTTTTGGAATAAATTTTGATAGATGTAGATGTCAGTCCACTCGTGAGTGTATTTTTATATTGGTTGTCTCTGACGTGTTTCTGCCTAGTGTTTTTACTAAGTTATGTTCATGGAAATGGATGGTTGGGTAGGTGATATTTGGACGGATGGATGGATGGACGGATGGGCGGATGTTTAAGGGAATGCATTTGTTCCAGTCAAAGAGCAGAAAGATTACTATCTTAATTAGCTAAGTACACAGACAAGAATGTATTTGCAGAACAGTTTTAACTGTATAAAGCAAATGCGACCAGTTAAAAAAATACTGGTTAATTTTGGACTAAGAAAACACCTTAAAGGAGAAATGTACTCATCTGTATTGTACAAAGTATGCTGAAATTCGACGGGACTTTCTATATGATTTTCCCTGGCTCTGATAGTGAAATACATCATCTTAGAAACCAGGGAGCTTGATCCAGCACCAGTCTACTTCAAAAGCAACTGCTATAATCCCAGAACTACAATAACTTACCATATGAAGAGGCGTCATTCAATTAAGCTTGCTTTGTCAGCAGCTTAGCTGGAATGTCAGCTAGCATTAGCGCATTTGTGGCAGCAAAAATTAAGTTATATCATTTTTTTTTTTCCCTTTCTTCTAAGGTGAGCCAGGCCGCCCTGGTAGCCCCGGGCTGCCAGGCATGCCGGGTCGCAGCGTCAGCATGGGCTACCTACTGGTGAAGCACAGCCAGTCCGATCAAGAGCCAATGTGCCCAGTTGGCATGAACAAACTCTGGAGTGGATACAGCCTGCTGTACTTTGAAGGACAAGAGAAAGCACACAACCAGGATCTAGGTATGTGCAGATGTCATTGGCAGCAGCCTCAATTCCATCTCTGTGGCTCAAAAGAACAACAAAAAATAAGTTAATAACTAGAACTTAGAGAAAGCGGGGATTTGAGCAGACGGGCTTAGGAAACAGAAAAAATGAGAAGATAAAAATGATACGTTTGCAGAGTATCCCTGAGAGAGCTCCTGCATGTCATTAGTGTTGTTCAAGGGGACCTGTAAAGCCACTGAAACATCCTGGGCCACAGGGTTTTACGTGCTTGCAAAGGAGCAGGGAATTGAAAATGTACACTGTCCTCTGTGAGAATGATTGCCATCATTTCTTCTTGTTTTCCAACAGGGCTGGCTGGCTCATGTTTGGCTCGTTTTAGTACAATGCCATTCCTCTACTGTAACCCTGGGGATATTTGTTATTATGCAAGTCGAAATGATAAATCCTACTGGCTCTCAACTACAGCACCTCTTCCAATGATGCCCGTGGCAGAAGATGACATTAAGCCGTATATCAGTCGCTGCTCGGTTTGTGAGGCCCCAGCTGTGGCAATTGCTGTTCATAGCCAAGAAGCTTCTATTCCTCACTGCCCTGAAGGCTGGCGCAGTTTGTGGATTGGATATTCCTTCCTTATGGTATTTGTTCTCCAGTGTGATATATTGTGTGCTGCTGGGTTTTACATTTAAGCCTTAGATACTGGAAGGCTGCTCTGTTTCAGAGCCAGCAATACCAAAACCATGCATCAAACTGGGGAACCAGGGAACTACAAAACTGGTTTCTAGGAAGCAAAAGAGGAGAAACAAAATTTCTGTGAATTGCAGAGAAAATTGCCACTTGTCAGAGTCCATACTTCATATACAAAAGAGTGCTTTGCAGCAGAACCCAGGGACAGCTGTGGATTAACAAATAAAATTGCACTGAGGTCCAACAGTAGCCTGCAAAGCACTGTCACAGCTAAAGATTGAAAGTAACTTATCTGCGTCACTATTAGGAACCTGGAGGGGGAAAAAAAAGCAAAAGAAACCAGAAAATCTTTTCTTTTGGAAACTTGAAATCATTGATGTTTGGTTCAAGACTTAGAAGCCAAAGTCTTTCACCTAGTCTGGAAAGAAGGAGAGCCTTGTTTGTAAAATTAAACTTCAGTGTTTTATCTCTAATGGCAACAAGGGCTGAGCTCTATATCCCACAGCTTGTAGGATCTCTTAGATCTTGTGATCTTATAGTTAGGAAATGGGATGTTACAGAAAAGGTTAGTGTTAAGCGGGCAGTGGAAGACCTATGGAAGGGCCTGACCTGCTTTTCTTGTAAGACTGTACAGAAGGATTATGTAAGCACTGGAGGGCTTAACGTGGTAAAGAACAGATAGAATGTGTTAGTGAATGATCTGACAGATGCTCATTTTTCTGACTTGCTTGATGTAGGCAAGACAATACCTGCAACAGTATGCCCATGTTGTTAACCTACTGAAGACTGTACTGAATGCTGAAGTAAACATGGTTAGGAAGGAAAAAAAAAAAGATTTCTCTGGCAGAAAATGTCATAAAAGACCAATAGACAATCTTACCTGCAAAATGTCTGTCTGTCAAAAGCCAAAATCTTACTTTTTCCAGAAAGTAAGGTAAAGAAAAATCTGATATTTTTCATTTAGTTACAGAAAAAAAACAACAAAAAAACCAAAAACATGTTTTGAGAGGGCAGGTCAAATTTTTGTCCAGCCCTATGTTTGACCTTTCTTTTGCTTCTATGAAAAGCACTGATACCAATCTCATAGTTACTTCACAGGAATACCAAGGATTAATTAAATGTTTGCAAAGCCCTGTGTAAACACTGAGCATTGTTAAGAGCAAAGTTGTCACCTTGGCAAGAACCTTTTTCCAGGACAAAATCTGCAAGCACCAAGGAACACACAGCAAGAAGAGTTCACATTTTTCCAGCCAGTGTTTGGAGCAAACGAAGTGTTTGGTGTGCGCATTTTTGCTTCTCAGGCAACTACGGAAGAAGTAGAGCACGCTCGTGGTTATCTCCGAGTACATATTGTTTTACTTCCCTGGCTTAAATTTGTCACCTCCTTCCCCTGAGTAGGGTACAGTCATGAAGGGAGTCATCGTGGACTCCTGCCCAAACAGCCACCGAAGGCAGTAAGATTTCATGTAGCAAGGGCACTCCACTGTCATTCATCCTACAAAGGTAGAGTGCTAGGAAGTGATAGGAGTGATGCAGAAGCATAAAAGGCTGTGGCCAGTACAAGAAGAGATATTAGAGGCATAGAGTTGGAACTTGTACACCAAGCGTAGGAATGCCAGTGCATGTCCTGAGGTTGTCAAGTGGGTCTGCTCCCAAACCAAGGCTCAGGCAGCACGTGCAGTTTTTTTACTAACTGCTTTCCACCTCCAACTGCAAAGGCCTCAAAGCGTTCTTACCACCTTTGTTCTTGTAGAGGAATGCTAGAATGGTTTTGCTCCTCAACTTCATGGCTTGATGGATCTTGCAAATTGTAAGAGAGCTGGTGGGTTGCAGCTCTGGGGTTTGGGCTGGGTCTCCTGGGAGGACAGAGTTGTTGTTTTATTGTTCTGTTTTGGTTAGTTTTAAAAAAGCTGTCTAAACCTCAGCAATGTGTATTACCAGCCAGAGATCAGAGTGCTTTACTCTCTTAAAAGGTGGCCACTTCTGTTACTCATTTGTGCAAACACAGTGGGCTTCTCGCAGCATAAACCCAGCCAGTTACAGCTTCCACATTTTATAGTGTGCTGTTTATTAAAACATAGGCAGGCAAACATACTGGATATGCCCAGATTTCTCTCTACATTCACAAAACTATTTAGCAACTTTATTTTCCATCTGCTTGCTTTTATATTGCAAATTCCTTCAGTTCTTAACAGAAAATTAAACAACTTAACTTAACTTAAAATTGCAGCTCAAGTATAGATGGATGCTTTAGCTGACAATGTATTTTCACCTCGTTTTGAACCCTCTGTACCATTCCAACTTTGTGCATGGCTTTTTTATCGATCATTTATATCATTATAAAGCTCAAGTATAGATGGATGCTTTAGCTGACAATGTATTTTCACCTCGTTTTGAACCCTCTGTACCATTCCAACTTTGTGCATGGCTTTTTTATCGATCATTTTGATAGCCACTTCCAGGCCGGTTTTCAGGGATACTGCTCTGTAGACCCCGGCGAAGGAGCCCTTCCCCAGGAGGTTCCCCACCTTGAAATCCTCTATTTTCTCGCCGATACAACTCTTTAAAGGGGCAGAGGAAACACCTGCTTTGTTAGCCATGTCTTTGACAGAAGAAAAGTAATATTCAGCTCCTTGCCACAGCATGTGTCGAAGGCAACAGTTGAGTGGTGTAAAGATGTATAGTTTTGGTGTCATTTGCTGCCACACAATATGCCATAGAGGGAACTAGTTATTTGTATAGAAGGTACTTTTGTTTCCCCAGCATGCCTCATGTGCAAGGCAAAACAAGACAGACTTCATAATTAGGGAAATTCCAGCTGAGACATAAGGTGGAAAGTTCTTCTCAGTGAGGGTAATCAAACAGAGGAACAGGTTGCCCGGAGAGGTTGTGGAAGCTCCATCCTTGGAGATGTTAACAACTCGACAGTGCCCTGGTCCAACTGGGGGCAACTTTGGAGTCAGCGCTGCTTTGAGCGGGGGACTGGCTGAAGTGACCTCCAGTGGGCCCTCTGCACCTAAATGATTCTCCAATTCTGAGCCTTCCAGCAGTGAAAACCTGAACTACAGAAAAGGTGGTTGCTGGAAGATTTTGAAGTGGCATCAACACCTGAGCTGGCTTCTTTGTATAGCTAAGGCATAGACAAACACTTAAGCCTGATATAGCTGCAGGATTAGCTGACTCTGCTCTGGAGATAAGGATTAGGAGCAATTCTAGTGTTTTGTCTCTTTTCCTACATGTATATTTTGACAGCATTGCCTGAGGTTGTTCTCTGAATGCTGCCCTCCTTGTCTCCTTTAGCACACGGCTGCTGGTGATGAAGGTGGAGGACAGTCGCTGGTTTCTCCTGGGAGCTGCTTGGAAGATTTCAGAGCGACTCCTTTCATCGAATGCAATGGTGCGCGTGGAACCTGTCACTACTTTGCAAATAAATACAGCTTCTGGCTCACTACAGTCGACCAGCCCTTCCAAAGCAAGCCCTCGGCAGATACACTCAAGGCAGGACTCATCCGAAGCCATATCAGCAGATGTCAAGTCTGTATGAAAAATTTATAGAAGTCTTTCACAGTATAAGGAACTTGCTATTCACGCAATTCTTAATACGGTGAAACCTTCCATGATGGTTAGACATTTGAATAAATCATGTTGGTGCTTTTTTAACTTATTACCTCAAAAGCTGAATGAAAAATTAATTTTTAAAAGTGTCTGTAAAAGCAAATTAAGTGTAACACAAGTCTAACACACAGATCTAGTGCTGTGTTCTCCTGCTATACAGTATATATATACTTTTTGCTAGTCTAACATGTCATTTGCCAAATGATACAAATACTCGCAGCTTTGAAACACCAAAGAAACTTCAATAATAAATGGCTATGTTGGTCAGATACCCACTACATTTACTTTAAGAGAATATATGTATCTTTTCTATTTACTGTATTTGTCACAACAGTAAACACTAACAGCTGCAGTTTCATAAATTAACACAGGGTTATCAACCCTTGCAAAATACTGAAAATACACTCTGGAAAGTGCATATGTCCAGCATTGAAACTTAACTTTGATTTCAGTATTTTATGCTTGGGCATTTCAGACACACCCAGAACAATCACCTTTCTGTTGTATTTGGGTTTTTTTCAAGCCTCACCATGCTTTAGCACTTAACCACTGGCAATAGCAGAGAAGCCCACAGGCCTCCCAAAAATAGTGATCACAAAATGCAACTCCTCCTATTTTGATTAGGAGCCTCTGTGATGGAGATCAGCATATTATTTTACAAGCCTGATGATTTTTTCTAGGCATAGTCCAGGCCAAAAGATCATTACAAAGATCTTTTGCTCCGCTGTGTTGTGGACATTCATCTATGTCACACTGCCCACCACACAGGGGCGGCACCGAGTGGTTTTTGTATTTCAGCTTTTCCCCTTCTGAAACCAAGCCACTCGCCACAAACAGATTTTAATCATGTACCCTTGGAGCACCTATTGCACAGAGGGCAGGTTTTGCAGGGATTGCTTGGTGCCGCATGACCTTCAAATGCAGAACTTCCAGACCTGCCAGTTGTCTGTCTGAAGGCATGGTGTCACAGAGTCCCAGAATCATCGGAGTTGGAAGGGATCTCCAGAGATCATCTAGTCCAACTCCCCTGCTAAAGCAGGATTGCCTAGAGCACATCACACAGGAACACATCCAGGCGGGTTTTGAAAGTCTTCAAAGACGGAGTCTCCATAACCTCCCTGGGCAGCCTGTTCCAGTGCTCCGTCATCCTCACATTAAAGAAGTTCTTCCTGTTCAGATGAAACTGTGTTCCAGCTTGTGCCCCTTGCCTCTTGTCCTGTCAGCTGGGGACATGTGGCAACAGAATGACCATCATCCCAACTTGCACACAGCCCTCCTTGCAAAAGCAAAGGGGAGGAAGGTGAGGCATTTATTTGGTATCATCTTTTCCCATAGAGAAAGAGGTTATTGCATGCCAGGTTTGATAGATTGCCAGAATGGCTGGCTCTTCCCTTCTACAGAAAAAAGCAATTTAGCCCAGAGTTGTCTCTCATCACTGCAAGAGACAGGGTAGGAAAGGATCCGCTGCAAATTTCGTATTTGCGTAGTCTGATTATATACCTGAACGCTTAAAGCTGAAATCAAAGAGATTTTGTATAGCAATGACAGTTCATCTTTTAACAGTTCACCTCACTCCTGCTTCAGGTGCTTCTTGGCTTTTGTAATTACATTCCATCCTCACTGTATCGTAAATAAAACCTGGTTTTTTTCTATACCTCTATTTTGTTATTATTTCCATTTTGTAAATGGTGCTTTTTATACAATGTGCATGGACTGCGCTCTTGAATTACTTGGTACCTAAAGATTAGAAAAGCACTACCAGAAATCTTCCACTGAAATCCAAACTCTTCAAGCAGGAATACACTTGTTTATTTCATGGCACTTAAAAAGATCCAATAGGGAAGCTCTGTTTCTAAAATTGCTTGTTTAAGCTGAATATTGAAATAGTATTTCATCTGTTGTTAGGAAGAACCATATAAGCCAGTAAATTGCAATGCTGAAGATTAAAGCAATGTATATTCATGCTCTACAATGTTCAGGAAACCACCATTCCAAAACTTGACAAGTGTTACCTCTGCAAAAAATGTGAAGTATAAATTAAGTTCTTAGGTGGCAATTAGATATATCCATAGACAGAGAAATTACCTGAGCTTAAAATGAGCTTTCTGGCCACATTGTCACTCTGAAAGGCAGCCCTTGAACAAACTAATCACACTAGTATTTGTTTCAGGTAAATAAAATATTTAGAATTGAAAACACTGCAGTCAACATGAGGCAAATCTATTCTGCATTGCCAGTTCTTTTAAATTACACATGGCAATACAAGCACCCAAGAATCGGCAATTTACCTCTTCCAGGTGTTCGTAGGCATCAGTGGTCGTGGGATAATCACAGAGTTACCATTTGTGATATTTTTTACACCATGCAGCTCTGGCAGCACAGCACGTTCAGTGTTTTAAGAGAATTCAAGCGAGGGTTACACAAATCTGTAAAACCTATTATGTCAACAACAGCAATCTATTTGGATTTTTCTGGCTAAGACATTGCCTAACCTTCCCCTGCAGCTTTTTTTTTTTTTTTTTTTTTGCACATAGAACTTTAACATAGGTCTTCCTCTGAGGTTATTTTGCCTCTTGATTTTCTCCAAGTTTGTTCAGCGCGTGGTATCGGCACAGCATCGAGCTGAATGCATGGGCATGGTGCAGGAAAACACAAACCAACCACAGAACTCCACAGAGGTGCCAAGGAGATTTGAACTTCTGTACTTTGTTTGCGTACGTCATGTGCTTCAGGTCTGTGTACTCATGCCCGTGTTTCTGTTTCTCCCAAGCCTGCTTAATCACTGTTTGAGAAGGAGAGGGAGCTTGCACATGCAAACACACGAAATATCTGCACCAGCCAAAGGATTTCACCCAGTGAGCTAACGCGGAGCACAGCACAGAGAGGAACTGACTTACTCAAACCACCTCATAGCAGCAAGTTTATCTCCTCTCTTATGAGAATGGGCTGAGAGAGTTGGGCTTGGAGAAGGCTCCTGGAAGACTTTATAGCAGCCTTCCATTACCTGAAGGGGGCCTACCAGGAAGAGGGGGAGGGACTGTTTCTCAGGGAGTGTAGTGATAGGACAGGGGACAAGGGTTTCAAACTGAAAGAGGGTGGATTTAGATTAGGTAGAAATTCTTTGCTTTGAGGGTGGTGAGGCACTGAAACAGGTTGCCCAGAGAGGTTGTGAATGCCCCATCCTTGGAATTGCAGTGGTACAGCTCCCCACCTCCCTCTTTTCTTTCAAGATACTCAGTACAGGGTGTAATTGCTTCGGAATGGAGGGCAAATCGACCTGGGAGAAATGTGGATTGCAGTTGTGAAAGATAGAGGCCTCTAGAGTATAAAGGCACCCCTTTGATGTGACTGGCTCCTGCCTTCCCTATTGTCTAGGAATAGCAAGAATAGGCCATCAGCTCATGACAGCCTGAAAACCCCTGTACCTTGTAGCAGAGCTGTAGCTCAAAGAACATCTTCTGGCACAACCAGAGGGAGCTGATACGGAAAAGGACCTAACACAAGTCAATTATCTTGGGCTCTTTAAATGGCAATTCTAGTGGAGACCTTTTGAGATCTCCTGGATAGCTGTGGGCTATGACCAGAAACTCTCCTGAGTTGGGATGCCTTTCATGTACCAGAGGCCATCTCCTGATGGGGGATGAATCACCATGAGTCTTAACTATCATCCATTGAAGAATGTGTTGTGAATATCTAAACTTGAGAAGAGGGAAATTTTCCTATTGGTTAACCTTTACATCCACCTCCTTATTCATGTGTTTAAATGCATAGTTGCTTTCACAACTTTGGATCTCTGTAGTGTGAATTTAATTGTTTAGACATACCTAGTTTTTAGAAGTGCACATGCTCTATCATCCTCGTAGCTCTCTGTTGGACTCTCTCCACTAGGTCCCGGTCTCTCTTGAATTGGGGAGCCCAAAACTGGACACAGGATTCCAGGTGTGGTCTCAGCAGGGCAGAGTAAAGGGGGAGGAGAACCTCCCTAGACCTGCTGCACACACTTTTCTTAATGCACCCCAGGATCCCATTGGCCCTCTTGGCCACAAGGGCACATTACTGTCCCATGGACAACTCACTGCCCACTAGGACTCCAAGGTCTTTCTCCATGGGGCTGCTTTCCAGCAGGACGTCCCCTAATCTGTACTGGTGCCTGGTGCTATTCCTCCTCAGATGCAGGACTCTACACTTACTGAACTTCATGAGGTTTCCCTTCACCCAGCTTTCTAGCCTGTCCTGTAAAGGAGATTATATTCCCCTTCTGTAGATAACAAAGCATCAGTATATCAGCAGAGATATAGCGAAGTCAGCATAACAACATCAGTTGACACCAGTTATTTCCTCAGAGTGTATCGACCAGATCGGCTGAGTTAATTCCCACCCTACACGCCTGGCCTTGTCCACAGCTGCCAGAAATAGAAAATTAGCAAATAGCAAGCAGTAAACATGATCCCACAACAGAAGGTATCAGAGTGCTGCCAGAGGAGAGGCTGGAGGGGTCACTGCTGATGTGCTGATGGCACTCCAGAGCTGTCAGCAGCAGCCCCTGTGATGGCACAGGGATGGGCACCCACACCCACTGAGGGTGGGCCCAGCCCAACAGCCCTTAGAGATTAGGCAGGACATACTGGATGAAAGGAACAAGTACTGTCACTGTGCCCTGTGACCGGCAAGGAGAGAAGTGACAACAGGCATGTAATCCTAGAATCGTTATGATTGGAAAAGACCTCCAAGATCAAGTGATGCTTCTCAACACGACACAGGCAAGCGCCTAACTAAGCCGAAGCAGGTGGCTCAGCAGTTGTGCCTGCCCCATGGCTGTACGGGACAGGCTGGGGTTCCTTTCACAGTCCTCACAAGCCTGAAGCCGTGCTGGGGGTGTCAGGGGCCAATAGCAGCTGCAGTTTTGTACCATCAGCACCTGTGAGGGGCAGGAAACAGGATGGGGCCTTCACAAGCAGCCCAGCACAGATTTTCACTCGCTCACCCTGCCAGCCCTCCATCCTTTCCTTCCCCTCAGGTCACAGACTGGCCCGGCCATCACCTCAGGGACAGGCAGGCCACCTTCAAGCAATGTGCCCAAAACCCAATATCTCTTTTATTTTAGTGTTCAAATCCAGACAAAGGGGAAGGGGGAGGAATAAATACTTGGTAAAATGAGGTTTCCCTCCTGGGCAGGGCAGGCAGAGCACCTGGGTCCTCACTTTTCCCCACCACCTCTAGTCCTGGCAAGGAGGGGTCCCACCTGGCTCCAGCAGGTGGGTTATTTATAGGAAAAGCAACCCCATGGAGAGTGAGAAAAACACTTGCTGCAGCCGGTGGGAAGAGCCGGTATCAAACAGGTGCGTGGCACAGCCGCTGTTAATGTGGGTCCTAGCGCTGGCCCAGCTGGACTAGTGGCCCAGCCTTCAGGTGCCATGCTAAAGGTGCTTTGGCCAGGGTGTGAGGCTATTAAGAGACAAAGAGTTAGAACAAGTGCGCATCAGCGCAGGTCCTGTGCTGCCAGTCCGTGTCCTGCAGCTTTGCTGCTCCTTTCCATCAATAAGCCAAACTGAATTGTTCCAGTAAAATTGCGTAGCATAGGTTGGGTAAAAAAAAAAAAGTGCCTTCAGCAGTGCTGCAATATAAGGAAACAACAGGAAGATTAGTGAACTCATATTAGGACACTTAATATTGCATTGCTCCTCCACGCTGTTAAAAAAAATAAATAAAAAATCCACCACTACTAAGAGTAAAATTAAAACCTGTGCAATGTCAGTGTTGAGGGTTGAGCTGTGCTCTCTGATAATGCTTGCAGACATGCACAGGCACCACTGCAGCAGACAGAGCATTAACACTGCGCTGTAAAAATGGAGCTTGGCCGCAGCAAAGTATAAAATACAACAAAATCCTACACCAAAACTCCCAAAAGCTTCAAGTGTGCTTGAAGGGACAATCTGACTTTAGGAAGTAGTAAAGAAATGGGGCTAGCATGCACATTAAGCAATGCAAATGTCATCCTGACCTCTTATCAATAGCTCCCATGTATTACACAGCCTCCAAGCTTCTGCTGTGCAGTCCCACCACCTCTCACAGGCCAGCAGAGTTACAAGCTACCCTAACCCAGACATTTCTTAAGGAACAATAGCCAGAGACACTAAAAAGCCACAAACATCATGCCAGACAAGTGTAGCCCTGAGGGCAAAAGTACAGCAAAGCAAGACCAGTTCCTGTGTCATCTCTTTCAGTGAAAACACCCGAGTTGGAGCTTTTGGAAAGACTGCAGGAATTCCTTAAGATCTCATATGAACAAAACACTGGTGCAACAGAATTGCAAATATTTATACCTTAAGAAGTGTTAGATGTTAAATTTACAAATGTTTTTCCTGTTCTGTACCTTCTAGGTGTACACCTCCCAAAAGCCTGACCTTATAACCAACGCATGCTGCAGGTTCAGTGGCCAACGGATGCAGCCGAGCCAGCGGTGGACCTCTCACAGATGTGTTGTCAGATCTCTTTAGTCACAAACAAGACTGAGGTTGTAGCCTGTTTGTCTCTTCTAAATCCTGAGGAACACAATCCTTAGCAGGGCCTGCAGTGATAGGATGAGGGTAATGGTTTTAAACTTAAAGAGGGTAGATTTAGACTAGATATAAGGAAGAAAATTTTTACGAGGGTGGTGAAACGCTGGCACACACTGGAGGTCCCATCCCTGGAGACATTCAGGGTCAGGCTTGATGAAGCTTTGAGCAGCCTGATCTAATTGAAGATGTCCCTGCTCACTGCAGGGGGACTGGAATAGATGACTTAAAGATCCCTTCCAATCCAACGTATTCTATGATTAAATGTACAGAAGTTTTTTCTCTTGAGTCATTATTCTTAACTGTGTGTCCAGTGCATAAACTTGAAAGCAGAAAATAAACTACTGCTCTTCAGCGCGTTGCTCAGCAGGACACACTTTTGACAACAAACAATAAAAAAGTTTTAAATGTACTTAGCAATAATTTAATTCATTGCTCATTTAGGAATTGCCTCCCAATGTACTAAACAACTGTGATTCCAGTAGGACAGAGAAAGCCAACAACAACACATAAGAATAACCAACCATTTATTTTTAGAAAATTATGCCTGAAACATACATAGAAAGTTAAAGGAGTCCTCACACAATAGCTTGCAGAACTTGAAACATGTGAGCTGCATCTTTCAGGGGAGTTGTTTGGGGTTTTTTGGCTTTGACAGATATGCAGTTTGGGGGGGGAGGGGATGTTTTGGTTGTTTGGTTTTGGCTTTTTTTTTTAACTATCAGTTCTTCACTCTGGTTACAGTGTCTCAGTGTGAGCTCCTGGGTGACTTCATGTGTTCTTTATAGCTGCCAGAGTTGAGAAACCCTAGGAGTAGTATTGACTATTGGCCCCTCCTTTTTCCTGCAGTCAGGAGAGAAACCTCGTACCTCATTAGTGCTCCTTCGTGTGCCTTTCTACTCCACAAAAGGCAATTTTCTCTTCCCTTCCTCCTGCGTTAGGCAGTTTCACATCAGAAAATGCCAGTCCTCGCTTCCCTCCAGGCAGATGGTAATGTCATGCATAGCTGCTAAAAATCAAAGCTGCAGCTTTGCCAGGGCACAACTAAGGAACAGTTGGAAGGGAGACAGAACACAGGTATTCAACACCAGGGTGTCCTACAGGCACCATAATGAGGTCTCTACAAAATGCAGACAAAACAGAAGACCGCTTCCTTTCTCCCCTCCAAAAAAAAAAAAAAGTATAAGAGAAAAATGAAAGAAAAACCTCCTCCTGAAATTTGCAATTAGAGCAGCAAGAGCTGTGATGTTGCCTGTTAATATATGAAAGCCCACTACAGAAAATTCACGTTAATGAAGTCTCAAAATGAGTAGTATGTATCCACAGTGATTTTAATAGTTCAGCTTCTGAATCTTACACCGTCATATCTGACATAAAAAATGTAATTGATTTATTAGCTACAAATATAAATTATACCTGGATTTTCTTTTTTTTTTTTTAAGAATAAAAAAGTACCGTGTGTTCAATTTTCCAGAGTTAGAATCTCAAGGGTAAAGATGATGATCATGTGAAAGCTGTTGAGAATACACAAACAGATCACGAAACATGACATGGCGAGTCATTAAAAATCAGACTCCGTCAGAATAATTCAAATGATTGTCGCAACCAATTGTACTAATGCACTATTTGTCTTCAGAGCCCATAGCAAAAGGCAAGTCTTCCTCCACGATTTTACTCATATTCCCATTTTCACACACAGAGCTTCCCAGAAACCTTTAATGGTCAGTAGATTTGTTTTTTGTTGTTCTGTTTGGGTTTTTTTTCCACATACACCATTTTAGTCTATTTATTCTTTAACTTCTCCTTTCTGGTGAACTGCAAGCATTTGTTAGTCCTCAGTTTGCTGGAGCGAACAATCCCCCCCCCCTCCCCCTTTTCTTATGTCATGTTAATGGTTCAGGCACAACAACCAGATTTTGTCCTTTTTGCTGGCTTGTAGTCTGTAATGTCCACAGTTTGCGGTGGCCCCTCAGCTTTCTGCCGCACAATAATCGGGACTACCATGTCAAACACAGTTTCAAAGAGGTAGTCCACCTTGTATCCCGTTTTTGCACTGGTCTCGAAGCACATCTTCTCAGCTGCTGGAACATCCTTCTCATCTAGCATTTTGTATTTCAGTATCTTTTTATAGAGCGCGATTGCATCCTCTGCACGGACTTGTTTTCGCACCTTCGAGCTGCAGCTGGCACCAGACTTCTCAGGTCTATTTTCATCCGGTGGGAAAGCACAGTCATCGGTGAGGTCAACTTTATTTCCAACAATCGCAAAAATGCAGTCAGCGCTCGCGCTGTCCGTCAGTGCCAAGAATCTTTCTTCCAGCTCCGCCAGGCTTTGGAGGCTGTTTACATCGTACGTGAGGATCACAGCAGCTGCTCCTCTGCAGTACATGGACCCGAGGCCGTGAAACTGCTCCCGTCCTGGCAAAGGTTTAAACGCAACACAGTTAGCGCGCTGGAAGCGACATTATTAACTGAGTAAAAGAGCTGAAGGAATTTTAAGCCAATTTCTCAAGTTTGGGTGGAGTGGCAAAGGTAAAAATGGGTTAGTTATAACATTTTAACTTTTCTCCATCTGCTTCCTCTTAAGAGTGCAACAGTGCCACTGAACAGCTCAGCTCACCACCTGCTCAATTTCAGAACATAGAATCATAAAGGTTGGAAAGGACCTTAAGATCATCAAGTCCAACCTACAGCCCTACACCACCCTAACACTAAACCATCTCCTGAAGAGCCACATCCAGCCGTTTCTTAAACACGTCCAGGGATGGTGACTTCATCATCTCCCTCGGCAACCCATTCAGTGGGTTCACCACTCTTTCAGTGAAGAAGTTTTTCCTAATATCCAATCTAAACTTCCCCTGGTGCAACTTGAACCCATTTGTTCCTGTCCTGTCTCTATTCACTAGGGAGAAGAGGCCAACACCCGTCTCACTACAGCTGCCTTTCAGGGAGTTGTAGAGAGCGATAAGGTCTCCCCTCAGCCTCCTCTTCTCCAGGCTGAACAGCCCCAGCTCCCTAAGCCTCTCTTCATAAGACTTACCCTCTAGTCCCCTAATCCTTCTGGCTGCCCTTCTCTGTACCTTCTCCAGCACCTCGATGCCCTTCCTGTACTGTGGAGCCCAAAACTGCACACAGCACTCCAGATGCAGCCTCACCAGTGCCCAGTACAGGGGCACAATCACTTCCCTGGTCCTACTGGCCACACTGTTCTTGATACAGGCCAGGATGCCATTGGCCTTCTTGGCCACCCGGGCACGCTGCTGGCTCATGTTCAGCCAGCTGCCCATCAACACCCCCAGGCCTCTCTCTGCCTGGCAGCTCTCCAGCCACTCCTCCCCAAGCCTGTAGTTCTGCCAGAGCTTGTGGTGGTTAAGGTGCAGGACCCGGCATTTGGCCTTAGACATAGTCATACTATTGACCTTGGCTCAGCGATCCAGCCTGTCCAAATCTCTCTGAAGAGCCTCTCTACTTTCCAGCAGATCGATATTTCTTCCCAGTTTTGTGTTATCTGCAACTTATTAAGGGTGCACTCCATCCCCTCATCCAGGTCATTGATAAAGATGTTAAACAGGAGTGGTACCAGCACTGAGCCCTGGGGGACACGACTCGTGACCAACCGCCAGCTGGATTTAACTCCATTAACCACAACTCTCTGGATCCGGCCATCCAACCAGTTCCTAATCCAGGCAAGAGTATGTCCATCCAGGCCATGGGCAGCCAGCTTTTCTAGGAGAATGCTGTGGGCAACTGTGTCAAATGCTTTGCTAAAGTCAAGGTAGACAACATCCACAGCCTCTCCCTCATCCAGTAAGCAGGTCACCCAGTGACAGAAGGAGATCAGATAAGTCAAACATGCCCTTCATGAACCCACGCTGACTGGGCCTGATCAACCTGGTTGTCTTGCATGTGTCTCATAACACAGCTCAGGATGACCTGCTCCATCAGCTTTCCCGGGACCAAAGTTAAACTGACAGGCCTGCAATTCCCTGGATCGTTCTTCCATCCCTTCTTATATATGGGGGTAACATCAGCTGACTTCCAATCTGATGGGACTTCTCCAGTCAGCCAGGACTGCTGATAAATGATGGAGCGTGGCTTGGTGATCACTGCTGCCAGCTCCTTCAGCACTCTTGGGTGCCACCCATCTGGCCCCATAGACTTGTGTACATCTAAATGGTGCAGCAGGTCAGGGACCACTTCCTGCTGGATTGGGTGGGGGGTCTTCCTGCTCCCGGTCCCAGTCTCCTAGCTTAGAGAGTTGGATTCCCTCTATATAACTGTCCCTGTTAATAAAGTCTGAGGCAAAGAAGTCATTAAGCACTTCAGCCTTTTCCTCATCTGATGTCAGGGAAATCTGAGAACAGGGAAATCTGTAAAGACCAGTAAGCAATCAAATGTGGCACAGTATTCACAGCTGCAAAAAGCATAAAAAAAAAAAAGGTTTTGTTTTATTAAATTGCACACTAGTTTATTTATGTCACCTTATTACCCTGCTCATATCACGGATGGCCCATTCTACCTACTGAATCAGTTCTAAACAAAAAATAAGTTCTACTTTTCAAATTCTGCTACAACTTCTTACTCCAACAAATTCAGTACACACTTTTAAGTACACCCAGTTCAGAAACCTGGATCAAAGTCAGTAATCCACATCTTCCTAAGTTTCGTAAGCAATTTAGTCCTATGCTCACTGATCTCAGGTACATTGCCTTTACAAGAAAATAATTGTCTTTAATGCTGCTGTATGTAGCCTGTATTCATAGATCCTTTTCACCACAAGTACTCACACTTTTTTTACAGTATAAACCACACACAACAGAGAACCCTAGTTACATTTTAAGAATAACTGATCTTTTAAGTTGTCCTGGCCAGTTGATAACAAAACACTTCCTCCTCCTTACCATTCAGCAAGTATCTACCAGCACTTCCAGCTAAGCCTTGATGATCTTCAAACTACTTTCTCGGAAAACAAAATTGACTCTCAATTCTGTGAAACAAACAACATTCTTCAGTAGTTGGAAAGGGACTAAAGGAAACGAGGCAGAAGACAGATAAACAGCATTTTCCTTTCCTATTGAGAACTGTAACTTTCCCCAGATACGTCACCTGTAGAATTTGCTGTAGCACATGCGCTTTATTTCCCAAAACTCAATCAATAAAAAGATAAAACACACTGGATTTCAGCTAGCCACCAGAGTCAGCCTTAGGTCACTACACAACAGAACTGTGAATGAAGGAGGAGGAAAGAAAAAAATAAATAAATAAAAAGAGCCAACTACATTCTTCTGAACATTTAAGAATCATCACCACTTTTCAACTCTTTTTGTGCATCCTCTTTGTAGAGAGCCTCCATTTATAGAATATCTGGAAGTGATCTGGTTATATTCATTTTCTGCACAAAGCTACTGACCACCACAAGTAACAGCATCACGTAATCCTTGAAAGTGACTGAGGAACAGGAAAGGCAGAAGAAATTTATGCTGAAAAATACAGATCCTTGTATTTTGGGAACACACATCTGCATAAGAGCATGCACACCCTGAAAGTAACTTTAAGCCTATCTCTACTCAGAATTAGAACTTAGAATAGATCTTTGAGTCACTGTAGTTAAGTCCTCTGAGAAACTTCAGGACGCTACTCCACATTGGCAAGAAAAGAGACAAAGTGTTCATCAGTATCGGGAAACAAAACTGGAAAACATCAAGCTAGAACACGAAATCCAAAGCTCACCACACCTTTAACACTGAGTGGAATTCTGGTAACTGCCAAGGAAATAGACTTGTAAAGGTGCAGAGCACACTATACAGAGCGATAAAAGGAAGCTGGTGAGGACGCCCAGAAGTATGCAAAACTTTTCTCAGGATCTCTTAGGCTGGTGAATGATTGGAAAAAAAAAAAAAAAGGAGGGGTATAAACGTATGTCTATACATTCAGGCCTAACGCTGAGAAAGTAACCTATTTAATGTCTCTTGTAACGCAGAAAATGAGGCTTTCACATAAAAATAAAATGCATGCTAGTTTAAATGCTTTCCTGCACAGTGAATAATAATTGGCAATAAATGTTATGTGACATTGCAGAGGTCGAAAGTTCAATGAAAGGAGTTCAGAAAAGCATTAGGCAAAGCTTACGGAGAACTGCTGCTGTGCCATCCTGTATAACCTCTGATTTGTTTTCCCCCAGCAAACGAAATTCTTTAACCAATGATCTGGTAGGTAGGTAAAAAAAGAGGGGGGGAAGAATAGACACGACCTGCTTTAGATACATTGGGCAGGGGCAAGGGAGACTGGGATACAGGGGAGGGAGGAGGTCAGTGCTTTCATACATTGTCCTCCAATTTCACATTCAAAGTTGGGCCTTCAGTTGCAGCCCAGTTGTTAAAAGTCTCCAATTTTTAGGAGAAGTTTGTGCTGTGACCTAGTTTGTTTTCATCTGAACCCTGATTATAGTGTGGTCTGGAAACCACAATGGAACACAGATCCTCCCCCATTCTCCCACTTCAGATGCCTAAACCATAAAATCCAGCCTCCAGAATCATTTGCTACAGCAACCGAGTGCTAGAACAATACTATTACTTGTTTTACAAAATTCTTATGCTAATCTAATCTTGCATAGCATAATATAAACCATGACACTTTTAGTCTCTAACTACAAACTGGCTACTTCTACAACTAATATATTGTTGAAAAGGAGAAAGAAACTGTAAGAAGAATTTACCTTGCATAAGGGATTAATTAGGTCAGAGGAATTATGGATAGTCTGTCTCGCTCACCCACACAGCACAATCTACATGCAGAAAAAAATGCATAATTTATTTTTGCAGCGCTGTTTCCTTGTACAGATCACTTCTGGCATTTAAGGCCTGGAAAAACCCTAGACGTGGAGAAAAAGAAACAAAACCAAAACCAAACCTACATAAAGTATTTAAATTAATAGCTGTCCCCAAGGTGTCGGGCAAAATAGTATCAGGCATTATGATGAAAAACTTACTGCATGAGAACAACCAGATTCTTCTTACAGCCCATTATTTCCGGCTCTGGAGCCATCTGGTCCCACTCCAACCACATACCTTTTTATGCAACTAGCTAAATTAAATGGTAAACCCTGAATTCAAGAATTAAACAATTTCACCCTTTCAAAAACTAAAGGTAACAGGGAAGAGTGCCAGAACTATCAAAGAACTTGCAGTCAAAGGAATTGCAAGAAGAATCAAATCAACTATAAAAGCCCAACAGCGAACACCAAGCAACCAAAACTAATTTCCATTTTTTGTTTAATCTTTTTATTTTGCTTTACTTATGGCAGTCTGACAACCCTACGGGCATATTGCTACCTGCAACACCATTAGATTTTCAGAGGCTCTTCCAGCAAGTATATGAAACTCTCTCAGAGACCCACTCAGGTGACCTCTCAGGAGCAGTGCAACCAACAAGCATTTTCAAAGTCCTGTGGTGGTCGTCACAAGCAAATCTAAGATTTTTGAGACAAATGGACCTCAGTACCATAAACTTCATAAGAAACCCAAAGGATAAAGAAGGGAAGAGTATCCCTTGCGAGGGGCCAGCCTGATAAATAAGCAAGGCTAGATTTAAAGTGTGCTGAGACTTGAACTCGAGGCTCAGGCTTTGGTCTAGCCAGCCTCCTACCACACCCCGATCCCTTGGCTGGAAGGCAGCTGCCCATGTGAACACTTGCCCTGGATGGGACCACAGCCTGACAACTCTCCTGCTCACCGTCCTTGAGAGTGGCATCCAAAGTAGCCTGTGATGATGCCGTCAACGCTTACAAGAGCAAAAGATTTCCTTCAGAGAGATTTGAATGTTCCTTACCTACCATCTCTTCAAAGGCTTTCACCAGAACTTCTTAAGTGGCATTGACTTCCCACACAGACACTCTTTCAAGAAATCCTGTACCGGAAGAACAAGTTTTTAATCTCCGAGTTGAACATGTACAAGAACATGAAATTAAGTCTTGAGGGAATAAAACACCACAAATACTAAAGAGCTAAAAAGGTGTTCCAGAAAGCACTGAAAAACAGTACTGCTGTTACTTCGATATCACAGTCTGCACAGGTTCCTAAATTCTGGGTTCCTAAAGTAAATATGTGGTGTGGAAAAGGACATGAAAGTGAGTGATAGAAGCACCCTAACACTGCATTAAAAAGGAACAAGAATGCAAAACTGTCCAGGAAGTTCACAGCCCATAAAACAGGTATCTTCCAAGAATTTTCACTGTAATTTAAGCAGGATTGTAATCTGAACAGTAGAGAGGAATTAACAGAAACACAAGGTATCAGCTAGGTTTTGCCTTTCAAATTCTCCTTTATAAAAGAGTCTGAACTTGAGTGTACATGAAGAAAGACAGGAACTGTGCCCTAAGGTGACAGCCACAGGGGGAAAAAAAGATAAAGTATGACACAGCAGAGAAATCAGAAAGAAATGAGAGTCTGAGATTCAGCTGCAGTGGATGAAGGTTCAAAGAGTGATGCTGGTGCTCTTGAATTACCTCAGCGACAACATCCGCGTGATCATAAGAGCAGACAAAGAAGCTCCTTTTTAAGGAACAACATTTCCTTCTGTTTGCAGACAAAGCTGTGAAGTTGTGACCCTTTAAAGGACATTACGGGAAACAATTTTGCTAGGAACTGAGATTTCTGTTTGTGCACGTATACTGAGATATATTCCAACTATCAAAGAACAAACAATAAAGGTCCCTGAAGGTTTCAAGGAAAATTCCCCTGCCCACATGTGAGTCAGGCTGTAAACTGATGAAGTCAGAGCTCTTCACTATCTTGGTCAAGATTGATACTTATTCCTTCTAGGTGGCTTTATCACGTTTCTCTTGAAGTCAGGAGCTTTTTTTTGAGAACTGGACTATGCCTGTGGTTACTTGGGGATGAAAATAAAGCTCTCTATCCCAGATGATTAACATAGAGGACATAAGTAGGAATTGGTGGAAACAAATGAATCAGAAAGCACTGCAGAGCTCAATTTTTACATATCCAGGAGCTGTATGAATATCTGATTTCACAATCCATTAGAAAAAATACCAACATTTGGTTTTTCTCCAAGACAAAATTCCCCATAGAATAAGTGTCTCTGGAGGGGAAAAAACATCACAACCAAAACACCACACCACAAAATCCCAAAAAATCCAACACCAATGCAATTAAAACTTGAGCAACTAGAAAACTCATTTAAGCTCCACCTTCACCTACTATTATACATTCACAATACCACATTATACAATATTCTTGTGTATACTGAAGTTTCAGAATGCCTCAGACCTCTAGCTCTACTAAAAATCAAGATGACATTTATTTTGTTTCTACTCATTACTTAGATATGAATCAACATTCAAGGTGTGAACTCTGCCCCATTTCAGGAGTTTGTATTTAAGTTATTAAAACTAGACATGGATGTCTCAGCCAAAGCAGAACGTAAACTAAACATAGGAAAGCACTGATCTTAATACCCAAAGGGCTTCACTTTCAAGGTTTAAAGTAGAAAGAGCTACACTTGGAAGAAGAAAACAACAGCCACATGGGTTAACTGAGCTATGAACAAAGGAAAATTCGTTACTGTAGCTCTCCAAAGAAAAACCATCAAAAGCAGTCAGTCAAGAAAAGGAGCTCAATGTAATATATGATCGGGAACAAGCTTACTCAGTTTCCAAATGCAACTTACTCTCAGCTGCAAACTAAAGCATCTCTACTTTATAATAAAAGAAGATTTTAAATAGCAAAAGAGACCATCTCTTCCCTTAAGTCTGTTTAATTTTGACTTAATGAACAAATACCTTGAGTTCTGAAGGAGCCTGAAATTTCTAAGGCTCTGAAAACGTCCCCACTCCACAAAGATGAATCAACTGGGACTTGCAAAGCTCCTACTACGAAGCTGCAGTTCAGCGCGAGCAAGAAAGTCACATGAACAGGAGCGATCACTCCTCACTTAGCCAAAATAAGAGATCAAACTGAGCCCTGTCCTGCAGTCAGCTTTAATCTTCATACTAGAAATATCACATCCCCACTACCAAATGTTTCACTTGGGCACAAAAATGGATGTCTAAAAAGACTAGAACTTATCCACCACATAATCATTATCCAGTAATTACTTAAATCTTGGATCTGGTCTTAGAAAACTGGTCTTGGAATAAATAGAAGCGAGTAACACAACTTCAGTCAGAGATCACAGTATTTACGTGAAGGCAAGTCCTAAATTCAAAGGAGCCAACAATACATTTCAGCTGTCTGCCACAGACAAGCAAGCCTTACAAACAATAAACAGGGAAGATGCTTCCCAATACATTTAACACCTTGACGTTTGAATAAAGGCAGATCTGAAAAGTTCGGAGCACTGCTATACAGGAGGAATGCAATGCTATTTTCCTGATCTGGAAGTGTCATTACACTATGTCACTATAATCTAGTCCCTGTTGAATCCATATACACAGTTCTTATACAATCTACTAGCAGGTGATAGAATTCTACCAAATACAGACCTACTTTTGTCTGGACAGCCTGATAAGTTACTCAAGAAAATCCAACTAGCTATCTAACTGGAGGCAGAGAAAGGTTTTGATGAGACAGGAAAGGCCTTAATCCCAAATTTATGAGCTATGGTACCACAGTATGGCTTTCATCCTGAGACATTAGGCTGCACCTTTCTCTGTAAATAAAAACATTAAAGAGTTTGGGCTTTTTTTTTTTTTTCTTATAAGTCTACCAAACTACCATCAGTGATCCAGCAGTATCTGGGATAAAACATATCCCAAAATAGATGTAAACTGTGTTATTAGGGAAACTAAATTTTGACAGGAATCAAAAAGTGAAGAAAAATACATAGCGATGATTAACTGAAGGGCCATTTGAAACAACTAATTCCTAAACACGATCTCAAAAAATAGATCATAAATCTTATATCTTATCTTTGGAGGATAACCACTTGTCCCCTGCAAACTTATGCAGGAATATTTCACAGGTATTAATATGCTCTCTGTGGAATAAGAGGAGAAGCTACAATAATATTCAGGAAAAACTTGATGAGATGATTAGCGTTACCAAGCATTAAAGCCTATTACTGAGGATTCTCTCTCCAACCTAACAAGCAAGGCGGGGGTGGGGGGGGAAGTTCAATTTCAAAATTTCAATTCCTCTACGTAACAAAATCAATATCCATTCAGACACCTAAAGCAGCATTTTGCTACGAGAAAACGACCACCCCCTGGAAGGCTTGTCCACACCAGCAACTACCAGTGGGCCTTAAGCGAAGCAACTCACTATTACTTGCCCTGCTTTAGTTAAGGGCAGTAAAAATCACAAAGCACGTATTCCTACCCCTTACTACATTTCACATACACAAAAAATGACAGACATGGAAACAGATATGGAAAGCAGGCCAAAGATGGAAAAAGGTTTTAAAGAGCATAAACACAAACCAGAGAGGAAAAAAAATACAAAAAAAAAACCCCAAACAAAACCCACGACACCGTGTTATCCTGTATGAAGTTTTGCTCTTTTTGCTTGTTCTAATTCAAAGGCAGCATACAATTTTTTTTCTTCCATTTGTAATCACCACCAGTATGTCTGGGAAAGGAATCAATTCAAAATATTTAGAGGCAAAAAGAATCATTAGACAGCATCTGAATTAAAGGGAGGGCATTTACTTCTTGGAAATCTCACTACACTCTATACCTAAAAATAGTAATACATTTAATGACAAATAGCTATATCCAGATGCCTTTTAGCCTACTTCTTCCCCCCCCCCTTAAAATAACTAAACTAAAAATAACTGATAGGCCATATAAGGTTTGCTGGACACGTTTCAGCAGGGATCAGCGAATATGAAGTAGGTAAAAGATTTTGCCCTAAAATTCTAGCCACGTCACTTACTTTCTGGAAGATGAGTCTTTCCTTAAAACAATTAATAGCTTTGGTAATACCAATGCTCTCTGTATTTCTTTACACATTCAAGCTCGTTGCTAGTTTACAGCCTTTTTAAAAGGAAAGTCACCTTCCTTACAGCGAGCTAAAATAAATTACAGCATCAACTATTATTAATTTGCTTCTCCTTTTATGTTTGTCATCAGTACAAAGTGCTCATCATTCTATTTTGGCTGTGTTTCCTTCTTTTCTCTTTTTGCTATCCACAGCCAGAGTGATTATAGCACAACTTATTCAAGACAGTCCCCATGACTGACCAGGAGAACAACCCCCTTCATGCCCCCACCCTTTCCAAGAACAGCTTTCCCACATCAAACGTGGACTATACCAATAGGTCAAGCAGTTTCAGTCGACTCTTTAATCGCTATTAAAACACCGATTCAATTAACATTCCACAAGTGATACTTTGGCACAATTCACACAAAACAATTCTTCCAAAGAAGTTCACTTAAATGGGCCTTTTCTTGTTAGGACAAACAGCACACTGAGAAGTTATGCAAGCGTAATGTCAGCGTGGGGTTCTGCGCATCACATGCCAAGCTCCACGAGACGTGGTTAATGATCTACAGGATCATCTGAACTTTATCTGAAGAAGATGGCTTGCTACGATAAGTTTTTCTTCAGCAGAAGGGCACACACAAAAACCTGTTCACTAAACAGAAGATACTGGGAATTTTAGCTATACCGCTAGTTTTACTTCATATCCTTCCACACGGTTATTGTTCTAGGCGTGGGCTGGTAAAAGCTCCAAAACAAACATCTACTCACAACAGTTCTCTGATGTGCTGAAGAAATAACTCAAGAGATATATAGCCTTAACTCGCAGCTCACCTTCAAAGAACCCACAACTGAAACACGGGTAAAAAACTTGCTGTGGTTTTCTGACAGTTAACAGCGTGATATCTTATGGAGAAATGTGCTTTTAAGTAAAAGCTTCACTTTCTAAAGGCAGCTAAACTAAAAGCAGATGCCTACCAGTTTAGGCTGGTGCTGATTAATCCGTTGTTACAACCTGCAGAGCACGATGAGCCACAGGGGTATCCAAAAAAGCTGATTACCACAGGTGAAACTCACCCACATCTCAACTATAATAAACATCCCTCAGTCGCCTTATAAAAATCCAGTATTATTCGGTCATGAACTAGTTTAAATACTCCCAGAAACTTTTCTAATCCAGCCCTTAAGAGCAGTTTGTCAACTTTCATTCCATAACTGTCCGCAAAGGCTTCCATTACTGCTTCCCAAAAGCAGACCTGCCTGACACACTTGGGGGAAGGAGATCAAGTTAACATGGGAGAGAAGAGAAAAAAACAAAAGAAAAAAAAATTCAGAGCAAGGCCAGAGATTAAGTGTAATCCTTATTTGAGTTTGATCTCCTGCGTAATAAAGATGATAGAATTTCACTCAGCCCTGGTCTTGTGACTGCGGAGTAATTTCTGTTATATAAAGCAGTCAAAGAAAGAAAAGTTAACAGCCTACAAACTAGCTCGCTGTATTTCAGCTCTCACACTGAATTTTGATAGACTTACACCTTCATGAAATATCCTCTTGCAAAAACAAAAGAACTGCACCAAACCCAAAACTAAAAAACACTACATTCCCAAATCCCCAGAAATACTCCACACTCCTCCCTAAAAGGTATTCCTGTACAACTTAACCTTCTTGTTAGGCCACAGAAATCAACACTTTTCAATATACGGGCTCCTTGCCTCTGGCAGATTCCTCCAAACCATTAACCATACCTGTAGCTTAGCTCTTCTCTCCAATTTTCCATATTATTCTATAAACAGGACTACAGAAGCCTTACCAAATCTATGAGGTTACTTAAATTATTCACTACTTTCATCCCTCCCTACACTTTGTGTACTTTTCAGAACAACTCGTAGGCTCTGGGACACCACAAGGTATCAAGAGCTCAGTTTGTCATCTACTGCCAACAAAACAGACCACGCAAAATACATATTGCTGCATGCTTTTGCCAGCAAAAACTTTGGCTAGACCTGGGGGGAAAAAAATTACAACTTTTGTAGCTAAAGACCCCATTGATGCCTCTACAATCCAGAAAAACATTTTCATTTAGCTAGGTAAGACTTACTTCTTATTTTTCAAGCCACCCATTTTATTTAGGTCCATTGATGTACTCTGTTTATTTTTAAGAGAAGGAAATAACCCCAGAAACTTCAAGCAGTTCACACGTTTTCAGCTGTCTGGAAGGGTAGTAGTGAACAGAATTGACCTTAGCCCCGCCAGTCCACCTACCATATCTTGAGTGCATTTGCTACACAAACTGGAAAAAAAAAAATAAATCAGTACTTACCAGTTTCCCTCTGAAACCTCACAGTTTTGTAGGAAGATGTTTTATCTGAACACTGAAGTCTGGGAAAAGAAATAAGGGCATGCCAGATTTACGGGACATTACCATACCAGGAGAATGCTCCACCAGAGCTCCAGCCAAAATCTAGCATCAACACCATCGCTACGGAAAAGAAAATGTGGCAGGAAGCTTGCGAGTTAAACTTGTGGAGCTCCTGTATGCCTGTACTAAAGTGAGAACAGGACTGCAAAGATGAATCTAGAAATTTAAGTCTAAGTAAAATGTAAACATAGATGTAAAATTCTTTTGAAGCTTTGTGTTTAAAAGACAATTTCAAACTGCTGCTTGAAAAGAAATGGTCATTTGGCAGATGACCTTCTCAAGGAAAGGTATGACTGGAAGCAAACCACAAGGGGAAAAACACACACCCCTTCAGATTTATTTTGGAAGAGTTCTGCAGGAGGCAATAGCACCGAGCACTTAACTGCAGCAGCAGAGCTTGACGGTCAAATATTGCTCAACAGTAAGTAACAAAGAGGGCAGTTACAGGACGGGGCTGTAAAACAGCCTCGCCTGCAGGAGACCCTCACTTCTGGGTTGGGCAAGAAGCCTTTCGGTCGCAAGGCCTGCTAGAACGCCAACCCATCACCTCAAAGAAAAGTCCCTCCTACAGAAAAGCAATTTATTTTCCACAGGATGAGTTCTAAAAAGTAGCTGTTTTTCCTTGCCAGTACCTGAAAACTGATACTTTCCCCTTAAATTTACGGTTCCTTTCCACAGGGGAACAGGCGTTGCACACGAGCCCACTTCTGCAGGCAATTGCTAAGTGGAGGCTTTTACCAGGTCCTCATCTTCGGAGTCACTCAGAAAGGAGCTCTTCAAAGCCCACACTCCCTCCCAAAGTCTGCTCTTCTAACCCAGAAGTAGGTCCTTGGCTCAGGCCGGGATGCCTGGCCGGGTGTATCCCAGCACAGTTTGCCGGGCACTGCGGGGCCAGGAGGTCACCCCACACATAGTGGATGTTTTATATTGCTCCATACAGAACTGGCAATGTACTTGGCTTCTGATTCACTCAAGCAAACATTGATTCAGGTGTGTGATTTAAAAAAAAATAAAAAAATAAAAATCTAGAGATGGGCAGGGTTAACTGAGGCTGCCCATCTAAATGGATCTCAGTAAGCAGTGATCAGGCATTCCTGCCAGGTCTCCGCAAAAAGTTATCAAGGCAGTGTCTGCTTGCTCCCTCACAGCCAAGAGGTGCTTCCTGGTTTTCTTTATTTTCATTCCTACTTTAAGTTTACTTAGGTTTTTCAACTTCCTCATTAGATACCTAGCTTTTGCCTTAGATTGCTCTTAACTTTTTTTTTTTAAAAAAAAAAAATCAAAATTCTCCATAGTGTTTTTTGCAGAAGGGCAACTCCATACATACCAAGTCAATCAATACAACGCACCGTACCATTTTTTGAGCGAGGAAATAACATGAACTTAATAAAGACCTTAATTAAGGACAATGACATTTTAGAAAATCAAAGTAGTTCATTGTTACTGACGGGAGATCCTCTTTGGATTAAGTTTTGTATCCAATCATTAATAAGATTAATTGCTCTAATCTTTTAGAAACATTATTCCTTTTCCATACTACCGTTTTAACCTCAAACAGATCATATATATTTCTGCCTCCCGTCAGTCATCAGATCCCTTCATCCAAAGTACAGGAAACCAAACCACCGACGTGCAGCTTTAAACTTTCCTGCGCACACTGTCCTGGGTTTAGCTAAAAACCCAGTCCTGTTTAGTGAATTTTACTTTTCAGTTTAGTCTCTTCTAAAGGGCTGCCCTTTCTGAAGTCAGCAGCATGTTTTTGCAGACAGTGTGTGCTACTGGCAGTGATAACACCTGATGTTTACAGTCACTGCCTGGGACTGGTATGTAGAAAGGCTCTTGCTTATACTTATTCCTATAGTGACCAAGGCCACTGCTGGCTCTTGTGTGCCACGCTGGGGGTGCTGGGTAGTAAGAGGGGGGCACAAGGAAGTAAAAGGTGGCACCTCCGGGGGGTAACAGACAGGACAGGTGACCAACGAGAGTATTCCATCCCATATACGTCATATCTGGTATAAATTGAGTGATCACGAGAGTTTCGTCCCTTTTTCGGCCCTTTTGCCCCTTTTGCCGTTTTTCGGCCTTTTCGCCCTTCCTTTCTGCAATGGCCGGTGTCCAGAGAGGACTCCATCTGACCTCCTGATTTTGATCCGGATCCTGAGTTCCCGAATCCAGCTCCCTGTATCCAGCTCCCGCCGCCGCTGAGCCTGGGGTTTCCCCAGTGCCTCCTGCTCTGCAGCACCAGTGGTGATTGCTATCGGGGGAGGGAGTCGGGTTTGATATCGGGCTACTATCTATAGTTGTATGTAGTTCTTTACTTTTATCTTTTTACCATTATTTCTATTATTTTCATTAAAACTGTTGTAGTTTTTTTCTTCTCTCATCTGTAAGTCTCTCTGCCTCATTCCCTTTTCTCTTCCCGTTTGGGGGGGGGAAGAGGGGGTTAGAGAGCGTCTGTCCGCGTTAGTGGCCGGCCCAGCCCTAACCCACGACAGCACACCCACGCAAGGAGAGGCGTAGGCAAACAGAGTAAATTAGCTTTCTCCTTCACAGCCCCAGAGAAGTGCTTCACTCACAGGACTGTTAGCTACAGCAGTACCTATTTTCCATCGCCCCCACTTCAACGACACTTCTCTCCATCCTGCCACCAATACTTGGGAAGCAGCAGCAGCGCGGGGCTGACCGAGCCCCATGCTGCCCCTCGCATAGTGCTCCATTTCCTGGGGTGCCGGCCAGAGGATTTTAAGACACTGCAGAAAGCTCAGTCTTTACAGATTTTCATGGACCTCCAGGGTACTTCTACCACAGCACCAGGACACCAGAAGCAACGGCTTTTTAGCCTTCAGTAATCACCCTGAAAGACTTAGAGGACAACCCGGTCACATGCCCCTGGGAAGGCACCTTCCCACCCTTGCCCACAGCAGCAGCACAGCTCTGCTCGGTACAGGCGCTGCAGCCCTACAATATAGGGAGAATATTGGCCAGGGTTCCTTTAAGAGCTAAAATTAATTACTAAGTCCATATGTAGACATATCTCAATCACCATTTCCATAAATATTTTATCCTACTAGTACCTTTCTAGACTGATTAGGAGCAGATAACAGGAAGAGGACTTGAAATACTTCCAAATGACCTAGGGTTTACAAATCAGAAGTCAGTGCAGGGCAGCAGCTGAATACTGGTAGCCATCACTGTTCACCACAGGCGGGAAGGCATTTACAGGTCATAACGTTCATAGACCAGGTTTCACGAAAACACATTTGAGAGCTGGCAGGTTGTCTTGTCAGAAGTCACATTTTGTGTCACGTTTCAAACACGAGAAATGACTCTTGCATGCATAATGAATAACACAGAGTTGTCTGAAACATCTTAGGAAGATATGGTTATCAGGTCAATAGCAGGCACCCACAGATGGTCTGCCCCAGAAGATACAGCCTTTTAAGATTAAACTACCTTTTGGTAAAATTGAACTCGGCTGTAGTAGATTACTATATGCCAGTTCTCAATTTGTAACATTAACCTTAAACCATCCTTCAATAGCAATTAGAAAAATACTTAAAAGCAAATGGGTCCAAGTAAAGGCCATGGAACTTGCAAACTGAATGAAAAATCTACTTTAAAAAAAAGGAAACTCGCATTAGACACATGGGACATAAACCTACGTCCACTTAAGACAGATTTTTTTTTTTAATTTGTTTTAATACCAGTTCACTTATAGGCAGGTTCTCAACTAAGACACATGCAATTCATTCATGCATAATTTATCCTCAGGAAAATTACAAGTGCTTCTACTCCTTACCAAGCACAACTAGTTTCTATTCAGCTGAAGTCTTCTTCACTGGGTGGTTCTGGACAGTTGCTGTTTGTCAAAATCAGGAGGAAGTGCTGGTGACCTAGTGGGCTGCCTTCAACAAGTTCCAAAAGTGGGAGACTGTGCCAGATGTATATACAGCCAGTTTTTACTGAACACACTTAAAACTTGTTCACCTCATTCACAGACATTTATCACAGGAAACACGGCTTGTGTTTTCAGAACTTGTGCTGGCTTAGATGAACACGTGATTTTTTACATTTCCAACACTGCTTCTCCCTTTTAATTCCACTTCTGGCTTCTCTGCCTGCACTCTTCAGAGCATATTTTATATTCACCATTTAGAAGCATTAATTTGAGGATTAAAGAAAAGAAACCCACAAAACAGGCATGCTAAAAACTGATCTCGTCTCATTAATGTTCTCCAACCTGGCACAAAGGGCCTACCGCTAAAAACCGTAAGCAACTCAGCTCTGAACGTTCTACACAGAGTAAGCCACTAAGAGCAAGGTTACCACTGCTCAGTGTCTACACATTCAGCCTTCATGCCATGAGGGTAAAGTTGCTTACCAAAAGGGAACTGACTACAGATTTGCTTGTATTACATCCTTTTCTTTCATAATTAAGGTGACAAGGCAGCTCTGACACTCACAAAGAGGACAGACGCCAACTATTCCACTGAGCTTCCAAGGTTGGAAGCAAAAAAAAAAAAAAGAAAAAAGAAAAAAAAAAGCTGAGAAGGACAATGCGGAAAGGGCACCCAATGCTAAAACAGGAAAAGAGATAAGGGAAACAATACCAGTGTGATACATACAGCTATCTGCTGCCGGAGGGAAAGCTCATGTTCTAAAGGCAGTCTGATAGGAGTGTTTGTTCCTCTTCAAAAATAAGAAGTAATCATATCAGCATGGTTTGGAAGAGCCAAGTGGTTTGAGATGCTCAGTTTCACAAAATTAGAGGAGATTTACTTTTTAAATAAGCAACAGCCTGTATCAGGAGAAGAAAAAAAAAGAAATCACTCGTTATACCAGTAGGTTTTTTTGGTTTGTTTTTAAATAGCTAAGTCTCACTTGCAGCAACCCACAAGGTTTGATGATCCTTTTTATGAGGTGACGACTCACCTACATAGGGCTTTTTCTTTCATTCTTTTTTAAACTATAAACAACTACAGATTCTCTTTTGTGAATGAACTAAAATCTTGACTTTTTTTTTTTTAAACAGCAAAAGACAGACAGAGAATGGAAACAAATAAATGACAAACAAAACCTCTCTAAAATACAACCAAGAGAAGCCTCTAACTTGAACAATTAAGAAGAGAGCAACAACAGATTTGCGCGTCCAGATCACAGACCCCACAACAAAGAACAAAAACTGACCTTCTGAGGACTTTCACAACATGAGGCATAAAACCGCACAAAGCTTCCGTGCCATCGCTGAAGTAACCTGCACAACCAGGTTGAAACATTCCAGAACAGGAAGTCGGTCAAACCCCTTGGGGAAAGGGAGGCAGGAGCAGGAACTCAACTGAAGGTCACTGCCACCAGGGCACACCATCACGCACGTACGTTTTCATACTACTGCTGTTGAGTGGATTGGGAACATGAGCTTAAGCAGAAATCAAAGTTGGTTGACTCCGTGGAGATAAATTATTATGCAGCCAATGACCAGCATTTAGACAATTGTTTTAAAGCCTATTTCAATCTACCTAACTTTTGCTTCATATTCTTCATCTTGCCCCCCCACACACTCTGTTTCTCAGGGCTTTCTGGTTAATGTATTCTTACAGGAAGAACATTTTCGTGATGGCCCAACTAAGCCATCCTTCATTTTACAGAAATAATATATTAAAGAGAAAAATAAAAATTCAAGTATTTAAAGATCTATGGTCAAACAGTATATATGACTAAAAATTCCTAAGTAGCCATGACCTGTATAATGTGAAACAAAAACGTCCTGCTGTTTCAGCTGTAATGAAGGCCATTATTTTTAAACTAAGTATACAAAAATTAGTTGGATGGCTGGACATATTTTTCTCTGTATTTTGTAGGAATTTCCTGAAGTACAAAAACAAAAGCAGCATTTGTGCAAGGGCAGAAAAGAAAGAACCTGAAAGCACAGAAGCTTTAACTCTTATTAAGATGTTAGCCTGTTTGAGTACTGAAAGTTTTAAGTCTCTCTCCTGTCATCCTGTACATGAGTTTCTACCATGCTACAAATGAGACTGAAACATATTTTTGCTCCAATGGGATTGGTAAAAAAGCAAAAGCTCAAATAAACATTTTGTTGGTTTTGCTTCATCTATAATACACTTCCACAAATTGCTCCTTGGTGGCCTATGCAAAGCCAACATCAGTTATAATCTGCTTCCTAAGAGACAGAAAGATATGCCAGAAGATTCACAAACACATTTGATGATCTATTTCCCTTCAAAAAATTTAAGAAATTCTCTTCTAGACTTGGTTTTGGGGATTTTGTGGTTTGTTTTTTCTTTTTCCATGCTCTGATAAATTAGTAGGATTAGGAAATCTACTATGCTTATTGAGTTGGCTGTCCTAAAGGATCTTATCTTTGATTTCCTGTGGTGAAGGATGGCAAACTACTTCTGTCAAGAATTCATTCAAATTAAAAGGAAAAAAAAAATTAACTTGTTTCCTTTGACCGCCTCTGCTCTCAGCAGTATCACTTGCATAAGCCAAGCTTAATCACAAAGTTCAAATCTCATTTTCTAGGCATATCTTCAGGTACCGCATATGAAGTTGTAGTTAATAACAGGCACAAGAAAAGGAATTTATCACACGTTTGATGACTTTTGATCAAATCTCAGGATGTTCTACCCAGTGTTCACCTGGAAGAAAGCGAGTCATTCAGATTCAAGAACAAAAACCATTCTTCCCGTTTGCTAATTTTTAATGGCTCCAACTGTATCCACCACAGACTTCGCGTCTTTCCTGATGGAGACCCAAACAAAGGTTACTTGTTCGGCTGTTTTGCAACACTACAATGTGACTCAGACAAGGAATTGTTAAGTGTACCTTCGGTGCAGGCAGTGAAACACTGCCACAAGAAAAATCGCTTGGAAGCTCACATGGCTAGTGGCTTCGACATGAGATAGCAATTGTAATGAAGCAAACAACTCATCTGTGATATAAGAAGTGACTGCAGTGTGAAGATACTTATGAGCCTAAGTATCAGCAGCAGCTTAGCGAAGGCACTGCGAGGCTGGCTGTGGTCTCCCTGGCTTTCACATTTATGCACCATAGTATGTATGTACACGGAGGATGAAACAAGAAAGGTAATTGTAAAACCATAGAGCTAACAGTTAGTTACCTGCCCTCTACATGTATATTAAGCACCCCCTGTCAGCTTTTGTCAGAAGGAAAGAGTAAAAATTCAGTGCACAGTCAATAGAAAAAGACATCCACAACGCAGGCTAAGTTCATGCACCTAAACATACAACGCTCGTTTTAAGTATCTATTTTTCATTACAGAATGTACCCCAGAAAAAAACAGAATTGAGTAAACATGAGTTGCTTTGTACACATTCATCTCTACGTTACAGCTAATGAAGCTTTCTGCTGTTTTGCGCAACACTATTTACTCAGCTAGAGAGAGAACTACTGGGGAAAAAAATACCCCATCCCATCCCCGTGTTTTCCTCCTCGTGGTCAAACTGCTGAAAGAGTGGTCACTTCTTTGACAGCTTGGGTATACATTTCACAAATACTAAAGTCCAACTAAAAAGTGTAACAGGGCAATAATAACCTGCTCTCTTGCACAGAACACTGATTTGTTCATGGCTTTGTACATACCCTACTAGGAGAGCAGTTTAACTTAAGTCAACAATTCAGTTCCCAGACACTCTTCTGAAATTTTCTACAATTTTCCTACCTGCTCTCAATCCACCCAAAAGATAAATTTCCATATGTCTGCAATTCTTGACAGTAGCTTTGCCATTGCATTTACATTGTTTGACTAACCACATCTCTTGTTCCTGCCTCCCTTTCATATATTTTCAGTACTGTCAAAGCAGACAGTCAACACTTAAACTAACCATTCAGCTGTCAAGACAATTTTGACAGAGATATCTAGAAAATACAGCTGTTCCTTCAATAAGCAGAAAAGAAAGGAAGCAATGCCAAAGGCACAAACTCTTCATTATGAAGATTCTTAGCATCGTTCCAACCTAGGATCTGGGGCTTTAAAACATGGGTTTGAGATAGACATATTCAATCAGTTCAAGGACTTGTACAAACTCATTTGTATGAGCCAAAGCCGAGAAGCCAAATTTTCACAGAAAAACAAGAACACAGGTCATGCACCAGAGACTAGAGAAGCACAGATTCTTTTTCTTCCTGCCACTGTCCGCTCAGATGCACTTGAATATATTCACCTCTTGCCCTCCTCTTACAGTATAAATGTAAAACTCTGGCCTGACTCCAGGTTAATATCAGAGAGCAAGGACAATCTCTTTTGTTCTAGAACCTGAGGTACTACTGAGGACTCTGAAGTTGCTGGTGTTGGCCAAGCCACAACGGTGTGGCACGACACTGCGCAACTTTAGCCAGGCACAGACCTCAGGTCACCGATACTGTTCGGAATGAGGCTTGCTGAACCGTCAAGTAGCTTCCCCACTTAGGCTAGAGCAGCGCAATCCTTTGCGCGCTGTTATTAAATACCAGACGCAAAGCAGGGATTTACTATGGGGGCTGGAATACAGAAGCTACCACGGAGGCTGGCATTTCTCTTGGCCTACATCAAGTGCTCATGTCAAAGGGGCCTACCCTCCCCATTAGCTTGCCTTCCCAAGAGTTGGTCCTAAAATTACACATTAGAAACAAAATTCCTCCTTCAATAAAGTTAGCCACAGCTGAAAAAACGAAGTGTGGAACTTTTGTCTCCCTGTTTTTTTTGATGTGCATTTTTCACAATTGTCTTTGACAAGGTATTTTCACATTTTTATTTTATTTGCACGCAGAAGCACCTTCTTTCAGCAGCAGCGAATTTGCTACCTTTGACTTCACCTGTGTATCGCTGTATTTTTAAGTTGTGGGACACAGAAAATGGAAGTTCCTTCAAGGCCTTTCTCCAGATAATTCGTCATTTCTTTGTATTTTTAATGACTTCAAGTTATTCTGCTCCTTTCAGGAAACATTCACCGCAGAAAAAAAAAGTAATCTGATGTACTGTTTCACAACAACAAATCCACGCTTCCAGGGATGTCTAAAGCTAAACCTTTATTCCCACTTCTGAATCTGCTTCAGAGGCTTTAGATACAGAACTTGCTAACAGTGAGCTCTCTTCAGAGGTTTTCCCCACATACACAAAAGATTTTCCTTACCAGCTACCTATACTGTTCCTTTGAACCTCACTCTTACAATTTCCTTTTCAAGATGTGGGAACTATAACTGTACACAGTAATCCCAGGGAAGCCACACTATTTGTGTCTGATGCACTGTCCTCATTCGTCATTGTTTTACATGCAACAAATACAAACAACTAGTATGAAGAGGCCAACATCATATTCTGCAGGATAACTTTTTGAAAGGCAAAAAGCCAAAAATAAAAATAAAGAAAAATAAAAATCAAAGCCTCTTGGTGGCAACTGGCCCCCAAGCCACCAGCAACAAACTTAAGACACTTTATTCTCCATAATTTCCATCTCATATCTTGTTAAGTGCTGATCTGTCCAGCACAGGTGCACACTCATCAGTGCACACTTTTCCTCACTAAATGATTCCTGATACCCAAGACACTTTTTGAGGCGATACCCTCTAAATCCTTCCAAGAGCAACTTCCTCAATTAAAGATACCTCATCACACGTTCAGCAACCCCCAACTCCAACAGCTGCTCTGTCACTATTTCATTGAGTTCAGAAAAGCTTTCCCTCATGCCTCAGAGTCTTCTTGGGCTTTGACTGACCTACCCAACCATCTCAAGGATAGCTTCTTTCCCCCTGTTGTAACTCACCACTTCCAAAAGTCAAAACCAACATAGTATCAAACAGAACAACTGTTATCAGTCTTCATATGTGCAAAAAAATACACCACTTAATACTACTCTTCCATTTATTCTTTTTTGATAAGACAGAAGACTACGCTTCTTCCTTACCCAAAGCCATTTTGTACATTGTTCACCACAAAAGGGAACGGTTGCCCCCAGGGCAGCCAAGAGACCAGCCTTCCTGAGTTGATCCCATACTCCAAGGATGGAGTCACACCCCATCCCAGGTTTCCACCAAGAACTTCACTGAGTCACCTCCTTTCCAGGAGAAAAATAGGTGCAGAAGGAAGCGTACACCAACATATATAAATTTTGAGAAAAAAACAACCCAAACGTCAAAGCCTAACTAAGCGAGGGAGGAACCTAACACTCCTTACCAGCTGAAAACTCACACCTAGTCCGAGAAAGCTCAGCACAGGCAATTGCCTGCACTGCTGCCAATGAAACTGGTGATCAGAGTTTAGAAGCTGTGAGCAATTCAGATGCTCACCAGCACGGATGCATCACCCATCAGCAAACCAGTCACAAGAGATGTAAGCATTCCTCACACAGGTACACTGCACTGACACAAGCCACAGAAGAGCCTTTTCCAGGTTATATTTACCTCCTTTGCCCCTAGTAGCTTCAACAAGTGAGAAATCGCCAGGAATTTAAAAACAGGAAAAAAAAAAAAAAAAAAAAAAGGCAAACCTTCAGGTGAAAAATAAAGCGGTGGAGGTTGTAAAAATATGAACTGATAGCTGAATATTCAGACTAAAATAGTCAAATCAGTTCTTGCACGCAGACAGCTAACTCAAGATGGGAAAAGAAAGTAAATTTGCTTTCCCAGTTAATCTTTATGCTTCCCCACTATGATGCTGCATGACTGTCTGTCAGCAAATTCAAAACTCAGCCTCTTTCTTAAAATACAATTACAGCATCAGGAAGTGAACTTTATGAAATATTTGTCATTAACTTACCAGTTGGCTGCTCCAATACTACACCAGCATCACAGTGGATGTGACCACTAATAATTAAGAAACCTTGCTGCTGGGAGTACCATTTATCTGCCAGGTGAACAAATGTCAACTTAAAGAGACTGAAATCTAATCTAGAAATCAGTTTTTCCTTTTGAAGTATCAAGGCATCAGAAATATGCCTGAACACCGAAAGCACTCCAATAACATTGTTAGTTGCAGCCACCACACGTTAGTATTCCATGTGGAAAGGTGGAGGCAGGATCTCGGAGCTTCAGAATGCATTTGCACTGCCCAAGATAAAAGGCTATGTGCTAGCTCAGAGCTACATGCCATCAACACCCCGCAGGAAGTTTTGGTTTACTTCACACTTGCTGTCAGCACTGCCTAGAAGATACATATAGAGAGAGATATATATATATACACACACACACATATATACACATATATATATAGCACTTTGACATCCTGAGCCTCCAACCTCCAAGACTTTCATGTGAGAAAGCTCTTCTGGCTGATGCTGTTGCTTACCCTCCTTGATCCAGAAAAATACTACTTCAACGTACTACTATGAAGGTCTCAAAGCATACACTCAAACGCTTTAGAGACTAGACCTCTTCTGTCCAGCGGAACAGTCCTTTAAAACATGCTAAGTGTCTACAGTTTCTCTCTTTTTTTTTTTTTTTGTATAGCTTATGCACTTCTTTTTAATTCCTTTGAATTAACAGACCCAAACAGAAAACAAGCAAATATAATTTGCTGTATCAGAATATAAGGGGTAAATAAATAATTCCCTACACCAAGAATACAATAGCAGCCTCCCTGGGTCAGACACAAGACCATCTATCCAAGCCTCTGACAGTGGAGAAAAAGTCAAAAGCAGATGGCTAAGATAAAAAGCGCATAAAAACATGGCAGCATAATACGCTTCTCCCAAGTATTCTTCCATCTGTGGCTTATTTGTTTCCTTGAGTTGAATGCAATTTCCAAATAACTGCTCTCATAATCATCAGATTGGAAAACTGGAAATGTCGAATTACTTGCTGTGAGCATTTACATAAAAAAATAATCAAGTCTGACAACTTTTGCACACCCATTTTATGAGGCTTGCGGATAAGAATATGAAAGATTTGGACTAGACTAAGCAGTTGATTTTTCCAAGATAAGGAGGGTGTGAATGTAAAGCCAAGGGAAGAGTCCTCCCAAAGTAACTGATTTGCATTTCAGACCTAACTTGGTAGAACAAGTCAGATGTGCACTTCTGTTATTTACTGAGTGATAACGACACAAAGATATATTTTAAACACTTTGGCAAGAAAATTTAAATTCTTCCTGGAAAAAACATGACAATAACAGAGTGAGAAGTAATGCAAGATGAGTAAAAATGACACATCTTTTAAACAATTCAGAAGATGGCAGTTAAACTGATATTGCATTAACATCCACGTATAATAACTTTGGATCCATCACCACTACTGCAGATATACTCATCAACAGCTCAAGTCTAATCCTGTAAAAAATAAAACTCTGTGTTACAGAAAGGTATCGAGGTTTACATTGTTACAGCCAACTGCCTAAGGCATACCAGAAAAACAAATAACCATCCAAACTGAACTGAAAGTAAAACATAGGAGATAGCAGTCCCCAAAATAAAGTTGATAAGCAACAACAGAAATAAACATACGTTCACGTACTAAATATAACACAAACTAAAAAAATTAAAAAAGAAGATGCACTCCAGTTAACCTTGTACAATTGTGTATTTTATTGAGGTACTGAACTAGCATAGCAGTTATTACCAAATACCCACTCATTTTCCAGGCCAGATCTTGCACATTTCTACATCCTACATTGTGCAAAATACTGTTGGGGTATTAAGACAGACATCTTGAGTTGGCAGTCAGCATTTAGGTAGATAAGATGGGTACAAACATCAAACCATTCTTTTGTCACGTTGGTGTGCTAAAGAAATTTTAATCTCCTGGATGATCTTTCCTTTCTGGATTCCCCTATATATATACACACACACAAGTAGAGTCAGAAAAAACAGCATATCTGTATTTGAGGGCCCTGTAACTGCTTCACAAGAATTCATTAGTAAACAATGTCAGTTAATAGACAAAGGACCCAAAATTTTAAACTTCTCCTTACTACAAAAATTCCAAGCTTACTTGGTACCCACCTGGTGCCAATAAGACAGTGACACCATAGATAGAAAGAGCCACAGGCTAAGAACTCCAGATACATTGTGGCCAACAAAAGTGTAAAGTCCACGCAAAGTAGAAATACTAAATTAAAAAAAAAGAGTAATGCGGGCTTTTGAATCCTCTTGCCGGTTTAACATCAGAGTTACAGTGCTCACAAGGTCCCTTCCTCCTTCCCCAGGGCAGAAGAAAGCACAACACGTGCCCTGGGAGCTGCTATTTCTTGGAAGATTAATAAGAGCTGTTGATAAACCAGAGCCCACAGGCCCCAACACGGTCTAGCCCAGACTTGGCAGCTTCCATCGCTCTGCAGGAACACAAGCCAACAGGGAGATGGGTGCAAGAGTCCGTACCTGCCTCTGAAATGCAAGAGAGGGAGGGGGCTGCTGGGCTCGACACTAATTCCAACAATGGAGAAGAATGAGGAAGATGTGTTATGCAGCCCTCACCACAATGCAACAACACTTTTCAGCTGTCGCTCTGCCGACAGAGCTTCAGTGATCCCGAAGCAGCAGAAACTTCTACTGTGGTGGTAACGCAGGCAGCAGCGACCCCGCTCCAGGGTGCGGAGAGGACCACAGGCTCCTAGGAAGGCAATGAGCTCTGTGTTGCCCTCAGACAGGTATTGCCTGGGTCCTTCATCTGGCACGTGGAGAACCACCTCTTGAGCTTTCCGGGTCCCACATAGAGCTGGAACCCGAATCCTCAACTAACAGTGAATAAAATACTGCAGTAAGTCGTAAATGAGTGGAAAAAAAAAAGGACTCTAAAACCAGAAGACAAAGCCTGGGAGAGGCTTATTTTATAGTTTACGATTTAAAATCTAAAAAAAAAAAAAACCCAGCAAACTCACAACAGAATGGCATAAGGGAAATTACCAAAGAACAATCTCACCAAGATAATTCTTTTGTTGAAAGAAAGCACACTGCTAATCACCCACATGAGTCTGGCTTACTAGAAACAAGCAGCAATTGCCTACAAGAAAACTACCCCACAGTAAAACATGTCCATTCTAAAACTGAAGCAGAATTTCTTTAAAGATACTACAAAGGGCACAGAAAGCGTATTTAAAACCGAGCTGCTGTTAGCCAGCTTTCATCACAGCAATAGATTAAGAAATGCAAGAACCAAAAGCTCTTAAACATCCCCCCTCACCTCCCCCTCCAAAAAGTGTTTCTGCTTCATTTTTTGGCAGTTTCACTCCCTTCTTCCTCCTTTTCAACTCCTGACACAGGAAAAGCCATTTGGGACTAGATTGTGACATGAAGTGACGCAGCAGATGAACTTCCCTCCCAAATGTCACCCAGTAGAAACTGGAATATTGCACGATGCTGCAGTTCCCCAAGTTTCACAAGAACATATAATCTGCATCCTTCATATTGCCACTAACAAATTTTAAGAAAACTAGGCTAAACCTGAAAACGAGAAAAACATTGAACAAGATTTTCCCCCCGGAAAACTTAACTAGGAAGAATGTTCACAGCCCTCATTTTTCAAAGTAAGCTGGCCCCCTACGAGGCAGGGCAGAGCTAACAACTAAGTGCAAGATACTCATATGACCAACACCACAAACCACTTCTCCAAGTCCATGCCCTCCCGCCTCCTCCAACCCAGGACTCAAAACCAGAGCCCGTGGTCCCTCCCGCATCTCGGAGATGCTGTCTGTGGGCAACACAGCCGGTCAGACAACCCCTTGCTTAGCCCAGGCTGAAACTGCCCGCAGCCCATGGTCTCTGTGCATTAAATCCTTCCGTGGAGGCTCTTGCCACTGCGGTGGAAGAGCGAGCCACATGTGAAGGGTTCGTGAGCTGCGTGACTTTCAAAGTCTGAGTGTGACACCAGCTGATACCGGTTGGACATCTGAAAGCAGGCGGCGAGAAGCGATGAACAGAAGTCTCTGCGGGTCCTGCCTGAATTTGCAGTCCGGAGCCGTCTGTTCAGGCAAAAAGCGGCAAACGGGCACCTCCTCTCTACATCCACATTTCGCAACGCAGGTCCAAAAACGCCAGAGATTAGCCGCGGTAAGGCCTCTTTTAGCCCGTCAAAAATGTGTTTCTTTTCAGACTTTGTTCTACTGCCAAACCCTTTGTTTTAGGCGATGACTTTACAACGGTATCGAAATAACGCTCTGAACCACCCGGCGAACAGGCGAGATTTCCCGGTCCCGGTCCCCCCACCCTGCCGGGGCAGCGCGGGGGTCACCTCGCTCGGCTTCTCGACAAAGCGAAGCTGTCACCCCACCGCAGCCTTTTCCATCGACAGCCCTTACGCTCGGGACGAGCCAAAATTAGGAAGAAAGAAAAACGTACGTGACCAAACCACGAGACGGTGTCGACGGGCGGGCAGTCCCCGCCCGAGACGGCGGAGCCGCAAGCGCCGTATCGGGAGCAGAGGGGCAGCCCTCCGGCAAACACCGGGTAAGTTTCTGGGAGGGCGATATCAGGAAATACGGGGGGGCGGATCCCCCCGCCCGCTCCGCTCTCGCCGGGGGAGAGGGGCCGCGCCGTGCCGGGGGTCTCACCTGCCGTGTCCCAGATGGAGATGTTGTACGGCCCCCACTGCTTGAGGTAGAAGGCACCGCCGACGGTGCTGACCGTCTCCTGGAAGCGCTTCTCCATGTAGCGGTGCAGCAGGGAGGTCTTGCCCACGTTCATGTCCCCCAGCAGCACCACTTTCCCGTCCGGCTTCTTCATCTCGGCTCGTCTCGGCTCGTCCCGCCGGCGGCGCCCGCCTTTCTCCCGCCCGCCCTCCTCTCTCTTCCCCCAGCCCGCTCCCCCCGGCGCGGCGGAGCCCCGGAAGCGGCGGGACGAGGGCCGCCTCCGCCGGCAGCTCAAACTTCGGGGGCTCTGCCGGAGTCGCCGCGATCCGGTCCCAGCTCCGGCTCCTCCTACCCCCGGGCCCGGCCCCGCTCCTGCCCCCGCCCTCCGCCGGCACCAGGGGGAGGGGACGCGGGCGGGGAGGCGGTCGGAGCTCCGCGAATCTCCTACTCCCTGCCCTCCGGGTTTCCGCCTTAGACTTAAACCGGGAGCAGCTGGGGGTGTTTGTCGTGGCCGCCTCGGTACCCCTGGACTCCCGGGGCAGGGTGAGTGCTGGTGGGGTCCCGAGATGTCGCTTCCCCTGGGGGCGTCGGGACGGAGCTTTGGGGGATCATAGAATCATACAATCTTTATCAGCTGGAAGAGACCTAGAAGATCATCGAATTCAGCCTTTGTCCCAGCCCTATCAACCTACTAAACTATGTCCCCCAGCGCAACATCCACCTGTGTCTTAAACACCTCCAGGGACGGTGACTCAACCACCTCCCTGGGCAGCCTGTTCCAGTGCCTGACAACACTTTCAGTATAGAAATTCTTCCTAATATCTAACCTGAACCTCCCCTGGCGCAATTTAAATCCATTTCTTCTCGTCTTATCACTCTCCACTAGGGAGAATAGACCAACCCCCGCCTCTCTAGAACCTCCCTTCAGGTAGTTGTAGAGAGTGATAGGGTCTCCCCTCAATCTCCTCTTCTCCAGGCTAAACAGCCCCAGATCTCTCAGCTGTTCCTCATAGGACATATGCTCCAAATCCTTTACCAGCTTGGTAGCCCACCTCTGTACCTTCTCCAGCACCTCAATGTCCCTCTTGTAGTGAGGGGCCCAAAACTGGACACGGCACTCGAGGTGAGGCCTCACCAAAGCTGAGTACAGGGGCATGATCCCCTCCCTGCTCCTGCTGACAACACCATTTCTGACACAGGCCAGGATGCCGTTGGCCTTCTTGGCCACCTCGGCACACTGGATGGAGAGAAGGAAGACGCTGATACACCCCAGGCTCCCACAGCCTTTCCAGCAAAGGCAGGAGCTCCGCAGCTTTCCTGGAGCCCAAGCAGAAAGTCCACTTCTCCCCTCTCAGGGTGTAAACAGAGAAGCTGAAAGTTGCTCCGAAATGTGGGAGCTTTGACAGCTGCCAGATAAACACATTTGCCTCGGTAAGAGGCACGTTTTCTGTAGGAATCGGGGATTATTTTCCAAGTGGCAGGTCTACCCACTTTCACAGTTTTACAGCAGCTGTAATTCAGCTCAGGTGACAGAGTTGCAATCATTTAAATTACCCAGAGATCTAGCCTATTATTTCTGCATCAGTCTTCTTCATGTCAGACAAATCCAGAAAAAAATATTTTAATAGGGCAGATTCAAGTCAAATAAAGGGATAATGTGCAGACCAACTGGAGGGGGAAAAAAAAACTGTTACAGTATTTTTAAGCAAACTTACTCGTTACTAATTTTCTCTCCCTCCCCACACAAAAGTGTTCAGACAGCAGCACTTTTTATAATAGATGAACAGGCATCCTCACTCACGTGTCTCCTGTTGAAACTTAGAATTTCTTTAGCCACTCTAGATTTGGCACTCGTGACATGCTTTGATTTTTGCTTATTTGCTAAAAAGAAATATCTGTGTAGCAGTATTTCTGGGTTTTAAGCCATACCAAATTAACTTTACTTATTCTGCTTTTATTACCCAGATTTGTGCTTTTGCAGCTATACCTGGGGATATGTAATTTCGGTTCAGAATCAGATACCCACCAGATATTAAAGTACCAGAGATACTTGAAGATGGAGGTTTTTAAGTTGTTTGGGAAAAAAAAACAACCCAACAAACTTACAAGAGACTCCAAAATAATAATGTGGGATATGATACAGAACTGTATGAATATGGTACAGGACTTGTGCAAAGTAAGTAGGTTTCTTCTGGGTGCCTGGTATGAAAGCATAAAAAGAACAGACATTCGCTTTGCATGGATACTGTTTGCAGATTCCCATGTGCAATGTAAGTTACACTGTTTTGAAGTGGCAGGCATCATTTCAGAAAGAGAAAAGAAGAATCATGTATCAAAGAGTTAAGATCACAAAGACCTGAACAGGTAAAGGGTTCAGGTCTGTACATACTCTCACCTTATGCATTGTTTTACTGTCCACATAATGAAGAAATATGTAAAAGCTTAAGTATGATTATTAGTTTACAACAGTGTTTCTGCTACCAAATCATAATAATTAAAGCACTAAACCCATTTCTTTTCTCTATTTTACCAGGATTCTGCTGTATTTGAGTTATTTTCAGATACTAGTGAAAAGTAGCTCTTTCTGATGTTCAAAACAGATATCAATAGTTTCTAACTGAGGTACAGAGAAGACAGAAAGCAGTTTCAACAATAGGATGAAAATGCAACTGGGATTTTGGGTCTTGTTAACAAATAGCAAAAAGAGAACACCGCTCCCTTCACAGACACTTTCTGCAGTTCCTTGAAACAGATACCCACATCCCCACATTTTTGAGCATGTGCATTTCCAGCTAGCAGCGGTTGGACAGATGGGGGACTCTCCTGAAAGTGTCACCAGCCAACTTCCTCTGATGGCTCTTCTCAGTGACAACCACTGATAGGACAAGGGGTAATGGGCTGAAACTGGAACATAAGAGGTTCCGCTTAAACTCGAGAAGAAACTTCTTCTCAGTGAGGGTGACGGAGCCCTGGAACAGGCTGCCCAGAGAGGTTGTGGAGTCTCCTTCTCTGGAGACATTCAAGACCTGCCTGGACACGTTCCTGTGTGGCATAGTCTAGGCATTCCTGCTCTGGCAGGGGGATTGGACTTGATGATCTTTCGAGGTCCCTTCCAATCCCTAACATTCTATGATTCTATGATTCTATGATTCTATGGCAATGTATTACTTTTGTATGTTAACCATAGCCTAACTGAATGAGACGACAAATCCATCAGGCCCAACACTTATACGGACCCAGTACCACAGCTAAGGACTCTGACAGAGCCCCAGGGCTGTGCGTTACCCCACTGCTACGCAGCGCCCATTCACCACTTACTTAAAGGATCATCTCTGTTTCATAGTAATCTACCCCCAAGAACTGGATGCAATAAAATGAGAGAGTACTCTGTGTTGTTTCAGATCCTCGGCAGAATTTAGGGAAATGGTGACGTGGACAGGTTCCAGGTATGTAAAAGGTCTCCTGAGGTAAGCCCTTGGAAGACTTGAGGCTGTGAAGTCCTCAGCAGTCTGAGCTTCCACTGACCTCAAAGGAACAGGTTCGCTAGGCACAGCGCAGTGTGTTTGGTTATTGCTGCCCATGTCTCCTCATACGAATGTGCTCTAGTCCACAACATGCAATTTAAGTCACCTGTTGTTAAAGTCAAATAGCTCACGATAGTCTGTAACGCAATATAGATAATAACAGAGCATATGTGAAAATATTTGGGAAAACATTAAGAGCCTGTAATTTTCTCCCTGGCCCTCAGATGCACAAGTCTGTTGCAAGATAATTTCCCCAAATCACTGAGCCCTTTGTAGCAGGAGGCCTCCACCGGAGTAAGTATAGGCATGAAGAGTGTCAAAAGTTGCTTGATAGGAAGCAGTATGGCACACGTTGTCTGGAATTTGTTTGGTTTTCATTATAGAACATCTGAGGACACCATTTAATTACAGTAAAGTTGTTCATTAGCTTTCCTGGCAGCATGATGACGTGGTCACCATGGTTGGTTTCCAGATGTTCTGACATTCGAACACTTGGGCTAGCTTATAGGGGCAGACAATGCATTAAGGTTTCCTACCAATTTCCATGCTAGGGTAAAACCTCCTCAAGAATGGGAATGTCAACCTTGTATGCCAGCCAAATACCTGAGCCAATAATGGCTGTGCTGGCATCAGGGTACCTCAATCTTCCTAGTCTCCCACAGTGTGAAAGCTGCCTAATTTTGCAGGAGAAAATTAGAATCTGTTTATTTGGCTCCTTGCCAGCCTTCCCTAGGTGTTTATATACATTGTCCTGCCTATGTACCCCATTTGGTCTCCAGGCTAACAGTATTTTGTAAGTTCATGTGCGGCAAAATGTTTGTCCCAGAACAGGGTTGATTTTTGCTGAGCTGATCTTCTTTTGGAGACAAATTGAGCAAGAGTTTGAAGGAGCACGTCGTGTCAGCTACTAACCCCTGTCCCCAACACATCACAGCTTTGCTGTGGTCTTGGTGTTCAGCACTTCAGTCTGTCTCTCTTTTTCCTCCTCTGTCAGTGTCTCTGTGTTCTGAGATGCTGAACTTCCATGAGCAGATGAGTGCTTTCTGGAGGTCCTCTGCAGGGGACCTCAGTGGGACTGTTGGTAATGATAAAGGAGGTACAAGCTGCTGTGAGGAACATGCTGCTCATTAAACACGGATGAATGTGTAAAATGGAGTCAGGTACCTCAGTTATCTAGTGAATCCTAGACAAAGCCTTACGAACAAAAGAGAAGGGCAATAAAGGAGGCTTATTCCTCATCCTCAGAACGTGCTGGCACTCCAGTCCTTTATTTGTTGCATCTTTTCATAGAGCATGAGGTCACGGCAAAAGCTATGAACAGGTAGCAGTTTGTGAACCACAGCAATTTCTGGTTTTGTTTCTGCTTATTGTCTTCCTTTATGGCTTCTTTCTTCTAAATGAGCAAATGAGCGTGCACACTCATTAAACAGAAATATTTGCACCATCATCTTCCAGACAGCCCTAACCACAGCTCACTCTCAAGGTGCTCTCTTTCAGGCTTCATAGCCTGAAGAGCAATTTATCACATTGCCACTGCTCTGTCTACATATTTATGCTTAAATAGCCTAGGTTCTTCCTCTTCACCCCACAATTTAGTCCACAGCCTAAATGCCCTGCATTTCAAATCAAAGGTTAGTCTGCTTTCTTTAAGGGTTGCAGTTCCACCCTTTTCTCACTGTTCTTTCACCATCCCTGTCCTTGTGCTGGCACTGGCTTCTGTTTGACCCTTTCCCAAGCCAATTGAGCTTGATGAGCTGACGAAAAGCGAACCCAGCAGTGACAGTGAGTAGTTGTCCACTGCTTTTGCTAACCAGCACAGATGCAGCACAGAGGCAGCTGATGAGGCGGCCCATGGTTGGGACCACTGAGCTTCACTTCCCTGGGGCTTCAGCTGGGCAGTGTTGGTCGCTCATGCCAGGTGAGGTGCACGGGTCTTTGCTTCCCCTCAACAGGTGTCCCTGCTCTACTCCTTCTCCAAAACTCAAAGCTCCTGGAGCACATCACTTGTAGAACTGTATTCTTTCACAAGGATTGAACAAGCATTTTGCGGTATTGCTTCTGCTTCGTGGGTGTCTGAATCACAACACACTGAAAATGAGATGGGTAAATCAACCAGTTTGAGACATCCTTATCACAGAAAAGCCTGACATAATTAGAATTTCCCTCTGTCACAGGTCTTAGAGACCACGAGGCAAACTGAGCTGTAGGATACAGCTACCAAACTGCAGTAAATTCTTCCCTGATCTCACAGATGCTAGTGATCCAGATGAAAACAGGGACTCAGGAGGAACTCCTCAGCCAGGTCTTCTGTAGGAAATTACCCTTAGTTACTCAACTGTGAGTCAAGGTCTCAATACAGTTTTCTTCAGTGAGAAGTCTGAGTTTGTGAACAGCCAGCACTGTGTGGCGGGAGCAGCCCTGCTGTGTCCACGCCACAAGCTGCTCGATCTTCTCCTTACTAGTACCCCTCATTTACCAAAAGCATCCAAGCCCTGCAGCATTTTGTACCTATCTAGACAGATTGATATGTTTTACTGTATGAAGGGATCAGTGCTCCAGTTTTTCTAGCCTTTCTGCTGTATGAAAGAAAAAACTTTTTTTGCTGAATTTCAGGGGGCTTAATGTGGATAAACTTACCAAATGACACAGAAATACAGGATTGGGGGCTGTATCAGAAACTAAGCAATTGTGATTCAAAGTGATCGCAATGCAAGAAGTTCTGTGACTTTTGCATAGATTTCTTTTTTTCTAACTGCAGCATTTCAAGGTCTAATCAGACTCCATCAAGACATGACGACCCAAGCCAATCTTATTATTCTGTCAGACTCCCGGAGTTCAATCGGGCATTGTGCATGGATGTGTACAGAGGTCTCTATGTCTAGAAGCTACAGAATTATGGCCTATAAAAAGATTTATTGGGGTTTTATTCTTTCCAGCATCATGAAAGAGACGAAGTAATTTAGCTGGTACTAAAACAGAATTTGCTTTAGTTCTTATAAACTCAGCAAGATTGTTGTTCATGACGAACAGACCCATCTATCTGTGAGAAGTCCAATGGACGAATGCAAATCTGAGTGCAGGTTTGGCAGAGTCTGATGGCACCATCCTCATGACTAATAATGACACTTGAGCCCAAATGAATACAACTTGTGGCCCTTAAAAGTGAAGTTATTTCACAACACAAGTTTGTGACAGTTGGAAGAACTTTTTTTTTTTTTTTAATTGCATGTTCAATGTTGTTGTCATGAAAATCAGTAGAAAACCAACACATATAGGAGTATAGACCTGTGTTTTCAGTTGAGCCCACCTCATCACTATTGGCGTTCATGCATCTCAAGTATGTTCTGCATTTTATACCCAAATTTTAAGTCATCTCTCTAGGCTGTGAACCATAGCTATGAAGAAATACACGTGATGCCAAGCTTGTCAGCATTGTTCCTGGTCTGGAAGAAAAGGCCATTAAAGAGTGTCGTAGACAACTTTGCCTCAGGGCCAAATCTCGTCCAGTCAGGAGTTACACTTTGTCCTGCCTCTAGCCTTGTTACTACACTTTTATTTCACCTCTTTGCTGGACAAGCCATTGTGATCCCCTTTTTTCCTTCGTCTTTGAACCCATCCCCACCCACACTGGCAGTATGCAGAGAGAAGGGGGACTTTTCCTCTGGGCATGTGTTACAGGTCAAAAGAATTTGATTGAATTTCGCAGTAAAGTACAGATGTCCTCTTTTCATCCGCTGACAGGAAGATAACATTGTGACCTTCAAAGCATAAACTGATTACTGTGAAATGAAATTTGTCACGACGATTTCTCCTAAAGGCATGGAAGCCCTTCCCGGGCTCTTTGTTTCATCCACCTACATCTGGCCCTTGGGATGCACCAGCTATTGGTGGATAATAGAACTTATTTAGAAAGGAAATATTAATGTAGTTAGGAGTGTGAAGACAGTCATGATTTACTTACATGTGTGAAGATGGGACTTGAAGATTAAAAGAAGAAAGGATGAAGTGGAATTTAGAATATGCAAATATAAGAAATACCAGCATGTTTTTGGAGAGTAATACTGGAAATTTTCCTGAAGTTTGTAATCTTCAGATTAGAAACTTACTATATAAAAATTTCAAGTCCTCCAGTCCCACTTTAGAGAAAGGAATGTTACAATGATTTTGTTACTAACAGTTACTTCTGTAACAAAAATACTTTCCCTCCCAGAAAATGAAAGAGGACTTGCTAGCTACTTTCTAACTTATGTAAAGAGACAAAAACAGAGAGTATTTCATGTTTGGGTTGATACCTGGTTAGTTGGACTTTCACTGTATTAGACAGTATATCTATGCACTAAAGCCTACCAAAACAACCTTAAGGTTTGTTAAAGTTGTTTCAAACACAGCATAAGGGCAACATCATTACAATTGAAACATTGATGTACTGTAATATCCTGTAGCGAATTTACACAAAGATGGTGCATTCAGAATTTCCTAGTTTTCTGTGTTTTTAACCACACATTTATGACTAAAATAAAGCGCACCACTCCCCAGTGCATCCCTTTACATCACAGTGTTTCTGGGAATTAATTTCTGTGACATTCTTTTGAGCACATTTTCAATTTCACTATTTAGAATTTTGCTGTTGATCTTATGAAAGTGTTCTGTTTTGCTTTTGCCCTTTCTTTTTTTAATAACCAAGTTTTTCAGCATTATTCACCTTGGGTACTCCTCCAGAAGTCTTACTGAGATCAGTGGAACTATTCATAGTCAAGGTATAAATAAGCATGATGGGATTTGACCTTCAGTCACCTCAAAGAAATATTCTCCCATCTAATTATATAGACATAATCCTGCTCTCAGTTCAAGAGCAAAAATACTTTAAAAATGCCTCTCACAAACAGTGTTTGCTTTTTGCAGCTGAAAGTGAAACTTTTTTTCTCCTGCTATAACACAATTATCCTCTGTATATTTCTGTTATGGGAAAATTTCACGCAAATGATGTTTGCTGAAGCAGTATATTTTTTGACACTTTGCTTCTGAGGTGCTATGAATTGCAGGCTACTGTTTAGACACCTTTCCAAACTGCAGATGCTGCTGTGTTTCTTGGGAGCCTCGGAAGTTACCTAGAAATGAAACCTGTTGCTGGTGATGCCCTTTATAAAAGCAGGTTGCTGAAGTAATTGCTTTAGTACCTCCTGGTCTGGCTTCAGCTCTGAAAATATTATTTGAAAATCTGCTTGCTAGCTTTTTTCCATTTGAAATGCCAAGTGAGGGGTAAACGTTTTTGCAGATTGCCTTTCTTTGGCTATTTATTTGTCAGCAATAATTAGTATTGTCATGACATTTTCATCGTCAGATCATTGCAGGAGTGTAGCACTATATTCTGGGCCGATTTACACTTACACCAACTTCACTGAAATATTGCTTCAGCTGCTTATGGGAGCAAATAAATTCTATATTTGGCCTGACACATCACCAACTGCAGCAGCTTTGAGTGTGAGGTCTCCCAACCTTCCTTCACACCCAGGGCAAGAAACTCTTATATCAGAGAGAAAACTTAGGACCACAGAGGATGGAAGAAGGAAAATGCTCAAGGAAAAAGTTTCTCTCTATTTTTCCATAGAATGTGAATTATCTGTGTACTTTTAACACACTGAAAAAACAGCTTCTGTGAGATGGAGGAAATTGCAGGAATTATTAATGTGTGTTCATATTTAATCTAAATCCTTAATTTAAACAGAAGTGCTGGGTGAGACTCATTCTGGATTTAATACAATATAATCTAACTGACTTCAAACACCCACTTGTGTGAAACCTGTTCTGTTTAAGGAATAAAAGTAACAGAGTAAGGAGCACTTTTAGGATATATTTGAGATGTTAACATAAGATATTATTATTGGAGCGAGCTTGTTCCTCTTTAATTCAAATAAAGAAGATTGTAATTCTCTAAAGCTCAGATAAGATTATTGTAAAATAAAATAGCAAAATTGATATTCCTAAATCAGATAGTAAAGAGAAAGGGGAAGATTAATTTACTATAGACAAATTAAACAAAATGGAGAAAATAATTGAAATTAAAAGGTGAAAGAAAATGGGGTTTGTCCAAAAGATAAGACAGAGGATACAAAGTGTGAAACAAAAGCTTCTTTATGCAATGCGCACATGGAAAAGGAGAAATGAAGAGGATAAAAGAAAAATAGATAGGAGTATCCACTCTGGTTGGAAGACATCAGTGACCACAGAAAAAGATTTCCATTCTCAGTGAAATGGCAAGTAGGGACCTAATCACATAGCCCATTGCTGTTCAGCTGAGTGCTGAAGTATTTTCTTAGCTGTTATGAATAGTATTAACAGTTAAAAGCGTATCTAAATTAAGCCTCTGCTAAAATTCTTCAGTGAAGAAGAATGGACTTGAATTTAAATTCTATTACAATATTTTTGTATTAGGGCTATGAAGTAGGTAACTTCTGGATACCTAGAAAATGGATAGTAACAAAAGGAGATAAAAATTGGTGGGGTACAAATGGAGAAAGCACAGTGAACACTTGTTAGTCATGTTCTTTAGAGTGGGTAGAAAAAAATCCATCCATTTCAAGGAGCTTCAGGTCAAAGGCACTCAAGATCACAATATGCTTATATTCGTTATAAGTGCATCTTGTGATCACAAAAGAGGAAAGATTTGTAACAAACCTTTGTTTGAAGGCATAAGAACTGTAACAACTTGAAAATCAAGGCGTTTTTATAAATGAAAGAATGTAGGAAATTCAGAAAATTGGAGTTTGTTCTGCAGGTAAAACATTCACCTCATTGCCTCTGTCCTCGAATTGCCAATACAAAAGATGAAAAACTAGTGGGAAGCTACCAGTAGTGAGAGTAGTCATTATGATCTTGTGGTGGAAGGTTTAAAACCAAAGGAAGGGCTTGTGATTACATTGCAGAACTTCTTGTCTTGTGAAGGCCAGAAGTTAATAAAAACTCAGACTAATAGAAATCAGATAGTCCCAAGGTGCTCATTCTCAGACATTTGCACCATTTACCAGGAAAGAGTTCTTGTATGCTTGCCCTCTTTTGACTTGAATCCTCCTCACTTCTGTGAAAGGAATGGTTTTATGAAGTAGCCTCCAAACTGCTGCAGTCATATATAAACATAAACTGAAATTTGGGTCAGCTTGTCTTAAAGCATTATTCTAAAAGCTGTGGCATTTCAGGGGATGAAAATGTTGGCTCATATGTCCCTTCTCTGGGACCACTGAGATTTTGAGGTGCTGTCAGGGTATGAGATGACTGTAGAAAGGGGCTATAAAGGTCTCCCAGATTCTGGGCTAACTCATCCTCTGATATAAATTAGACCCATACGAAGGCTGACAACTGTCCAAGGCTTTATTTTTCACATTTTTTAGTAAAAAGCCATAGCTGGTCTCTTGATTCTCAATTATCAGCTGGAAGGATTATAAAACTTATGGTGACATAATCTGGCTAGTTGAAAGGAAAGAAGAAATTAGGTAATGTGAATTCTAGGAAGCAGTATAATCTATACTGGATTTAAGCAAAGAAATGTAGAGATTTTAGTTCAAGACTGTAGAATTGAAAAAGTTTTCCAAAAACTGCGTAACTCATCAAAACTTAGAGTAGATGTTTGGCCTTAAACTATATTAAACTATCTGATAGCAGTGTTAACTTACTATTCTGGTCTTTGTAGCTTCCTTCCATCTGGTCTGAGATATCCCATCTATTTCTGAGATATTTTTCTGATCAACTCTTTTATTAGGTCTCCTAGGCAAAGCAGGTGGCTCTTTGTGCCTCATTTGTTTCATGTTGGGAAAAAAATTGAATCACAAGGGGCTACAGAAATAAGTGGTTCATATTTTCACACTGGTAAAATAAACATTAACTCTGAGCTCTTAAATGTTTTCAAGGGATCTGACCCAGAATTTATCAGGCACTTGAAATAAACTGTTAACTATTAACCAGTAAATGGAGGCTGGTTTGGTCACGTTCTGAGATCAGCCATTGCCAAGGAATGAGATGATTCATGACCTTGACAAACTAAGTTTCTGATTGCAGCAAAAAAAAAAAAGTGCCCTCTTCTAAGGGAGGAGTAGATTAGCATTTACTGTTTGTGCATATTAATTACATTAATATAATATGAGGACAAATACAGCAGTAAAAGTAACTGTTCACCAGGGTGTACTCAGGGGGTAACAGTCCAGCCTCCAGTTTTGACATGGTTTATCTGAATTAGGAGAATTGTATTCCAGCCTTCTTTACAGCCCACTTTTTTTTTTCAGAAAACAAAACTAAAAAAAATGGCTGTGAGTGGGCTCTGAGGACCTAAGCCAGCCATGGGAATCGTTCTGTGGGAAGCAACCCATCACAAAACTGATGAGTGGCAATTGTTGTTTCCACAGCACAAAGGACATCTGCACCTGTGCCATAGATGCCAAGTACGTGCCCTGCCAGTAGCTTCATGAATCATTCTGCCTAAGCTCATGACCTTCATCCTCTATAACTGCATCAAAAGGATCCAGAGGTGTTGGCCAACAGGCGGCTGAACATGAGCCAGCAGTGTGCTCAGGTGGCCAAGAAGGCCAGTGGCATCCTGGCCTGTATCAGAAATAGTGTGGCCAGCAAGAGTAGGGAAGTGATACGTCCCCCTGTAGTCGGCACTGGTGAGGCCATGTCTCAAATCCTATGTGCAGTTTTGGGCCCCTCCCTACAAGAAAGACATTGAGGTGCTGGAGCATGTCCAAAGAAGAGCAATAAAACTGGTGAAGGGTCTGGAGAACAAGTCTTATGAGGAGCGACTGAGGGAACTGGGGTTGTTTACCCTGAAGAAAAGGAGGCTGAGGAGAGACCTTCTTGCTCTCTACAGCTACCTGAAAGAAAGTTGTAGAGAGGTGGGGGTCAGTCTCTTCTCCCAAGTAACAAGAAAGAGGACAAGAGGAATTGGCCTCCAGTTGTGACAGGGAAGGTTTAGATTGGATATTAGGAAAACTTCTTCACCTAAAGGATTGTTAAACATTGGAACAGGCTGCCCAGGGAAGTGGGCACCATCCCTGGAGGTATTTAAAAGATGGGTTGATGTGGTGATTAGGGACATAGTTTAGTGGTGGACCTGGCATCGATAGGTTAATGGTTGGACTTGTTGATCTTACAAGTCTTTTCCAACCTAAACAGTTCTATGATTCTGTGATCTGAACTGAGCCATGGATATATGGTATATCTTGTCCTGAAAGCAGCCTGTTTCTTTCAGTCTGTGAGCCACATTTCTTCTTCATAGTTTCTAGACCAAATGGTTTGGGCATAAGCTATACAGTTAATGAAGAGAGGGGTTTTTTGAAGGCCTCTTGTAGGAGATCCTGACAGCCTGTGTCCCCAGGGTGAATAATTTCTTATTTATTAACAACGAGGTTCATCTATTATTGTGTTACCCCTTCAATTAAATCCAGTTATGATTCTCTGAATTTCTGCTTTGTGTTTTCTGGACACAGGTAACTGAAAGAACTTGAAGCAGGAGAGATAATTTGTCAGAAGAAAAGATAAAAGGGGGATGCCTGGGTTCTCTCTATAGTCAGTGGAGGGAAAAAGGAATTTCACCACAGCAATTTATTCCACCTTGCAAATGGAGGGGGGTGAAACAACCTGCTTAGACAAGGCATTGTAAGATGGCCAGTGTTAGAGAAATTAATCCTACGCATTGTATCATTTGTGAGAGTTACTTCATTCATCTCTCTTCTTTAACTGGCCTTTTGTCTTCTTTTATTTTACACATCAAACCATGTCATATCTAACAGAGAAACTGGAGACAACCCTTTATTAGCTTTTTTTTTGTCATGTAGAATAATATTCATGTAGAATAATATTCATTTCTAGCATGTTTTCCACTCATTACCTGTATTTTTGATCCATAAAAATGCTTTGGCTGTCACGGTCTGATTCTTAATCAAGCAGTGTCACCTTGCAAAATCTCCCTCTTTGATTACGGTTCTTTAAATGTGTTCCTAAGCAGGGCAAAAAAGCTAGTGTAGTCTACCCAGATTTTCCAAAGCCTTTGACAAGACTGGCTGTTTGAGTTTGTCAAAAATACCCAGTAGTTGTGGGCCAAGTCTGGTGAGCATAGTAGGGGTTTTGTTAATATCTGTTGTGCATTTTTTCCTTCGAGACTCCATGTTTCCTTTTGTAACTTCCAGAGATTTTTGCTTAAAAATGCACAGTAAGATGTGAATTCAGAATGAATGAAAAGTTTGCACATGATACCATAATTTCATGGCTGAATGCTCAAAGTCATCTTGACATCTTTTCCAGTAAGAAAGATAAAGAAAAAAAGTCCTTTCCATTTGACCCAAATTATGTCAGAGAGAGGAAAGCTGAGTCAATGTATCTTTATTTCTTACTATTGCTGATAAAGCAGAAGCCTGTGGGTGGAAATTATGATAGCCTGAAGTACTTGGAGCTATAGTAGTGAATCTGGCTGCGATGTAGGCATACCTGTAGAGGCGTTTCTATTTTGGCTAAGGATTTTAATGTGTTATATCAACTTCCTCTTGCTGACTAAGAACATTTTTCATTAGAAGATGAAAGTAGGAGCTCCCTGCTCACACATGCCATCCCTCATAGATGCTTTACAACTCACAAGACTTTGTCTAAATCTTTCTAATACTGCTGGCCACACTATTTCTGATACAGGCCAGGATGCCATTGGACTTCTTGGCCACCTGGGCACTGCTGACTCACGTTCAGCCGGCTGTCCGTCAACACTTCCAGGTCCTTCTCCATCAGGGAGCTCTCTAGCCACTCCTCCCCGAGCCTGTAGTGCTGCTGGCGTTGTTGTGGCTCAGGTACAGGACTCACCATTTGGCCTTGTTAAACCTCATACCGCTGGCCCCAGCCCATTGATCCAGCCTATCGAGATCCCTCTGCAGTGCCTTCCTACCCTCCAGCAGATCAACACTCCCCTCCAGCTTCATGTCGTCTGCAAACTTACTGAGGGTGCACTCTATTCCCTCATCAAGATCATTAATAAAGGTATTAAACAGAACTGTCCTCAGTCCTGAGCCCTGGGGAACACCACTTTGTGACCATCTGGCAAGTGGCTTTGACTCCATTCACCACCACTCTTTGGGCCTGGCCATCCAGCCAGTTTTTCACCCAGTGAAGAGTACGCTCGCCTAAGGCGTGAGTAGACGGTTTCTCCCGGAGAATGCTGTGGGAAATGCTGGCAAATGCTTGAAGCACCATACCTGTCCTTTCTCTGCCCCCTTTTTTTTTAAAGTAAAAACCCCTTGATGTTCAGATCAAGGGCAAGTGAAAACTCAGACAGGTGCTTTTATCTGGACAAGTAGTAAAATCAAGACTGCAGACATGTACAGTACATGTGTCCCACAGCCAAAAACTGGAAGAATTGCCTCTGAAACAGTCTCCTTCAAAGACAAAAAAAAAAAAAAAGTGATTACCATTTCTGTCTGACCTTTTTTTTAATCTCCTCTGTTAAACGTGCAGCATGTGTTATTAATATTTACCCTACAAAGTAGGATAAAACATGCTGGATGACATGGGAATGCTCGGGATAAGCGTGGTCACAGGCAAGTCTGAAAAATAGAATTGAATATAATTTGTGTTGCACATAAAGAGGAGGAGGCAGAAGGAAGGTCCGGGAGGGTTCACTCCGGGGCTCTGCAGGGCACCGCTGCCGGCAGGTGGCAGCACGGGCTCGGCCGGGACCGGGGCGGGCGCCAGAACCGGGAGGTCTCGTACCGGGAGCCCTTAGCGAACACCCAGCCTTCCCTCCTCTGCCGGGCTCGCCGGGCTCTCAGCTATAGCGGCCTGTTAGATATTTTGGGGTTCTGCTCTTCCCAGCCTCCTACATCCCAGCAGTTTGCAATGGGAGACAGCCAGGCTGGCTGCCGGTGCTTCTCTGATGTTCTTCCTCATAGAATCATTTTTCAGCGCGATACCAGGTCTCAGATATAAACCAGCTTCTGCGCAATCCGGGCTGCACGTGCAATCTTGTTGAGGCTCCTCGCAATGAGCCCACTTGTCTCACCATCCTGGAAGAGCCCCTGGAAAGCCAAAGAGCTTTTTGTGCTGACTGTGAGTCCCTGTGCTTGGGTGGTTGAAAGTGAATGAGGAGACATGAGACAGACCAGCTGAGCTGCCAACATCCAGGTTCAGATCTTTCTTCGGAAAACGAGGTGACTGTTAGCTAAAGGCAGACAGCTAAGGGAAAACACGGGTGCCATGACCCAAAGAGGAAGGTGGACATCACTAGAGGCGCAGGGGTCAAAGCGTATGGTTCCCATGGAAATTAAGTGGCTGTGGAAATTGTAACTAATGCAAAAGCTGTTTCTAGCATTTAAAGTTGCAACCCTCGTTTAAGTAGTCTGTCGCAATGCTAAAGGTAGCCGTACCTTTGGCAGAGCTACCATCATTTCACAGAGGGTGCCAGCTGGACCTGAGGAAGGGTATTGGGAGCAAATTCTGGTAAATACTGACATGTGGTTATTGCTGCTCCTCAGCAGCTAATAAATTAACAAGCTTCAGGGGAAGCCCCTTGGCTCTGAGAGCGCAGGAGTTTGGCTATCTCTAAGGATTTCCTCACTACTCTCTGCCCTCTGACTGCTTAAACTGAAAGCTCTAATATCTAACAGTCACATGGCTGCAATAAGAAAGCTTTTCTTCAGTTCCTTTGTAGGAACTGATGACCACACTAAGCAGCTGCCTTTTCAACAGCTTTGCTCCCGGAGACAGACACCTAGAGCTGCCCAGAGCCTGTGTCTGGGCTCCCACACCTGCAGCTGCTCTGGGGATCTCACACCAGGGCAGTGGTGGGCTGGCTGGTGGTGACCCTGATGCAGTTCAGTACTGGTCTCAGAGATGCTGAGATGCAGACTAGGGGAACAGAGGCTGCATGTCTTTCCTTGAACACATTCCCACTGTGCCAGTGGAGGACTACAGCATTCTTCGTCCCCCTCCCTCTAATTCAGGGACCAATAGCATCATAAAACTGCAGTAATGCTGTGGCAAGACCAGTATTTTTCCTGTTTGGATACAGCTCTGCTACACCACTCTGAATATGAATGATCTTATCCTCGAATTAAACTGAAGGCTTATCACAGCAAGAAATACTTGACAAAGACTAATGATTCAAACAGCAAAGATTATGCAGGTTGTTCACCCTCTGGAAAAGCTCCACTGGTAAGAGCTCTGAAGTTACTGTGGTGGAGATGAAGAGTCTCTTCCCCTGAATAGTCACAGCATGAGTCCAAAAATCATTTGTATTGCAGTCACGCTGTGCTGAGATGTTGACATGCTTGGGATATTGCTGTTCATGTTCTCTGTCACAGGCTGTAGTCTACCACTGCAGTAATCAAGAATGACCCTGAACCTAGGAAAAAAATGGTTTAGGGGTCACTGCTGAACTGAAGGAGACAAAAGAGGGCATACTATTTTTCAGAGCGTTGATAAAATGGTCCTTTGATACATTATTTCCTAGAATAATCTGGTACCATTAGTCAGAAAAGTACCATTAAGTCAGCAATACAAACGAACAGTGGAAATGACTTCCCGTGATCTCTGAACTGGAAGAAGCATTGGCAGAGGGCAACAGTCAGCTGATGGCAAAGGATTAGTCACAAACCCAATGACCATGCAGTGTGTGCGAGCGTCCAGAGCCCACGGCCATAGCCCCATGGTTGTCATGACAGCCCAGAGGCTGCTGCTGCCCAGGGATTCACTGGCCGGAGTGAGAACCCTCTTCATGCTGGTTGGAAATGGATGCTGGGAAGAGTGCTAAGTGCAAGATCTCTTGGGTTTCAAACCGGATCTGAACAGCCACCTCCATGTTTACTGCACTGAAGCAAGGATTTCCTTCTTCAGCCACTTTTTTTTCTATTCTGTTTTACAGTAAATTCTCTGTCACGGAATACTCTTCCCAAGGCTACTTTATGCAAAAAAAAAAAAAAAAAAATTGTATTCAGAAAATGTTGGCATGTGCAGTCAAATGCTGTTAAGATCGTGCTCACTTTCCTGGAAAACTTGTTTGCTATTTGTTTTTGATGAACATAGGGACTGACAGCACCCCTTCAAGACATGAAGACAAATAACTGTCTTTAAAGCCCAGTTTATATTCCGTGCTCCCACTCTCATGGATATGCCAGCACAGCATATCTCTCTGCTCCCTCCTGTGCAGGCACATATCAATTCAGGCATAACGCTGAAGCCTGTTTTAAACAAAATCCATGTCAGGTGTCCTGTTCTTGCCTGCTGGATAATTTTCAAGTTATGTGTTACCAACTGGCTGTGCTGGGGTTGCTGCTTATGTACAAAACCCTTTGCTGTTCCTTATCAACAGCAGGTGACGGTCTTGGCACAGGGGCTCTATGTGCAGGCTGCCAGTGTCCCCCATCCTGGGGCTGTCTGGAGAATGGACACGGACCTCTGTCAGTCCCTCTTCTCCAGTCTGGTCTTTTCCCCTGGCATCAGTAAACCACAAAGGGCAGCACAGCTGGTACAGAGCACAGCTCTGCTAGCTCTGCATGCTCAATGCAGATGAAAAGCCCCTTTGTGTGAAGGAAATTCTCTGCTGGACACCTCCAGCTGTGCTGCAGCCCTTTGCTAGTGCTTAATTTGTGCACAGTAGTTGGAGCAGAATAGAAAATCCCGTCGGAGCAGCACATCCCCTGAAGACTGTGGAGCTGTGTCCTGGTGGACAGGTACTGCCTTGGCTGCAGCACTCGCAGGGGCCTTCAATTTGCAGCAGTTACCTGAGGGTGTTTCTGTGGCTTTGGGAAGAGGAATTCACCCCTCTTCCCTTCTGAGAAGAGGAATTCCTCATGTACGCAGCCTGCAGGAATGAGCGGTTATAGTGGATTAGGCTGCAGGCAGTGAAAGTCATCAAGTCAGCTTCCAAGTTTTTCATCTCTAGTTTCCCCACTTTACAAGTCGTGGTGCCATGTCAGCATACTTATAGTAAAAATCATAGAATCATAGAATCATAGAATGGCCTAGGCTGGAAGGGACCTTAGAGATCATTTAATCCAACCTCCCTGGTGGCCAGGGATGCCACCTCTCGATTATATGTCTATGCATTGCATTTCCTCACCTACCTCAGAAACTACCTTCTGACTAGACTGATCATAGGATCACAGAATCATAGAAGTCACATTTCATAGAATCACAGAATCATTTGTCATAGGTTGAAAAATATCTTTAGTATAATTGAATCCAGCTAGTAAAGGAAGAGAAACTCAGGTGCAAAAATAAGCTGAGCATTTCCTTTGATGCAAACTCTGGTACTGAGAGTTTTAGGTGGTTTGGGCTTATCTCCCCTATTTTTAATTAAGCTTAATGATAGTATGTGGATTCTCAAATGGATTTCAGTCATTGCTCATGATGAGTAAAAAGCCCTCTACGGCTGCCACAGAGCTCTGTGGAGCGGCTTCTGCCAGTCCGGGGCACAGGAGCAGCACTTGCACAGCCAGTGTTACTCTGGTATCTGCAGCTAGTTAGAAACACTTTTCCAAGAGGCGAGCTACCTTGTTTCCAATTTATCAGCGATGCCCATATGTCAGTGGGATAGTTAAAAAGAAGCTTTTACTTTTGCTGCTTTGAAATACAGATGACAGCTAAAATCAGAAAATGACAGAGAAAGAAGATTCTTAGTCGGGCACAATGCAGTGTTGTAAGCCATTAGAAATGAAGCAGCAAAGCGACTAGCTGAAAAGTTGCCTTACTTTGAAGGAGCCAATGTCTGACAGCGTTTGCAGTATTGTAGATGTTAATACAACCTGAAGAGTTTCAATGCAACAACTCTTGTGTGCCAGTGGAAATTATTAGCCAAGTCTTCTGAAAGTTAAATAACTTTTATATGGGGCATTTTGAAGCTGGTAGAACTATATGTATGTGAGAATAAAAGCCACACTGAAGTCTCAGGGGCATGAAATTTTGCATGAGCATTTTGAAAAGTGAAAAAAAAATAATCAACTTTTATCCATATTGGCACACATATGGAAAAGGGATAATTCAACTTTTTCAGCCTGAAGACAGGCTGTGTCTTTCAGCAGTGATATACATAGAGAGAGACAATAATATTCCACTGGTTTAAATTTTGTTTACCAATTAAATACACATACTCCAATCACAAAAATATAGAATATTAGGAGTAAGTGGTTTTACTTAGATACCTAAAACTAGATCCCTATATCAAATGGTCTTAGTAGAGCCAATGAGATGGTACCTTCGATTATTAGTTACTGAGACTCTATTAAAGTGCATCATATCAGGCCAACGTCAGGGCAGTATTCTGTAAGAGACTGGCTGATTAATCATTCCTAGATTTGGTCTTTTCCAAGACCAATACTACGTTCATTAAAGAGCAGAAGTGATGGGCTTCAAAGTTATTTTCCTATAAAATTGTGTAGCAAAAAATCAGGAGGAAAAAAAAATGCATGTGTGTGTGTTTTCTTTAACAAAGGAGTTCTGATCCAGGGTAGATACTGTCTTTTTCTATAATTATGACTAGGGCTATAAAAGAAAATATGACTCCATGTAAAGCATGTACATTAATCAAACCCTGTGCAATCTGAGCCACAGAAGGGGTAACAGAAAGTGGCAGCAGGGTAAAATGCATTGTAATTTATACTGATCAAAAGAAACTGCTCCATGACTGTTTGGCCAAATCATATGTGCCAGTTTCTGAAGGCAAAATGAAATAATGATACTGTAACGAACACATTTAATTTGTTTTTCATTTCTCCTATAGTCTCCAATCTTTCAAATGGCTTGTTAAATGCCCCAAAGCTACATATATAACAAATTTTTTATAGTTGAAGTTATGGACTCATTCATGCATCTGAGCCAGGGTTCCAGAACGTCTCTATTAATTTTCGCAGGAGCAGTCCTCTGCAGCCTTTCTTGCTCTGCTGAGCACTCCTAATTTTGATTCATTCAGCTGGCATTTTGAGCTGAAGGCCTTAAAAAAAAAGGGTTGTTGCAAAGCCTTCATTAGCTCATTGGGACTATGCCCTCCTGGCCAAGGCCTTAGCAGTGATTTTCTTCTTTGTTATTATTCATATTCCTTCACTATTCTGTCCCTCAGTTCATGTCTCCAGTAAAGAGGATAATGAAGCCCTAATCTTTAAGAATTTATTTGACAACCTAAGAGGCACTGGAAACAGGCAAATTACAGTCATATTCCATAAGTTTTACTTGCATTCACTTCATAGGCTTTAAAGGATGCGTTAGTGATGCTGGATGTGGTTCTGGGGAAGATTACTTGGTTAGCCACCACTCCCTCAGCTAACAGAAACAATTCTTTGGAAAGATGCTATGTTTCCAAGAGCTAAAGAACAGGAGTGTTAAAAAAAAACAGATAAGATGAAGATCTTGTCTTTAACAGGACTCAAATGAGGTTAAAAAACTGTCAGACCAAGTGAGACCCATTGCTTTCATCCTTGTAAGCAAGGAAATATTTCTACCTCAGGCTGGCACCCGCTGAGACCTTCTCCACTCAATACCAGTAGCCAGCTTGGAGGCAGAGGGAAGGTAAATGAACCTGCCTCCACTGGGTGTGGAAAGGTTACTGGTAGCAGACCCTGTGGCTTCTGTTGTGTGACACCTTCATGGTGCCACAAAGCACAAAAGGAAGCAAAAAACAGCCTTGGGTTGTTTCCACACTGCAGGAGTTTTCCTCCTCTCCCCACCCCTCCAAAAATGTGCTGTCCACGTTTCTTTGGTCAAACACGCTTCTTCGCCAAACCATTTTAGGAGCGTGTTCTGGAAAACCCCAAGCATTTCTTTTGTAATACCTCAGCTTTCCAAGGAATGAAGAACAGATCAGTTTGGTTTTTTTTTCCTGGGTCACTTAATTGCATCTGGACACTTCCTAGAAAGTGTAAAATGAAGCGTCTGTGTCCCCAGCCAACCTCAGAGGACCACCTGGTCAGTGCAACTGTTCAGTGAATAAGATCGCCTGTGCAATTCTGCTGAGCTCCTGTTACTACCAGCCCCTACAAAATAACCAGGTTGCAAATTTGTGCAAAAGTCCGGGGAAAGTTTTAATTTGGGAATGAGATTTTTACCATATTCTTACACAGTGTTAATTTACAGGTTGCTTTCTTTTCCCTCTTGTGGCAATATTGCCATCCTTTGAGTCTGTCTTGCGTGCTGGGGTTGGGCATTAGGGTTTCTATTTTGTATCCCACTGGCCAAATATTCAAGCCAACACACTCACGACGGCACGCTCGTGGCTTTTTTCCAGGTTCTTATATGTCAAGAGGCATAAAGCACGAGCAACTGTGACCAGCTGCACTCCCATCCTTACTCCATGGACACCAAAAAATGCAGAACCTGAAACTTAGTTATGGATGTATTCCAAGGATTTGGATGAAGAAACTGAATCCTTCTTCACTCTGTGAGATACTTGAATAAAATAATACTGTAGGAACACATAAGTGGGTGAAATGAAGTTTGAGGAAAGTAAGTGCTGATCTCCACCTTGAAATAATTTTTCTGATCTGTAACATTTTGCTAATTAATTATACACACATTTTATGATAACTGGCTAATTCTCTTTTTAACTCTGTCTGAGACAAGAGACTTTTGCATGTACTGGTCACTTGAACAATTCAGACTGAAGCTCGTTTCAGACTGATATTATCCTTTGCTCCCTTTCTCTTGCAGGTTTTGATAAATGATAGAACAGCTCATAAAATCCTGTGGTTTTCGAGTTTCTTTTACAGCCTGTTGTGTGAAAGTTCAGCCTGTAAATTATTTGCCTGGTTTACTTTCTCCTTTCCTTTATTAATTTCCTATGAAAAAGGCACAGAATTAGTCAGATTTTATCCTCATGAAAGTTAATAATTTGCTCTTAAATCATAAGCATCTCAGTATTCTGTCATTCTCAAAGGATTTGCTAATTACTGTTCTTAGTAATGAGACTACAGTCAGTGGCTGGTATTTCTTTGGAAGTTCTTTAGCATGAGTTCAGTGTTAGCAACATTTCTGTTCTTCAGGATAATGCAAAAATAAAGTATCTGTAACTTAACTGGCATTTCTAGGGCTAGAGTTAGAATCACGGTTAGGGTTTCATCTCAGCATGGCCTAATAAATGTGACATGATCACTTGTAGATATTTATTAACAAGTCAGCTGTTCCATTCTTTATCACTTCTGGGGGAGAGCCATCCAGTCCTGATGGTCACTGTACATGACTACCATCTCAAGTCCTTCTGTTACTTTTTCATATGCCTTCATAGTCGTCTTCTACTTTTGTTACCTGTGAGAAGGAATGACCAAGTTCAGTGAACACTGAATTATTGCCACCAATCTGAAGGCACCCACAGCAACCAGAGCTAGCAGCCTATATTCTCTTTAAATATAATGGAAAGAAACAGAGGAATTGTCTCTCTTGGTTGCCTAACTTTTCAAAAGAATTCATTTTAGGATGACATTTTGATGGCACATTTCCCTGGTCACTGATTGTAAAAAGAGTCTACAATGACAATCTGAGGCTAAATACTTTATCTTCAGAGACCTAAATTAAAGCAAATGAGTTCTATCCTTACCTTTTAACCTTCATACGGACTGCACCTGCCAAGAGGTTTTGGACACACACACACACAAAAAAAAAATACACTCTAGACTTGTCACAGTCAGTGGCATAAGCTAAAATCTAATTCTGTCTACAATCCAAAAATGGAGATTAGTGTGCCCGTATTTCCTCACAAGGCACATCTGTAGGAAAAACTTGACAAAATCAATAGTCACCAAAAAAAAATTCCAGTCCATCCACACACCCCCAGAAGACCTAAAAAAAAGAAGTATTCTTCTTGGCACAGTTCACAAATTCTGCTTTGAAAGAGAGTAAGAAGTGATCCAATAAACATAGCTCAGCAAGAGGTAAAAAATGCAGAATCCCAACACAGAGCATAAATATGCCTTGTAGATACCTTTGAAATCCTAAACAATAATTTGATTTTTTTTTTCTTAAAAAGCGGCGAATCTTCTCATATCTTGACAAAGTAGGAAAAAACGTATTATTTTTAGAGCAATAGCACCTACAGGTTCTGGGCAAGAGCTGTGCTGGACTGTGCTAAATATTGGATAGTACCTAGTACCTATCCCAGTAAGCTCCTCTCACCCTCACTCCAGGGAGTTAACTTCAATCCAGAACATGGGTAGATGCAATCATGAAGCACAATCTGTAGCTAGTAAGCATGACCGAGAGATTCAAGTGATGTGCCAGTAAACATGCTTACAGGAATTTTGGACGAGGGCATGCTATTGACAACACATATAGGCAGCTGCCTGAGAAGGCGAGCTCCTGTCCCTGGAGAACTTACAGTCCTGAATCCGGCCCTGCAAGTTCTTAGCTCTGTGCCTAGTTTTGAGCACATCAACACTTGCCCACCCCACACTGGAAATCAATTTGTGCACTTGAGGTTATACAGGTGTGTGTGTCTGTGCAGGTGCTGCCCTGAGAAAGCACCCAAGGTGAAGCGGGAAGAGGCAATGAAATGCATCCCCTCTTGCTTTTGTGCTGACAGTAAATAAAGGTCCTGTTTCCCCATTTGTCTCTTTGATGTAAAGGATCTTTTTAGCAAACTGTATGAGCACATTCACACCACCACCATGGAATGACATCTGTGTTGTTTTTTTAGAAAGAAGGCATTTTACAGAATTAAAAAGCCACTGTGTGTACATGTACCTATTCAGTACTTGTAAACCATTTTGTGGTATTTTGCTGACAGGTCCCAGCAGCGTGGGAAGCACTCTGAGTGCAGGTTACAGCCCTGGAAAAGTTCCCCGTCACTGGATGCTTACCCAGCTACAATCAGGGACCCAGAAGCTCTTTGAATTTCTTTACTGAGTGGATTCCAGCACTGCTGGTTTAATTCATCTCTTGGGCATGCTTACTTATCACAAGCTTTACCTGTTTTGGCTTTAAAGAATCGAGACCTCACAGCTCAGGTGCAGCGAGACCAGGTAGTCTTCACCCCTACACAGATTCTCTAGCAGCTCTTTATGCATAGCTCCAAGCTTTTGAACATTTGGGGGCTTCATCTTCCCACTTCTGCCACCTGTGGCGAAGGAGACAAAGAGTCACACAGACTTGCAGGCACTCCAAAAATCATTTATTTTTGTTTTAACTACAGGAAATACTGGAAGAACAGTGTAAAAGCTAAAAAACAAGTGCTAGCCTTCCAATTCAATCTCTTATTTTCGGATGGTGTGGCACACATTCAAGGATGTATAAAGGAGGAATGAGGAGGTGCTCTATGATGAATAAAGGCATCAAATCAGTTCACAAACACAAAAACTGGACCATTTTCAGAAAAGTCAGGTGCACTGTGAGTGGAAGCTGTTCCAAGTCTCGTGCTTATACAGCAGCCAGCAGATGTTGTACATTTATGTCTGAGCAACCAGCTGTCTTCTCATCAGTATTAAGTGTTCAGCTGACATTAAAGGGACAGAGAGAATTATAACTCAGAACTCAGAAAATTGTGCAGCTTTTTTGAAGTTTGCTATGTCTATGAATTATCATTTTTTCTCAAAGGTATAAATAAACATTTTTAAAATTAGAAGAATTGTGAGAAGAACAGACAATAATAGAAGAACAGTGTGAGAAGAACGGTTCAATAATAACATATAAATAATCTCAGGCAATAAATGTGAAAAGCACATATAAAACCAACATACTAAAATTTGAAGATATTAGTATAAAAAATACATGAAAAAGACAGAAGCAGCTGCCAAAGACCTTTGAATACAGTCCTGTTAACCTCTTCCCCTCCCTAGGTCTTATGACCTGCTTTGTAAAGTAGTTACAGATTCACATACCACATCTGACAGCCTAAAAAAAAAATCATACCACTATTATGTGACAAATATAAAGAGAGATTATTTGATATACTATGTCATAGCTCAAAGAGTATTAGGGTCTAGATACCCACTCTGACTCCATCCTGACTGCATACTAGGGGGAAAACCAGATGTCTGTGCTACTTTTCCTTCTTTGAGGCTCTTTTCCACCAAGGAAGACCTAGGTACATAAGAAAGGAGGGGCCAGTGATGTACTCAAACAGGTCCCCTGATGTGAGCCATCAGTAACTATTAATTCAAGATTTACAATAACTTTGTAAATGCAAGTACATCCTTATTTTTAAGAAATTAAATGAAGCACTCAATTTATTCATCCAGAACTGGAGCAGTAGATTGATTTGTAGATTAATAGGTTAACTTTTAAATGACAAGACTTAGGTGAAAAGAATTTCACTTTAAGTGATGTTTAGTTCAAAGCTTCTTTCATTTTATATTAAGAGGGGGGAAATGGCTGAGATGAGGTGAGAGGCTCTGAAGGCAGAGAGGTTCCAGGGGTATTAATGGGTTGTAGCACAAGAGGTGCTGAGTTGTTGGAGGGAAGACTCAACAAATTTAAGAGACACTTTTCTATCCTGCAAATAAGCTGATCTGAACCGTGCATGAATTGGATTGATTTGGATACCAGTATCTTAGTCAGATGTCATAGTTTTTCTCTAGCTAGCTAAATACAGCTAAGAAATTTGTAACTGTAATACAAATAAGTTTCTGGTGCTGTGTCGCACATCCTACATATATCCTTTGTTCTTCCATCTGTCCTGGTAATGAAAACATGGCATCTGGAATCATACCGTACTTTTTGGTCATTAGGTATATTTAGGGGAAATAATGTACAGACCGTTACTTTTCAGTGCAGAGTTTCCAAAACAGTGCACATGCTTAACTCTGCTTTCACGACTTCTCCTTTATACTTGCCTTATCTCACACTCCTTGATATCACCTATGGAGTCCCAGAGGTGCTCAGAGCATAGGCAGAAATCTAAAAATTTAGAGGGTTCCTCTCTTTCTTCCCTAGTCAGCAGCTTAGGGACTTGCTGAGCTAAAGGTTGCACCCTTAACACCAGATGTAATAGCTTCTGCCTTCCATTCGCTTCTTTTATTTCCTCTCCACCAGTTTGTCTTTGAACTTCACAGTTAGTCTCTGCTCTTTCTTCTCCCTCAACAAATACATCCTTGTGTCCATTTTCAAGCACTATCCCACCATGTTTGCAATGTGTTGTTATTCCTCATTCTCTATCAAGACGCTGATTCCAGCCCCCAGCTGGCCGCCTGTTGCATTTCTCGATGCATCCCTTTGGTGCTTCCTCCCATGCAGCTATTACATATGCAAGAAGAATGCCATAAACGTTTATGCAGTGAGTACGTTGTGGTTTTTGAAGCTTTCCAGCAAAAATCTTGAAACGCTCCTGCTGTAGGTGTGCTAGAGGTACTATCACCCCCAAGCTGATCAATAATGTCTTCTTGATTCTCTGCATTTTCCTGCCTGATTGTTTGTATTTACCTGAGTGTTGTCTCAGGTACTTGGGTCGTAAAGTTTTCTGGGACCCTACCCTTTCTGCAAGCTTTACACAATTACTAGCACAATGAGCTCTTTATGAGTGAATAGTGCTTCTAAGTATGACAGGAAGACAAGAATTACAAACAAGGATTCTGACCAAAAGAAAAATAGTAGTTCCCACTCTTCTTCCAATGTTGCAGTGCCTGTATTTGACAGACTTTTTGGTGTGTTAGTAGACGGGAAGGATCACTTTCTCAGAACAGTAGGCAAAAATCGCCTACTGCAAGATTTAAGCACAGTTTGGATGCAAAGAACTTGAAGAAAAGTTTCAATCTAAAGGCAATGCCCAGTTTATGAGTCTGACTGACAGTCAGAAGAATCATGCTGTCAATAATGACTACAAAGGGATTAGGAGAGAGTAAATCTTTTATTGGGTAGTCAGCAGAGCACAGTGATATATACGGGTTATGAGAGAGGAATCACTTCTCTTTCAAACTGTCTTGCTTAAAAGTGAGAAAAAGAAGGACAAGATTCATAACACTGCAATTCGCAAGCCTACTTTGTGTTTGCATGAGCTGTGGATGTACAGCAGTTGCTTTGCCCGTCTGGGCAATGTAAGAGGCTCCAAAGTACAGGACCAGAAAATTAACCTTCTGAGGGACCTAATAATAACTAATGTAAAGGTGTGCTCTTGCGCACTGAAGATGATCTTTCAGTGCCTAAAATCCAGCACTGACAGCTACTGTTTTTGTGGATAAATGTGTCTGTGGCATGCTGCCAAGTGACACTGAGAGTCTTTCAGAGGGTGAGTTTTGCCCACAGCAGATGGAAGTAACAGCCTTTAGTTGCAAACAGAAACCTAACAACAGCAAGAAAGGACATGACCGTGTAGACACAGTGGCACAGACTAAGCTGATGATGCTTTTAAGGCCGATGAGTACCACAAATGCCTTGTGAAGGGAATGTGCAATGAGCAGCAAGCAACCAAGAACCTTTTCATGAAGTGCAAGTCAATTATCTGTGCATATATCCTCTTGTGTTAGCCGACAGTATCTATTCTTACTACCTGCTAAGTATTTTCATGTTCACACATGTCGAACTTTATGAACGTACTGTATTTACAGAAATGCTCTGTACTCATTTTCTATCATGGAAATCCATTAGTAGTTAAATTCTTGTAATCCTTGTGCGATCTACCAAAAAGATTTGTAACTTTGTTGGTGAACTCTGCAAAGAAAGAGATAAAAATAAGCTCTGATAGTGTTATTGTGGGTCTGCTTGGGCTTTTTTTTTTTTTTCTTTTACCATTTAGGTTGATTAGAGGGTAATATAAAAGAGAAATACATGAAGAAACTTCCCTTTCTCCTGTTTACAAGTGAGCTATAGATGCTAATGCTGAACCTAGAAAATTTGGTTTTACCCTTCCCTACCTGTTCCATACATACTCCATATGTATAAAAAGGCCAGAATTGTCACGCTACACCTTTTCAATTAATGCTGTTTACTGCAGATATATCTAGCCACTCTTATCAAAGTGCCCTGTGTCCTACAGCTCCTGTCCACAGCCCTAGAGTCAAGACTACATCGATGTCAGTAAGCCTGGCAGAGAGACTCCAAATGGATGAAGCTGCTCGAGGAGCAGCTGATGCCATGCTCATGTCCTTCATGTGTCTACCATGCGAAACAAGTGGGTATATGAGCAGCTTTTGGGACGCTCAAGGAGGCCTGCACTGAAGGATGCATTACACTCAGCTATCCCAACCATCTGGTGTGTTTCTGTGTGGGCAAACAGGTTCATAGCTTCCCCCTGCCAAGACGGTTGCCAGAGAGATGTGGGTGGTTCCTCTGGCTTCGGGGAACCCTGGGCATTTGGGTATGTCCCAAATAGACTTGCCAAAGTTTAAGAAGTACCTTAGCAGCAGCTGGAGTGGATCTTTGACTGACTGGCCTGGTGGGTGTCTAATTTAGGATGAGCTTGGTAGCTTTCCAGGCCTCAATAACTCTGAGGACTTGATCTCTGTTGCTTGAAATGGAAGTTTAGCTATGTGGCTCACAGACAGTTACCTACATTTAATAGCTAAATTTAGATGTCTACGATCTGGAGCTGAATTACACTCCGTATTTCCCGTTACAGCTCATGACCTGGCAAAAAAACTCAGTCAGAGGCATCTTCTGAAACTCTTTGACCTCCTTTATTGCCACTTTTTCCACTACTCTGAAACAGTCCTCACACACCTCCACAATTAGGTCATCTTTGTCACTTTGACCTCAAATTCTGAGTCTTTTTACTCACACTGAATAGTCTAAGTGCCTTGTTGTAACAGACGTGAGTCTTTGGAAGCCCAGAAAAAGCAAAATTGCATCTCCAGACTCTGCACACGAGGTGTTCATAGGTTAATGTATCAATAGGCATCCTTTGCACCTTTGAGATCCTAGAATCACTGGAAAGTAGTTGATTAATCTTATGGCTGGTAAACAAGGCTGAGAAGCCCCATGCCCTCAAGAAAATTGCTACACTAGTAGATTCTAGCTCTACAGGACACAAATCAGGGAGGAAGAAGGGCACAGAGACAGGGCACCTCTGAACAGGGTCAAGGAAACACATGCAGAAACATACACTTGACAGAACAACAAATAACCTGAAACATCTCTTAAACCTAATTAACAGTATTTTCTTCCATTAAATATTTACCATCTTGGTATTACCCAGTAATGTTTTTGTCTTGAAATAATGTGAATGAGTCACTCATATAATCACGATGAGCTGCAACAGGCCAGCAGCTTTAATAAACTCAGCCTAAGAGGGAGGAAAGCAGGTCCCCACTCTGAGAAAGGAAAGTCCTGAGGTCTTGGCTTTGACCCACAGGTATCAGAAGGATAGTTGAGCCCAAATCTGTGGCACTTCTTTTTCCCCAGTGAATTTGATAAAAGTGCTTTTGAACCTGACAAACACGAGGTGGATTAAGACTGTGTGCACAGCTGCAAATGAAAGGCATCACATTTTATCTAAAAAGAACAGCATTTGGTTTCTTGATCTTTCTAACCAGCAAACTTCTGTCTGCTCTGACGCATTATAAAAGAGCTCTTCCAGAAAAAAAAAAAGAGTGATTAATTTTCAATTCCCAATGCTTTCTCTCCTTGTAACAGAGTTTCTTTGTAGAGGGAGAATTTTGAATGCCTGAGCAAGAAGGGGAAGCCTGTTAAATCCTTTTTAGGCTGCTAGAATCTTAAAATGTGCTGCTTGGGTTGCCAGGATAGAGGCACAACCAGTTACTAGAGGCCTTGGAGAGGTGACTTTTTGTCTATTCAAGGAAAATCTTCCTCCTTCTTGTGACAGATGAATGGCTAAGTGGCTGGATGGGGACTGTGAGCAACAGCAATGGAAGAGAGATGCCATGCCAATATATCTCAGAGACCAGATGGAGTTTTTACTGAGCAAATATATGTATTTTATTACTCCCTAGGAGCAGATCAAATAAGTTCAGCAATAATCTGGTTTCATACAATGGTAGGCCACCAGCCACTGGGAAGGCAATGCCTTAAAACCACTTTTTTACAGCAGGTAACTTGCTAGCTGACAACTGGGCTGAAGGCAGCTTACAGACTGTGTCTTTGATTCTCTGTCATCACCTGCAGAAACTGCTCACCTGTGGCACACACTGTGTATCATATGGAAGTGCACAGCAATCTGGTAAAAGCGTGTGAGGCTCGGTGCCCAGCTGCGGTGCCTGCTCCACTGCAAGGTGTTCCTTCACATTCAACACAGTGCCAGGACCCTCTTTGCAAAAGAAAACACAGAGCAAGGGCCAAAGCATGTGGACAGGGAGATATTCAAGAGAAAAGAAGTGGACAGTGGGGATGCAAAGGTTAATGGTGCTACCCCGAGGGAGTGGGATGTATAATTAAAGAACAGGGAAAGGTAAGAGGAACACCCTGGAGTCCTTACTTGCAGAGAAAAACCTGTCTGGGTGGATTTTGGTGAAGTGCAGGCTGTGCCTGCCTTACTGCCAGCAGCAGGAGCCACTTCTTGTACAGGGAGAGTGGGAGCAGAAAGCCACTGTGGACACCCTCAGTGCATGGCAGGGGGATGATGGAGCCAGCCAGCACCGGGTGCTCAGCTGCAGCACAGACAGCAAGGGAAGGGGCTGACAGTGGACAGGCACAGAGGGAAAGGCTCTGGAGCTGAGGAGGACCACCAGAATCACCTCAGGGCAGCAAGACTTTCCCCTAGCTGCATGGACACACAGAGACCTCTGCCCTTCACTCACCAAGACTGTAATCTTGAGACTGTCTTCCAGCCAGCAGGAGAACAGACTGCAGGAGGGATGAGCTGGTACATAGTGGTCACCCTAGCATAGGCTGCCTGAACTCTTTTTAATGTGAACCTAGAGGTGACAGCAGGAGCTCGGGGGCAGAAGGGCTACCTGCCTTCCTTCCTTCCTCCCTGGCTACGCGTCCTCTTTCTTGGTACATTTGGCAGCCCTAGTTCTGCAGAACCACCTGTCAAGGCTCTCTTTCCCACGGCCCCACACATACTTCCCACCTTTCCCTATCTTTGCTGCTCCTTCATTAACTACGCTTAAGGCAGATGAGCTATTAGGAGAGAAGGATTCATTGACATGGCATGCCTTTCTGGGAAAAGGTGTTAACAATAAAGAAGGACAGAAAATGGAAATGTGGCTTTGAAAATTTTATTTTACTGCATGTGAAAGGACAAATTTCGTTGTGCAAAACCATTGGCCAAATGAAGTAATTTAAAATCACCGTAGGCTATTTGGGGCTTGTATGTCAAAAATAGGTACCATTTTAATTATTGTTACAGAACTAATGCATTACAATTTTCCTGCTATCTCAACTTCTCAACATGTCTATAGTTATATTTGTATAAAGGTGCTTTATACTGGGATAGCTATTCCCATTCAGCAAGGAAAATCATTACTTTGATGTGTCATCTTTATAATGGCATAGTTATATCCACCCTCTTACCCTGTTTTGGCTTTTATTTTTAAATGACCTTCTCTTTCCCCAATGGGATTAATTATACCCGGAAAACTTGCAGAGCTGGTCTTGGCATGAAGAAAATTAATTGTTGCTGCCCATACACTTATACAGCTGTGGCAACAACAGGAAGAAATAATACACATGCATATATGCTGACTTTCAAATAGAGGATGCTGCAATCAAACTCAGGTATGTGTGTTAAATTTTAACACCTGTATATTGAAGAACAGACATATTAAGGACTAGAGAATATTTTCTGTATAAGAGATCTCAGGAATATGTAACGCAAACAGCTCTCACAGGGAGGAAAGAGAACTACAGCTTTTTCCTTTAGGCAGCAATATTATGCACAACTCCAGAAGCAACTGGAGTCAAAGACATCACCCATGGCATTACAGAGGTCTGAGACTGACTACAAATGCAAGGCTTAGGGGGTTGTGGGGAAAGCAACTACAAAGTCTCCAGAAAGACCTGGGGACGGAACTTTTAAAGTTGATATGCTGGATCTGTGAGATGACTAGCAGCATAGTACAGGGGGAAAAAAAAAAAAAAAAGATATCTGAAAGAGTAACCTTCCAGTGTTAAAACCCCTTTGTGGTGATAGCTTGTAGTCTGCTTCTGGAAGTCACGTTCAATATATACGTGTTTCCAAGACTGAACTGAACTGTGTCACTTAAGGTAAAACCAATTTACCCTTTACAAATCTGTTCATCATTCTGAGCGTCTCTCTTAAATGCATAAAAAGCTGAGTTCTGAGCAAAGGGTTGACTTTTGTGCATGTACAACGGGTAGGACAACACCCAGGCAAAGCCTTCAGGCTCAGCTACAACACATCTAAAATAAAACATCATGAAGGTATTGAAAAACAAAAAAGTGATATGAATGAGTAGTATATTTCATACTAATGGCAGTGTTCTAAATTGGGTAAGTTAAGGGATTTGGCAAATGTTACCTTCTGCCACCAAGGGACAAAGCAAAAGGAGTTTTATCGAAAACCACAATTCCAGTTTAGTGTCATTATTTGCTACTGAAAAGAGACCATTTATTTTAAGCTTTCGGATGGTGTTTAGGAATCATAGAATCATGGAATCATAGAACAGTTTTGTTTGGAAGAGATCTTCACAATAATCGAGTCCAACCTTTGTCCCAGCCCTATCAACACCACTAAACCATGTCCCTCAGCACAACATCCACCCGTCTCTTAAACACCTCCAGGGACAGTGACTCAACCACCTCCCTGGGCAGCCTGTTCCAATGGCTGACAACCCTCTCAGTAAAGAAATTCTTCCTAATATTCCTAATATTCAATCTGAACCTCCTCTGGCACAACTTAAGGCCATTTCCCCTTGTCCTGTCACTCGTCACTAGGGAGGCTAGACCAACTCCCACCTCGCTACAACCTCCTTTCAAGTAGTTGTAGACAGCATGTGCAAGTTTGCACTAGGTATCAGGAACTTGTTTGAATAAGTTGGGTGAGCCCCAGAAAACCCTCTTCACTTCTATTGCCATACAGAGATGAGGACAAACCAAAAAAGTTTCTCTATGTTGTTTCCTTTATTGATGTATGTTTTTTTCACCATTAACACTTAGCAAAAAGAATAAAAACTTACTGTTCCCTTTGGATAAAACAAATATCATTATACTGAATATGTCTAGAAGTGACAGTATCTATAGTGCCCTGGTAAAAATATAAAGGATTACAAAAGCTGTAGGGACTAATATTACATAGTATTTAATCAGGTGTGAATATATGTCTTCTCATTTACAGTTCCTTTCCCTTCTTCAGTCCATGTGACATTTCTGTTTATTAAACGTCATAGGTAAACCAAAGCATGTTGATGTGTTTTTGTAATGGTTTGCTGCTGTTCTTTCTCTTGAATATAAAAATGCACAAAAGTGTAGTAGCAGGAATAATTATTATAGCTTCAGGTCTTCTTGTTCTGTTTTTAGTTTCTTTGCAGCCTTGAGAGATGTCAAAACTAACAAACTAAAAGTTACACCGTATAAAACCACGTTTTACTCTGTACTGAGAGAAGCATAGCATTTGGTATAAAACAGGCTCATTCCACTCACTTTAATGGCAGCAAATAGTACTGCTAATAACATCTGCAGGATTAGCCCCCTTTTTATCTTAACACATATACCATTGCTGCCTTCTCTACCACTACTGTCAATTGTAACTCTTACAATTTAGCCAGGTAAACATTCAAAAGAAATTAAGACTTGACACTTTTTCATCTTTTTGTGATGAAAAAGTGCTTCCAGATTCCCATTTCAAAGGCAAAGAGATCTTTGGTCATATTTTATGGGCAGTTTCAATTAAAACTGCTTATCACTTCTGATTTCTTCCATTCCCTTACTCCACATGAATGCTTAAACCTCACGCTGCAGCTATTAACACAGATATGTTTATATTATTTATGACACTAAATGGTGATTCCAGTACAGGCTGACAATTATTTGAGCAGAGAGAACACAATCAAAGGACATTGGAAGCTCTGCTATTGCCACCTGCTGTCCATGTCCACCTTGGAATGGTTTGGCTTACGCAAGGTTGCACAACAGTTACCAAAGAGATGGCAAGGACTTAGGTGCTGAGTGGGTACAAAGTGATCAGAAGCAAAAAGCAAAAATATCGTGAACAAAGATTCAGCAGGAACCTTCAGAAGAACCACAAAACAGTCCAGAGTGGTCACTATTTTGGGGTGTCTACCTAGGAACATCTAGCTACAGTCCACAGCTCACCCTGTCTATGTATATACACTCTGTTCCCAGCAAGCGTCAGCTGTCAGTGGCTGCTGCCACCTACTCCTCCAAGCTCTTGCCTACCTTGACAGTAGTAGGACATACTCAGGTCGGCCTTTCTTTGTGTAGCAGGGGAGGAAGAGGTGGCAGTAATCACTCCATTAATGAGGAAGATATCTTTGCGGCGACAGTGCAGCTAGAGAAGTATTAAAATGCTGGAACTGAAGGCCGAGATCAAAAGCTAGTGAAGGGGGAGCAAGACTCTGAGAAAGAAACAGGGGCCAGCAATGGAGCAACAAGCAATGGAGACAGAATAATTTTGCCCGGCACATGAAGGGGAACTCCATGGGGTCATCCCTCTCTCCATGTAAGAGAGGGACAAGCAGATACACAAGCGGACAGTGGCAGAACTGTCAGAACAGGCAGCTCAATAAAAAATGCTCAGCACAGTATATAACTAAAGAAATATGTGCCTCTTGCAGTTGCTTTTTCTCTATGACAGGTGTGTGAGCTTTCGCCTCACACACCTCTTACCTTCTGCAGTCATGTAAGAGGCTCTTTTTCCCTGCCTCATCCTCTGGTTGAGTAACATCGCTGATGCTGGGCTCAGACACAGACATACTATTTATGGATTTATACTTTACACAGTATAAAGATTGCAGCCAGTACTATACCAAAAGAAAGCAACTTCAGTTAGCTGCAGAGCAGTAGGTCTGAGGAGCGATAATGCATCTTGCTCAAAGGTTTTACACTCATGTTGCCCAACAGCAGTAGCAAGACTGTTTTAGTTGATGTCAATGCTGTGCACAACAATCTGAACAACAGAGGAAGCTCGCAGATACCCTTGGGTTTTCTTCTACACATGAATTGAGAATGGGGTCCTGGAAGTTTCACTGATTCCAGTCAGCTTTTGAGGGTTCTGCAGCATCAGAAGAACTTACTTCCATCTCTGTTACAAAGGAAACCAGAGTACTCAGTGAAAAATGACATTAAAATCATATCTTTCCTCCTCTCTTTTGTTTGGCAGAAGATATGGTTTTGGTGGAACCAGAGATACTTGATGGGATGAAAAAACATCTGCACTGTTCTTTCCCCACTCTCTTCCAGACAATAAATCAGTGCTGAAGGTCAGGAAATCTACGGGTTCTTTATTCCTTCAGTTGGAATCAAAACAGAAGTGCAAGAAACGTGGTGTTCAACAATCCAATATCTTTTGTTTTGTGTTAAAGCTCATCTAAAAACTAAAGGTGGTTGGCCATTGAATCTGTCTTTTTGGGTTGCCACACAGTCAGATGATCAAAGGTTAAAATGCGTTACTCATGCTGACTGAATACAGGGCAAATTTTACTGATTCTGGTATACCAGATACCAAGACCTAGAGATGAGTAACTTTTCAACAAATAAGTTAATACCTGACAGTGAACTTGTCAGGCATCCAAGTTCCCGCTCCAGTACCTGGGTTACTGTTCAATCTGGGTTACGAAAAGCTCGCGTTGTCTGTCTTGCAGTTTGCAGACAAGCACGGCTGTTTTAAGTAACACTTCTGAAGCTGAAGGGCACAAATCTCTCGTTTTGGTTTGGTCCAGGTAAAACCAGCACGTCTGTTTCACCGTGGCTTGTATGTAGCACAGAACAGTAAAGGAAAATGTCTGTCTTAACCTCTTCAATATATTAACTGATGGAAACGTTGACATTTTACTGCCGTACCTGTGCTAGAAGCTTTTACGACTTAGTAACACTCTTGCTTCAAACACGCAGGACTCCAGAGCAGAAATTACAGCTGTTTTGAGCTTTAATGTTTCCAATTTCTCAGGCATATAATCACGTTAGCTTTTCCTAGGTGACGCTGTATTTTATTGTCTACATTAAGCAGGTGCCATAGGGCCAGAGGTGAACATCAGCTGCTATTTCCACCAGCTCCGGTGCGGTTTAAAGTAAAAGAATTACAAGACTACTGCTCTAAAATTATGTACCCAAGCTAAAAATAGCAGCTCAGAAATGGAATCACACTCGTAAACCAGGGGTTTGCTCAGAGGTGAGGCGAGCGACCTGAAGGCCTTTTAAACGCTGTGAGCAATAAATGGTAATTCCTGTAACTTTTTAATTGCCGCCAATTAAAGGGGCTGGGAAGGCAGCCCCAGAGCCCGGCGACGGCCGGGCCGGGCGCTCCCGGCTCTACGGGACCGCCACACACCCGCCCGCCCGGCCCTCGCGCCTCCGCGGGGGCTGCGAGGCCCGAAGCCGCCGGGCCCGACACCGCGGCCCAGTTCGCGCGGGACTCGCGGCCGTTCCCTCCACGCGGCCCGCCCGCGCAGGCCCCGCGCCGCCATTGGCTGCCGCCGGGGGAGCGTGGGGAGGGAAAAGGCCGCGGCCGCGCCGCGGGGAGGTGCGGAGCGGTGCCGGGTGGCCGTGCCCGCGTAGGCCTGCCCTTCCCGGCCCGGAAGCCGCGCCGATGAGTAGTGTGCGCCGCTTGGCTGCGCGCTTGGCCGGGGGTGTCGGGAGCCCCGCGCTGTGGCTAGGTAAGAGCAGAGCGCGGAGCCGCGGGGCTCGGTGCGGGCCACACGCCCCTGCCCTCTCCCCACCCCCGAAGGATGTGGGGACGGGGCGCTGTCACCGCCGGCGCCGTGGCCGCGCTGGCCTCGGCCTTGGCCGCGGCCCTCTGGCTGCGGTGTGATGAAGGTATAAACATCTCTGCGCCGGGGCTTTGGCGGGGAGGGGGTGGGGCTTGCCCCTGAGGGGAGGCGGGGGCGGGCCGAGTCGGCGGCAGATTCGCCCCGTGCCGGGGGCTGCCCTCCGAGGGGGGCCGCGGAAGGAAAGGTCGCCGGGCGGGGGCTGGGCTGGGGCGGGAGGGAGGAGGCGGCGGCGATTCCCCGTGATGGGCAGGTGGGATTGGCGCCGCCGCCCCGCAGCTCCCGCCGGAGAGCAAAGCCAAATCGAAAGGGCTGGGGCCGGAGGGTGGCCCGGCACGACGAAACTCACCCCCGCCTGCAGCGGGTGGGGGGGGGCCGGCCGGGCCACTCACCTGCCTTGCGAAGGGATGGCCGGGGGGGGGGGGCGGGGGGAAGCGCCTCACAAACCCGACCGCCGGCGCCTTCACAGGGGTCCGCCAAGGGCAGGGACTGCCTGATCCAGCGAGGGCCTCCGGGAGGCGCCGTGTCCGCCAGCCGCAGCGTGGGCTTTTGTGGCGGCCTGCAGGGGCGAGCCGAGCCGCCCGCGCTAACGCGGGAGCCCGGCTGCCTGCCCCGGGGAGGCGCAGAGGCCCCGGGGAGGGGGCGAGCGGTGTTGCTGCCCTCGCTGGGGTGAGATAGCGCGCCCAGCGGAGCCGCGGGCTCTCGGCAGCGATGCGCCGAGCTGCAGCGCGCTGTGTGTGAGCGTGTGTGTGCAGGGATCTCGCTCCACTGCGGCGGGCGGGGAGGGAGAGAGAGAGGGAGGAGGAGGGGGAGGACGGGAGGGAGGCGCGCTGTGATGAGCAGGGCCTCCAAGTCCAGCCAGCGCTGTCGTCCTGCCGCTCCCGGAGGAGCCCGGGGCGGGGGAGCGGCCGCGCACGGATGACTGCCTGAGCCGCCTGCCGGCGCGTCCTGCCCCGGGGGAGGGGACCGCGGCCCCGCGCTGGGAGCCCGGTTGTTTTATTTTTTTATTTGTTTATCATCATTGTTTTCGGAGGGGGACGAGCCGATGCGGGGGAAGGTGTTGGTTTTTGGTTGATTTTTGTTGTGTTTGGGTTTTATTTTTTTATTTTATACACCCCCGCTCCCTCCTCCCCCCTCTTTTTTTTTTTTTTTTTTTTTTTTTTTTTTTTGCAGGTGCCCGCAGCGCAAAGCGGCGCCTGGAAAGTTTTGTTTGCGGGCGGGCGGGCTGCGAGCGGCGGCCCGGGCTGGGATGCGGGTCCCCGGGCCCGGCTGCCCGCCCCTTCCCGTCGCACCGCGGCTGCCGCGGCCGGGGCTGGCGTAGGCGCCCCCTTGGGAGAGCCGAGTGCGGGCATTAAACCCCCCTCCCTCCTCCCCGCCGCCCTCCTCCGCCCCCCTCCGTCCCTCCCTCCTTCCCTCGCTCTCCCCCTCCCTCTCCCTCCCTCCCTCTCCCCGGTGCGCGGCCATTGCAGTGACCCCGGCCGGCCAAGGATGATCACGAACACGCGGGGTTTCCTGTGGTCGGACCTGGAGACGCGGGCGCTGCTGGAGATCTGGGGCGAGGCGGACGTGCAGTCGGCGCTGGACGGCAACTTTCGGAACAGCCATGTGTACCGGGACGTGGCCTGCCGCCTGGCCGAGCTGGGCTTCGAGCGCACCCCCGAGCAGTGCCGCATCCGCATCAAGGGCCTCAAGCGCCAGTACTACCAGGCCCGGGACGGGCTGAAGAAGAACGGGCACGCCCGGAAGATATGCAAGTACTACGATGAGATGGATCGGATCCTCAGCTGCCGGGGGGGGCCCGACGGAGCCCAGGAGCCGCTGGCCCCGCCGCCCGACGGTTCCCAGCCGGCGGGGCCGCTGGCCGGGCCGCCCACGCCGGGCACGCCGCACAACAGCCGGGAGGTGGACGCCGAGCTGGACGAGGACGCCGAGCTGGAATCCCCCCGCGACAACTTCACCGAGGACTCCGGGGAGTGTTCGTCCTACGCCGACCACCCCATCAAGGTGGAGTGCCCCCCCTTCGCCATCCCCGTGCCGCCGAGCGACGGTGAGTAGCTGCCAGGCTCCCGGCGCCGGGTGTCCTCCCTTCACCCCGCCGGCAGCGCGGCTCCCCCTCCTCCTCGGGCTCTCTCAGCCCAACTGCCGGCGGCTCTCTCCAGCTAGCGTGCTTCTGGTGCCTTCTGCCTTATCCTCCTCCCTCTCTCCCCGACCTCTGCGCTCCGAAATCCGCGCATGCTACCCTCCACCTCCGGCACCTTGCTCCCCTCTCCCACCCCACAAACGCCGCTGGAAGGGGAGCGGGCTGCTGTGGGGGGGTGGGAAATGCTGCAAGCCGGGTAGAGGGAGATGCTCGGAGACGGAGAACGTAGTGAGTTTTTATCGGTGGGAAACCAATGGAAAACTAGAGCGGAGATGACCAAGGCAAAGTGTCAGGTAGCACCGCGCAAGAAAACAGGCATCCTTCTCGCTGGAGGATTTTTTCCGTACCCTGCAGAGCGTGCTGTTTTGTTAATCGGTATTAAAACGACGATGACGATAATACCTGAAAAATCTGCTTATTGTTGCAGATGGGCCAGAAAGCTAGGGGAGAGCTTTTACGTAATTAATTGCTGGAGTTGTTTCAGAAACACCGCTTCTAACTTTAGCGGGCTTGCGGATAGAAACAACCCTTAGATAAAGCTCTGCCCTTTCCTTCCTCGTTCTTTACCCTCAGCTCTGTATTTGTGTTGTGAAGGTGTGTGTGGGGGGGGCAGTGTTATTTGTTTGTTTTAAATTTAGATTAATGCCGTGGTTCTCATACAAACATGAACCTGTCTTCAGAAGTTGACATCACCGAGGAATCAGCCAATTGGCTGACGTTTAACCAACCTTCTTTTTACACATAAACCCCATCAAAGAGTTGTTTACGCTAATGTTCCTTTGAAATGCAAATCCAGAATGCCAACAGACTGAAACTCAATTTAGATTAATGTAATTACCTGCAATACACAAATGAGGCTATACTATTTAATAGCCTTCACTTAAACCTTTTTAGAAGATCAAAAAGACTCCTATTGTTGAAGTTTAGTACTACAACAATTAAAAGATGCCTCTGTGATTTTTGGTACCTTTAACTTTTTAGAAGCTTGTGGTATTACTTTGGTACTCTGAATTAAAAATATCGGAGATAATTAGAATTCACATTGAAAAAAGTGTAACAATTGGGTGCACATCTCATAAGGAGATTTTTTTTTTTGCTACTTTCTTCCTAGAAAATTTTTTCTTCAGAAAAATAATTGTCCCTTTTCTTGTTTTAGGATTTAAAGAAATCAATACTCCAACTATTACCCCACCTCTCAGTCAGCCCAAAAGATCAAAAAAACGCCATGCAAATTTGACATTGGATAAAATGATGGAAAAATTCCTGCAACAGAGCGTGGATACAGAAGAGAAGTTTTACAGATATGAAGAGCAGAGGCTCAAAATTGAGGACAAGCGTCGGGAAGCTGAGCACGCTCGAGAGCTCCAGATGTTACAGATGTTGGGACAGATGTTGGCAGGAATTTCTTCTACGGTATCACAAAGGTCACAATCTATACCAGCAAGTCCACCTCAGAGAGCGAACCATCGTTCGTATGGGGATAACTTTAATTATAATGCTATGACAGCAGCACTTTCTCCGCCGATAGGTACTTTATTCTATAGCATAAATAAAAAGCTAGTTTTTTGGGGTTTTTTTAAAACCTCTGTGTGAAAGCACTGGTAGTAAGTAGCTTTTGGAAATAAAAGCTGATTGGAATTACTTAATATTGTGGTGAAGGTGTCTGTCTGATGTAAAATGAAAGTAGAACATCATTGGTACCGTGTTACTGATTGCTTAGATACATTAGTTACAACAAATTTTACTGAGCAAAATCACACCTTTCGAACCCTGTAAACATCGGGGACTTCTTTCCGCATTCATGCCTCTGTAAAGTGAAGTTAGGAGAAGTTTGATGTGTAAAAGGCAAGTAGCACATCTGCTGAAAGCTTTCTGGGTACATTAGGCACCCTGTAGCGGAAATTCTGCTGCTCTTGAAGTTGACAGGCCTAACCCAGTATTTGAAGTTAAGGCTGTGCATATGTTTTTCCCGGGGGTTGGGAAAGGAGTGGTGTTTTGCCTGCACTGAAGTCAAATGTTGAAATCCAGCTCCTTTAAAATTGATTTCTGTAAATCAAAGTTATGAATCTTTAATTAAACATCATATTATTGTAGTAGGCATGATAGAAGATGAAAATATGGGCATATATTTTTCTTCTACACCAGTTCATTTATAAATTCTTTGGGCATCTCGTTTAAAGAAAAAGGCAAGGCAGTAACTCTAGAATTGGTATTTATGCACAGACTTTTCTTTCTGTACTTGTGTGGGCCAGAAGCTGATAATCAGGTATTAGCGTTCATTGACAGACTTGTGGGATCCGTGGCTCCGTGTTACTTACCTTTGTCACAGTCTCTTTGCATGTGGAGGTAGCCATGGGCAGGAGGAAAACAGGGATACTCTCTCATCTTGGGGCTCGGTGGCTGTAGTCTGCTCAGTGGAAATGGAACAGGTCTTGTTCTGTTTTAATTACAAATCTCACGCTGCTTGGAAGAAAAAAGAAAATGTTGTTTGAAAAGGAAAAAAAAAAAAAAGAAACAAAACACCACCCAGCCTCAGTGTTGAATAATGATCCGGCGTGCCAGGTCCTAAAGGGCGTTCTCTGATTTCCTGGGAGGATTTTGGAGCCTTTTCAGTTTTACCTTACCTACTGCATTTCCCTGTAGAACGTGTGGGGGACTGGCTGGTTGTTAGGCCTGTTGAGGGTTTAGATTTCCTGACCTGGTTGTGTTTCTTCTTGACCAGGTACTTGGGTCTGTAGTGTTCCTTCATGGCAGCAGGCTTTTGTAGATAAATTGCAGCATACATATGGATTCTGTATTTTAAATGTTGTTTTCACTTTTAAATGAAAAGGAAACATGAAGTGCTTTAGAAAATCCCTTAGGGAATCTTTTGAGGTTCTAGAGCAGAGTGTTGGTACCTACAAGGCCTTACCATTATTTCTGAAAGATTTTTTTTTTGCTGAAAGAGACCAAAGTTTAGCTTTTCTTGCTGTTTTTTGTCATATAGGTGTACAATCGTATTATACTGTGCAAAAATGCGTTGTCTATATTTAACTGTAGCAAGAGCAAGATGGGATTCTAATCTTTTAATTGGTGAAGGTGTAACAAAGCGTTTGTAATAAAATGTGGAAATGCTTCAGGCAGCACATCTTTTAAGGAATTAAGTTTTCAGTTGTTTATAGCTAAATAAGCCTTAATGTTTGTGTAGGTAAGTGGGGCTCTATTAAGAATTGCTTTTAGCACAATTCTGTTTTCTTCCTATTTATTATGCAATTACTTTATATTTACACATCAGCAACAAAGAAACAGAGGACCTTCTTAACAAACACTTAACAACACTTTAAGGGTTCCAAGCTATGTGATATTTCTTCTGTGGTTGAAAACCAGTTGAGTGTATGAAGTGTGGTTTAAAGAAAATAATCTGTCCTATTTCCAGAGGAGGTGAGCATTTTGTTCTCTTCAGGGTCACTGCAATGCTATTTTGGCTGTAATCCAAAACAGGGTGTGTTTTACTTTTTTTTTTTTTTTAAAATAATCTTAGTAGGGATTCCTGTATTGTAGAAGGATTTTAAAAGCAAAAGATCATCCAGGAGTATTTATCGTTATTGAACACTAAAGCATTTTGTTACTGAAGATTAGTGTGTCTGGTTTAGGTTTAGATTCTGTGGAGGATGGAGAGAAAGATGCTTTCTGCTGATAGCGCACAGGTGCGGAGTTTTCCCTCTTATAATGTCCAAAGTTTCTAAAACAGTTTTTCCTTTTGTCTTTTTTATTATTCTTTTTTTTTCCGTCTAGATTTTGGAGTTGGGGATGGGAATGCTATATTTTATACGGCTGAAAATAAGGAGTATTGTGGTAGTTAGTTTTTATGCAATTATGTATTACTATATAGCACTTCCTTGAAAACCGTTCAGGAGATCTGTAAAAAATAAGGTGAACAGAGCTATGGTCTAGGAGACTAGTACTCGTGTTCAAATAAACCACTCTTCTAAACAGAATTGTACAGTTAGTGAGGAGCTTTGTTCTAAGAACTTACTCTTTTAGTGTATTTTCAACAATTTATAGTTAGCACATTGATGACAGAAGGACTGATTTTCAGATTTGTCCCATGTTAAGTATGTGGTCTAATTCTCTTTAGTTACAGTTGTTAAAATACTTTTTTATTCTAAATTTTTGCAGTCTTTTGAAACAGTAACTTGAATATGTAGCCTTCTTAGCGTGCAGTTGTTTTAATATGTAACTGTGCATCAGAGATCTGTAGTTGTATTATAGCTAAAAATCATCTTTGTAGGATACTTGTAATGTTTGCACCTAGTGCACTGGGTTATAATTTTGCAGAAAGACTTTCATTATACTTTGTAACCACTTGCCAAAATAAAAAAAACCTAGCAAACAATGAGTAGGCCCTGATTCTGCTACGAGGTGGAAGTATTTAAAGGAAAGTGAAAAATGAGGTAGGATGTACGTTTAAAATGTGGGTTTAGTTGCTCTGTGCTTGCTCTGTGTCTGGAGTGTGTGCTAAGTGTACCCCTTTCAGTTAAGCTTAATTATGGACGTGATTTCAGGCTGAACTAAGAAGATATTTCTAGTTACAAAATGTTCATGTAACTATTCTGGGCTGTTGTTTCTTTCTGTACCTGAGCCCTTAGTTAGGACTGCGAGGAGACGGTGGGAATATTCTCTGCATCAGACCCTAAATTAGTTTTTCAAATTATCGCCTTCCCTAGTTACTCACTGTTTTAAAGGCCTTTAAGTGACAAAACGTTTGTTTTTAGAACTATATCACTCTGTATCTTGGAATGATTTTATTTGTATTCATGAGTGCTTAAAACAAATGGTGATGAGAATTTAAGAGAGAACATACTTTAAAGTAACACTTATTTTCTTCTTTTCAGTTATAGAGAGATCTTTTTCACTGCACAGAACACACTCTCTAAAGGATATGGAGAATATTTTTCAGCTGGTGCGCAATGTTATCCCCCCTCTAACAGGGAAAAGGCATAAAGGTCAAGATGGACGTATAGGCATTGTTGGAGGATGTCAAGAGTAAGTTAAACAGAAATTTAATTTCTTGTTTCTGAGAGAGTTTGAGAATGTTGTACTTGTAGAAACCATTCAAACTCGCCTTATGTTTAAAATATGAGTATTTTCCAGAGAGCTTTACTAGTCCATCATCATGACTTTGTAGACTTAGGAAAGCATGTTTTCTTGCAGTTGTGTTCTCAAGTTTTGGTAGTGAATATGGTTGAAACTTGGAATAGTTTTTGTGTCTGTGTTTACCTTCTCTGTCTTTTTTGACCACCAAACTTCCTCTGCTTTCAGCATTAGTCTTTTCCCATTGCATGTTGAAGTTACAGAATAAGTTGAATAGAGTGAGACAGTGACACATCTGATTTTTTTTTTTTTTTTTTTAATATATATGTATGAGTATCTTGGGAACTGTATCTCTTAAATCAGGAGTAGAACATTTTCTTACTGCATGCTTTTTATTTTGATGAATTGCAGTGTTTACTAGATTCTGTCAATACCTTGGTTTATGTTCAGTAGTAACAGAAATAGAGTGTTTCAGGGGAAAAATGAGATAGAGCATAAATCAGTTAAATGCTGTACTGACCTAGAAATAAATCAGGCTCTATTCTTTTCTTGGCCACATTCAGTAATCTGCACAATACTTTGAATGAGCCACTGCACCTCCCTGGTTTTCATTTTCCCCTTTCGAAATAGAGAGGGTATCTTTCTTTTATAAAAGAGATCTACCATTGGACATGTGCCATTCATAAACATTCTATAAAGAGCAAAAAGGTGCTGTCTTATAGCGGAGTTGATTAGCCAGGAGTTAGTTGTCCTGTTGCTCTGAAGGGTGTAGGTCCTTACTTCTTGGCAGAAGTAGACACCTGCGGAAGGCGATTCTGTCCATCTCTCTCATCATAAAGAGAATTGAGGGCAACTGGAATCACAGTTGGGGCACTTTCAGTATCTAAAACCAGACGGGATTGATCCAGGTCATAGCTCCCAGATTTGGCTTGGAAACAGGGCTCGACTCTTGTTTTGTTCTGTTTGTCTGAGAAGAGTTTCTGCTTTTTTTTTTTATGGTGCGGTCTTTGTAAATATTTCTGTGAAAGGATCAGGTGGCTAAGGTGAAATCCTGTGCCTTTGAAGTGAAAGTAGGGCTCGAAATTGGCTTCAGTATAGCAAGATTTTTATCTGTCTTTTACAGCAAGGAGAAAGGTATTGGTTTTTTTTTTTAAATTTGCTCTTGAATTTGGGGCTTCATTATGGCAGACTGAGTTCCAGATTATCTAATCTAATGTCATGACTGCGTTTCCTAACCTGAATTGTATTTCGTTCTAGATACACTGGAGCACCGTATTTTGCTGCAATTACAGCTCTCAAAGTGGTACGTGTCTATACTAACCCAAAATGAACTTTTCATCATTTGTACTGGCTAAGTGCCATTTTCTAAAAGCATTTATTTTGTGCTGCACATGAAATTGGGAGTTCTAAAAGGTCTTCTGTTAAAGAAAATCCTTAGTCCTGGATTTGTAGAAATATTTTGGAAGCACTTGCTGTGTTTTCTGTGAATATTTTCTCTGTGTAAGGTAAAGTTAGACATGTCAAAAATTTGAAGATTTAAGAGGGAGAACTGTTCTGTCAGAGACTTGGATAGGAAATTTTGAAACTTGATGAAATATTTTCTCCGAAACTGAATGACAGAATGACTTCAGATGAGTGTTTAAAGTTATGTTTTCATCACTGCACTCAGTTCTTCAGAATTTTGTTCTGGACCTAATAAGTGTATGAAGTAACTTTCAAAGCTTGCAGGTTGGTGCTAGTAAAATTCTTATGTGCTGTAAGTCTACAGTGTTGGTTGAATTTAATGTAATTTTTAATGGCACATTTTATTTACCTTGTAATCTTCAGCAGAAGTATTTTCTAAGCTTTTTGTTTTCTGAAAGTGTAAACTTTCTTATATTTTCAGCCAGTTAATATGTCACCAAAATATTTACTGCAGACTACATAAATACAGTGGTGATTATTCAAATCTAAATACATCGTGCTTACATAATACATATACTTTTCAGTACTCTGTATGTAGTGTGTCAATACTTCCAGTTTGTTGTGTATGTTTTTCTTTTTGAAGACTTATTTCAGTAAGTACGTAACCAATGCAGGTGTTTCCACACCCCCTTCTCCCGTTGCCCCCTCCCCCTCTGCCAAGGATGCAGTTCCTGGAGCATTTAAAACTGAAATGATATTATTTTTTGGTCTTAGATAAGATATTAAGACCAGTCAGCTTTCTGTCCTTTATGTTCCTCTGTGCAAATACAGCAGCATACTAGGAGGTCCTCTATTGCAGTCACTTGGTTTCAGATCATTACATCTGCACGTGAAGAGTCCTAGAGTCAAATCTCTGCATTGCTTGGTATCTTGAGATATTAAATGTATGGCAGTAAAGCAGGAGAGACACTTTCTTAACCTTGGGAGATTTCAATATGCAAGACAGATACAAGATAAGGCTTCCTAGTCACTGCTTACATATTTTTTTTCTGGTAGTCTGATTTTTTTTTTTTCTTTTTCAGTTGATAACAGAAGCTTGAGGCTAAACTCCTCAGCTTTAAGGTTTATTTAACTTAAAGGGTGTAGTGGAAATTGTGACAGCCTTTACCTGGTATGGATTTGGCCCATTGAGTAAAAATGGTGGGACTGGAAATGTACTCCTACATTACCACAAAACTGTGTTTTGCAAGTATATGACAGTATTATTTTTCCTCTCTAATGTAGCTTGTCTCCTGTTCAGCTGTGTTCTTTTGCCTTTCTTGTTGCTGTACTTGTGACATTTTATTCTTTGTTCATTTGCAAATGAGAAACACTTCTCAAGTGAGTAAAGGTTCAGGATCTGTGTTTTCAGTCATCCTATCAGTGAGAAAAAAAACACTGGAAGTTAGATACAAAAATTTTCTTCAAAATATTGCATAGTAGTCTAAGCCAAAGTAGAAAAAATAATTAACTTTGCTTTAACTACTGAGAAGTAAGAATTCAGGTGAATTATTCACTGAGTAAAATTTGGAATTATAAAGTCATGATTAAGTATAAATTTGGTAATTTTGTTTGCACATTTTCTTTTTTAGGGTGCAGATTTATCCCATGTGTTTTGTACCAAAGATGCAGCAACAGTAATCAAATCATATAGTCCAGAGCTGATTGTTCATCCAGTTCTGTAAGTGACTTACCTTTTGTTTAAATGAGCAAGTCAGGATTATGACTTTTAGCATTTCAATCTTGATGTTTGATTAGTTTGTTCTCTCTTTTTCTGAGTTACAGGATGGGTGAGATTACAAAAACTCCTGGATTTGTCTTTTCGTTACAGACAGTTAGGTATTTAATATAGAGCAATCAGTTGTGAATTTTCTTCATTACTGTCAAAGTACTTTTTTTTAAGAAGCAAAGATCTTGCTTTGTGCTACCTGCTGACATGTGCCCTGTCATTGATTGTAATATATTTAACTGCGAACAGCAGCAAAATCCAGAACTAAGAATCACTACAAGTCAGCCTTTTAGAATCTGCGTTTGAAAGACAAATAGAATATGTTCTCTTACTTCTTCAGTCCTAATAGTACTTAACAGTAATGTATCTTTTTTTCCTCTCAGTACTGTATATGTAGTCATTTACGCAAAATTGCTGGTCAAGAAAGACACCGATTCTCATTTTTCTTCCTAAGTATGTTGCAGTAGATACACGACTATTCCTGGGAATAAATGGATGTTCTAAAATGGTCTAAAATACAGGGTTTATTAACAAGAAGGTGGAAAGTTCAATAAGCAACTGTCTTAATTGGGAAAAATCAGTGTGTGCTTCCCTGAATTTGTGTCCTGAAATACGCTACTGATTGGTGAACTCTTATGGGATAAATTGTTTTTATTAGATGTTCTCATGGTTTACAAGGAGCACTGCAAATGAGAATTAAGGTGTGTGCCTTAGGTATATGTCCCTGAGCTTGGCTTGCATGAGTGCGTGTCAAAGTCAGTTGGTGTACACAGAAAAGGTGTGATTAAGCTAGAAAAAACCTAATTTAGAATCATGTTTGTCAGGTATTGCTGTCAGGAAGGATTCACGACAGCAGAAATATTTGAGTGCCTGATCTCCCTTTTGGGGATGCCCGCAGTTGGAAGCCGTAAGTTTATTACATTCTAAAAGTGGGTTTCAGTTAAACAGGCAGGTGCAAAAAACTGCATTTTTTTGTTGTTTTCTTTCAAAGATAGAAGAAACCCATGACTGTGGATTTTAGACAGGGGAAAAATGATGTTTGAACGCAAAGGAAAGATAACAAGGCTTGGGATTTTACCCATCCAACTGCATTAGCCTCTCAAATCCAAAAGGCTTATCTTCAGTTGATGTTCTGTCTGATGCCATATGATAACAAATGAGATGGAGAATCCTAATGGCAGAATTAACTTGTAATTTAGGTTGTCTTGACGAATGACACTGGGGATACAGCATATGGCTGTCTTCTGTGGGAAGGAGTTGCCCTTGCCTTGGGAGAAGCATTTCTTGTCTACACAGGGGTTTCGATATCTGTGGTAATGGCAAAGAGAGACAGAAGCAGCATCGGGAAAAAGGAAGGTGACAATGTGTAAACAGGAAAAGTTCTCTTCACAGGGGGTCACATTGTGCCTGCCAAATAAGGGTGGGGTTTTTATATACAGGTTCTCAGTGTCTTCTGTGGAATTCGGATCTCAGTGAAAACTCAAATCTTTCTGTTTGCAAAGAGAATTTTTATTTTAAGCTTTAGTTCTGTCTATAAATTCCGCCAGATGTACAAACGTAAAGTGAATCCAGGAATTCACATATCCATATAGCTTTAAGTCTGAAACTCAATGTTTAATACTTTTATTACAGCTCTAATTAATTTTGCCTGGACAGCTGCCTAACTGCATGAAGCAGTGGTTCTGCAAATATTATTTATATGACATTCATTTAAAAAAAGCTAATATCAGAATGTCCAGATTTTGTCTGTTAATTTTTCTCATATTTTTATCTCTTCTGCTTCGTTTGAGGAGAAGAGAAAACAGTCTTTTCTGACTAGAAAGGAAGAAATCTTGACTGACTCTATTGAGCCCAGGTTTAATTCAGATTTACACAAACAGCCTATTTTTCTCCTAAGGTCTTTTTGTCTTCAGTGTCACACTTTTCATATGATCTTTTATATGTCGTGGAGCCGTTTTGAGTTCTGCGGGCACGGCCGACCGCTCTTGATTCAGAGCCTGATCTCTTAAACAAGTCTTTGTACTTTCTCCCGGCCGCGCTTCACGCATGGGAGAACCTCCGGGTAAAACCCACCGAGCGCCTACGTCATTGTTTCCTTTTGTGCCTCTCCTTAAAAGTTTGCTTTGTTATGATTTCTCCATGACCCTTCAGAGTAACTAGGTAGCTGTTGTACCGCTCTCTTATTATGCTAATTGTACTTACGGACCCCTGAATGCTCCTCGATTCGCTGTTTGAGCAGCTTGGCCTTGCGCCAGGGTTCAGCTGCCATTTTGTACCGCCAGGAGCCTGACATTTTATCACCTCCCCTGCGACTTGGCTGCTGCTACCTCTCCCTGCTGCCTTCACCTCTCTGGGAATCACCTCGAGGGAAGAATGTGCTCTCGGGATTTTGGGGGTTTTTTTTGTTTTGTTTTCTCTTTTTGCCACTGCCTCCGGAGTGCGTGAGGGTTCTTCTGGCTAGTTAGAGCTGCCACTGCGCATCTTTGATGGCCTGACTAGCGAAGGTACGCGAGAGCTAGAAGCAGTGCTCTTGTGTTTCTCGCCCTTGGAAAATGCCTGTCGCTTTAAGGATGTGAGGAATGTTATGTGAGAAAGATTGAGTAGGCTTCCAGAATGAGGGTTATGAAAGTGAGCATCCATCTTGCAGCATTGCCAGGGCAATTCCAAGTGGCCCCAGCAGTCGACTGCCCTGGGATCCCTTTTGGCGTAACATCCTGTGCTCGGGACACCCATAACACAACTTTCTCTGTGGTTTTTGTCTTGTGACTTCGTTCCCTGTTCCCATGAGTGAAGGTCAGAGAGCTGGGACTGCATGTGGCAGGCTGGGATCTGGAAAGGTGAAGCTTCAACACCCGGCTCTGTGTGTCCTCCCTGCCTGAGCTGAATGTTGATAGCCAGGCACCTAGAGGCCGTGAATAATCCGTGTTCCCAATAGTAGCTTTTCCTTTTCATTGAAAGATTCTGTCAAATGCGTTATGGCCCCTTTGATGATGAGTTGGTATTAATAAGAGTATTAATTAAAAACCGACCATCTAACCAGTTCGATGTTTTTGCTGACTGGCTTTTTACTTTACTGTGGAGAAGTGAAAAGTCTGTACTGCAGAAGGTGGGATCTTTTTGAATAGTGGAGTATACGGAGCCTTGGTCGCATCTGCCTTTCTCTTGTCACCACTACGTGGGGTTTGGGCTACATTTTTCCATTTTGTCAGCTCTGGCAGGGGGTTGGACTAGATGATCTTTCGAGGTCCCTTTCGACCCCTAATGTTCTGTGTCTATGTGAACTGTAGATAGATAGATAGAGAAGTTATTTGAGCAGTTTTAGCCAGTGCCGAGTCTCTTGAAGAAAGCCCAGGAGCAATCATAAGATTTTTGGCCCTTTCTAATTCATGGTTTGAAGAGGAGTTTCAAAAATATTGCTCCTTTATGAGAGGAAGCTCATACTGTTTAACTGTGTTAGCGAAGGATAGCGAGTCAACACTGCTGTGGGAAGAAGTGTAAACATTTCTAATGTAGTACTAACCTCTCTTTTGAATCAGCTGCTGGAAAAAGTGCAGGGGAAAGTCAAGGAGACAGCACAGATTGCTCTGATTACCCAGAGGATGCCTCCCATGCAACTTGGCTGCTGGATCCCTAGTACACCTGCAGAGAAGATGCAGGTATAAACTTTGTGACAGCAGCCTAGCTAGGAACCACATGAGAAAGTTCTTTTGTTTGTTTTTGGGTTTGTGGGTTTTTTTTACCTAAGTACTTGGGAAAAGAGATAAAGGTCAGTTTGTCCCTGCTGACTCAGAGAAGTGTAGTTAAATTGTTTCTAATGCTGTTATGCAGTGCCATGGACAAAACTTGTTTACAGACCTGTTCCCTGTGTCCAGCTTTCTCAGCAGAAAGCTGCGGCAGCTTTGCTGTGTGCTGCAGAGTGAATAAAAGGTGGGAGGAGTGTTCACCCTGTACGATAGTTCTTTTCCTCCCTATTGTCACAGAGGTCCTTATCGCAGGTGATGGTGAGAGAGGTTCTGCCACCTCCTCACAATGCGAGAAGTAGCCGAAGATTTTTAGCATCGCTGCAGCGAGTGCTGCTATTCTTGCTGCTTTCTGATACATCAGACAGAGATTTATACATGTGTAGAAGCGTTTTACTCCAGTTAGATCCTGGCTAAATTCATCCTTCTGAACACTTGCCACACTGCTGTGATTTAACACCAGGATTAGATTACTTTGGTATTTAATCTTGAGTTTGAGTGAAGGCAGGCATGCCTGGGATTTGCTTTTGCATTTATATATTTTTTCTTTATTACGGTTTCAAGGTTTTAGGATCTCATTATTCTTTTCTTTGGTTTTCATTTTTGAGTTTTTGTTGTTTTTTTGTGGTTTGTTTTTTTTTCTTCCAGCTGGCAATCAGCAAATCAGATACTTAGAGTAAGATTTGTTCTCTCTTACGTGTCCACAACCAATTTGAAGTACTGTAGCCTTCTGGGTATTGATTGAACTATCATCTGTGCCTTAAGAGTTGAACATAAACTAGAGAGGGATGCCAATGCGATAAAAGCTTGTCACTTTATTTATTGTTTTTTAACATATAAAAAAAGAGAGTGCATTAGTTTTTCAAGGGGCATTTTAAGTCGATTTCATTCTGAGGGCAATTACATCGTCAGCTTCATTTTGTCACTTTTAAAGTCACAGGTTTTGGTTGATTGCAGTCCATTTGGAAGAATATTTGACAGATTCTACTTATCGAGTCTGTTCACAGGAATTATTAATAGGTTGAGACCACTTCCATGAACTCTGAAAATACAAGGTCAAGACAGTTGGTTATCATTATACTTTTGGAGGGGGGTATGTTATAACACACATTGGTAATGTGATTGAGATCAAAACATACTACAACTGCATTAAATATTTTGATATATCTAAATGCAGGTCATAATTTTAATGATGCCTGTGGTGTCTTTACAAGGCTAGATAAGGTTGACCTTGAGTGCTGTTGTCATATCTGCATGAGAAATCTCAGAAAATACAGAGTCAAGCAATAGTTTCTTCTACTTTGGGGCTCTTTCTCACAGGGGGAGAGGCTCTACTGTGAGAGAGGTGACCCTATTTGTATAATGCATTTGGGTTTATTATTTAGGGAAGTGAGATTGTTTAGTCTGGAGAGGAGGAGGCTGAGGGGAGACCTCATTGCCCTCTAAAACAACCTGAAAGGAGTTTGTAATGAGGTGGGTGTTGGTTCCTTCTGCCAAGTATCTAGCAATAGGACAAGAGGAAATTGTCTCAAGTTGTGCCAGGGGAGGCTTAGACTGAATATTGGAAAAGAAATTGTTACTGAAAGAGTGGTGAAGCGTTGGAACAGGCTGCCCAGGGAAGTGGTGGAGTCCTCATCCTGGGAGATATTAAAAAAATGTGTAGATCTGGCACTTTGGGACATGGTTTAGTGGTCGTGGTAGTGCTGGGTTGGCAGTTGACTTGATGATGTTAGAGGTACTTTGAAACCTTAATGGGTCTGTGATTCTGTGATTATTAAAGAGGCTGGTGTTGGCTCTAATGCCTGTAGTGTCCTGACAACCCAATTCCTAGTGAAACACAAGATCTGATACCTAAATGAGAATCTGGTGTCCAGGTAGCGGCTGTGGAAAACATTTTGGTTTTTGTCGTCATTCTTATGATATAAAAAATATGCTATAGTGAATACAGCATTTTTTCTAAATGCGTACGTACCTCAGTAGGTCATTGACACTCTCACTGCCTTGAAAGTGAAGTATAGAGGAAGTCAATAGTATCTGTGTGTTAAGAGTAGTCTCTTAGTCTGAACTTATGACACCAGTGCTTCTCCTGGACGATGGGTTGCAATTCTTGCTGCTGTGTTGTTAATATTCAGATGAAGCATACCAGGTTCACTTCTAGTGTCTAAATTAACTTGTTCAGTGGCTGACAAGGAACACCTGATTTGAACAGTGTTCAATCCCTCTCTTATTGGGGTCTTTGCTCTTGTTTCATTTTTTCCCCTGTCATTTAATCAATGTGTAGCAGGAAAGTAGGTGTTGTCTACCCAGCATTTACAGATTAAACAGTGCTGAAAGATCATTTAACAACCTGGTAGGTGAGAATGACCATTTTTCCCCCAAAAAAAAGTTTAGAAGTCATTTTAATGTACTAATCTTAATTTATGAAATGTATCTCTTTTTGGTCTCTAATTACCTACAGCTAGCTTCCTGACATCATGTTGTTACTGAGATTTGCTCTACCTGATTGAAGTGCTTGATGAGAGATCCATGAGTTGATAATGGAATCAACGAGCTTTTCTAAAATAAATTATTTCCAATTCTGTTCGTGGGGTCAGAGGAGGCTGCCTCAAGCCTTTGGGCTTCTAGACATTCGAAGTTAGTTTACACGAATGATGATTTAAACATTCACAAATATAGCTACTCTGGGAATATAGAATTAATTTGACTTTATGCTCAAACATTTTTTGTGCTGCTTAGTTTTGCCTTTAATTCCTTTGACCTAACCTTTCCGAAATAATCTCTTTCCCTATCTTATTTACCCAGCTTCCAATTATGATCTCACCCAAGGTTTACCACAATAGTTAATAATTAGCTTTCCGAGATAACTACTTAAATTCTAGAAGTAGGCATTATGTCTCGTCTTTCGCTCTTTTGATGTACTCTACAACAGGGCAGGATCTAAATGTCAGTGGCTCTAACATTTAATTCACATTAATATAACTACCTGCAGTGCTTGGACAAACAAAACCGAAACTCTTTCATCCTCACATCAGAGACTTTTTCCCATCTTTGAAGATAAGACTCTGGTTGGCTTTTGAAACTGCCCACTTAAAGCGGCTTTGTCTGACTTTGCATAACAGACTGTTGCAACGGCACATTTTAGTGCCCCAGTCACACCAAGTGTGCACAGATAACGAGCAGAATTTGAAAAACAAGCTTTCCGGTGAGGAGCTGTATTGTTGGTCGGGTGACAGCAGAATTCCTTGTGTCCTGTGTCCTTCTCTGGCAGGAAGTCCCGCTGATGGGTACTTGCGACGTCCAGGCCACATCTCAGAGTCCTGAGGTGGTTCCAGCTCTGCCTGAAACACGTGTGAAGAGCTGCGGTCCCGCTGCCTCGTGTCTCTGCTGTCACTCAGGCTTACCTGCTGTTCCGGTAGCTGCTGGGTGCACCCGTGCTGACTCGCTTCACATTTTCTTGTTTCCATGTAAAATTTGACAAGCCTGCCCCATATCACTGTTGTTGCTTTCCCTCCTCTAGAAAGCAGCGACAGTAACTGTCATTCATCCTGAATGAGGAAAGCTGCTGTGTTTAGAGCTTTCTCTAATAGTTTAAAGCTATTGCCCTGGTGGCTTTTGATCATTTGGTGAAAGCCACTCTTTGAATAAAATGCAGTGTGCAGCAAAATTTTCTTTTTTTTTTTTTTTTTTTTTTTTGGATGGGAGCTGCGTTTCAGGCCCTAGCTGTCAAGTGTCCTCCCGCTCGGGGCAGTGACCGGCTTAAAGCGGACTTTCAGACAGGTGGCACCTGTCAAATATCTGTTTTAAACAGATCTAGAAGATGTTTAGAAACTCTGGGTGATATTAGGGTGGTAGCCACCACTGTCTTTTTTTTTTGACTCTTAGTTGGAAATCTTTTTGGAAAGATTATTACATCAAGCTTTCGCCAAGATGAAGATCTGCAGAACTGTGCTTTATGTAAATTTTTATTGTGTGAAATACAGGAGAGTCCTGAAGAGCAAAAAGCTTGGTTTAAAGTTTTTGTTGTCTATATGAGCTTTTCAAAACTGAAAGGTTTTATAAGAGTATGCAAGGTTGTGCATTAAGAGGCAAGTGAGACCACGCAGTACTGAATCCAGCAATTATTGCTGTAAGTACCATAATCAAAACAGTGTAGTTCCTATGTGCAAAAATAATTGGAGAGGCAAGATGAGAGGATTATTTTAAAGGTTTGTATTGATTTTAATTTGACAGAAGTTATCTAAAGCTGCCCATAATTCAAAAAGAAAGTTTGATCTCACCATTGCAGAGACTCAATGCTGTTTGAGGAGTCTTTGTAGATTTTGTCATGGAAAGTACTTCTCTTAATACGTTCTGGAGGCAGAGGAAAGAGCAAAAAGATAACCGTGCAAGGGGGTGACGGCCACACCTTGGCCCTGCCTACACACGACTTCAGGGAAGGCCGATGAGAAAGCTGTTGTATCTGTCCTCCCAAGAGACTGAGGTCTTCTCAGCCCGTGCTTCCTCTCTCTCCCCTACCCCTCACTAATAACCAAGGAAAGTTGATCAGGTCAGCATCTGTGGGGTTCTTTTTCATCATGTGCCCCACTGTGAGACTCAATGTGTGCTTCCTTATTTGTTTAGAAGTGCTGTGACTCACGGACGATGTGTAAAGTCAGAAGCTTTAGACTCTTAGCTACTGAACTTCACAGGAATGAGACAAGTTATAGAAGCTCCTTTGGTTTTTCTCATTAATGATTCTGTTGTCTTGCAGTTTTTAATTTACGTGTTTATCCTGTGGTGCTTCTTTTCTGTATACAGAGCTTTATCTGTTGCTTTCCAGACCAGCTAAGACTTTGAGGAAGGTTTTTGGGGTTTGGAGGGATGTTGTTTGGTTGTTGGAACAGCAGCGAGCTGTCGTAATCTAGATTTTCAGCAGAATGGCGTCTGATGACATGTCACATAAGACGTAGTGGTTAACTGGAAGTTAAGTAGCTGTTTGAAGATCTGTTCGTTCTCTGCAAATCTACAGCTATGGTCTGTCAGCGGAATCTTGGATTGCACACATCTGCACAATGATACTGTAGTTCTCTCTCCATGTTTACAGGTGTTACGGCTTGGATTCAGCTTCCCGAATTATTCCTGTTGTGTGTGTCCATGGTGCAGAGTTTGTATTTTCAAATTAGGGGAAAGCCGGAGTGTTACCCAGTCTCTTGTTCCATCACTTTCCAAAAAAACCTGCTTTATTTTGGAAAATCCCTGACTTGTAGTTAATCAAACTTTCTCAGAGGTTTTTACCACCCTTTCAGAATTTCAAATGCTGTTTTCCCATGGCCTTGCAAGAGATTTTCTGACTCCTCTTTAATATTAGCTTTGTGCTTTAGAGTAAGGGTATTGCATTTGTGATTCCTCATTTGGAAAAAAGCCAAACTATGTATCGTATGGCTTTGCACCTCTGAAGGCAGTGCTGGTTCTTACTTACTTGATCCCTTTCTGTCAAAGCCTGAAGGTTACATCTCTTTCAGTTAAGGGGGGATGTTTTCTTCATACCTCATACCTTTCTAGACACTTTGTTTAAAAGAAAATACAGTACTAATTTCAATTGTGCATACATGCCTTGGGCATCGGAGGTAATAATTAAATTGAGAGATTTGAAATTGGGTTAGTAATCAGATGGAGAAATTGGCATGAAAGAACAAAACAAGTTACCAGTGTTCTTTCTGTGAGTGTGGTACACAGCAAACAGCTAAGGGCCTGATTTGCATTCTGTGCTGGTGCCTCTGAGGTATTTTGGTTTTTTTTTCCTCCTGGTTTTGATCCACAGGCAAACACAAATACACATTGGCTTTTTCTGTAGTAATAAACTAAACACTGTCAAGGAATGTTTATTCCCAGGTACCCAAACAAGATTATCTGTACTGGCAGGTTACCCAAGTGGTCATTAGTAAGGTTTTTGGCCTCTGCCCACTAGCCTCCTCCAAAAACTTCTTCCCCTGGTAAAGAACTACTGTGGTCCAGGGGCTCTTCCTGATGGGCAACTTGAGCGTTACCTGCTCTAGAGCCCAAGCATGTAGAGGCCAGCCCACCTCAGTGTCAGAGAACTCTTCTGGGCATGTTTAAATGTTGTGTATAAACTGTTGCTGTTAAGAGCTAAAAGAGTTGCTATCTTTGTGCTAAATCCCATGGCGAGGAGCGTTCAAGGTGACACCTCGTCCTGAGGAGAGTTGCGTGTTCATCTTTGGTTATGAGCCAGCCATGCGCACTCGCAGCCCAGAACGCCGGTTACATCCTGGGCTGTGTCAAAAGAAGTGTGGCCAGCAGGTCGAGGGAGGACATTCTGCCCCTCTGTTCTCATGAGATCACACCTGCAGTACTGTGTCTCTCTGGGGCCCCCAACATAAGAATGACATGGACTTGCTGGAGCGGGTCCAGAGGAGGGCCCCAAAAATTATCAGGGAGCTGGTGCACCTCTCCTATGAGGAGAGGCTGGGAGAGCTGAGTTGTTCAGCCGGGAGAAGAACAGGCTCGGAGGAGACTTTCTAGTGGCCTTCCAGTACTTAAAGGGGGCCTGCAGGCAGTAAGGGGAAGGACTCCTTATCAGGGTCGTAACGGTTTCGAGCTGAAAGAGGATAGATTTAGATCAGATACTAGGAAGAAATTCTTGTTTTGTGAGCGTTGTGGGGCACTGGAACAGGTTGCCCAGAAAAACTGTGGAAGCCCCATCCCTGGAAGTGTGCAAGGCCAGGTTGGATGAGATTTTGAGCAACCTGGCCTAGTGGGAGGTGTCCCTGCCCATGGCAGGGGGGTTGGAGCTGAACGATCTTTAAGGTCTCTTTCAACACAAACCATTCTGTGGTTCTATTATTTGTACCCTGTCAGCTTTAAAATGCTACTACTTTGGTATCTCTGGGGGGGAGTAAACTCTAAGATGGGACGATACCCTACCACTTTCAGAGAAGCTGTAGATACAGGATATTTGTCAGGTGCCCTTAGCTGCAAAACCACAGCTGTTGTGAACATCCAGTATCTTAAAGTGAAGTCGGCATGGTGCTTCTCTGAGGCAGCATCCGCTCTGCTTGCTTTATGAGGAATCCAAATCCATCAGTTATTTTACAGCGTGTTTTTATAGCTGATTTTGCAATGTAACAGTCATCGGCATTTTAAATCTCTTGGCCCTTCATACGCCTTAGGTTGCTTCTTGATGTGAAGTTGCAGAGGAGTTATGCGAACGTAATGTTTGTAAAATGCTTTGAAGATGAAAAGCTCTACAGTAGGTTTTTATTATTACCAGAGGCAAAGTGAGCAGGAGTGACTTCATGTTGGACTGCTCATTTCCCAAGAGATGGCTTTGTTTTGAAGAGTGCGCATTATCAGTTGGGTTGGAGACAGAATTATCTCATTTCAATCCTGAATATAAATAAATTGGCAAACTTTCTACCTTTATATTATTTGCATGAGATAGTTGTAAAGGAGCAGAGCAATTATGGTACTATCTATGGCTCTGGTTTTAGCTTGTGTTTAATGGAACGTTTGTTTAATGTATTTGGCTTTTACTATCCACCTACTTACATATATAGCAGTATTCTTATTTCTATGTGGTATATAGAGAGATATTTATTTGAGAAAGATACGTGTTTGAAATATGTATTGCTCCTCTTGAAATAAAACCAGTTGCAACATGTAAATAAAAAAGCCGTGTTCATTCAGAAACGGTGACCTTTTGTTAGTTTGCTTCACGGTCAGTTTTTTGACCTACCACCTATTAAAGGACTGGCTTTTTTTAACAGTGCTTTAAATATTTCCTGAATCAGTTTTAATTCCAACCTGTATCTACATCGTAAACTGATAGGTGGTTGTACAGGGACACAAAAGAAAAAGAAAAAAGGGGAGCTGTTTGGCAATTTTCACGGTACTCTTGTTCCCTCGTGAGTCAGGGGAGAAAGCAAGGAGCTGCATTGCTCAAATGGAAATTCAACCTCAGCTCGCTGAGTAGGGGGACTGCTTCAGGGACGCCGATGTCCTCGCGTGGTTCGTTTTTCTCCCTTGCACTTGGAGCGGGGTCATCTCTTCCAGCCTGAGGCCTCGTTCCGACGCGGTGTCGGTACCGAGTGCCTTCGGGGAGCCAGCGCTGCTGCGGCCGGGGATTTCTGAAGCGGCTGTGGCGGGCAGAGGGGCTGCTGGACCACGGCCAGGCGCCAGGCACCGCATCCCCGCGGCCTCGAGTCGGCCGCCGCGCTCGATGCAGCTGCGAGAGCTTTGGGCTCCTGCCTGGCACTTGCAGAAATCGTCATGGAATTTGCTGATTCTGCCAAACGCGAGCTGGAACGCTTGTTTCCCAAGTGGCGCGTCCCATCGGTACAGCTGTTGGTTATGAAAAATACACAAGGGCTTTCGCCTGTAATAATAGAGCTTTGTTGAAGTACTGCAGGCTCAGAATACTCCCAAGTAGTACTATCAAATCTCATCTCCTTGCTTAGCCTGTAGGGAGCTTTATTCCCCCGTACTTCAGTTAAAGCGTTTGTTTATTGTCGTCACTTATGTCAGAGGTGGGGAGGGAGGCTCAATTTTCCCTCGGCACTGTCAGTAAGGATTAACTGACGCTGTTGGGCAGCCCTTTCAAAATATTCTGACCTATTTACACAACAAAACTGATCAGAACTGGTCAGTAGCTGAATGCTGTGTTGTGGCAGCTATATTTGGCAGTGGATTTTCTCATAGTTTTTTCCGCCGTAGACGAAATGTGAATGCTACAGAAATCTTCAGTGTTGCAGGCAGATAATACCTGTACTGAATAGCTTGATTCTCCTGTTGCCTCTTGGGGAAGGAGGACAGTTAGGCTGTAATTCAGTTGGAACAAATGCTTATGAAGCAACTGACAAAAAAGCATATGAGTAGATTTATCATTTTGCCATGCGGGGTAATAAATAATTGCGTGGCTTCCAGCAAGCCACAGTATATACCTGCGAGGTGGTGGATCTCCCTCCAAGGGGTAATCTCTGCAAAAAAGCATTAAGTAGGGAATTGTGACAGACGGTAAGAATTTTTCATTTCCTGCCTGAGTTTTATTTTTCTACTTTGTAACAACCATAGTAGATACTTGCAATTACCTCCTCCTTTTTATGTGGTATCCCCAAAGGAATGAGTCGAGGGAAATGTTTCATTTTAGCTGTTTGGAAGACCATTCCATATTTCCTGGGTCACAGATTTTGGTAGCTTGGAGCATAAAATTACCTGACATTCAAGACAGGAAAAATACCTCTTTCTATCTTGTATCTTCAGCACAGATTCTCAGAATACTAAAATGAAACGTCTTAAACTTGTCTTTTTATATTTTTTTTTTTCCCTTTAGTGACAGTCCCAATGCTGTCCATGAGGTGGAAAAGTGGTTACCACGACTGCACTCAGTTGTCATAGGACCTGGCTTAGGTAGAGATGAAGTTCTACTTGAGAATGCTAAGGTAATGTGTACACTGATATTTTATCCTACATCTTTGTGTTAAATTTTATTAACCAGTTTTCTGTCTTCTACATGATTACATAAGTGTTTTTGTGATAGAGTTACTGAATAACAAATTAAAGCTGTTAGTCACAGCCATCGTTGAACTGTAAGCATCACTCTGAATTCTAGGCACCGGTGTGGTTTTTTCGATTTGCTTTTGTTTTGATTGTGAAAGTTGGTAACTAAGAAATAGGTGTTGGCATCTCTAGATAAAGGGGTCTGTGTTTTCTCAGGCACTAAGCATCTGTACTGCATTCCTGATTTTTGGAACTGTATTTGACAACTTGTATCAGGAGAGATATCAAAGAACAGGGACTGTATCCACTTGCAATAAGAAATAATACTCTTCGTTATAAAGTGTTGCAGATTTCTACTTAGGATAAAGGAGTAATCCTATTTTCTGTCAAGCCTTAGTGGAGAGCTGAAAACGGGAGCTTAGATAGTTCTGTACTCTAAATGATATATACTTACACTGTCTTCTAGATGATGTCTTGTATTACTGTCAACACATCTTTGTAAGTTCATAGTATATCTTTCAGCCTAATGCTAATCTAATTTTGTATAATTAATTTTTTTTTTCCCGGAGAAGTATTACTGAAATAATCAGTGATGCTATCAGGTGGAATTCATATAATTTACAGAAATGTTGACAGTTACACAGTTAAACTGCAAAACAAGAGACTAGAGACCACACCATCCAAGTGGATTAGAATACTTTAAGACCTAGAAAGAGTGAGTTTGTTATGTTTTTGTTAGAGAAGGTTGCTATTGGAGCTCTTTGCTTCTTTAACTCTTCTTCTGCTTCCAGAAAATGTTTGGCTTATGATACAGAGGAGGAAAACTAAGAGAGCATGGATTCAGAAAGAGGGGATAAAAGAAGTTTATTACAGCTTATCAAGAAATTTAAATTATGTCTGAATCAAAAATCTTAGCAGAGATTTTATTCTTTTAGGAATACATTTTTCAGAATTCTTTTTGTAAAAAAGGATTTGGGGCAATGACTCAATGATTTTTCTTTTTTTCTTGTTTATTTTTTTATAATTTTACTTTTTAAAGGAAAACAACTTTTTTAAAAAAATTGGAATTAATTTAGAATATCTGAGATGTCTAACATAAGCTTCTTTTATATCAGAATTCCATCTGGATTTTATAAACATCTGTCAATGTATTTATCTGTATTACAGAAGTATCTGGAAGATTCCTTGATGGTTGGATTTTGGATGGTTGGTTTTTTGAGGTTTTTTTTCCATGATAGCTAGAATAATTTTGCTTTCTTAGTGAATTACAAGCATACTTCTGCTTCAGCCTGGCTGTCCTGTGTGAGCTTAAAGAAACAAACCCAGCCAATGAAGACAAGGCATTTAGGAGTTACTTCATGCTAAAATCTCAGGCTGCCGCTTTCCTGTGAGCTGTGGCTCTGACCTTATTAATTTCAGGTCACATTAAAGCTGAAGTTCTTTGTCTTCACCGTAATTATGCAAGTGTTCATTAGTTACCCAGTGTTGTTCTTTTAACTTGTAAATGGGGACAAGTGAACCCTGGTTGCTTGTGTGAGAAAGACTGGTGCTCCTCCGTGCTGAGTAAAGGCTGAGTCTCCCTCTTGCTTCAACAGTGAATTTTAAGCTTCGTCTCACTCTTCACCTTCAGGGTTAAAAAGCAAGTGATAATAGATAGCATTGTTACTTTAAACTTTTAGAGAAGACTGGCTTGGTATAGAATTTTCTCTTTTCCCTTTAAAGGGAAACCTCAGCATACTGTCATATGAATACAGGGCTGAGATGTAGATCAGTGTCTGCTTTCTGGCCAGGGTTTTGTATCAGAGTGGCAGCAGCAATGGGGGAGAACTTCCCTTCTTCCCCTTCCTGCCCCGTTAAAGTGCTGAGGCGCAGTGGTCTGTCACCTCTCTGATGCTGATCTTGTGTCAGTTCTTGTCAGGATCATGCCAGCACATTGCCAAGGAATGCACTTGTCCAAACAGTCATGTGTTTGGACTACTTCTCTCTCCTGGGCACTCAGAAATTACGATACTAACGCAGTGACCTGCGATTTCTGGTACACGGCCTGTGGACAGTGCTTCATTGTGGAGTAGCCCGAGCGCTTGTTGAGTCGGTGGTGCATCTTCTCTCTTCAGAGCAAAGAACACTTTGCTTCCTCAGCATCTTTACTGTGTCACCTGCCTTCCTCATGCGTAGTGCCTTCAGTGTGTACACCGTGGCTGTCCTTTCAACAGCTTGATGGAAAAGAAGCATCCTGTGATCAACTTCTTTTGATTGCCTATTCTATTTTATTTTCCCTTGAGAGCATAGTGATATCCTCTGAGTATGTGCTTACTGGCTTCCTGTGATTATCTGATTTTGGCTGTAATTCAATGTACAAGTCCTGTTACAAAAAGCCACTCTACAAGTTATATCCCTCTCTCACATGCCACTTGTGTGGGTCTGTGCCAAAACCCTCACATGCGGTTCCTCGGTTGCCTGGGTGAGAGCTGATGCTCTTTCAGAGCTTTCTAGCCATGGGTTTGCAGGGCCAGGAATTGCCGCTTCAGGGAAAAAAAAATCTAAAGAAGGCATTTGTTGTGTCCTAATAGCTGTGCAGCTGGATCCCGTACAGATGTGGCAATCTTAGTCTTGGCCTGGTTAGACCGTCCAGCTTTCAAGAGGAAAGAACAAAGCCACATTTCTGCTCCACTTCCCAGCTCTGGAGCGCAGATTGAAGCATCCCTGCTCGCCATTCTACTTCAGGTTTCTGAAATACGGTTACCACATCTGGCAGGGAACTTGGCTGCTGCAGCCAGCTTCCTCAGAGGCGACATCAGGCCATCTGTTTTTTCCCTTTCAGTGTCCGCGGTTGTTTCTGGCCAGAGATGACGGTAACGTTACCTCGCCAAGTTCACCACAGTTGGTGTGCTGCTGCTGGTGGTTTAGCCTGAGTTGAGAAAGAGTTTAGCTGCCACGTGGAAGCAAGGCCAAGGTCCCTACAACTGTCCTCTGTTAATGCTTAGGAGTAGTGTGTTTTCAAAGGTATTGGATGTTCTCCTTTTTTTTCACACGGCAGCAGTATTATGTTCTTACCACATCTACCCACCACAGGATTCTTCATTGCTTCCAGGGATGTTTGCACTTGTGGTCTTACTCTGATCTGACTTTTTTTGTTACCTGAGGCTTGGAAGGAGGGAAATTCCTGCCTGTGCTATCAAGAGCTGTTCCTCGAATTTGTAAGAGAATCAAGTTCCTTTCCTGCAGGAAGAAGTTCTTTACTCTGAGGGTGGTGGTGAAACACTGGAAGAGGTTTCTCAGAGAAGTAGTGGAGGCTCCATCCCTGCATGCATTCAAGGTCAGGCTTGACAGGGCTCTGAGCAACCTGATCTACTTAAAGATGTCCCTGTGCACTGCGGGGGGTTGGACTAGATGACCTTTAAAGGTCCCTTCCAGCCCAACACATTCCATGATGCTATGATGAATGCAGCTCCTGAGACGACTTTGGGAAGAATATTATATTCCTTGCATAGCCCTCTGGGAGAGGAGACGATGCTGCCTAATGCTCCAGGGCGTTCTGCTGCTGCCCAGCAGTTACAGGCTCAGCGATGTCCTTTATCAAGTTCCAGCTTCTTGCCATTTCCTTTCCTCTGTTCCTTCTGGCAGGAGTATGATGCTCTGTTCGAGTTTTCTGCTTCTGAGTTTGAATCTGTAACAGGTATGTTACTGGCTTTGTGGTCAAAGGGACCGATACAAAATTGTTGGTAGAATAGTAGTTACTGTCAGGATGGGGTAGAGAAACACACATATCCTTACGTAGAACCCTGTCCTAAACTCTAGTTAGACTTAACGTTGGAATTGTCTTTGTGTATCACTGGGTTGCTTGCCTCTCTCCCTGCAGTGGTAGCAGCAAATCTGAAACTCTGCCACTCCAGGCCTGCTGTTGTTTGTTTTGCAGCAGCAAAGTTACGTTGCTGTTTTCAGCAGAGCGGGCTTGCTTCCCTCCTGTAAGAGAGGTAATGATTAATAGCAAGAGTGGCTCTGTGTAACCCAGATTACACACTAAAATTGACTCGCTTCTCAAACCACATACTTGTTCCTCTTGCTTAATTCTCGGTCTTTGTTCTAGTTCCAAGAAAATGTCCTGAATGCCACCAGCCTGGGTTCTTCTTTAGGCTGAGGCCCTGCCTAACTGCCGTTTCTGCCCGTTGCTGTTTCTTCTCCCCCACCCCCCTCACCCTGCAATGCTGTGCTTAGCCCGTCATTTACTCTTAAAGATCTCTGCTATCTGTTGGCATCTAAATTTCAGAAATCTCATTTTTCATCCCTAGTGACATGATCTTAAGGTTGTGTGGAAATGTCTTGGCTGTAGTTAACGTCTGGCAAAGGGTGGGAGAGATTTGGGCAGTTGTCATCGATCACCTCTATTGAGCGTGCCCAGAGAGAGCCCATTGGACATTTTTGCTTTCAGATGAATTCTGAGTTCCACCTCGACTGAGGTATCAGCCTTTCTGTGTTTGTTTTTGATTAGCTGGATTAATTTCCTCCTTTCAAGCCTCGTGCCTTGAGGATTTAGACAAGAATTCACAGCCTTTATAAATTGTGAGAGCAGGACCAGGTGCTCCAGTGCACCATCTGCACTAGTTTTTACAAGAGCAAGAGGACTACCAAACAGAGAGCCACCTTTTGTTGCCATAGCAGTCTGTTAAAGCTACTTCTGCTGCTGTCCAACTTGAGAAGCGTTTCCTCTTGATATCTGGAACCCCTGGGTTCCATTTGTACAAATCGGAAGATACCTGAGAAGCATCCAGGCTAGTGCTGCTGTTGGTTGATTAGCTGTATTGTCTGTGGTACCTACCCCACCGTGTGCAAATAGAAACAACAGGATGTGTTACCCTTTGGAGTCACTGCTCACGTCAACTCAGGTTAGCAGAAGAATTATTTACCAGAAACTTAATTCTTCAGTGTGTCACATGTATTTGCTTCCTGTTTATACCCTCTGGAGGTTCTTGCTGTGGGGGTTCCGCAGTTCGTAGGGAACTGAGGTAGCAGTGAGGATGTGGTGCTTTCTGTTCTCAGCCCTTGCTTGGGGGAAGTGAGGTAGGTGGGATTTTGTGCCTCGGACACTGCAGAGGCAAAAGCCACAGGGCATGTATGCGCACCTGCTGTGGGGATGTGCGTGTAAATTGTATTTCTCTCAGCCCTCACCTAATCCCCAATATTAATGCATATACCACAAATAGTATCCAGTGCAAAACTACTCGCTGACTAGCCAAGCCTCGTTGCTTTCAACCAGCCCAATGAGAATTTGTGGACATCTTCCCCTAAGATGAGGCAGTCATTGGGGTAGGATGCAGTTGTTTCTCTTGTGGTGGTGGTAAGTACTGCTGTGGGTAAGTCCTGGGAACTCCAGCTTAAGGCAGAGAGATCCTCTTGGTTGTGCTAAGAACGGTTACTGCTTGTGCTGAGGATTATTAGTATTCTGTGGCTCCGTCACAAACATCTTGATTAGGAAAGCAGTGTTTGAAAATACACTAACAGGACCTTAAATACAGGTTTATGCAGCTTGCAAGCAGAAGTCATTTTATAATACGTTTAATGGATCTTGATGAAAGTCATTCACAGTGAAGTGAGATGTTTATTTGCTTTCTGTGTGTAAGCTGATATTGTTGTTTAACTTGATTTTGATACTTAAAAGCATTTGTAAGCAAAATGCTGGAATTGGATACCTTTTGAGTTCTTTCAGAGCATCACTCAGCTGGAAACCCTAAAAACAAATTGGCAGTGATAAATTCCACAGTTCATTTTAAGTTTATGTTTATTTGTTTTGACAAAATGCGGGAGCTGACCATGAATAACTTAAGCCAAAACTAACATTAAAATAACTATAAATTGGAAACCTTGTAGAATTTCCTTTGTGAGTGCAGATGTTTGGTGGATGAGACACCATGAGAAGACTTAGTGCCGTTATCCGTTTAACTTTAGATTTTTTTTTTTACTTTGGATTGGAGTGAACAAGATTATCACTTGAACTGAGTTTGGATGTGTTAAGGGGTGGAAGCATGTAAATGCAGCTTCTCAAGTGGTATCTGGTCGATCATGAATTTGAGGAGGATGGCTAAAAAGGAGTGCTCTGTTTTTTTACCTCACTAGGACAGTATTAAAGAGGCTTTTGCTTTGCTTTCTTGTGTTCCTTATGTTCAAGCATTGCTTTCGGTTTATTCCCCTTTTAAGAATTTAGCACATGATTGAAGCAGATCTTAATAGACTGTTCGCTGGAGTTTTTCTCCCAAGTTTGACAGCAGGTGATCTGCTTGTAATTCAGAGAGGGAACCTACAAGTGAATCATTCTCATATTTTCTTTTTTTTTAATGTCGAACAGATTAGCTGCCATCTACAGCATCTTCAGCTTTGTTAGTTGTAACAGCAGCTTTTAACATTTTCCAAAGCACTTAATGAGTTTGATGATGTAGTGGGCCACTCCTTAGAGTCCTTATTGCCCTCTGCCTGGCTTAAATGAAGTATTTTCCTGTGCACCTGAAAATCTGTTTCAGCAGATAAGGCTTAGCATGTGGTGCTACAGTTAGAAGAGAGGGTTAAATTGAATGGAGCGTAAACTGTGAGATAAAGAAGCTATTCATTTCAAAGAAAGGATATTTGTCTCTGTTATGCAACTCTTCGTTCAAGCGGTATGAGTGGTGGCCATTTCTTATGTGAGGTTTGAGAGCTTAGTGGAGTGAGTAATGAGCTAGTGATAGTTATGCATAGAGGAATACATTAAGTAAAACCTGGGCAATTAGGCTAGTTAAATGTGATTTATAGAAATGTGGTTCACAAAGAGAGATTTTGATTGATGTTGCTGAGTTTTGAATTAGGATGAGTTCTTGAATCAGTTTGTGGGAACCAATGAAAGCAAGTTTGAGTTAACTGCGTGTTCCCGCCACAAACACAAAACCAGCTACTGAAAATACGACTCTAATGTGAAGAAACTCAGACAGCAGAACTCCATTTTTAATGTTTTTTTTTTTTTTTTTCAAAACCTCCCTTGTCCAATAGAATATATTTAGGGCAGCTTCTCTTCCCTGCCAGCCCTGACTGTAGCCTTGAGCACAGCGCGTGCTTGGGATATTTGCCTGCCTCCAGCTGTGCGAGATTACAAACTCCTGCTTGCCAGGCCCATCTTCCAAGCATCTCCGCCATGGAGTTGCATTCTGACCTCTGCTGCAGCTGAGTCCCTCCTAACTCTGCGTTTATCCAGACTTGAAGCAAGAAATGCAGAAACGCTTCCTATGGCTTTCAGTGCCTGGTTGTAGGAATTGATTTGCAGCGCGTCAGGGGCCACTTAACTTATTCCTCCCAGGCACCTTGGAGAGAGAGGTGTGCAGAAATGCTTCCAGCTGCAGCGTTTACAGGAAAGTTTTGGTCGTTTCTTCCCTTTTATCTCTCTGTTCCAGACAAAACCATGGATTCAGGATTGTTGGATGAGGACAGCATCCATGCAGAAAATACAAGCAATCGTAGGTGGCGTTTCAGCGGCAGTTTCTGATCCTGGCCTTCAGGAGAGGGTTCTTTGTAAAAGGGACTGCTGCTCCTTTTTGGCTATTGAAGGTCGTATAAGATGTAACCAGTGCCAGGTTCTGCATGTCCGCACGTCTTTATCAAATCTGAGTATGTACTTGCATACTTAGCGTTTGCAGGTTGCAGTAGAGCGCGTTTTAGGCAGGCTGAAGGCAGGGCTGTACTGCTTCCTGAAATGTTCAAATGCCATCGTGGCCAGTCCTATCCATAATTACGGCATGCCGAAGCTTGAACTTCTTTCCGAGTACCTGTGTAAGGAATTTTACCAGGAATAGTCCAAGACACAACTCTTGAAGGGACTTAGGAAATGCAGTGTTTGTTGGTGGTGTCAGTGAAGGAAACTGCCTGCGGTATCTTCCCTTCACAAGGTAAAAAGATGACAGTGTGATGCATCCTCAGTGAAAATTAATTACTGTTGTGGGATAGGTGTTGCTTTTTATATATTGCTGTTGTGGTTTTCTGTTTGTTTCATTAAAATGCAATCTTTTATTAAAATCACCGGCTCTAATTTCCTGATTCTTCCCCTTGCAAACACCGAATGCCAAAATTACTGGGTACCTAAACCAGTCCATCAGGAAGAACACAAGCAGCGATACAACTAATAATATATTAAAAGTCATTGCAGGCAGTCTGGTGCCAATCCACATCTAATTAAAAAAAGCTGAAAAGTATATCTGAGTCAGGTGTGGACAATACTGTAAATAATTGTCTTTTCCAAGGAGCTGTGGAGAACCAGGTTGTGTGTATGGCTCTTGGGTACAGGTGGTGAACAGGATCTGTTGCTGTTGCTGGTAGACTTGGATGGAGGGGCCCTGGCTGACTGCAGAATTCTGCAGGAGCCTGTGGGCGCTCACTGTGAGCACGCCATTCCCTTCTCAGCTCTTGGTGCCTCAGGGTGGCTGCTCTGTGAAGGCTGATTAGATACTGTTCAGTTGTACCTAGGAGCCCCACAGCGCTTTGTTCCTCCCTCACGTGTTCCCCTCCTTCCCCTCCCAGCTGTTTTTCGCAGCCAGCATCTTGCACTGGCTCATCTTGGCCTGTTCTCTTTTTCCATAATAATTGTTGAAGTGTGCAAGAGTCCTGGATGTCCGTGTTATTGCGGTGTAGATGAATCTTGTGTTCGATAGCACAGCTGCAGGCTATCAAATAAATAAATCGTGTCATGCTTTTTTCTGCATTACTGTGCCCTCTTTCAGCCTGTCCATTTGTTTGTGTTAAGCTTCAAACTCCTGTGGTCCTTTCCAGTCTGAATGATCCCGGCTTCATATGCCTGTTGTTCTGGGTTCACTGCACTGGGGAGATGGTTTGGTTTGGTTCGAAAAAGATTGGAATTTCACTTTGGGAATCTATTTTAAGTTCCCCATGTGAAAGTTTGGACGGAAAATGCAAATTTCTGCTAAGGTGAATGTGATGCGTATCAAGAAATAACTTTCATGATAATAAAAAAATTTAATTAAAACACATAAATTCTTTGCCCTGACTTTATAAATGTTTCTAACTACAGTAAAGAGTCACTTTTACCCAGATAGAGCACTGGTTTCTACTGTGACACAGCTTTCAGTTCTTGCTGATTAGGTTGCTTGCATACAAATCCACGATACCTTATTGAAGAACAAAGATTTTTTTGAGGAAATTGTGTATTTCAAGAGCAGAGTGGGAGTGGATTCGGGTTAATTTTACCCCCTCTGGCTCTCCTCCCCTCAGCCACTTCCGCCAAAGCTGGCAGTCACTGAAATGTTATTTTGGGCATTGCTAAATGTCGGGTATTTGGTGCTGCTCATAAATCATGGCTGTGTGGGAGGATGTTCTATACAGAACCTTTATGGGATGTGTGAATCCCAGGTCATTTCCTCTTTGGCTTAATTAGGGTAGAAACTTAAAGTTTGATCTTCAATTACTAGGAGAGGAAACTTTTGTTGCAGATTTGTTTTAGCACGAGCTCCGCAGTCTTGCAGTGCAGTTCATCGTTACCAATTTTAATCACGGGGGCTGGAACCCATTTCCCTTTCGCATCCAAATATCTGCTGTAGAATCACTGTTTTAAGAGAGTCATCCAAGTATTTAAGCCAACTGATACAAAGCAGAGTATCTCTTAACGAGAGACTGTCCAAGCCCCCAATATTGGGTCTCTTCATGAGAGCTGGGAGACTGAAATTCGGGCCTGGCTGTGAACAGCGCAGAGGACGGACCCGATTTGCCATCTGTGGTGTCTTAGCTGACCGGTGTGGCTGCAAGTCATGAGGTTGGATGACAGCAGCATGTCACTATCTCCTCTTCCTCACTGTCCTCTCTGCTTCATGAATAATGGGTACAAGCTAAAACATAAGAAGTTCCACCTCAACATGAGGAGAAACTTCCTTACTGTGAGGGTGACGGAGCACTGGCGCAGGCTGCCCAGGGAGGTTGTGGAGTCTCCTTCTCTGGAGATGTTCAGAACCCACCTGGACGTGTTCCTGGGTGACCTACTCTAGATGACCCTGCTCTGGCAGGGGGGTTGGACTAGATGATCTGCAGAGGTCCCTTGTAGCCCCTGACATTCTGTGATTCTGTGATAGTGCCAAGATTGCCCTGTGAATCCAGTCCTGGATGTCCTTGAATGCTTAGGAATCAAGTGGAGGAAGTATTCTTGCCTTGGTCTGCGCCAGACTGAACCACTGCTGTTATAGAATATGTTCTGCACAGAGAAAGATAGTCTGCTAGAGGTATCTTGGAGCTAGAATCTCCAAAATCTTAATACTCAAAATGCCATTTGAAGGGAAGGGAGTGATTTCTCAGATTTATCATCCATACCTATATGCATTGCTGTTCACTTGTGTGATTGGTGTTTGGATTTCAGGTCTTGTCTTAGTAGCATTTCATAGTATTTTTAATTGGCAGTGTTCTCTTCCAAAACCTTTCTCATGTAACTGTTACATGAGATAAAACTGAGCAGATGATCATACATAGTGTCCTATCAGGAACTGTTAAATAGATTTTGGTGTGAAAGTAAAGTTAGTCTGAGCTGTGTTAAGTGTGCAAGTAACAGTGAAGGTTCTTCTTTACACTACAAATACTAACCAGGAAAATCCGTACTAAATATGGAGATACAAATTCAGCCAAAGACAGGTTTTTACTTCCAGGAACAAAATACAGAGAGACTGTGCCATTATTGCTGTAAACACCTCTTATGCAAAAATTACTATTTATTTTTATATATATATATATATATACAGTATCTGCAGCAATCAAGTGTTTAAAAGTGAACTTCATCTCACCTGATTTCTGGTGTCTAAAAATAAAGCATCTCTGCTCTCTCTGCGATAGCTGAGAAAAGACAGGTATGTCTGTTGGTGATTCAACCCCCCTGAAACACGGCCTCTGAGCTGAAAGGGGTGAATTTTTCTCCGGTGGGCAGCTGCTTGGCCTTTAAATGGCAGCAGGCGAGATGGGACCTGTCCACAGTCAATAGGCAACCGAGGTTCTTTGATGAATCTTTGTCCTTTAAATGAGTGGTTGCCTTAATAGGGGTTTTCTTGTGTCTATTAATGCTTTATTACAGTTGCCAGATTACCCCCTCCCTCCCCAGAACTTCCTCTCTGAGGTTCCTTGTCTGTCTCCCAAGCAGTTTCTGTCTGGGTTTAGGGAAAGAAAAGTAAAGGAAAATAATGGGGGCAGTTTCTTTTTTTTTGTTTCTTTTTTTTTTTTTTGATCAAAAATCAGCTTTCTAACTAAAACAAAGGACTGTGTATCCCCTGCTTATTTGTTTTATAAAAAGAGAAAGAAAAAGCAAAGATCACTGGGTATGTTAGATTAGAAACTGATACCTCAGGAGATTCAGTACACAATAAAAGTTGCTTGACTAGTAGGTTTTACTTAGCGAGATGGAATTTCTCTTCAGAGCAGAGGTCAAAAGTCTCAGGATTGTGGAACGTGTGCTGGAGAGGTAGGAACTGAAAGCATTATTAGGAAGAAATGCCTTATTTCTCTGGTGTGTACCAGTGACCCAGCCTTCCAGAAGCTATATACCTGTACATATACTTTTATGCTTTGTAACTTCTCCCTTTTTTTTGTACTTAAATTCTTTTGGTGGACAGTGGATCTTCAAGATTCTTAATTTAGCCTGGTTTTAGATGTGTGTGAACGAAAAGAGAAATTCTAACCAGTAGTCAAGATGACAATTGTGAGGAGACATGAAAAGGGGCCAGACAATAACAGCAACAGCCAAATCTTGACTGTTTTGGGAGCAGAACTTCAACAAAATTAGTTCCTGGATTGCTCATAACAAATTTAAGAGTTTGGAAGTGTAAAGATTTCTGAGATCTGGTGTCCTCCTTCAGATTTCGTTACAGAATCTGCCGGGGACATCTTTTCTCATTTTAAAAAATGAAGCATCACACAAGACTGGCTTTACTAAAGTTGACGTACTAGAATAAACTGGTGATTCATCTTAGTGGGAAGTAGAGCAGTGATCATTTAAAGCGTACTGAAGGAGTCTGGTGAAGCTGCTAATGTACAGAAATATTCTAATTAAAAGCAGCTAGAAAACGAGGTTGCAGTAAACGGTATTTGTATCTCCAGAAATTTGGAGAGGAGGATCTGAATTTGTTCTTACATAATCTCTTTCTAACCTCTGGGGCTCGGTGCCGTATGATACCTAATCAGAAGAGCTTAGTATGGTTCAAAAATAATTGGACTGTTGGATGTATAACATTCATTTATACAGGAAAAAAAACCAAACCATAAACCACAACCTAGTTTTATTGTAACCAACTCAAATTAAACATAATTGTTAATGAACGTAACACAGCAGGGGCAAAGCAGACCAGCTTCTGTGAAGGGAAGCTGAGCTGTGCACGTTGGTGCAGGTTAACATTAGCAAATAAAAAATTTTCTTAAAAGCTTTGAAAGTAAGGCTCTTTGGCTTTTGGTATGCCACAGCTAATTCTAGGTACGTTTTTAAATTCCGTCCTTGTGCGGCTGTTAAATACACTTGCTTCTGAATTGTAATAATTTAGTAGTAGCTGAACGGTACGAATTGTGTAAAACTTGTGATCGGCTCAAAATTATTTAAGGAGCTGAATGTGAGAGAAGACTTGGGGTGTTCGCTTGGGGTCCCGAGGAGAGTGGGCACCTGGCAGGCTGTGACATGGAGCCCAAGCCAAGACCTGTGCAAGTGTGTGGAAGGATTTTATTCTGTAGTAACTCCTAATGTAGGTGCAGCTGTGTGTTGAGACGAGTTGTCAGGCGCGGAGCAGTGGGTGGTGTTTCAGTCTCGGGCTTCCAGCGTGCAAACAGTGCCCAGACAAACAGAAGCGGTGCTGGGGTGAAGCACGCTGCTGAATTCTGGTTGTCTGTTTTTGAAAAAGAAGGTATTGGAAAAATTGGGATCGGGCACAGTGACTATGTGAGGATATGTATATTCTGTAATGGATAATTTACAAGAAGCGTGGTGGGCAGTGTTTATTTTGACCCCAGTAGAAGAACAGAGAGGCATTCAGCACCCCAAACATTAATTAAAAACGGCTTCCTTATTCCTTACGTAACGTCTTACTAACCTGTGGAGCTCAGTGCCATACGATAGCTAATCTGGAGAGCTTAATAATGTTAAAAAATAATTAAGCTTTTGGATGGATACCATCTCCTGTTATCTTACACAGGAAAAAGATAAACTCTCCAGCTTCAGAGATGAGTTGGTAATGACCAACATTCAAAAAAATTTCACTGTCAGCCATTGCTCATCAAAAAAGCTTGAGTATCAGCCTTTGCCTCTGCTTGGTTAGGAGAGAGAACGAGGGCAGGCTTGTCGTTACTGCTAGTCATTACTGCTTACTGAAAAAACACTTTTGCAAATGGTCTGTGTCTGAATCACCACCTCAGTTTTGCTATGAAAATTATAAAAAGTCTTATGTACTGCTTGTCTCGGGATGTTTGTACTTAAATAGCGTGGTGGGGCTGTCGTCAGAAAAGCAACTAAAATTAGTCTCATCGTTACTGGTAGATTTTTATCATGGCAATTTTTATTTTTTTTTAATTAGAGGTATGTGTTTACCATGTGTGCCTTCTGTTGTCATTGCTTGAGTCCTACAGCGGGGAGAGTATTGCTTCGTTTGCATACGAACACCAGGGCATCGTTTATGGAAACCCTGTTGATATTGCTTATACCTGGACAAGGGAGAGAACAATGTAACTGTCAAATTGCCATTTGTTATGAATGTGTTACATTAGTTGGCAGAATATGACAGATTTTATTTTATTTTTCCAATCTTTCTTTATAAAAACAACTTCTATGATCAGATCTGTTTTATGAATTTGTTTTGGATCTCAGGAGGCTTAAATCAGCAAACGTCTTAAAGTTATCTGTGGTTTGTTTTTTTTTTTGCAGGGTATTATAGAAAAATCAAAAGTGAAAGGAATTCCTATCGTTATTGATGCTGTAAGTATTTTCTTGATTCAGTCAGTGATTTCACATTTAAGAATCACTTCAGTAAACGTTGTTCTTACTGGTTTTTTTGCAGGATGGACTGTGGCTTATTTCCCAGCAACCTTCTCTTATACAAGGCTACCAGCGAGCTATTCTTACACCAAACTATATGGAGTTTAGTAGACTGTATGAAGCCATGGTGAGCTGTTTTCCTTTTTGATATTGAAGTACGTGCAAATTTAGTCTTTTAGTCTTAAAAAAATAAACAATTTAATGCAGGCTTAAACATTCTGCGCTGATTCTTATATGCGAGAGAAGCATTCTGTGGGGTTTTATTCTATGGGATAATTGCCACAAGAATGCATTTTCTTAAACAGAAGACCATTACGCATTTTTTGGTATGTCAGTGGGTACAGGAGAAAAAAAACACCTGGAATGAGTAATTATGATACTGCTTTTTTTTTATCCCCCCCCCATATATACGCATGTGTTAGACTATGTTGTTCTAGTAGTAAAATCTGTACTGTGTGTGGAATTCTTGTGTTGTAGCTTAGAGACCCCGTAGACAGTAGCGATCATCATGGATGTGTATTAAGACTCAGCCAAGCCATGGGGAATTTGACAATTATTCAAAAGGGAGAACGAGATCTTATTTCAGATGGAGAGAAAGGTAAGTGAAGCTGCCTGCTTTTAGTGATTGTGGTTTTTTGTTTTGTTTTGTTTGCTTTCATTCATAGTCCAGTGGTTGGACTCTGCAGTAGTTGTTGACTGTATTCCCCGGAAGACTGAAGCGGCGGGTGGCTGTCTTTGCAGATCGCCTTTGTGTAAATTGCTATTTAAAAGAGTGCAACTTATTTGCTGGAAGAAGTTGATGATTTTATTTCTCGTTTAAATGGCTGTAACATGTTCTACCTTAGGCAAGTATCGAGAAATAAATTGTTTTATGTTTGTGAACTGTTCTGAAATCCTTAGCTGAGGTGGTCTGTAGAAGTTGTCGCTAAATTAATGCAGAAGAATATTGTTGTTTCACCGTATCTTGGTGTGTATGAAAAATGAAGACGTCTTGAGGTTCATGAGCTTCTCAGTTCCTTCATACTGTCTACCTAGGGGCTGCAGATTAGCATGTGCATATATGACTTGTACATTAACCTAAAACAAATTAACTCTAGATTGCCATTACAATGTTTTTTTAAACAGTCATTTACTAACATGGTTAAAGTGTACTTAATAAAATTAATGCTTTTTTATACTGATCATTTACTGTGATCAGTATAAAATTAATTCATGAGTGCCTTCGTTGCCTTTTGACTACATGGTCTTATTTCACATTCATAACAAGCAGCAGCTCTGCTTCTAATTACTTGCAGTGCTAATCTCCGATGAATGTTTATGCCGCTTCAGAACCGTTCTGTATGTACAGTCAGTTTTTCGTTATTGGGAGCCAGGGGAGTCTTTTGTAACAGAAAAACAGACGTAATATGACAACTGGTTTGTGCAGAGCCACCTTCCGTGTACCTCTGTCAGTTCGGATACTCTAGCAGGCTGGGAAGCAAGCTGGAATCTGGAGGCAATTTAGTTACACCTACGTGGTGAAGGACTTTGGTCGGTCGTAGCATCCCTGGGCTGCCCGGCGTGAAATCTCTTGTCAGATTTGCACCCGCAGCAGACTTGGTTTGTAACCTTGGACAGTCAGGACAGGTTTTAGGGAGGATGAACTCTGCCAGTGGATAAAACATCCTGGCTCTGGTTTATGGCAGCAAGAGAGCCTTAGAGCACTGTAGTGTATCTTCTTTCTTTGCTTTTGTGTCAATGATGTTCTTTTCATGCAGGATTGTTTTTTAAATTAACACCTGGAAAACTGAGTGTAAGCGCTTTAGATTGAGCACATTACCTAATACATCTCTGTTCTTCTTGGGAGCTGTTACTCTTCAGATGAGCGTAGCCCCACCATTGCTGAAGAGAGGGCACACTCCATCTCCATTATCTCTTCTCATGCAGGATTCAGAACAAACAGGAAAAAGCTGAAAGTCTTTACAATCTCAATTTTGAATGCTCAGGTGTGGCAGAAGTTCAGTGCATGTCTCGTGTGCTCTGGGGGCTTTTTGTTGTGTTTTGTGGGTTTTTTTCGCCCCGCCTTGTTTTTTTTTGTTTTGTTCTGATTTATTTTTCTTTTGTCCTAGTTAAGTATCTCTTTGATTTGAAATAAAAAGTTTTGTGCCTTTATAGCAGTTGTTTGATGTCCAGCTCTAGGCTGCTTTCTTGTTCTTACCTTGGTTCTATCACTGATGCTTTCTCTCTCCTGGATTACAGACATTACAGGCAGCACTGCTAAGCTCTAAGAAACCAGTTGTCGGGTTTGATACAGGTTATGACGTCTGTTACAGACACTGGTTTTAGCATTTGTTGTTGTTTGCAAGAACGTTCCTGAGAATTTTGCAGAAACTATATAGATTTCAGCTTCCTTCTAATAAGAATGTTCTTTGGGTTTGGGAGTTACTGTCTGTCAATTTTTTAAAACCTTCTCAAATGCAAAATCACATTGAGAAATAAGATTCTGATGTCTGCTCTGTGCCACAACACAGAACGTGTTGTCATGTCACTGACCTTAACTTCTCTCCCAGGTTTTTTTGCTCTTAACTTCTTTTTTTCATCTTCTGTTCTTTTGATCTGATGTCTTTTTTTTCAGCTAAGACAACATGCATCATGATGCCAGTGTGAGGGAAATGCAAATCATTGGATCAGGCCAATGTCCTCTGAGCACAATCAAATATTATGAAAAGATCTGTGTACTCCTCTTGACTTTTTATTTTTTACGTCATCATCCATTTGTAGTGCTTAAGCCATACCTATTTTCAGGCATTTCCTGCTTGAGCTCATGTGCTTAGCACGCTGATACTGTAGTTTCCATACATCACTTTTAAACTTTCTCCATTGGGAATATACTGCATACTTGCTTTCTGGGAGGAGGAGGAAAAAAAAAAAAGGTCTCAATGCTCTCCAGGAAAACCAGAAATTGCAAACTTAAGTGTGTAGCTTTAGTGTTCTGTGCTTGGCTGTTGCAGAAGGAAGACTTGTTGAGGATGTTGAATTTTGCAGCAAGGAAGCCTGGCTTGGTGAATACTTCATAGCACAGACACAGAATGGCCTGGGCTGGAAGGGACCTCAGAGATCATTTAATCCAACCTCCCTGTCACGGGCAGGGACGCCTCTCTACTAGATCAGGCAACACATGGGGACCCAACGGGGATCGAACCCACGACCTTAGTGTTATCAGCACCACGCTCTAACCGAGTGAGCTGACCGGCCCCCTGACTGTAGCAGTTATTTTCACAGCACTTTCATTCATGAGTCTGCAGGAAATTCAGCAGACAATTTACTTCTGTTCGTTGCAGAGAAAAAAGGTTGTGGGGTGATTTGATAGTGAGTTGGAAGTACAGGTTTGGTGAAGGATTGCTGTCAGCAGACAGCTCTGTAAGCTAAGCACACAATAAATTCTGATAGGAAGCTGAAGCTTAATAAATTCAGGTTAAAAGTAAGGCAGATTTTTATTAACGGGTAAAGAAATTAGCTGTGACAAGAACGTACCTAGAACTTCGGTAGATTGCCAAACGGTGAGGTGTCTGGATGCCTTCTGAGGTTTGTTTTTACAGGTCAGAGTAGATGATGCAAGTGGTTTCTTATCGCCTTAAAATCAGTAATGGGTCACATACATGGCCTCTGTGAAATCAGTAGTAGCCCTCCACTACAGAGGAGGTTTTCCTAAAATTCGTCTCCCATTTCAGTTATGAGCTGCCAACTGCCCTGTAAACATAATCACCAAGATTTTAAATTAAGTTTTATATACTCTTTTTCTCTTTCCTTTTGCAATTTCACGTTATAGCTTGGTCTACAGTTGTTGATTCCCTGTTCTACAAAGATGAGCTTCACCATGCTCTTGGTAGGTGCTATCAGTGCCATCACTGACCAGGGTAGGAATGAGTACTCAGCCTGTGGGTAAAAGGTAAGTCAGCTTTTATTCACTATGGCACAGCTCTCTAAGGTTTTCTTTTTATTATTCTTTGGAGAACTGGTCAATAGTAAAGCGTGGTTATACCAGTCTTAGTTCCTAACATGTTTAAAATTTGGTTAGGTCCTTGAAGTAGAGGCTTTGAATTTTTGGTTTTAAATGTTACAAGGAGGTTTTCCTGTATTTTCCCCAGCACACGTTTGTCCTCTACTCCCTTTTGAAAAGCAGGTCTTACGGGTGACCGGCCCTCTGCTGCCTGCGACTACTTTTACCTGGAGCCAGTAGTCAAACAGAGTTTCTCACCACTTGCCCAGCTGCAGCTGTGGGCAAGAGAAGCACAGAAGCACGAGAACGATTGCCGGGTGCTGAATATGGGGTAAAAAAAGCCACCTCTTGCCATAAATCCCCAGGCAATACTTCTGATTTCTGCCATTCCTTCCCTACGCAGCCGGAAAGAAAGCCCTTCAGCGCTCATCAGTCCCTGGCTCGCTCTGCTAAGAGCTCTTACAGTGTCCAGCTGCCCAGCAAATTTTGCCTAGATTTTTGACTGAGCAGCAGCACCTTTGTCTGCAGCCCTGCTTCTGCGGCGTGAGCAATATGGGGAGGTCACGGTTCCCGTCTGTGGGGACCCATGCTCTCCTCTGCACGCACAGCCCAGCCTGCTGCCTCCCTGGCACCGCTCACCCGTCATCACAGCCCCCTCCCCGGCTCCTGCACCCGCCTGAGAAAAGTAATGCAAAATTTGGATATTTGAAGTGCCTGGTGTCTCACGCTCAAGGACCTATCTAAGTTTTAAAAGTGAGATTAGGGAATATAAAAGTATAAGCACCCTTTATATAAAAGCCAACTTACATTTTCCACATCAGTTGAGTGATTTCTCCGGCTGAAGTCATTAATCTTGGTTTCCCTGTCTGTGTGCACCCTCGGACACATTCCTGGGGGTCCACAATCTACAGCTGCGTGCTTTTGTGAAGTAACTTGCAAAAGGAAAAAGATAAATTTCTCACTAGTGCGAGTGTCTGCCAGGTCAGAGATGGATATTGGTAAACGATTTTACTCAAGATCCAGAAACAGCCTAAACCTGAATCTCACATTTGATGGAGCAGCGTGGTCTTTGATAGCTACATCATTTTGCATAGAAAATGGAAATGTTCAGGCTTTTTGTTAAATGAGTGTGCGTGGTTCCATGGGGTAGTTGGCATCAGCTGGTCCAATCCAGCTGGATCATACTAGAAATCGGAACGGTCGTGCCTTTCATACACGGATTCCTGAGCCCATTAGGATAAGTTTAACAGTCCTGCTCTGTAGGAGGAAAACAAGTGCAAAGAACTTGTTCAGGATGTCTGAGATGCAAGAATTAAGTTTTAATCTCCAGACTGTCTTGTGGTCTGCAGTCTCAGTAGATGTGATGTTTCACAGAGGCTCTTCAGCCTCCTTTGTTAGTGTCAGGATTGCGTGTTTAGCCTTAATGAGCCATCCCATATTTCACATTCTGAGTTCTAAATACAAACATAAAAATGGAATCCCTGGGTTGCTTGGGGGTTTTTGTGGTGTTTTTTTCCCCCCCTACTACTATGTGAGCATTGTGAATCAAGAACACACAAACATACATTATTTTTTATACAACATGGGCCTTGGTTTTCTAACTGGAACATGTCTAGGAATTAGTTGTAAGTAGGGCTGCCTGCATATGGCCTTATCAAAATTTATGCTTCCCAGTTAACTTGTAGTGCTTGATCTCAGCAAAACTATTAAATCCTCTTTTTTTTTTTCCTTCAAAGAGAGGACAGCTATTTTCTGTTACGTAACAGACTGGGTTTTTTTTAATTAAGCACAATACACGTAAATGGGTCATTCTTCTGGGCTTTGATCTGCCAGCACAGTTGGGCTGGGAGTTCTTTCAGCTTAAAACTTGCTGGCAGTGGTGTAGTTAAGTGTGATACCAGTCCGAAAGCTTCCCCAAATGCTAATGTTTGTCTTATCTTCAAGGCATGCTGAGAAGAGAGTGATGGCAACTTATTTTATGGCCTGAAATAGATTAAGCGTGGAGCTACTAAACGACTTGGCTGTAGTTACCCAGGATGTCTGGGGCAGAATTTTGCATTGTGTGGAGCCTAGAACTCCCAAATTTCTACTGTGCAATATTCTGTCAGTATGACAGCTTGGCAATTTTTGGTTTCTCTTGCACTCGTATTTCGGTACAAGTTGTTTCCATGGACTTAGGCACATGGATTTCTCGCTTACCTATGTATGAGGGACGTGTTTCATTTGCTGCGTACAGCTCTGACAGTATTTATGTGCATTTTAATTGCTGAGACTATGTTGAAACTGTTGAATAAGGCTGTGGTTGTTCTGACTCTAGATCTCCTTGCCACACTTCATTCAGTGATTTCTTCAACAATAGCATTTTTATTTTATCTTCCCTTTCCTTAGGAAAGTACATGTATGCTCCTTGGTTAGGTGCTAGGGACCTGTTTTTTTTTCTCCTGGAAGTTACATAGCATAAATCAGTTTTCATTGAAAGACTGTCAGTTATACTGAGTGGCTGGTTTTGGTTCATCACTTGGTGAAATAATGACATCAGATGTTGTTGCCCAGACCAAAAAAAAAAAACAAGACACCCTGCCCCAGCAGCCAATTTGACCAGCATTAGTCATGTGTTTCTACCTCTTAAGGTCTGTCAGTTGAACTATAGGTGAACCTCTCCATTATTTTGATTGGGGCTGGTGTTGAACTAATTGACTTTAAGCAGCCCCATTGCTGCCTTTGAGCACGGACAAGTTGCAATCATTTGGGTCTCAAACTGACAGTTTCCCTGTTGTCGAGCATCGAGTCGTCTTGCTTTCCTCACCTATTGCAAAAGCCAAGTTCTCTCGGCTTTCTGATGTCCCTCTTCATCCCTAGTTGAACACGATACAACCTTGCCACGCAATGGACCCCAAAATACTTGGTCCTCATGTAAATACATTGTTCTGCATCTCTTGAGGGGTTGGAACAGAAGCACCACCTTCTCAGCGTTGTCACTGACTGTTCAGTCCTGCCCACCTGCCTGAGGTCTTGTACCGTTGTCACTGCCCATGCAGCGTATGGGGATGTCACCCCCAAGGTCCTTTAAGAACCGCTCGAGCTATCTTTGCAGCAGGTTGCAGACACGTAGAGGAGGATGTTGGATTGGGGCAGCGGGGAGACAGCACTTTTACAGTTTGTCGTTCTGGGAGAAGGCTGGAAAAAGCATCAGGAAGACTTTGTCCTGTGTGAGTTTGGCAGTGTGCCAGTTTGTCTTGACGGTAGCGTGGGATTCCGTCTTTTATTTTACAAGCTCTTAACAGTGACTGTACTTCAGAGGAGCTTTTCATTCCTCCCCCCCCCCCCCCCCCCCCGCCCCATTGCCTGTTGTGATGTTCGTCATCCTTTTCTTTTGAGATGTTCTTTGAGGAACTGAGCTGCGGTGCAAGAATTGCCCGAGCGTTACACCTTTCCCCCCTCATTCAAGTGGATTTCCTGTAGTTCTGCTTCTTTGAAGGTATTGCGTGGATTTGTTTTCCAGCATCTCTGTGCAGAGTACAAAGGTCTGCTTTTGTTGTTGCCTGTGAAGCAGTCGGCACATATTTGAGACTTACTTTAAAAACCACAAACAAAAGACTACTTTTTTTTTTTTTGTAGCAGGGTATTATAATTGGCCTAGTTTAAGGAGATCTTGCTTTCCTGTACAGCTTAAAACTGACTGGAAGGTTGTGGGGCTACAGAATAGTGGCAGATGGTGACATACAGCTAATAAGCAGGGGCTTGTGCTCAGCTGTCAGTCAGAAAGGCCCCAAAGCTTTTGAACAGAGGATTTCCATCCTGCCTCCTGCCAGGAGTTCAAGCCCTCAAAGTGAAAATCCTGTGAGATACCATCTTCAAAGTAGCAGAATTAGAGGTAATTTCTCCAAAGCACTGTATTTTAAAAAAAAAAGAAAAAGAAAAAAAATAAATCACACCATCTAAAAGGGCATACCTTCTTCAGATTGCTAACTCAGAAGAGCATTATGCTTGTGAAATTTGACATTACCACTGCTCACTGAGAAACACATCCAGAATCTTAATTTGGGGTGGAGGGGGGATGGGAGAAGAGGAAAAATTAACTGCTGGCAACGCTGCGGCGGTGTCTGCTGCGTTCGTGGCAACTAATGAATCTTGCCCCTCTCAGAGGCGGCAAAAATGCACAAGTGCGTGGCCTCACGAGCCCAGCAATTACTGCTGGAAGAATCAGTAGGAAGTGGAAGTGAAGTACAATTCTTTGCTGTGCTAACAAAAAGCAGAAACGAACAATCCCGGTGAAACGAAAAGGAGTTTACTTGCGTTGAGGAGTTTTTTAGCTCTTACTGGTTAAGATTTACCTGCAAGTACTTCAGTTTTGTGCAGATTTTGCCCGTTATTTTGGAAGGGAATAAAATTACTTCTAAAAATATGGATAGGACTCCATCTAAAACACCTGGACTGCTCTCGTCATACACCTTGGAGCAACCTCTAGCCCAGGTGACTTGAGAAAACAGAGGTTAGAGCCATTGTCCAAGCAGTGTCTTGCTTTATACTTTGCTCCTTTTCTCGGCACGCTCGGGAGCACATGAACCATTTGTGTGCGTAGTCCTGAACCCAAGGAGCTCGGCAGCCACTGACTGGAGGACGCTGAGGATCACTGCTTGGCCACCAGTGATTCTGCCAGCTCCTCCATTCTAGGAGAGGAAAATAATTTTCTCCTGGGTTTGTTTTTCAGAGCCAGGCAAGGAGAGCTAAGGGTAGATACATTCCCACAAGAGAGTTTGGAGAAGGGTAGCAGAACTGATTCTGTTTTCATTTTGTATGTCTTGTGTATCCTTCAGGCTTCCTGCTTGGGCTTGTTGAGTGCAGAGAACAAAAGGAGTTAAATTTAGTGAAATCATTTGCATGTTCTTTGTAGTTACAGCTCCACAGAGAGATCAGTTTGGCAGAGATCCTTTGTATATTGATAATAGAAATGTAACATCTGATATTCTGACAGAACCTGTCCACAGCAGCACTGCTGACAGAAACATACGTGGATGCTGAGGACGCTGCTGATTAGCAGAAGAAGAGCTTTCTCTTTGCACATGGTTTCTACAAAGCCCAAGGAAAAGGCTGGTTTCAGTAAAATACCCTTCTGATGGACAGAAGGTCGAAGGTTTTAGTTCCGTTTTGCATTTGCTCTTTGTAAAGCACCGTGGTTTGCATCTGAGAACTCCAAAGATCAGAGACTCTGGAGAACTGTGCAGTGGTTTGGTGGAGGGACCTGGTCCAGCTTGGGGTGATTGCTCGTTGTGGCAGCATCAGTTCACATGAATCACTAAACTCATTAGTGTTGGAATCTTCTATGCGGGCTGAGCGAAGCTGAGAAAGCGTACGCATTGTGCAGTGCTATTTGTAAAGTATTGAAAAGTAATTGGAAAAGTATTTTTTAAATGTTAATGCAATGGTTGTAATTTTATAATTTTTTTTTTTAAATAGTGTATTTCAGCACATGCTCCTGCCTGTGATTAATGTCTCGTCTGTTAGTCGCCATGTTCCTCAGAGGTTAACCCTCACAGCTACAGTGATATCATTGTAAAGGGAAGAAAAAAATGCACATGACTTTGTTTTTGCTTTGTTCGTAGTACTTGTATGCAGTCATGAAGGAAGCAGCCGGAGATGTGGAGGACAGGGGGACCTCCTGTCTGGGTCTCTTGGAGTCTTAGCGCACTGGGCGTTTCTTGCTGGAGCAGAAAAAACAAATGGGTATGAGCATGAATTAATAACTTCTTCATTCTTGTGAGTCTGTGGTCTCCTACGGCAACTGTTCTAGACCTACTAGAGAGCTTTCCAAATGAAGTTGGAATTGTTGGGATCTACATACTTTTAAGAAATGTAAGGGGGTTCTAGAACAGTCTACATAGTAGTTAAAATTCTAATAAGACACTCTTCGGTAATCTAACATCTCCCAAGTTTGAGGCAGAAGAGTGTGAACCTGGATTGATTTCCAAGGACATAAATGCAGGTGTTTTCAAAACAGTTGAATGTAGCTAGAAAGTATGAAGAACAAGTAAGTGGTAGTCAGTGGCAATAACATCTCTGTAATGCAAAAAAAAATGTCACTTAACTTTGGTTTTGTAATTTGGTAAATCCTCTTTCATTATACCCAAGTAAGTCAGTGGTGCAGGTAAGTTGAAATTTGCAAATAAAATAGTTTCAAAGAGGGTAACCAAGTGACACTCTGCTGTGGTCATACGTAAGTGTCTGCGAAGGTGCAGCTGGCTGTTGGCTCGTCTCTTAGATTACGTCAATTCCTGTCCAACTAGTTGATCCGTATAGTCACGTAGTCTCTCTGTGAAAGTAACCGCGTTAAGTAAAGTTGAAAGGAACCCTGACACCAGCTGTTAAGGAATGACAGTCCATCTTCCCAATAAGTAATGAGCTGTTGAAGCTTAGTAAAGGTGTTTTGTAGTCTTTTTGCACGCTACACGCAGGAGCACACAGATAGGTGTCTATGGGAGTGAACTGGTCTGTGCTTGCATCGCTGCGGGAGCACTGGCCATGGTCCACTGGGAGGAATGAGGGACCGGTCGAACTGGACTTTAAAATTCTGAGATCTGATGTGGCCAGAATGAAAAGTGAAGCCAAGATTGTGTTTCTGAAGTTGCAGCTGCCACTGAAGGAGGAATTTTGGTTTACTTTATTAGAAAGGTGACTTCACAAAATGACAGGATGTTGGGGGTTGGTGGGAACCTCTGGAGATTGTCTAGTCCAACCCCCCTGCCAGGGCAGGTCCACCTCTAAAGCAGGCTGTGCAGCCTGGCAGCCAGGCGAGTTTGGAATGTCTCCAGAGAGGGAGACTCCACCACCTCTCTGGGCAGCCTGTTCCAGTGGAGTTACATTTTTGCATGGCGTACAGCGGATTAAATTGTTGGGAGAGATGAGCAGATGCAGCAAGTGCTCTCCAGGCTCTCCTGACTTGGGCTCCTGTGGCTTTTCCGAACAGCTGGCTCAGAAACGCCTTTATTTTATAGTTGAAGGAAAAGTGGGAGAGTTTATTTGGCATCAGCAATAAATTCTGTCTCCTGTGGTGGTGTTAAGGTGACCCTTCAAACACCCGACTGTACAAATCCTGTTTACCTCGTGTTTCAGGAAGGGAGGAGGAGCTTTGGGGGGGTTCTGTGGATCAGGGCATGGGCTCATTGACTGCCCTGCAGGCAGTCCTGCCCATCCTTCCACGCTTGTGCCTGGCTCTGCTGTTTCGAAAAAGGTCTGTGCAGAGCAGGATTTTGAATCGTTGAGGTTGCACTGGGCGTTCAGGGGTGCTGATGGTGCAGTAGGTAGGATTCTCCTGTCAAATAGACAGGGTCACAGAATGTCAGGCGTTGGAAGATCATCTAGTCCAACCCCTCTGCCAGAGCAGGATCACCTAGAGTAGGTCACACAGATGCTGAGGTGGTATCTCTGGACTATGGTGCATATCAAACTGGTCACCTTAGAAATAGGTGCTTTGGCTGTCGCAAGCCCAAAGCTCTTGTTTCAGAGCAGTATTTGGGCACCCAGGATTGACTCTGAACAGGGCGTAAATACTGCACCTTGACACATGTGTGAAGTTGCTGTTTGCAAGGAAAACATGCTCAGAGGTGTCCTGGTTGTTACCTGACGTTCTGCTTTGCCTGTGCTTTATGTTGCAATCCTTCACAAAACTCTCGGCGCAGGAGTCGGTAGTTCCGTAAAGACTTCAGAGGCAGGAGCATCCCAGCCTTGGGAGGTTTTTAACCAGCCGGCAACTGGAGCCCCGGGCTGGCTGCCGAATTTTCGTCTGCCCCAGTGCGGTATCAAGCAGTGGGGGCAGCTCCTGGGGCGCAGCCTGTGTGAAGGGGCTCCAGAGGTGGTTCAGCACTCAAGGACCAGGGCTGGGCCCACTCTCGTAGGCAGTTCGTAAGCCCACAGGAGGCAACGAAGAGAGCAAACCTCAATTTCTGAATTGATTTCTACACCCAGTTACCCAGCAAGGGGAGGAGGAAAGCAGAGGGTTAAAAGGCTGCTAGATGAGACTTCAGAAAGGAAGGGTGAAGTTTCACATCGGTAAAACTAAACATCTAACACATTCTTACCCACTCTTTAAGTGTGTTTTCCTCTTGTATCCCTCAGACCTCAAGGAGTTTCTTGCTCAGTCACATGCTGCCATGGGAAGGGGAGCATTTGTTAAAAAAATGTGTTAAAAGAAAAGGTGCTCTGCAGTGTGAGAGCGAGAACACAGGTGTTTGCTTAAGAGGCCTCCCTCACAAACATGTATGGGTACAAAGACTAAGACCATCACCTAAAGAATTACACAAGAGTGTTCAGATTTTATTTATAATGCTGTTTCGTTGTTTTTTTTCTCCTTTTAGTCAAAATCCCTTTCTAGTGGCTGCATTTGGAGCTTGCTCTCTTACGAGGCAGTCTAACCACCAAGCCTTTCAAAAATTCGGACGTTCAATGACTGCCTCTGACATGGTTTCAGAAGTTGGAACAGCTTTTAACAAACTTTTTGAAACCTGAAGCCAAAGCAGCAGAGAAGAAGAAAAGCAAGAACACTGACTGCAAGAGTAATTACATTTACCGTAGACTATACATAAGTAATGCACCCTTTCAAGTGCTGTAGCAGCATTGGTATGCTAGGTAGAATTTTTTTTTTATTTTTAAGAATAGAAAAATATGATTAATGTAGATATTTTTTAAGAGTTTGGAATACAAAAATGTTTCGGCTGAAATAAGCTGTAGTTGCAGATCTGTTATAATATAATAAAACTAAACTGAAAGTATTCCTCTGTTCCTTTTGATAGTTATTGAGCAATAACTAAAGTGTGAACAGCAAAAATAAAAATAAAATGCACTTGATATTTAGATAAAATTCTTCCACCAGCTCAGCTGAATTTCTTGGATTGCACCAAGGTTGTCATGTTTTCATTCTTAGACCCTCTGTCTAGAATTAGCTATTGCACCTCATTTCTTGCCCTGCTAGTGTATTAAGCAGCAAAAAGCCTCTTCGGAAAGGGAATGGCAGGGGAGTCGCTGTAGATTTTTGAATGTAATTAGTTGCCTTTTCCCATTCCCAGTCCCAGAGGCAGTGCTCATTTTGACAAGACACGCCCTTCCCGCAATGTCTTGGTTGGTTTATTTTTTCAAAAAGGTCTCCCCATCGCAGAATAGGCATAGAGTGTAGGTATCTTAGCATTAAACAGAAATCACGCTTGCCTGAAAAAAATATAAAATTCTATTCCTTTAGCTGGCCTTGATTAATTTAGAACTCAGTATGATGAACTTCGTGAAATTCTCATTGAGGGGTACTAGGCTGGGGTAAGAAACTTAGTGATACTGAGTGGAACTGCTCAAACTCTCAGTGATCAGCAAGCAGGGAAGTGCTTTTAAAGCTCACGCTGTGTCTGTGCGCTGAGTAGCCCAGCAGGAGCACACCTTGAAGAAGCAGGAGGCAGGCGACAGCGCACACCCGTGCCTGCCGAGCGCTGGGCAGGCAGAGGCCAAGGGCAGGAAGAAAAAAACAGTTCCAAGTGTTGGAGCTCCAAGCACAGCACCTGGGTGTAAGGGCTTTGTTTTAGTGTGTTTTTTGGGTCATGCCATGGCAAGACAAGATGGGTATGGCTGTAACAGCAGAAGTCCTGTCTGGCCTGTTGGCAGAGCAGAGGAGCAGCGATGGGTAGAAAGGGGAAGTTGTGTGGGGTTTTTGCACAATTATCATTTCTTAGATTTTTGGCAAGGCAGGCAAAGCTCGTAGGGATTGAACCAAGATAATGGAGAAAGGGGCAAGTTCATCCAAAATCCATTTAAGCGGGTGCCGCCTTTAAACCTATACTCTAGCTCCCAGTGTATATACTCATTAAAGCGCAGGAACAGGCATATAACACGTGTGGTTATTGCAACAGCTGTTATAAATCCATCGCAGCCACTCTTTTCCAGTGACGTAGCTCCAGCTTGTCACACACCCCAGCGAGGTTGTGTTTTTGTCCCTTGCAATAGCTGCCCCCAGAAAGCAACTGGAATCAGAAAGGCTGCTCTGAGTATTTCCCTTCGACCCTTATAGTTGGCATTTCTGGATGCACTGTGACTACTACCTCACCCCGATGCATTTTTGTTTGTTGTTGTTGTTTTTTTTCTTTTTAAAACCAGTTACCTATTTTTGAAATAGGTTTTTAAATGTTTGCTCTTTCTGGGTCTATGAGGGTTCACAGACTTTTTAGATTAGAGCAACATCTACTGATATGAGATGGGGTTTCGGTGTTTAAATTAAACAGTTTTGTAAACTGTCTACATCTTTGGGGGAAAAAGTAAGCTATTGGGTTTTTTTTTCCCCCCTAAAACTTTGAGAAGCCTGACTCCTTTAAAATAAATCAGGATGTTAAAACTGATTTTAGAACAGCTACTGAACTTCCTTTTAAATGAGCATTTTTTTTTTGGTATTCAGAACATCAGTGGTATTATAATCTAAACGGCATTTGCAGGCGAAGTCAATCAATTGACAGAACTCAGTACAGATTTCAACCTGCCGTGTTGGTTTTAAATCTACACCCAAGTTGTAACTCTGTTATTCACTAATGTATACAAATTGTTACAATTTTTAAACATTCTGGAAATGTAGCAGTTTCTTTTCGTAGGAAATAAAAATAATAGCAAATTAGTCCTGCGGACCTTGTCTGGTGTGTTCTGATCGCATTTCCCATGGGAAGTCGTAGAATCATAGAACAGTTCAGGCTGGAAAAGACCCTTGGGATCATCGAGTCCAACCATTAACCCTACACTACAACCATTAACCCTACACTACAAGTTCACCCCTAAACCACATCACCCAACACCACATCTAAGCGACACTTAAACACATCCAGGGATGACGACTCAACCACCTCCCTAGGCAGTCTGTTCCAGTGTCTGACCACTCTTTCTGTAAAGAATTTCTTCCTAATGTCCAGTCTAAACTTGCCCTGTTGCAACTTGAAACCATTCCCCCTGGTTCTGTCCCTAATGACCTGTGAGAAGAGGCGAGCACCAACCTCTCTACAATGTCCTTTCAAGTAATTGTAGAGCATGATGAGGTCCCCCCTCAGCCTCCTCTTCCTTCAACTGAACAGTCCCAGCTCCCTCAGTCACTCCTCATAAGGTCTGTTCTCCAGGCCCTTCACCAGCTTTGTTGCCCTTTTCTGCACTCGCTCCAACACCTCGATATCCCTCTTATACTGAGGTGACTCGATGTCTTTGCCATTTGTTCCAGGCTACCTGAGCCTGGCTACAGCCCACGGGCACAGTCAAAGCCCGGCACGGTCACGGCCGCACCAGCCCAAGTGCTACTGAAGACACTGCCCCGCATCTCCCCTCCCAGTACAGATGACCAGAAAGGGAGCAGAGAAACAGCTGTGTGCTTTATTCTCAACAACATAAAAGAAAGCCTTTATCCTTTTGACCAGATTACTTAGGCAAATGAAATTCCTTGTAGCTGAACCAGTGTTCTTGTTTTTATCTTCTCGTACACCGATTTAAAGTGGGCCAACAAGGAAATACCAGCCCCACAGAAACTCAGTCCCTGGCACACGGGTCACCCCATGCATAAGGCAGGTCTCTCCGCATCCACCCCCAGCCAAAGCATCCCGGGGATGTTCTTTCTAACACAAACAGCACAAACTGAACAGGTAATAAATACACTCATTTTCCCTTCCCAGTTCTGATGGGGAGATCCTGAGCGTGCTGCTCTCTCAGGGCTAGGGAAAGCTCAGCGTATCCTGTGCAAAAGCAAACTGGATACTCATCGTATTATGGTTAAAGATTTCACAGGACCAAAACCAGCAACTCTGCACTAAGGACATACTTCAAGACTAAAAGCGTCACCTTCACTGTGGGCATAAAACCAAGTGTCTCAACTCTCAAAGCCAGGCCCGAGTTCTTGCCCCTCGGCTGCTGTACCGAGGCTCCTGTCGGACAACGCAGCTGCTTCCACACTGCCCCGGGTGCGGGATGCTCCCACCCCCTGCGCTGCCTCCACACCCCCTGCCAGGCCTGTACTTACGTACCGAGGAGCGATGTCAACAGATTTGGTCAGGTCATGCTGTAGCATCATTAGCCATTCTGTTCCCAAGATTTTATTTGGAAAGTATTAGTATTTACAACTGTTGCCAAAGCAGCCAAAATTAAAAAAAAAAAAAACACAAATAAACAAAACCGAGTTGGGGTGAAGGATCATCTTTTTTTCTCAGTCTGCTGCTCTGCTTGCCTGCCTTCCTCAATTTCCCACGTTGAACCAGCAGCTCGGTCCTGTGAGAAGGAATAAAGTGGGTCAGCCCCAGCGCTCTGGCTCACATCGGCACCATACGCACCCGGCAGCGGCTGGACGCGCAGGTTTTTAACCAAGCTTCATGCAGCAAAACTATTAACCGAGAGAGGTGGCCATCCCATCTCGAAGGAGTGCCGCTGTTACTAATAATCCTCAAAGCTGTAAAACAAACCCAGACAATTCTTCACAGTTAAGGAGGAAAAATAAACCCACAATAGAAACATCACCTCTTTAGCGTGGGGGGCTGTGGTGGTGACAGGTCTCTCCCCTATGAGTGAGTTCTGTTAAACTTGGCCAATCACATTTTCATGTTTAAATGGCTCATGTACATGGAAAACCGCTCTTGTTACGACCCATAACATGAGAATATATCACCCAACATATCTGATCTCTTGACTTTTAGATAGCAGCTTGTTGCTGTAAATACTTGTAAAGATGGTACTTCCATATTTTTAAAGAGACTATTACAGTCAAACTGTGCATTTGTGACTGTAAGATCTCTAGATGCTTGACTGCAGTTGTTGCAAACAAAAGTTAACCTAAGTATTGAAACATGACTATGTTACATGAGCTCTGATTTACATAAGACTGGAACACAATGTAGAATTTTCTTAAAATGAAAGCTGGTTTTGATGCAGAAATACTTAATTACTACATTTCATGTAGCAGCACAGATTAGCTCACATTTCAAGCACGCCATAATGACATGAAAAGACTGGTGGGTATTTTAATCAGTTTGCTGCAAGTTCTGTAACTTCAGAAAAGCAGAACATCATCTACCTTGAGCAGCACGAGACAGGAAATGAGTGTACAGAAATTACCGAACTTACAAGCTGAAGAAGAAACTACCCTTTCTACAAAGCTGATTTTTAAGAGAATTAAGTTACTCGCATTCTCTAAGCTGCTACTTGCACCATAGAGCAGCCAACCCCTCTCTGCCCAGTCCCAAACCAGGGGTGGAGATGAGGCTTGTCTGCTTCATCCATTCTGCCGTACGAAATAAACTTGAATGAGCTGGATTCTAAAGCCATTTCTAGGCTATGACAAATTTCTAGGAGGTTATTAAATGCCCCTACATCCCTTTAAAAACAAACCAAACCAAATCTTCAAAAGGGTGGAGGTGGGGCAGTGGCTGTTTTGCCAAACAGATCAAAAGAGAGTCCTCTTTTCCAGGACTCTGTCTCTGTGCACTTGTCTGAATTTGCAAACTTTCTTGACACATAAGCAGAGCAAGAATTTCGCTACAAACAAGATACGGAAGCAGATGTTCCAGCTCCCCACAGTCTTCCTTTGCTTTCACAGCTGTAACTCTCCACCACTGCGCTTTGGCCCTCACCCCAGTTTGGATCAACACACTCACTTTCATCTGAGATTGTGAGACAGCCAACCACGCCTTGTATTTGCTTTTAATAGGTATGTTGGCAAATGACAGCTCTCGTGTTCAGCGATAAACAGGACTATTCTGCACCTAAGGAGCAGTAGAGACCCAGCAAGGGCTGGAGTGGAGGTGAGAAGGGCAGTGAGGCAAGAAGCACTGGAGGCAGCAGCAGTCGTTAAAGTCATCTAAGCACCCTTAAACCAGGAGGAGAGAGTAAGCCAGTGAAGACATTTCTCTTGAGCAGTAGACACCGTGGGGGTAATGGGAAAGAACATTAGATACAGGCTAAAAGTAGCAAGCTAAAAAGTGGAAAGACGAGCAGTAGAGGAATCATGCTAAGTACTGATGGCTCAGGAGCAGCTGGGAATGGAACTGCTGAAGATGGAAAAGGCTCTCTCATGAGGACTGACTTTTGGTGGGGGAATGTGGGGAGGGTAGGGAGAAGGCATTATTTTCATAAGTCATCTCAGTTTACTTTCCAGTTCCTCTGCAGCCTTGTTAAAGCTTGCACACATTACTCAAACCTTTCCTTCTGGACTGAACTTGGGAACTTGGGATTTCTGAATATTAGGGGATTTTCAGTGGGATTAGGGCATTTTCAGTGGCTGAGCAGCACACCCTGAGTAACTGCGGAAGTAGGTGCAGCCTGCGTGGGTACTCAAGGCCGAGGGGGAGCAGAAGACAGGGCCAGCAGTACAAGCTGGCATAGGCTTGACTTCCACCTCCTGCTGCTGCAGTCGCACAGGGAGCCGAGCACAATGCTGAAAGCTGATGAAGGGCTGCCTCAAAAAACAACCAGCAGGCTCACAAAGAGGATGACTTCTACCTTTATGTGGATTCCGAAGGCAGCAAGGTCTCCACGCAAACTGTCACAAGCCTCCAGGAGGGGTTTTCTCTCCCGCATTAGCTGCTGCCTCTTTTCCTTCTTTTCTCGTCTTTCAGCTTCCGTGGCACCTTCCATCGACGTTGCACCTGCTGCTTCTGGCAGAGCGAGTGCGTATTGACGGACCTTTGCGCGGAACCTTACGAGCTCGTCAATGACATTAGAGAGCATGGCAGAGTTGCCTCCTCCCAGAGCCACCTAGAAATCAAACACATTGTTTGTAAAACACCTGAGAATGATTTAAAACTCAATTCCCACTCAGCACATACGGCAAGGTCTCATCACCTCTCTTGGTTGTGCATCTTCCATATACCAGTACAAGTAAAACGTCACAATCTCTAGTGCTAGACAAAAAAATTGCAGTGGAATCACATTTGGAAGTAATTCAGCATATTCCCACACAAGAAAGCATCCATCTTGGAGCAGAGGGCTCTCACACGAACGTAACGTGATGCATAACCCAACTGTGGAACTCATCACAGAATCACAGAATTGTTGAGGCTGGAAAAGACCTCTGAGATCACCAAGTCCAGCCTTTGTCCCAACAGCACCACACTGGCCAGACCATGGCACTAAGTGCCACATCCAGCCCCTCCTTAAACACCTCCAGGGACGGTGACTCCACCACTTCCCTGGGCAGTGCATCCCAGTGCCTGAGCACCCTCTCCATGAGGAAGCGCTTCCTGAGATCCAACCTAAACCTCCCCTGATGCAGTTTCAGGCCGTGTCCTCTTGTCCTGTCACTGGTTGCCCGGGAGAAGAGCCCAACCCCCACCTGACTACAACCTCCCTTCAGGCAGTTGTAGAGAGTGATAAGGTCCCTGCTGAGTCTCCTCCAGACTAAACACCCCCAGCTCCCTCAGCCTCTCCTCACAGGACTTTCCCTCCAGTCCCTTCCCCAGCCTCGTTGCTCTCCTCTGGACCCGCTCCAGCACCTCAGTGTCTTTCTTGCAGTGGGGGGCCCAGACCTGCACACAGGGCTCGAGGTGAGGCCTCACCAGTGCTGAGCACAGAGGCAGAATTACATCCCTGCTCCTGCTGGCCACACTGTTCCTGATACAAGCCAGGATGCCATTGGCCTTCCAGGCCACCTGGGCACACTGCTGGCTCGTGTTCAACCAGTTGCCAACCAGTACTCCCAGGTCCCTCTCCATTAGGCTGCTCCCCAGCCACTCCTCCCCCAGTCGGTAGCGCTGCAGCGGGTTATTGTGGCCAAAGTGTAGGACCCTGCACTTGGTCTTGTTGAACTTCGTAGCTATTGACCCAGCCTGTCCAGGTCCCTCTGCAGGGCCTTCCTACCCTCCGGCAGATCGACACTCACCCCCCGGTTTGGTGTCATCTGCAAACTTACTGAGGGTAGACTCAATCCCCTCATCCAGATCATCAATAGAGATGTTGAACAGGACTGGGCCCAGTTCTGGTCATCACCACAGGAAACCTCCACTATGCCAGAAGCATGCATAAATTTAAAAGGGATTCGAGAAATTAATGGAAGAAAGGCCTGGCAACAGCCACCCTGCATGGCCAGGGGAGCCCAGCTGCCAGCTCAGACAGCCCCTCAGCTGTAAATGTCCATAGAGGTGGAGCGCCCATCAGCCCCCTGCTCTGCCTTTGAGCTCCAGACCCCCTTCAAAGAACACAAAATTGGAAAAGAAAATCTCTAGGTTATGCTGGCTTCTTGCATCTATGGGAAACCTCCCCAAATCCCCAGAACTTTTATCTGATCTGTGTTATCTGCAGTTTCAGCCGCCCAAAAAGACCCGATCATGCAGCAGCCACCAGGTGTTCTCCAGCTGCCTGCTAGCAGAAGAGGAAAGGCGACTCCTCGGTGCTGGCACAGCCATGCTCCCCAGTCCTACAGAAACCACTCCGTCCCTTGCGAGAGGCAAGCTTCTAAAGAGGAGGAAAAGGACAAGCCTCCAGCACGTAAGAAAACACTATTGCAGTATTTTATCACTAAGACACAAGAGAGGGAGCAGACAAGGGAGCAGCGCAATGTAAAGCACACCGAGGCCGGGGGGCGAAGCTGCTGGCAGCAACGCTCGACTGGGAGCAGAAGAGCAGCTGAGTAATTAAAGCCAGAAGGGACGGTATTTAGTCGCTGAACAGCAGGATGGAAATGAAAGGGAGCAGTTTCAGAGGTCACTGACAGAGGCAAACAAAGAGGAGGAGGAGAAGGAGGTGAGGGGGAAGCTACTGGAGATAAAGTGTGAGATGCCCAATGCTCTCCACAGTCATAAAAGACAGCAAACTCCCCAAACACGTAAACGTGCTGAAGAAGTTGTTCATGAGATTGAAGAAGGTAATAAAGCTAGAGTGCCAGAAATGCTCCATTGTAACCTAGGGCAGGTAAAAGAGCAGGATAAATGTTTAAGTACAGAAGGAAGACGAAAGACAAATGATGAAGGGAGCAAGAAACACGCCTCTACAAACACCACTGCCCAAGTTCAAACCAGGCACCTACTCATGACACAAAGCATGATCCTCCAGAAAGGAGGGGCAACTTTAGGAGATGAACTGATCTGATTTCCACAGAAAACAGTGTAGTCTCTCAGGGCTGATCTCCAACTCCTTCTCATGGAGTACCAACCAATCCGAAGAGCTTGTAACAATTTTTATGCAGAAATTTGGCCCCTGCCAACCCCACAGGTGATCACCTGTTTATCCCCTGGCTGCACCCGCAACACGGCACGCCTCAGCAGAGCAAAAGCCCTCACCTTTGCTCCTCAGCTCTAAAACAAGCACGATGGTTTCCACCCATCATCTTTTCACACAGGTCCATCTTACCTGCCTGAGGCTGTTCAAGCTCTTTCTCTTGCCAATGCAGAGAGAGAGAGAGAGAGAGAGAGAGGAGGTGGTCTTTTTTTTTTTCTACCACCACCAGACTAAGATGAAACATCCCTTAGTGGCCAAAGCCTCTCTCTCCACCGACCACCACAGCAGCCACATCAGACTGTGAGGCTAATTAGCTGAGATCAACCCCATCCCAAGAGCAAGACACACCTGCAGGCTCTATGCAAACATCCAAACAAAGAGGGCCCGAACACCGCTCCCTGAAGCCCCTATGTTATTAAACTGTAAGCACAGCGGTGGCCAGGCCAAACAGCCCTCCCCCAGCCAGCCCACGGGCCGGGACCCACCATGGTGAGGGGCTGCTCACAACAAGCTGTGTGCCCAGGACCACCTGGCTAAGAAAGATCGGACGCTGAGCTGTTGCGGCTGGTCTCCAGGTCAGAGAACAATCCCTGCACCGTTTTATTTACTCGCTTGCGGCAGCCCACAGACCTTTCTGATGAAGATTTTGATTGATTCATTTACTGGAAGCTGAAAGAACAGAGGGGGACAGAGAAGAGTCTGACATGCTGCTCCTTTTTTCCTGCCTACCTTGCATCAATGCCTTCTGCTGACCCTGCTGCCCAGCACAGTGTATCAAAAAAAAAAAAAAGAAAAAAAAGAAAAAAAGCATTCAGATACTCATTTCAGCAAAAATATAGGTGCAGCAGGCACCTGCATACAGACAGCCCAGAGTCTGGAGGAAGGACTTTGCCATCCAAGTTAGAGACAAATTCAGGTGTTTAGTATGCTACTAAAAGTTAACGCGACAAACCATGGGTTATGAAGAGTAACATGCAACCAAATCACATCCAGCCGCCGCATTGAAAAAAATTTTTGTGGAAAAATCCGCAAAGAGGCAAAGTAAACAAACATATTTACTGCTATACTGCCTGACTTGTGAAGGATGAACAGCATTATTTACATTTTCTTATCCTCTTCTCCACCTCCCCAAAAGAACTTTTTGCAGAACAATTTCTCTAAAGAAAGTTTTCAACTTCTTGGTGTTCAGCTCCAGATTCGAACAGCCTGATAGTCCGCAACACCTTGTGCCATTTTAAATGCTCCCCTTCCACACATCACGGTATCACTTCCAGATCTATTGCTCTCTTCCCCCTGCAGTACTTCACTTTGAGCTTTTCTCTCCTTTATTTCCCTCTCCCCATTCCTACCTTTCCAAGCACCAGAGGATATTTAAAGTATTTCTTGTGATGGGTGTCCCCCCGACCCTCCCTGCACTCCACCACAGCTCGAAGCAGAGCAGCCCCTTACCCCTCACCCTGGATTTCCGCAGAGGAGCTGGATTCCTGCTCCTGCCCTGCAGGCAGGTCACAACCTCAGACATTCACAGGACTATCAAAGTCAGCCTGGGTGCGACCATCAGAAAGACAAAGAGCCAGGGGAAAGCCAGACACATAACAGCTTCAGGCTTTCAATGTTAACTTTTTCTTTTTTCATTCTTCAGACTTTTCATTTCCACAGCACAATTGCTGCAGAAGTCACAGGGGAATACCTCCGAGAAGCCAAAAGTCCACGTTTTGTTCCACCTGCTCACATGCTCTCTTAAGACACCACAGCAGAAACTGCAAGCGGTGCAAGAAAGGCTTACTAAAACCATAAATAACTCTGTTACATCCCAGGCTTTCAGAAAGTCTTTATAAAACGTAATGCTGGCTCTGCTACCATACACTAGCACACACAGGAGAGATGTTTCATACCTGTCTTTCTCCAAAGGACATCCCAAGGGCATTAAAAAAGCCTTCTATGTAGGAGATAATGCTTCCATACACAACTGAGCTTCTAGGAGATCCAGCATCCTGTTAAAAAAAAACACTCAAAAGAGATTGCTCAGTCAATACATATTACAGAACCCTGCATCTCTCTGCAGCACAGTCCACAAGGGAAAAAAATCTTATTAATTATATAGATCTGCCTCCACCAGTAACACCTGCCCAGACAGGAACTTTTACAGAGGTAGAAAAAGCACCGTGCAACACAAAGGGAAAAGATTTAAGCAAATGGGGGAGGGGAACAGCTCATTACCAGCACACCCACCAAGGAGAAGAGATGCGTGAAGCTGCCGTGCATTATACGTGTGCAGTAAATTAGACCTAAAAATAGTATGAAAGGGCTGCGTGTATGAAAACAAAACAAACAAAATCCCAGCTTCAAGGGCACCTGTAACAATAAGTGATTTTGGAAAAAAACCCCACACCATCAAACCCAAACAAAAACTCACATCCGTTTTTGAGTGTCTTATTGATTTAAGCAACAACGAAGACCGTTTTGAGATTGCTTATGGCATTTTGTCATGCCCTGGTAGCACCAGCAAAAAAACAGCAGCAGTGAAAATAGTGGTTTTTTAAGAAGACAAGCATTTCTTTCTTCTTCCATCTTCATTTCATGCAAAAAAAAATTAAAATCAAGACTAAATGATCGACTGAGAAGCAATTTAAGGGACCAACCCTTGCCTAAAAAAAAAAAACCAACAAAAGACCCACAGTGATGACATACACAACCAAATTAGCAGCTAGCACTGAATTTTATCTGACATCTCCATCAGGGCCCAAGACAAGCCATAACCTAACATTTGCCAAAGATTTGAACTGGAAGGAGCTGAAGCTGACCGCTGAGGGCAAGCAACAGGAATGCGCCAACTAAGGTAAGAATGGTGAGAAGGTTAAAGAAAGGAATGAGCAGATATGCTTGTGTGTATTTACTCATAGTTCTTAAGAAGAAGAACTATGTGCACGGTCAGTAAGAGGTAACACTCCAGACATCTGGGCTGGGCCCGGAGAAGCTCCACCACCACAATCGAAAATCTGAGTCAGCTACCCCACAAATAACACACCACCACCCTCAACTAACAACAAAATTGGCAAAAGGAATTCAGGGGAAACAAGCAATGACTGGCAAAATGAGGCTATTCGTATTTAGGAGTGGTAGTGCCGACACAGATACCTGCTGCACACTGGTTCAGGTCAGGGATTTGCTTAAGAGAGGCGTTTTATAAAGGTAAGGCTAAGGATAGAATTTAAAGCAAGTGCTAAAACAGGACCAGGAGGAGGCAGGATTTCTAAAGAGACAGACAAATTCTCTCTTAAAATCAATTATTACTATGTACTCAATGTTTCTTTTAGAGCACAAATATGGTGGACGTGGTGACACCAGCAATCAGGCAGCACAACAACAAGGCTGAGCTGCTCACCTCGAGCAAGAAAGGGAGCTGTTGATAATAGGAGACCCAGAAGTGCTTCAGTCTGTATTTATTGCTCATGTCTTGTCCTTACCAGCTGCCTCCTTTGTGTCAGCATCAAGAGATCTTAACAGGGTCTCAATCTGCCAAAAGCCATCTGAAGACAGACTCAAGCAGGCTCGCTGAGGCCACAGATATAATTTGCCAGCAGCACAAAGCCCCTTGGTCCCCAAAGCTGAACTCCCCACCATGAGTGCCCCATGCACTTGGGACGGCCTGCCAAAGCCCCCAACGCAACCACTACCCATTGTTTCCCAATTTAGGTCAATTTCTGTGCATGGGTATTAAGCATAGAAGCAGGAAAAGAACATAAAACGAGCAGTAAAATCAGCAGCATGCTACAATGGCTTCAGGCCTTTCAAAAAAATAAAACCTTAGGTGTATGTATAATACAGGGCAGCAGGAAAGAAACGTCCTTTGGACACAACAAGGCAGAAAACAACAGCCATACGCAATCCCGGCAACGCGGTCAGGGCAAACGGGTACCCTTAAGGTCAACAATTTATGGAGCTTTGTTTCTGCTGGTTTCTTATGTGAACAATAAACTAATCTGTCTGCATTAAACAGTAGGACAGTGGACAGCTGTCATTTTCTGATCTCTGCATCCTAATGGGTTACCTTAGTAACAGCCTTAAGCTGTCTGTTGCCATGGTGAATGAGGTCCATAATTGCTGCAACAGCCCTGGAGGTGTCAAAGTCATCTGCAAAAGCAGCCTTCACGGTTCCTTTTGTGTTGGCTAGCCTTCAAGAAGAAAAGGTAACGTTTAAGATAAAGACAAACAAGATGCCAGCAGTACGCTGAATTCATCAGCTACTCAGCCAGAGAGAGTCACTGAAAGGACACTGTCATTTCCTTCCTAGCTGTCCTACCATGGGCGATGCTGCGCTGAGCAGGGAGAATACATCTTTCAGCTGTGAAGGGAAAAACTTGACGCATGTCAAAATCCAGAGTGCTGCACCCATTCAATAAATACACAGTTAAATCACAGGAGCCAACAAGAGGCTCACATTAATCATTTAAACACAGATGGAGAATGAGGTTGATATTAGGGGTATTTAAGATTTTGTTAAGTTCCTTCTTTTCTGGCAGCCCAATGGCAACACGCTCCTGTATGCAGACGGGCGAACTGGACCTCGACCCAAGGACATCATTTCACGATAAAGCTCAGGGAGCGGGGTTACCTGGGGAACCTCAAGCTATCCTGGGGCTCTCCTGAATCCTGTTTTGCCGGTTTCTGAGTGGTTTTGCCTGCATCCCCTCAGATATCAGATGGCTGCTGCCCTAACTCATTCACAGAATCACAGAATCTTAGGGATTGGAAGGGACCTCGAAAGATCAAGTCCAATCCCCCTGCCAGAGCAGGAATGCCTAGATAATGCTACATAGGAACGTGTCCAGGCAGGTCTTGAATGTCTCCAGAGAAGGAGACTCCACAACCTCTCTGGGCAGCCTGTTCCAGGGCTCCGTCACCCTCACTGAGAAGAAGTTTCTTCTCGAGTTTAAGCGGAACCTCTTATGTTCCAGTTTCAGCCCATTACCCCTTGTCCTATCATTGGCTGTCACCGAGAAGAGCCTGGCTCCATCCTCGTGACACTCACCCTTTATATATTTGTAAACATTAATGAGGTCACCCCTCAGTCTCCTCTTCTCCAAACTAAAGAGCCCCAGCTCCCTCAGCCTCTCCTCATAAGGGAGATGCTCCACTCCCTTAATCATCCTAGTTGCCCTGTGCTGGACTCTCTCCAGCAGTTCCCTGTCTTTCTTGAACTGAGGGGCCCAGAACTGGACACAATATTCCAGATGGGGTCTCACCAGGGCAGAGTAGAGGGGAAGGAGAACCTCTCTCGACCTACTAACCACCCCCCTTCTAATACACCCCAGGATGCCATTGGCCTTCCTGGCCACAAGGGCACATTGCTGGCTCATGGTCATCCTGCTGTCCACCAAGACTCCCAGGTCCCTTTCCCCTACACTACTCTCTAATAAGTCATTCCCCAACTTATACTGGAACCTGGGGTTGTTCCTACCCCGATGCAAGACTCTACACTTACCCTTGTTATATTTCATTAAATTTTTCCCCGCCCAACCCTCCAGCCTGTCCAGGTCTCGCTGGATGGCAGCACAGCCTTCTGGTGTGTCAGCCACTCCTCCCAGCTATTCCTCCCAACACTCTCCCCTGCAAGCTTCCCCTTCTCCACTGAGTATCTACCACATTCCTAATTAAGAGCTCTTCATTTTGGTTGGTTTTACACCTACTGATATGCAAGCTGTGCCCTCCCACATGTCCTAAGCAGACGGGCAACTTCCCCATGTGCTTTGCGTCTCTCAGCCTTATCTCTCACCAACAGGTCTCCAAGCAGCCTCCCGCTGAAGGACTTGCTTTTGCCAAATACCACAAGCAGTGAATTCAACTCCACTTCCCTGTAACTCCTTCCAGTACCCCCTAAAAGCCTTGGCCGGTGCAGCCGCAAGCTCGCCAACAGAGAATTGCGCACACCACAAGGAAGAGCCTCTTGCTTCCACAGCACAGGCAGTTTCCCCTTGGATTCTGCATCCCAGAGCTGCCTGCACACGTGTCACTTCAGGGTGCTCGAGCCCTCTGACCCCAAACCCCAGAGCACTGCGCTCGTCTTCTCAGCTTTGTACCCAACACAAAGCACATCACTCTCCCAGAAGATGATCTGGTTTTCCTAAGGGACGCCAAAGAAGATTCTCCTCATCACTGTCAGGGTCACAATAACCATGATTTCTTCTTTCCCTGTCACATCTCTGTCCCTGGCCAGTTTCTTAGTAACCCTTTCTCTGATTCACAGATTGCAAGCTCATGTGCCCAAGGTGTGATATCTTTCAGGCATCCTCTTTCTTCTCAGTTGCTAATCACAGAATCACTAAGGTTGGAAAAGGCCTCTAAGATCATCAAGTCCACCCACCAACCCAGTGCTACCACAACTACTAAATTATATCCTGAATCGCCATGTCTACACATTCTTGAACACCTCCAGGGATGGTGACTCCACCACCTCCCTGGGAAGCGTGTCCCAATGCCCCACCACTCTTTCAGTGAAGAAGTGTTTCCTGATATCTAACCTAAACCTCCCCTGGTGCAACTTGAGCCCATTTCCTCTCATCATTAGTAACCTGGGAGAAGAGACAAGCACCCACCTCACTACAACCCCCTTTCAGGTAGTTGCAGAGAGCCATGAGGTCTCCCCTCAGCCTCCTCTTCTCCAGGATAAACAACCTCAGTTCCCTCAGATGCTCCTCACAACACTTGTTCTCTAGACCCCTCACCAGCTTCACTGCTCTTCTCTGGACCCGCTCCAGCACCTCAATGTCTTTCTTGTACCCCAGCACCCGAAACAGAACACAGTACTCAAGCTGTGGCCTCACCAGTGCTGAGTACAGGGGCATGGACACTGCTCTTCTCCTGGATGGCCACACTATTTCTGATACAGGCCAGGATGCTGTTGGCTGCCTTGGCCACCGGGTCACACTGCTGGCTCATGTTCAGCCGGCTGTCCACCAGCATCCCCAGATATTTTTTTGCCAGGCAGCTTTCCAGCCAGTCTTCCTCAGGCCTGTAGCACTGCTGGGATTGTTGTGACCTTACAAACTGGGCAGCCTCACAACTTCATTCACAGCTTTGCCTTCTCCATCGCCCAAGAGGGACAAAGATGCCTGTGTTAAGACAGGCACACTAGATAAGTAACACAGATTTTAGAAATACAATAAACTAAGTGTAGTAGACTACGAGGAAAAGCAGCCGGCTAGAAAAAGAAGGGGGCGAAAAAAAGTTGCCCTTGGTGAGGGCAGGGAGGGAAGACTGCTTCTCAGTCCTTCTTAAACAGGACTCAGAACACTACACTGTTCAGCCTCTGAGACTGTCAGCGAACCACTGCCCACATTATCTCGATCTTTAAGATACAGGGGGTGCACTTACCTTTCCCACAGTATGTCTTCTCTAACAGGGTCACATACCAGCTGTCCTTTTATATAAGCATGTGCGTCTGTAACAAATGAGGAAATTGCCTGAAGAAGGTGCTTTGCATCCTCCATGCTCTCATCACTAAATTCCACTGCTAAGAAAAAAGGAAAAAAATTATTCAGGTGTTATGACACAAACAATATTCTGAGGCAAAGTCATTCCAGGAAAAGTTTGCTATGACAAATAATAACAAACTTTTCTTATAGTTAATTGCATATTTAATTAAAAATCCCATTTTTCATGGGCTGTAGGTGAATTAAAGAGACAATCATTACCTTTGACAAAGTATAACCTACTGGAAAGGTATCACACTGATTATAAAATTGTCTGGAAGCTGACTGAAGCAATAGCTACTTGACTTTAATTATTATTTTTTTTTATTACTAAATCTCTCTGTGAAGTTATTAGTCCAAAGCATTTGGATTGGATATATTTCTAAGCATCCCTCCAGGTTTAAGTTGGCAAGACATACCTTTGATCTCACCCCTAATTTTGTTCCTATTCTAATTGAAGTAGACATGATGTGTATTTGGAGACCTCTAAAGAGACCTAACCCTCACCACTGACTCTGTGAGGAATGCAGGCACTTAGACTTAAAGGGCTGCTTCACAAGCATCTAAAATCTAGATGGAGCTAAAATTTTACAGTCTAGATTCTGCACTAGATACACAATTCCCTCACAATATCAAAGCTAAACTGACCATATCAAAGGTGACTACTAGAGAAAAAAATGCTCAGGGTTAAGCAGGCTCCTCTCTCCTTGCCTATGTCCTCAGGAGCACAGGTGCTGGACTGGCCCCCTGTCACTTTTACTGTGAGCTGCCATCAGTAAGAGGCAATTTTTTGTATTTCTACATTAATGCACAATTTTCTGCAGAAGATCACTCGGACCCCACATGAGACAGCTCACCTGACCTTGGTGGGAGTTGTATCCAAGGACAGGCCTAAGTTTAAATGGATTCCTTCTCCCAACATCACACCAGAGTTGATTATTTGAATCAAAGCACCTTTTGTTGCCAGCGCAGGATGGCATCACCATTTTATACCCGACCTCTGCACTAAGGTACATCCAAACTCCAGCCTGCAGCGTATTCCTAATCTTATCAACATCTGTAGCTTCCACAGAAACCTCACCCTGGGTTCTACACACGTTACAGCTGACTGCTTTGTGCAACGACCCAATGCTGCCCAGACACAGACTCGTCAGAGCAGACAGTCTGCGCAAGGAGTCAGATCTAAGAGGGCAGAAGCAGCCAGATGTGAGACCTGATCTCAGTTCCATTAGCCTAAATCCCAAAGACGTCTAACTGTATAAACAGACTTTCCACAGGATTCACCCCAGTATAACTAAGGCATAAGTCTGGACCTGTATTTGTCAGATTTTCCACTTTTTGCATAATTAAAAATCCATGTTACTGCCTCATTAACACTGTTTTTAAAATTAAGCTTTACTCAGCTTTTAAAAAGGCCAATGTACAGACATTTAGAAAAGAGTGAGACGTTGAGAGAGATCATTTATGTCCACTAAGATTACTCAACTGCCTACCCTGTTTGCTGGAACTCTGCAAGAATACTCGATGAAAGTTTATCCTTACGAAGGCTGCTTTGATTAAAGCCATTCTTCTTCCCCAACTCACAGCGTTCTCCTAAACCACTGCCTGCAGGCACTGCAAACCCACACCGTGGCACAGGCAAGCCTGGCTCTATAAACCTCCACCGTACTATTCCCTACTCCTTTCCCTCCTTTGCCACCAAGGGAATCAACAGTACGTCACCAAATTACAAAATATACGTTTATTAGCACAAACAAGTAATTAAACACTGGAGGGACCAAAAAGGTTACAGCTCACTCAGGTTCATAAAAAATCACCGAGCGGTTCTGGTGACCAGGAGAGCATTTTGGGGAGGGAACGCCATTGCCTGCAGTGGCCTCACAGCCCCTCCACCAAAGTGAATAAAGTGAAGCCGCTGCTTATGAGATGCAAGAGGAAAAGCTGTGCTGCACAACAGCGACCCACCGGGCTTCAGAGAAGGCACCTCTCCTTTTAAGTTGCACCCAGAAGCAGCCTGTCAGGAGCACTGGTGATGAGGCCACTATACTGTAGCCTGTGAAACCTTCTTCCCAACAGCCCCAGCTGGGCTGAAGGGTGGTGATTCAGGCCAAGAAGGGGACAAGTCAGAGCCATCAGCCAAAGCACAAGGCCTGAATCACCACCACTGCCTCCAGAGCTCAGCTTGATCCCCTGCATCTCCACCCCACCAGTCTGAGAGGGCAATGGAGTAGAGGGACCCTCCGCAGAGACACACTATGGAAGGATGATGTCCTGCGTCCAAGCCTCTTCCTTCTGACTTTTCTCTTCTTCCTCATGAGCAAGATGTCCACATTTAACCTCCTTGGAACAATGATCACCACAGGAAGGGACAAAACACATACATCTCCCTGCACTTCCCCCTCCACAATTGGGGCAGTTTGCTGTCGAGCGTGTCCCCTGGTGCCCGTCAGCATGCGTGCAGGCAGGGTGTAGCCCAGACTACGAAAAAAAAAAAAAAAAGGCCCATTCCAAGCCCAAGATCTGCATAAACCAAGCATCAAGCACGAGCCATTCCAAATGGTCAGGCGCTTCCCTCATCCACATACTTAAGAAGATCTTTTATGAGCACAATCCAAAGAGCATAACATCATCCACATCCCCAAACCTGGATTTTAGCAAGTACAAAAGGCTCTCCTTCACAGGCACGGATGGCAGGAACGATCACCAACAGGTTTAGACTACAAAAACCTTTTTAGGAACAAACAGAAGGTTCTTGGGATCTCATTTCTAACAAAAACACTTAGGAAGCAGACAGCAAAATGAGGAGTGCAGTGAACTTATCTTTAGGTCAAAATGAATTGACAGCAGCAAGACAAACCGACAGGCTGCATAGTAAATACCTGTCTCAGCAGTGACTGACTGGCTCTTTAATCAGACAGCAAATAACCGTACCCTACCTCATCAGGTGGAGGTAGCAAGCGCAGTAGACCTCCGAGCAATCCTTATCTGCCGCCTGGCTTACAGGCACTACACTCTGCCATAATGCCACCGTACCTTTTCATCAAAGCCACCTACATTTACACAGGTAGCCCTATGTTTTTACCATAGGAAGGTGTTTAACCTAGAAGTATGGAAAAAAAAGGGTCATGTCCTTCTTGCAGAGGTTCAGATGCAGCCAGGCTGCAGGGCTCCAGTGCCATTCCTCACCCTCAGGCAAGCTTAGAAATTGCCAGCCACTCGGCTTTTGTTTACAGAACAAGCACATATGATAGTGCTGTAGGTGTCAGCCCTTTTTCTTCTTCCATTTTAAAAACACATTTGTTCAAGGCTCCCAAGTGCTGCACCTGGGGAGACATTTGTGTGTGCACAACGCTACTCACAGAGACCCAGAGGAGACAGTCAGGGGTGTCACTGTCCTGCGGCATCACCCCAAAACCAGCCAGGCATGCCACTGTCCTGCCACCTCACCCTGTGGTGCCAGCATTCCTACTTCTCCTGCTCCAAACGAGGGCTGATGGATACTAGCAAAGCCACAGAGCCTGAACCACACCAGCTCTCCTGGTCACACTGCTGAAGGGGCTTTATTTGAGGCAGCTAGAGGCCCGCTGAAATACCACAGCAGGTCTTGTCCCATGCTCTGCCACCTCCTCACCATGCCAGGACAACCAACAAGCTAGATGTCCCAGCAGTGGTTAGGGAACTACCATCTGCTTTTGGCAGGTCCCAGTAAACCGGTAAAAAGACCAACCAAATGAAAACTTCTTCCAGTTCAAAGTAGTGCCTGCTTGCTGGAAACACCACAGTAAACAGGGAAGCTGACAAAATCTGTCACACCTCTGCCCACCAGCGGTGTTTGCTGGGCTAAGACGATCATTAGGTTATCAAGTGCTGGGGTAAGCGAGCTGCACAGCACCACAGAACTGCTTTAACACTCAGTAACTCCACGGGACGAAAAATGATAACACAGCAGGGAGAGAAAAAGTTATTAGCAAGCCCTTGTCATAACCTACGGGAATAAAAGGCAAAGCTCTACCTAGACACATCTCCAAAAAACAGCTGATCGTGACTGAAATACAAGTGACTGCAACAAGATGCAAATCAGATGTGGAGGTAATTCATTAATTGAAAGTGTAATTAACTGAGAGTCACAATTAACTGTGGCTCAGGAAGGTATTCAGACGAACAGTTACATACCACGCTGGGTAAAGATGCTTTTCGACAGGAGAGGCAAAGGGCAGCCCCGCAGAGCTCTGCCAGCCTCCCCACTCACCAGAGGAGAGCTTTGAGGCACCGCAGGGAGAGCCCGCCCTGCCGCCGGCTCGGGAAGCACGCGTGGAAAGACACATGTGTCTCAGTGAACAAAGGGGTTATTTCCTTACCTGAGCTGTATCTGCTGCGCAAACAAAACATCCTGAATTGATCCGATGAAAATTTCTTCAGGAAATCCTAAACCCCACCCAGAAAAAGACAGCTTTAGCATTACATCAAGCGGTTCCCTCGGGACTTGTTGCATCGGCCTTGTGCCAGTTTCACAGCATATTTCAGACAAACAACCAATCTCAGTAGTTTTAAAGCCTAAGCTACAAAAAAAATCTAATTCTAGGAGCGTGTATATATGTATGCAAGACTCTATCAAATGTAAGACAGTGAAAAGTACTTTGTAATTATGGTTCAAACATACACTGTATAAAAACCTTAGAAAAAAACATAACCACCACAAACAAACAAAAAACCCCAACCAACCAAAATTACCAGACTAAGATTGGGATACAATTTGCACGAAAGAACATCTCCTTAGTTTTGCAAACTTTATCAAAAAAAGGAAAGATTTCTTGAAAAATCTGTGGGACTAAAACATGAAGGAAAACAAGGAATGAACAAAAGTAACTTTTTTTTATATTGCTAGAATTTATCTGTGTTAATTTTGGAATCTCATTAATTTCAGCTTAATATATATCTAGCTTTACAAATAATTTACTGTAGTAAAAAGTAAATTATCACTATTACTACTAGTGTAATTAATTTATACTAATAGTATAAAGAATTATTTAAACGCTTGGAAGGTACACTGATAAAACATTCAACCACTTCCAGCTCTACTCTCAGCAAGGCTGGACACTGTGGCACACTGTCTATGAACACTGTATTCGTGCCTCTTTTCTTTTTTTTTTTCCTGTCTAATTTGCTAATTGGTGATGTTAAGTTTGTGCCACTGAAACCAAAAATCATACAGAGAAGTCAGTACAAGTGAGAAAATACAGCAAGTGTCATTTGCTTAAGAGACACATATTTCGCAATTTAACTTCTGCTACCAGACTAAACCAGCGCGAAGATGGAAGGCAGCAAGGAGTCAGCAATATGCAGACTCTCTAATGAAAATAGAAATAACAGAGCAATCAAGGCAAGATAAATCACAGTGATATTGTCTGGTTCAGTGGGTGGGGGTTTTGTCGTTGTTTGGTTTGTTTTTTGTTGGGTTTTTTTAAACTCCATATAGTATACCCAATGTGTCCAGAAGCTTTACACTAATATATATATATAAAGGTAGAACAGTAGGTATGGAAAAAAAATTCAATTTGGGAAAGGACCATCCAAACTGGAAAAAACAATTCTGCATTTCATTGAAAACTGAGTACAAAGGAAGCATCACAGGTCTCTCAAAGCAGGTTGCTCAGCCATGCGTTATCACAACGTGGTTGATTTTGGGGGTCAGAATGACTATCTGTTTATTAAAGAAAAAATAACACAGAAAATGGGACAAGAGGGAGGGAAAACAGGGCAGCTGGACACAGAGGAGGTGGGGCAGCGATGCCCGGGTGACAGCCTGGAATGCAGGCGGCTGCCAGCAGGACCAAAAGAAGGCCCCAGATGGGCCTCCCCAGCTCAGGAGTGGGCACAAGACCTTCCACGTAGGGCTTAACTTTCAAGATGCACGAGGAAGTTTGCTTCACTACACTGAAAAATCACTCACAGGGAAGGTTTAGTACTTGTTAGCCATGTCTAAGGGCAGAAATTAAAAGTGGAGGCCTGCAAGGGAAGAGAGACGGGCCTGAGATTTTTAGTTTCTCAACAAAAAGAAGTCCCACCACAGTAGCGGAAGAAAATGTTTCTATACATTATTTTTAACTCCATGCATTGTATCCATGCTCATTTCTCCACCCTGTCCACAACATCTGCTGAGACTCAGGAAAATTCTGTGTAACTTGTGAGTGACGAGTGATTTTCCTGGGGGAGACAGAGCTTAACTGTACCCAGACAGCATCAGGAGAATTAAGAATAAAGCAGCTCGTATTGAACTCCTTTTAAAGGGGATTTTAATTAAGTCTTCGGAGAGGGCAAAGGGGAACATATGTGCTGAAACAGCTTCTCAAGCTTTGTCTAAAGGAAGGAAATTACCCACAATAGGTGTTAGCCATCATGGGAGCCACACTAGCACCAAGCACAGCTGTGTTGCACGTGCCTGGCAGAGAAACTCTGCTTTGGGCTACACCAAAGAACTTTGGGGTGCAGTAAACCAGGACATATTTTCATGGCTTGTGGGTACCAAAACAAAGCAATCTGTGCATCAGCAAGGTTACCCTATAAAAACTAAGGAGAATATAAGAGACCACAGGCAAAGTGTGGTTGCAGGACACCCAAGAGCTTCCTGACAAAATGATGATATTACATCCCATTTCACCTAAAGCAGAACAAAGAAAAACGTCCACTCTTTTCTAAGTCCCAAAAGCATACGCAATATTAAGAGAAGACAGATGAGAGCCCATCACTACAGAACAGAATCACTTTGGTTGGAAAATAACCTTGAGATCGTGTCCAACAATAAACCTACAATGCACAAGTCTGGTATTAGGCACAAATGCTGCTCTTAGAAACATTCTCAGCTCAGCAAAATCCATGTTAAAAGCAAACCCCGAGTTCAGGGGGGTTCCCTACACCCAGATCTGCACTAACAGGTACACCAGCACTACAGAAAGACTCTGCTTCAGGTCTTATGTTTCAGGGTAAGCACACACTCCCAAGTTTTCTCAGAAGAGGGCTGATCAGTGGTCAGCAGGAGCAGGGATATAATTCTGCCCCTGCGCTCACCTCGAGCCCTGTGTGCAGGTCTGGGCCCCTCATTGCAAGAAAGACATTGAGGTGCTGGAGTGGGTCCAGAGGAGAGCAACGAGGCTGGGGAAGGGACTGGAGGGAAAGTCCTGTGAGGAGAGGCTGAGGGAGCTGGGGGTGTTTAGCCTGGAGAGGAGGACACTCAGGGGGGGACCTCATCACTCTCTACAACTGCCTGAAGGGAGGTTGTAGTCAGGTGGGGGTCGGGCTCTTCTCCCAGGCAACCAGTGACAGGACGAGAGGACACAGCCTGAAACTGTGTCGGGGAAGGTTTAGGTTGGATCTCAGGAAGCACTTCCTCATGGAGAGGGTGCTCAGGTATTGGGATGCACTGCCCAGGGAAGTGGTGGAGGTGTTTAAACACCCTGGAGGTGTTTAAGGAGAGGCTGGATGTGGCACTTAGTGCCATGGTCTGGCCAATGTGGTGGTGTTGGGACATGGGCTGGACTTGACGACCTCAGAGGTCTTTTCCAGCCTCAACAATTCTGTGATTAATATTTACATATTATAAACATACATTGCTTCAATTCACAAAAACAGGTTACCTTAATTGTTATGAAGTTTTTTAATGACTTGGACATTTTTTCTTGACTTCCTTTAACGTGCAAATGCCCTAGAACAAAATTTTAAAAAAAATAATTAGTTGGGATAAATGAGTGTGCTTCTGAATGTGGAGTGAATGAGAAAGGCTGTAGTAAGACACTGGAAATGTAGGAGGCAGAATATGCTGTGATGGATATGCACCAACCATTTCAATGCAACATGTAATATTTTTCAACAGTTTTGCCTACATTCCCACACACTTCTCAATCCTCAACCTTCACTGAGTGAATATGAAAACACGGGAATTTTTTTTTTAAAGAACAAAACCAAAAAACACCAAAAACCAAAACACCACCACCACGAGCAGAGACATCAATAAGAAAATAAAAGTCTCCTTGATCAGAATTGATAACGTATTGACAAAAACAAGCAAGCAAGCCAGTACTGCTTAATCTTGACAGAAAAGTATCTTACCTGGTACACTTGACTTTCCAGAAGTACTTTTAAGACCTTTAAAAATCTTCCAGTGATCTCACATTACAATATTTTTGAAAGTCAAACAATTTTCTGTATTTGTTACTTGCTGGTGGCTGTTACACTATTTTTTTAATCCAAAAGTTTATTGTGCTGGTTCAAAATACCTTACCTGTAAAATTACTTATCTGCATATTCCCTACTTCTCCAGACTTTAGGAGACTGATAAAGAGAATCTCTGAGCATAGCTAGAGCCACGTGGAGCATTGTTTTGCAGGGCTGTGGTACTAGAAAAACACAGTAGCTATCTCCATTGCATTTAGGAGAGTATGTAGAGCTTGGCTTCAGGACTGGAAGTTCTGTTGAAGCAAGACAGGAAATGGGCAAGCTCATGCTGTATATTCCCAGGCCTCGTCTGTGCTGGCCACAGCACCACCATTGATGGAAAACATCAATTATTCATAGTACTGGAGCCGTGCCGAACACGCATCAAATAAGAGGCTACTCAGCACCATTTTGAAAATGTTGTTAAAAGCCTTAACTGGCTTCTCCTAATAAAAGAGTAATCATTTAAGTTACCAAGCACCCACAACTAACACACAATTTTCAGGCACTTAATCATACTTAGAGGCAGATTTTTAAGCATGAACTTTTCTTGCTCTTTCATACCACATTAGCACTTTGCATTCTTCCAGATTTGGTAGTCCAGCATTACCATTCCCTCAGGGGGCTCCCTGAAGACAACATATGATCACACTTCTGCTTTTACAGGTAGTGGCAGAGGTGGCATTTATTGCCCAGCACCCTGAGCAGCTGTCTGAATTTTGAGCTACTCTCCACGCAGCACTGCTCTTGCAGCCTTGCCTGGAACTCCCTCTCTTCTACAAGCAGAAAAAAAATCCCCATTATGCTCATCTGGATACAAAAGCAACATGCTCCAGCCTGGTAAATGGACATGAGAAGCATTCGGTTTCACTTCTTAGCTATTTCTTACAATGACTCAGAGCAGTGGGGATTCTCCATAAGGCTTCCTCCGGTCCTACCCTGATCACTTGGAAACTGAAGTTTGCACAACTCACTGTGGAGAGCAGGAAAGAATCAAGAGATCTATGGATGTTTGTTCTGACTGCTAGAAGGTAAGACCATTTTCACCGCTTTGTTATTAAACTCAGGGTCCTCAATAAGAACGTTCAGACTGTCAGAGACAGCAGACACCTGCAGCTCTTGCAGCTCAAGTAAAACCCACAGACAAACCTCTCCTGGCAGAAAGGGAAGAGCCTGGGTGCGATTACTACTTTTTTCTTCTGCAAAGGTGCCCAAGTATTGACTGACTTAACTTTAGGCAGCCAAGCTTAAAATAGTTTGATTGTGTTTTCCTAATAAGGTACAGGTAACATCTGAATTTGAAATAATATTCCTCTTCAAGAGTTTCAGCACTTCGAATGATTTCATTAAAGAATCACGAAATACAAGGATTTTCATAACTTTGGCTTGGCACTCTTCCCAGAGTACAAGTAGTCTAAAAATAAAGTCCTTATAAGAAGATTTATCCCCAGTGCAGGGATTTTCTTCCTCTAATGGGGATTGCTCCTCCAATTCTGAGCCTGCTAAAATTCTGAAGTCGGTTACCAGAATAAATTGTTTCTGAGGACGATTAATTTGCTCTAAATAATTCACAGTATCATCCTCCAGCAAAATTTTTTGACTTAATGAATGTAATCTGTCAGCTCCTACAGAACCTCAGTGTACAAACTGCCCTTGGAACTAATTTCTCCCCCCCCTTAATTTTTCTTAAAAAATAATATTTCTATTTAGTTAGTTTCAAAGAATATTTCCCCTATAGTTCCAATTCCAAGCTTGAAAAGTCAGATTCACTGGTTTTCAACAGAAGGCTCCACCTGGCAGTAACCAGTGCAACTCAGTGGAAGTGCAGAGAACTCCCCAGCCCTTCAGGAGCAAAGCCCACCCTGGGGGATGCACCAGCCTCTGGACAATTGCTACTCATTTATATCCAGCTCTACACTGGGAACTGAAACTAGAATTCAATAGTCATTCATTTGTACAGTGCAAATATATACTAAAAAAAAAAAAAAGCCCAAGTAATTCCCAGAGTGCAGCACAGGCTTAATTCTACATCTCTTACTGAGCGAAGCAGCACGAAGAGTTCGCCAAGACATCTCACACAAAGCACTTTGCAGCAAGAAGAGAGAATGCAGACTTGAACCTGACTTTCCACCGCCTTCAGTTCACCATCCAGAACCCTTCATGAATGCAATAGGGAGAACAAACATTAAGGTCTCCATCAACAGGAACAGTGCTAGTACTGTCAGACAACAGTGCAGTTCAAAGCACTGTACAGCACAAACTGCACGGAAGCGCTGTCGTGCGGGGGCGGCAAGGAGCAGCTCTACATAACACCGGGCAGGATTGCACCATGAAGACAGAGCGAGTAGAAGACACTTTGGTACAGTTTAGTCAGACATAGTCAGTGAGGTCACTGCTGGGGGAAGAGACAAGGCCTGTGACATCTGTGTTGGGCTGCGCCAACATCAAGTTACTCACACTCCACAGGAAAGCAGAAAGACACTGGTGGTGGTCAGAGCACTAGAGAGGGTGACGAGACTCAATGTATCCTTTTTCTTTTTATAGAGCCAAGCGGTAAGTGGCTTGGTCTTCACGTAGCCCATAAATGTCACAGACCTCCTTGTCTCTACCCACCAGCAACCCCATTGACCATGCTTGACCAGAGTAGACCAAACCATCTGAGTCATTTCATCTCTAGCATGAATCCTGTTTCTTACATTCATCACCAAGCATAACAGTACTGACGAATTAAAAAAAAAAAGAGGAAAAAAAAGGCTTCCCAGGAGAATTTAAATAGTTACAGCTATGTGAATGGTGCACAGGAAACATCCATCAGTTGACTGCTGCAGCACAACATCTGCCTGCAAGACTTCCCCCACATTTCAATTCATATCAAACATCTCAGCTCAGATGTTTCTTTAAAGAATCACAATTCTGTGAGCTTTGCTGGTTCATCAGTTCATGTATCTTAGCATTCTCTCCATTCTTACTTTCCAGAAATACAGATGTCTTTTCTTATCATGACTAAAAGCCCTTCACCATAGTCACAAACATAGGCTGGTTTATTCTGCATGCCACTGAAATCTTGTTTTTAAGCCCACAAGCAACTGGTGCTGAGACATGTTAGAGAACAAGATTGGTTTATTCTATTCTCAGTGCTTCTAAAACATTAGAAATTAACTAACCTGCCCACCTGCCATCTCCACTCCTTGCCTTCAGACACTGTGGGTTCTAGTTCTAGGCAACAGAAACTTCTGGTTCTAGGAGGACTACATAAACACAAATAGACTGTTACAGCCAAAACACAATTTTAAAAGAAAGACTATCATGAAGAGAACTCTCAAATTTTGAGGAAACTTAAACAAAAAGGGAATGGGAAAAACTCTTCTTTCCCCATGTTTAATTAGGAGCAAACACTGTACACGAGCAATATTATTTGGAGATTTCCCCAGATAAACTTCAAGAATATTCCCGTTTGGTTCTCAACGTGTTGCTTGACTTAGTCGAGAGGTGGCATCCCTGCCCACAACAGGGAGGTTGGATTAAAATGATCTCTAAGGTCCCTTCCAGTCCAGGCCATTCTATGATGATTTCACTGTAAATGCTTTGTTAATAGAGGCAGTCATTCTACAGTCTCAATATTTGCTCTTATTTATACTTCATTTAGTGAGGACAGGAATTCGGTCACTGTGTAGAGCATCTGTTTTCACACTATACAAATGCCAAACCTAAAAAACCAAACCATTATAATTTTTACAGGCCTTCCAGGTGACTAATATTTTACTTACCAGAATGCAAGAAGTAATTCCCCCATTGCTCGCACTGATGATACGCCTCACACTGTGCGATTTCATTCTCATGATGAGGAAATGCAAGGTCTATTCCACCGGTATGGATGTCCAGTTGGTTTCCAAACACTGCACTGTAACAATATTTTCCTGTTAGGTAAGCAGAAAACTACAAGAGTTTTTTTGCAAGAAGAAATGCAAAGAAGAGTAAGATTGCCTTTTTAAAACAAGACTTTACACAGATCTTGGATGCCAAAGCTGCAACTGTACTTGTATGGACACGACCCCATCTGCCCACAATAAAGTTTCCTTAGTAGGAACAACTATTTTTCTACCTTAGATTAGAGAATGGCAAACAGGACACCTCCCTTCCCTGTTCTGCTACAGTTTCCACATCAAGACAGTGGCCTTCATCTGCAAACCTAACAACTTCGAAGTGACAAACATTTCTCAAAATTTGGTATTACTATTCTTTATCTTGAACCTTCTCTGTAAGAATTCAGGCAATACTGTACACAGCCACGATAGAAAATGTTTAGTCCTATATCATTAAAACATCAAAAGAAAGTATCAGTGCCTCTCCCAAGGCCATTTCTCTCATCCCAACGGCACTGCTGCATCAAAGCAGGTCACTCGTGGGTTTGCACAGCACTGGCCGCTCCACAAATACTGGTGGTTGAAGTAAGGTGTTCACGTGGTAATAGAGCAGACACTTTCTGGTTAAACTTTCTAGACACTTTCTGGTTAAACTCCAGGAGTTAAGGCTGCTACGCTCCATCCACTTCTCCAGCAAGTCCCTGCTAGGTCAGGCTGGGCAAGGGAGTAACTTTATTTTGCCCATCTGTGAAACAAAGACAACACTTACCTACACATGCCTCTGTGTGTACACACAGACATACACGGTCTTCCCATATGTCACACTAACAAGTTGCTCCTGGTAGCTGGCTCTTTTTGTCCCTTTTTGGGACAAAACACCTCGTTAACACCCTAGCTCACAATGTCTCTGCAGAAGCTGCTGAGGCGCAGGAAGAAAGGAAAACAAGAAGAGAAGTGGGAAGAAATACTAGCTCTTGGTATTTCCCAAGCTCATGCCCTCTGCTTCCCCTGTCTGCTCCAAAAGCAGCTGAAGCACAGATCTTCCCAGGAGCAGCCCCAGCTCATGTCTTCCCTTGTGCCATCTACAAAAGAGCACTGGCCACTTGCCATTTTCTCCAACAAAACCATTAAGAGCTGGGGACAGGAGAGATGGGTCCACAAAATACTCCAGGGCAGGAAGCACAGCAAGGCAAACACCAGAGAGGAGACCAAACCTAAGCCACAGTAGGTGGGTTCCTTCCTCCAGGGCTGCGTGAGAGACCAACACCCTTCTCATTCACCTTCTCCAGGCACACTTCACAGCCTTTTCAAAATTAGATCACCTGGCTTACTTAAAGTGCTTCAAGATCTTTGGCAAAGCAAATGGGTAAGTAGGCATTGTCTGGACAGCTGACTGGGACAGCAAAACATTTTAGGTAACTTACCAAAATAAACTCTCAATTTTTCACAGTCCAAGATTATTACATCTATGTTCTGCATGGGTCAACTCCTATATACGAGGCAGGACCCTCATACAGCCACAGAAAAAGAAATTTTTACAAAAAGAAAGAAAGGCAGCCTGTAAACAGCACCACATTGGCAGAGAGGCCACTTTGTAACTGGCATTTTTTACCAGTGCACTTCTGTCACAGGTTGCACTTCAAATACAGCACCTTTCTGTGCACTTCAGTTACCTTACAAACTGTTTCACAGGGCTGAAACTACTTACAGACAGAAAGCTACACTTAGTAACACTTTTCACAGTCAGGTACTAATGACTAACAGCCCCAGGTGCACCAGCAAAGGATATGAAAGAGAAACTTAAAGCATCTGTTCCATCTACTTTCAGCTTGGGTTGAAAACTTAAAGAGGGACAGATCTAAATGATTAGTTATTAGCTTCCAAAACAAGATCTAAGACTAACACAAAACTAAGTATCACTATCAATTTTCCAAGAGAGAAGATTAAAACTCTCTTTTTTTAAAATACAGTTGAATAGGCCATGAGTTACAGTATAGAACATAATATTGCCACCCTGAGGAGAAAATAAACTCCAAATTAAAAGCAAATTAATTTAAACCAACTACAAGCAAAACACTGCTATGCACCATTCATATCATGCCCACAGAATATAAGATAAGGCCAGCAAAACCTCACACGCTCGCTAGTCAGGATGGAAACCCACACCTTGTCCTGACACAGCGCTATATGCTAGGTCCCATGAAGACTGCAAAAGAGGGAGGCAAATGAAAGAGGTACCACAACTTTCATTAAAACTTCATTTACTCAGTTCAAGCTAAAACGACTTGATAATCAACCATGTGATCCTGCCCAGCATAGTTTAAATACCCAAGCCTGTCTCAAGGGAAAGTGCCAAAACACAGCAAGACAGCTACACCATCAAGGTGAAGCAGAGCCTGCCTGAGCCACACAGGACATACCAAGCATTCACATTAAAACTGATGCTTTCTACTCATCAGAAAAAATATCTCTTTCAATATTGCTGCTACCGTTGTACTGTGACTGAAAAGAAAAGCCAGCACTAGATTTAAAATCTAAGAAATCTAACCTTGACATGGTGGAACACTCAATGTGCCATCCAGGTCTTCCTTCTCCCCAGGGAGAAGTCCAAGACATCTCTTGAGGTTTGGCAGCCTTCCACAGGGCAAAATCTTTACCATATCGTTTATCGGTATCAACTGCCAAGAATAAGTGATTTGTTAATGGAATATGTCTGCAAGAAAAAAAAAAAATGAGCAAATGAAAGCAAGTGTAAATGTGTTTAGTGAACTACTTGGATTTTGATCTCTCTCACTCAACTTCTTTTCCTGTAACTTTCTTCTCTTCCCCTTACACAGGGCTTCCAGTTTCTCAACCAAGTGTTTGAAAAAATATAGTACATTGAACTAGATTTCTGCAGACTAAAAGATGGATTCAAAATTTTTTAATACATCCTATCCTTTTAGTTCTTTTTGGTCTTCTCTGGTTTTACATCATTCATTTCATTACTTATCAGACAGTTTCCCAGGACAAACAGACTGCACCGCAGCACAAAAGGTTTCAAAACCAACCCAAACCAAATGTGACAAACAAATCAAAATCAAACCCATGATTTCTTCCTCTGGGACACAAACAGCTTCTGGTTCAGATTCTATAAAACCCAAGAAGAGCACAGAGACGAGAATCAAAACAATTCTTGGACAGTAGCAACCTTTCAGTGTTGTTTTCACCAGAGGCTTCTCCACAAAGGTCACCTCCCCAGCTGCATTTGTTGTTTCCCTCACTGCACAGCCAAGGACGTGGTCCTGTTTGCCACAGCACGGCAGAGAAGACTCTGCCAGTTCCTAAGCCCTGGCCAGACACACACACAGCTCCTTGGCAGGAGCTACAGACCACGATTCTGGATTCTGCATCTTTTTTGCTGACAAATACACAACCTTGCGTTTGACTGCTGCAGAAAAATAAACCGAATTTGCTTGAAGGCATCCAGCTTGGCAAGCAACTCGCATTGTTTTTAAGTTTTAACACCGCTCATCTGTTTTATCAGCAGCTGATGCTAGAATTACTACTTCTACTTATTTCAGATTACTAACAAAACCACGATGTATCACTGGGTCTGAATCAACCCCTGGAGCATTCCAGTATCAACACATTTTAATGATGATTCACAGCTATTCTTGGAGATCTACTAGGTGGTCATTTCTCTTGAGCCATTCCGCTTGCACTTTACTGATCTTATACAGAGTCAGTTTTTACTCAGAATGTCATGCAATATTAAGGGAAACACGTTACAAAAATCCATTACACCTGCTTCATCATTCAAAACTGATAAGAAATAAAGGAACAGAAATATAACCCTAGTTTCATCCACTGAATCTTCATCTTGGGTCTTTTACTTGCTTGCCAAGCTCTGTCTGACCAGTATCTGACTCCATTCCTCTTTTGTCCTTTTTTTGGAGCATAGTGCCACAAAAAAAAACGAAAAAAAAAGAGCACACCTTCTAGCAAAAGAACAGTAAAAATATTCAGAAAAAAAGAGTAAATTTAGTTGTGACTTTAGGGGAAACAGGGCAAAACACAGATTCAGTCACAGTTGAAGCTGAAGGGCACCTTGAGATCATCATCTAGTCCAACCTCCTGGTCAGAGCAGGCTCAGCTGCAGCATGCTTGCCCAGCATGGTGTCCAGTTGGGTTCTGAATAACTCCAAGAATGGAGACTCCACAGCTTTTCTGGGAAACATGTTCTTGTGACAACCATCCACAGAGTAAAAAAGGTTTTTATTAGGTTTAAATGGAATTTCCTATGTTTCAGGTTGTGCCCATTGCCTCTTCCGTCACCAAGCACGACTGACAAGAGCCTGGCTTCATCATCTTTACTCTCGCCATCAGGTATTTGCCCACATGTCTCTGAGCTTTCTTTTCTTGAGGCTGAGGAGTCCCGGCTCTCTCAGCCTTATCTCCCACAAAAGATGTTCCATCACATTCATGGCCCTTTGCTGGGCTCTGTCCAGTGTGGCCATGTCTCGCTCTTGCTGGGAAGCCCAGCACTGGACTCAGCACTTCAAGCATGTCTCACCAGTGCTGAGAAGAAGGATCACCACCCTTGACCTGCTGACAATGCTCTTTCCAGTGCAGCCCAGGAGAGCTGTTGGCTGCTTTCACAGGCGGTAACTGTCTCTAAATAACTGTCGACAAAACGCATTCCCTCTGCGAGTTGTAATGCTGAAATAACTCCAGTGTGGAGCTGCGAGAAGTTTCTGGCTGCAAATCACCAGAGCACCAGCCTGCCAGGCATTTTCAGTAATTGCAAACAGATTTTTTTTTTTTTTTTCCAACGAAGAAATACCAAAGTTCAGAGTAGAAAAGGATGGAGGATACCTGCATCAAATTCTCCAGAGACTCGACTTACAGAAACTACAGAGAGGTTCAGCAATCCTGCTCAGCAATCACACAACTGTAGCAGAAAAATAAAAGCCCAGGGTACAGGCATGTTCCAGCACAGCCTGTCAGGAGATGGCTCACCCTCACACAAATAAGCTGCTTAGCATGAGTCCAGCGGTAAATAATCAAAGAAGCAAATTCATTTGGTTAGAATACATCAAGAAGTGCAACTGCCCAAACCATCACACAGTAGATCAAAGTTCCTCTGCGTTTATTCTTGAATGTCTCACTGCTGGCTAGTCCAACAGCTGAAACCACCCCCTCACTATGAAGTTTGTATGTAGCACTCCCAAGTATATTTAAATAAAACCGATTAAGAAACCTAATCGTTCTAAGGTACAAGAACAAAGGTATGGAGGGAATCAACTATGAAGAGAAACCACCAAGTTTCCTCTTGCACTGGCAACAGTGAGTGTTTCAATAAATTACAAAAGCAATCTAGTCTTAACCAAAAAGTTGGCTATATGCAACAGGTTAGAAAATTGTTTCAGACTGCTGAATGAAAGCTTACACACAGACACAGCATGAGTTCAAACAATATATTAAATACAAAGAAGTTGGTGCCACAAACTCACCTGCTTCGTCGTGGGTATCAGGATAAATAGTAGTTAATACTCCGTATCTTTTTCCCCAAGACTTAACATCAAAATAAACATTACCTAATAGAAAAGATATGTTTAGTTTTACAGCAAAGATGAGGCACATTCATGATGAGGAGATAACAAGCAAAACAAGAATGCCCTTTGACTCCCCTTTTAAATTCTGATTTAGAAATTCAAAAATACTGTAAAAGCAATAGCAGATGCTTCCATGTTACCAGTTTTTCAGTAATCTCACTGCGTGTGTTCATTCTGCACATAGAATAATAACTTTATACTCTGGAGATCTCCCCAGGTTCTTTGCTGCCCATGCACAACCAGCAATCCCCTCCCTGGCTGCAGCACAGCCTACTGCTACACCAGCTATAATGCACTCAAATCCTCCTAGATCCACCAGCTCGGCTAAAAAAAAATAAATAGAAAAAGCACCACATATCGTGCTTTGCAGGCACATCTTTTATAGTACATAGAAGATATCCATGTTCTGTTTAGAGCTAAGAGGCTCCCTCAGCTCCCTTGCATCAAGCCAGGCTAGGGCTTCCCCACAGGAGCTTACACAGCTGTTCGTTACAGTAAACAATTATATTAAGTAATTAGCTACATTTAACTTAGTTGTTCTGCCCACTCATGTCATCACAAACGAGTTGCTCACACCCTGGCTGTTAATCAACACAAGGAAAGCTTGGCACAGTGTACCTCATCTGATCCCAAAACAGGATTATTAAGAGTGCTGATTCCCTGTACATGTGCTGAGTCGCCTTTTTATAAGTCTTACCTTGCGAGGTTGTGTAAGCTTGTCCACTAGCAATTATTTTTTTTATAAAGGAAATTATCTGAGGAATGTTGTCAGTCACCCTCATATATACTGTAGGAGGAAGGACCTTAAAGAAAGGGAAACACCTCATTAGCCTGTATGAAACACCCTGCTGACAAGTCCCTTCACTCTAAGAAACAAACTTGAAAGAACATTCTGTTCAATTTTTTGTTAAATAAAAATATATATTTGAAAGTATCATAAAAAGATCTTAAGCAGCATTTAAGATAATACCAAAAAACTAAAACATGAAAATTGAGTGTTGGGAAAAAAAAAATCCACTAGTTTTTCCCAGTGGCTTACTCCCTGCTGCTGACAAGCATTTTGGACATGAAGCAAAATCATCTGAAATCAGTAAAAAATATTTTGCTTCCCACACTTTAGATCAGGTTGTCTCTGCATTATAGCAATTATGTATTATTTGTGAACCAAGGCTCTACTGAACAGGGAAGAAAACCCAAAAACCTGTGTTCCTAAAGAAATTTAACTTGTTGACTTCAAAGTTAGGGTTTGCTTCTCCTCTTACTTCCTTACTCAAAAGGCAGGCAATGTATTTCCAGAAGAATGAAAAAGTAAATCAGTATTCCCTTTTCAAGCGACACTTCATCACACAAGCAATCAGTTTATTATTTCAGACCAAACTGTCAAAATCAGATTCTTTAGCAAAATAAATTGCTTTAAAATAGTCTTAAATTTACAAGCGTGATTATCTGTACCTTTAAGGCAGCCATATCTTGTTTAAAATCTTCCTCATAAATACGAGCAAGAGCTGCTGGTGATATATTCATCTGAAAAAGAGGGAAGCAGATCAGTAAATCATAAATCAAAGTAATAATATAAAATATTGCAATCTTTTACCAGACACTTAGTAGCTAATTGGAAGACTTACAGAGCCCCCAAGGTAAAGAGCCAGAAAGGCTTATTAATCTAACATTCATGGAGAGGAAATACAAGTTATTTATAACTTTAAAGCAGTATTTCATTTACGCTTCTGAATTGCCATAATATTAATACATATCTTTTAAGATGAAACAACCAAAGATTAAAATAATAAACTCCTTCCCTCTCTCATTATTTTCTTCTTGAGGAGGTCTTCCTTTTCCAGTGACAAGATACACTACAATACATGGGACAGGAAATTCAACTTATTGGCAGGGGACACTGATTCGTCTTTCTGACATGTAGGTGATACCAGAGACATACAGAATGAGACAGGACATTAATTTTCAGCTATTAAAAAAAACCCCAAACTATTTCAGCTGATTATGGTTACTCATAGATCGCAGTACAATCAGGGGAAAGGAGCTGGAAGTCAGCCCCACGCTTTGCCAAGCACGGCACTTGTCAAGCCCCTTCGCAGCGCTTCTCGTTCATGGGGTGAGGGGCAGGAACAGGCAACCTCACAGAGGTAACAAGAAAGTGCAACCCAAAAGGAAAGAGACAACTTGCACATGACTTCTTGGCCAGTGTGCCCAGGTGGCCAAGGCCAAGGGCATCCCGGCCCGTAAGAGGAATAGTGTGGCCAGCAGGACCAGGGCAGCGATTGTCCCCCTGTACTCAGCACTGGTGAGGCCACACTTCAAATCCTGTGTCCAGTTTTGGGCCCCTCCCTACAAGAAAGATACTGAGGTGCTGGAGCATGTCCAGAGAAGGGCAATGAAGCTGGTGAAGGGTCCAGAGCACAAATCTTATGAGGAGAAACTGTGGGAACTGCAATTGTTTAGCCTGGAGAAAAGGAGGCTGCAGGAGGGTCTTATCGCTCTCCGCAACTACCTGAAAGCAGGTTGTAGCGAGGTGGGGGTCGGTCTCTTCAATCAAGTAACAAGTGATAGGTCAAGAGGAAACAGCCTCAAGTTGTGTCACGGCAGTTTAGATGGGATATTAGAAAGAATTTCTTTACCGAAAGGGTTACCAGGCATTGGAACAGGTTGCCCAGGGCAGTGGTGGAGTCCCCTTCCCTGGAGGTATTTAAGAGTCAGGTAGAAATAGTGCTTAGGGACACGGTTTAGTCAAGGACTTGTCAGGGTTAGGTTAATGACTGGACTTGATATCTTAAAAGTCTTTTCCAATCTTGGCAATTCTGTAATTCTGTTAGATACTTGCTCTCAAATATTCAGAAGCAGCCAGGGCTTTAAGGACGCGTGACAGCAAAAGCTGCCCTACCAAGCAAAAGCATGGTATCAAAGTGTTTCAATCACAAGCTTTTACATCTTTTCTGTGGAGAACCTACTAGTGAGAAGACAACATGCCGTCAGTCTCTCCAACTTGCAGGTAAGTGAATCATTAACAAAATAAATCCAGTTTCATCACTTCCAATTCGTTACTGGAGCATCTTTAAGGGGTCTGATTTTTGGAGGCAAGGTGGGTACCACTATTTGGACAAGCTCCTGGACAAGACAGGAGTTCTGGTGAAGACAGACCAGATGCTCATCCAGCAATGAAATGAGAAAGACTCTCAGCAAGGAGAGACAAAAGCATGCTTCTGCCTACAGATTAGAGAGAGCGCTCTTCCAGACACCAGCAACCAGACTCATCTCCCCACAGACAGCTCAACTGCTTCTTCAATCAAGAGAGACAAAGGTGCCTGCTCGAGGAAGATGGGGAAACTCCTCCCATCACACAGAGAGCCACCTCTTTCTCCAAGGTCCACTGATGGCATGCAGCACGCTTATCATAGACTAGATGCCCAACTTCCAGGTTCTCTAGTTGAATCCCACCAGAGGACTGAGAACAAGCTTAGGCATGTTGATCCTACCACTGTAACACTTCAGCTACAGAGGTCCCAAGCATAAAATCAGGCTACTAAGGCAGAGGCCTTGGCGACCCGAACTAAAGGTGCAGAGCAGGTATCATACTATTTCCCCCTCCTCAAACATAAGATCTCTATAACGTCATGGCAATAAGGAAAAAATTTAAAATGCACATATAGAGATTAAAAATGCCTGAGTTTCGTTTTGTTTTTTTTTTTCTGGGAAGGGATGTTGTTTGTTTTTGAAGATGTTTCACTGCCTTCAAAAACTGCAAGTAAATGGACTACAGGAACACACATTTCTACAGGAGCAACGTGCTAGCATTCATTTGAATGTGGTGCCCTACATTTAACTGCAAGAGCAACTGCTTACTTACAGATTAAATAAAAGTGACAGCTGTCAAATTCTCTGACTCCAAGAAACTAGCTTAAAGCTTCCAATCACAATTAAATCCAACACATTAACTTATGATCCAGAAGATATGAGTTACAGAATCTAAAAACAAAACAAAACATTCAAAAGGCAGAACAAAACACAATACACTCTTGGTGTTTTCAGGGTCCAAAAAGCATTAAAAAAAAAATAAAAATTGAACAATCATTCACCAGGCTCAGCTGGTAAAAAAGGTCTGATTAAAAGGCCTGATCAAAATCCAGCTGAAAACCACCTATAGCCCCAGTCTTATCAAGACTTACCTCTATGCTCAGTGTCAGCTTCCGTGTAGGTGACAAACTCGGATGTGGCTAACAAAGTTCTCCAAGGTGCTGACGCTGAAGCTAGATGGTGCTTGGCACCTTCCAGGAACCGCCTTCAGCCCTGCATGTGGCAACGCTACACACACCGCCTGTAATGACCCAGGGCACATAACGCTTCTCCAGAACGCAGCCACAAGCCTCCTGGCTGCAAAGTTCTGAATCGCTTTTGGGAGAAGACACCCTTCACTCTGCTGAGGATTCACCCTGGCTTTTTGTTCCCTGCTGTCCCCCCAGGCAGGGGCCAAGGACAGAAGGACCCTTGCAGTGAGTGCTCTGGACTCCCAGCCCCATTACGGCCATGCTGGGGACCAGAAACCTCAACATCTATCATTTACTAATTAAAAGAAACACAAGTCAAGGCAAAAAAAAGAAAAAAAACTCACAAGAGAAAAACAAAGCCAGGTTAACTTTCCTGTGTAAATAGTTATAGAATATACCAAAAAAGCTTGGGCCAAAGATTGCAGCAAACACCTACCTCATTGGCTCTTTTTATTATCTTGTCATCTATGTCTGTTATCCCCATCACCATGATAACTTCAATTCCAAAAAAACTAGTCATTATCCTTCGAATTATATCAAACCGAACATAGGAGCTGGAAGAGAAAAAAACATGAAATTTTTAACATGCAGGAGTAAGAATAAACTTAAACAAAAATCACCAACAGCACTAACAGCCACAGGGACAATCTAAATACCCAAACACTTGCGATGGAAAGGTCTTCGGTACATAAAGTCCTTTTCCAAAACCAGTTACAACCCGCACAAAAAAGTCAAGCAAATTTCCCTTGAACTGGCCTACCCTCTTCTGGCATTAGTGACACATTACATCAAATTTTCAGAGTGTTTTTTTTTTGTTGCATCTCTTTATTCAAGCACAAAAGTGCATCAGAAGCTAAGTGCCAGCCAAGAGACGCTCTCAAAGAGAAGAGTATGAACTAAGACAACACAGATCAGATTTTCTGGAAATACATCCCTCAGGCTCTGTATGTTCTAGCAGGTCTTCAAAAGCCACAGGGCAGAAGAACAGGGAGAAGTAAAATAGGGTTCAAATGAACATTGCTTAAGGTTGAGTAACAACTACAGCTACCAGCCACCAATGAACTACCTCCTTTGCACACATCGCTGCAGATCTTTTCTGATAGCAAAAAAAGAGCTATTCTGAAGGTTGTTTTATTTACTACTCAAGAATAAATGCTCAAAATTATTCAGGCTCTCTGTCATAAAACAGAGGATTTAATGCTGATAGACTGATGTACCTACAAGCTGTACAGGGCTGTGACAGCCCCTTCTGCCACCCACAGACTCTGAGTTTGTAACTCTCAAAACACACTTTGACTGAGTAAAATCCAATTATCAGGTGAGATATTAGAAGATGACTAGAGTTCTGCTCTGCAGGGTGATGTGAATCTTCAGCCTGCACTGGCTTTTGGAGAACACGAAGTCCAAAAGGAGATTCACAGACATATAAGTTCTCATTTCATCCCCAGCACCAGAAAAACTGCAGCTCCCATGGCTGTCGGAGAAAACAAGTGCAAGCAAATACAAGTTTGCATCTTTTCCCTGAACTGCAGGGACCAGGTGGCATTAAGGTTCAGACTTATAGATGTGAAATATCTTGGTGAAGAAAAATACTCGTCGTTGTTGTTTGCGCTATGGCCATGCAGAAAAAGACTTTCCGAAACCTTTGCTGACAGGGAGACAGTTTTTAAGGAATACCAGCTCACTGGCAGTAAGGTTCTTCTGATGTGGTGACACGATTCTCTAAGAATATTAAATTAGTCTTTGGGACCTGTTCAGATAAAAAATGACAGCATCAAAAGCTTGATACTAGATTTAAGAGCCCAGCAGTCATAGTTCCCAGAGCAGACACAAATTTCACACTGGTCCACCTCCTCTGATCTTCCAACCGAATTGATGGAAGAAACACTGCAAGAGTCAGAGTAGATCTCCTGACACCTCAGAATGCAGGGTCCTTCCGGACTGAAAAGCAAAAAGAACCAGAAAACAGACAGCCAAAATCAGTGGGGTGGCAGAGCAGACACAAGGGACTGAATGAAATGTCCTCTCGTGCTTGGTTTTACTCTTACTTCCAAGCATTCAGCCAGGAACCTGGATGCCAACCAGGCTGTGCTTGCATCAGTACCGTCAAGGCCAGTCTCAGAAGTGAGGGAAAAGAAGGCATTATCTGCCTATCTGATTTTTTTTTATTTTCTTTACATAGAATGAGTTTTGAATGTTGTGTTGAGACACACAGAGCATCTGTTTTGAAGACTGGAAGCACCACATACTAAAGAAAGTTGGATTATTCAGAGAAATAAGAAATCCTTGTGATGGGGAAGGAGCAGAGGAGGAAAATAATAATGCTATTCCTTTCAAATTCTTCTCCAGGCTCTCAAGCTCATTTCCATTATTTGCTTCTGCATTATTACCTGCCGCATTTGTTGTGCTTGCCATAATGTATGGCAATGTAAAACAGAGGAGAAAAAACGAATTCTAGTGATAAGATACCATGTTGCCGAAGTACAACAAACCAGTGGTATTTTACAAGAGTGGCACAGCAGCAAGAGCCATCACTCCATTTGACTCCTGGCCTGTGGACCCTCAGCAGCAGCAGCATGCACTTCAGCTGTGCCTAACAAAGTTCTACAGTAGAACCTAGCTACTTGGGGGAAAAAAAAAAAGGCAATTTAAAAAAATATTTAAAAAAGAAAAAGTCAGGAGTGCTCCACCATCCTGAACAAATCAATTGAGCAATGGGATGTCAACACTGACATGTGCAAGAACACAAGGACTGGGAAGGAACAGCCAACTCCTCACGCTGGCAGATTTAAAGCAACCAGAAAAGAGAGAAGATCTTCAGCGCAGGCATCTTGCCGCAGAACAGCGCTGCAGGAACACGTGAAGGCGCTAAAGAGGCAGCAGAGAAAGTACAACACAGCTACTTATCTCCATAATACACCGCTCAGAAGGCAATATTCAGCCCTTGTGATTCTTTCTTTCTTTTAAATCAGCAAGCGAAGAGGCCAAACCCAGGCGGCACAGACGCATGGCAAACCTCCACATCAGGAAAGCTCGAAACTGTCACTTTAGAAGCAGGATAAGATGAGTAAGAGAACAGGCAGAGCGAGCGAGGCCTTCCTTCTCCCTCCTTTAATGAAAGAAGACGGAAGGCAGGAGAACAAGGAGAACCACTGACAAAAACCAGACACTCAAAAACCACCAAGCTACAAGACCAACAGGTGAAATTCTCCATCTCCAGAAATAATGTGTTATAGATCCACAATACCTCTCTGGATCTATGCACTTCTGCAGCTCCCTCACTTGTTACACAATAGTCGAGAACCTCGACTGAGGGATGAAGAAATTTATTAGCATCTTTTCATACAGTTGCTCTCAAGTCATGTTTTTAAACTATTTCAAGGTAAACTGCAATATAGCCTATATTACAACAACGGTAGATTTACATACACTAATTGTCATGACTTTTTTTTTAATAAATATTACGGTTCCCCTGAAGGTACTAAGTACAAACAAAATATTTTCTTCATTTTAAGACCATCATTAAACAGCTAGACTACTTTTCTGCTAAGAACGGACAAAAGCAAGGAGGAAAAATACACCACCACATACACAAAACAGCGTAGCAGCATTCAAGGAGAAGCTGCCAACATTTTTACATTATTGCAACTTTAAAGCAGTACTGCAATTGCTCAACACTGAGCAAATTCAACTCAAACTTCTGAATGCAGCCGAGATGTGACCAGAAGCTGTGAAATGCCCTACATTAAAAGGGAATTGCCGCAATACACAGCGCCTGATCTTCATACAGATAGCAACTATCCGAGAAACCCCTGCTCTTCCAAGGATCCAAGCACATCTTGTTCTTTTAAGAACCAAGAGATGAGAGTTGAGCTCCAGCAACTCCCCTCAGCTTCACAGATGGCAGGAACCCTGCAAATCTTCTCATCAGGTGCATTGTTTTAAAACAACTGGCAGCAACCCCCTCTGCTGTATTTAAAGTACTTTGAAAAAGTTACTTACAATAAAGCTGGTTTACTGTTGACATTACTCTACCGATCTATAGAGAAAATGTGGTGCTGTTTTGGGCTGTTTTTTTTTTTTTTTTTAAAGAAACACAGTAAACCACCGAGGCTACCTGGGCTTTCTGAGATGCAAGACCAGATACATTTATCTGTTAACTTCAAGAGCATCTTTTTAACAGTCAACCCTGACAGGTTTTCCCTTGGTGCCGACCCAGCGTCCAAACTAAATTTGAGGCAAAACCATTATTTCACAAGGACCAGAGGTTCTTCTCCAGTACCCCAACTCCTCTCAGGAACGAGAGGGTCACCTTATGTTGGACACGTTTTGAAACAACTCACCCTGCCTAGCAAAAAAAAAAAAAAAAAAGAATCAAAAAGCGCGTGTTCTTAACAATTTCCACCTCACTGTTTTGTCTCCGTCTGGGAACAACTGCCCATTCCGCGGGAATAAAAAATAAAATTAAAAAAAAAAAATAGAAAAAATAATGAAGGAGGATTTTGCCCTTTGCACGGAGCAGGAGGTGAAGTGCCGGCTCCGGGGAGGGGGGGGTGCCTGTCACCCACTCGAACACTGGGGCCGCCACCGGGCGCCCACCCAGGACGGGACCCCCTCCCTCCCCGCCGCGATCCGCGACGCGACCCACCAGGCGTGCCCGAGGTGTGCCCGGTCGTACACCGTCGGTCCGCAGCTGTACCTGCGGAGAGAGGAGACAAACCGGGCCCGTTACTCCGCGCAGCCCGGCCGGCGGGTCCGGCCCGGCCCGGCCCTCCCCCCGCCCCCGGCAGCCCCCCCGAGGCGCTACCAGGTCGCCGCTCCTTCCGCGGCCAGGACGAGGGGCTCCTTGCTCTGACTCCGGCTGTTGTAAGCCACGATCCCGCTGTCCCACCCCGCTGCCGGCGGCACCCACTCCCGCCGCCGCCGCCCCGCGCCGCCGCTGCAACACCGCCGCGCCGCCGCCTTCTGCCCGCCCCGCCGGGCCGCCGCCGCCAGCGCTCGGCACAGCATGGCCGCGGCCACGGGCCCCGGACCGGGCGGGCGGGGAACTGGCGGCTGCTCCTCCTACTCCGCGGGGAGGGGAGCGGGCACAACCCGCCGCGCCTGTCGCCGCGACACCCTGTGCCGGGAAACAGCGGGCGAGCGGGGTAGCTACAGCCCGAGCGGCAGGAAGAGGAGGGGCCTGCGGGCACGGGGCGCGGCCGCCGCAGGCCGCGGGGTCGGGCATGTGTCCGCCGCCTCCCCCGGGGGCCCGATCAGGCCGGGCCCGGCCGGAGGCGTTTGTGGGAGCGGCCGCCGTGGTGAGTCCGGCGGGCTGGGGAGCCGGGGGGCGCGGGGCCGGGCTGTGTCCCGGCTGGAACCGGCCCGAAATGTGCTTCGGTGCCAGGGCCGCGCCAGCGCGAGGTTTATTCTGGGCGAGGCTGTTAGAAGGGAGGTGCTTGTAGGAAATATGCGATCGTTTAACTAAACGGTCAATTCGGTGAAACAGGGCTGGGCTGGGGAAATTTATTTTACGCTGCGTTTCAGATCAGGGAGCGAGCGGCAGCTCCTGAGAGAAAAACCTGGTGTGACATTGCCGAGCTGGACTTATTCAGGGCCTCAAAAGCCACTTGTGCATCGCCCCTTACTCCCGTGTACCGGTGGAGAGACCTGCCCGACCCGGCTGTTTTCAAAAATTACATGAAGAGCTGCTGGGTACTCGGTGAGGCACCCCGGGATAATTTAGCCAGCTGATTGTCAGGGTCCGCTTCTTTCCCAGTGTCAGGACAAGCAAAGGACGTGTGTTTTCTGGTGATGCTTCACTCACCTCGTAATGGGTTTTGCGGTTTTTATTTTCTTTCAGAACACACGGAGGAAACAGAGCTTAACTGGCCGCAGTGCCTCCATCCACCTTGGAAATGATGAGCTACTTTAACTAGAGTGAATAACAATATAATGGGACGCACATAAGGGTGCTAGAAGTCTTTTTTTAACTAGCATCTTGTTTCTGAAAGTAACTCTGATCAGGTACCAAGGAAACAAGTGAGAACTCTACAAGCATATGTAATATTTTCCTGGCTCCTCTCCCAGCTTTCGACCAGATCACATCCTCAGATGAATGCCTTGGGTTTCCCTCCCCCCCATTTTTTTTTTTTTTTTTTTTACACTCCATCGGTAGATTGCTCTACCATTATTTTCCCTGGCTTCTCTGAACCCTTAACAACTCCCACCCTTGGCACGAAGTACTACAGGTCCACTGACATTGTCAGGAAGCGTCCTCTTGGCACGTATTGACGTAGAGGCCTTTTGGCTCCAGTTGCAGCCACCCTTGCTCTTGCATGAGGAGAGTGAACTATCATTTCTAGCACGTACTGTCTGCCCCGCTTCCAATTGTCTTAATTTGAGCCTCTAAGCAGGCTGTTCAGCCTTTTTCGGTCTCCCAGACCCTTCTTGGCCACTTGGAGGAAGGTAATGTGGAGTGACTGCAGCGTTTCTTGACTGGACACTGCAGAAAATAGGTCTGCCTGCAGTGAACTGCCTCACAAAAGTCCTTGTGCTGCCTCCTCTTCTCACTGCCAGGGACAGGTTTGATAGATTTTTCTCATATTTAATAAGATCATTTCAAAATCATTGCTTTTATGTAATAATAGATGTCGTTCTACATCTCGCTTCATTTTAGAGAGCATCAGATATAAAATCCTACCAGTGACAAATGTTACCTTTTTTTTTCTTTTAATACACACTTTTCACAATTTTTTTCATTTAACAATCCATTTTCATCAAATAAGAAATCTGTTTTATGGGCTTGCTAATTTGAGACTGGCTAGGATGAAACTGAAGATACCATCCAATAACCTCTGTAAATGTTTCCTTTATGTTTTTTAGGAAGCTTCACAAGCCAATTATTTCAGTTTCCAGGGTGAGCCAGTTTTGATGTCTTTGCCGTTGAACACACATCCTGTTAAGAGTTGTCATTAACTCTGTTGTCTTCTTTGTTCTGTACGGTGCCAAGCACTTTGACAGAGTCCAAATCAATACTAAGTAACAATGGATGTTTTTTAGCCTTAATTCCAGGTTTAGTCGTCATGGTTGAAACTGCCAACAGATCAGAAGAACGCAGGAGCTTTTTCTTTCCCTGGTGGTTTCAGAAGGCTTAGTGTCTGTGCTATCCAGACTGGCTTTTAGCATTTAGTCCAGAAACCTTTGTGTCCTGCTATAAAACATTGTTTTCTGAGGGTAGGAAAGACCACAATTATTAAATGCCCAAAATTTACAGTTAACATCATTCACACTTGAGATTTGTTTTAATGCAGTAGAGTAAGTTCAGTGAAACAGTGGAAAGCATTCTACAGGCACTCCAGTGCAATCGTGATGCATTTCAACCATCAATTATGTATTTCAAAAATACAAACATTATCAGAAATAATTGGTCTATGGCTGTAAGCACATCTCTACTTATGCCACTTAAAAATTCCTCCCTTCCCGATACCTTCAGTCCTGGCCTGGGACGCGTGTGATGATACTCATCTAGCAGAGAGGCAGAAAAGCAGCAAAGTATTTTCTGCCTCCGTCAGGAGATTTGTCTTGGCTTCCACCTAAAGTTGAAGATGTCTTTAGAAGTTGCCAGCAACCGGAGCCAGGGTACACCCAGTGGATGCCTGCTGTACTCCTATTACATCTGTGTTTTCTGCTCAATAGCTGGTAGGAGATGCAGCCTGCAGAGCGGTTCCTGTCTTAGGCAAAATCCCAGTGAGGTGTTTGTCTGAGCTTCAGGTGAACTGTGATTTCAAGGGGACACCCATGTGTTTAATATTGTCAGGTCATCTTCTCACATTTTTCTTAGGAGTCATTAAGGCTAAAACTTAAATAAAACCTGAGGCTCTAAGGTAAAGACATGACACCTGAGCTCCTTGGAATGGGTTTACGTATTTTCTGTCCCTTTATCGGCATGTAGTAAGAAGGCAGTGTTTCCCCTCTGGGCTTTATCAACAGGAGAATCTGGTAGGAGCACAGCTGTGCGTGCTCTGCAGCACCTCTGTGGTGGGCAGGAAGGATCCTTGGGGGTTCCGACTCAGCTGGCTCCTCCGGTATTTTCGAGTTTCCAGTTCCAGTACTCCCTACAAGACTTGTCCCGAGAGGTAAGATCAGTGGGCAAATCCAAGAGCGTCTTTTGAATCATAAGTAAATAAAAATTAAGCTTAAACAATATTTTTTCCTTTATTATTAGGAGCTTTGTAAGGTTTTACAGTTCTCCCCCTATTGCTAAAAGTACTGAATTTTTCTTAAAAGTTAAATCACACCATCATAGAATTGTTCACAGGGGAACCGTGTTACCAGGAGCACATCTTCAGTATCTGTGGCCCTTTGTGGATTTGATGGATGGACAACTCGGAGAATAAAGAACTGGCTGGATAGTAAAACTCCCAGGTGTCAATGGCTCAATCTCTAAGTGGAGACCAGAGACGAGTGGCATTCCCCAGCGGTCAGTCCTGGGACCGGTGCTATGTAACATCTTTTCAGCAACATGACCAGTGGCATCGAGTGCACCCTCAGCAAGTTTGCTAATGACACAAAGATGTGCGGTGCAGTTAACAAGCTGGAGGGAATGGATGCCATCTAGAGGGACCTGGACAGGTTTGAGAGGTGGGCCCATGCCAAACTCATGAAGTTTAACAAGGCCAAGTGCGAGGTCCTGCACGTGGGTTGGGGCAATCCCAAGCACAAACACAGGCTGGGTGAGGAGTGGATTGAGAGCAGCCCTGAGGAGAAGGACTTGGAGGTGTTAGAGGGTGAAAAACTGGACGTGAGCCAGCAATGCACACTGGCAGCCCAGAAGGCAAATCACATTCCAGGCTGCATCACAAGAAGCGTGGCCAGCTGGTCGAGGGAGGCGATTCTGCCCCTCTGCTCCACTATGATGAGACCTCTCTTGGAGTACTGTGTCCAGCTCTGGGCCTCCCAATGTAGGAACGACATGGACCTGCTGGAACGAGTCCAGAGGAGGGCCACAAAAATGATCAGGAGGCTGGAGCACCTCCCCTGTGAGGACAGGTTGAGAGAGTTGAGGTTGTTCAGCCTTGTCAAGTATGAGGGCTGGACTGGTCACTAAACAAATGACATGCTTTGTATTAACCCCTCTGCCCAAAGGAGAAGAGAAAAGGGAGTGAGGCAGAGAAACTCACAGATTGGAAAACTAAAACAGCTTTAATGAAACAATATTATTACAAATAAGGAAATAATAAAAATAAATAAATATATAGAAATAAATTAAAATACTGCAATGTATACAAAACCAGTATCGAAACCAAGCACCCCCTGATAGCAATAACAACTGATGCTACAGAGCAAGTAAACATCAGGAAGAAATCCCCGAGGGCAGGATGGACTGAGTCCTCTGACTCTGGCCATTGAAGAAGAGGGCTTAACCCTTGTCATCTCTCAGCTTTATACATACAGAATGGAATACTTCGTTGGTCGGGTTTGGGTCACCTGTCCTGTCCGATCCTCCCTGGAGGTGCAACCTTTTTACTTCCTTGAGACCTTCCTTTTACTTCCTGGCACCCACAGAATCCTTGTCAGTAACTGTAAACATCAGGCGTTATCACTTCTAAGAAGACACTGCAAAAACACGCTGTTAACTTCAGAACATGCTGTCTCTTAGAAGAGACTGAGCTGAAAAGTAAAATCACTGAACAGAACTGGTTCTGTTTAGCTCAAACCAGGACAATCCTGGAGAAGGCTCCACGGAGACCTTATTGCAGCCTTTGAGTACTTAAAGGGGCCTATAAGAAAGCTGGAGAGGGACTTCTACAAGGGCATGTAGTGACAGGATGAGGGGTAAAAGTTTCAAACTGAAAGAGGGTAGATTGAGATTAGATGTTAGGAAGAAATTATTTTCTATGAGGGTGGTGAGACACTGGAACAGGTTGCCCAGAGAAGCTGTGCATGTCCCCTCCCTGGAAGTGTCGAAAGCCAGGCTGGATGAGGCTTCAAGCAATCTGGTCTAGTGGAAGATGTCCCTGCCCATGGCAGCGGGGTTGGAACTAGACAATCCTAAGTCCCTTCCAACCAAAACCATTCTGTGATTCCATGATTCTTGTGAGATTCCAGTTCAGGAATCTGGCAAGGAAACTAATCCTGAGAGAGTAAGGAAGGAACAAACTACAAACCCAAAGCAAAGCAGAGCTAAATCCACTGCAGTGCACTGAATTTCTCTTGGTGCTGTGGTCCGTAACAACAGACACATTTTCACTTACCTTTTGTAGTCCTTCTAGTTTTACAAAACCTGGGCACTTACCAATTCGTCTAAGAATCTTTTTTAATTTTCAAAATGAGAATAAAAAAAAGAAATTCTGCTCTTATCAAGGCCTAGTAGGCTGGACCCCAAGTTTCTAACGCAGTCTACTGTTATCCAGACAACCTGCCTGCCACCTGCTCTAACAAATGCTGCCCATCTGCCATGAGAAGCGTTTGGGTCCTGTGCCACAGTTCAGAGAAACAAGCCTGAGGGCTGGTATGAATTGGGTCAGGGGTCAGACTGGTGTCTTTGTCAGTGGTTTCCAACTGCTGAGGTGCATCTCTCTGCAGGAATGTGGAGCCCATGATCTGTACGAGTTCCAGTCAGAACTTTTTGCTCACCTTTAACACCAGTGCTGTTTAAGCTCAGCAGGTGCAGCAGGTGCGGGATAGAGATGGCAGCAGCCAGAAAACAGGGCTAACGAGACAGCAAGCACAACAGTCTCAGGTCAAGCAGAGGAAGAAATGAGGAGCTTTATCCAGTAAAATATCCATTTTCTTAAGTAGGACTTGACTTCAAAAAAAAAAAAAAAATTAGGATGGCAAGCCTATGTTAGATAAGCATTTGGGAAGTTCGTGAAGTTCTTCAGCCTTTACTGAGAAGCAGAAAAAGGACCAACTCAGCTGGATTTGTTTCCTGGATTTGTTTCCCAGATTTTCGAATCCATTAATCCCACATTATTGGCTGACGTGAACAGTTATTTCTGGCCCAAATATCTGTAAATGGTGTGCACTGTCCACTGCAGAGGCAATGCATATTAAAGTGTGAACTATGACTTTGGTCTTCATACTTGCAAACCTCGGCTCTACTCATCTTGCACGTTAACCTTTGGCAGTTTTGTTCCAAAACCTTCAAACATAAGCAAAATTAATAGACTTGTAAAATTCTCTTACTGTCACCCTAGCAAGTATGAATTTAGCTTTATAAAGAATAAAGAGACAAACAAGAAAAAAAAACCTATCCATATGCAAGGGATTAAGCTATTAAATGGTGCACAAACAGCAATTCATTAGAAGGAATAGCTCATCTGATTTGTCTATTCCTATAAAGCATAATGACTATTGATCAGAAGACACTACATTTTCTACTAAATACAGGCAGAGCAGTAATCATTACATGGTATTTCATATAAGCAATATTCAACTAAGGCAGGGAAAGTGAAAAGCAGCAGCCAGAATTCCTCGTACCAGCTATCCCCATATATTCAGTATCTGCATTTGTGGAACATGTTTGGAGGTTTGGGATTTTACATTCCTCATATCAACAATTCTGAACTTCATGCTGATGGGTTGGAATAACCATAATGCCTGGATAACTATATGTTATATGAAGTATATATTATATCACATATATACATAACACATATGTTACACAGTAGTTGTGTGAGTTTTTGATCTGCTTACAGGCTCCCTCCATTTCCATTGCTGGAAGTTTAGATCCTTAGTAAGGTAATAGCTTCAAGACAGTTTCGAAAACCCCAGAGATTTGGGGTTCTAAACAGGAAAGATTTCTTGTAATCAGAACAAAGGGGCTTGGAAGCAGGAGAGCCAGGAACTTTATCCACCTGTGAAATAGAGAGGAAAGAAATGAAGCCCACAAGTCTTCCTTCTTTGACGCATGACAATCATTCCCTCTGCTTCTACTGCAAGTGCTCCACCAGACTAAGAAATGGGCCCCTAATATGAAAAAAGAACTGGAACTCCATTCAGAATGTTTTCTCGCTCACCTAGTGAAGTTTAGAGGCAAGAACAAAATAACGCAGAGGAGAAGCAGAGACGGGCACAAAAGTTTCCAACCCAGAGATGTACATATAAATACCTTATTTCCCTCTCCTCTCCCAGCTTCGTAAAGCAATGACTGTTGAGCCTGGAAGAGAGTGCAAAGAATAGATATTTTTGGGCGCAGGTATATTTGATTACAGCACCACACAAAGTACTGAGAGTCATCTTTGAGAACTGTGAAAGTGGACCTTCAAAGTTTATGCCAAACACATTCTCAAGTGAGTTCAGTTCCATCCTTTCCATCCTTCCCGTCCCTTTCCATAAGACTTGTTCAAAGTCTGATGATAGTTTTTTTCCTGTCACTCTTCTGACAACATATGAGAGAAAAATGGAGGAAGATCTAGTAGTTGGCACTTCTAAGAGGAAGATGATACCAAGCTCTATCCTCAGCACATCCAAATCTATCAATGCTTTTGAGCAAATTACAGAAGCCCACCAGGGCACAACTACACTTGAAAGTTCTACCTTTCTAATTCTTTTCTGGTCTGTAAGAACAGAAGTTCTTAAACATTTAATAAATGAGCAGGTACTTTTATAAACTTATTTCTTATTTGTATGTGTAATTACTACTGTGTGTCCACAATGGTGGTTGACTTTCTTGCAAGAATGACTCTTTTGCAGACTCATTTGAATTCTTTTCAGATGTCTTGCCTCTACTGAGTCATAATTACTGGTTTGGGTCCTTATACTAGCCAAGGGACTGTTAAATACCTTTAGTTGCTGATGGTGGCTCAGCTTCTTCAACGCAAGGGTGAAACAGGCTGTGGTGTCAACAATTTAGAATAGGTGTTCCCACGTTAGTGCTGCCATTACACAATTCCCTGTCAATTCCACCATAAACCAGAATGCACAGGTCCAGAAACACTGGCTTGGAGCACTGCCTACACACCATAGTACTTATCATTTACATATAAAAGATCTCAACTTTTTGAGGTACACATCAACAAGCACAGCAACTCACAGAAACAGAAAATGAGGGGAAGAATGGAGAACTTACAGGTATCTTCAGAAGACAAGCAACTGCCCCCTGAAACTTGCCCCAAAGCAGTGGGGCAGGGTCACTTCAAAACAGGCTTAGCCTAATGGTATCGCCTCCACTCCTCCAAAGTATTTCAGTGCCTGGCTCCCACTGGAGGGGCCGGTAACTGTGCTCCCCTGAAAGCCCCACTCTGGGCGTTCAGACACCAAGGTGATGACAGCAAGAGAAATACTTAAACGGGGTCAAGATGTTGAGGCCGTCGCTCCCTCCATTCCCTACAACGAGAAGCAGAACATCAGTGCCTCGGTAAACAACGACCGTACCAGCAAGTCTTGAGCGCTTAGAAACGATGAGTCAGTTTCCCCTAAATTAGGGGATTGCCAGTGACGTTCTTAAAAAAAAAAAAAAAAAAAAAAAGGCAGAAAGTGCGCGTTGTTTTGCTCCGCTGGTTCTCCGAGCCCGCCTTCCCCGCTCCTCGCTACCCGACACGGCTGAGCTTGGCGGGACCGGGTGTCTGCGGACTCCGGCGACTTCCCGAGAGGAAATGTCACACAGACGCGATCCCGCCTCCCTAACGAGGGGCGAGATACAAATCTCCGGCGCTGGCAACTTGGGCTTGACCCGGCCGGGCCCCAGCCCGCCCCGCTGGGCCCGGCGGGCGGGGCCTCCGCCGCCACCGCCCCCCCTCAGCGCGCGCCCCGCCTGCCGCCGGAACGAGCGCGGCGCGCGCCGGCCGCAGCCCCACCTGAAGCGGGGGAGGAGGGGGGCGGGCAGGGGAGGGCTGTGCCTACTCCACCGTCGGGCCTCTGCCCCGCCAGGAAAGGGAGGGGGGAGACAGACAGATTTGGCAGCCCCAGTGGGGGTCCCGGAGGAGCCCGGGGGGAGGATCTGGTCTCCCCGCGCCCCCCAGACCGGCGCGTTACCGGCAGTGACTTGAGGGAACAAAGGCAGGCTGCCCCCGGCGACGGTGACCGGCAGCGGGGTCCTTCCTCACGACCCCTGGGGCCACCCTGGCGGGGGACCCTCGAGCGGCACAAGGCTGTACCCGCACCGGAGGCGCTGAGAGCCCTCTCCGCCGGGCGCCCAGGCAGGGCAGCAGCAGCCCACAGCCGGGCCTCTCCGTAACTCAACCCCGGGGCACTCCCCTCGTTCCGACAAAACGCGGTAACCCTTCCCTGGCCGCCGCCTGCCGCAGCCCGCCGCGGCAAGTCCGCCCGCCCGCGCTTCCTCTCGGGGGCCGCTGGGAAACGTAGTCAAGGCTCCGTCCGTGACGGGCGGCTCCATTTTCTCTTCGCGCTGTCGGTAGTGCGCATGCGCGCTCCCGCCTCCCTCCTCCCCCTTCCCCTCCTCGCGTGTTACCGCCCCTTCTACCGCGACCGGTATCCCGGGCAGCGTTATCACCGCGGCGCCCTCCCGCCGGGTGATGATTGGCCGAGGGAGCCGCGGGGCGGGACACGAGGGAAGAGGCGATTGGCTGGGGCGGGTGTCACCCGCCGCGGGGGATGATTGATGCGGCTGCCCGCGGAGGAGGGAAGGAGGGAGGGAAACAGCGTTTCTCCTCAGTGTCCGGCGCCGCGCCGGGTACAGCCCTGCCCCCTAAAGCGGAGTGGCGGCGGAGCCTGCACCGGTGTGGCGTCGCATGGTTCCCCCTTATGTTGCTCCTCGTCACTTCTAGGGAAGCCCTTGGAGCTGCTTCTCCGCCACCAGCTGGCGGAAGGCGAGAGACTCTTCCAAAGTCCTTGCTCTGCGGCAAAAAAAAACCACCCAACTTCCCCCCAGCTCGCCGGCTCCGCGCTCTTCCCCCTTCTCAGCCTCCCCGCCGGTCTCTCTCCTGGCAGCGTCCGCCCAACTTCACCGGAGCCTGCCCTCCCCAGCACACCCACCTTCCCCCACCGCACACACACAAACCCCCTCCGAGCCGGGCCGCGGGGGCTCCCACGCCCGGCACCAAGCTGCCTACTCCCTCGCTGCCACCACCGCATCCCTGCCGCCCCCCTATGCCCAAGCGTGAGTAAGGGGAGGAGGGACGATGAATATGCAGAGGAACGCTCGCCCCGCCGCGGTTCCGGGAGGGGGAGGGGGAGAGTGTGTGTGAGTGTGCCTGTGCGCTGTGCGCCTGTATGTGTGTGTGTGTGTGTATGTGTCTGTGTGTACACAGCGCTGGGAGGGGTGCGCATGCGCCGTGCGTGGCGGGGCTGAATGTTTCCCAAGTGTTTGAAACTGGTATTTGGGTTTTCCACGTTGGATCAAGTGCGGCGTATAAGGAGCGAGGAGGCTGCGTTAATATCACCGGGGAGCGGCGGCGGCGGTGAGGAGGAGAGCGGGGACGGGGGGAGCGGAGGAGAAGCGGAGCAGAGCGGCGCTGGCGCATGCAGAGGGGCTGCCGCTGCTTCTGACAGACACTTTGCAGAGCACATTTTGTTTCCAGATTGTTTCGGAGGAGCTGGTTTAAGCCCCCCTCCTTTCTCCTCCTCCTCTCCCCCCCCCCCCTTCACACACACACACAAATCCCTCTGATTGTTCCTACCACCTCCTTCGTGAATTACCCACAACGACAGCCATTCAATCAGCTGCTGCTGGCTGTAGGGGACTAGCGGAGGGTGTGTGTGTGTCTCTCTCTGTTTCACACAAGAGGAGTCAGATGTAGCTTCTCTCGGTTTTTTGGGGGGAGCTACAGAGAGAGGTGGGCAGGGAGTGAGCCGTTCATCGGGGTTACCGTCTTTGGAGGGAGCAGCACTTGCTCTCGCACCGACACAGAGAGAGAGGTGTGGGGAAGGATATTTTTTTTTTCTTTGCCGGATGAAAATGTTGAGTCCTGCAAACGGAGACCAGCTTCACCTAGTGAACTATGTGGAGGATTATCTGGACTCCATCGAGTCTATGCCCTTCGATCTGCAGAGAAATGTCTCCTTGATGAGGGAAATTGACGCCAAATATCAAGGTAAGTGCTTTCTATATATGTGTGTATGTGTGTCCGTGTGTGTAGTGTGGGGCTCGGGAGCGGGGGGAAGGGTGTCTTTCTTTCCTTCAGAGCTGAGCCTCGGCTCCGTTTGCCCCTCTGTACCCCACAGGGATGGTAGTTTTATTTTTGGGAGGTGAAAGGAGGGAGAAAGCCAGAAGGAGAGATCCGAGGAGAGAGAGGGGCTGATCTGCAGCGTTAGCTCTTGTCATGGGGCGGAACAAAAGGTCTCCAGCTTCTCTTATTAAGCAAGGACTCTGCTTTTCTGTGTAAATTGTTGGCCAAGAAGGCGGGGGCAGGGAAGTGGGGTGTGCGGTGCACAAAGGGGGGCCGTCCCCGGCCGTGGGGCTGAGGTGGAAGGGTTTCGGGGTACGGAAGAAAGTGCTGGGTGGACAGAGAGGGAGAGATTACAGCACAACATTTAGGAATGTACAGTATTCATTATGGCTGTAGTAGGGGAGAGAGGCAGCTAGTGAGGGAGGGAGGGAAGAAGGGAGGGAGGAGAGGGGGGTTAGGCGAGAGTGGGGGGCAGGGTGTGCTTTCTTCCCTCCCTCCTTGGTGGGTTTCGTTTCGCCGCGTAAAACAGCCCCGCTCCGTGGGGGGGGGGGGGGGGGGGGGGGGGGGACGACGACGACACGGGACTGGCGTGTGCGGTGCGGGGTGTGCGTGTGGGGCGGGAGGGATACGGTCGGGTTTACGGATGTGCTGAAGGCTGAAGTGCCTCCTCCCTCCTGTCTCCGTTCTCTCCCCGTGCTGCCGGCACTCGGGGCACGCCGTCCCCATGCCCCACGGGCGAAGGGAAGGGGAGGCCGGTTTGTGCGGGGCTCGGGGCAGCTTTGTCACTTGCTTGCTGGTGTCCGCTCGGGAAGAGAGAGTGGGGGGGAGGGGAGAGCTTTATTCGGTGCCGCCAGCATAGGTGACAGCCGGGGTGCCGGACGGGAAGGAACCCCCTCTCCCCCGGCTGGCGGCGCGCCTCCGTGCATGTGGCCTTAAGGGGGCGGTGGGCAGCGAGCCCTGCGGTTCTCCTGGTCCCCTCGTCGGGCAGTCCGCCAGGGAGCCCAGCAGCTCCCGAGGGAAGGGGCCGGAGGAAACTTCCTCGGGAGGCCGTGGCGGCCAGGCGGAGGGGAGAGGAGAGGAGGACGAGCAGCGCGCCACTCGCGCGCTCCCGACAGCCGTCACTCAGGCCAGCAGGCGCCTCCGCGCTTTGCCGAAGAAGCGCTGTCGTTGCGGCTTTTATCAATGCCCCTTATTAGCATATCGCGGCTCACCCCGCCTCCGGCGGGTCTGATAGGAGGGAAAGCCTCCCCTTGGCCCGCCTCCTCCCGCCGATTGGTCTTCGGGCCGGGCCGTTCCGCCTTGCGCCCCGCCTCCTCGTGACGTCTCGAGAAGCAACTTTTCTGTGGGGTTGATTTGAATATCTCGGCCTGCCCCGGCCTGTGGGCTCTGATTGGCCGGCGCGGCAGCGGCGGGCGGGCCAACCTTGGGCGTTCGCAGTGTGACTGACGTGTTCTGGGGGCGGGGGGCGCGCGCCGTTCTTCCCGCCTCCTCTCGCTAGTGAATGGCTCGATGGTGCTGGAGGGGGCGGGCGTAAATTCGCTCTGCTCGCTGCGATTGGCCGTTTGTTGTGTTGTTTTTTGGTTGTTTCGGTTTTTTTTTTTTTTTTAATTATTACTTTTTATTCTTCTGGTTCTTTCTGCTTCCGATTGGGAACACGGGGCCAGCAGGGGCGGGCTCTCCCCGGCGGCGGCTCTGATAGGCGCGAGGGTGGCCGGGCCGCCGCCCCTCTCCTCTCCCGCGCTCCTCCTTCCTTCTCCCCCGTTTCCTTTGGCTCCCCTGTTGCGCCGCTAACGCGGCGGGGGGAGGGAATCGTCGCCGGTTTCCTGCCGGAGAACAATAGCTGCTCCGTCACTTCCGGGGCGTCGCTGTCGCGCTGGTTGCTAAGAGGCGGCGGCTTGCCCCCCGCCCCCTTCCCCCCCGGCCCGGCAGAACGAGGCCGTTTCCCTGGCGGGCGCGCCGGGAGGCCGCCCTGGGTTAAAGCCTTTAGGACCTGCCGCGTCGTGATGGCGGCGCCCGGCGCCCTCCCTTCCCCGGGGCTGCGGAGAGCACGCGAGTCGCTGGGCCGGGGCGGGGGCAGAGCCGCCGGGGGGCGGGCCGAGCCCGGCTCCGCGGCGGGGGCGGGGCCTCGTGGGCGGTCCCGGAGGCGGCGGGTGGCGCCGCAGAGGTCCGGGAAGGGGGAGGGAGCGGCTCCCGCACCGACAGGGGGGAGGTCTCGGCGGAGCGCGGGCATCCCGGGAGGCGCTGGGTTGGCCGGTGGTGACGTGGGAGGGAGCTCTCCGGGTGCAGCCGTTACGGCGGGGCCGCGGTGCGGAACCTCAGTGGGAATAAAGCCTTCGAAACGCGCCGCGACCTGTTCGATCTGTTTGGGTTTTTTTTTTTTTTATCGCTCGGGTGGCGTTTGACCCTGTCGGGGCCGCGCATTCGCAGCCGGCGGGCGGTTGCGTAACGGCGCCGTCGCGCTAGAAGCCCGCGGTCCGCCCTTCACCGCTGCGGCGCGGCCGGGGAAGGCGGTTTCCTCCGCAGTCGCGGCCGGCGTGGCCTCCTGCCGGCCGCAGCACAGACAGACAGACAGGCAGCTGTCCCGCCGTTTTCTTTTCACCCGCGGCACCGGGTTACGTACGAAACCGGTGGGTGCCCGGGAGGCTGTGCCGAATCGCAGAGCGTCGCAGCCGGCTGGTTCTCTCCTGCGGCGGTCAGGAGGGTGCTGCGGGCCCCGGGTGTATCCGCAGCACTAGAGCTGAAGTGTTCGTCATACCTACTTTAAGTCATTAGGTCACTACTTTTTTATTTTTTTTATTTTTTTGTGTGTGGTGGTGTCGGAGGAGAGGGTGTTCTTCCTAAAAGGTGCCTGCCTGCCGGATGGAGATAGGTTAAACCGATGGTATCAGTCAAGCGCCAAAACTCAGAACATCAAACTTGAGCATTTCAGCCACTCGAAGATAACGAACGCCGAGGTTTTGGTCTTCCCAAGTGTTACCTTTGGTGGTAGTGGTAGGGTTGGTTTGGGTTTTCTGTTTTATGTTTTGGTTTGTTTGTGGTTTGTTTTTTTTTTTTAAAAAAAGGCATTTGCTCAAGATGGTTAATAACATACTGAAATACTAAATTTAGATAGATTATATTGCAGTACGAGCTGACAGGTCGTGCTTAACTGATTTGAGGAGTGCTGGCTGCAGCTCTGGAGTGAAACTTGAATAAACTTCTCATCTCGTCTCAAGAAATTAGGAACACGTGTTCAGAAAAATCTGCCCAGACAAGACGAAGCCTAAATCACCTTATAACTATTACTTGCATGTGTATCACATTCTCTTATTAAAAAAAAAAAAAAATCATTTTGGTAATTCCATTTGCATAAGAGATCCTGGTTTCTCTTAGATCAGTTGAGATTAGGTGTTATATCTCAGTATATTTTGCTTCTCTAAGGCAGAATGTTCTAACCTGTGAGGAATGGAAAAATCTGAGAAGAAAGGGGATGCAGAAAAATTGTTCTGCATGTTTTTGAGGACTTAGTGTGGAAGTGCTGAGTGTTGTGTATGTCTGAGTTGATTTGAATATTGTAGCAAAACTCAAAACTGTCCACTTTAAAATAGATTTCTAGAACCATTCTCAAAATTTTAACCACTTTTGTGCATTGTTCTTTCTTGTAAACTTTGGAACAATCCTTGAGGTGCAGTTCAAGATCTAAAATATTTTTAGTGTTAGCATTTTAAATCAGAAGCTCTAGCTTTTCCAATTGTTCCATATCGTATGAATGTTATTTTTTTTTCCATCTCCTTCTCTGCAGTAAATATTTAATGAAGAATATATTTCTGTGTTTTAAAAAGTAAGGAACCAGTCTTTTACAGAAAATATAGGGTGTAATATCCTGAATATTGTAATCCTAATTCTGTAGTCCTAGGGATTTAAGTGGCCTCACATTTTCAGCCAAAATAACTCCCATCAGTATTGGATGAAACTCGCCATAGCTTAGGGTCTAGCCCTGTGTATTTGGAGTTCTTCTGCATCAGCTGACGAGCATTATAGTGATTATTCAGTAACTCAGCATCTGATTTCTACACTGGTTTGTGCTTTCTTTCTCACCCACTCTCTTTCTCCCGCTCTCAGTCATTCACTAAAGATATTAATGATGTTATACAGAAAATGTCCAAGAAAAGAATCTGGTTGTTTCCCCTCTGATTTTACAAGTAATTATGGGACTTCTGATGGTGCGTGTGTGTATTTGTTTAGTTAATTCTTTTTAATTACTGATCACTCTAAAGGGAAGAATTGTCAGCATGCATAAAATCATATTTAGTCACTTTTCTTTTTCCTAATTTGGCACTTGGATTTTATTCCTGCGAGACCAACTGTAACAAAAGTAATCAGCAAGAGTCGTGAGCCCCTTGTCAGATACCAGCTTCAGGGAATCTGTCTTCGATCAGGTTTGTGCGTTACAAAAAGCTGTTGCTGTGTGGAAGGAACAATATGGGAAGGCTTTGTTTCGCCATGCTCTCCGCCCAAAATATTTATGGGTTTTATTTCTTCCTTGCAGAGATCCTGAAGGACCTGGATGATTACTATGAAAAATTTAAACGGGAGACAGATGCTGTGCAGAAGAGAAGAATGTTGCACTGCATACAGAGAGCCTTGATTCGGAGTCAGGAGCTGGGGGACGAGAAGATCCAAATCGTCAGTCAGATGGTGGAGCTCGTCGAGAACAGAACCAGGCAAGTGGACAGCCACGTGGAACTGTTTGAGACTTGTCAAGAGACTAATGACACCACTGGCAACAGCGGGAAAGCCAGCCAAGACAAGTCAAAGAACGAGACAATTGCACAGGCTGAAAAGCCCAACAATAAGAGATCCAGGCGGCAAAGGAATAACGAGAATCGAGAAAATGCTTCGAATAACCATGATCATGATGACATCACCTCAGGAACTCCGAAGGAGAAGAAAGCAAAAACGTCCAAGAAGAAGAAACGATCCAAGGCTAAAGCAGAGAGGGAAGCTTCTCCCCCAGACCTTCCTATTGACCCTAACGAGCCGACATACTGCTTGTGCAACCAGGTCTCCTATGGAGAAATGATAGGATGTGACAACGATGAGTGCCCCATCGAGTGGTTTCACTTTTCCTGCGTGGGACTCAATCATAAACCAAAGGGCAAATGGTACTGCCCCAAATGTAGAGGAGAAAATGAGAAAACTATGGACAAGGCATTGGAGAAGTCTAAAAAAGAAAGGGCCTACAACAGGTAGTTCGCAGACTTTTCAGAGCAAAGAAAAATAAAACCACCAAACCAGTGTATTTATTGTCAGTGTCACCTTTGTTGAGGTGAAAGGATTGTAAAATGTATATTTTTAAAGTAGGTTTAAAACTGAACCATTCCTGTTATAGGGACGGCAATAAGCAATTTTGTTTTTCATTTGGTAAACTGTAACACGAATGTGGTCTGTGGACCAACATATTCAAAAGTAAAGTTATAAGAGTCGAAACTGAATATTTGAGTGGGTCTTAAAGGATAAATTAATACTTTTTTTTTTTTCTTCTTTTCAGTGCTGGTAGCACTCTACCCATTAAAATGTTGATGACAAATATCGCTGAAATTTAATTTCATTTTCTTCGATGAAAAATGTTATTTACCTTTTGAGCAAAATTGTTAAATAGTTTAGCCATCTCGTTGTACCTGAATAAAGCTGCAATACGTTACACGTGTAACTTCTTCCGGTGATACGCAGTGCAAGAGCAAACAAAAGGAGGGTAAAATTTGGTTCCTGCTACAAAGTGTCAGTATAACAGTTCAATAGCAAATGTTTAAATAGGCTTAGAGGATTATTTTTTAAAAAAAAGTTAATGGTTAAATTTTACACAAGAAATATTTTATATGCTGGCCAAGTACCACAAGGGCCATTTTAAAATGATTGAATATGTTTTATATTTAACCAGGAAGTGGTTTAGTAATGAGACTTAACATAAATGAAGCTTTATACTGTCACAGATATTAGTGTAGCGATCCTTAATTTGCTTAAGTTGTATAAATGTACATTTTTAAGTGGGGTTGCACTTACTGTATTATACTTGGAAATGCAGCCAAATGCCATTGTGTAACCAATGTGCATTTCCTGCTGTATGTATGAAAATTGTACAGCTGTGATATTAAGAAATAAATGAAACAACTTTGACAGTTTGCTGCTTTAGCAATCATGTTTAATGATTATTCATATAGCTTTAAAAAAAAACCCAATAAAATTCTTTAACCTCAGCAGCTCCAGCAAGCTGCTGCTTGGAAGCCTGAAACTGTTGTAGTGGTAACCAAATTGTAGTTCTAATAATGAAAGTTCTAACAGTGAATCTTCACAGACTCTATGGCCAGCAGGGTCATAGGAGAGCCAAAAAAACCCATTTATCTTTCCACCCAACTCTACTCCTTTTGTGCTTACAGTCACTCCCAGACCTAGAGATTTATCTGAAAATCAATAGTGTAGAGCTGATCTTGTTCAGTTGCTTTTACACTATGGGTATAAATTATTCCCCGTTTGTTATCAGCAGAAAGATCTTTTGTTTTACAGCGTTTTTGAAGCGTTACTGTAGGCATTTTTCATTCTTCATGGTCACCTCATAGTAGCCGTGACTGGTGCCAGGCTCTACAGGGTGCCTGTACCCAGGTTGGGTATCTGGGTCCTTGGTCACTGAGCTTTGTAGCGAAGCTTCCTCAGGCTGTTCCCTTCACCTGCGTGGCTGGAGGGACTGACGTTCTGGCTGAGCTGACTTCTTCTCCTCTTCCCGCTCTGGGCCTTCACCATGAGCACGAAGGGGATGGGACCAGCAGTAGCGAAGGCTGTGAAATCCAGTGGGTCAGACAAGAGTCTTATTAAGAATACGGGAGTTTGTTTTTTCTGGAACACTGTGTTCTCTTCGGATTTATAATTGTGTTGTTTTGCTTCCTGCACAGTGACACTATACCACTGAAGTGATGCTGCTTTTTCCCAAGTGTATTCCAACAGGTCTTTCTGTTGGAAGTAGGGCAGACAAGGTTTTTGGTAAGGTTGAAGGGGCTCAGTGTTTTCTAAAGAGGTACTGAAAAGCCCCAAGGATATCACCTTGCGTGGATATTCCCTGCCAGACAGACGTACTCAGAGGGACAAGTCCTGGTTTACTTCTCAATAGGTGCACTAAGTGTGTGTGCGTTCATGTTTCTAGTCACTACAGGCTGTCACGTTACACCGAGCCATCTTTGCCCTGGGCAGACAACCACTCTGAATCACATCTCCTGCTCCTGAGGTGATTTACAGTTGGTGTGTAATTTCTATACTCTCTTCTCTTTTCCTCCTCTCTCTAAAGCCATCCGGTTTTCCATTCTTCCTGCGCACTTACCGGTCTTTCCTGCTCCTCCCTCCCTCCACTTGCTGTTGTTGTGGCCAATCCCGATGTTTCTGGTCCTTTCTGCCTCAGCTGCTCTGCTGTCCTCCCACCAGCCTATGCTGAGAACATCGATACTTAGCAGAATTGTACTAGTGAAACCCCAGTGAAACTTTATATAGGAACTAGGTTTCAAAACGAGCCACTTTCCATGAAATGTCTCCCTTGGTCCTGCACGGCGCTTTGATGTGAAAAGCCAGAAGAAAACAGCAAAGGTGCAAAGGAGTATGGTAAGAAAGTTCAGCTAAATGTGGATCAGTAGAGCAATATTTATATTGCCCTTAAATGAATATATTTCCAGCTACTGAAGGCTGGCTGTGGTCTTCCGTATTTCAGTCTTTTGCAAAAGATAGCTGCTGATCCACAAAGCAGCTTGGAGTTACATCCCTTTCCGTGTTTTTCCAAGACTTGTGTTATCTTCCCAACTCAGCCTGTCGGGCTTCAACGCTGTTCTGCTGCTTGACCCCGAGGGTTGCCTGGACAGGCGCAGTGCTGTTTGACAGCTCTAGTTTCAGCTGATGGGCACAATTAATTAGTCAGATGTGAGGGACTCTGCCGTGGCACTGAGCTCTTTGTTGATGGAAACGAAGCCGTCTCACGTTATACTGACACGCTGCCGAGTGCTGCGTACTGCGCAAACTTTATTCTGGCTTTGATATCTTGTCTAAAATACTGTCTTTACAAAATGTCTTTACAAATCCTCCTTTCTTAGATATTCAGAGTGCATTTAATGGTCATGAGAAACTGCCATCCTTTGAGGCAATTTTTGTTATTTCCGTGTGGCGGATCAGCTGATTTGCAAGCTTCCTTACACTGCCTGGCAGGGTGACAGTGCTGTCATTCGGGGAAATCATCTGCAGGTTTGAGAAAACATCTGAATCTCCGCGTGACCCTTTCCTTCTGAGGCTGCTGACAAAACACCTGAGTGAGAGGAGGGCTCTTCTAAGAACTGAACTAAGGCTTCTAACTCATTTCCCACAGGCTAGTGAGGGACTATCAGGTATGGTAGCATTAATATAGTATATAAAAGTCAGCAGGTGTTCATTGAGGAGGAAGTCACTGAAACAGAAATCACAAACTTCTCATAAACGGTCAGGCAGCTGTAATCACTGCTGATCTGTGATAGGTGTCACAGGTAAGTTCAGATTGTGTTGCTGAACCCTCGGGCTGATGATAAAGTCCTTCCGACGACTGAAAAGCACCATTTCAATGCTCAGGACAAGGGAGCTGGCAGCAGACTTTACACCTGAGTCGTCCCCGTCCTCTGACAGCAGATTTGTTTTGCAGTAGGGCATCTGGCAGTGAAGAACTGGTGCAGAAAACACCAGCCAAGAGGTAAAAGAAGGCAACAAGGGAACCCGTTGGGTGCTCAACTGCAAAATGTTCCCAGCAAGACAGAGAGAGAGAACCACTGTGAGCCTGAAACAGCAGAGCAAAGCATCAGTTTCAACTGTTATATCACCTGAAAAGCATCCCAGTTAAGCAAAACTACTGTCTCCATTAAGCAGCAGCAACCCTGGCCATATGTATCATTAGGATTAAATAGGTTTTGTAGTAATTAAACACAGTTGCTGATAAACTGTGTCCTAATTCTGTGGAGCATGCAGAATAAATACAATTGAATTGGACTGCTCCACTGGTCTCGTTTTTTGGTAGGGTATTTTTAGTTAATCTTTTTAATTGTAATGACAGTGAAAGAGCGAGACAAAATATTGTACACTGTTTCACAGAATATAAACCAAAGCTCTCTGTAATAGAAATGCCTCAAAACAAATTTGAATATCCTCGGAGTGCATTCTGTTGCTTTAGTTAGATTTATTACCATCCTGATGCCCTGTTTGCTCTGTGTACATAAAGAAACACAACCCTTGTGCTAGCCAAAGCTCGAAAGAACTAACAACTTCTCACTTCTGAGTATCAAAAGTAGTGCGAGCATTCAATGTCACGTCAAAAAATAGTCAAACTAATAATGCTTCACGCAGCTCCTTCCTTTCCCAGGTGTTACTGAAGTCCCAAATGTAACAAACAGGAGGAATTACACAGTAAGGAAGAGCACTGGAGTAAACCAAGTATATATAGGAAGTGCTGAGACATAGTATTAAGGTTTTCTCCTGAGTTCAGGGTATCTAGATTATTTTTCCTGGCAAGCATTTATTGTTGTTGGTAGTCACAGAACGCTAAGGCACCTCTGTCCCCTCTCATAGCAGGGGAACTCTCTTAGTGGCCAGGACAGGAGTGTGGAGGGCTGGTGGCTCTCCCCAGTTGTGGGCTACTGGTTGTCAGTGTGTGAAGCCTGATTCCCAGGTTAGATAAATCCTTCAGTTCACTTTGTAAACAGCTTCACCGATGGTGGTTACCACCCCTCTCCCCAGCCCCTCTGCGGGACCTCACTGCTCTTGCAGCCCCACTGGCAGAAGACACAAAGTACTTGATACCAAACCTCTAAAAACAGGTACCAGCATTTAAATTTCCAACTCTTATTTGAGAAGCATAAGTAAACACTGTGGCTTAACATCCTTGAGAAAGACTGCTGGCTTTGCTGTTCTCTCCAAAATAGCTTGGTAGTTCAGCTAACCATTTTGAAAGATTTTGCCTACTATACATCTAACATAAAGTCCTAAATTCTCAGACGCTGCATTAATGAAGAGTGTGGAAGTAATCCCGGTTAGAATTCCCTTCAGTTGTTGGGGTGAAAACCTAACCTCTATTCAAATTTTAGGTAGCTAGTGAAGCAGGAAGCAAAAAAAAAAAGTGTCTGAAATTGCAGAACTCTGTAATTTGAGTTTCTGTGCAATTGTGCTGCATGTATGGTGAGTGCCTGTGCACTGAGTCTACCCCCCCAAAAAAAATTTTCAAGGCGATTCTTCGGATTGCTTATTAGAAGTAGTTCTATGGATATTGACAGTAATGTTCCTTTTTAAGCTGCTTTAATTTGTTACTTTTGTTGTCAGTAGCTGTACTGGGTTTGCCTGGCCGGATTTCAGTGGCGGGGGGACTGTAAGGTGGCTTCTGCAAGAAGCTGCTAGAAGCTTCCCCTGAGTCTGATGGAGCCATTGCCAGCCGGCTCCAAAGAGGGACCCACTGCTGGCCAAGGCTGAGCCTGTCAGTAAGGTGATAGCAGAGGAACGCTTCTGTGAAAAACGTATTTAAGAACGGGGAAAAGAACTGTGCCACAACAGCTGGCACAGAGATGGAGGAGTGAGAATCTGTGCAGACACCAAGGTCAGTGAAGAAGGAGCGGGGGGAGGATGAGCTCCAGGCGCCGGAGCAGAGAGTCCCCCGGGTCCGTGGTGAAGACCATGGTGAAATGGGTTGTCCCCCTGCAGCCCATGGGCAAGGTGCAGATGTCCACCGTGAGGATCACCGCGTAGATATCCACCGTGGGGCAGAGGACCCCACACCATGTGGGTGGATGCCTGAAGGGGGCTGTAGCCAGTGGGAAGCCCGCATCAGAGCAAGTGGCTGCCAGAGCCTGTAGCCTGTAGAAGAGTGAATGCCCACGCTGGAGCAGGTTGGCTGGTGGGGCTTTTGTGGCGCTGCGGGGTACTCACGCTGGAGCAGTTTCCCCCGAAGGACTGCGCCTCAGACTCACGAGGGGTGGGCTGCCCCTCATGAGGTGTCTACCGTTGGGTAGTTTGTGATGAATTGCCCTTCGTGGGACGACTCACACGGAGAAGAGAGCGTGAAGCTTGTCTCCCGTGAGAGGGACCCCACAATGGCCCTGGGGAAGAGTGAAGAGTCCTCCCCCGGAATGAAGAAGCGGTGAAACCAACGTCGGATGAACTGACCGCAACCCCCACTCCCTGTCCCCCTGCGCCGCTCGGGGGGAGGAGGTGGAGAAACCGGGATTGATGTTAAGCCCGGGAAGAAGGAAGGGATGGGGGAAGGTGTTATTTCTCCTTTTAAGATCTGTTTGTTTTCCCTGTTTCTCACTATTCTTCTCTGATTTGTTCTTTTAATAAATGTAATTAATTTCCCCAAAATCAAGTCTGTTTTGCCCAGGACGGTAAATGCAAGTGATCTCCCTGTCCTTGTCTCAAACCCTGAGCCCTTTGAAATATTTTCTCCCCCTGTCTCGCAGAGAACGGGGGGGTGAGAGAGTGACTGTGTGGGCACCTGGCTGCTGGCCAGGGTCAAACCCCGACAGTAGCTTACTTTAAAAACTCAGCCTTTCTATATGGTGGTCAGCTGAGGCTCAGGGCTGGAAGAGACTCACTGGGAGCTGCAGAAGGTGCTGGCAGTCCGTAACTTCATGCTTGTGGCACGTCAGTTATCCATGCGGGCACTGGCTGAACTGGGCCTGAGCTTCTGCTTCATGTGTTGGGGAAAGGATCATGGTGCAAAGAAAATGGGCTGATCTCTTGCGTTTGGCTTGCTGACAAGTTAGATAAGGCCCTAAGAGGGTAACATATCTAGGGCTGGTAAAAGCATTAAAAAAACCATTTATATATATATATACTTAAAATAAACTTGGATCTTCTAAGTGATTCTTGTAAAACTTTGGTAAGACAGTCACCTTTATACTCTCACTTTGTGGAAGAATTAATGCAATTTAAATTACTGTTGTTCTCTCAGTGCTGTACATCCTGAACTCCTTCATCATACAATACACTTCAGTAATCCTATTTTTTTTTTTCCAAAATAAATCAAACTTGGAAAAAAAAAAAAGTGTTTTAGTGATAAGGATGAGAAACCCAAGTGAATTGTGCATAAATGATTTACCTGCATACAGAAAGGAATGGTTTGCTATGTTAATTAAAAGATATATATCAGGGGAATTTTCTTCCTGCCAGTCTCCTCTCTCCTCGAGATTTGCGTGGTTTCATCTGAAATAAAATGGTCTGTTCTCATAATAGCTTCTTCAGTCTTATAACTTTGGAAACAGACAATTTATTGCGAGCTGTATCAGTAAAAGATGAATTGTTGGATGCATGTTCCACACAGTGATTTTATTCAATAACTAAAAGATTAAGGGTAATTCTTTCAGAAAAGTCCCCTGAGTTTGAATCCTTTGGTTTGTAGGTGTCCCTGGAGGACATTGGAAGTAGAAGGAAATGAATGTAACGTGTCTTAAACTTTAATCAAGTCTAATCTCTGGTCACAGTTACTTAAAAACTTACATCGTGATTGTATCATTTTGGTATAGTGTCAGAAAAGAAATACGAGTGTTTGAATGCCCTGATTTTGTGTTTCCATGCTTTATCAGGTTTTCAATTATTTTATGTTTTGTCTCAGTTTCTTATCTGCTGACCTGATTCTGCTAGACAGATACAAGAAGACAAAAATAACATTTTTAAATAAAAATTAGTAATACTGCTCTCGATCTTTGTTATCCACACTTTTTTTCTTTTTTTCCCCTGGGACTATAGAAGGTGAGAGCCCTTAGGATCAACACAAAGAAGCCTTTACAAATGGAAGAGAGGGACTTGTGAAGAATGAATTCTACAATGCCAAGGTAAACAACTGGGCTTTGATATCAAACATAATCCTTCCTGGGCCCTAAAAGATTTAGAGGAGTTATGTCTAAATAGCTTCAAGGGAAACAGAGCACCAAATTTCCTGAAGAGATAAACACAAAGGATGTGACACTTTTGCTATGAAAGGACCAGAGGCTGTTATGTGCAGGAGTAGTAGTAACATTCTGCAAAACCAGGACTATGTCACACTGCAGGAGAGAATTTTGAATAGCTGTTACCAGTGGGTTACCAAGGTGTCCTGTCATCTACAGATGTTATTTTACAGAAGGCACCACTGGCCAGGAGGTAGCACCCGTGTCCACAGAGGTTTCGAAGGAAGCCAGAGAACCTTCTTTATGCAAGTCAGAGGCCAAGGGTCTACTTACTGTGCCTGCCAGAGCAGAAGGGGGGCAAAATTATATTTGACCTTGACTCCCCGTCAAGCCATAGCTAAGCAAGTTTCTCAAAAATAAGCACAAATGCTAATTTCCATGAGGAAACATTAGTATTTTCCATAGGTAAATGAGGCAAATGCCAGATGCTTATATTTCAGGTAATATTTCAGGCATGAAGTGATGAGATCTGTTATCCAATGCTACTAGCATATAAAAGGTGAAAACAAAGGACCTTCTGGACGACTAGTTGAAAAGGTTTGAACCAAAGCTTAGGAAGAATGGGTCTGGTTTTATTTGTAGAACTTATTTTAATTGTTTCATCTAACTTTAGGAGAGTTCATTGCCTCATCTTTTCTCAAATAGAGCTTTTTAAGATTGATTTCTTGCTTGAAGTGAAAGCTAGAGACAGACTCAGGTATTCTCTCAGTGCAGGTTGCTCCATTGCATGCTTGTTGGGAACTAAAGTGATCTTAAACCTGACTATTCGAATTATGTGCTTTGGTTAACATTAGTAGCTAACTTGTTCAGTGTAAGTAGCTAGATTGCTGAAGCCCTACGTCACAAGCTGTAGCCTAGAGATCAATGAACTTAGACTGAACTCTTTCTTAGTCACAAGAAATATGTCCAGTAGTTGTCTTGCATGACCCTGATATATTGTAACTAAGCTAATGTAATGAGATTGTGTAAGTAATATTAATGAATATTGTATGCTTAGCAATATGAATTAGAGCAACCGTTATGATCAAAGGAAGAGGAACTATAATTTGTGGAAGTGAAGAGACCATTCTACCTGAAACCAGCAGAAAACAGATGAGCTCCAGATGCACCTAGTGAAGAATGTGACCATTCTACCTGGAGTCGGCAAAAGGCAGACGAGATCTAGGCGCAGGCGAAAGAAAAGTCTAAGTATATAAAGTTGCCTACACCAAAACTCTGATCATTGAAGAGGACAAGTAACTGTTAAACCGTTTGACAGAATTTATCATGTGAGCAGGCGCACAAACAGCTTATGTAATGACTGTGAGGCTTTAAAAGCATAGGGAAGAAACTGAGGCGTTCCCTCTCTGCAGGCACCCAGATTTTAGCTGACCCTGCTGTTACACCATTCTATAAAATTGTGAAATTCAATGTCTGAGATTCTGCTTTCGGAAGCCTCTGGTTCAGACCACGCTTCTTGGTCAGTGCTGGACCTTCACCGGGTCTTTCTGAACAGCAGAGATTCCCTCCACTGAAAATACAGGTAAGGCATCTCTGCTCCATAGCAGGCAGCTGCTGGGGACTGTTTTATCAGCATCTTGCGCACATCTCACTGTTCAACAAAGTGTTTTGTCTCTGGGGTCTCTGTACTTACAGACACAACCGAGGACGTCTCCTCCTGGTAGGTAGGCAAGAATCTCAAACACACTCTTTTTTTGCTGTCTCTTTTTTTTGAAGGGGGAGGTTCAGAGGGGTGTAATACACGTGATGAGTGGATGTGTTTCATTCTCTGCAATATACTGAATGAGTCTTTGAAAGCTTACATATACCTTTACCTGTCGATTACTTCTACTGGACAGTCTATGGTAGTGTATGTACACTGTGGATTGGGAAATTCTGTACATGCTTGCAGGACAAGGTGACAGGAATAACTACAGGGGCACTTCTCCTTGTCCGACACTGCTGGAATTTGGACAGGTTTTATGGTGCAGGGTTCATTTTCTGCTATAGATGCAGGAAGGATAACTATGGGATTGGGATTCCCAACAGCCATCTGTCTGAAGGGTATGAACATTTCTCTTTTCGTACTCCCCCTCAAATAGTTTTAGATAAACTAGAGTGGTCAAGAATATGACCCCAGGACAGAGATGAAAGGACTGTACATAAATTGTGCCCGGTGTGCAGATGGCTGCTTGTATGTAGCATGATTTTAAAAGGTTGTTACATATGATCATCTTAAAAGAAACCAAAGGGACGACCTGGGGAACTATGAGTGGGTCAGCCTCACTTTGGGGCTTGGGAAAATCATAGAGTGAGACCCCTTGGGAGATGTTTCTGGGCACATGGAAGTAAATGAGAGCACTCAGCATGACTTTACCAAGGACAAATCGTACCTGATCATCCTGTTAGCCTTCGGTGATAAAATGATCAGGCTTTTGAATGAGGAGAGAACACTGGATCTTATTTACTTCAGTTTTAATGAGGTGGATGTTGTTCACATAAACTTTAGCAAGGCCTTCAATGTTGTCTCCCATTCATGCATCTAAACAGGGAATTTGCAGTTTGGATGAGTGGAAACTAGATGGTGAGGAGCTCTTTGGCTGTTTGAGCTCAGAGCGCCGTGGTTAATGGGTCATACACCTTCCCGGGAGCTGGTACCGAGCTGGTGGTGTGTCCTGTGACCTGTCCTATTTAACATCTTTATCAGTGACCTGGAGGAAGTTGGTGAAGGACTCTGTTAAGGTTGCCAGTGGCACCAAACTGGGATGATGGTACTAGTCAATAGACTCCAAGCTGAGGCTACCAGTTCAGAGGGACCTAGACAGGCTGGCGTGGGGGTCTGACAGGAACCTTGTGCAATTCAGCAAGAACGGCTGAATTCATGCAGCTCTCCAAAAGTCCGTGGAGAAACACCTGGTAACTCTTATTTCATATCTAAGAATCCATTGAAGCATTGGAGACAAGCTCCATCATCCGTGGGGATGAACACTGTAAAGAAAAAGTAAATTAGCGGAGTAACCCTATTAACCCATCCTTAACTGATCCTGACACAAGCTCTGGAGTCTTGCAGGATGATACTATTTTTTTTCTTGGAAAAAGGTATTCCATGGTGATTTCTTTCCTGTCATACAAACGGATGAAAATATATCACCAGTTTTTGTAAATCTTTTCCTTAATTGGGGTGCAGGAGAAAGGAGTCCCTGGATTATATAATTTATCTAAAGATTTGTGTTTGGGTTTTTCTGTGCCTCAGGTTAAGTTCCAATGTCTCCACATCTTGTTCCTGATTAATTTTTGACAAATTCAAAACCTGACATGTATTTTTGGCTAGTGTTTTTTACTACCATTTTAGCACATGGATGTGAACAGAGCTGCCTGAAATGCTCGTGGTGGTAGAAGAAAGTTTGATGCTGAAAAACTCCCTAGTTCTGATTTTCCTAAATCAACTTCTGTAGCAATGAGATCTTCTGAGCTTAGCCAACCATGGGCCTGGAGCAACATGAAACTTTTTTTCTTTGGAGTAGTGTTTTCATAATCACAATTTTCTTTTTACATATCCTGTAACTCAAGAAACAGAAAATTCATGGTGAAGGTATCATATTTATCAGAAAGGGAGATGAAGTTTTTGAAGAAAAGGATGAGAGAAAACAGCATAAATTTGTGCATAGGCCTATATTGTGGGTCAGGAGCTAGTGCCTCTTGTGGCACCTTGTCCTCTGTGTAAGGTGTGGAATCCCAAGCTGGTATGTCCATATGTGCTGCTGCTGTGATACCTGGAGGTGTGCAAGTGGGCACAGCAGCAGCACCACACCTACTCAAAATACATTGATGTTATAGGCTCTGGGGAGAAATGAAGCTTTTCCTACAGAGCTGAACCTGGTCCAAGAGACATGAGTGGAGCGTTGTCTGCCTCAGTGCACAGACTTTATCTCCTGGGACCTTGACATGAAAAACTCGAGCGCTGACCGTGTATGACCACAGCTGTTTGTGCTAAAGTGTGTAAGAAAAGGTGGGGAGGGGAGTCCCACGCAACAGGTTTGCTGACCCTTGGGACTGTTTTAGGAAAAGCTCCTCTGTGGCAGGCTGCTACTGGATATTATGTCTCTTTCTTCCCTCAGGATCCCAGAGGGGAGGAGGTACAAGTGGCTGGCAAAGTCGTGGGCCAGGAGAAGGGCACTTTAATCGTGTTGCAAAAATAACAGCTGCGAGCCTCGTGGTGAGGTGGCACAAGCCAAAGATTGAATGAGCGAGTCCCTGTCTCCTCGTGTGCCCTGGGAGGTCATGGGTCAGGGTGCTCCGGAGGGCCACGGGGACCTGCCCAGCCCCAGAGGGTGTGTAGACCCTCAGTGGGTGTTTTTCCTGAGCGTGGTGACGGTTTATTGATTTGCTTCAATTTGTCTGCTTTATGCTAACAGCTGTTTCTGCACCTTCTGAATTTATTTAGCCCAAAGCAAGACCAAGATCTCTTGCGTATGCTGGAAGCCTACTGTAAGAAGCAAGAGTGAAGATGAACGTAAATGAACCCAAAGAACAGGTGCTGCTGTAGAAAACTGGGAATTGGAACTAAACTGTCGTTCACATGCATAAGCACAATTCTCACCGATTTCATATCTCCCATCTCTGACTATCTGCATGCACAGTGTCTTACCACCCAGCCCATACCCTCCTTCTCATTCTTCTGTGCCCAATGCTGCTGTCAGATGAACCCCTGCAGCTTTAACCAAAGCTAGTTGGAATTTCAAATATGTTTTACGTGATATTTTAAGTCAGTTAAGTCTTATTTTCACAAGATCCAGTACAACTGGGGATTCATTTTGTTGTAACAGCGAGTCTTGGTTTTTCCTAAGGTTCCGTTGATGCAAATATTGTCAGGCTTTATGGTATTGGATACATTAAATTACTCTGTATGGTTCCCTCTGTCACTCAAACATCTTGCCCACAGTAGCTGGGTAAATTCAGATTTGCCAATCATACCATGAGGAAAGTATAAGACCATTGCTAAATATGTAACAAGGAAATTAAATTGGTGTCTGTAAGTTGGAATTGCTAGTTAAAATGTTAAAAATATTAATATAATAGGATGAAAACAATTAAAAACAATGGAGTATTTACAAAAGATCAGAAACAAAGATTAAAGTCAAGGCAGATAGATACCTTGAGATATTAGTGTCAAAAAACTTATCTCTGCTTCTCTGTCCTGTTACTGACTAGAGCAAAGATCCATTTACCTTTGCCCATCTTATATCAGATTAACTTCTAGTATCAGCATCGAAACCTCTCCACTTACCACTGCGCTGTGATCCTGCCATGAAAGACCAGACACTGACACCCTCCAGTGCTCAGGCATCCCCCCTGTTTTTCCCATGACGCCATACAAAGAATGTTGGCCACCCTCACCGTCTCCCCGCTGCAGTTTGCAGCCCAAAGCTAGACCTCTGCTAAAATCCCTACTTGGCCTGTGGAAGTCCCCATTCACACACAAAGTTAAGAGAGAACCTGGAAACACCTGAAGAGAAAAGCTTTTGGCCGCCTCCAGTCTCTTCCTGTGGGACCACCCACTCTCTTCTTCACAGGAACCAGATGAGTGAGCGTAGGTGAGACACGATGACACCAAGTAAGCGGAGTAGAAGCCCTCTTACACGTTTCCTTGCTGCTCCTTGTGTTTATTTTGCAGATGATGAGCTGATCCTTTTAGCAAGAGAGCAAAGGAATGACATTAGTAGCTAAGGTAGCGGCACTAGCAGCCTGGGTTGTCTCGCCTCCCCACTGTGCAGGGATGAGATCTGCAAGGGTTACATCTCACTCAGCCTTAGGGAAGCTATGAAATAAAAAGAGACAGCTAACAGCTTGTGACAGAGGAAGAGAGGGAAAGAAAGGGAGATTCGGGGGAAAAAAAAAAAAAAAAGGGTTCTCTACAAGTGGTAAGTTGTAGAAGGATGCTGCAGCGGGGCTGTTAAAGCAGCCTGGGCAAACCCTGCTAATTTCAGCCCTTATCCAAACCTCTGTGGCACACATCTCTGCCACACAAGAGAAGCTCCTTCTTATCAATTGCGGAGCAGTCCTCATATCCTTTAATTGCAACAGAGAAGCACCCTCTGAATGGTGAGAGCCTCCAGCTGTACTACAGTTCGTGCAGCCCCAGAGATTATCTGCTCATTTTTTCCTTAGGTTTTGTCTCCATCCTGCTTTTAGAAAGGCACCATAGAGCTCCAGAGAAGATGTTTCTGAGAGTTCACTTGGCTGTCTGGGCTCACAATCTCCTGAGGCCGCTATCAGCTGCCGGTACCATCAGTGCCTGCAATTCGGTTGCCTTAGTGAACCGCACCTTTTGTCCACACCAGCTTCATATGGATGCAGCAGCTGTGAAGAGAGGTGTCAGTAGGAAAAAATTATTTAAAAAGCCTGGCAGAGTGGATTCCCAGCCCCTTTTCAGTGCTCACTGCTGGGCTCTTTACAACCTGGGATAACCAATGTCCCAGACGTGCACATACACTGTCAGCTCGTTCTGCTGGGCACTGCGGCTGGTAAGCTGTTTAATTGCTGAAGTACAGCAAGCTGTTGTCAAGCCACAGCCCTTTACAAAAACATTAGATATGAAGAAGTTTTCCTGAGGTCTGGTGGCAATCTTAAGTCTTGAAACATGGCTCCTCCAACTCCTGCTCCCCAGCTCCTGTCCCCTCACATGACGGGCACAGCTCGGCTGGCTTTTGACCCATGCAATCAGATATCTTCGAGTGACCCACAGTCCCTTAGGAACCATATCTTTAATTTTTAGGCTGGGTGGCAAGAAGGAGAGCTGACTGCCACTTCTTTTCCCTTAATGCAGGTGGCATTCAGTTCTCCCTCTCTTTCTCTGTGCCCACAGAGAAATGGCGATCTGCAAATTTGCAATCCCAAATCTGACAAGCTTGAGCTACTGCTGTATCCCTGTAAACTGTTTGTACAGCTTTTTTTGGGGTCTGAGCTAGATATTACTTAAGTTTTTCCCTTCTTAGAAATAAGCAATTCAGCAAGCAGGCAGTATTAAGAGGAGTGCTTTAATGAAATGTGTACGGCTGGAGTTTGAACAGCCAGGTCCTCCTTTGAATATCGATGGTTTTGGTCCAGTTCCGCTCAAGCAACTTCTCTTATGCCTCTCCCTCTTTCTTCCTCTGCAATGTGCTAGGAAAATAAAATCTAAAAAAATAGCAGTGGTATTAGGACAAATGAAATCCACTGGTTTTAGAAGAGTTGAAAAATACCAATACTTCTTTTAAAGACCAACAACTTGTTAGCTGAGAATTTCTAGGTGGTCTGGAAAAATAAGTTTATCACCTCATCTCTGTGTAAAAGTGAAAGCTGAAGTGCAGAGCAGGTATTGATGTGTTCAGGGTGGTGCATCATATTGATGGGGGGTGCCATGGGTTGACCCTGGCCAGCCGCCAGGTACCCACACAGCCACTCTCTCACTCCCCCTTCACGGCTAGACAGGGGGAGAAAATATTTCCAGGGGTTCAGGGTTTGAGATAAGGACAGGGAGATCATCCTCATTTACTGTCCCGGGCAAAACAGACTCAGTTTTGGGGAAATTAGGTACATTTATTAAGAGAACTAATCAGAGAGGAATAGTGAGAAGTGAGAAAGAGCAAACAGATCTTAAACAGAACACCTTCCCCCCATCCCTCCCTTCTTCCCGGGCTTAACACCAATCCCGGCTTCTCCACCTCCTCCCCCCGAGCGGCGCAGGGGGACAGGGAATGGGGGCTGCGGTCAGTTCATCCGACGTTGGTTCCACCGCTTCTTCACTCCGGCGGAGGACTCTTCACTCTTCCCCAGGGCCACTGTGGGGTCCCTCTCACGGGAGACAAGCTTCACGCTCTCTTCTCTAGCGTGAGTCGTCCCACGAAGAGCAATTCATCACAAACTGCCCAACGGGAGACACCTCACGAGGGGCAGCCCACCCCTCGTGAGTCTGAGGCGCAGTCCTTCAGGGGAAACTGCTCCAGCGTGAGCCACCCGCAGCATCCCAAAAGTCCCACCGGCCAACCTGCTCCAGCGTGGGCATTCCTCTCTTCCACGGGCTACAGGTTCCGGCAGCGACTTGCTCTGATGCGGGCTTCCCACGGGCTACAGTCACCTTTCAGGGATCCACCCACACGGCGTGGAGTCCTCTACATGGTGGACATCTACGCGGTGATCCTCACAGTGGACATCTGCACCTTGCCCATGGGCTGCAGGGGGACAACCCGCTTCACCAGGGTCTTCACCACGGACCCGGGGGACTCTCTCTGCTCCGGCGCCTGGAGCTCATCCTCCCCCCCCTCCTTCTTCACTGACCTTGGTGTCTGCACAGATTCTCACTTCTCCATCTCTGTGCCAGCTTTTATAGCGCAGTTCTTTTCCCCGTTCTTAAATATGTTTTTCACAGAGGCGTTCCTCTGCTATCACCTTACTGATAGGCTCAACCTTGGCCAGCGGCGGGTCCCTCTTTGTAGCCGGCTGGCATTGGCTCTATCAATCTTGGGGAGCTTCCAGCAGCTTCTTGCAGAAGCCACCCTGCAGCTCCCCCTCCGCCACCGAAATCCAGCCAGGCCAAACCAAAACAGGGGGCCATGAATAGAACCGGGTGGGAGCTTGTAACATGTTCAGAGGAGGACAGAGTGGAAGATATATGTAGCCATATTGGTGTGATGATCGTTAACTTGGCCGGCTCTCCGAAGGGACCCTCTTCACAAAACCACCACCAATTTACTGATAAAACCAGAGTAAGATAATGAGAAGTACAACCAAATCTTAAAAACACTTTCCCCTCATCCCTTCCTTCTTTCTGATTTTGTCTACCTCCTCCCCCGGCAGTGGTGCAGAGGGACAGGGAATGGGGGTTGCAGTCAGTTCATCACGCGTTGTCTCTGCCGCTCCTTCCTCCTCAGGAGGAGGACTCCTCATGCTCTTCCCCTGCTCCAGCGTGGGGTCCCTCCCACCGGAGACAGTCTTTCACAAACTTCTCCAGCACGAGTCCTTCCCGCAGGGCTGCAGCTCCTTACAAACTGCTCCAATGTGGGTCCCTTCCACCGGATGCAGTCCTACTGCTGACAGACTGCTCCAGCATGGGTTTCCCTTAGAGTCGTGACCTCCTTCGAATACAGTCCTCTGCTCTGGTGTGGGGTCCTCCACGGGCTGCAGGTGGGCATCACCTCCACCGTTAACCTCCGTGGGCTCCAGGAGACAGCCTGTCATCTCACCACAGGCTGCAGCAGAATCGTCTGCTCAGGTGCACCTCTACCTCTCCTTCCTCACGGACCTTGCTACCTGCACAGTTGCTCCTCTCACATCCCCGTCCTCTCCAAGAAAACTTTCCCAGCAGCTTTTCCCCCTCTTAAGTGTGTTATCACAGAGGCCTTGATTGGCTTGTCCTTGGCTAGAGATGGGTCTGACTTGAAGCCGGGGCAGCTTCTAGAAGCTTCTTAAAGGAGCCACCCCTGTAGCCCTCCCACTGCCAAAAGACGCAAACCCAGCACAGCCGGCAGCCCTGGGCAGTGATGCCCTGCCCCTCAGCCTAGGGACAGGTTTCTCCATACACGCTGGCCATGCGTGATCCTCAAGCCGTGAGCAGCCACGCAGCGGCACGAGGCACCTGGGGGAAACCACGCGCTGCCAGGCTCCAACCTTCGGTTATTTATCACCTTGCCCCAACTGGAGGTGCTTGTCCCTACTTGGATGCCTCTGTAGCTTTGCTCTTATTACTGCTCCTCTGGAGCCTTTTATTTGCCTCATTCGTATTCTTGGGGAAGTTTCTAAATTAAAATAGATTCTGTAAATTCCATGAATAATATACAGCTTCAGTGGCATGGCCTGAAGCTTTTATTGGCAACTGCTATCTCTAACTACAGATTCTTTTTTTGTACGCGATTCCTTCCCGCCAGCTCAGTTGGAGAGGTTATTGCTGAGGCAATAATTTTCTTATATACCTGTTTATGATTTTGTTCCCTCAGCCCATAGGAGAAGGAAAGTCACTGCCTGAGAAGGGTGTTCAGAGCCAGATACGCAGCTTGGAAGAGTGTTGCAATTTTGGTACATGGAGAGTGTGCAGCAGGAATTGCTGGATAAAAATCCCCAATTTCTGCTGTTTAGAATTTGTAGCCTGAGAGGTTTTCCCCAGCATTACTTTAAACTAATGACATTTTTTTCAATCCTCTGCTTTCTGCATTAGGAGCACATGGGCAGGTGTTTAGTGTTTGACCATGTTGTGGTTCAAACCAACCGGGACAAAAAACCACACGGTCTCCAACTCACTCCTCCTCCCACCCCCATTTCCACAGTGATATGGGGGGAGACAATTCAACTAAAAAGGCTCCAGGTTTGAGATTAAGGATAGGGAGGGTAATAATCTACCATTTAAGATGATGGGTAAAGAACCAGAGAGACTTGAGGAGGAAAACATAGATTTAATTCACCGCCACCATTTAAAAAGTAGGATAGTGAGAGGAATACATCAATAAATATGACCTGATCCTAAATACACTTCACCTCCTCTGCCCCTCCCATTTTCCTGGCTACCTCCTCCCCACCACCAGCACAAGGGGGGCAGGGATGCAGTCCATCTGGCCATTACTCGTGGTCCATGGCAGCTCCTCCTTGAGAAAGAGAATTCTTTGCAGTCTCTCCTTCATCCTGTGTGGTGTCCACCTCACAGGAGACAATCCTCTTCCTCCTCCTGAGTCCATCGGGGCCACAGATTGCTTTGGGCACCTCCTCCACTGATGCTCCGTCTCTGCCCTTCTTGCATGGGGCTCTGCACACACCAACACATCCTGGACGTTCTCCCCACCGTCAGTCCCCCCAGCTGGCAGGCCATCACCTTCTTGCCATCTCAGCCACCATGGGGCTCCAGGGAAAGGTCCTGCTCCAGCAGCCTTCTCCCTCTCCTCCTCTGGGACTCTTCTCCCCCTCTTTCTTCTCAGGGCTACGTTCCTTTGTTCTTCTCTTACCTCCCCCTTCTCCAACAGAAAAAAACTCCCCAACATTAAAGACAGGACGGCTCAAAACGAGAGGAAACCAAAAGAGAGACAGAGAACATTGGGGTCGCCTCTTAAATACCTCGATGGCAGAGGCACTGATCGGCCTGGCCCTGGCCAGAGGCAGGTCTGGCTCCCACCTGGGGGTGGGGGCAGCTCTCAAAGCTTCACATGAATCTACCCCCGCTTTTACAAAAACCCCACTAGACTCAAACACATGACAGACCATGGCTGCAAATAGCAACTACGAGATGCAGTCCCGCTGTTTGCTAGCTCTGACGAGTCATGATGAAAACCCCGATTCCCACGTCCAGAACAAGCTGCTTCGTGTCTCTGCCTGCACTGGGGTTCTGCCAACAGTAGACAGGAAAAAGTTACTGTTTAATATGCTTCCCAGTTCTTACATGGCAGAGTGATGCAAAAAAGACCTTTGCCTGGAGACCTCCATTCCCAAGAGCAGTTACGAGCTTGGGGGTGTAGTTTCTCAGGATAGTCAGGCCAGAGCTGTGCCTCTTAGAGGCAGGATCATATCTGTCAGCAGCAAAGCAGCACAAGTCTCTGCTCTCACCTAAAGCTCATTTGCCAGCTCAGACATCTTCCAGAATTTTTGCCAGGGTGGCTCTGACATGCTAGGAGTTGTGACCAGTTGTGCCAAAGAGCCAACATCGCCTTTGCTGTGCCCAGTCACCGGGTCCACCTTGCACAGCCTTGGTGGACTCAATGATCTTAGAAGTCTTTCCAACCTAAATGATTCTATGATTCCTTTTCTTATTTTGCTCTTCAGCTTGCTGAGCACTAGCACCCTTCCAGAATGAGGGATCTGAGGGGAGCAGGCTCTGATGGCTGGTTTGCAGGCTTATACATGTGTGTGTGTGGAGGCACCAGCCCCACAAGGACGTAGCCTTGAGCCCTGGCGTCAGGACAGCGTCTGACTGCCTGGGCTGAGGTATCTCAGCCAGACTCGCAGTTCCCACAGAGTATCCAGCCACTACATTCCCACCTCACAGAATTGTAGAATGGTTTAGGTTGGAAAGGACCTTAAAGATCATCTGTTTCCAACCCCCCTGCCATGGGCAGGGACACCTCTCTCCCACTAAACCAGGTTGCTCAAAGCCCCATCCAGCCTGGCCTCCCTTTCCTTGCTGTCCTTCTCACCACCCTTCGTTCACTTCAGGGGACATTTCAGGCATTTTAGCATCACCTGAAGAAGCTCTGCTTGTTGAAAGGGTTTGAGTTGTGCACCTTTACCTCCCAAGCAAAGAAAAGGCTGAAGGCAGGAGAGAAATGAAGCCCTCAAGAATGGTACCTCAGATGCTTTTACTGGAAATGCAAATTATAGTACTACATAACACTTATTAACGTTCTAGGTACAACAAAATATATTACCTAATCTATTTATCTGTTCTCTGATGAAAACTTACTGCTTCGGACTGGCCTCATTTTCCCTTTGTCTGTAGCTCTCTGATAACATCCTATTTAATTTCCTCTTCCATCAAGAAACTGCACTTCTAAATGTGAGTGTTGTTAGCATGCTCTGCCTAATGAGTTATAATAGTCCTTGTTGAACGAAGCTGAATTCAGAGAAATCCTGTAAAAACTGCTTGGGTGGTTTTTTGGGGGTTTTTTTTTCCCCTTATTAGCCTTGTCTGTCAGGCTGGTTTTTGTTGTCACAGTGCCAAACACATCTGGTAAAATTTCCACAGCTATAAGGCCACTGGCAGGGACAGCCGACACAGAAAGTGTCCGGCAGCGTGAGAAGGAGGATGCAGGCAGGGACAGACACTGTCCTCCAGCTGGAAGAGACCAGCAGAAACCTTAGACCAAGGCTTAGCTCATGGTGTGCTCCTTCCTGAGCAGTTGTTACAGCATTTTCTTTACAACACCTCCAAGTTTGCACTGGGCACGTGCTGAGAAGAGATTTCAGGAGCCTCCAGACAAAGCAGTGCCCTGTTTCACCCTGCAGCAGGAGAGCTGCCACTGAGACCCTGCGGTGGCACTGCTTCAGCTGGCCTGCGGGTACTGCCCAGGCTGGGTGTTTTTACAGCTGTTACTTTCTTGTGGGCTTTATTTGTGCTCATATTTTCCTTACTTGATTTCTTGATTGTTGCCCTTCCTGAAAATACTTTTTGCAAAGTTTTCCACCCTTGGCTTGGTGGAGCGTTTTCCATACCTACACAATCAGCCCTTCCTGTGAGAGCTGCTGGGCTGGCACAGTGCTGCTGACCCCACAGATGGACCCACCACGGGTTTGTCCCCTTGGATCACACGGGACAACCAGGCCAGCGGCCAGGCATCCTCCTGAATGCTATTTTTTTGCAGAAACAGCACGTTGTCTGATGCGTAACTGCAGCCTTCCGTGTCTGATGTGTAGCTGCGCCCTGGGCTGGACCCAGTAGATGATACAGCTCTGGGTTGATCTGACTCTTCACGAGGGCAAGCTGAAGCCGTCACCCTGTACTTCTGAGGCTTTGGACACTCGAGAAGCATCAGACTTACAGGGCAAGGCAGCAGCAGCTCTGCTAGCTGTGCAAGGCAAAATGATATGCATGCAAGCTGTGGATCATGTTATAAGGGCTTTTCTTAGGATTCAAGACAGCTTTCCAAATGAACTGTAGAGAAAAATGGCTGTAATTTTTCAGAGCTCACTGTACATAAAGATGGCATTTACCCAGACAAGCACTGTTTTGACAGTATGCAGAGATCTAGAATACACTGTTTGATTGATCCTTTGTAGTTGGAAATCACCATTATTGTTCAATTGCATACAGACATCTTAAATTATTAATGGGTTTCTTGCCTGAGGGTAAACATTGTATATTCACATTCTGAGATTTTTAAGAGCTTTTTGATTGCTCACAACTAGGACTTTTAAGTACAGTTATTTGCTTTATACATCTTAAATGGATCAATATCAACCGAAGAAATATCAGGGGGATAGAGAGTGAGAGTAAAGGAGTAGATGTAAAGCTACTGTCAGTATCGCTTGGGTCTTAAGAGATTTCTAAATCTGACAGAGGTTCTGTCCCTTAACTTCCTCCAGAGCAGTTTGGGAACTGACGCCAGACCCGCATGCACCACTGCCCTTACAGTCATGGATGTCCCATGGGCAGTTTTTCTGGAAGTCCAAAAATCTGCAGGTTACAAGTTGGGAAGGAGACAACCATGAATCCACACACGGCCCTTGGAGAAGGGATGCTGTTCTGGGCAGTCCCACAAGATCTTGGTCACCCGGAGGACTTACCTTTGCGCTTCCTTTCCTATATGGGAAGCTGTATTGCATTTCTGGATCTGAACGACTTCTTTTTGAAAAGACACACCACTAGAGATGGCACATAAGGCTTCAGTCTGCCTCTTTGTCTTTGTGCTACACCTCAATCAGGCACCTGTGTCCATTGCTGTTGTTCTTTCTCTTTTCCTCTCACCAGCTTCTTAAAGCTACTTGTCACACAGGAAAAGTCAGGCTGAGGTGGAAGAAGCTGCTTTGCCTTCTCCTCTCCAGGTTCGTGTTTGTGGTACTCCTCTTTTTGCAGCTGTCTTGGGGTAAAGTTTCATAAGATGGCGTGAGCCAACGTAACAGCTCGCTGCTGCCAAAAGGGGGTGGTTCCCACCCCAACCCCTGGCTGAAGTTCCTGCCACCACCTCTGCTAGATATGCCACGCACTGAGCTCCTCTCTGAGCAAAAGCAGTGGGCAAGTTTTGCCATTTCAGTAGGTAAACGGGCATAGGAGAGGGTCTGAAATGGGGCTCGCCATGCCAGGGAAGTGACAGGATGGTGCTACCAGAAGCGGAAGAGAAGGGACCAGCAACCTGTTCTCAGCCTTGGGCAGCTCTGCTGGCTCAGCTGGGGGTAAATCTTGAGCCACAGACTGCAGCTCAGCTTCCTAAGGAGGTGCCACCTCCTCCACGCACAAGGGAAGAGCCCTCAGGGTGGCAGAGACTTCGACACACTGTGCTGTGCAGGGGTGCCAGGTGATCACGCACACAGGGAAATTCAAGGGAGAACTTCAAGCCCTCCTTTTTGGCAAGGTGCTGGTACTTGCTGTTACAAACGTGGTCATCAGAAAAGAAAACCTCTTCTCTCAGCAAAAAGGACACATCAGCAAAGTTGTGCAGCTTTGAAAAGTTCTTATCTTATGCCCAGACTTTGAAGTATGGTTCATTTTAATTCTTATAAGTGAAATAACTTTCTGTTCAGGGATCCCATTGAAAAGAGAGACCAACCCGGTTATTTAATTTTTAATCCAGGCTAAACCTATGCAGGCACCAGCATATCCTTTCTTATACAAAGAGTCATTCTTGCCGAATTAACTCATACCATTGCTATCTATTCCATTCAACCTACATGTTTCTTTATGCAACTCTGCTGCTCTCTGACTTTTTAACGATGTCAGAAAACTTCAGTGCTAAACTGATGAAGATGTTGATTTGGTATGCTCTATAGGAGAAAAGAGAAAAGATCGGACTTCTACACGTTCTGAAGAGAAGTGTTGTTGTATTTGATGCCTCATTTGCCACAAACAGTATCTTAATACAAGCATGTTTCACAATATGTTAATCTTAATTCAAGCATGCAATTATTAAGACTGATGTAACACACCTAGAGTCACAGTAATTAGTCTTCCTAGTGCCACTAGTTCAGAGCATTTCAAAATAAATTGCGGTATTCAGAGATGTGATACAGTATGTTCACAGTTCTCAAACAGTAAATCAGATAATTCCTTTCATCCCAATGTCACCAAAGATGTGGTCTGATATAATATATCCAAATGTACTTAGGATTTGAAAATGAGAATGAATTAATAAGATTTTTGAGATTGGACAGACTGGATGGAGTTTCAAAGTGCAAAAAGGGTATTAAATGGATTCTGCGGTACTTTGCAGTACAGTCAATACATAATGAACAAGTACAGCATAAGATTCAAAGGTAATCAAGTTTAAAAAAAAAAACATAAAAAAGCAGCAACATTTCTTCTGATGGAGTTACCTCTTCAAAAACTTTTAGGAGGTAAAATATCACACCGGCAAAGCGTGATCATTCCAAATTCCCCAGGAAAAAAAAGCAAAAGGGATCTTGATATTACAACATAGTTTTGAAGACTGAAAACTCAAATCTGATCCCTGAAGACATATTTAGCTAGACTTGACATTCAGGCCCAGAAGGCTATGCCAAGTCATTTAGAAGTCTGGGGCTTCGTTTTTAGCCAGCCATTCCTACATTACAAATGCACAAATGCCATTCAAAGTTGACCTAGAAAGAATTACATGACACTAATATCGTAACATGAATCCATCTTCAGGGGTTGTTACATAGTTCTGATTTTGTCTGATACATCATAAGCATAAAGCTGTGTTTCAGAAGTGACGGTGTGGTGATTTATTAGTGCCAGAGTGTAGAAGCTATCTGATAAAAGGCAGGAAAATCCAAAGCTGTGATATTTCAGCCACCTACTGGGGCTTCAGAAATAGCTACCAAAAATCCCACAAATTGAAGGAAAGTGCTTGAACACTTTGAATACAACACAGTCCCTAATATGGATATGAAGGTCAGCAAGGTCAGGTTATTAACATCATCAAATCAGAGGTATTGCAAACACTTTTCAGACATGTACAAGGACCAAATCCTTTGGAGGTATAAATCAACCCGACTAGAGTCAAGGAGATAATAAATGATCTCCTTAAATCATGAAATACTCACTGGCAAGTCACTCTCCATCAAAGATGTTTGCAAGGGCCGTGGGCTGGCTGCCAGGACTTCTTTGCTAGGCAAAGACTGAGCAGAGGGTGAACAGAATTTTAGGTTGAAGGCACCAAATACACAGGTTCAAGCAGTGAAGCATTCTATGTGTACCAGGATTCCCATTTTGTGTGCCCTGTATTTATTTATTATTCCACTGAACATTGAACACATTCTTCTCAGCTGTGGAAGAACAGCAGATTTTTGAGAAAGAGGCTGTCAGAAAAAATATTACTCCTTTGGCTATCACCTGGTATTACTAGCTCTTACACTTGCCAGATGACTTATGAAAACATACATCCCTGTGTCTGACATCCTCCAACACACGTGCTGAAACTTATGCACTGTTAATTCGTCCCAAGCCATTTGCTGTTTCTGTAAGGAACATCACCATCTCCTGGCTCACTATGAGATCACTTTATTACTAGGTGAGAGTCAAAATAGAAATAAAACAGATTTATTTGTTCAAAGTAAAATTTTAGGCAATTGTCAAGCCTTAAGTGTTAACCTGCTGTCAAGGGTTGGGGCTGGGCTGGCCACTAAAGGAATGACACATGCTCTCTATTAACCCTTCTCATTCCACACAGGGAAAGGGAAAACGGAATAAGGCAGAGAGATTTATAGATTGGGAAAAAAAACACCCAGCTTTAATAAAGCAATATTAGTATTAATAAGGAAATAAATAAATAATGAAAAAAATACAAAACTGATATTGAACTCAACTCCCCCTGCTGACAGCAATCTCCACTGATGCTGCAGAGCAGGCGGCACCAGGGAAGCCCCAGGCTCAGTGGCAGAGGGGAACTGGGCACAGGAATTGGATTCAGGAACTCAGGATCCAAATCAGGGGCAGAAGGACAAATGGAATCCTCCTTTGACACCAGACACTGAAGAAGAGGGCCTAATTCCCATGATCGCTCAGCTTTATACTGAATGTGACATATATGACTTTGTTGGTCAGGTTTGGGTCACCTATCCTGTCCGATCCCCGCCGGAGGTATGACTTTTTACTTCCTTGCAACTCTTTTACTTCCCAGCACCCCCAGCGTGGCACACAAGATCCAGCAGTGGCCTTGGTCACTACAGGAGCAAGTATAGGCAAAAGCCTTCCTGCATACCAGTCCCAGGCAGTAACTGTAAACATCAGGCATTATCACTTCTCGTAGCAGACATTGTCTGCAAAAACACACTGTTAACTTCAGAAAGTGCAGCCTCTTAGAAAGGACTGAGCTGAAGAGTAAACTCACTGAGCTGAATTGGTTCCGTTTAGCTGAAACCAGCAGGCCAGCTTACAAAAGATCGAGTGCTTTAGCTGTTCTCCTTTTCAGCTGTTCTCCTTTTCATCTGTTCTCCCTGCTTTTTACTTCAAACAACATCTTTTTTAGTGAGGAATCCTGTTCTCACCTTTTTTTCACTCCTGTCTGCACGTGGGAATTTTACAGTTGCTCTTGAAGTGCAAAAACCATGTTGGTTTACAAATGTAGAGCACCTCCGTATTGTGCTGATGCTTATTCATTCACTACACAACTTTTTTTTGATGATTTGAGAATATTAATGAAGTAATTTTTAAATGTGAGCTGTGTGAGCAGAGAGTCCTTTATCTGCCAGTTTACCCTCATCTATTTACCCCTTCTCTCAAGAGTCAAGCAATTTGCAACCATCAAGTGACTTCCTAACATTTTACAAATCACACATACATAAGGAGCCCTCTGGGACAGCACTTTGGGGTTTTCTTCCCAGAAACAATAGGAACCTTTTTGTGAGCTGCATGAAAATTTGACACTTATGCACTCTAAAATGCCTGACTTTTGACAGGTTTCTATTTGCACAGCTCATATATTGCCCTCCGTATCTGTAGGGGCTGCACATAATGGTGATAACACAGATGTCTGACCTGACAGATCAAGTGCCAGGGGATTCTCTTGCGGAGCATCAGTGTTTAAGTTTTGTGGGAGAAACAAGCTTTAAGAAGGAAGCCTAAAAATTAATAAAGTCACCACCACAACAAGCCTCATTATTTCCTTTGAACTTTTTTATCACCAGCCTAGGCTTGATATCCCTTGGCAATTTTTTCAGATATCTTTCTGAAATTGGTGCAATAATAGACTAGCAAAGGTCTAAGTGGTGAGTCGTGTTACTCCAGCCCTGACATTTAAAAGTCAATGCTAACCTAATTTGAGGATAGTAAACAAAAAAAGCTAAATTATTTTTTATTTAAATGGTTTTTGTCCCTCTTGCACAGAAATTATTCCTGTTAAAGTGATAAAAATTGAATGAGCTGCAGATGTCTCTCTTACGTTGAGCACTGCGTTCAGATTCAAGTTCTGCAGCCCTTAGATTAGGCTGCATGAGAAGCAACAGGCAAAAAAGAAAAGAAGATGAGCTTGTCTGTGCTGTGATAGACACAAGGCTAACAGCAGTCTCCTTATTCTCTTAGTAGCTTCATCCAAGTGGTGAGTAGCTCAAGGAATCCCTCATACTTCAAGTTCTTTGCTGATACTGGGCATGTGAGACCAGTGATGGACCACAGCCGTGTTTGCTGCCTCAACTGTTGCACGCCAGCCAGACCCAGGAGCAAACTGCAGGATGTGCGTAGGATGGGGATGCTATATTTGCTCTAGGCTGGAAATATTTGGAGCTCCTGCCTAACAAAGAGCTGGTCTCCATGTCCTGTGCTGAGTGAAAAGCTGGAGGAGCAGCAACATTGGTCTCTGTGTCATGCACGTGTCCTGCATGAAGAAGCAAGTGGCCTTTCCTTTACTCTGAGACACACTCCAGGAGACATATGAGGGAGGTGGGCTTGCAGAAGACTCCACTTAGTGGGTAGCATGCTTCTTCATGTTTAACCTGGTCTTGGACCAGGTTGTCCTTGGACTGATGATACTGTGAAGTTGCAGCAGGCGTTTCTCAGGAGGTCTTCTCCCAGACTCCCTTCTCAGCTCTCCAAGGTGCCTTTCTTAGGCCACTGCTGGAGCGGGGGTGGTGAGGCTGACAGATCTTGCATGTGCACAAACACAAGATTCCGTGGCAGGTCTGCACTCAGGGGGTGTGCAGCGGCACTTGGGAGCCAACGTGCTGGTGCCCCCTCTTGTGCCCCCATTTGGGGTTTCACAGCAGAAAGGTGCCAGGGCCAACACTGGTTGGGGTTATCAGGGCTAACAGTAGAGAGCTCTGGTGGCTGTAACTAAATTCCATCTCACGGCCCAGGCATCCACAACTTCCCTGGGCAACTTGTTCCAACTACTTCACCACCCTCACAGAAAAGAACTTCTTCCTTATGTCCAGTCTAAATCTAGTCTTTCAGTTTAAATTATGACTTGTCCTGTCACTACACTCCCTGATAAAGAGTCCCTCATCTTCTTGCCTGTAGGTCCCCTTTAAGTACTGGAAGGCCTCTATAAGGTCTCCCTGGAGCCTTCTCCTCTCCAGGCTGAACAACCCCAACTCTCTCAGCCTGTCCTCATCGGACAGGTGTTCCAGCCCCTTGATCACCTTCATGGTCTTCTCTGGAATTCCTCCAACAGGTCCATGTCCTTATTCTGGAGCTGAATGCAACACTGCAGGTGGGGGCAAATTAGATCAGAGCAGAGGGGCAGAATTGCCTCCTCGACTAGCTGGCTATGCTTCTTTTGATGCAGCCCAGGATGTGACTGGCTTTCTGGGCTGTGAGCACACATTGCTGGCTCATGCCCAGTTTTTCATCCAGCAACACTCTCCAAGTCCTTCTCCTCAGGGCTGCTCTCAGTCCACTCCTCACCCAGCCTGTGTTTGTGCTTGGGGTTGCCTCAACCCAGGTGCAGGACCTTGCCCTTGGCGTTATTGAACTTCAGGAGGTTTGCATGGGCCCACCTCTCGAGCCTGTCAAAGTTGCCCTGAATGTATTTTAAAGGACTCTGAAAGGAATCCAGGAAAGCTACACTTGTGTATTTTTAAACAGTAAAGAGCACTACTAAAAGTTAAGTGAACAAATAAACGCATTCAGAAAATGGGAGGTATTTCCTAGTGTGGGTGATACAAAAAAGATAAGCTCTAGCAGACTGTCAAGGATTAGGGCTGGGCTGGCCACTAAGCAAATGACAGATGCTCTCTATTAACCCCTCTCACTCCCCAGAGGGAAAAGTAAAAGGGAATGAGGCAGAGAGACTCACAGATTGGAAAAGAAAACTAAAACAGCTTTAATGAAACAATAATAGTATTGATAAGAAAATAATGAAAATAATGAAATATATAGGAATAAATTAAAATATTGAAATATATACAAAACTAATATTGAAAACAAATCCCTCTGTTGACAGCAACCCCCTCTGATGCTGCAGAGCAGGCAGCACCAGGGAAGCCCCAGGCTCAGTGGCAAAGGGGAGCTGGACACAGGAGCTAGATTAGAAAGGTCAGAATCGGGATCAAGGGCAGAAAAACAGGCGGAGTCCTCCTCAGACACCGGATATTGAAGAAGAGGGCCTAATCCCTGTGATCCCTCAGCTTTATACTGAATATGGAATGGAATACTTTGTTGGTCAGGTTTGGGTCACCTGTCCTGTCTGATCCTTCCTGGAAGTGTGACTTTTTTACTTCCTTGCAACCCTTTTACTTCCCAGCATCCCCAGCGTGGCACACAAGAGCCATCAGTGACCTTGGTCACTACAGGAGCAAGTATCAGCAAGAGGCTTTCTGCATCCCAGTCCCAGGCAGTGACTGTAAACGTCAGGTGTTATCACTGCCAGTAGCACACACCGTCTGCAAAAACATGCTGCTGACTTCAGAACGGGCAACCTCTGAGAAAGGACTGAGCTGAAGAGTAAACTCACTGAGCAGAACTGGTTCTGTTTAGCTCAAGTAGAGGACAAAACAACTGTGGCCCATTGGGGGAGTTCAAACCTTTTCTTTGCATTTGGATTTATCTCAGTTTAATGCGCCAGTGGAGGAAAAGCTGTAACAACGTGGTAGCTGGGGCTCTGGCAGAGTAAGCAGAGGACTTCGGCAGTGGAGATGCGGGATCCTTGTGGCATGTCATCTGCTGGTGAGGTGAGGCCTCCTTCTGCAGGGATGGACTTGGCCACTTTGGCACCTCTTTTTAGAACAGCCAGTCTGGAGATAATGGAGACAAGTGGGATTTCTGGAAGGCAGTCTGGTTTTCAGGCTAATGACAGACAGAACCAGGAGACACATGGATGAGCAGAACATACAGGAAAGAATCAATGTGGATTTTGTAGGGGGAGTAATCCTGTTTCATCAGGTGTGTTTAATCAAGCCGATTTTTTCAAAGCTTCTTGATAAGACCCTTTATCCAGGATCTTTGAAGAAACAAGGATATAGGAAAGTTTTAAGAGTAGCTTTAAAAGAGGAGAATAAAAGTAAGAATAAATAAGCAGCTTGAAAGAGAATATGAATGAAGTCTGAGAGAAATTTATGTTGTGACTTACATTATTCAAAATACTTATAAGTGGCCTAGGAAGAAAAGCATCCATTGTGAGGTGAGAGGGTCTGCCAGTTCATACAAAATTATCCAGAATTATCTGAACTGAAACCAGCTGCAGAGACTTGCAGAAGGGTCTCGTGGAACCAATTAACTGGAGATAAATTCAGAGATGGAAGTTGCTGTTATTACATTCATGGTAATTCACGTAAGGAAAACAATCTTAACTAAACACACATATATAATGATGAGCTCTCCATTTCCTTTAACCACATAAGAAACACGCCTTGAGAACATCAATACAGTGTTAAGTAGTAAAGAGAATTTTGGTAATTACTAAGGAAAGAAGGAAGAACAAACCAGCATATGTCATTACACTGTAAATTTATGAAGTGTCCTCTTTTCATATACTGTCACCTCATCTCAAAAGATTATAGTCAAAATGAAAAAGAGTTACAGACAATAACTAGAATTTGCTGTATAGATCCACTTCATAAAAGTACTGAGCAGAATATGATTCCTTTGGTCGGAAAATAGATGATAGAGGAGAAATATGATATAGCTCTATAAAACTGTGTGCTGCGTAAGAAAATTTTTTCACGGTTTCTCACAGAACTGGGGATCACCAAATGCGACAATCCAGACAGCCAACAAAAAAGGAATGTTTTTTTGCACAGTGTACCTGGAATTTGTGGAGCTCATTTGCTAAGGATGTTGTAGTAGTCAAAATTATAAACAGATTCAAAAATAATGAAACAAACTGATGGAGGGGGGGCAGTCAAGGGCTGTGGAAAACTAGTGTGCAGATACACGCTCTGGCTGGGGCAGTGAGCTGGGCAGGAGCTGGCAGCAAGTCCTGGCAGCAGAGATGGCCAGCAGCATCTGGGGCTGCATCAGCACTCGCTAGACCATATCTGGGGACTGTGGCCAGTTTGGTGCCTCTCAGTTTAGGAAAGACACCAATAACCTGGGGTGAGTTCATCCCAATGATGCTCAGGGGTGGAGAATCTTCCCATGAGAGAGTGGAGCTTGTCCAGCCTGGGGCAGAGATGACTTCAGGGACACTTCACAGCCAGCCCAGTGCATGCAGGGAGGGGATGGAGAGGGAACAGCTGAGTCCTTCACAGCCGTGTGTGATAGGACAAGTTATGGCAGGCATGAGGTGAAACAAGAGGGATTCATGCCGGGTACTGAAGCCTCTTCCCCATGAGGACAGGCAGGCAGAGGGACAGGCTGCCCAGGGAGGTTGGGCAGGCTCCATCCCTGGGGAGGTTGAAGATCCAGCTGGGCAAAGCCCTGAGCAACCTCGTCTGATCCCACAGCTGGCCCTGCTTGGAGCACGGGTGCACAAGGGACCTTCTGAAGTCCTTTTCAGACCGAATTTCATAGTAAGCCCAGTTTCTGATCCTCTGACCCTAATCCCTATAGGTAGAAATTGTCAGACGTCCAAAAACTGTATCGGGGAGAATATGGTAGTGAGTAAGCCTGTCCCTGAGTCGGACACAGTGCATCCGTTTATTTTTTTTTTGTGCTCTTACAAAGAAATAAATGTAAGCAGTAAAAAGCAAGTAAATTTATTGAAAAATGGGATTCTGGAGCACAATTCCATTAGAAGAAGCCCTGAAGCCTGGGAGTAACCTGAGCCTTATGACAAAATCAAACTGTAACTGCAGTTGACCCTACTGAGATATTGCAAGGAAGAGAAAGAAGTTTAAGGCATCCACTCTGTCTTGTGCATCCTCAGCTGGTTCCTTTCACAAATTCCTTTTACACAGCCAATCAATCACACCTGCCCCGTGGCTGCAGAGGTGTCAATGAAAGCCTTCAGCACCCTGCATGCTCCTGAATGCACTCAGTGATGTGTGATGCAGAAAAAAACCCCGGGCTCAGTCCTGTGCTCCTAGGATGAGTTTGTTGGGCTTGTGGCTGAGAATACCTAGCACAGACATTTTCCAGAGTGACTTAAGATACTGCATCTGTAGCACAGCAAGCACTGATCTGTCAAGGCCATTTTCCACCTGTTTTCATCCTAGAACCATGTTTTGGTAGTGAGTGAATTGCTGAAAGAGACTGAGAGTGGCATCTATAGTGAAAAAACTTGCTCATTTTGAAGTCCCATGGTGATGCTTCACAAAGGCCCACAGTGCCACCATGTGCTGGTGGCTCCCAGCCCTGGGGCAAACTGTAACACACCCGATGAAGAGCAGTCTCTATTTGGACTGCACCTTGGGGAGGATGTAAGAGACATAACCAGCCCTTGATTACAGATAAGTCTCTATGGTGCTCAGTGACACCCCTCTTTTTATCTTCTTCTGATACAAGAAGGACAAACCATCACCTCCATCAAGTACTAGCCAGACTCAGTGTTGTTTTGCTCATGTAACAGGGCTCTTTCAGATAGTTTTGTTTTCATGAGCCATTTCAGGATGATGCACATTCAGTTTTATCCCCAGGTGGATTTTAGGCACAATTGGGCTTTCACATGCGGAGAAGAAAACTGTGGTGACATTGCACCTGAAGCCAAGACCTAGCACTGCCGTTGGTTATACCTCAGTCCGTGTCTCATTCCAGTTTGTGTAAGAGCTTGGGAACAAGCTTAAACCATCTTATTTTTCTATCCCTACATGGCGATGCCTGACTCCCTAGGGTAAAGCATTACACTTTCAAGTTAATTGGTATAGATGTTTCCGAAGTTTGGTACTGCAAATCAAGCAAGAAATTCATTTCAGAGCGCAAGGGCCCAGTACTTTCTCTCCCTCTCAAGTCAATTCCAAATGCTCCGCTCTACAAGTTTCTCTTCTTTTAAATTACAGTTCTCCCATGGTAGTAAATAAATTTGTTTCAAGAGCACACGTTTCTCTTCTTTTCAATTACAGTACCCTCTCAAGTAATTTAATTTCTTTCATCCTTCAATTCACATCCAACTTTCTCTCCAATGAATGTATGTATCAGGTAGTAGAAATACATCCCAGGCTCTATCTTTATATTGAGGTTTTAGAAAGTGGATTTTGTCTCCATTACCTCTGAACTGACTAAAATCCTTACAGGTTCAGCAAGAGGTGTGTAGACCAAACAGCACATAATGAAAGCTGTGCAAGTGGGCTTTTGTTTGGGCCACATTCTTTGACTTCAGTGGTGTCCCTAATCCGATTGCAGGACTGATGGGAGCACCAAGTATCTCGGCTCCAGCTTATTAGTTAGAAATATAGTAATGTTAATTTGCAGTGATAACTGGCTTGACACTGAAACCCTATGAAGGTTCCATCATTAGCTGTTCTGGGCTGATATTTATCTCCCTCTCATCTGTGCTTTAGAAGAATCAGGCTTTAGATGCTCGTGAGGGATGGATGGATCAATGGAGGGCTGAAGGAGCTGGAGGTTGGGGGCTGCCATGAGGTTGAGGCTGGGAAAATCTGTACAGCCTCTGGTTGCTCTAGGAACCACCAGAGGCATATCGTGAAAGTCTGGAGGGAAAAATAATCTGCCAGTACCTGTACTCTATCACTCCTCTGAATAAACACAGGACTGAGGTGACCATTTGGATACCTTCCACATGTGCAATACTAAATAGTCAAAAAGCAAAATGTGGGGAAAAATGCACATAAATCCATCACAATAGGGGTTGACCTGATCAGGCCACATAAAAATAAGGGCTTCAGACAGTAAGGTGAAGCATGGTCTCCACCTAACATAGTGGAGGGAGATACATGGTTGGTCTCTGGCCAATGTGTAAATTCAGCCAGTTGAGTTAGTAGCTGACTGAACAGGCAAAAATATTTCTCTGATGCTTTACTACAGCCATCTGTCAGAGGATGGGTAGAGCAGTCAGTAGTCCAGGAGATCCCTGAAGAGCTTTCTTCTGCCTTTGCTTGTTTAATCACAGCAGCAAGAAAAGATGATTCAGCCTTTCACAAGAGCCATATAAGGGTTATGAAAGGGAGAGAGACTTCCTCAGCCAGTTGTCCCGAGCTGTTACAACCTGACCTCTGCGGCTTGTACCTGGGGATCGAGGTGCTGCAGTGTGTTTGCCATCCCCCATTCTGCACATTAAAATAGAAAGCACATTTCTATCCTCAGTCTCCTTCAGCTAATCGCAGATAATTTCTCTCTGGATTTTGCTTTTATGTGCACTCTAACTGACACCGGCTGTTCTTATTTATTGAGTCTGTATTTTATGAGATTCTGCCTTTTTTTTTCCTTTTTTTCCTCTCTCTTCCCCCCTCCCTCCCCCCCCATTTCACTGGAGTTGCAGTTCATTCAGTAGCTCCCTAATTTGATAGCTCTGTCCCGGGATCTGGCACAGTATTCCAGTCTGTCTCTGCCGATACAATACTATTTCTTTCCTCACAAAGACTTGTTTTCCTAACATCCAAATTGTGCAGAGGGGCCCATATGCTCCCATAGTCCATGTGCTCTAAAGCATAGCAAATTACTATTTAGAAAAAGCACTCCATAGTCCCCCGTGCAAGCCAAAACGCACTCCTTGGCATGATGCCATTCTCATTCACAGTTCAGAGCAGTCTCAGGGAGAAGGTTCTCAAGAGGGCACCAGAGCTGATGTGCACAGTGGAAATGTGGGTGCAACCACACATCAACTCAACCAGTGAGCTCAACATGTAGTATTCTGCAAGACAAAAGACTTCCCACATTTTAAATGCTACACAAGGCACATGCTGAGCTCCCCTTTCTGTGATATGAGATGATTAAAATCCTTCAAAGATTGCAAAGTACATCGAAACCCACCTCTAGCCATTTGGAGCAGGCAAGGCGTTGTGTGGGAGAGCACAGACCTTTCTGCGCAAGCAAAGTGTTTGCTGGGGCCTCATTAAATGCCTTCCCCGTTTTTCTTTTGTCCTTTCCCATTTTTCTTCTGCGTCAAACATCCTTTCTTGCAACCTGTTCCCAAATTACTCCCCTCACCATTTGAGGAGGCACTTTGATTTCATTATACCAGCACAGCTCCTTAGAAGCCTCAGTAGTGGAAATTATAGGGGTGGCTGGAGCTTGGTTTTGACTTGCTACAAAAAAAACCCCACCCTGGCAGCCGCTGGCTCTGCTGAACAGGAGAATTGTTCCTTGTTAGGAGCTCAAGGAAGGGCTAGAGAACATCTCCTCTTCGCCACAGCCAACTGTGAAGCATCTTGCTCAGACACTTAGAAGGGACAGAGGGACAAAGCAGCTGTTGAAAGGGTTCTTCCGATGTCTTAGCTGTCTATCCTCTATTGCAGTCCTGTTTGACCCTGTTAAGCCTTTTCGGGTGGGAAATTGGATTTAGAGTCTGCTTCTTGCTCAAGTCTTCCTGCAGGATTTAGTGTCCCACAAAGAAATGAATGTCCAGCCCTCATTGGGACTGAGAACTCCTTTTCATCAGCTGGCCTCCTGTGAGCTCTGCACCTCCATAGCTGCACAATTTGGGATTTATTTCCTAAGTATTGGTTTTCTTTGTTGCCTTGAAGTGGGTTGTCTTATTTTTCCCTTGTTGGGTTTTTTTTTTTTTTTTGGGGGGAGGTTGTTTGTGTTTTGGTGTTGGTTTTTTTTTTTTCCCCAGAAAGATTTGGAATAATCGGTTCCGGTTTCTCTTTCTTTTTGCTAGTGCCTCTTCACTGTCAGTTTTAGGGTATTGCACGTGCTCTGCACGCCCTCACAGAGCAGCAGAATAGAGGGTCTGGAGGAGGATGAGAGCAGAGCTGGACTCCTGGCTGTGAACAAGAAACAGGCTAATGATTGATGGGGAACCTGGCACGTTTGTGTTGACTTTGAAACTGTAAGGGCATTTGAAAATTAGACCTGGCTTGAGGTAAAGAAAGGAGATTTTTTCAGGCTGACATATTATGGGAACAGGATGTGGAGGAAGGCTGTTCTTAAATGCGTAATAAATCAATCTTTTCTTGCAAATAATTACAACAGGATGCAATCCACAATATTCATATGAACTGGTATTTTCAAATATGTTTCTGTGTAAAAGGGGAGGAGGAAAGACTACATTGCAATATTACTGCCACCAGATGTTAGAGCTGCTGCTGTGTGCCATGGCTTTTGGTCCCATTGTGCAATGGAGAACATGAGTCCTGGGTTACATTCTTAATTTTTTAGTGTTGTCATTATTACTATAATTCCTGGAAGACCAGAATTTCACTGTGCTAGATGCCAGCTAAACACACAACTTAAAAAAGACTCCAATTTTTGTCTCAAAGTATATGTAAACCACATCTAGGACAAGAGATGACTGACATATATGGGCAGGTAGTACAAGAAATCAAAGGGATAATGCTGGTCAACATATGTTTTAGTATCAACCCATCAGTGGCCCAAAAGTAGGGAAGGGTGGTGTTTTTTCATGTTTTAAAGACAGTTCTTCAAGGAAACATCTGAAGGAGCACTGTGAAGTTTTCAGTGACATCCAATGACAGGACAAGGGGCAATGGGTACAAGGTGGAACATAAGAGGTTCCACAAAAATACTAGAAAAAAACTTTTTCACTGTAAGGATGATGGAGCACTGGAATAGGCTGCCCAGGGAGGTTGTGGAGTCTCCTCTGGAGACATTCAAAACCTGCCTGGACGCGTTCCTGTGTGACCTACTGTAGGTGATCGTGCTCTGGCAGGGGGGCTGGACTAGATGATCTCTAGAGGTCCCTTCCAAACCCTGACATTCTGTGATTCTGTAAAGTATCTTAGTAGACATGAAAGAGGAATTTCTCCAAGCATGGGAGCTTGCACAGGAAAAGCATGAAGAAATTTGCTTGGAAGTTCAGTGAGTGGGTGACAGAGATGGTGGGATGGCTCACACAGTCAGCAAGTTCAGCCTGTACTGGGAATTGGATGATGGGGTTGGAAGTAAATGGAAGTCCTTGAAAATGTTAGGAAATGTCTGTGTTGGACACATAGTGAAGGAGCCCAAGAAGGAAATAGGGAAAGGGGTGATAAAATCACACCGATAGGGTAGGAAATGATCTTTCAGCCACAACTCATGTGGAGCTCAGCTAGGTTAAGTTTCCTCTATCACCATGAGAGAGACAAAAGATAGTGGAAAATAACCGAATAATGACAAGGTGAGAGAGCTGGTTTAGACATGTGGATTGGTAGGAGAAAGCAGAGGTATTTCCACAGGAGAAATACGTAACTCTGCTCTAATTCTGGAAAGGTTGCATCTTTGCCTGTCATAGCTGACTTTGGACTTTGCATTTGCCTTTTTTTTTTTCCCCTCCCTGCTACTCCTTCTACTGCTCCCAAAAGTAATATACCTGAAGGTAGGTACAGGTTCGAGAGCATGTGTGTAAACTGGTGTCAATCATTGTCCTGGAAAGCCATTAAATTAAGTACTATTTCTGAGAGCATTTCTCTTCATTCAGAAATAGTTTTGCTTCATACATATTTCAGTCTATGCAATTTTAAGTGGTTCTCCTGTCACAGCCAGGGTGATGATATATCTGAATTTATCCAGTGCCTAGATAAATTGCTCAAATTCAGTATAAATGAGTTTTGAGTTCAGCATCTGAATTTGCACAGCCTAGGAGTACATCTACACTGAAATCCTTGACTGCTTTGCATAGCAAAGTCTATACAGGAGATATAGGACAGTTTTAGAATGGATCATTTTGTTCACAACAATTTAAAAACTCACTAACAACAATAAAATTGTTGCTGCCATCCGTGGCAAAGAGGTTACTACTTTGCTCTCAAGCTGTTTTCATAACCTTGTTCTGCTGCTTGGCGTGTGTTCTCTTCTAGTTCCTGAAATCTCTGGATTTCTCATCACTGGATTTTTAGATGTGTCTTTCCATACTGGAAAAGCTCTGGTGGGTCCTTAAGGATCTCCATCTCAAAGAGCATCCCATACCAAGGATGCCTACTCCCTTATCGCACAGTTAGTTTGTTGGTCATTTTCTGAGCTTCTTTCAGGATGAGGCAATCACATTCATGTTCACTCTCTTTAGTCTCACACTACCCAGCTGTCCTGTGTGAGAGGTCACCTGTGCATATCCCAGTCCTTCCACTCTGCAAATTGAGTCTGAGGGATGATCTTGTTCTCCTGTCTTTGGGTTCAGCAGGATTATTCCCTCAGCTGTCCTGCTTTTTACTATTGAGGTCATGGCAGGCTTAACCTCAGGCAGAGTACCAAAGGCCTAATAAATAGGGCTTATTATTTTGGGCTTGATGCCACGCTAACCTTGTTACAGAGCTTCCAGCTGGCACACGCCTGGTTGGGGGCTGTGCAGTGCAGATCTGAGCGGTTTATCAACACCTTCAGGAACACGGGGCAGTTGCAGCTGATGTGCCCACTGAGACAGCACTGTCCCCAGCAAGCGAGGCGTGGCACTGGGGACTGGGAGGGGCTGCTGGTCCCAGGGCAGACAAGGGTCTGCCAGGTGCCGTGGTCATTCTGTCACCTGCCCCTTTCATTGCATACGATACTGAACAGCGCAGGATGTGACCTCTACTTTGAAATTAGTCCTTCAGAGCAAAAATCATCCTGCAGAGTGGCTTTCCAGGAGTGCTGCTTGACAACACCAAGCTGTGTGGTGCAGTTAACACGCTGGAGGGAAGGGATGCCATCCAGGGGCACTTCGACAGGCTTGAGTGTTGAGCCTATGCAAACCTCCCGAAGTTCAATAAGGCCAAGGGCAAGGTCCTGCACCTGGGTTGGGGCAACCCCAAGCACAAACACAGGCTGGGTGAGGAGTGGATTGAGAGCAGCCCTGAGGAGAAGGACTTCGGGGTGTTGCTGGATGAAAAACTAGACATGAGCCAGCAATGTGTGCTCACAGCCCAGAAGGCCTATTGCATCCTGGGCTGCATCAAAAGAAGTGTGGCCAGCAGGTCAGGGGGGGTGATTCTGTCCCTCTACTCTGCTCTGGTGAGATCCCACCTGGAGTCATGTGTCCAGCTCTGAGGCCCCCAACATAAGAATGACATGGACCTGTTGGAGCAGGTCAAGGGGAGGGCCACAGAAATGATCAGAGGGTTGGAGCACCTCCCCTATGAGGACAGGCTAGGAGAGTGGGGTTGTTCAGCCTGGAGAAGAGAAGGTTCTAGTGGGCCTTCCAGTACTTAAACGGGTCCTACAGGAAAGAGGGGGAAGGACTCTTTATCAGGGATTGTAGTGATAGGATGAGGGATAACAGTTTCAAACTGAAAGAGGGTAGATTTAGATGAGATATTAGGAAGAAATTCTTATTTTGTGAGGGTGTTGAGGCACTGGAACAGGTTGCCTGGGGAAGCTCTGGACGTCCTCTCCCTGGAAGTGTGCAAGGCCAGGCTGGATGGGGCTTTGAGCAACCTGCTCTAGTGGGAGGTGTCCCTGCCAGTGGTGGCAGGGTTGGAACTAGATGATCCTTAAGGTCCCCTCCAACCCAAACCACTCTGTGATTCTATGACTACACAAAACTGTTTACCCCGTTCCTCCTGCAGACTGCAGAGCTAATCTTCTATACTAACTGTGCCTGGCTAATAGGCAACCATCCACATTAGGAAATAGCAGCTTTGCAGGCCCCTTGAAAGTATTACTACAGCTGCCACTGTAGTTCGGATGCTTGTTTCTTTTCATATCAGCATGGATGATGGTGATTCTTTAGCTCCTACAATACAGTTGTTGGAGTGTTCCCGCCTCTTGTAGAACTACCTGATTCGTATTTGTCTTTTTGGTACTGATTTTTTAGAAAATATACTGTATTGTAATGTGTCAAAACCAGAATAAACTGACATTCCAAGCTATGTGCTTAACATTACTGAGGAATCGATCCAACTCACAACACCTTTCACAAACAGCAAGACTAAAATAAAATAAAAGCAAACAAACCCTCAACTCCTCCTCCAGATGAAACCTGGCAAAACCCCCAGACACCATTAAGTTTGTGGTCATCACAGGGAAGCACAGGTGTCTTTGCTGAGATCAAGCCGCTTGCCAGCACCAACAAACGATGCTTGACCTTTCGGTAACATCAAGAGGTGCTCTATTAATACCTGGTGTTTTCTTTGTAGTAAGATTACATCCTGCCTTTGCAGGGAGAGAGACTCAGACTAGCGCTATCTTTCTTCTTCAACTTACAATTCTAGCTTGGCGAGAAGAAATATAATTAATGCAGCTTGGTATCTTGTTCAGCTTTAGGTATTCGGTTACTTTCCTTGGGGTACACTGCTCAGATTGATGGTCGAGCTGGGGGACTCCTTTTCAGTGTCAAACATGCATCTCCCCTGCTTGCACTTCAGCCAGTCGAGGCTAATTCCTACTGATTTGGAAGTGGTTATCAAGTCCTGTATGTGCAGCTGAGTCACACAGAAGCAAACAGAAGTTACTCATTAGAACTTGTGCTTTTTGGAGGGAGAGGGGATGCTTAACTTTTATTCTTGTACCACCAGTAACACTCATTATGCTTTTGGAGGGGCGCTATTTATAGAAGTACAATTATGAGCATGGCAAAGCTTTTAATGTGGATACTCCAAGCATATGGTACTGTTATGAACTATTGCAGTGTATCTTTTTTTTTTTTTTAAATATCACAGTCAGATATGCTTTTAAAAATAAACCATCTGCTTTAAACCAGCATTCTTTTGATCCTTGCCTGTAAACAGCCAGTCACCACTATGAGACAGGAAACTCCGGGAAGGGAAGGAGAGGTGTGAAATGTCTGGGAATCATTAAGCAATGTAGCAGAAATGTAGTTACCAGCTGCCAGGAATAGTAAACCTTGCTTACACAAGACGCTGTTGTGGGTGTTTTTTCTGTGTTTTTGTTTGTTTGGTTGGTTTTTTTTATGTTTCCTTGGTTTGGCTGGGTCTCAAAGAGTTCCTGCCCTGTGGATCCGGGTCCTCCGGGCCAGTGGCAGCAGCATGGTGGATGCTCCAACCTACGGGACAGCGAGGATTCCTTTTTCATTTAGGGTTTGTTTTGTGCTCGAGACTTACTTGGATGTTTTGCAAGGCAGCTCTTTTGGATGTATTACATCTGTAATTGGAATGGTAGAAGCTCCGCAGTGATTTACAACTTGGCTGTAAATATTAAGCTGGGGTTCAATTTCAGACTGCAGAGGGATGATTGCTTGTTAAAGAAGTTTAGTAAAATAAGACTTACGGAGTCTTTTGCTAGCTTATTGAATGCGAGTCTGAACACGGATCAGTCAGGTGCAAGACCAGTGCTCAGAAAAGTTCACAGGATCTGAAAGCACTTGCAATGGGTCTTGAAGACGAGCAGCATCTCATCTTAACCTAATATCTATCTCGCATGACAGCCTTCTTTCACAACTCTTGTAAGTTTAGACTAATACTTTATCTGGAACCAGGGGATCAATTGTTAAAATTATTAAGGACTGTAACCATGTATAAAGCTGTATAACGCTTCCCTTTTCCAACACTGCTCAACTTCAATTACTCCATCAGAAATATTCCCCATCGAAATACTACCTGAAACTGTTCCTGTTTATCTCTCTGACGGAACTTTGCAGATGGTTTCGAAAAACAAAATACGAAAGCAACTACATTTCGGGGAGAATTAGAGCAAAATCTTCTATGTAAACACTGAAATTCCATGCAAAATTGAGTCTCAGGTAAAAAGATAGCCAGGAGGAGGAAGAGAATAACTGGTTATGTATTGCATATGAAATTCATGGTGGTGCTATTGAGTTAAATCTAGGCAGATGGAATGTGAACTTGTTTCAGAGAACCATTCCCAGAATCAAGATAACGGTAAGACAAAGCATCACCTGAAGTAACATCTGGTTGATAAAAGCCTTGAAAAATCTAGACTCAGACAAAAGATCCGGGTACGAACAGTCTTACAATACTACTGCCCTTGCCAAACAAAAAAACTTGTGAGAATTTAACCCCAGGTGTTTAAAACCCGGCAATCTTTCCAGGAATTGCAAAGCAAGGCATAATTAAAACGGCTCGGCACTGCTGTCTGCTAGCAGAATCTGAAACTCCGTCGACTCAGGCGCACTCAGCAAAGACTAAAAAGATCCCCAAACCAAACGCCACAGCAAATTTAAGTCAGTATCTCATGTCGGCATGATGGCAGCGGCACACGAGCCTCTGGGCACCGCATCAGCAAATTAAATCGACCCAAAACAGGGCCCAGGTGCAGCTGAGGAAGCACAAGGGAAGGTTGCGCCAGGAACAGCACGTCTCAAGTCAGGTTCTGCTTCGGTCTCGTTTGTCTCCAGAAGGCGCCGAGGAGTTTTGCCGACCCGGCCAACTCTTTGCAACAGGACCCGTCAACTTCCCCACCGGTGCTACTCTCTGGAGCCTGGAGACACTGTGAGTATCTTGTGCGTAGAGAGTGAACCTTGCGGAGCCTATTTCAAACACTAAGTTCTCTGCAGCCCCTAGCGTTCTGCCTAAAAATGTCCAAAGGAGACTATAATTTTCATGGAAATCAGACAGCCGGGATTTTAATCAGTTTTTGCAGTTCAAGGCTGCTACAACCTTCACACACAGACTATCCAGCGTGTGTTTCTGTAATTCAATCGAGGACAAGTTACTGGGCGGTTCCCATTTGTTTTCATATGCTGACTGACAAACCCAAGAAATTCCACGGTCGCGCTGAGAAAGATCACGGAGAAACGTGAAGTAAAAACTACTAAAGACTCACTCAAATTGGCAATAAAATAATAACGACGTCTAAACAAAATATTCAGATACAATGTAATATGTTTGTTTATTATCTTTTTTAATCCAATTTGTAAAGGTCCCTTTTTAAACAAAACAAGAACAGAAAAATCAACACAATTCAGAAGGCTTATCTCATTTACCATATTCCTCCCCACTCTTCACTTATCATAACACAAAGCAGCAACTTATATTATTAGTGCTCATATAGTGCACTTATATGAATTCTGATTCGTGTATTAAGCTTTAAATACAATGTATTCTCCGTGAGCATAGACCAAAGAGTACACAACGTTACATTTTCAAAGCATATGTTGAAAAAAACCTGGACAATAAATGTATATCCAAGACAGTCAAACGCAAAATATTTCGACTCGGCAAATTCTATAACAAGTAACAGCAATTTTAAACCGCGTACAAAGCAGAAACAGCGCCAACATGCCTCTGGTCTGTGAGCTATGGCAAAATATCAAGCGTACATATAAAGGAGAGAAGCCAATGGAAAACCACCACAAACTCAGAACTAACCCGAGGCACACCTCACTGCGACCGAACGAAGGCAGCCCACTTTCCCACTCGATAATGCAAAGAGCCCAACGACAACAAAAAAGCACTTCTACGCTACAGAAAAGTGAAACGGTAACTTCTTCCAATTCCGTCTCCGCATTTTGAAACAACCGGTTCGAAAAACCTAAAGATGAACGTCTAATTATACCAAAGAAACGTACAAACTAGAAAGTCAGAGAAGCTCCAGAAGATTGCCACTTTCAACCTTGCATAGTGATAGCTGGCATTGATATTGCTACCATAGCTTCAGCAGAAGATATGGAAAGTAAAATCATTACCCCTAAGTGATGCGCACACGTAACGTTTTCTTCACAAAATTCCGTTAAACATCGTTTTAGTAAAAGGGAAAACAGCTCTAAAAAGGGAGATAGTGTTCACAAGCTAGAAATAAAAAAAATACAAAACCAGAACATTCCATAATAAAAAAATGAAAATGATAAACATTCCATCATAACAGCACCTATTTTATCACTAAATAAGCCCCATACATGCAACAAACTACAACTATTGTATAAGGCTGTCAAATTAAAGGTTGACTTTTCATATAAACAAAGTGTAAAAATAGCAATAAGTTGCAATCTCCAAATTTAATGCTATGCGAGGATCCTGTACTCCCCAGTTTCATTTGGTAGCCATTTCAATCTGCGTTCGACATAAAGGTCATTCGTCTAGGAACCGTGATACAAATACATTGTGCCTAGGACAGTATTGTCGTATCTCTGTTCGACCTTGACAGAATTGGAATGCTCAACGACACTACTAAGTTCGGGGATGCTTTCAGCCGTATCCCCAAAACCATGATAGTGTCCATAGTGCAAAGTATCGCCGGGGTCTTCCACCCACGAGGGCCGGTTAGAAACGCAGCTGCTCGGGCTTCCGTTCAGGTGCAGAGACCCGCACATATCGGTGGAATTATTCATGGTTTTTTCCGGCTCTTCGGTGCCATTACTGGTGTGAACCCGATGCCTGCTAGGAGAAGTTATTCCAGGGATTAATCCGTTAGGCGTCAATGTCAAACACTCCTCACGCCTGGCATCCATCTCGCTGAGCTGCTGCGCGGTGGCGAAATCCAAATGTCCATTGACGGCACATCCATTTGTCAGTGCATTCAGTATGGAGCTACTGCTATTCAGATCTGCATCGAGAGATACACCTGTCACCAACAATTAAGAGCAAATCGAAATACATCAAAACGTCTCCATTATACTCCACCTATTTAAAACAATGTTTCCGTACGCAGCTCTGAAGAGAAATCTACCCTTCGTTTATTTGTGACAGCACAGGTAGTTCAAAGCAATAAGCTTGTAGCCCGGATTCTTATGTTGAAAATCCAACTATCTACCTACATTCGATGTGTAAATAGGCATATATTTATGTCTTTGCAAAGACAACAGGAGCTTCCCAGAATTTTTTTTTGTTTGACTGCATGAAGTAAGTGTAGCAAACAATATTCGGGGCAGCATTTCAAAAGGTGGAATAAAAGGCAACTTTCCACCTTAAACTGCAATGCCCTCCTGGGATGAGAGATTATGTACATACAAGAACTAAGTATCTGTGAGAGGGTGAAAGATTGGTGGGTGTTTTTTTTATTATTTTTCAGCTGTAATTTATCCACGGCTCTTTTTTACTTTTTTTTTTCTTATTAGCTGTAACTCTCACAGTACAATAGAAACTGAAACAGTTCAAACAAAGAAATGTTATGTTGGGGTACTAATACAAAACGTTTCAAAGTTCCTTTATTCAGAAAGTACTTAAATTTATCTAGCAGCTTGCTAGATAACATACTAAGCAGGCTTGCTTATTTAATGATAAGTTTATAATAAGATCTGTACAATCCACATGCAAAATGCCATACAGTAGGAACAGCAGAGTGCACAGAATACTAAAAAAGATTGGTAGTAGGAAACAAAATTCGAAAAATCCGCATGCAAAAACCACTGACAAATGTTTTAAAGCAATTTCTCCTTTGAATTTAGTATTGAATACAGTAGTTTTTACTTCCATAAACAGATTTCATCGGGACGCCTGAAATGCAGGTTTTTGCAGTGGTACTCAACGTTCTAGCACAAAAAATGGGCGACACCTTCTGCCTTAAAAATGCCTACTGGTAAAGGACATCTAAAATTTACTTCTGTATTGGCAAAGATGAGCAAGGCAAATGTAGAAACTACAGACCTATACGGTGACATTTAAAGATTTCAAATTCTGTTATTATCCCTGGATACGTGCACATACATTTATGTATAAATGAATGCATAAACAGGATTGCATTTACTGCCTATTTCCAGCTGGAGCCAGTAAGTCTGTTGATAACTTCCCACATTTGTAGAACACCGGGTTCCTGCTGAAGTGACACAGAACGAGTACCACTGTTTGACAACCTCAAGTTTTGGTTCTCTACTAGTCTTTCGCACGGATGTTATCTGAAATACAGATTAGGGTACTGACACCCCACATACAGCAACACACAGTGCCAAGCAACGTGATCGATTCGTAACTCACTGGAGGTACTAACTTGAGTTTCCTGTTTAGTCCCCATACGAGCCGAAACTCACTAACGACAAATTCTTACTGAAAGCGGGAAAACCCCCCCCACAAACCCATCGAGACATCAAAGCGAGTATTTCAGTGATGAAAACGCACAGAAGGAATTTCATATAGTGTTTATTAACTGAAAAGTGCAAAATTTTAACTGTTGAAAAGGAAATCCCTAGAGGTTGGCTTTGCCAAATCAGATTCAATAAAAATGGGACTACTGTTAGTTGGTATCTAAAAGTAGGTAATGAATAGTTCTAGCAATAATTAAAGAATGTTATTATTTGAAAAAAAATAGCACCTATAATTTATGAAGGACAATCATTTTTCCATAAATAAGAACACTTTCTAGTTTTTAAGTACTGATTTTATATATATATATATATATGTATATATTTATTCCTAATATATTAAAATACCTATTAATTGTAATTCCCTTTGGTGAATCTGATCAGTGGTACAAAGCATAAACATATTTATCACAGAACAAATTAAAGTAAGAAATTAATTTCTGAATGCAATAATGCACTATCATACTAACTCCATGCCTTTACCTACAAAGTGCACGGAAAAAACTGACCCAATACAATTTTAATCTCAACTCTATACACATCCTGGGGTTACTAAAAGCATCTTGATTAAGCAGCCCTTAAAAGACTTAAAGCATTAATATTCACTAATACTAGTAAAATTTTTACTGTTTTATGAAGATTGACATAAAACACAAAAGCTGTTTTCCAAAGTACGCTGGTTTCAAATACTAGTTTAAGACCTGTAATCTCATATTTACATTAAAAAATAACAGGATCCTGCACTTAGTCACTGGGTTTGAACAAGTTCTGAACACATGAGATATGTCTAGATTACTCTTAACAGGATTTGCTGAACTACTTTGAATAGTTTTGTTATATGTTATTTTCAAAGCTATATCTATAAGCACTAGGATACGTTTCCCTATCGAGAATTACTAGCAAATATATCTATTTAATGGAAACGAAACAAATACTTTTATTTTTTTCCTGAATCTCCTTTAACCTGAAATTATAGTAATTAAAAGCAAGGCACAACATAATACAAGACCCAGGTTAAAAGTGAAACAGCTATTGTGGATTTCTCTTTATATCAAATAGTAATAAACTACTGATAAGCCTTCTCTTTCACCATTACAACATACTGTGTGAAACAGCCAATTTTAGATGTATACTAAACCCCCAATAAAATGGGTATTACAACAGTACAATAGTTTTCAAGACTCCAGACAACAATGTGCAAAAATAAAGGACTAAGTTTTATACTTAAAAATAAAATGCATATTGATTCTTGCAACGACAAGGAGTTTGCATTGCAGAAACCGTGTATATTTCAATTTCTTTTGGTCCAACAGAAGTACTCTCCTGTTGTTTGGTGTCTTCAACCATTTGAATGTTGTTGTAGTTAACAGGAAACTGTCCATTCCCACCTGATACAACCGCAAACTCTCTATCAACGTGCATATTGTCAGCATCGTCCTCAGTGCCTCCATTCATCATCGGTATTAAGCCATCAAAGCTGTAAGCTGATACAAAAAAAAGTCACGTTTAGTCACCGGCGCACACTTGGAAACTCAGCCAACATACTTTGATTATTAAAGCAAAAGCTTTTTACAGAGAAATTTTTCATGTCTGAAAGCTTCTCACGTTTGAGATTTCAAATGCAGAACAAGTAAATGCTAAGTACTTGCGCATTCATTTTAATCCCTCAAAAATGGAGAACTACCAGTTTACCTATTAGACTTTGCACCTACATATCAAACAATTACTAGTCTGATACACTAATGAATAAAGAACAATTCAAGTTACTCGTGTTCAGGTTTTACAGCTAGTGTGCCTGACAGATTAAAAGCAGCCCGCACCTCACGTTTGTCTGCTGTCACTCTGGACCGCTCCCTCTTCCACTCCCAAGGGACAGTTCCCAATAACCCACTCCCCACTCCTCCAGGGATCCCTTCGAGTGCTGAACAGACAGACCCCTGCACCAAGAAAAGCTGGCAAGTGCTTCCACTCCTGTGGGAAATGCCTTAGCAAGCAGCACGGGCTTGGCTTGACTACCTCTCATACCAACCACCCCAAGTGCTGCTCCAGTACTATCTCAGCAGATGATGCTCTCACTCTGACATTAATACACTTTTCTGTAGACACTCTTAACATTATAAAGGGCTACTTTTGCAGTAAACCGCAAGTCAGCTCTTCCTACCTTGGGCAGGACAGAAGTTCTCATAAACCATTAATTTTTAAAGAACTTTATGCAATTGCCAAAGTGTTTCAGGGCCAGAGAGACCACACAGGACTTACGGGTGACGAGGGCCCTTGAATCAGCAGGCTTCAAATTACCCTAAACCAGGCAAGGCACTCTCCCTAGTTCCCTGAAGGAATACGGAAGCGCACTCTCACGCTGGCCAACAGAAGGGTACACCTGGCAATGTCTTCCCCATCCCTGCCTCAGAAAGAACACCTAAAAGCAGCTGTGCTGAGGCTCACGATACTGATACAGTCAGTCACCGGCTGCGCACAGCAAGTCAGCACCGTGTGTAGCCTGGGCTGCCCAGCGCAAAAGCCAACCCTGCCAAGGGCCACCAACCAGAGGGGTCAGGAGTAGGACTGCTGTGAACACACCCTGGTGACCACATCATCGTCATCATCGACTCTGTGCACCACCCTCCACCAACTACCCTGGGGAAGCAGGGTGAAATTTCTAGAATTGACTTCAGTAAAATGGACATAAAATCCGGCTTATATTTCCAAGTCAAAACTAAAAACTATTTGGTGCATATTCTGCAAGTGGCCACTGATTTACTGTTACTCTGGAACTCCTTTTCGCATAAGAGTAACTAGTTTGTACCACAGTGCTTCATGCATCACTGCTGCTTAATTTTGAGGCTGATTTTTTTTATTATGCATCCTATAGCAGATACACGTGTGTGTGCACATAAACAAAATTACATGAACTCCCCACCCACTTCCCAGTTTAGCTATTCTGGAACAAAGGGTGAAGCTCCACATAAGTATTTTTCTTCTTCCAAATCTACTGCTTACAAGTTCTTGTAATAGGCATATGCTGTGCCTGCTCACATACGTTTTTTTTCAAAGCGCCAATTATTCTACTTTGGGGTATGGCCATCAAAACTTGACTCCTCTCCACAAACACGTTGCCTGCACTCTCTCCGAGTATGTGGAGTCTCCTGTGCAAATTACCTTTGAAGGACAACAGAGTGATAGGTTTTGCTAAGGGCAAAATTAGCACAGAATTTGGTTTGGTTTGTAGAGGCTAAGCACAAAGATGTATTGATGACTTCTCGTTACTCAGCTGTGTTGTTTACAAATCATCTCAAGAACAGCAATTCATTCTCGCTCCAACAGACTTTTTACACTGACAGATGTTACTGACACTGATGTCTTTGAGGGCAGACACATCAGATCAGAAGCTTCACCTTCCACAGCTGGGGTCCATCTCTTAATTCCTCTAAAAAACTTCAAATGCAGCAAAGCTTTTGGTTGCTTGCAAAGGCCTTCAAAAGCCATATCGGCAAAAATCTCAAAAATTACCTACACTGATTGATTCTCCAACATCTCTAATTGCTTAGGGAATCTCGTTCACTTAAACATGTTGTCTGTTTGCTTCTCCACTGGACCAACTGTTTATTCCAGCAAGTGATGCAGACACTGCTACCTCATGACAACCAATGGAATAAAAATATTTAGCCCAATGCAACTCCCACAGATTGTGTGGAAACACTACCTTTTGACTAGATCGGCGAAATTTCTGAAACTAAAAGAGATTGCTGGTTATGAACATTCAGCACGAACAGCTCTTCAAAACAAGATATGTATCTTTGACTTCCAGGAGTGTCTCCCAGTAACAGAACATAAATGCATTGAGGACATCTTTCCATTACCGGCATTTGTATTCTGCCTCAGTTTTCTCATCCTATGTAGCTACCTAAGGATGTTATCCTTGAAAAAGCAGTCTCGGATGTAATTGCATAGGCGCTCTTCGCCATCAGGAAATTATTTAATAGTTTAGATCAACTACACGAAGTAACATATCCTGTTTATGACTTGCTAGAGTACCCAGCTAAGGCCTCTGACTCTGGCATAGTTGAAACGGTGGCCAGATAGCAAGTACCAAAACAAGTAATAGAGTGTCAAGATTGACGTAATTTATGTCATCCATGTTATATTTAGAAACATTGTTTTGGTCTCAGTTGCCCTCTTGTTATCTGCAACTACGTGCTGCTTGAGCCCCTTTTATTTGGCTCACTGAAAGTCACATCTGTTACAATACAGACTTTAACTGAAGATAAGAGTCTTCAATGAAGACCTACAAAGTCCCTTTCCTGATACCAGACACAGGAAAAAAAAATTAGGGTTGAGTGTAGAATGCTGCATTCTTTTCTGTAAGAATTTAATGGGACAACCGACAGAAATGAAGCAGAGGATAATCACTATCATGCTATTTCAAGGTGTTAAGATGTAAAAAAAGATTTCTTCATATAGCCACCAAAAATACCTTCGAGGTTGCACTACTATTGCATATTGCTGGCAGAGGAACAAGCAGTATCCTCAACACACAAAGCTAAATAGGAATCCTTAAGTTTCGTTCTAGTATTATATCCTCCTGTAAGATACCAGTTCCCCTTGGAACATGATCCTGGAAACTTAAGGTATGTTAACCAACGCCACACAAGTGATCCTTCCGGATTTGAGAAACCTTTGTGCATTGAATTTCCTTCACCCATCTTATTTAGCAAGCCATTTTTGAATTGTGAATTAATCCCGAAGACAAAAATTACCATCCAACAGCCGGGCATCTTCGTGAATCAACACATCATCTGGCTCTCCTGAAGGAGAAGAAATCGAGGAGGGAGCAGAAGCTAAGTTCAGCTCCTACTCCTCCACATATCATTTGTGGCATCATGTAACTTGTGCACTCTATAGAAACAAATTTCTGAATGTACCAAGATGATGACAGGGAGAACTGGGATCTTGTGGCACGGAACTGAATTCATCCGCTTCTTGTACTAATACGCAATTAAGGTATGCACGTGAGTTTGTCAAAAACACTCAACATCCACTCTGAAAGGCTTTAAAATGTTTATTTTCCTTTCTCAGCAACAGTATCACCCCATCCACCCCTTTTACCTCTGAGGTCTCACCTTCTGTTCTAGCCTTCTTTACTCCAGCAGACTCCGTATCTTCAAAGGATCTCTTTCGACTTGTCCCACCACTGAACGGGTTGGGACCTGCATTCTGATGAACCCCATTTAAGGTGCCATTGCTATAGAAACGATTCAGGTGACAGTTCTGGAGGTTCAAGAGAAACTGGGCACATTCTTGGAAGCCCTGGGTATGTGCAAGGTCTGCTGCTGTCAGGCCACTGGCATTTCTCAAGCTGTACAATACAAAGAAACTGAATTACACTCATTCATCGAGCCAGCTTGCTGCTGCTGCTGCCCTTACTGACTATCTATCTGCTGGTGATGAGAGAAAACATACACTTAGCAAATTTCCATTAAGAAATTAGTTATCAATCTTAGTTTTATAACTAACTTACTTTTCACACATATATCTGGCTTCTAAGCAAAATTTGGGAGACAATACACTTCTAAATAAAATCAATATACTATGTGCCTTAAAAAAACATCTTCCTATTTAAACTTCTTAAGATGCTTTATTCTAAAATAGTCTGAAGCATCTGATCTTTACATAAACTTCAGACTAATTTCAGCCTTGCATTTTACCATCTTCTGCAGTTTATTCTGCCATCTATTGCTTTAACTTGAGCAAAAGATCAAATACTCAAAACAAACTTAACATGACTTGGCAATTGTCCATGGCATTCTGGTTTCTAAAGTAACAACAACATCACTATTTTTCCTAACAATAAAATATATACATATATAGAAAAAAAAGATAAAGATGCTATGCTTAGTTATGCTTTGCTTATACTTTTTTTTTTTGTTTCTGGTTTGTTTCTTATTTCAAAGTGTGTGACATCATAAGTGCTGGGGCTTGCTTTATTATTTGAACCAAGACTTTTCCATGTACAAGAGAATGGCTTTGGATTTTGAATATCCTAGTGTGTCAAGGAAATTACAAAAGAAGTGAGGTAGGACGTGTAGAGATGCAGAGGTTTAATTTGAAAGAGTGCTTTATCGCACGCATTTACACAAACACAGTATGTCTGTGCTTAAGAATATAGTGGAACTTCATAAGTTAAGTGCACAGAAGTGGAGACAGGACTAGAAATAACAAAATTAGATCATGAAGCAAAAGATGCCAATAAATCTTTCCTTAGTTTTCTTTGCCTTTCGAGACAGATCTAATTAGTCAGAAAATTGAATTTTTATTTCTTGGCTTCAGTAGTTTAGACAAGTCCATTACTTAAAAATCCAGGAACAACCAACACCACAAGAATTCAGATTAACAGACTTGATTCTGCTGAAATTCACATGAAGCAAACTCACTCCAGCTTATGCAAAGAAAACAAAGAACTCCAGCTCTGGCAGGGGGCTGGACTAGGTGATCTTTTGAAGTCCCTTACAGCCCCTGACATTCTGTGATTCGCTTTCTAAATCACTGCAACTTATTTGCTATAAAAATGAGACTAAAAAAATCTTTAGAAACCAACTATAACAGAAAGACTAATTCCATAAATGTATACAGCTGGATTACATAAAGTTTCGAAGAGTAAGTCAAAATACTACAGAATCAGAAAAATCATTACGCTAGATCAGGGTCATTCTATTCCATACTACAATACTCTAAGCTAACAATTACTTGGACTACTAGTGAAAACCCAGAGAACAGCAGCCAAGAGTGGTGTAGAAAATAAGACTTTAGAAGACTGGAAAACCTAGTTAGTCAAAAGAAATGAAACCTCAAGTAGAGCTGTTAGTTTTGAATACCTAAAAGATAGCTGCAAAGAGAATAATCCATCCTGTGTGTCCAGGGCAGGCAGTATATGAATGAGATCAACACAAAGAAAGGGTATTCGAAGTTAGGCATTGGCAGAAAGTTTCAGACTGTCAAAGTCGTTGAATCTCCAGAAGGTTCTTCTCTTTCCCTCCCTTGTTTGAAGAGCAGATAATGATTTCAGAAATTCTGCAAAACAGTCAATCCTTTCCCATGCTGAACTACACAGCCTGTCAAGGACTCTGCTAACCAACATTCAATGCTCTTCCAGTAGCTCTGATTTACTTTTGTGGCATACGGACGTAACACAATGCAACTTCAACCTAAGAAACATTAACTTATCTGTTTTGGTAAAAAAAAAAAAAAAACAACACAAAAAGCTCAGCACTCTGAAATACCTTTTAAATCTGTGAGCCCCCCAAGGACCATAAAGGACATCTAAACGAGAGCAAATTCAAGATTGTAAAGATAAAAATGACCAAAAGAATACGGTGTTGAGCAACCACTTAATTTAGTAAAACTTCAAGAAGTAATTCTTAGAAAATCTTATTGAACCGCATCTCTGCTTTGAAAAATGGACTGTAAGACAGATTACAGTTAAGTCACTATTTCCTAAAGGAATATTGATATAAGTTGCCAGAGGTATGTGGAGATGTATGAACTAAGATGCAAGTGTGTAAGGCTACAGAAGCTAACTCTGAGAAAGAAAAGCTACATTTCCCAGAAACAAAATAAAACAACTTTGTTAATGCTTATCAGATTTTAAGATGTGAGACCTTCGATATTTTTAGATGTGTCCCCTTCCCACCTCTTCCTGAACAGCTTACCCTTGACAAGCCAACAAAGATGTACTTGTTCTATGGGAGTGTTTTGGAAGCACTGCATAGGTTTTCAAGTGAATTAAAACACACTGGATATAACATTCCTGCTTCTGAGAACTTAAAAGTTTCTCTCTTAAAAATCTGAGTCTTAATTTAGCCTATCAATTTCAAGAGAACTTCTTGTATTCAGAAGTTAGTAAGGAAGAAAGAAAAAAAGTCCAATCAAATAAAATATTACAAGATCCAGATGACTCTAGAAACTGGCCAGCCCAACTCACGAAAGGAAATTCAACATTTAAGATCTCTCTGCTCCCTCTCAGTGGGAATGCTAATTTGAGTATCTTTTCTATAGCCAGTTTTCAATTTCTGGTAATTGAAGTTTGATTTTTCTGGCACTTTCAAATCCTTTCAAATTTCAGTTAAGCTGGCTTGAATTCCAAAATTAATGGGAAAGAGAAAAGGAGAAGTTGACAAAATTGGTGGAAACCCCTTTAGTCTCACTTTCTCAAAAAGAAGCTAGAAAGATGAGAGATCTTCTACTTTAGCTGATTTTTCTGGCCTTCTCCAGGAGGAAAAAATCTGTCAGTAGGAACACAAAAGGCTGCAAGAGCTAGCCATGCTATACTAGCTCATCATAACACACTGCAAGTAATCCAGGAAAAAATAGCTAATTCAGTTAGCCACACGCACAAAGGAGGAAGGAAAACACTCCTAACAGGTATCGCAGAGTTTTACTGGAATAGTTCAATGTATTTCCAAAATATGCAGAAACACTGCCATCACGGTGAGGATTCTGAGTGTATAACAGAAAAATAGCCTTATATAGTCCTTTTAGAAACTGCAATGCCTGAATGAATTAAAAAGCCCAGACATCTACTAGCCCACTCTTTAAAAGCGCTAATCTAGACTTAAGAGCAGAACTACCCAGTTCCGGCAGAAGTTCCAAGGAACAGGGAACAGACCTATTGCTAAATCTGCTGCATATGGTCTACATCAAATGCTGGCAACGTCTGAAAACAAAGCAGTTAGCTCAGCTTCAGTCCGCAAGCTAAGACTACAAAAGCCGTTACTGTAAACTGACTCCGTTCTAAGAATGAAAATAGAAATTGTTCACTGCCTCAACTGCACCCAAGACTAAGAGGAGTCCAGCCTCTTACGTGTAAACCCTGTGGTTACTCCTTGGTTACGAACTGTAATTATACGCAAACTGGCTGTCAAGTGAAAAGAAAAGGAGGACTAGCAATTCAAGATACTCTACATGTACCACGTGGTTAAAAAAAACAAACAAACAACAAATCAACAAGCAGGAAACTCAAAAGCAATCACTGTATACAAGTACATTTTCAACTACTTCAGTTATTGGAGGCCTCCCTTGAAAGGTATTTCTCTTCGTTTCTCATAGCTGACTACATAAAGAAAAAGGATTTGGCTAGGGAAAGGATACTAGAACTGAAAATAACTTCAAGACCTGGGCTGTGAAATAAAAGCAATGAAAAAACAGAAAAGTAAATCCTTCGATAACATGGATGGAAATATCTCAAAATTTCACATCTCTTGACAAAAAAAAAAAATCTTTTCTGCCCATCCTCTGTTCTTCCTACAAATTAAAAGGGATCTTGAGTACCAGTTTTGATCTTTCTACCCTAAACACCTTTCTACCCTAAACAGCATAAGCTGCAAAGCTCAGAACCACTGTTTGATATTAAATCTTCAGGCAAACTGCCCTTCTCTTAAGGGGTAATTTGCTAATTATATGGCAAATATGACAGCTCTATTTCTGTAACTGCATTATTCAGAATTTTAAAAGGAGTAAGAAAATTTCCTGCAGGTATTGTGGGTGGGGTTTTTGTTTGCTTTGCATTTTGAGTCTGGTTTGGGGAGGGGGGTGTGTGTGTGTGTGTTTGATTTTTTCTTCCACCAACAAAGCTGCTGAACCTGAGGTGAAAGACAGTTTTTTCCAGGGTTTTTCTCTAAGCTTGTCTAAATCAGATGGAACAAGACTAGGCAAATATGTTATAATGTTAGTGGTATTTTTCCAAGATGATCTTAGGTAGGAAGAAGCTGCCAGCAAGGAAGGTGTGGAAGGATGGAATAAAATCCTATTACAGAAAAGAACATCAGGCTAAACTTTGAAAAGTTATACATACTTTATGATTAGTCAGTCTTTTACTAAAGAGCATTCATCGACTTGGCACAGTGCTTTCTAAAGGCTGGCCTAGTTACTGTCGAAACAGACAGTTGTGCTCCAAAAACTTAACTCGAGCTCCCCAGTATAAAAAAACCTGTCAAAAATTAAAGACATTTCTGAAAGTCAATCCAGCTACAGGAACAGGTGGAAAAACTTAAGAAAGGACACTGAAAGCTAGCGTTATGAAAAATATCTTTTCTGCACCTACTTCAGACAGGAACACACATGGAGGCTTGAACTGACAAACAGGAGAAAAATTCCTTCCTTAACCTCACCCAGGACTAAATGCAGTTTCGGTAAGTGGTCAGAAAGTCAATTCACTCTGTGCTTAGAAAACACATACCTTGCACCAGTTCCAAAGCAATTCAAGTATTTGAAAAATGAATGAGTTCTGTTAAGGTTCTTTCACTTGGCAGTATTTTTTTTGTTGTATAGTTTATTTATTAATTCCATTTAATTCTTATTACTAGAAATAAAATAGAACATGATTTTATTTACCCTTGGCCTTCTTTCAGGCTAAAATCCAGGAGATGGGAACAATAAATAGTAATTGTTTTCCTCAAAGTACAGAAATATGAAATGCTAATTCCAAAGCAAAGACGACAAATGTAATTGGAAAGATGTATTTTCATATTATAAAGTTACTTTAAATTAAAAAAAAATCCATGAGAAAAGTTGATGGAAGTCTGGATATGGATGAGCAGAAGTAGGTGATCTTCCAAGTTCCCTGACAGATTATGTTTACCACTTGTTCTGTAGTGACAGCTATTTTATAAATAAATTCAAAATGTGCATTGTGATATCAAGAGTTAAAGCTCTGACTTTTGTATATACATTTATTCACACATCTTCTACAGTGCTTAAAACACTCTCATAACACATTTTTCTTCTTCCATCAAGCGATGACCACAGGCAGTCTTCAAAACTGACTAATCTTGGTATGAAGAGGAGTTTTTTTTTTAAATCTGTTTTTCTCCCTTTGGCTGACATCATCAAAACTCCCACTTTAAAGGCTCAGTTCATCTGAGAGTTCCGGTATCAAGTTAAAGAAGCTATAAAGAGGACATGGATGAAGCATACATTCATAATTCCTTCTTCTGAAATGCTTTTAAAAACGCTGTCTGTGAGCTCAATTATATTGTTGTTCAAAACCAAAAGAGGTAAATATATTATCCAACAATACAGGTTTGGTGTACAGAACCATGAAGATAACTTTCAGTTTAGCTTTAGTTTAAGAGGATGTTTTTATTACTTCAGTCTAACCACAATTGGTTGTTTTGAGAAGTTCACTAAAAGAAGGCAACCACCTGAGGCAAGCTCTCAAGAAGTATGGAAGACACTTCCACTGATTACATTATAGAAAGTAAAGAAATTCCACCAAAACAAGTAACACAAACCAGAATTGGTTAAATATAACTACCTTGGTGTAAGAAAGTTTTACTTCAAGACAACTTAAAAAATTTACTCTTAGAAGGATCTGTAGGAAGAAAAAGACTTGTGCTTCTCACATTGAATTGGAAGTTGTGCTGAATTACTGAGAATTCTAAGTTGTTTTAATTGCTCATTTTTTAATACTTGGAGGAAGAAAGGAAATACATTTCTATGTGGTTTTAACATAGAAATACAATTGAAATACGCTATCTTCCACTTATAATGTCACATACCTTGAAAAACAAAACCAATGTTTGCTACGAAAAGTCAATAGTAAATCTTTTTGAAAAAAAACCCATTCATATGTAAAAAAAAAAATCCCCTAAATGTTTAATTTTAAATAGTGATCACATTGCCTACAGCTTACTGTGTTTTTGTTAATGCCATGCGACAATCTCAGAAAATAAACCACAGTTTTCGTATATAAATGTAATATCTGTTAAAAAAATACTGATCTCAACTTATCTATTGTTAGTTTACAAATAAAAATGTAGATAATTGTAAATTAGGGTAAGCAAAGCATGCAAATCTATAGATTCTATATCTGAATTCCTAGATTAGCATTAAAACCAATCACCGCAACAAATACCTCAACAGTATGCCTTGTGTGCAGAAAGGAAGCGATACTGAACATTCAATGCCACAACTGTAAGGTTTTCGGAGAAGCACCTGTGGCAGTTTCAGCAGTTTCTATATGGAATGCTCCCCCTTTCTAGGATTACTTGAAAAAATCAAGTCAATTCGAATTACGTAGCTGTAAAACATTGACATGTGTAGTTTTTACAGTTTCAGAATCTTCTGTTTGATTTAAACGGGCAATGGTGCATAAACAGGAAACTTATATCATAAGGGATCACATATTTGCAGGCAACATTAAGATTAAAAGTTACAGTAACATACATGAAGTGCTGTAGCACATTATTCAATATGTAAGCCATTATCATGTGACCACCTTAACAACAAGATATTAAGCCTTTTATGCCTTCAAAGCATTATTACTGTCATCCTGAAACCAATTTGTCAGTTCTTCACCAAAATTTATATAGAATGGATTAAAATTACCGGTCAACTCATGGCTTCAATTACTTTAAATTTAGTAGGCTGTATCTCAAAAGAATTAGTAACTATTCCTATATACAAATTAGCAGATACAAGGATTAAAACAAAACAAAAGAAGAAAGAGAAAAAAAAAAAAGATCAGAACACTACAACGCCCACAGTGAGGAAAAAAAACCAAGTTTCCTATATAAACATCAGTATACTACTCTAAAATTTCTAAAGCAAAGTGATTTCAAAATACTAGACTTTAAGTGTTTTAACCCTTTGGTGTCCAAATACAGAAGTTGTGAAATAGTTTCAAACTTTTTTTTTTTTCAGATACCAAGAGAAAAAAATATTCTTAACTAAACAGATGTGCATCACTGCTGGGGATGGCTATTAAAATTCACGCTAGAATTACATACTGGGCATCTACATAAGCACTAGTTGGTGCCAAGTTTTTATTTCACAACAAAACATGTGGCAGCTGAAATTATTTTAGACTTTTAAAAACATTATTAGACTTCCTCAGAACATCCTCCAACATCAGAATGAGGTGAATATACAGGGAAGAAGGAAGTTCTTCTTCTTTCATGTCAAAATCAAGGTTCACTATGACCTACTCAGCTATAATCAGCTCCTAGATACTTTAGCTCACTACTGAGCAAATGCTGGCAGAAGAAAGAATCCATCAACCATTGTTGGCTACATTAGAATTACCGCAAGCATCACCATCAGGCAATGATTTATTGCTCTGTCTATATTCCAATTTATACGCTCTAAGAAAGACCTCCAACAGTGAACTTTGACTTTCAATCCCTTCTAAGAATGATTCACATTTCCCACTTCTGCCTGAACAATACAGGCCTATCTGACTTTGACTGGTATCCGTAATCAACAATATTTTAAAAATCGTATCTGATTCCAAAAGACATGATTGCTAAATACGACTATGAAACACTGCGGTAACTCTTACAACAATTTCATTGCAATACAGCATAATAGAAAAGACCTTTCCTATTAAAATGAGAATAAATGCCTCCTAGATCACCAGCAAAAATTAATTCCAAGAAAAATCTTCAGTACTGCAGCCACTAAGTCCAAAGACAATGTAAGAGTTACTTTGCCAGTCAACTTTATGAAAATGAGAACTGTAATTGCTGCCACTATCTTGCTTCTAGAAGTAAACTGGGAATTGAAGTTGTTAACAATGAGGAAAGTATTGTGGAAGACTATTAATGAAAGGTTCAGTGCAAACTCTGACTTGAAAAAGATAAACAGCCTCGCAATACAGCTTCTGCAAAGATGCCTCTCCTTAACATACTAACCAAAAACCAACAATGGCCTAGAATTAGAGAAGTTAAGAAAGTAAGCTTCTCTCAGATGTGCCAAACATGGAAGAAGGTTCAAGAGGTTTAGCACAAAAAACCATGGACAGTAAGAGCTTGAGAACAAAACTAGAGAAAAGAGGTAGATGAATTTTTACGTATTTCTTTTGTGCCAAAAAGGGGAATACAATCAAGAATGAAAGGATTAAAGGTATTAAATGCATTCATTATTTTCCTGTAATAGGCATGGAGAGAGAAGATTATCAAACTATACAAAATTTTCTTTTTCTGACAAAACTTGATGCTCTTACTCAAGCAGACAGAAGACCTTTCAGATTAAGAAACTGCTGAAGTGCATAAAACCACTTTTAAATGAGCTTCACGAAATGTTTTTTTTTTTTTTAAATTGAGAAAAATCTAAGCTGAAAATTATCTACCACATATGAGCAACACCAAGGAAAATACAAAGAAGGAAAGAAAGGCTGAAACAGGAGAGCAACATTTTCCCGGAGTTATAGCTGCCAAACCTCTTCCAGGGTTTGCCAAGCCTCCATGCAACAAGGCACACACATCAAAAAACTTTTCTGACCAACTTGAACATGTTTTGGGCCATGCCACAACTGCTTAATGTTTTTTGTCCAGGCTCAGAGGTATTAGTTGAACTATGACCAACTTCAGTGAAAAGATCCCAAGGGTCTTTTCCAACCTGAACTGTTCTATGATTCTATGATACAAACTAGAATAGCAAAAATCCACATGAGAACAGCAAAAATTAGACCAAACGTGTCACAATTAACAATTCCCTCATCACACACATATCCAGTCCAAAAGTATAGGTAGGTCAAGCAGAGCACCTGCACAGACCGTCACCACCACCAATGTTGGGACTAACCAGCGGAGCTAAGCAGACTGCTGTATTTGGGAACACACCACATCCTTGTTTCTTCCACTGTATCTAACTTGTGCTCTGGCCAAGTTCCACTTTGTAGCACTTCGGTTCCTCCATCTGACTTAACCACACCCAGATTTCCGTTGCCAGTCATAGCTTATCAGAAAAAAAATAACCTATCTGAATGGAAGTCACACAGTGAACATTAGTACAGTATCATATGTGAAGGCAGATCACTCCCACAAAAAAAATCCTAACATTCCTGTCAAAAATTGGAGCTAATCTCATTTAAAAGTCTTGCTAACACTTCAATGTTCTTTACCCAGCTCTTTCGAAGAAGAGCTGACAAACTTATAGCTGTGCTATAAATCGCAGTCTCGCCACTAATAAAAAAGCTCTCCTAGCAAGCTGACCCACATCCTGTGAACTTCCTTTGTGTTCTACAAAGGTCACAAAACATCATGGCTTTAATGAAGCATTTATTCATAGAAGGTACAACCTCTCACATTCTTCTCTATTTCTGAAGCAATGTCAGTAACCGTTGTTATTCCATCCCCATTAAGAATAATCCACTCTCAAACTGAACAGGAACTCAGTGTTAAGAGTTAGCCTCAGCTTCCTGCAATTATTCGAAAGAGCTGTAACTCGAAACTACCTTTATCCACCCTGGTTTACTGTAAGACCGAGTCTCTCTCTCTCCGCCTCCCCCCCCGCCCTTTCTGATTTATCAGTTATCCAGGCATGTTTGTTCTGCTTCAGTCTTTGAGACTAAATCCAAAAATTACTGCTTTACTTCATGGTCACAACCTCCTGCAAACCACATGGAAGTTCTCCTGCAGTTATGGCAATCAAGCATGAAAAAATTGGGCAAGCTTTACACTTCATTATTATTTTGCAGGAGTTTCGCCACCGAAATGCACAAACCTCTTTGACTTTGCCTTTTGGTAAGAGTTTACCTAAGGCAGGAAAAGAAGAATGAATTCCAACACCTGCAGCCTTCACACTGCAGAATGGTCACTACAATACTACTAACAACCCTTAAAATGTTTGTTATATACAATGAAAGGATAGACATTTTTTTCTCAACTATATTGCACTGTGTGATAATAGAACAGCAGCAATTAATCCGGCAGTTTAGCAGCCGTCCGGAGAGCAATCAGTTTTGCAGACAGAGTACTGTATAAAGCGGTCTGAGTTTGAAAAGAACTGAGCAGATAATATGAATATTAGTATAATAATTAACAGGTAAGAACCCCTCTGTTGAAAAAGCACCTGAATACTATTCCTAAACAAATAACCAGTAAAAACTCAACACATTCTCAAAATGAGGTTAATGACTGTAAGAAAGTAGGATGTTGATTCACCTACACTGAATCAATGTAGCAGTACAGCTTCTGAAGTAGAAAGATGCCACAGTAAGGGCGTTTCATAAGTACAAAATAGACTGCAGCTCAATATTAAAAATTTGGTAGTTAAGTTAGCCAAATAAGAAAACCAAGAAAATGTTAAACATCTGCAAGCATCTGCTAAGATTTTAAGAAAACAGGATGAAATCCAGAAATTAATGGAGATCCCTGATTACTGAGACCCATCAAGAGAAGAGTCCATGCATGTTTCCCCTCTAAATTGAAGAGAAAATGTGGGTTTAAAAACACAAAGGAATGGCTGATTTCTGCATTATCATCATAAAATCTATGAATCATTCTTCTTCCATCTCTTCAATAAAGGTGACTGAACTTCACAGAGTCAAGATGTCTCAAAAGTACAAATGAGAACAAAAGCCAAGATATTACAGGAAAGATCATTATTAAAATGTGAAACAGCTTCACTCCAGACAGAAATGTATTACAAGAATTTCACAAAGTGAACCCAGTGGCACTAATAAAAAAAAAAAATCCACATGGGTCAGATTTCTGTTACAGAGGATGGAGAACAGCTGTGGAAAAGAAATTAATGATGCTTTTTTAAATTTGTTTTTTAAACACAATGCAGTTCATGACATACGAATTTGCAAAGAACTAAAACTGAGACACTGTCAAAGAACGAGAACAAAGTTTTTGCTGAAAAACTAAATACCAGAGATTGGACATTTCTGGCATTATAGAAGCGAAGGAGCAAATTTACACATTCAAATGAATGCAAAACAGCTTTAAGGAGAAAGCAGCTGAAGCGTCTGCCTAAACTAGATCAACATCACGATATAAATCTGTCATCTGGTAGAAGCAGATGTACTGGTATATTTATCTCAGCATGTCACTCACTCTCCCCAAACCTGGAGACCAGAGTAAAAGAAACCAGAAAGGAAAGTATCTCTTTGGGGTCCTGCAGCATCCCATCACTGTATACAAAGCAATTTTTCAAAAAAACCCTTCAAGACTTCTGTCAGAAAAGTAAAAAGCTTTCCTATGCACCCTGAGCAACAAAACTCTGACGCAGGCAAGGGCTGCTCTGCAATGGGATGGGTGGGCATCAAGCTCCATCCCGGCCCACAAGTTACACCTCTCTTAATCCACCGATAAGACAGTGTTTGAAACTTCCTTCCCAGCCCTACTCCGAGCCCCACACAACTGTTCAAATGACAGCTGCAGAAGAATTTTTGTTCACAAATAACTGGACACAAGGCACAAGTGAACCACGTGAGAACAGCCAGGAGGCAGAAGTGAGTTCAAATCGGTGTAATCAACAGCTGCATCTGCTTATCTTTTTTTAATTCAGTATCGTCCTGTGTTTATAGCTGAATTTTATATCTATGCTATGATGCAATCTATGTCACGATGTTAACACCCAGCATTTCAAAAAACAGTGTAAAAGAGCAAAACAAAACATGGCACCAAGAAGGCTTTTCCTCCATAAAGAGCTGTGGACACTTGTTTGTCACCAAGATAAATAATACACAATTAACCATACATAAAGCACATAATTATGCTTCTTAGTGAAAATCCAGCAGTTATTATGGATACTTTAAAAGGTACTATCCACATTAAAAAGTCAGTTACACAGCAAACCTTTTCACTCATATGAGGACATTGTGACCACCTGCTTCCCCCTCTTCAAGGGTCCATGAATACCATAGTTAGTGGAGCAACCATTTTTATGGCTGTAGGACATACAGTGCACAGAATATGCTTCAGCTAAAATGAGAAGGTAAATACCACAAAAAAAATCAAAATATTTTCACTAGGGTACAATTATTATTTTTTAATACTATTAAAAATTTACACAGGAATAGAGACCCAAATTCTCTCTCATCAATTAGGAAAACAATGCAATAACTTAATGAAATTTTGAGACTGCAACAAACCAAATTTCTTTGTAAAAGCAATACACTAACAAGCCTGAAATAAAATAAACTGGAACAATTCAAGTGAGGCAATTTAATTCAAACTAAAATCCTTCCTCTCGTCCTTACTGCACTATCATCAATACTCTTTGGCTTCCACTATGACCAAAAGAGTGAGTAAAGCAGAAATACAGTAAACACTGAGATCAAAGATTACACTGGTCCAACGCACTTAATTTTAACAGCAGTATTTCAATCATCACTCATTAATAAAAAATACATTTATTGCAATATCACACTACTGATTACTAATGTTTGTGTAGTAATGAAACCTTAACATCCCTATTCTACTTTCTGTGAAAAACTAGGGATAGTGCAGTACTTGATGTATACTACAAATATCAGACATAAGCAGTATATTTGACTATTTGCAGCCACAAGGAGTGTTCTCTGCATCTTCACAGAACTAGATTTTGATACTGCAACTGTATGAAGAAATAAAAGAATGGATTAGAAGATCTAATACGTATTAAAAAAGGCCATATCCACCATCAGTAAAGATCAGCACTTTAGTTTTAGATAGTGCTTAGATCTGTATTTAATAAAATTCTTGCCTTGGTCCTATACAGTCAATTATAATTTCAATTAATAATTCCAAATTAGAACTCAAATATATGGATAAAATCCCTCTCCTTTTCTTCTAATTCAAGTCATAAAGTAAAGGAGCCAGAAGTTTCAGAGCATCTACATTTTGAAGATAGTACAAAAATCACAACCAACCAGTAGAGGTACAGGGCTGGTTTTTAAACTCTGATAACTCAAAATTAATCCATGTCAAAAGGTTAACCACGGATTTGGCCTAATTTCAAATACTGAGCCTGGAAACTACATTCTGTGGAAAAAAATCCTCATCCCAATCAGTCAACAGCTAGCTCTCTCAGGTGATGGGGCCAAGTCCTGATATTCTACGTGACTAAGCACGGGTTCCTCCACTTAGCCTAATGCCTTTGCACCCCTAATTTCACCATTTCCTGGACAGGATCTGATATCTAATTACCTACAGAACTTGTGGCAAATCTATCCTACTGAAACACAGATGGAATTCAAAGTTAGAAAACTGAGAATTCAAATTATTTCCTGTTCACTAAAACTGCTATAAACCTACGCGACTTCTGCTGCAAACAGCTCTGGTCAAAAGCAGACATCTCACTCTTCAAGTTTTACAGAAATGTTTTGCCTGTGGCTTGCAAATACGATGCTTAAAAAGCAGAATTTCAGTTCTGAAAGTTAAAGTTGCAGCCACATCTCCAATCTCAGTTACTCAGCTACTTAATTTGAAAGTCCTATGGGTGTAACACGTCCTCTTCTTTTCATCAGACTTAAACTCACTCATTTCACATTGTTTATGCAGTTCCACATCTTCTCTTCTGGATACTTTGTAAAAAATCACAAGATTATATACTAATTGATGATGATAATTAAGGTTTGCTCAATTCCACAGTAAATTTGAATCCAAGTTTATCTTAAGATCTCTGAAAGTGAGTGCAAAACAGGAATTTATAAATTTAAGACTGATTGCATGAGCTTGTAATTTTAGTGTCATTTTTCTATGAAGCAATCTCTTCATACAAAGCAATTTGTTCATCACTATAAGGTACTGTATTTTATGATACTGCTGAAAGAGTTAAATTTAATAGTAGATTTGTCAGGGCAGCATTACAAAAACAGTAAGATGGAAACCAAAGGGTAAAACAAGAAATTAACCACATGATTCTTATTTCATTTACAACTTAGAAGTTTCATATTGCAGGTTAAAATACAGTAACTAGTTACCATTTAAGATAACAAGGCTAGTTCTAATTAAAACAAATTGCTAAAGTATTTACATTATTATAAGCCATAGAGCTTATACTCAACATTTCTAGGTGAAAACTGCATCCATTTTGTCCATGCTGTAAGTTGCAAAAGTTTGTGACATTTTCTGAATGTTTTTGTAGTACATAAACCTTTAAAGAAAAAAGTTAACAGGGCAAATACACAATACACTAACAAACAATATTAAACTAAGTTTGAAGAGTGTGTGATATGCTATTTTGCACATTATGTTGCTTTCACACTTTTTTAATATTTATTCACCAGTGCAAGGTGTAAATTGGTTGTAAAAAAATTACTACATGCTAAAGAAAGTGTACAATATGGGGTCACCTGACAGAAGCATAATAAGTATTTTAACATATCAGATATAAAAGCAATACTAATGTAGCACACTGGTACCAAATAAAATCAACTTTACTAGACATGTGAAACATACTGGGCTTCATTAGAGTGGAACATGTCTAGTTGTCTTTTTAATCAAGTGTCTGCTGTTTCAAGTTCTCTTTCTGACATTAGTATCTACGCTTACTAGTCTAAGTTAGTTAGCTAAACACACAACAACCAACAACAAGAAAAAATACCTCACTTACTCTATTTGCGCACCATGAGCCACAAGGGCACTTATGGAATCCATACTACCAGACCGTGCTGCTTTATGAATAGGAGTTTCACCAACATAATCCTGTAAAGACAAACTACATTTTGTCAAGCATAATCTTTCAAAAAACGAAAACTTCTACATTACTTAAGAAAGCAGATATATAAAAGCAGCATTTATTAGCTAGCAAATGCATCAGGTACTTTATTATTTTAAAGCTTGCAGTAGACTGTCATGTACATTAGATACTTGGCAAGAAATAATGCCAAGGGCATTTAACTCACAAGATAAACCTTATTCAATAACCAGACAATCATCACTCATATTCGGCAGAACTTGTAAAACCTCACAATGTAACAAGTTATTCTAATATCTTTATTTTGTGGTACTTCTGCAAGGGGGCGTCCCTGCTCACAACAGGGAGGTTGGATTAAAATGATCTCTAAGGTCCCTTCCAGCCCAGGCCATTCTATGATTCTGTTTCCCAGTATGCCGGACTGAGCAAGTCATCTTGAATTCAGAAGCAGCATGGCCAAGACTGTGAGGTTGTATCCCATCTGGATCTTCTCAACACTTCCCCAGTACTGTGCTGCGCCACAAACACTCCCCGAGCCAGGAGCACGTGTGTGTCGCTCTACTGTAACGCACACACGTACGCTCAGAGGTCACAAGACAGGCCAGATCTCTTCTCAGACATACACATCGATTCATGTCCTGTTTTCTGACTATTTATCCACTTACATTCTGTTACTACTGACCAGCACAGCCAATCATTTAATCTTTTCACATTACGTGCGAATACGCTGGGAGTAGCGTTCTGCTTTTCAGGCAACTACAAACTATCTTCACTAACAAATGCAGCTGGCAAGGAGCAGGTAAATTCTATGCATCATGGTCTACAGGCTGCAGATGAAATTCAGTATTTGCAATTATCCACTGGTATAAAGAACCATGGAGAAGAACCTGTAATGAAATATGGCCTTGAAGTAGCAAGTAAGTCTTCAGTTATTGGTTTGTTACATGATTTAATTATCACAGTCCTCAACACTTGTAATGCAGAGCAATGCTGCAGGTTTTTGTCTCCTTTCTCCCCCATCTTCTTTCCAAACTTCTGATAGACTTCACTTTTCTGCTCCAGTGGTATTAAACATGTTCTAAGTGTATGCGCCTCATTTCTGCTCCCCCATTCCTTTTATTGAAGTATCAACACTTTTTTTTTTGTTTGAATTAACACAGCATCTTTACTGACTCGACAGACTTCATACACAACAGTGTTCACACCTAACTCTACTGGTTATGCTTTAGCTCTCTTTGAAATGTGAATATATTCAAAATATGATCATACTATCATCTTGACAGATAGGCAACAAGTGTTTTAAATTGTCTGCCAAGCTTCTGAAAAATTAAATAGCATCAACTAGAAGACATAAAAACATCCCGAAGATGAATTTTAGATTATGTGTTGTACACAATTTTCTACTTGCTAATTTTATTCCATGGTAAAATACTTCTATAACGAGCGATAAATTCACTGAGGGTAAGTCAGTTTACCAGTGCTTAAGATATATACTCGGCAAAACAGTGAACCACCTAGCACCCCTAGCAGGGAATTACAATCGCACCAGGCAAAGCTGACCTTCTTATAAACTAAGGAAAATTGTTGAGGAAGACAAAGTCGAGAAAAAAGTGCAGAAAATTCCTTAGTGGTTAGAAAAGAACCATACAGCCTTTCTTCCAAAATGATGAATAGAAGACTGCTTTCCAATGAAGTTCAAGCAATTTCTCCTATTTATAGCTTTTGAAATTACAGGAAGACAGAGATGTTTAACAGATGACACCATTTTGTCAACTATAGTACAGGGAAATTCATTTGGCACTATTTTATCCAGGAAGCTCTTCACAGAGTAATACATTTTCCCCCATCATGGAAGCTCTTAGATTCCTCATTATGTGATTCTTTCCTTCCCCCCACCTTTTGTTAAAGAGGTAAAAAAGTAGAAAAGTGATCTGTCTCTTGTGTTCAGCATTAGTATTTACAGTTCATTTTATTGCTTAAGTATCTAGACTCCTTCCTTATTCCCTTTTTATGTGGCTGAAGAGTCTTTTGCTTTTTTGGCTTAAATTTTCTCAGTAAATCTCTCAGCTTGATTAATCAGTTTGCATTCCCTCACCATGCTGCTTAACCTCAAAAGACATTTCCTCTACTGATTAAATATTTTTCTCAAACTCTCTGCTTATTTCCAGACCTCTTTTAGATGTGGTTATTTTCTCAGTTCAGTCTAAAGCCATTTTTTACTGTATTTTCTTGCTTTTTTTGGATCCACATTTCTGTTGGCTTTAGGATCTTCCAGTTGAGCTTAAGATCAAACTTCTTACTTTCTTCTACAATTCCAAGTCCTTGGATAGGATTCAGTTAATTTCACTCACTGGTACCTCTATACCTCTTTCAGTGAAAAAAGCAAACTAACAAACACTAATTACTTACCTGCAAATATTTCTTTTTAAACAAGAAAGCCCCCATGCACATTTACACAAAAAGCCTTCAACTGCATGTACTCTGGTTTTGGCTGGGATAGATTTAATTTTCTTCCCAGTACTACTACTAGTATGTGTTTAGGTTGGGGGTGCACAAGTAGTTGGGAGGTGACACAGCCGGGACCACTGACCCAACTGACCAGAGGCACATCCCTTGCCATGTGACATCACTCTCAACAAGAAAAGCTGTGGTGGGGAAGGGGAGGAGTTTGCCAGGGCTCTCCCTGCTTAGGGACTGACTGGGCATCAGCTAGTAGTGAGCAACTGCAGGATTTTTTAGTTGTGGTGTGGGTTTTTAGGGAGGGGAAAAAAAAAAAAGTTATCACTTGAGTTTCTTGGTTTTGTTTTACTTAGTTTCCTTCTTTACCTATTAAACCATCTTTATCTCAATCCATGAGTTTTCTCACTTCTAATTCTCTCCCTCAACTCATTGCAAGTTGGGGTAATGAGCAAGCAGCTGTGTGGTGCCTGGGCACCTACCAGGGCTAAACCACAACACCATGAAAGCACTTGTAAACTACTCCCAGTAGAGATATCTAAGATACAGGAATACTATTTTACCTGAAAAGAAATACAAATTAACTCCATTCCTTATTTCAGGTGACTGAATGTCAAGTTCTATAAGCTGACCACATTTCCAAAAGCTGTTCACATTGCTTAGACCCAGCACCCTGCCCTTCCCAAAGCCATGAAGTAGAAGCTAGAGAACATCAAGTATTTTTTCGCTCATTCTTTGCTAAAAATGCTTTGAACTCATGATGGTTTCTCATTGTGAATTTTGAGTACAGATGAGAACCAATGGAATATTTTTATCTAATTTAGTCCAAATTGTTATTTAAAATACAAAACTAACATACCAAAGGAATGAGTGTTTTTCTCCCCCCGCACCAAGGATATCAGTGTGTGTATAGTTCTTGCTGGCATGGATAGTCTAACCCTCTTAAATCCATCTGCCATCACTGCCACATGATGGCAACTGGCTGGCTGAACAGTTAAGTCAGCATCACCTGTAAGCATGAAGTATTTCTTATGCCTTCTCTTTAAGACAGGTGACACAAAACTGTTTTTTAAGCCAATCAACACAGGCAACATACAAAAGAAATGTTTACTAGGCTGAAGCTAGAAGGAAATATATTTAAATTAATTAACAAGGCATTTAACCAAAAAGTACTCATGATTATCTGATGATAATATGTACAACAGCACAGACTCAATCTGCACTGTGACAAGGATAAAACCTAAAAAAAAAAAATATATCAGGGAAAGGAGCAGTATAATTTCTTTGTACTGTTACAGCAAACTAGAGCAGGCAGGTAGCCAAATGCAGGTCCTGAGTCACATATTAATGAACTATTAGCAGCCACTGCCCACTTAAAAATAGGACTTGCTCCTGAGTCCACTGCTTGGTAGGAAATGGCAGATCATTGCTTGGCACTTCAGCTTTATCCTGTGAATTTTTATGGTGACCCTGGAGGCTAAGAACTGCCTACTGATCATAAAGAGAGATAGATGGTTCTGGCCACCACATACAGTTATGTAAGAGGGCCAGACATCACAGGACATACTCACAGAACTTATTTGGGGAGCAAGGTATAGCTGGGACAAGCAGTTTTCAGCATGTGTCCTTCATTGCTGCTCCCTGAGCAATGTCCCGGGAAACTGTCACCAGCACCGAGGGATGCATTTTCAAGGCTTCCTAAACTTCAGGATAGACAGCATGGGCTACGATACAGTACCTCAGGGCAGATATGAGAAAGCACGCATGCAAATTCTACTGAATACCGGAGTTTTACGTTAAGACTGAGAGACTCGAGTGGATTCCTTTTCAGAAGCTATCCTTTTCCTTTTCCAGAGGTGATGGGTTAGTCTGTAGCCAATGACCAGGAGTCAGTTTGGAAGGAAAGTTTTACTAGTTTAAGTATCAAGTATTCCCAGATCTTTCTCAGCATGTGTTTTGTATCCAGTGTCCATGGAACACTTGTCCTCACACAAGTATTAGCCAGTGACTATGTCTGTTTGAAGTACAGCATCAGTCAGCGAGCTGGAAGGAATAAACAAAATACACATCAGGAAATAGTGCTCCAAAAGCTCAAAAGTGTGGGTGGAAGCCCTAGATGATCACCTGAAAGTGCTTGGAAGTTAAATAAGGAATCAAGATAATTTATTAAGGAGATCAAATCAAACAAGACTAATAGAATTTGACTGCACTTCAGTAAACAGCTGGAAGAAACTGGGGAGAGCAAAGCATGCACTATGCTTTACATAACCATGTATGAAACATTCCAAATATCCATGGGATGAGTTTGCTGCTGTAAGTATCAGCAAGGTACGCTGCCCATCTTTCAGTGCTCGTGCACGTGAAACCAGCGCGACTCACCAGTTGCATCCTAACAAAAAACTTGAGACCTTTTTGTTTCTACTATTTTAATTAACCAGAGTTATCTTCCTATTTTAGAATCCAACCAAATCTAGAACACCTCTTCTTGTATGTTTAATTAACATTTTGCTGAGGTAAAAACACATTATTCCATTCAAGCATGCCTTGAGCCTACCATTCACAACGTACAAGGCTTCCACAGCATCAACTCTCAGCACCACCTACATTAAGTGTCCTTTGCCTGTCAATGCCTAGATCTGCCCTTAGAAAGCTATAGGATACTACTACCACTATGTTTGAAAACTTGAAAACCACAGTCCTCTTCCTCCTCTTGAGGACCACAGATCTATTACTTGGACTTGCTCTGGTGACAGGCCATCAATTTATAAAGACTCCTTAGTCACTGGCTAGTCTTGGTGACCTCTTTAAGCTGGAATGAGTTTCCTGCCTATTTTTAACTGCATATTACACTGCCTCCTGCTTTCCTTCACAGTGATCTGCATGCTGCCCTCAGCCCATGGAGAGATCTCTCTGCACTGTTCTCCTCTTCTTTTGGAGACTAGCTGCTACTTTCTTCTTTGCTATAACCTCACTCACTAGACGTGATTTTCCCCCCCCCATCACGTTCCAGGACATCAAGCTTGTTCTTCAACTCCATTTCAACCTCACTGGTCAGTTCTTCTCTTTATCCTCATAGCTGGAAACTTTCATTCTTCTCATTCATTCATTTTCATTCATTCTTCTCTTCTCATTTAGCAGGTATCTGTACATCTTTATTTTGTGCATGCCATGTTTCCTCTCTAATCACTGTTTCTTTACATTCTTACCTTGTCTCCAGATGTATTTACAGTTCTTGTATTTTTTCTTCTGAAGATTCTACCACTATGTGGCAATAACTTATTGCATAAGTTACTTTTGTCAGGTATCAAGGAGAAGATGCGATCTATAGCCTCTGTATCCAGTCACCTTCATTGTTTCTACAATTCTCCTGGTGTCTCACAGCTGTTCTCAATGCACCAGCCTTCTTTCTGAAAACTCAACACAAACTTCCCCATTTCTTAATTTTGCATAGCTTAAAGAAAAAAAAAGAACCAAACTCTAGAAACGCAAATGTTCAAGTTCTTCAGCAGACTTAGGTTAACTCTACTGCATATAAAACAGTCTGGCTATTAAGTATTTTAAGAAAAGTAGGATGCAAGATTTAATAGACCAGACATCCTACAGATACTGTGCTATCCTACAGCTTTTAGTAACTGCCTATGCTGTAGTGAGTTACTCTCACTAATAATTTTGAGTACTGTTATAAAGGTACACTCTACAAATGCCCAGCATTCAGACCTGCAAATGTTTTCTGCAAAAACGTGATAGTTTTAAGCACTTGATTCTGTTACTGTACCAGAGTATGACAGTCCTTTACAGGAAATTTGCTATTATCAACGCACTCTTTGCTACCAAATAAATTACTACCTATACAGTAACAGAAAATTATTTTTTAATAAACAAATAACCTATTAATTTTTTGTTACTAAAGTACATGTTCTTGATCTATTTGCAGAAAGTTACTAGAGAAGCTTTGGAAAGAATCTAAAAAGGAATATAGTATGAAACCAGATGCACCTTAAACTACAGCAGACCTTACTAGTTAGGCACATGACCAAATCATCAAGTACCACAAAGGTCTTGTGCTTCTGTAGATAACAATGAATTTTTTAATCTTAGCATATTTATAAGATGTTCCTTGCTAGTCTTTTTTCTTTTCCCTAAAGAGGCATTACACTATTAAAGCACTTGGCAATGCTGTCAACACCAGAGCAGCACACCATTTTGTCCAAGAAGGAGCAAAATGCCAATTCCTCTAATAAATGTTCTCCAAGATTTTAGTGACTTAAAGGACATTTATTAGTCCTATCTCTGCTGCCTAGTCCTATCTCCACCTCACTTACTAGTCCTGTCTCTGAAAGGTCTGTAACTGAAAATTAAGTTGTTTGTCCTAGCTGATGTTAAAAATAATGCATCTCTATGTGAATGTAAGGATCATACATGTAGTAAAAAGGGACCAAGACACTCCTTTCAGAACTATTATGCGGACACAAAATACACATGAATCCATACCTGTTTGTTTATGTTGGCCCCCACTTGAATCAACCAATTCAGGCACTGTGGATGTCCTCCAAAAGCAGCAATGTGGGCTGGTGTTTGAGCAAAACGTGTTGTACAGGCATTTACAGAAGCTCCAGCTCTTACTAACTGCATTAGGCACTCCAGCTTTAAAGACATGAGGGAATAAAACCAGAAAGTGTTACACAGATGTGCTATGGCAATTAGTACGTGCTAAATAATTAAATAGAGCCCAGAAATGCTAAACTTACTAGTGAGACTACATGGATATGAAACAAGAAAGATTAGGATTTTCCCCCTCCTCCCACCATACGCCATACCCAGAAAGCACTTTATTCTCATGCCCAAAATCAGAACATTTAATTTTGGGATAGTGGAAAAGAAGGCATAAATACCTCAGAAGATCTCACTACAAGAACTATTTGGTTCACTTAAGGAGAAAAATAGATAAAGGGCAAAGCTGCAAACATGATACTAACCAGACATTATTAGGTAATGTTTGCCAAAACAAGAGCGTTGTTAGGAGCTACACAGATGTATTCTCAGCAGAGTTGAGAGGAAGGTAAATCAGAAAAACACAAGAAATGTTTTAAATTTCTTTAATGCTTTCCTAGAGTGACGGAAGCAGATTACTAATGAAAACTAACACTGTTAACATTATGCTAGATATATAAAAAGAGTAAGTTATTTTAACCATGTTTTTACCTGTTATTACAGCTATTAGAAACAAAACAGGTTGCATGTTTGTGGCAATACCAAAAAAAGAAAAGCTTTTGTTGCTTTAAAAAACTGCAGTATTTTGTCACGAAATATTCTGACTTTTATATTCTCATCATACTAACCAGAAGTATCAGATATCCAGCTACTATTTTTAAATGTTCATAACATCACATTTGTAGAAGCTAGGCAAACCACAGCCACAATGACCTCAACTTTCAAAAACAGAAGAAAAAAAATTGCTCTTTTCCTGTCACACAGCAACATTGTCTTTTTGTTGATAGGAAAAGGAATGCACTATGCTAAACCAAACAGTTTAGTCTAGGCTTCCACTCATTTTGGTTAGAAAACAAACACCACTGCACACACATGCCACAGCAAAACAAAAAGACCACCACACTGACTCAGGACATTGGCTGAGGGAAAACAAAAATCTATGGGTCAGTCTCTTGCAGTTAAAGAAAATGTTTGTTAGCCATACCACAGCTATGGAATATCTGTTCGTAAAGGAGCAATTAAGAAGCATTGGAAAGTCAGCTGACAGTTTGATTCAGATAAAAGCATAAACATCGCGATTCCAAAATTCTTTAGTGCTGTATGTCAGTCTTTTTTAAAAAAAACACTTGCAATTTCTGATCTTGATGAATTACATACATGAGATAAAAGTACCAAGCACTAAGTATTTTATATTAGTTTTGCAAATATATTGTGAGCTTCAGTTGTTTTCTGACCCTACACAGTTCAAACAAATGCAAACCCTATCCTTGAGGACATAAACCCCCACTTTTTCAGACTGTAACAGACTTGGCACTAGACATACATGTACAATTAACTCATTAATTACATGAAGGAAACATGCAAGGGTGAGAGTAAGCGAAATACTGCTGTATTAATGAATCTAGCTCCATAAACTTTAACATTACCAAATTACCTTCTCACAAGTAAATAAGTACTTATACTACAAAAAAGTCTACGTTAAAACTGGTGTAAGAAAATCCGTAATTCCAATGCTAGACTACCCAAACATTCTGTATTTGCTAATCTTAGACTTTCTTCAGTGTTCACATGCTAGCACCCCTAATGTTGCTGTTAATCCATAATAATTATTATTTTAACACTAATTATTAATAAGCACACCACGAGGTTCTTCTACTGTAACTGTAAACATAAATAAAGTTCAGTCAATTTTTAAAACAGACTTAATAGAATCAATTTGAAAACATTTTGAGGCAAGTATTGCAACTCCAAGAAAGAATAATATTCCTTGCACAGAAACTGGGCTGAAACTGATTATCGATATTGAAAGGGGAAAGATGCTGGAAATGGTTCACCAGCATCATCTTGCACTGTTTAAATCCACTTCACAAGACGGTTCCACATCATGATTATTTATACAACTTCACCTTTAAATGCTGTTTCTCTCATGTGTCTTTTTTTTTTCTTCCCTTCCCCACTATCTCTTACAGGGTTTTAAGAAGGAAAGTAACATTTTGAATGAAATACGGGTCTTCTGCATCATGGCTGCCAGAAAAAAAATGCTGCTTCCAACATCACAGAAGAATGAGGTAAATTACTTCTGTGGGTCGGAAGTCAACATAAATAATCAAGTGAGGCACCGTTTTTTGTTATGTTTGACATCAGGTCACACAAATCCATTTTTGTTAAACAGCCTTTTAGAAGATGTTTTCCACAGTATTATTGTATCTAAAGCAGAGGCTAAATTGATTTAATGAAGAAGACAGACCTCCACATAGGCCACAACACTGGCAAAATGCCAAGGAAGAGACAGGCATTTTTATCTGTATTACTTTTGTTCTAAAAGAAACAGAATGTACTTACTGCTATTTTGTTTCCTATAGTGTAAAGAGTCAAATGGTAAAAATAGAAGTAGGAGAAGAGTCCAAGCAAATAGATGTGGTCACAGAAAAAAAATACACATGCAAATGGTTAAAAAGTATGAATGAAATGGATGTTAGTATAAAACAAAGTGAATTAACAGCAACTGAAGTGTGGGGGTTTTATGCAAGCCTTAATTTTCTACCTCTCTGGTAGCTTTTTAGATGGGTGACAATTCTACATTCTGACCTATCTTCTCAGAAATCTACAGAAAGCCACGATAATTTAGGGCACTATATAATTAACTCTAATTGGAATACAGCAACCCCAATGGGACTTAATTTACATCTCAGGATATGAGCACTTCTCTGCAATCAGGGAGTGTCCTGAAAATGCAAACTCCACCACAGACACTCAATATAGCAAGTAAATTTGGACTTGCTACTATTTCCAAAAAGAAGGTGTAGGCTGTCATTAAAGCTCTGGTTGTAACATCCAGAAAACAGAAACACAGGTTGTAGTATCTATCACTTTCAATTGACTTTGCTAGTATTTATTATGTGTAAACTGTACAAGTATGTTTCAGTAAGCTCTTCAAAAATACTATGTTTTCACTTTGAGCCTAAAGAGACTTCGTTTTTCTTGGTACTGATACTACATCAGTATTCTCCCTCAAAAGCTGCCTTTCCTCTTCTACATACTCATTCATTTCTAACGGAACTTCAATGTTGTTGCTACATCCTGCCTGCAGCACATCTACAACTGCATGCAATAATATAGTCCTACATAACTTTATTCTAAAATGATTTTGTACTGCCCTTTGACACAGTGACAGCTTTTCCCTATGTTCAAATTGTGCAATGGGTAAAGGGAAAGAAGTATCTCTATACCGCTGAAGTTCGCCAACTCCAGATTCATGCCGTGGGTACTGTGCTCAGTAACTACCAATGAATATTGCAAAAATTAATGTTTTAAAACTCTGATACTTTGAAAAATACAGGAACTCTCCATTTGAAGTCCTGATTAATCTGGATTTGAAAAAAAAACCCACCAAAACATAAATAAGAACATTAAGATGTGCGTATGAATGTCCACTAAAAGCAGCTATTGTTTCACTGCTGGTAATTGCCTAGTAACTGGTGAAAGATAAAAGTATAATCAGGCCACACAAACACAGTAAGCCAAGTTTGGAATCCAATTTCATTACTGTAACTTTTCCAAGTGTGCTGTATAGCCTCTGGCTCAGAGAAAAGAACACTATCTAACAAGACTATAAAACATGTAGATAACTTCCATGAGCTCAAATTGCACAGACCTTGTCACAAGGTTTCTAAGAAAGTACATAAATGCAAAGTTGTATAAAACCCATTTATAGCCCATGTCATCTTTGCAAGTGTCCCTTCACTTGACATATTTTTTGCCTTTACATGCAACAACAGAAACACACATCAAATTTTGGCGATACCTAAAAATGACCACGGCAAATATAAACACAGTATCTTGCAGACCGACTTGGTCCCTTTGTTAACTTTTTCTGCAGGAGAGTCTTCAACAGAAAACAGAACACACACAAAAAGTCACATGTAAGCTAGCACAGTTAGTAGAAAGCTGAAGACATTTAAAGAAAAAATAAAATACCACACATGCTTTGAAGACAAAAGCAAGACTGCGACCAAAGAGAAATTCTTGAGAGATGGAAAAAGGAAATAGAAGACTGTAATGCTAAATTAGTATCTGCACGTTTTCCATGAGCATACTTCGCAATAAAATCTAAGGCATTCCACTTGTAAAAGCACAGAATATTATTAGCTTCTTTTTGAAGAGCTAAAAGGCTGCCTCACTGTTTGGGGTTTGGTTTAAGGACTACTTAACTATGTTCCTAAAACGCTCCCCAAACAAACACTGCAGATAAGATGGCTTAACATATAGAACCCATCTCTTAACGTACTTTTAGAAACCATGACAACTGCCTAAGCGCATTCATTTTCTTTCTCCGGCACACAATCAACAAGTAAATAGAAATATATTGGAAATGGAAGATAGAACAAGAACAAAAGCCCCTCGAATTCCAAACTCGGACAAATCAATGAAGAAAAACAAACCCCAACCCCTGTAGGCTGGAATTCTGCATAGGCTGGAACACTCACCGCATCAGAAACGGGAAAAGCCTACATAAAAATCAAGAAATTAAGATAGCCGTCATCTTAAGACTCTTAGTTAGTGTAGCTACTTCTTATGTTTTAATCTCTTCTGCGTTGCGCCGGTGCTAACGCGGTTAATTCCGTGCTCGCCTCTGTGCGCGTATAACCCGCCAATTTATTTTTCCTACTGAAGGCAACAGGGAAGCGCTTCGCAACCACCTTCTTCCCCAACTCTTAACGAGCCCGTAGTCACAACACGGGCACCACAACAAAAACAGTCTCCAGGTGCGGAGCCCGAGGACGACAAGGACACCACTGCCAGGCTCCTGCAGACAAAGCAAGCGGCCGCCCCACGGCGCGGGGTCAGCAGGGAAGCGGAGGGAGGGGGGCACCTCCCTTCCCGGCCCTCGCCGCCTGGGAGGTCCGCAGGGGGGCTGAGGGGGAGTCAGCGTGGGAGGAGCCCCCTACCCCTCCTCCTCCCCATTGGCTCCCGCCGCCCTGTGCCGGTGACCCGGGCGCCTTTTTGAAAGGCCGGGGCCGCCGCTGTCAGCCGGCTTAAGGGGAAGCCAGCGCGGAGAGAAAAAAAGAAAACAATTGAAATAAATAGAAGGCGGACGGGGAGGGGCAGGTGCCAACAAACCCCGTCGCCTGGAGGGTAAAAGCCAAAGAAGAAGCCAAAGCGCGGTGGATCTCCCCTCCCGCCCCATCCCCTGAGGGGCAACGGCCGGGCTGGAGCGGGGGAAGAAGTGGCGGCGGGCGCCTCCCGTCAGAGCGCGCGCAAGGGGCAAAGATGGCGCCGCGTTGCGAGCGAGAGGGACTCCCTCCCTCCTTCCCCTTCACTGCCCGCCCTCCCCCCTCACCGCCACCGCCCCGGCCTCCCGCCGCCCTCGCTCCGCCGGCCGCCCCGGGGCCCCACCTTGCCGAAGTGCGCAGCCCAATGGATGGGCGTCCAGCCGTAGAAGGAATCCTCGGCCGCCAAGTCGGAGCGGGGCGAGCTCTGGAGCAGGGCGCACAAGGCGGGCAGGTCCCCATCGCGGCAGGCGCGGTGCAGGGGGAAGCGCAGGGTCAGCAGCTCCTCGCTGGAGAAACCCGCCTCGGGGCCGGCTCCCAGCGACATGGCGGGCAAGGGCTGGAAGGGGGTGGGAGGGGTGGGGGGGGGAAAAGCGGCGAGAAGGGCGGCGGCGGCAGCAACAGGGGTGAGGGGAGGGAGGGAGGAGGAAGGAAAGAGGGAGAGAGAGAGAAGAAGAAGAAGAAGCAGCGGGCACAGACGCACTATCCCGGCTGGAAACGACGGCGACTGCGGCTGCCGCCGGCTGCTCCAGCACAAAGGAAGCGGGGCGGGACCGCGCTCCCCGCTCCGCCCCCCCATGGGCGGGGCCGGACGGTCCTCGGGGCGCGGGGCAGGGGGGAGGGCGCAGGCGGGGGCGCGCGGGCGTCGGTTTTTTCTGTTGCCTGAGGCGGGAGCCGGCGCTGCCTCCGCCGCCACCGCCTGAGGAGGCGGATTTGACTGCAGCCTCCAGGCAAAGCGAGGCGGGCGCGGCCTCATGAAGCTACGGCTCGCTGGCCGAGAGGGACGGCGCCCTTGGGCTCGCCGCGGCGGTGTGTGTGTGTCGGGTTTTTTTTTTTTTTTGCGTTCCCTAGCGTTTGAGAGAGGAATCGGCCTCCCTGGAGGGTGCGATGCCGCTGGCTTTGGACGCGCCAAGAGTTGACCCGAAGGCTGCGGGGTGTTGCCTCTCCAGAGCGGCTGTGCTGTTAGCGGCGGTACTTAAAGGGGCAGGATCTTTGTGTAAAACCACGAACAGACACAAGTTTGATGGAAACCATAACACACACACACACACACACCCCCCCCCAGCCCTTTTCCAGACATCAAATAACCTTGTTCGTTTGAGCAGGCCCCCCCAGCTCAGAGGGACTGGTCATGGGTGCAGTATGCTTCCTCGCTTGAAGCCCTGACCGAGTATCTGAATATTCAGTTGTGTTTCCATACAGTGTGTAAGTGCTTTAAAGCTAACTCCAGTGCTTTGCGATTTCTGTGGGTTTGTGTTGTATAAGGAATGGTTTGCAAACGACAAGATAACCTTGTTAGCACCTGATTAAAACGATAATGCTAAATTTTTAATTGCAACTGGGCAGCAGTCCGTGAGTAATGACTCCACAGAACCTTTAGGAAACTTGTGTTGATTATCTTGAACTATTTTCTGTCAAAAGCGTGAACTGCTTTCCTGACACCAGTAAAATTAAACTGATGGTAATGTGTTTGTTTAAATCGAAGTGCATTCATCAGCCTCTGAAAATCGAGGGATTAGTTTTTCAATATACACTATTAAGCAATGCAAGCAAGGAATTATGTTCTGGGGCAAAGAAGGTACAAAGCGATTTCTGTTAAAAGTACTAGAAGACCTAGGCATTTTAAAAGCTTTTGTTTAACACCAGGTTAAATTGATCGTGAAGGGATTGTGAAATACCCTTTTCTTAGTACAGGAGTTCTGGTATCTCAGAAAGTATGTTGCTTTTCTCTCTTCTGGAAGCAGAAAAAAACAGTAATTAGGAGAACAAAACATTCATAACTATTTTGGATTAGCTTTTGTGCATGACAAACGTGTGTTTGTGTTGTGGTGGGTAGAAACCAGTATCTGAAGTAATTTGTTTAGCTAAATTGTTTTTTAAATTACTTTTCTGATTGAACTAGCAGCTAAATGTATAAAGATGATAGTTTTTGGGGGTTTGTCATTTTAAAATAGCTTTTTATTTTTGGCAATAGGGGAACTCTGAACTCTTGGGCTAACTTATCGGTGATTTGTGCTTTTGCTGAAACTGTCTTGAATCATGGTTTTATATACTACTCGCATCAAGTATGTATTGCAGTACTATACTTGTTCCTTGCGTTTATTTGGCTTCTTTGGACTTTAGCATAGCTAAAACTGTGTATGTAAGATATTCAATCCTCGGAGATAAGACTCCGACACAAAGAAAAACACCTACCTGCAAGCAGAAAGAACTGCACCTTGGAATACAGCCCATTACAAACCGCCCTCTTTACATATGCTTCCTGCGGCATATATAAAATGGGCATATGTAAAATCTTAGAAAAGGAATTAGGCATACAGCATATGGGGTAATTTTATAGTCTTCAGTGAGGTGATTAGGGAATTCATTTACTGCAGAAAAGTGCTGATACTGAGTGGGTGCTTCTCATGTAGAGAAGGTGCTTTCCAGAACGCTGTTGTAACAGGAGATTTGGCTTCAGGTTTTCCTCAAAATATCACAGAGATGGCCTGTAGTAGAAAGTGGATTTAGACTGTAAAAAATACAGCAAAACAAAACCTTTCTTATGTTTTCCAAGTTTTGTTTTGATCTCAATAGTCAAGTAATATCATATGGCTCTCTGTACTTAGGACAACCAGCACAAGTCTGGTATCAAGAACTGTCATATTTAACTACAAGTTTATGAAAGTTATTAACTTTCTATGTGGTTAGATTTTTATAGCAGTATCAAGACAGAGAATATAAAGATGGAAAGATTGCTTTAAGGAACTTCTGTTTTGACCTTAGCTGTCTTCTTGATTGTGACCTTATTTAAACTGCAGAGGTGTATTTCATTACTTTTTTTACCTGCAAAATGGGAATAATAAAATCATGTCCTGAGTGGTTGTAAGAAGTTCAAGCAATCACAATGCTTTGGGGTAAAAATATTACACTATGGCGTGAATGTACAGATGAGGAATTTCTACACTAGGAGTTACTGCAGCTAATATTTATATCCTCTAGGTATTATTATATCATCACCAAAATAAAATAATACTTAAGCTTCTACAAAGCTGCCAGCTTATAGATCTCAGAATAATGTGTAAAAAAGGATTGATTACACGTAAGCCCTTTTATAGATGGTGACACCGAAGCACGTGTTGGCCAGGGGAGGGAGTACTTTCAGCTACAGCAACTTGCAGTTCGGTATTTTATCCTTTGCCTTACAAAAACGTTCATCTTATCTTGGATCTGGCCTTTGTTTTCACAAGCCCTACGAGTTTATCATCCTATATGCACTCCAGTTTCTGGGTTATGTGGATTTTTTTTCACATATATACATAGGCAAATGCTAACACTTTACGTTATTATGCCTCTCTTTGAGATTAAATAATGAAGATCTCATGTGAAGAGTTGAAAGTAAAAAAAAAGCCAAAACAAAACCAAACCACAAAATAAATAACCTCCCCCAAGGCTCACAATTTATGTTATAAAAATGGGCATTGCCAGAATGCCTGATATTAAAGAATACAGTTTCATAGAATCATAGAATGGCCTAGGCTGGAAGGGACCTTAGAGATCATTTAATCCAACCTCCCTGTAATGGGCAGGGAACACCTCTCTACTAGATCAGGTTGCTCAAGGCCTCATCCAACCTGGCCTTGAACACCTCCAGGGAGGGGGCATCCAGGACTTCTCTGGACAATTTATTCCAGAGTCTTGCCACCCTCGTACTGAAGAATTTCTTACTGTATTGTGTATAACCACTGGTATAGTTGCTCCCATATGGCTTATAACTATCATAAAAAGCAGTGTTAAAAACATGTGGGTTATATTGCAGGTGAACAAGAATTAAATATTCCTGAACTTGAGAAGATTCGTATTCAGGATTTGAATGTGTTTTATCTCTTACTGAGATACAGAAATTGCCATAGCAAATAAAGACAGTGGTCTGTCTCATTTCCTAATAGACACAGTCTTTATTTACCTTCTAGCACTCCCTGCAAGATAGACAAGTGCTGTTAGTCCCTTTAGGAAGGGGGAAGCAGAATGCAGAGAAGGGAGGAGGCTTTAACAGTGTCATGCAGTAATTCTGCATGTGGAACTCAACCATGCTATCTTAAGTTTCGTGACTAGATTCCTCGTTATGAGGTCAACCATTTTATTTCCTTGTTAGTGATCTACACCAAAAGTTCCAAAATAGACAAACACGGTGATCACCCTATGAGACTGATTGCTTAATCAGTCTGTAGCTGGCATATGACTTGCGGAGTCACTTCTGTGGCTGTTTTTTAAGTTGTGACTCATTATCCAGATAAATATAAAAATATGTGTGACTCCTTAATACATTTTGGCAGTGGACATTATAGGTTAATTAATTTTAATGGAAATTAAATTAAATTTTAAATGAAAGTGTTTTCTTTAACTGCTGTCATATGTGAAAATGGGGACATAGGATTCCAGTTTTAACTTACGTTAATGTTTCATTACAATTATATTATTATTATTATTATTATATTATTATTCTTTTGTACTTCTGTACTTGGTTAACATCTATAAAGAATAATACAAATCTTAAAGATATTTTTGACAATCTTTTTGTCCAAAACATCAGATACTTATAATATATAAATCTGTTTTGTGGTTCTAACTTTTTTCTAGGTGATGGGTTTGGTTTCCCTGACAAACATAGCTGCTGTTATGGTCTGTTTGCACATAGCTTAAACCACGAAATTGACAGTCATGGGTTAAACTGTAATTTACAACCTTTTATGAAAAAAAGGAAGCAGTAATAAATAACACCTCAGGTTCTTTGCATTTTCTAGTTTAACAGAACTGAATTTCCCCTAAGAAAGAAACAGAAAAAGACACAGAAGGGTTTATAGGCAAAGCAGGGTGGAAGAAGAAGTTGGTTTTATTTTAGCCGAGTTTACTTTTGTATTCTCTCTTGGCTAAAGGCTGAGAAAGAAAGTGATCTGTAAATGAAGACTTCTTGAATATTCAGTAGTCTAACAAGTATAAATTTGGAAAGTAAATACATTATTTTAAAACCATGTTTTGTGAAAAAGAATTTGCTGGCTTACATAACTGAAATGTACTCAGCTTCTCTCTGCCATGGCGATACAAATAAATTATATTTGTCCATTTTTCCTTTCAGGTTGAATATGGAGCATTTTATAACAACTTGTAAAGAACAAAGTCACGGTTGGATTTTTTTGTAAAAAAAAAAAGTACTGTAGAATTTCATCAAATACGTAATTCATTCGGATCCTTCTGTTCTTGCTGCAGCAAGCTTGCATTGGTTCACACTTAGGGCTTTATTTAGTTGCCCGTACGTAGGTGACTGATGCCATCTGAGATGCCCCGGAGTATTCCTCTTCCCTGTTGCCAGCTGCTGCTGCAGGAAGGTGTCACTTTACTCCGGTCTTCTGCCATGCCTGCGCAGAGCTAACAGGTATCCTGGGAATCCAAAAGCTTCCGAGGCTGCATTGGCCATCTACGTTCTGATAAAGGGATCCTACATAAATATCATTTACCTTGATGTGCCCAGTCACATAAAGAGTGCCTCACGTTTTGTCGGGTTCTGAATCCCAAAACAACATTGTGTCTTTGGGGGAGGTTGCCTCCTGCGTTATGCTTGAATCCAGTGCTGGGTCTGTGGGACATTATACTGGCTACTTGTGTTTCGTTTTGTTTTGCTGTCTAGAATCTTTGAGGGGCGTTTTGCAAAAGGACAAACTTACTCAAACATTCTTCATACTTTTTTGTTGTTGTTGTTGTTTTTCTTCTTTCCCCCTGAAACTCTCTGTGAAGATAGAACATTTCTTTAGATGCCATGAATTTATTTTAGCGATGGTGGGAACTTTCCATCATTTTCGTAGTGTAAATAGGGGCTGACTCATCATTTTCAGGAAGCAGTTCAAAGATTAGATTTGCTTCCTATTTTCGGTTAAATTAAGCTACAGCTGAGCAGTGTGCCACTTGATGGTACCACTTGATACTATAGTCACCTTTCTTCAGTAAAGACAAGTGTTCTGTGGCAATCATTCCTAAAACAGAATAGGAAATAAACATTATTCTTTCACATGGAAGTTGCTGGGAGAAACAGCTAAAGCATTTCATACAGATTAATTTAATTAAATTTACTTAGTATGTGAGGCCTCTGAAGGCACAAAGAGCAGAAACTGAGTAGCGGCAGTAGCTGTTAACATGGGAAAAAAGCCACGAGTAGAAAAACAGTAAACTGAAAGACCTTTATCTTCCTTTCCAGCTCTCAGTTCTTGGAGTTTTGTCTGGCAAGGAAAGTAGGGAATCTGTCTGAGTTTCAAATAATTACTGATGTATTGCTCCCTTGCAGGCTAGTAGCAAAGAGCAGCTGCGCTCTGTAGCCAGAGCCAACTTCTCCCTTTCCCATCCCCCATTTCTGAGTCCCTTCCCTGGAGAAAGCTCTCTCGCTATTAAATGAACTGGGATTGGGTTGCAAGACAAACCAAGATTTCATTAGAAAAATATTTACTCATGCATAAAAAAGCCCTTCTAAAAAAAACCTCTTCACTACTTTGGAAACAACGTGATTTTGTGGGTAATAAATAAAACCAGATTTGTTACGTTACAGTTGTAAAGCTGCCATCTTTTATGGGCCTGGGAAGAGTGACCTTATTCGTCATAAGGCTTTGTTGGTTCTGCCTCCATGCAACTATTCTCTTCTTGATCCATGTGAGTCATTTGGGACAGGCTTAACTGAGAGGTCTAGTGCCTAAAAAGTGAGTTAATTATAGCTGTTGGCTTTTTGACAAAACCCCCTCATTTTCCCCACATTCCATACCAGTTTTAACTGAAAAGTATTGCTTCTCAAGAGGCAAAATACTAGCATTGTCGTGAAAAACAGTTCTGTAAGAAATCGGTACCAAACTCTTTCCATTTTCCATTTATATTGAGCTCAAACCACAGCAATAAAAAGATTCTTCAATATCCTCATCTTCAAATTGTGTTCTGACTGTAAAAAAGGAAAATAAAGAGAAAAAGTAGTACTTAGCAGAGCTGCAGGACTTTACATTTAGGATGAATGTAAAGCTGAATTTCTGACAACTTGTGTTCAATAAATAACTCTTATTGGAAAAAATGCACGAATGTGTGGAGGAGTCTTGCTTAAGTTCCCATTTAAATAATTCACATCATGACTCCTTGAATTCCTCCTGATATTTAATTAGAGATCCTGGCTTCTTCTGCTGTCGTGCAGTGGGAGGTAGTTGCTGTGTGTAGCCCACCCTTCAGCGATGGGGGAAGTGACCTGTTCGTGTCGTTTGGATTGTGCTCAGAATGTCAGCGCTCCGCCACCCCGAGGAAGGCTGCCACGGGGTGCTGCACATTGCGACTCTGGGAATTCATGGCTGCTGGTATGGAATCTGTGTAATTGAGGTTAACAAACCTGTCACACCAAACCAGGCTTTCTTATGTTAAGAACCACATTACCCATAATTGTTCTGTGTACTGTTTTGTTTTGCACTTGGGTGGAGGCTTGAAGCGGTACGTTTAGGTAACGTCTATTCAGATGTTAAATGCAACAACAACCAAATCCGTAGCTTGGTTGCATCTACATGGATGTGGAATTAATGAATCGCGTAATAATTTTATAGGTCGATAATCTGGAAGTCTTTCCATGGAAAAATATTTAATAAAGGAGAGGATGCCATATCCACTTAGAAAAAAACAAAATTCTTGAGAAAGGTGAAGAATGTTAAATGTCTGTGTCTGAGCCTGGCAAGTGGTCTTGAAACCTGCACCCTGGTCAGTGCAATTAGATGCTTTTATTTGAGGATTTTAGTCCTTATTCGTTTAGGAAAGAGCATGCTCCTCCCCAAACGGTGATTTAATACAGCGGTTGTAGCACCATCTTTTTGTCAAGGAGGATGGTGCCTGGTGTTTCAGTTGTTCACGAAGGGGAGTGAAAAGTCTAAGCAGCCTGTGTTACCAGAATAGGTTTCAGTTTTAGCTTAGCATCATATGAAAGGAGCCATCTTGTGGTTGTCTCTTTTGCAAATAAAATGTTGCTGTAATATTTACTTGAGAAGCTGAAGTTAAGGATGCGTCTATACTTTTGTGATAATTTTTCTTCTATGTGTTTAAAAATGTTACCTTGTGAGTAAACTTGAGCTTTTATGTATGTTTTCACTCAGAGAAATTTTTTCATTCTGTCAGATTTCTGATTCCACCAAATCTTCAGAATCAAAATGCCACATCTATTTATACAGGCGTAAATTTGATATGTTCAGTCTGTATCCCCTACTGTTCAGTCTGCCCCAATATTTGCTAGTCCTCTGAGCTCTTACTCAGACCTCTAATGTGCACTCTAAATTTTGCTTTTAACTGGAATCAACAGCATATCCTGTGAAATGTGGCACTTAGTAAAGCTCCTTTCTAAATGAATGCTAAGTGATTATTATTATTTTTTCTTCGTTAAAGTGTGATCCCTGGGAACTCTGTGCATTCCAGGCACAAAACTGAAGCATCCCCATCGTTTGCTCCTGGACTTCAAACTTGACTTGGAGAGACAATGTTTACGTGTTACATCAGGCTGATTTGATCACCTCTCTGCTGATACACAATGGCACTTAGCAGTTCTAGAGTTTGATTAATCCACATAATCCCAAGTAGATGTCAGCAAATTAATTTTACATAGATTAGCTCACTGATGCTTATATCAATTTGATTAACTATATAAAAAAAAAACCCCAACCATAGTTAAACTAGAAATTATGTATAAACGTAAGCCTCCGTCATAATTTTTAAAGATCGATTTCCATAATAATACTTAAAGTTACGTATGATTCAACTTGGATAGCCAGCTGTCTACTGCAGTTTTTAGTAACTGAACATCAAGGCCAGGATCACCATAATTTGCTGAAAGCGCAGCAAAATGTTACAAATTTGATTTGATTGCTATCTGGCTAGAATATTGATTGAAGGCAAAAATGTATGAAATCCATAATTTCTCGTAAATATGTTCACATATAACAGGTAACAGATAAGCAAAGTTGGTTTTTTGAAATGTGCCATTTGAAGTTTATTGTATTCCTTCGAGTTGGAGACAAGGCTGTTTTAGGAAAATGCAAATCTCAAACTGGGGTTTGAAGTAAGACTAGTACTTGTTCGTGCTGGAATGGGAGGCAGACTTTGAGAAAAGGTGAGATGGGATTAGCAATTAGTTTTACTACAGCTAGTTTGGGAAGACAGTGTAAAAATGTCTTTTGGGAAAGTATTTGAGCCATTAGATTAAAATTAGACCTGACGATAGAATTTTCAATCAGAAAATACCAGTTAACTGGGGAAAAATCCAACTTTTGAATGGAAAATGTGTGTGTGGGGTTAATTTAGAATATGCTTTCTTTGTGTAACATTTTTGACAAAAATCAGGTTTCTTTTAAAATTATTAAAATAATTCAAAACCTCAAAATTGAAATGAAATGGTTTTAAATTATTAAACAAGATACTTAAGTTGCTTTTAATTTTTTAAGTTTTTAGACATATTTTAACTTTATCTCTCCAGTTAAAGAGAAGACTTCTAAAAAGATGACATTTTTCTTGAGATGGAAAAATTATTTTCAGTGTCACTCTAAATAGGATCAAAAAGTCAGATGGCATCTCACTGTTTCAGAAAATTACTTCATTGAACAAAACACCATGGCTGTAGAGAACATAAATAGGGAAATCAAAGATGTCACACCATATCAGATTTTGACGTAATCTTTTACCTAAACTGATGGAAACAAGAGTAATAGATTTTTGCTTTTTTATTTTAATTACTTTTCTCTACCTTGCATCTAGTAAAGGAAACACAGTCTTCGTAACGAAAGAAATAGGAGAACATTCTTGCTATGGAAATCTGGTAAAAGCGAGTGAATTCAAGTATCTTTCCCCCAAAAGGCTATGATAGTAATATTTATTCTGAGCACTGGAGTAAGAGAGACAGTATATATAAGGGATTATTTTTTGCACAATCTGCTGCTATATAGGAAAGTAAGTCTTTAAATATACAGGATTCGGAAAGATAATGGATTCAATAGAGTAACAGCGGTTGCATAGTTAACCTGCCTGATTTCCCTATGTTTTAGGATGCAGAAAATCTTCTTTAAAAAATTGACTCTCTGTATATCTCTGAAGACAACTACCCCAGTTACCAGGAACAACAGCCTGACCTCTATCTCTTCATATTTGAATAGGACTTGAAGCAAAAGCATTTTATTTTTTTTATGTTTCTGCAAAAAACATTAATTTTGATGAAACTGAAATAAGACGCAGATCCTAGACTAATGTAATTGTGCAATTTTTTGATATTAAGAAGTGTAAAAGTCAAGAATTTTTGTGGTTGTATTATATTCTAAAGAGAATAAAGATGCATTATAAGAAATATGAAATTTAATGAAGTTAAAAGAGGATCAAATGTAAAAATGGACTGCTTGGAAGAGACTGTATTTTTAAAGTATTATGTTCCCTTTAATGTCTTAACGTTACAAAAGCAGTTGAAAAGTATCAGTATATCCTCACTTAACAGGACTGAACTGAGTTTATTAGAATTACCTGGATTCAGTTTCCAGAAATTTCTTGTTGCTAAGTGAATTTGTAGTCATAGATACGTTTTTTTACCTAAGTCAACACTTCCATATTAATAAACAAGAAGTAGGGTAAGACTTTCCCTAGGTATAAATCACTGTCATCTACTGTTTATGGAAGCTTTTAGTAGATCAGCCTTAAAGGTACCTTCATACTTTGTATAGATTATTTTTTTTCCTGTTAACCAGGATTACACTGAGTTTGCAATCACAAATTGTTTTATTCAAAAACAGTAAGGAAAGAATTTTTAAGCTGTATTGTGAAATAGTTAAATGGCAGAATCTGGAAGAGAATGTTGTAATGCCCTCATCTGGAAATTCATTCAAACAAGAAACTTTTTGTCACCCTGCGTCTTTTTCCACTTTGGCATGCTGAATGAATGTCTAATTTGCTTGATTGAAACCTTTTGCTTCAATAGTAAACTACTGGTTTGCCAAAAATAAAATCCTTGTGGTACAGAGAGACTTTTCATACATCTGTGCAGGAATATGAGCTCTATTTGTACCCTGAAAAGGTTTCAAATGTCACATGCATGGTACTGAATATACGGTGTGAGAGTCTGGTGGAAGTTAATCAGTGATACTTCCTGTGCATTCACCTCCAGAGAAGTGTTGTGTCTTCTTGTCATTTACTGTGTTAGTATAAGTTAAGATCTATTCCTTATTCTTTTTATCATAGAATCATAGAATGGTTAAGGTTGGAAGGGACCTTGAAGATCATCTAGTTCCAGCACCCCTGCTGTGGGTAGGGACACCTCTCTCCCACTAGACCAGGTTGCTCAAGGCCCCATCCAACCTGGCCTTCAACACTTCCAGGGGTGGGGCATCTATGACTTTCTTGGGCAACCTGTTCCAGTGCTTCACCACTCTCATGGTGAAGAGTTTCTTCTTTATATCTAATCTAAATCTACCCTCTTGCAGTTTCAGGCTCTTGCTCCTTGTCCTATCACTACAGGCCCTTGTAAAAAGTCCTTCTCCAGCTTTCCTGTAGGTTCCTTTCATGTATTGGAAGGCTGCTATTAGGTCAACCCAGAGCCTTCTCTTCTCTGAGCTGAATAACCCCAGTTTATGAGACTTTAATCTCAAGAAGCATAGCATATTTTTTACTGTGCCCAACAGATGCTAGACATCACTTAAACCAGCTAAATACTGCTAAAAGCCTGTTGAACACCTTCAGCTCTTGCACACTCCAGCCTGTCCTCCACCAGTGCCATCTCTTTGGCAATATCTAAATCCAGTTCTACTCTTATTGTAATGAAGTGAATTCTCATTGCCTGCAACAAAATAACAACAGCTTTAAACTAAGATACTAGCTTTTTTCATCAGATAGCTGTTTTTTTCTAGATAAATCTGTGCTAGTGATAACTAGTTGGCTGGACTGAAGAAATGGTTACAGCCCAAACTCAGCTATATAGTCTGTTACTGTGAAAACTTTGCCTTATGTGCAACTTCAGTACATTTTCCCTCTCTCTGCTGGGCTCATTAGAATACGTTCTGAAATAACACAGCTCTGAGCAGAACATACCCAGAGTGAACGCTGGCCTGAAAGCAAAAGCTTTAGGCAGTGCAAACCAGCATGTTAACTTGGAAGCATCTCTATGTAGTAGTTTTTATTCTAGCAGATGCCCTCACTTCAGCTGTAGTAGATACCGTCTTGCATCAAAATCTAGTATCCTGCCATGCAGATATTCTTTTTATTGACCAGTCTTTCTCTGACAAATACACAGCAAGCTAGGGAGAAAAGACGATGTGTTTTATTTAGTTGTGGTGCTGCTGTTCTGAAGGAGTTTCTGAAATTAGACCTAGCAAGCTTTAGGGAGCATCTTACAAGGGAGCTTAAACCACAGTCCTGATTTATATCAGCATACAATAATCGTGTAATCCCAAAGGAATGGCAATGTGTTATTTTAAGCAATCAGACAGGACATGGGAGACTGTCTGATATCACATGTTGGCATGAAAGTTAATGCGGAAATCTTTAGCCATGCCAGGTTTAAAGTGACGGATACTGCCCTGTCAAAAATATGTTATCTTTTCTGAAGCACGCATAATTTTCTTCCTGCAAGGGGAATAATTACCTGCTTATCGCAGTAAAGAAATGGATGACCAAGCTTGCAAATCAGCCTTGGCTTTCCAGCATTTGAGAAGCTGAGAAATATCCAAGTAGTTAGGATACCAGCCTTGCATTATGGTAGAACAGGTTTGATTCATCTGCTGTTACAGATTCCTTGTGTTGTCCTGGATAAGACAAACTAGTCCAGACCCACAAAGGCTTCCTGCTTCTATCAATAGCAGCTGAAACCCACTTCAGAGAGCAGTTACTTTCTTATAAACTTTTGCGGGTCTGTGCCTCAGTCTATATTCACTGGGAAAATAAAGTCTGGCAGAACTGCTGAGACTCCATCCTGCCCCAAGATTTGTGAGTGTAAGTATAATTTATATGAAGTGCTCAGCTACTACAAAAGCCATGGGCATAGAAATACATAAACAAAAGCTTACAAGTTTCTCTAATATATCAACCATGAAAAATCTTTGATACTAAAGCTCTAATGCTTTCATGTCATAAGGCATATGACCACTGCAAAAAAAAGACAAGCAAACAAACAGATGTACAAGCTATAAACCTGTTGTATGTTTGGAAAATGCTTTGTTATTTTAAATGCTAGGAAAATAAAGATTTATGTGTGGATAAGAGCCATTTGGCTCGAATAGCCCCAAAATTTAGTGCTATAAGAAAACTGGTGTTGAAAGAATTCCAGGCAGTTGTGATACATAGTTATACAAAACAATAGTTCTTTGTTTTCCACAAGTGTAACATTATGTGACGTTTTGGCAATAGAAAGTAAATTTATCAATGTGTTTTAAAAGTCATATTATTTTTTTTTTTTTAATGTGTGACCTTGAACTTAGGGATTCCTGCTCTTTCACTAGGTGATAACTATTTTCCAAAGGAAAACCAACACTGTCATGTTTTCTCCTCTTCTGAAAGTATTTCTGGCTGCCTTTTAAAGGGAAAACTGTAGGTGACTAATTACTAGCACTTACCTCACTGGAGCTCAGATTAAGGCCCATCAGTTCAGAGGTATGTGTGGCCTAAGATGTGTGTGATGCTCTTTCCCCCAGCATCACTTCGAGCTAGTTCAGGCAGTCCAAATTCAACAGACTGTTTTGAATTCCAATCTAAACAGATTTACACCGTGATGTTCTTCTGGTCTACATCCAGCTTGCTCTTGCCCAGCTGCTACTACCATGGATCAAGTGGATCCATATCCACTCTTGGAGGAGGGCAAGGAGAAAATCTGATGCTTTGAACTTCTCACTCTGACTTGGGTTTCCCTTCTACTCCAAGCCACACAACATAGGAGCCAAGGCACCTATTTGGATTTACAGGCATCCAAGCTTAGATGTTGTAGTGCTCCAGCAGTTGCACTAGCATGTAAGTTTTTCCATGGTACCAGACTGAGGGATCAAGTTCATCCCTTGTATAACGGAAGGCAAAGACAGCAGTGGGAGTACGGTGTTGGGAATCCCTGCCCTGCTGATCTGTCTCAGCCTCGACTGGAAACTGATATCTTTGCAGTTCACTGTCAATGTGTTCAATCTACAGTTTTTACTAAAAATGCTAGGAAAAAAAGAAAGCGTGCCACTGTTGACATTTTTGAAGATTCTAGACTAAATGTGTTGAGGTGTATTACCTCAGAAGTTGAAGATGTGCATGTACCATGTGTATTTGGAACCTTCTCTGGGAATCTGCATGCTTTCCAAAATGTATAGAGCTTGGGATGAAAAGAGAGTATATTTAAACTTTCCAGTTTTGGGAAAAGGCTTAACTGAAACAGGAATATGAATTCAGAAATTCACTGGGGAATTGTAAGGATAGTCAGGGATCGTGCCTGTAGTAAATGGAGAAGCAAAACTCCTGCAGGGTGATGTAGCGAGCAGTTTGGGAATGGGCACAGTGCTGAAGTCTTGAATGAAATGAGATGTCTCTTGGAAATGAGAATCAGGAAGTGATTGTTTGAGCTTAACTTTATGTTTCTCACCTCTAGGCACCTATTTGGACTGTTCTAACCTAACACTAAAGAGCTCTGCCAGGGCAGTCTAATAAGTTCCATTATTCAAGTTTAATTCAGCAGTCTAGATTTGGGGCATATTTGGCTATTTCCTACAAGTGTTAGCTAAGTTTTATTTAGCATTTCCATGGTTTTACTGCCAGGCAGTTTAACTGAGAGTAACCTGGTTTTCCCCTGTGTCTTATATTATGGGAAAGAACCCATAACTGTCAAGAGTTAGTATGATGTTTTAGGGTTTTTTTTCTTGCAATACTGATGTAATTCTTGCAAAATATATGTGTTACAGTGTTACTAGACTTTACAGTTACTATTAAAGAGATGATGTACTGCTGTACATCCCAATGTAAATGGGAAACCCTATCACTCAGAACTATGTATTTACAAGAGCAGTATGTCAAGAGTAGGAGCAGTGAGGGTGCTGGCTCACAAGTGGTGATACTCACCTGGCAGTGATGGCTGTGACACTTGCTGCTCCCAGCTGTCCTTTCCGTCCCATGACGGGTGGTTTTCCACCCTCAGTGCAGAGATGGTTCAGCTGCTCATGTAGCAGCTGCTGAATTTCTATTATTGGCAGCCAAGCTTATTAAGGGAAACCCAAATAATTTTTGGTTTACTTTGAAATGTCATTCCGCCAACTGTAGTATTTCAGCAGTGTTTTTCCAACTGAAACGTAGTTGTAACGGAAGGGAAAGAAAGACAGGACTTTTATCAATAGCCTCAAAGAGTCGAGATGTTGAATGGGGGAAGAAAACGTATTCTGTGCTGAGAAGCTCAGGGGCATTTCCAGGCTCTTTGCTGTGTACCTGCTCTAGCCTTAGCCCAGCTACAGGTTAGGGTGAAACACACATCCAGGACAAGTCCCCTCAGATCATCCACTGGAACTCTTAGGGTGGGACTTAGCTCCAGATTCAGAGCTAAGTTTAGATGTCTACTGTGTAGATTTCTACATGTGACGTGTGTGCTTAATGTGCAAAATATTCAGTGAATACAACCAATGGTTCTTTGAGACCAATTTTGTATCTTGTTGGATTATATCCTCTCCTTTCATTGACCGTTCTAGGAGTAACAGTCAATGAATCATCTCTCTATTTCTGTTAAGTACTGATGACTCCTCGATGATCTCTGCCACTTTCTTTCCTTTGTAGTTTTTTCTCTTTCCCATTTGTTGGTAATGCTTCTCAAGTCTGATTGGGACATAGCTGTCAGAGACTTAACTATTCTTTTGCAGGAATGTTATGAATGTTAGTGGATTGGATAGTTTGTGTTCTGTGTTGTGGATTCAACTTCTAGATGTGCTAGTTTGGCTCAACACACTAAGGCTATGAGCAGAAGACAGGCAACCTTCATCTTCCGGTGTCCCTTCCCCCCATGCACAAACTGCCCCGTCTTTTACTGAATCTGTAAGATTTTTTTAAGGTGCATAATGGCTTGCTCTTCTTTCTGTCTTTCATCCATGTGCAAAGGCATTATCTTATTAATCATTCAGTTGTGCTTTTCCCTCCAGTGTTCTTTTTAAGAGCACAGCTGTTGTCTTGGGCTAAGTTATAGTGAGTGCTTTGTGGTTCATTTTATCCCTTGGTGACTTCATCTGCCATGAGATTGCCTGTATAGCCAAAGCACCGACAATTTTCTTCTAGTATTCCCATCATTTTAATACTAAAAGAATTCTCCATAGATCCGTGAAATGTAGCCTTATCCTGACCATCATTACATTTCCCTTCCAATACTTTCCAGGATTTTTGATTACTTTGTCTTTTAAGCATTGTTCTTAACAAGTGTGGCTGAGATTAAACAGAAACATTGTTCAGAGAGAAAAGGGCTTCTGGTGAAACAGATGTCACTTGAGGGACTATATATCCCCTTCTTTTGGCAACTGGCACCGATTCTGGCTAACTTGTCAGTGGGCATCCTGCCCTCTCAGCAGATGGTCAGAAGAGCAGAGAGCCAAAAGCCCATCTACAGACGTGGAAGATGTTGAAAAGTGTACGTCTAGACACAAATGCTGAATGAGCTTTTTAGCCTGATCTTCTGTGCCCGCAGTCAATCTAGAGGAAAGGACTGCTTTTTAATAAAGGAACATTCTGCGTCAACATATGACTGCTTCGGTGTTTAGACATGCTGATAGTTACAGGAGGATTGGGAAGAGGGATATCATGAAGTAATCAGCATATTAGAAGAGTTACTTCATTTTTTGTTTATTTCTGTGGGGAATATCTAGTAAGAGACCAAAACACAGTTCTGCTTCAGTTGAGTTTCACAAAATTAGTTGATAAAGTTGTAGAAAGCTGCAGTACACTTCCTTGGACGAACTTATGTAGCCTTAGAACAGAACTTCACATGTATTTTAAGGAAAAATTGAACTTTTTTTCTTATGGCTTTGTCATATTTGCCAACAATTGAAGAGTCAGAGATGTTCATATTGTCACAAAACTGTCTCATAAAATACAGGAGTTATCCCGTGGGTGAGTGGGAACAGTTTGTGTGGCTTCTTATAGTCATGCTTTGGAACTTCTGACTAGTTCTGGGTGGGTTTTTAGGGGAAAGGCTCAGTTACCTATGCTACTATACCTGGGCAAGGCAATGCATATTGCAACAAGGATATATATATATATCTATATATATGTATATATAAAATTAGGTCAGGCCCCTACATTTACCTAAAGTTAGAAGAGCTCACTACTATACAGTCTGTACTTTATATTTGATCTGTCTTTGCTCATATCTGTTGAACTCTTACACATTCGAACTTAGAAACCAAGGAGTTTTAAATCAGTTTCCTGGTGTGTTAGATAAAGGCATAGCAAACTGTGATAAACACAAGAAATTTACTGGATAGTATTCAGGAATTGGTGGAGATTTATGTGACCCAAGGCAACTTGGCTGCAAAATTTTTATGTTTTTTGCATGAGTGTGAGGGAGGAGTTGACTTCAGCTTTGAAGGAGAACCAAGGCAGGGATTAACAAACTGAGAGAGGGACAGAATATTACCATGTGAGATGAGAAACTAAAGGAACTGGCTTGTTGGTTTTCATGCCCTGAGGAGAATATTACAGGTGCTTGCACACCCTGGAGCGTAAGCATATATAAAACAGGCAACAGTGAGTCTTTAGTCTACATCATCAGTTCATGCACATAGCTTCCGAAAATTGCCTTTTTTATGGCAAAAGGGAAAGTTCATCTTTAGATAGTTCATACTCTGGCAGAAATGATACCAAATGCAACAAGAATTTGGTAGGGTATGCACCTTCCCATGGATGCTTGGCTAGAGACTGCTGGCATGGTTCACTTACAAGTCGTAATAAAGAGCTATCAGGTAATCATAGAATCATGGAGTGATAGAATGTCTTAGGTTGTAAGGGACCTTAGAAATCATCTAATCCAACCTCCCTGCCATGAGCAGGGATGCCCTTAACTAGACCAGTTTGCTCAAGACCTCATCCAACCTTGCCCTGAACATCTCCAGGGATGGGGCATCAGCAACCTCTCTGGTCAACCTATTCCAGAGTTTTGCCACCCTTGTACTGAAGAATTTCTTCCTAAGATCCAACCTAAACCTATTCTCATTCAGTTTAAATCCATTTCCCCTTGTCCTATTGCTGGACACTCTTGTAAAAAGTCCCTCTCAAATTAACAACAGTAATAATTAATAATATAATAATTTATATTAATTAGTAACCCAGATAATAATTATTTTGACTCACTACCAAGACTGTTCTGGTGACCGAGGGCTGAAAAGTCATCTCTCACATTGTCATTTACCTATACTTTCTGGATCCAGTTCCATCCTGCTGTCACTTTGATTCCCACTTACACTTTTCGCTAGAATCCCTGCATATTTTAAACTGTGTCATATTTTAGAGTGGCTTTTTAAAAAACTTGCTTCTCTGTGGATGTGTTGTTTGACTGCATGCACATGTTTCTCCAGTTGATGATTATAAGGTCAATCAGCAAGTGAGCTCACTAGCAGTGTGCATTCAGCAGCACCCCTCATTAGTTGGTTCATAAAAGCGTAGGTTTTTTTCAGTTCTTTGTACATTGTACCGGTGTGAAGTGCCCCGTGAACTCAATAGCAGCCTTCTGGTATTTACCAGCCTGATTTCTATTCTCTTCTAGCTCAGCTAAAAATTACTTTCACTAAATACTAGCTGATGCACAGCCTCATGAGCAACGTGAGGTTTGCTTATTAATAGTATTTTATTTCAACTCTGAAATTCACAATGGCGTTGAATTATGGTGCTTGCTGCAGAAGTGTTTTCAAGTTCCTTGTCTTTCTAGTATTTAAAGCACATGCCATGGGTGTGAGGAAGGGGAGGATGTAGCCTAACTCGCTGGGTAGAAAAGTACGTCTTTGTGTTAGCACTGTGAAAAAGGCCTAATCAGGGACCTAATCAAGAGACTGCAGAAGCTAAAGGCTCTCCAAGATCAACAGGCCTGGTATGGGGCTATTGTGTACTGGTTTAGAGCTGAGGCATTGTGTTTGCTGTTCTGATGGAGCCCTGCACAGGGCATGAATAGGAAAATGGAAGCAAATGCCAGTTCCTGTTAATTTTTTTCCTGTACGAAATTGTGTTAGCGGTTTGTCTCATACCCTGAAGTCCTACTGTCACGTGGGCTTGTTTCCTGGCCGTGTCTCTGCCACAGTATTGTCACCATCCTTTGTTCATCGTTTTCTCCTGGCCCCTCTGCTGCACCTGTGTGCTTCTGAACTGCTTTATGCATCTGGAACAGTTTGTCAGACTATGGGCGGTAGGTTTTTACTCCCGTGGGAAACCCGTGTTTCCCTACTCTATGAAGAAATCTGGCTGCATTCCAGCCTGCTCGAAAGCGTGGCTTTGCAGTGTAAAATATGCACACATGAATATCAAAGCGAGTGCTTAAGTAAATCTCCAGAACAAATCTATGGGAGTCTTACCTGGTTGAGGGCTGGGTGACTTATATCTTACAATCAAGGAGTCATGTTTCACAATTCAATAATTACCTGCTACCAGATCTGAACCTATCTAATTTTTAAAGGGGTTGTTGAATTTTTATTCTTTCATTTTCTACAAGAAAGGGGTTTTGTCCTCATTTACTAACCTAAGTGAAATACTACCTTCATTGATAGAGAAATTCATAGGTTTAAGTTACAGAAAAAATAGAAAGAATCTCACTGCATTGATTTTTGTTAATTACAGCACACACATCACAAGCTGCAGATGCAGGTACACACTGACAAGTCAGCTGTACATCTACTGCCTGTAAGAGTGTTTTAGCCACTGGGCTGTGGGCCAAGTTGAAGGCAAAATTGTTCATCATTCTTTTTGAAGCTTAGCCACCGTGTTACGTGGGAAACCTGAGGAGGATCCAAAGTGCTATAGCTTCAGCTTGGGGACAGTAGGAAAAATGGCTAATTTTAAAATGTGTGGGTTCAGATTTACATGAATTCTGCATAGAAAATAAACTGTCCATCCTTGAGTCAATATGTAAGAACAGCACTGACAGGACCCTGCTTGTTTTCCCCACTTAGAAGCTTCCAGTTTATAAAGTTACCATACAGCCATTCAGTTAGCAAACGTGTCATGTCAGTGAACAAATATTAACTGAATATACTTACGCATGTTACCATAGTTAATTCTACATACTTATCACAGAACTGCTGTGAAAGTGAGGAGATTATTGGCATGGTTAGTTTGTATTCCACCTCTAGTGCATAATACAGAATTTTGCTTTCTCATTTGTAAACAAAGCAGTTGGGATTCAGGGTGGACTTGAGAGAGCTGACAGACACTTCCGTCTCATGCCAGTTTGGTCTTGAGTTAAGCTCAGGTCTTGAGTTAAGCTCAGGTTAAAAAATACAGCATTGCTAACCTTCATGCTTGTATTTCAACATTTGGCGCTTTCCTTACAACTTCAGCCATTTGTTGGACTTCAGCAAAGCATTTGACGCTGTTTCCCACAGCTTCCTCCTCCAAAAGCTGGCAAGATACAGATTGGATGGGTGGTCTGTGATGTGGGTAGGAAGTTGACTAACAGGTTGCACTCAGAGGATGTTAATCACTGTTTTTTGCTCAGTCTGGAAGCCTGTCACCAGTGGGATCCTCAAGGGATCAATACTGGGCCCTGTGCTGTTCAATATCTTTGTAAATCTGGATCCCTTCTGGATGACGGGGTTGAAAGTGCACTTACCAAGTTTGCTGGTGAAACCATAGTGGGTGGCGAGGTGGACACGTCAGAAGGGAGAGCCATCTTACACAGCGACCTGGACAGGCTGGAAGAGTGGGCGGGCAAGAACAGTATGAAGTTTAACAAAGTGTGGCTGGGGAGCAGCCTTGCTGAAAGGGACCTGGAGATGCTGGTGGACAACAAGCTGGACAGGAGTGAGCAGTGTGCCGCTGCAGCAACCAAGGCGAATCAGGTGCTGGGCTGCACCTGCAGCGGCACGACCAGCAGAGAGAGACGTGATCATCCCGCTCTGCTCAGTGCTTGTCTGGCCACACCTGGAGTGCTGTGTCCAGTTCTGGTCTCTACAGTTCAAGAAAAACGTGGGCAGACTGGAGAGGCTCCGAAGGAGGGCCATGAAGGCAATCGAAGGGCTGGAGAACCTGCCCAATAAGCAAAGCCTGAAAGAGTTCAGTCCCTTCTCCCTGGAGAAGTCCTTGGGGGGACCTGATCACAGTGTTCCAGCTGCCACTTAAAGAGCAGCTACAAAGAGGACAGAGGCTCTCTCTTCACAAGGACCCATGTGTAGAGGACAAGGGGCAACAGGTACAAGTTGTACCAGGAGAGGTTTCATCTCAATATAAGAAAGAAATTTTTTTACAGTGAGAACAATCATTCGCTGGAACAACCTCCCCAGAGATGTGGTAGAGTACCCATCACTGGAGGTTTTCAAGATGAGATTGGACAGGGTGCTAGATGATGTCATCGAGGCTCCCTTTCCCCATGAAAAGTTAGGCCAGATGATCTTTCAAGGTAATTTCCATTGTAGGCTGTTCTGTGATTCTACGATTCTTCAAAAAATATATTTTCTTTTGAATAAAAGTAAAGTTTTTAGCCTTAGGTGTTGGAGGCAAGTGCATCAAAATGCATCAAAATGCATCAAAATGTGGGAAGAGTCTTGGAAGGCAAATAAAAGCTGAGAATGAATTATTGAAAAGTGTATCCAAAACATTTTGCAAGCTCTCTTTATGTCTGAGGAATCAGTTCAGATCTTGTAGAGTGTTCAGTATGACAAAAAGTCTCTCTTTGCTGCAGTTGGTTGTTATTAATGCTTAGTGAGAGGACAAGTGGACCGGTACACGTAGTTACACTGCTAAGTTACCCTAAATTTTGGAGTTTCTGTTCCTTGACACCGCAAGAAACATTTCTTATTTTTTTTCAGAAATACCTGTGTGTTTCCAGGTCTTCTGCTGTCAGTTGGTTATTTTCTCCTCTATTACATTTGTAATATTCTACATATTGCTAATTATGTAGTTCTAGGATTTTTTTTAAAAACGTCATATTTCTCTGATGGTCTCAACTTCTGAGTTATTACCTTTCTGAGTGCATCTCAGCTTTCATTGTAAAGAAAGTATCTACACATTTCAGTTTCTAAGGAAATCCCTGAAAATATGACTGGAGCACACTCTAGAGGCTCAAAATTTCAACGGCAGATAAATAACTCCAAATTTATCCATATTTCAAGTCTTGTGATTTGAAAACTGATCTCATGATTTTTGTAAACTCGTTTCACTTCTGATTAAGGTTTGTAGCAAGATTTCTGAATACTGTGGGTTTTCTTATCTGCCGTTCCTCTAGAAAACTTTTATTACTCTTAATCTACTGACAGGGAGCTGGGTTTTGTATGTTCTGCTAAGTCATATATCTAGGTCAAAGATGGATGGAACTCTGCCGGTTCATAGCGATGCTGATATTATTTCTGGAGTGTTTTGCAAATTAGCAAAATTTATCTTGGTAGGTTTTATAAAAAGGATTGTATCCTGAAGAGGACAAATGCTGCACTTCAGAAATTTATTTCAAGGACCAAGACATAAGTAGACACAAACTAAAAAATTTTGAACAGGTCTGTCATAAGATTGTATAAAATTTATTACGCCACTTAAAAAGGGTCCCTCGCTTATACGGGGGCTGTATGTACTTTGTTATTTTGCATCATGTTACGAGACTGGGAAACTTGGATGAAGAGGAAGAGCAAACTTGGTAAAACCCCTGATTTTTACATTGCTTCAAATCATCCGGGTTTGACCGTGTATCTGTCCATCTCCACTTTGCAGTTGTTTTTTTTATTTGCATAATATTTCTAATAAAATGTGAAGCTCTTCCAATGTCACAAAAGGATCAGTGCATTTTTTGGACTGCTGGCTCTTCAGGATCGTGTTTAGCAATGGGATCACGTTACTCTCTTGACGGGTGGTGCTGGTAGGGCTCAATGTCCAACTGAGTGACCTGGGCAGCTGAACATTGCCACTGTATCTGAGCAGCAGATTTGTAAAATCATTCATGCGTCTTCTAAGCTGCCAGACAGGCAGCTATCAACACTGCCAAATTTTTGTTATTATTTTCAGCTGTTTATTAAGCATACACGTTGCCTGCCTGGGCTCCGTTGATCATATATTATTTTATGCTGACACTCTAGAGCCTCAAAGATGAATCAACCTCAGGCATCCCTGTCTGGATGTAGAGCCCACATCCAGTAATCACAAGACCTTTCTTTTTTTAAACCGCAGTTGCTGTCTCCGTTCCCACTTCTCTGGCTGGATTTCCATTACACTGAAAATCTGCCCTCCAATCCTCCCTCCCACATGGGTTTTGCTGCCTATATGAACACTTTGGGGCAGAATCAGGCATAACGGGCAGCGTCCCTCCCGGGTGCAGCTTCCAGGGCTGTGCAGCCCATCTGCAGAGGAGCCGGCCTGGCACGAAGTCTCTTGTCACACGCTCGATGTCAGGACCCTGCACGTGCTTGTGACCTGGAGAGGTGGCCAAGGCAGCTGAGGGACGTGCTGATTCACTGTGTCTGCGCCGGGATTTCCAAACCGTAACCTGCGAGCTAACATTTACATTCAGAACAAGGTGTTGGGGTTTTTCCCCCTTCTCTAGCTGGTAGGGAACCTCTACATTTTGGAAATAGTTTGAATGCCTGTTTAGGCCGATGAACTGCTGTGGTCGTAGTGACCAATCCCTGGCAGAAGCCTCACAGCTGGAAGTCAGTGATAAAAAATACAGAAGAAATTCAAGGATAGAAAATATCAGGCTGGATCAAAGCCGGAAGCATTTACCTGCCTTACATGAGGTACAGCTGAGCCAGGCTCTTCTCAGTGACAACCAATGATAGGACAAGGGGTAATGGGCTGAAACTGGAACATAAGAGGTTCCGCTTAAACTTGAGAAGAAACTTCTTCTCAGTGAGGGTGACGGAACACTGGAACAGGCTGCCCAGGGAGGTTGTGGAGTCTCCTTCTCTGGAGACATTCAAGACCCGCCTGGACACGTTCCTATGTAGCATTATCTAGGCATTCCTGCTCTGGCAGGGGGGTTGGACTTGATGATCTTTCGAGGTCCCTTCCAATCCCTGACATTCTGTGATTCTGTGATGTGCCCGAGACACAACGTCAAAATAAAACCTCTCTTAATTACTAAGGAAAGGCCATAGCAACAAAAAACCAAGAGGAACAAAAAGCTCAAGTTTCTTTTTCAAATAAATTTTCCACGTATCTCTAGCGTAAATTGGACAATGCATCCAAACAGATTTGTCTTCTCTAAAAGGTCTGGGCCACTGTGTAAAACTTTTGATTGAAAAATGTCACTGGATTCCAGCTTAGAAGTTGAGAAAGACAAGATATTATAATTTAAAAAAAATAAGGAAAATTTAAAAAACTTTTAGTATTTTTTTGCAAAAAAAAAGGAGATTTCAAGGAAAATTTGTACTTGGTCAGTGTCACACTTTCCCATCAGAAGTTAGCAGGCCAAATACCAAGTTTTCTCCCAGCCAAAACATTTAATTTCTACTAAACATATTTTTTAAAAGCAGCTGCAGTGTTCATTGGCATTTGGTCCTTGCTGGCATTCTCTAGCCCTTAAAGTCCTGAACTCAGCCAGGAACAGTTTTGGCAGTACTAACTACTGATTTCCACATGTGTGTGGTGAAGTCCCTCTGGGAACAAAAACTTGTTTTAACAGTAACTAACATTAGTGACAAAAGAAAAAAGAGGAGAAAGCCCACAAGGGGTAAGTAAAGTAAATATGGAGGAGGGAGAGAGCGTCAAGCAAGAGAGAAGGAACTAATGCGCGTGTGACTGGAGTCAGAGAGGGAAGGATCAAATTCGGGGTTTGATCCCTGAGTCTTCTCTTCATTCTTCAGTACGAGGGTGGCAAGACTTTGGAATAAATTGCCCAGAGAAGTCCTGGATGCCCCCTCCCTGGAGGTGTTCAAGGCCAAGTTGGACAGAGCCTTGAGAAGCCTGATCTAGTTGAGAGGCGTCCCTGCCCATGACAGGGAGGTTGGATTAGATGATCTGTAAGGTCCCCTTCCAGCCTAGGCCGTTCTATGATTCCGTGATTTACTGATTTTGGCATGTAGCACTGATGCTAAGACACTTAAGCTAGTTTGATAGTTTATATATACCACGTTACCTTCCAACTAAATAAAAGTAGTTAGGTAGCTATGCGTAAGGCTGGATATTCTTAAGGAAGACATCATTCATGTTTGCTTCTTTCAATGAGTTTGCTACAACTCCATGGCTTTCATGTTTTCAAAACTTGTTCCTGGTTGTACCAATGCAAATAAAGGCATGGAATAATTTCTGCTTGTGCTGTAGCCTGTATGTGTGCAAACAGCACTGCCATATATATAGCTAAAGGCTAGGGAAAAGTCAGCATGAAGTGGGCTTGCTTCTTACGCGAAATTTTTTTAATAATATTTGTTCGAATGCCACTAACTGTAAATCTTGAGAAAAGTTATTCTTTTTATTAACCTAATTTTAACTATTAGAAAATTAATAGGTTTATCTAATAGTTGGGTATGTTTGGATATTTTTTAAGACCTTTATGTAAATATTTTTTGATTTCTTACTATTTTTTACTCCAGGTTAGCCTTCAAATACACTTATTTTTAACCACTTGCACAGATGCCTTTGTCCATTGCTAAAATTCAAAAGGGCAATTACACTACTATTCCTATGGTGGCTCTATTGTCTTGACCTACCGTTGCACACATGAATGTGTAAAATCAGTCCGTGCGAACTGATAAAAATCGTACTGCCTGAATGAAATTGGCATGTACACAGCGGTCTGCACCCTGCAGTTAAAGCTGGGGAGAGCCTTTCACCACCAGGAACGTGACAGGAAGCAGAAGCCGCTTCTGGCGAAGACATATAATGAAGTTAACTCCCATTCATCAAGCTCATCTTACTGGTAAGGGGAGGCACTGTGAAAGTAATTATTAAGAGACAGAGCTAAGAACATCAGTGATCTCAGCTCACTGTGCTTCTCAGCTTTTGTGATTTTATTAGCTATATGGATGAGGTCACCTCTTGAAATAGCTGAGAGGGAGAGAAGGAAGAAAAGATGCTGGTTGCCTAACATCATGCTGCTAAAGAAATCATGGAGCCTCTGGCTAATACTCGGAGGTTCATTCTGGGCTACCGTTTTCTGTATCTTGAAGGATATGTGAAGAAATTGGGGGGGGGGGTTCTGTTTTGTTTTGTTTCCCTGAAAATTCTTGAAGACTAGATCAGAACCATTCTTGTGAATGCAACCTCTCGTCCTGGAAATTGTTTCAGTCTTTCTTGTCTTGAGTGACCAAAGAGAAATCCTTTTTTACGCTTGTATTTTAAGACCAGAAGTAAGAGTGATGTTTATTTAGTCTGACATTCTCCATAACACAGGTCACATCTTAAGTCATAGTCATGGAGGCTGCATTTGATAACTGGCTGCTATCTCATCTGCTTATTCAGTACTGAGTAATAAAATGCCTTGAGCTTATTCCTATATGGTTTTTTTTTTTAATGTCAGGGTGATCACTATGCATTTCCATTAGCAAATACCATCACCAAGAAAGATTAGCTACTTTTCTCTAAAACTCACTGATTACTGATCTTTCATTTATAGCTGTAATTCTAGTTTGGTTTATATTGTATTTTAGACTGTAATTTAGACTTAGTTGTGGGGGTTTTTATTCTTATATTTGATATATAGAAGCTTCTGTATGAAGTCACTGAGCTTGAAAAGACATGAAGTTCATCTAGTGCATCTTCCTGTTGCCAGGCAAGAACATGTATAGATATATCACTTCTGACAGATACTTGTCTCATGTTTACTTAAAGGTTACCAACAATGCTAAGGTTACAGCACCTCCCCAGAAAACCTGTAAAGACATTTCCCAATGTCCGAGATGAATTTGCCTTGCTGCAGTTTGGACCTGTTCTTTCTCATTCAGTGCACCAGGCATGGAAAACACATTATTTCCATATAGTTTCCCCTAGCCTTTCTATGTATTTGAAGATTTGCTCCATCTTTCCTCATAGGCCATATATTTTTTGTACTGTGCCATTGCTCCTGCATTGCATTCTCACTTTCCCCTTGCTATTATTGGTGGCTTCATTAGCACATGTATCTGTTGTTATTCTCATTGTTCTTTCATTTTGGCCTCAAGTACTTAAAGTTAAAATCTTCACAGTGAATTACTTAATAGTGAATCATCAAAATTTGCTTTTATCTTTTAGCTGGATTGTTTTATTCATACTGGTAAAGATACAAGATTTCTGAAGTCAGTACATCCAAGTAATTGGAATTTAAATATTGTATTTTAGTATTTTTTAAAATACTGATTTCTGGTTTTGGCTCTCCAATACACAAATGTTCTCTGGCTGAAAAGCAGGGAAGTATCCTTTGCATTTGCCTCTGGTTTCATGATGTCAGACTGGGTGATTTTGTGCAGGTGCCATTTCTCACAGGAAAACAGCTTTGGGCAGCAGGTCTACGTGTCTTGTCCCTCAGGAAGATTTGGCTCCAAATGAGGTAGATGGCCAGTGGTACTGGTTGGTGGAGATTTTCATCTGCCCCTGGAAGGTAGCTCTTGTCATGCAATGATGCTCTCCTTTCATGCCCAGCTTCCAATGGTCTCTGCTCCCTGGATGATTCCACTTCACATAATCCCGGAGCGGAATCATGGAATAATTTGCGTCAGATGGAACCTCTGGAGGTCTCTAGTCCAGCCTCCAGCTCAAAGCAAGGCTTATGTCAGACTTTCTTTCAGTGGATTTTGAGTAACTACAGCGTCCGGTCTGGCCTTCTCTCCATGAGGCACACTGAGCCAGCTCTTTCCCAAAGGCTCTTTCAGCCTCTCTTTTTGTGCCGTGTCCTTCATTCAGCCCCTGGACCATCTTCGTGGCCCTGTGCTGGATGGGCTCCAGATCGCTGGCAAATCTCTAGTGCTGAGGAGCCTGAGATGGGATGTGCCATCCTAGATATAGCCTCACAAATGGGAAGAATGGCCTTACAAGAAAGAGGAAAAATCACTCTCCCTGGCTAGCTGGCTACACCGAGTGATCGAGGTAGCAAAGGGTTAATGCATCTGAGATAAAGTTTCCATATGGATTTAAAAATTTTATTCCTTTTTTCCCCCCCTTTTGCTTCAGGCTGCTTACATGAGTTTTCTTCAGAACAAGTAATATTTTTGCTTAGTTCCCATGCATGTGACTTTTATTCAGAGTTCAGCATCCATCCGAACGCCTCTCTCAGATGGTCTTTTTCACTCGTTTGTGCTACTGGTGGCACACGCTTCCTGTGTCTTTAAACAGATTGTGGTAACTAATGACCATGCTGGACATCGATCCATTTGCAGGCTGGCATCGTCTAAAGCCTTTAAAGGAGTAGCTGTCTGCAGATCTCATTTTCTTCTAGAACAGGTTTCAGTATTAATATTCAGTTAATAAACTGAGTATTCAGGTTACTTGCAGCATTCCTGCTGTCAGTGGATTAATACCTCCCTGCCTGAGTAGAAAGTTGAGGCTTAATCACATTTTGTGGTTGGCAAATTTCACCTATATTTTGGGAGCTCAACTGGCTGCTACAGAGGGACAGTTTCCGTTTCATCTGAGCACATCCTGTGCTAGTGAAATACCTCAATCACAAACATATGTTACAGGAAATACAGTTGTAGCACATAGGGATTTTTTTTTAATTTATTCTTAGACTTATGACTAAAGGGTAATGTCAAAGTTCATGGTCTAAGAGTGACTATTTCTTGACAATCATCTTATTTTTAGGTCCTTTAACTTGAAAGATCTTTCTTGGCTTGAAATAGTGATCAAAATATATACAGCTGCAATTTACAGTAAACAATTAAATGCCTTTGTTGAAGCCAAATTTGCTTATGTGACGTACTAGTGTTTACAAACCTAGTAAAAGAACAATATTTGACTACAAAAAGTTTGATTCTGTCAAAGTTTGTTTGCTTAGTTTTTCTGTGTTTTCCTTTTGGAGGAGGAAGCTAAATTATATCCAGCTTTGCAGCCCTGCAGGCGTGATGAGTCATCATTTCTCTTTCCCATTTGATTATTCTATTTTGCTGCACAATCATGTATATGGATAGTTCAGCTAGAACTATCCTGTTTAATAAATACACCCCGAAAATGTTCTTTAAAAGAAAGCAAATAATCTGTCTTGTGCTTTGCAAATCAAAAGGTACAAGCAGATACAAGCAGAGTCTTAAATAAAAATGCCTCGGGCTCAAATTTTGATCTCCTCATTGTGTGGAATAGTAGCTCCTCCTCAAACAGCCCTGCTGTGTCTTTTTGAGGAGTTAAGTCCTTTTCCATGTGAATAGGACTATCCAACTTTGTAACCCAATATTTAATTACATTTTATTACTGCTACAGAAGATCTGGCCTTATAGGTATTTAGGCAAAGGTCTCAGTGTATTTATCAGTGACTGAACAAGAATTGTGGGATCACTCTGTAGCTGCTATTGTTTAAGTCAAATGCGTTACAGCCTCTTTTCCTGTAATACTTAAGTATATATGGCGTCAGACTATTTGATTCCTAATTCTTAGCAGTTGGGAGCCTTCAAAGGCTTAAACCTTCGAAGAAACTCAGATACTAGCTAAAAGAGCATAGATAAAGAACTCAAGTAGTTGTAGAATTCATTACTTCATTATTTTCACTGGTTGTGTTTTATGTATGTAAAATTTTCAGCTCTGATCCAAACACAATGTTGCATTTATTAAATTAGTCCGTTGCAACTTCTGCATAAAGACCAACTTTTATTTATGTTAATATTAAAAATCCAGAGAGATTCAGAACAATTTTCCCTGGACATAAATTATTTCACCACACATTAAAATCAAGAGGAGAGAGTGAGGAAGGAAAATCCCTATGAAGTGCCCCTTGGAGTTCTCTCCGTTGACTTTTAATTTGGAAAAAATGAAAACGGCATTCAACAGAATGAGGCAAGGAGCCTGGAAAATGTACAGTCTTCTTGTAGCAGTGTTTCTTTCTTCCTCTGTACTCAGCTGAGTGTCTGGATCTAGGCTCTACATGGCAGGAAGGTGCAATGGTGCGTGACAGTGAATGATCGGTCTTCTACAGCAAGAGAAGGAACATCCTTCCTGGAAAGATGCTAAACGCAGATTCTGAGGGGTGCTTCTTTCCTATAGTGGGTCAACGGTCCAGTTACACCTTTAGGGAAATGGCAACAGCAACAGTGTCTCTGACTTTTCATTTGCCATTTCAAAACATTACGAATGACAGGAAACAGTAATTTTTGCCTTTTCTCTTCAAATATTCCATATCTATGTGGAAGACGTTCAAAAGACAGGCGTGACAGTGGCTGATCACATTTTTCTCCTAGATGATATAGAAAACAAGCCAAGCTTGACGCTCACTTCTGAACAACTTTAGTACCGAGAAGTTGAAACTGGCACAGGGGAGCCCATTTGTGAAAGATCTGCTTTCTGGTGGCTCAGCCTCATCTGTCTCGTATGGGTTGACGTGTCTGAGCTTGAAACCAAGTATGGAATAGTACCAATGAAAGTCTCTGTCCTGTGTCTGTATTCATTTTATGCAGATTTCTGTAATCAACTCCACAGCCTGGGAAGCTGCTGCCAAGAAAATAGGGTGTAACCTTCTAAATAATTTTTCAGCTACAAGTTTGATAGAAGAGTTTATCCTTGTCAACAGGAGTTATGGACAGAAGTTGTCACAGATTAAATTTGTCTGCTGCAATGATATCTTTTGAACAAAAGATCATAGAATCATAGAATCATAGAATGGCCTAGGTTGGAAGGGACATTAGAGATCATCTAATCCAACCTCCCTGTCATGGGCAGGGACGCCTCTCAACTAGACCAGGTTACTCAAGGCCTCATCCAACTTGGCCTTGAACACCTCCAGGGAGGGGGCATCCACAACTTTTCTGGACAATTTATTCCAGAATCTTGCCACCCTCGTACTGAAGAATTTTTCCTCAGATCCAATCTAAATCTGTTTAACTTAAACCCATTTCCCCTTGTCCTATCGGTGGATGCTCTCGTAAAAAGTCCCTCCCCAGTCTTCCTGTAGGATCCCTTCCGGTATTGGAAGGCAGCTATTAGGTCCCCCCAAAGTCTTCTCTTTTCAAGACTGAACAATCCCAGTTCCCTCAGCCTGTCTTCATAGCAGAGGTGCTCCAGCCCTCTTCATGTTTAAAATAGTGCTTTTCCTTTTTTTTTGTACTGAAATTTAGGATAGAAAAAGAACTGGAAGTGGACCTTGAATTTCTTCATCACTCCTTTCCTATGTAAAACTCCTACTGACTGTGAGAATTTGCTTGAGCATGAACTTTGGTGTTTGACTTCTGTATCAACTAGTTAAATAATCCTGTTTTCAAGAAGTGCTTGACCAGTAGACACAAATGTGTATACTGGAATGTAATTATGTCAAACTAATTATTACTGGTCCAGACAGTGCTGTGAGTTTGGATGGAACAAAGTGATAAGAAAACAATATGGATTTGAAACACAAGGGCCACACTCAATTTCAGGCTTTTTTTTTTTTTTACCACCATCCCACCATTTTTAATTTTTTGTTCTTGCGGGCTTTGTCTCATTTCCTAGTGTGTGTGTATATATATATATATATATATATATATATATATATATATATGTATATGGAAATAGCTAGATCAAGTTATATAGCTAGATCAAGTTATTTTGGTGGTGCTATTTTTCCCAGTGTCATTAAGCCATGACATTAAATCCACAGCAGCACAGCCAAGCAGCATTTGAGGATCTCTGTGTACATTAGTTGTGTTAGATATGAAAGTGGGAGGCTCACATTTAGGTCTGACCACACCCATATTATTAACTTAAAAGGTGTTAGTTCTGTTGTGAATTACATATCAACTTAAATTGGTTACAAAACATATCTGAATGTTAAACTACCTCAGATTGCCTCAATTGGTGTGATTAGACAGTGAATGCAATTTACATGTTGAGCAGTGGACAAACTCTTCCTTGTACTAACAAGGATACATTAAACAATGTCTCCAGTCAGTTTCCTTCCCTTAACATCCTTTGCTTCTTAAGTTATTGTTTAATACACTTCCTAATCCTAAATTAGTGCAGGTAGTACTGACTTAGTACTATTTGGCATTGATGCAGTGATTGCATGTTTTTTTCTGACTGACATACATGATAAGAAGTTTTTCATTTCTGAACCGAACAATTACAGACTTGTTTTGCTGTTGAACTGAATATGCAAATAATTATGAGGAAAATAGGCAACGCTCCCAGGAAAGCTTCTGGTTTCCAAGTCTAGTCCAATTAGTAAAGAAGGAAGCTTTCTGACACAGCTTTTATCATGGTCTGTTTCACTGAGCAGATAGGGATTATTAATAGAGATGGGGCTGAACACTCTCCAGACTGAAAAGTAACTAGGTATAGAGTCAATCTATTACATCAATTACTGATTAATGTAATACAGGCTTATAAATATCACCACCTCAAGTCATGACATGTAACATACTAAAAATACATAGAGACAAAAATTCCAGACAATCTTTAGGGTTCTTACAATACTTTATAGTCTAGTTCCTGTGTTTAAAAGCAGGAATATCCCCTTACTTTGTTGGAAACACAAGGTTTACCATAAGGCCACTGAGTAATGAAAGCCTGATGGTCTCCTCACAAGAGGCATTTTTATATGGGGTCATAACTTTAGCAGGATTACAACTGAAATACACCAGGAGAACATGGCATGGGAGAATATGGCATATGGCATGTAAGACCAGACCTTACAGATGGTTTGTTTGCTAAATGATGTCAGCTAAGCTTGAGAACTCTAGGAAATCCAGTGATGGTCTCATTTTCCCTAATCAGCTCCAGTGTGACTCTGTGGGTGCACCTTGGCTTCCATAATGTAAGATTCAAGGCACCTGGAAGACCTTGTTTGTTAAGATGCTGTTCAAGTGACTGCTAATTTATGAGAGTGTACTTGGTAGCTTCATTTGACCAAAATTAAAATCACTGAAAGTGCTAATTGCTGCAAACAGGACCATAAAAGCCAAGGAAAAATAGACAAGACTGGAGTTCTTAAACACTGGGAGCTCAGAGAGGAACAGGCAGAGGGCTGAGCAAAGTAACCACCACCATAGTCTGTTGGGTGGCTGCAGTTTTGATCAGCATAACAGAGAGCAGCCAGAGGTGCCCAGAGATTCTGGGGCAAAGTTACAATTTTTCAGCTGCTGCCATCTCTATGTGTCTTGTCTGATGGGGCTGGGAGCAGCTTCCTCAGTTGGCCCTCTGCCCTCCTGTTGGTACCCAGTAACAACACCCATACAAAACCTTTAGTCTGGGGAGGCAAAGCTCCAAGAAGCTAGGTAAGCCTTCAGCAGGAAAAGCTTATTTAGTATTTGTTTTCTTTCAAAAGGATCACCGGGAGAACATCTTACTGCTGACTGAGAGTGTCAGAAGTAAATCTGAAGTGAACTGGTGATGATACAAAGGTCTGCAACCTCAGTGGATATAATATAAATATGGGATCATGAGGGCTGGAAGGGTGCAGACGCTAACTTGCAAGGCAGATGGTGACATTTATTGACTTTAACATTTAGTGACTGTAACATTTATTGATGGATCATTATAAGGCTTCTATCGCCTTGGCACTTGAGTATCTACTGCATAGGAAACAGACATAGTCAACAAATTGTACTGTGGGACTAAAAATAAAAGCTCCATCAACTCACGTGGTCTGCTGCAAAAATAGCCCAGAGAGCACTTGAAAGCTTGATCGAGCCGATAGACATTACGCTGAGGCTTGCTGCATGCCAGGCTGGGGCTCTGGCTGGGTGCCAAAGGGAGCAAGTTCCCGAAACCCTCCCCTGAGCATGCCCTGCTGTCGGTACTAACGGGTGCAACAGCCCTCACCCAAAAAATAGCAGGGGTGACCCCGCAGGTGGTAACACTTTCTGTGCCGTGGGGAGACAGCAAATGTGAATGGGGACCAATACAGTTATATAGTTTTATCAAATGTAACCAGCATGTTATCCACTTGTGCAACTGTGAAGAAGAACCCTTTTGCAAACCTCACCGACCAGCTATCCAACCCCATCAAATGACCTTTTCAGTCCTCTTCCTCTTTACCTGAGCGAAGTGTGGGGATGTAAATATGCTGGTGGTTGTTGTACATTTTGTTGCTCCTGCTCAATGCATTGGCCAATGCATTGACCAATGCATCTCTGTGTTCTCCTCCCCTCTCTCATCCCACATGCTGCCCTTCTATCCTCCCGTACTTCTGAAATGTCTTGAAAACTGTCTGTCTGCTGCCAAGGACTTTGGAGTCAAGCGGAGGACAGGCTATTCACACCAGTGGGAGGACGCTACTTCACTCTGGTAATGGCTGCGTGTTTAAAAACAAAAGAGCCACAGATCTGTAGCAAACTTTTATAGGACTGAAAAATTTGAATAGAAAAGGACTCTACAAAATACATCCAAGGGTCGCTATATATAACTTCCAACCCAATGGGCCTATATCTCAGAGAAGAGGATTTTCTTCCATTAACCTAGTTTACTAAGTGAATTTTCCACGCGGCAATGAATGAGTGTCATTAGCATTCACTCTGAGTGAGAGAATGGCTTTGACTGTGGTTCTGCTTATTTGACTTCTCTCACTAAACCTTATCCATCGTGATGAATGCTTGGCCCACTTTGATTCTGGTAGGCATAACGCAAAGTCTGCTGAGGAACAGAGCCTGGGTGAAGTCCAGACCCTGCTACTGCAGTCAAGTCATATAGTCATTTTAACCCACTTATTGCGCTCCCCTTTAAAAATGGTTGGGTTATTTGCCTCACTGTTTCTTATCAGCACTGAATATTTTTTTGGCTAGAAGAATCAAATATCTTTTTCTGATTTCTAGCATAAATTTATTCAGGACCTGTTTATATCCATTTGTTCTTGTGATAGCATTGTCCTTAAGCTTAAATAGCTTCTTGCCTGTCTATCTGTGATATTTACCCACTGATGTATTTATAGACAGCCCTCCTGTACACTTTCTTAGGCTTTGTTTCACCAGGGCAAACAAGCCAAGCTCCCATAAGGTCACTGTCAGTCTTCTAATGACTCTGTTTCAATGTGATTTAATTTTTCTGCAACATGATTGTCCAAGTCTGTGCTATAGTCCGAATGAGGTTTTACTAATGACTCTGTAACACTCTTTCTTACCTTTACTCTGCCCAAAATTCTTCATCAGATATATCCCAGAGTCCAATTTGTCCTTTTTATGGATGGTCATATCAGTCCTCTGTAATCAGAGCTGTTTGCAAAAGTTTTAGAGCTCGCTATTTAAAAAATGTCACAGATTCATCAACTTCAAGGAAGCTGTGACAACTTCCACCAGCTGGAGATCTGCATCTGATATTTCAGCTTACAGGACACAGCTTTCTCTGTGGCTGGCCCAAAACAGTGGAGCTCACTGCCAACTCCCCTCCCCCAAGATCTTCCCCAGGGGAACCGCTGATTTGCTGCTGCTCAGCCTGCAATGTAAAAGAAGCACTTAGTGGTTCTCATGCTAAGAAAATGCAGCGCAAAATTTGGCAAATACTATTCATTCAGTATGCACGTGTTAAAAAAAAAGACTAAAAATCTCAGCTCCTCTTTTTTTTTTGCTTAGATTCAAAACATTTTCAATCTTTTTAGCCACTTTGATTTCTAGCCATTCAATTCTTGTCCTTCATTTCTTTCTCAGTTCTCATTAAGTGTGAATAAAACTTTCAAAACGGCAATCAAAATAGATTTCTTTCCATGGAGAGAGCCTATATGTGACTGCACTGCTGCCTATTGTCCTTCTTCCTTTCTTCCTTTCTCAGGTCTATCCTTCATCTTCTATCATCTGTGATTTAGATTAAGCCCTTCGTGGCAAGGACCTTCATTTTATATTCATTTCTGCCTAAAGCAGAGACACTTATTATTGGTTTCTGAAAGTATAAAGAATGTAGCGGATCAATGCCATTATCCTGAACTGCACTTAGAAGACAAAGGCAGCGTAGCTGTTGAATTGATGCTCTTGGGAGCACGGAAGCAGAGCTACATTTTGGGTTATCACAGACTTGCCAGAGGACTCTGCGGATATTTCCATCTGAAGATCATAGCTGGCGTAAAAGCTACAAAAGCACCAATGACTGCGATAAAGCTTATAACACACGGAATTGTCTTGGTTGCACTATTAGGTGAAGCAGACGTGAACAAAAAGCTTGACTGCCAAGACTAAGGATCTCGTAGCAGCCTGGACTCTGAGCTCAATCAGACCATGGTGTCAATAGACTGTACTGACTTAAAATAAAGACATAGTGCCAAGTTCTTTACCCTGAGGGCGGTGAGGCACTGGAACAGGTTGCCCAGGGAAGCTGTGGATGCTCCATCCCTGGAAATGTCCAAGACCAAGTTGGATGGAACCTTGAGCAACCTGTTCTGGTGGGAGATGTCCCTGCCATGGCACGGGGGATGGAACTAGATGATTTTTGAGGTCCCTTTGAACCCAAATCATTCTATGATAATATTTCTGCTTTTGTGTAAACCCTAAATGCACTTGCCCAGGAAATAGTAGAGGAAGTAGGCTAGAGGCTTGAGAGATTTGAAATCCATGTCCAGGGGAAATAAATCAGGGAGCAAAGCTCTGGGGCATCTCTCTCCCAGCTAAAAGCCCTAACTGTTCTCAGCAACCTTGTTTTCCCCTAGACCCTGCAACAGGTGCCTGCAGCCCCCATGAAAGAAAGAAGTTTAGAAGCACTTTTACCTTTCCTTATTTTTCTCTCCGGGACTGGCTTGGGCGTTTCTGCATTCAGCACGCTGCATGGCATGAACCCTATTTGCAAGAGGCTCGAGCCTGCTTTGGCCACCCATCGCGCTGCCCTGGAGCTGAGCGCTGCAGCCCTGAGCATCACGCTGCTGCTGCCCTTTGTCAAACGCTTGCTCCCAGAGTCCCATATTCTGTCGTTCTGCATCAGCACTTTAGTGGCACTCTGTACGGTACTCATTTATTTATTTATGCTTGATTGTCTGGATTGACAGGCTTCTCAGGGCCAAAAAATTTGCGCCTGCCTATTAAAATACTTTATAGCTTGGAAGATAATGAAATAATTGGTTCTCTGTTGTGTTTTTTTTCTCTGTTGTCACCTGTGCCACTGCCACACAGCTCATGGATCTGCCTTCTTGAGTTCACCAATACCACCTTTGGCGTACAGAATTTAACTGACACCTTGAGCTGACAGGTCATCAATCAACAGCAAAGAGAGCTGGTGCTATTGAAATTGTGATAGCTGCTTTCAAAAACTGCAAAAGACGAGCTCCCCAACGAGCCTCAAGATACTTTTGAAAGGTAGGTTTAACTAGACATGGAAATATATCTCTGAGTCTAATACAGAAGTGTTGCTCTGTTGGGGCTAGGTTTTTACTCGGAGGGATGTAAAGCTCCCTAGGCTAAAACTACAGAGATAATTATGTATAGCATGGGAATCCCGGCACAGTGATTGATCCAGTATGACCTCTATATAGCTAATTACAGACTGCCAAAGCATTTTCTGTCCAAGCTGGACTGATATTTAATTATTCTCCTCACCATTGAAACTCTGACCTTGGTTTGGCACAGGGAAAGCAGAGAGTTGTGTATCCAGCCAGAGCACACCATTGCTGCTCCAGGGGCAGGCAGACAGGGTAGAAACAGCTGAATATGAAAAATGGCAAATGAGAGTCCAAAATGAAGCAGCAGCTTTCTCTGCCCACTGTTTCCTTCCTCTCCTGCTCTCCCTCCTCTAAAACCTGTTGCTCAGGCTAAAAGACCAAATAAAAGCCGCAGAAGTACAATTGCCTTTTGGTGACTTTCAATTAATTTATAGCCTGGAATAGAGGAAGTATCTCTACTGGTAACTTTTTGGTCAAATTGAAAACTGGCAATTTATTCCCTCTGCTTTGTACTTCAACTACTTGCTAATCTGTGGCAGAAATTTACCTTCTACCTCATGCCTACCTGGTTTCCTTAGTAACTTCTTGTAAGAACGTGACAAAAGCTTGGAAAAGAGCAAATAAATTGTCAACTACTTAATCTTTATTTATGGAAAATGATGAGCTGTTAAACCTATTAGATCTCTGCCAAAGCTGGCTGACATATTTCATAGAATATTTCTTTCTCTCTTGTTCAGAAAAGGGTCTAGATATTATTAAACTGAAAAAAAAAAAAAACACCCCAAAATAAAAAAAGCTCTTTGCTTGTGTAAAGAGATTTAAGACCTGGAAGTTACTATTACATATGTGCTTCATATCTAGCCTTTATTTATAAGAGTCAGTAACAAAATTACTTTTCCAGCTTTGCATATATTTAAAATGCTTTGCAGAAAAGAGTGGTTAAAGTCATGCATCTTGATGTCTTCAGAAAGAGTTTAGATTGCTTAAACATTATGAAAATGGGTGCTTAAATAAAAATACGATCAGTTCACAATTTAGGAGCAAAAGTGGGACCGAAATCAGGACAGAAGAGAATGCGAACAGCTTTAATTGTGAAACAAAGGAGAAGGAGGAGGGCAGATTGGCAATAATTACTATGTTTCGTTGTTTGTGTTCCTTCAGAACTCCCACCATGGCACGGCTTCCACTTGCTGGGTGGTACAGAAGCGCAAATGCTACTGGTCCTGCAAGCCTGCGGTATAAAGGGTCAGCACTGGAGCACACGGGAGGAAAGGGTAAAACAAGGGAGCAGTGCCGAGAGGTTGGGTGGTTTGCAGTAAGTACCTTGGTAGGGGACAGTCTGGCAAGGAAGCCAGGAAGGAAAGGACTGGCACGCAACTAAATCTTTCATTGCACTCCCACTTTTTTCCTCTACAGACTTGGAAAGAGTTCCCTCACATGTGGCAAGCTTCTCTCAGAGGTCTCCAGGCAGGCCATCCACATGGCTTTCTGATGGTGTTTTTCATAGCTGTCCAGCTATTGCATAGGAAGCTGTTGTTCAAAATACATATGGAAGGGGCAAAAGGAAAGACAAGGTTTCAAATAGTTATTGCTAACAAATTTTGGAAGAGGTATCACACACACCTCAGGCATCAGTTTAAGAAAATCTGCTTCTGTTTCAGATTAGAAAGAGATTGCATGTTGTAGTTAGATTATCTCATCTCAAATCCAAAGGCATTTCCATCTTTCTGAGAAGTGCGTGGGCTGACCTGCGGTTTGGGAGTGGACTCTGGACAAGGAGAAGAACGCTCCAGGGGCTGCTCTGGTGGCAGACGTGGTGAGCCAGGCTGGAAACAAAACCACAGAGATGGGTTTGGGGTTGTCGACATCCCCTTTAACATTGCCTGGAAGGTGGCTTTGCCTCTTGAGGGGTTGGGTGGGGTGCGAGGGGAGGGGGAGAGAGCACAGGCTATAGTGGCATTGCCATGCTGATGGCAAGAGAGGGGCCCTGGGGAGCCCATGCCTGGTCTTAACAAAAACAATCACAGAATGGCAGGAGTTGGAAGGGACCGCTGAAGATCATCTACTCCAACTCCTCTGCCAGAGCAGGATCACCTAGAATAGATTACACAGCAACACATCCAGGTGGGTATTGAAAGTCACCAAAGATGGAGACTCCACAACCTCTCTGGACAGCCTGTTCCTGTGCTCTGTCACCCTCACAATACAGAAGTATTTCCTTATATTTAGGTTGAACCTCCTGTTTTCCAGTTTGTGACCATTTCCCCTTGTCTTGTGACTGGACACCAGCGAGAACAGTCTGGTCCCATCTTCCTGACACCCACCCTTTAGATATTTATAAGCATTGATGAGATCCCCCCTCAACCTCTTCTCCAAGCTACACAGACCCAGTTCTCCCAGCCTTTCCTCATAGGGGAGATGCTCCAGCTCCCTAATCATCTTAGTGGCTCTGTGCTGGACTCTCTTCAGTAGCTCCTTGAACTGGGGAGCCCAAAACTGGACACGGTGCTCCAGGCAAGGCCTCACCAGGACAGAGTAGAGGGGAAGGATGACCTCCTTCCACTTGCGGGCCACACTCTTAATGGACCCAAGATGCCATTCGTGGCCTTCGTGGTCACAAGGGCACATTGCTGGCTCATGGTCAGCCTGTTGTCTACCAGGACTCCCAGTTCCTTCTCCCCAGAACTGCTCTCCAACAGGTCAGCCCCCAACCCGCACTGATACATGGGGCTGTTCTTCCCCAGATGCAGCTCTCTACACTTGCCCTCACTGCATTTCATGAGGTTTCTCCCCGCCCAGCTCTCTAGCCTGTCCAGATCTGATTAAAAATACCGATTGCACGTAGGGTCCTGTTCAAGAAAAGCCTTGAGGAATGGGCTCTCACGGAATAAAAAGCCCCGAAACGCCTTCACCGCTGTTTGACGTTAACCTTCTCCTCACGTTGGTTTCCCAAACGGTGCCGTCGCAGACCACAGGGGCGGGAGCTCACGGGAGGAGCGCGGCGGGGGCAGCCCGGGGCGAGCTGCGGGCGGTGTGCGGGGGATGGGGCCTGCCGGGGCGACACGGCCGCTGGGCCCGGGCTCCCAAACGGGCTTCCCGGCGCACGGGACGTGCGAGCAAACGCGAAAAATCGCCTCGACGGCATCCGTCGGGCCGCGAACCCGAGATCGGTCGCCCTTCGCCCAGCAATAAGAGCCCGCGGGGGCTGGTTCCCAGTCCCGGGAGCAAACGAGGGGCCGGCAGATCCGTCACCTCTCCTTCCGAAAGGAGGGAACCGGTAGCCGGCTCGCCCCTTCGCCCGCCGCCGCCGCCGCTTCCCGCCGCCCCGCTGCGCGCCCGCGGAGGCTCCGTCCGACCGCTGGGGGGCAGCCGCCGACCGATCCCCCCCCCGCCACGCTCCCCCCCCGGTGTTGGCGGGAGCGGTGCGCGGGTCTCGCGCTGCCCCCCCGCGGCGGGGCCGCCGCTGCAGTGATGTCATGGGGCGGCGGCGGCAGCGGCGGCGGCGGCGGCGGCGGCGGGGCGGGGGGGGGCGGGGAGGAGGCGGCACTGCAGCTGCATGTGTCTGTAGCGGCGGCGGCGGCGGGGCCGGGGCGTCGTCATCTGCATTCACATGGGGGGGGCGGCGCCGGCCTCCGCCTGAAGCCCCCGCCCGGGGAGACACAAAACCCACGCGAGGCGCGGGGTGCCGCGACCCCCGCCCCGCCGCCGCCGCCGCCATGAATTCGGCGGAGCAGACCGTTACGTGGTTGATCGCCTTGGGCGTGCTGGAGTCGCCCAAAAAGACCATCTCCGACCCCGAGGGCTTCCTCCAGTCCTCCCTGAAGGACGGGGTGGTGCTCTGCCGCCTGCTCGACCGCCTGCTCCCGGGCACCATAGACAAAGTAAGTGCCCGGCTCTACCCTCCCTGCCGCCCCCCCATCATCCCCCCCCCCCCAGCCCCCCCGCCGCCCTTTGTGCAGCCGGGCCCGCCGCCACCGGACCCGGCCTCGCCCGCCGCCGGGCCCCCCCCCGCGCCGCCTCCGCCCCCGCGGGAAGAAGGGGGGTCCCCCCGGGTCCGGGGCGGGGGATGAACAGCTCGGGGGGGGGGGCTGTCAGCCCGGGGGGGGCCGTGGGGAGAGCGAGGAGCGGGCAGCTTGGCCGAAGAGGTTTTTTCCTTTCAGGGCCGCGGTTTTGCAAGTGTTTCACATCATAAAAGCGCTCCGCTCCCCGAGTGCGGGATGTGCGTGGAAGAAGCGTTTGATTTTTTTAAATTTTTTTTTCTTTTGGTGAGGAGGGAAATGTTGGGGATCCCTCCTGGCGTGCCGGGAGCGGGCTCTGCAAACTTGTCTACGCAACTGCTGGAATAGTCGGTGGCTCACCTCGCTGGGCAGGTGATTCAGCTCATCCCTTCCAGTCTCTGAAGGACATCTTCATGTTTGATGCTTAGTTGTCTTGAAGGCTGCTTTAGCGTTATTTGGGTCTTTTACGGCTCTGTAGCTCGTTCTTTTCGGGTTGAAAAAACGCGTTACAGCTCTGTTCAGCGTTGCGTTTGAAGAAAATGCACTCCGTCAGGTAACTTTTTCGTTACGCGTGTGTACGTAATTCCCATCGTAGCTGAACTAGAAGAGATAGAGTTTTGATTTTTTGATTTTTTATATACTGTCCCCCAAGACTTGGGACGATGCAATTGTGTCACTTGGCATTCGAGAGCGCAGCAGCCAACATATTGTCAGAACTTTCTTTATGATCCAGTACGAGGTGGTGAAGAGAAGCTTGATGAAGGTCATCTTCTCTGCTGAGGGGAAAACTCCTTGCTTGAGAGTACACTGTAGTTTTCACCTTTTGCAGTCGGCAGACCATGCGTTGAAGCCTGCTGACAGTGGGCTTTTGTTACCTTTTGTGGCTCTTTTTCAAGTATTCCACTGATCCACAAAGTTGAAAACCGATGCCTTGAGCTCGGCAGGGTACTGGACTGGGCTGTCTCCCTTCACTTCGTCAGTTTGCCACCAAATGGGGTTGTTCCTTCTTTGTGTTGTACTGTAGCATGAGGGTCCTGACACTGGACCGGAGTCCCCCTCTACTCGATGTAGTAGTGGGTTGTTCCTGTCTCTCCCCTAAACTCACAGGAAAACTAGGAGGCAGGATGGGGATACAGAAACCCTGTGGGAGCCTAATCTATGGGCGACAGAAGTGATGGCAGCGGGCGCAGCGTGTTGGCTTCCATGCAAGCGTGGATAACTCAGGGTCCACCGTGGTGGCTGGTGGAGCCAGCTGGGGCAGCTGAAGCCACTGATGTCACCGCCCACTTTCCCAGAGGTGGTTGTTGGCGTGATAGAGCCGAAAAGGATGTGCGTCTGCTCCTGAGGTGCGGCTGGTGGCTTTGGGGCAGTGGTATGTGAGGTGTGAGCTGCTGTCATGTATGCTGCTGTAACTGCAGCTCAGGAGCAGGTAAATGTCCTGCTCTGCCATCTGGGGTGACACATGTGACCCTGGGCTGAGGGCAGGGAGCCCCCCTAGCATGGGGATCCCTACTTGGGCAGGTTTAGTCCATGCTGCCTTGTTCTCAGGCTCTCTTGCCTGGTGGCACCAAACTCGAGCAGAGTCTTGGCCACCCGTCCCACCACACTGCTCCAGGGACCCGCTCAGAGTACCTTTCCAGAATCCTGTGGCTTTGGCTGTTGAGATTCCTTTTACCCTTGTGTGGATGTCAAGCCTACTCAAACGGAGTCCTGAACACAGTTTGGGAAACAGGATATACCGAACAACAAAATAAATAAAAGAGCACGACAGGAGTAGGTGTTAGAGCAGCATTTCCCAACTTAATGTGCTTTTCTGCATATGGTATAACGTGCAGTCTCTTGGTTGGTGTGAACGAGAAACTCTCTTTTCTTTTCACGCCCTCGGAACGAATACCTCAGATGTTTGGGCAGGGGGTCCCTTTACGGCACCCACAGCCCACCCTGCTCCCAGCCTGGCATGCCAGGGGCCATCAGGGGGGTTTATCGCAGACCTCGTGGCGCGGAGGCACGGGGTTTGGAGCGGGGGGTGTGTGTGCTGGGACGGGAGCCAGGGCAGGAGGGACGCTGGTGCTTCGCGGTCTCCCACCTCCCCGGGCTTGCCTCACATTGAGCAGGGTGCTGAGACGAGTGGCTGCCAGAGGTCCCTGCTGACCTAGTGTGTCTCCTCTGGCTTCGGTTTAGTTAAAAGTCTGGGGAGAAATAACTTTTTTTCTTTCTTTTTTTCTTTTTTTTTGTTTTTTTCATTTCTCTTTTCTTTTTAAGTGCTCTTTGTTTGCATGAAGGGAACTGTACTTTCTTTTGTGGGCTTTTCACATTGCACTTTCTAATGCATAGATACATCTGAGAGGCTCGTGAACTTGTTTTCCCATCCAAGTTTGTCAATATTCTTTTACTATAGACTCGGTATATACCTCATACTTTTTTCACGCACTCAGCTACCATTATAAGCCTGAACTATTTGCATGATACTTTCTTTTTCATTTTCTTTCCTAATAAAAACTTATAAAATTTAAATAATTCCCTGTATTATGTTATTCTTTTCTATGCTTTTTTGCTACTGCTGTTCATTATGTCATGGTCTTTTATACTGGGTGCATTTTAAATATGACCCCTTTTATTCCTTATTTGTCCTGAAAGCCTCCAGTTCAAACTGCACATTTTTGAAGTCTAAAAGATACAAAGTTTGTCCCACGGATGTAGACTGATGCGGTTCTTAAAGTCATTTGAGATCATAACTTTCTATAAATATCTGACATCAGCAGACACTTTGAAGACTCACAGAGCTCATTTTTCTGTAAATACAAAGTAGTAACTAAAACCAAAGAGAATGTAAAAAAAGTACAACTTATTTATAGGAAGGAATGAGTATCAGTTTGGTTTTTTAAGAGGTTTTGTAGAAAATGCTGTAAATGCATTTCTTCCTTTGAAAAACTCTTTAGAAAGAAGATTTGATATGTGCAGGAACGCAATAATACATTTTTTGATGTTTTGTGCTTTTTAAAGCTTTTGGGTACCCTGAATATAATTAATAGAAGGTTTTTAATAAATAAAGTTTGCGTGACCATAAAAGGAATCAAGCACTTCAAGGTCAAAGAGCAGATTTTTCTTAAGTTGATAAAACAAATTAGCAGGTTTAAAGGCTGGTTAGTATGTTCTTCCTTTAGATTGTTGTGTATTTGTATACTGTCCTTGCGCAGAATAATGTACAGAGCCTCTTGTCAGGAAGTTTTGGCGATGTTTGTTTATGTTACAGTCATATTCTATCTTGAACAGCAGCACAGGACAGAAATTAAATTCACCAGATTCCAGGAACTCCGAATGCAAGTGTTTCAGAAAGTAAATGTTATTACAGTCTGTTTCTCTCATTTTTTTGGGCTCCCGTTTAATGCCATTATGATTCCTTTGCATTTTGAGAGAGACCATGACAAGGTAAAACAAAATAGTTGGGTTAGGCAGCGTGATGGTGCTGTTCAATAACCTAATTGCGACCATAGGAGAGACACAAGAGGGAGAGCAGTTATTAAAAACGCCCCACACCTCAAAACCAACAGAAAAACACAACAGCTTGCTCCACCCTCACCAAACCCAGCCATGCCTTAGTTTTTCAAAACGCAAAGATCTGTACTGAAACAGTGGTTAGCTGATCTGCTCTAAAAGATAGGGAATTGCTGGATTCACGTCGTTTGATTGAAAAGCTGTGGTTTCGAGTTACAGGATTTTGACCGTGCGCTGTAAAATTGAGTTACTTTGATGGCAGGGGAGAGAGGATCCCCGTGGAAGCATTGCAGTGCGGTTGTCTGCTGCGTAGATGCTTTTCCTCGCAGAGATCATTTTCCAAACAGATTCCTCCATCGCAGACCAGTTTGACCCACTTTTGACGTTGTAAACAGAGATCGGAACTGGAGTGGGAATTCTCCTTGTCATATGAGGCTTCGCGCTCCATTAAGTTTTGTTTGTACTTTCATTTTTTTGGTCAGCCGTTCGACAGAAAGCATCATTTTGAGGACAGCTTTGTTCCGTTCAGGGGAAAATAGAGAAGGCGCATCGGGGGAATGCGATGCAGCAGCCATTTGGCACCTCGTGGTTGTCTGTGTTTTCCCCCCTCCTCGCCACCATTCCTGTTCGGGGCTTCTGGAGGGGCTGAGAGCAGCTGGTTCAACGCTTTGAAGCTGGGGGAAGGGGGAAGCGTGCTGGGTGGGCGGCTGGGTCTCGCACGCCTCGGGCAGAGCCCCCCCCCCCATTCTGTCGAACAGACCGTCCCCAGCCCTTGTGCCGAGCGTAGGATTAAAACAACCCAGAAGCTGCTCTGCTGCGCGTGGGCGGCTGATCCAAAACACAGCCGCTTCCTCTCGCCGCTCCTGCATCACTGAGGCGTGAGAGAAGCGGCGCGGGGCTGGCCCCGGGTAAATAAATACATCTCTCTCTCGGTGGCCAAGACTCAACTCGGTCCTCCCTGCAGAGGGTTGGGCACCAGCATTGATTTGGTTGTTAATGGGTGTAATATCAGGTCTGATGGCGGCGAAGATTAGCATCTTTTTATAAATACCTCATATATTAGTATGAATCTCTTTCTAATGATGGAGGTCTCTGGCTAAATGAGGCATTTGGAATTGTAGCTTAGGAAGAAATTAACTCTTTGCAACATGCAGGGTGAAAGAATTGCTGTGTGCAAGCGCAAGCACTGAGAGAGAGTCAGAGTCCCCAGAAGGAGGGTTCGGGCCGCCACGTGCGGCAGAGCCGTCTCGCCAGCCCTGTCCTCATTATGGGCGCGGGCACCTACGGCTCTGTCAAAGGGAGATTCATGTTTGCTTGTCTGTGAGTTCACACGGATGTATCAGGGCCAAGTACTTCTGTCCTGTTGGCACAAGGTGAGACCTGAATGTGATATTTCAAGGGTTGCAAAGGAAGAAGAAAGATAAGGTGTTTGGGAGCCAGATTTGATAACAAGTGGTGATTTTTATAGCCCAATACCTCTGCAGAGGTTGCAACGTCAGCTGTGAGCTGGCTGTGGAGCCCAGGCAGAGCTCAGGAACTGTGGTGAGCATCCCACCAGTGGTGCAGAGGTTACTCCTGCATCTGGGCAATCTGAATTTAGGAAATTCTTCTGGCAGGATGGCTCTGCCCCTGCAGCCCCAGTGAGGCTGTCAGGGTCTGCCTGGCTGAACTGTCCAGCCTTTGCTCACTGAAAGCTGGTGGGAAGGTGTTGCAGATGATGGTATTGCAGCAGCAGCAGCAGGAGGTCATTGTAGGACTAGACCTGGGAGGCAGGAAGCAAAATCTGCATTTTAATTTGCATATCATCTCTCCCCTTGGCAATAATCCTTATGTAGAGCCTCCCAAGGAGATTATTGTGCTTCTGGCAAGAATAATCCATGCCAGGCAGCTGTGCCTGCTGTGGCTGCGTGCTTGGGGAGAGCCGACGTGCGTGCAGATGCTGTTGCTCTAGGGTGGAAGCACTGCGAGGGCGAGCCGAGCGCTGGGAGAAGGTTATCCCAACCAAAGTCATGAGAGTGCCTCTTTCCTGAATGAATACGTGCTGTTCTCCTGTTACCCTGAGCTTCTCACGGGATCCTTCAGTCACATTAGGGAGTTGTCATTGGCCACGTTACCATTTAACGTGTTATTCCTGTTGTCTTGTGAGAGCAGAGGTGCATGGATACATTGAAGGAGGATGCCCTTGCTTTTCTAATCCATGTACTGGCTCTGTAGTTCTGGTGACTGGGGTGTTACGCAAAGAAACGAGGTCTGCCTGTGTGTGCTGAGGAAGCAGAGAACTTGTATCTGTGTTTTCTGTCTTTTTCCTTAAAAATCAGAGCCTGTTCATGCATAGGGGTATCGACTGAATTAAAAAAGGGCGCACCAGACCCTGAGAAGGGGAGGCCATTAAGGGAACTGTTGGAGATTAAATTGTTTTTGTGAGAAAATACAGAAAGATAATGTAGCTTTGCTGGTCTTACTCTCGTTAATGTCCTTTCTGCAGTTTCTAGATATGTTCTTTTTATGTCTGTGCATAATATGGACCACAGAAGAGGCAATTCCTTAGCCCTCAGGTGCCCTATTGCTACCCAGAGCATCCTCTGATTGCTGCATCTGTGTGGGGAAAAGGAAGAGCTATGGAGATGCTGCCAGCACACTCCCTCTGGTTACTACAGTGTGCTAGTGGCTGAGAGCACCACATTGTTTAGCTGAAAATGTTTAAAATTGTAATTCAAGCCTTAGAAAAATGCAAAGTCTGGATTTCAAGTTTACAAATTATGTATAAGTGTATTTATATGTACATATACATACATGTACTTAAAATCTGGCTTTCAACCACTGAGGAGAATTCAATACATGTCTTAAATAACCATTTTAATTAAGTTGTTACCCCGTGGTTGTGATTTGAAGAACTGGAACCTTTAAACACTTCAAGCATGACAGGGCTTGCAAAAATACTGGGGCTGGCAGTGTGGAAGCGGTGACGTCTTGCACCTTGGCTGGCTGAGCTTTACTCCCTGATCCTTAGTCAGTGTGACACCCCTGCGCTCACCCCGCCTTTGCTGCGGGGAGCAAAGCCACCTTCTTTCCACATCTCTCCGTGCAATGTGGTTGCTCCCGTCACCCACCATGGGCACCGCAGAGTCGAGCAGGGGTGGCCAGTCCTGTCTGCAAGAAGTTTCCGCCGTGCCGCTGCTCGCTGCGGACCTTTGGCAGCCAGTGGGCAGGGTCCCCTCTTGGTCTGTGAAACGCTGCTTGGGTCTAAGAGCATTTCATTCGGCTCTCCATTTTCCCGCTCTGCAACGAGCACCTTCGGACAATGTTGGCAGCTTGCCCAGGAGAGGGTCTCTGCTTCAATAGTCCTATGGAATATTTTCGAACACAGAGGCGGCGGGAGGGGGAAAGCAGTAAAAATCATACGCGCTCACACCGCCCCTCCCCGGTGCAGCTGTGCTGAGAGAGAAGTGCTTTTGTTGGCTTCGTTAATGTCGTTGGGGGAAGTGGTACCGTTAGACTGGCAGAGGAATTCCCTCTCTGGCATATGTTACATCCACACTGAGGAGCACTGCCAGCATATCTAGCAGCAGAGCTCTCCCAGCGTAAACAAATGCTGAGTGATTGGACTCCTGAAGCCTGAGCTCGCGCTGCATCAAAACAGCGACGCCACGTGGGAAACGCTCTAGGGTTGACGTGGGAAGGGGTGCAAAACCCCTGCCCCCTGGCCTCGGGTGCAAAACCACTGGCCACCAGCCTCCCTTTCGCAGGGGAACCTCGTTGCGTAGGTTCTTGCCGAGCCGTGCCCGAGCGCTGCCAACACCTGGAGCAGCACCTCGTCGGGCTTTCTGCACTCGCTGACTGCAGGGAAACAAAATGTGCATCTTCCTGCAGGCCCCTAATGCTGGTATCCCCGAAGCTCCGCAGCCTGAGGCCGGTATCGCTGCGTGGGGTTGGTGACAACTGCACCTTAGCTGATTTCTTCTTTTTCTTTGAAATAGCAAGAGAATAAGTGAAGCCACAGGAACTGGGAGTATTAGTTCTCAGCATTTAGGAAACACTGGGAAGAAGATTACTCCTGCAGCTGCAAGTAGACCCTCTTGTGTGTGTCTACATATAAAATTCTTCAGGCACGGTCCCTGTGCATGCGTTCTGGTAGGACTCCTGCCTGATTCATTCACAGGGTGGGCCTGCGAGCGGATTGTAACTGCAGTTGCAAAGGCAGCTGTCACTCTTTCGTTTGCTAAATTTTATATGCTTGGCTTTCTTAGGTTTTTAGCGCTGTCTTAATGTGTGTTTTTGTGTGAAATATAATGGAAACTTGAGAAAACAAATATACTGTCTGTAATGTCCTGGTGTCTTTAACCTACTGTGCTTGTATCTTAGGAGGGCTTGGTCGAATACCTGCCTTCTGGGAATCGGTTTATAGACTTTGATGGAAATTTGATCAGGGTCTAAGGGAAGTGACAGAAGTACAGTACTTCCACTGCGAAAGACGTACTCTTTTCCTGAACACTGTTTAATACAGGTGCAAATCTGAAAGCATGAGCTCAAACAACTGTATCACTTTTACAGTATCATTTTCACAGGACAGATTAAAGAAGAAAAAAAAATGGCTCTGGTTGTTGTGTAAGACTCAAAGAACCAATTTATCAAGGCTGCCACAGACCCAGCTGGAATTTCATACGAACTGTGGATTTCCTTTACAAACTTAGCTGAACTTACTTTTTGAGAACTATTTCCAGTAAGGGACTGAAGCAGCTAAAAGCTGAACATCGGTGCATCTGAATGTAGGTCACTGTTGATGAAGGCTGGTCAGCAGACTAGCATTTCTGAACATGTGCAGGGGAAGAACTCAAAGAGAAGTCTTAAGTCCAGCAAAGCGCTCCTGGTCCCAGGTGCCATAGCAAGGTGGATGTTGAGGGACCATGGAGCTGTGGCTGACAAGTTGGTGTGGCCCACCGGACAGTAAAGGAAGCTTGGTGGGATAAGGTTGTGTGGTAGAAGAGTAGGGCTAAATGTGGAATTGGAGTTAACTGTTTTGGAAGGTGGTGTTGTGTGGTCTGAGGTGGGACGGATGGAAGGATGGAATACAGTGATTGCTGTGTGGGGATGTAGGATGTGCAGCAGAGGAGTGTCAGATGTGGGGTTAGCTGTGCTGATGGCTATGAAGCGATGCAGTGGGACCTAAGAGCTGCTGCTGTGGCAGCCACTAATAGTGGTGTCCAAGGGCAAGAGGTTTTGGAACCGGTGTGCTAAATATTTTGTTAAAAATGGGCACCTCTCACTTCTCAGAGAGGCTGCACTGTTGAATTCTTGCAAAGGACTCCTGTAAATCCGGGAGATGACTGGAGTTTGTGATACTAAGCATAGAATGTCATAAAATCAGTAAGGTTGGAAAAGACCTCTAAGATCATCATGTTCAAACATCAACACAGTACTACCATGGCTACTAAACTATATACTGAAGTGCCACGTCTACATGGTTTTTGAACACCTCCAGGGATGGCAACTCTAACACTTCCCTGGGCAGTCTGTTCCAATGCCTCAGCACTCTTTCAGTAAAGAAGTTTTTCCTAATATCCCATCTAAACCTGCCCTGGTACAACTTGAGGACATTTCCTCTTGTCCTATTGCTAGTAACATGGGAGAAGAGACCAACACCCACCTCACTACAGCCTCCTTTCAGGTAGTTGTAGAAAGCAATGAGATGTCCCCTGAGTCTCCTCTTCTCCAGACTAAACAATCCCAATTCCCTCAGCCACTGCTTGTAAGACTTGTTCTTCAGACCTTTCACCAGCTTCGTTGTCCTCTGGGCCCACTCAAACACCTCAATGTCTTGCATGTAATGCAGAGTACAGTACTCAAGCTATGACCTCACCAGTGCTGAGTACAGGGGCATGGTCACTTCCTTACTCCTGATGGACACACAGTTTCTGATAAAGGCCAGGATGCCACTGGTCTTCTGCCCCACTTGGGCACCCCTAGATCCTTTCTGCCAGGCAGCTTTCCGGCTACTCTTTGCCAAGCCTGTAGCGCTGCCCGGGGTTGTTGTGACCCAACAAGTTGTGACCCAACTTATGACCCAAGTGCAGGACCCAGCACTTGGCCTTGCTGAACCTCATACAATTGGCCTCAGCCCATCAATCCAGCCTGTCCAGATCCCTCTGCAGAGCCTCCCTACCATCCAGCAGATCAACACTCCCACTCAATTTGGTGTTGCTTGCGAATTTACTGAGGGTGCGCTCAATCCCCTTATCAAGATAATCAGTGAAGATATTAAACAAGATTGGCCCCAACACTGAGTCCTGGGGAACACCACTTGTGACTGGCCACCAACTGGATTTGACTCTGTTCACCACCACTCTCTGGCCTTGGGCATCCAGCCAGTTTTTAACCCAGGGAAGAGTACACCTGTCTAAGCCATGAGTCACCAACTTCTCTAGCAGAATGCTGTGAGAGACAGGGTCAAAGGCTTTACTAAAGTCCAGGCAGACAATGTCCACAGCCTTCTCATCCAATAGGTGGGTCATAGAAGGAGATCAAGTTTGTCAAGCAGGACCTGCCTTTCATGAACCTATGCTGACTGGGCCTGATCCTCTGGTTGTCCTGCACATGCTGTGTGAGTGCACTCAAGACGAACCGCTCCATGATCCTTCCTGGTACGGAGGTCAGGCTGACAGGCCTGTAGTTCCCTGGATCCTCCTTCTGGCCCTTCTTGTAGATGGGCATCACATCGGCAAACCTCCAGCCATCTGGGACCTCCCCTGTTAACCAGGACTCCTGGTAGATGATGGCTTCTCCACCATCTCCCTCAGCATTCTTGGGTGCTTGTGGGCTTGTTGGAGTGGGTCCAGAGGAGGGCCACAAAAATGATCAGGAGGCTGGAGCACCTCTCCTACGAGGACAGGCCGAGAGAATTGGGGTTTGTTGAGAATTGGAGAAGGCTCCAGGGAGACCTTAGAGCTGCCTTCCAGTACCTGAAGGGGGCCTGCAGGAAAGCTGGGGAGGGACTGTCTACAGGGGGGTGTAGCAACAGGACAAGGGGCAATGATTTTAAACTAGAGCAGGGTGGATTTACACTATCAGAAAGACTACCGGAAAGGAGTTCTTTACGATGAGGATGGTGACACACTGGAACAAGTTGCCCAGAGAGGTGGTGGAGGCTCCATCCCTGGAGACATTGAAGGCCAGGCTTGATGGGGCTCTGAGCAACCTGATCGAGTTAAAGATGTTCCTGCTCACTGCAGGGGGGTTGGACTAGATGACCTTTAAAGGTCGCTTCCAGCCCAATGCATTCTATGATCCCATCTTGCCCCATAGACTTGTGAGTGTTGAGGTGGTGTAGCAGGTTGTTAACTGCTTCCTTGTGGATTATGGGGGGTACATTCCACTTTCTGTCCCTGTCCTCCAGCTCCGGGAGCTGACTATCCTGAGGATAACCAGTCTGACTATTAAAGATTGAGTCAAAGAAGGCAGATTAAAGGCTCACTGCATTTAGGATCCGAATGGGATTATGAACATAGGTGCAACCTTGCTTTTGCCTTCTGCTGTGTCTTATTAGCTCTTGGTTAACTTCAAGGATGGGTATCCCTCTCAGTATATAAGAATTTTAGGGCATATTTTAAGGCACCTGCCTTCCCCTTTGTGCTGTGTATAGAGCCGAGGTGAATTATTCCATGAACCCTGGAAATTTAAAATTTGAGCACCTTAATGCATGGCCTATAGGGCTTCAGCCTTTTGCTGGATCTAGCTCTTACTCTCTATGCTGACTGCCTGCTGCTGTGTTTTCAGACCATGGGTTTCCTCATGCCAAAATACAGGTGTCTAGCACACAGGAACTGCTGCATGGCTTATAATTGAAAAGTTGGTGGGTGGCAGATTTTATAGGTTGGAAATGTTGATACTAAAGAGCTACAGTACTGCAGAAACAGTATTGTGGTAAGATCTGGTGCTCCATCAAGACATCTAATTTGTAAACAAAACTGTGCTTTCCTGAGAATCCTGATCTGTGGTTTTAGTTTAACTATGGCATCCTGCTAGTGTCACCTAATGCCACCAGCAAGACATGCGATCTGTGAAGTAGTTGGCGTCAACTGCAGAGTGCTCCTCACTTAAATGGTCACATCTTCCACATCTTTTAAAGTGCAGCTGTGACTCCTGCTGTCCTGGAGGAGCATGGGGCTCCACCCACAGTCCTCTCTGCCCACCTCTGTCCACTGACTGTAGAGGGAGTGCCACACCTTCCCTCAGTTCCTAGCACAGGATGCTTCCTCAAGAAGCAGATGATGTCCTCCTGTGTATTTCTTTACCTTAAAGGGTGGGACTAGGTGATCCTTGAGGTCCCTTCCAACCTGGTATCCTTGGCTTCTATGACTTTGCTGTGATGCCACTCTTTACTTCTTGTCCTTGCTGGATGCAGTTTGTGAGGGTGGGTGCTCTCGGATGGAGGATGGAGCAGGAAACCCAAACACTCCAAGGGATGGGCCTTGTGAGGCAGGTGGGAGGTAACACAGCTGGGAACTGTGGGAAGGGAAGGAACCTGTAGGAGTTGTTGGACTGTGAATCACTTGTAGCTTCACAGCCCAGATTAGGGTGAGAATGGCCTGGCTTCCTCCTTGGGATTTTTTAGAATCTCCTTTTTATGCCTGAACACAAATACTGTTGGCAAACACCAGCCTCCACTGCTTGTGCGGGAGGTATTTGCCTTCGTGCGCCGCGCTCCATCGGAAGGTCCCTTGCTTTTGATGTTGTGCCTTCACCACTCTAAGGGGTTGGATGCAAAACACCAGCTGTGGGACTGAATGTGATCACCGGGACCCTGTCATTAGCTTTGCTGCACTTGCTCATTTATACTATTTTTACTGGTTAGATTGTGGCAATGCTCTGTGTGTACAAGGTGTTCTGAAACCTGGAAAGAAAACTTCCTTGCTGCGAGGTGGATATGGTGTAAAAGGCTCCAAGGCAGGATGAACAGGATGTGAGAAAAGTGGTCTGGAACACTGTGACAGAGGACAGGACCCTCATCCACCCTGTGCCTACACCACCTCCCTGTGGGACTGTGTTCTTCTGCGATGCTCTTTATGACGCAGGGTTTCCTTTGGATGAAATTTTCCCCTCCTTGAGGGGTGAGTCTTTGAACTTGGGACGCGGGCACCCGTACTCCTGAACAGGACATTGTTAAGTGTCTGCTGGATATACCTACTATTTTGCAGCTACCTGTTATTTTTCTATTAGATTCTGCTTCCTAGTCACTAAGAGTAGTCTTCTCACATAGTAACCCATGTTGTATGTATCGTATGTGCTGTCGTGCTAGATAAATGATTTTTTTTTTAAACTTACACATAGTAACTCTGATGTCGTTCAATCTCTTCCTATAGTCGTCATGGCAGGTTGCAGTTTATGTTTAAAGACCTCATACACCTCTCTTCTGTTGACCCACTTTGTCAACTTGTTCATCAGATAAATGCAAGTAAACCTCTAGTTTTCTGTACACGTAGCTGAAGATGTGTCCTACTTTTTATTAATTTCCCGTGTTTACTCTTTGCGATCAAAGGACTAGTGTTTTTTTTTTCTTTTAAACTCATTATTTTATACAGTCATTGTTTATTTTCTTCACATATTTTCTCTGTCCAGTAGGATTAAAGGTAGCCTTGTTCACTTTTTTCTAAGACCACTCTTGTCATACCTTTTCTTGACACTGCTTGTCTCCACATTGCTATTTTTTATGCATTTATGGCTGTTGGTTAAAATCACAGACTTAAACTGATCAAAAAGGCTGTAACATTTAGCTGGGTACCATCTATTTGTATTGCATGTTGTTCTCCTTCTTGCCTGGAAGGTGGAAAATGTACTCTGCTCCTTGATAGCTGCAGTGCATCACATAAGTGTCCTCGATGAACTACCTGTGATTTTCAGAACTGCTCCCTGAGAGATTAAATCTTAATGAGAGCCTGTCCCCGAACCTCGAAGAAGTGGTTTGAACTGTTGCTGCTCTGTGTATTACCTTCCAGTTGTCTCTCTGGATTCTACTGTGGAGGCCCGGTCCCTAATTAAGAATCTGTCAGGTCCCTCTGGAATCCCTGTCTTTTCTAATTACTGTTAGCCTTTTTTTTTTTGTATTACTGGAGCACGTAAAGGTTCCGGTTGGACACTGAGGCCTCTGTGTACTAGGAGCTGTATGGACATATAAGAAGGAGACAGCCCCTAGTAATGAAGTAGTGGTGTTGGTCAGTGAAAAAGCAAGAGGATGAAGCAAATACTGGAGAGGAAAATATTTAACCTCTTTATTTCATCTGCTTCATGTACATGCAATCTACTTTTTATTAAGCTAAATAATTTTGGACTATGACTCTACTTTTATTTTGTTTATTCTTTTTTTCTGAATATATTTACCACCTTTCAGACTAGGCAGACTAGGATTTACCTGTCTGTGGTCCGCTTGCATTTATGCATTTATCTGTTATATTTTGAATAGTCTGTGAGGCTATAAATATCATCTGTGAGAGGTCACCCTCCTGACCTTCCTATAATTATATGTAAAGGATGTTCTATGTTGTAAGTGTGATTTTAACATGGGCTTGGCCCACGTAATTGCACTTTTGGGATTCTGTCGGGGAGGCTGAGTTACTCAGGTCCCTCACTGAGTTTCTCAGCTATGTGTAGAAGATTGGCAGAATCACATTAAGATTTCCCAGGTAAATAACTTAATGGGTTTGCTTCTTTTTATGGGATCATTAACACTTTGAATTTCTAGCAGGATACTAACACTAAGATATTTTTAGATTTGTTACCCATACGCTTCTGTCTTCTGTTGGATAAAAAAGTCACCGTAGCTATAGAGCTGAGAAACTGCAGCCTGCTTCTCGCATCACCCCTGAAGTCTTTTCCCTTGTTTTGTGAGAGAAGACATGGCATTTCTGAAGATGTACTGTAACTTCTTTTGTTCTTTGGAGGGAGAATGTTTTTTTAACTGGAACCGTGCATTAGAGTGCGTTAGGGTGAAGTCTTACAGGTGTATATATTTGGCAGGTATTTAAAACTTCCAGACCTGAAAGGGGACAATTTACAGGGCTTGTTTCTTCTTTGTTTGTTGTTTCTTTAATCTTTAATTGGAAGTTTTTGCCCTCCTCTAATCAAATGTCCCTCCTTAGCCCTTTTTTGGGGCCTGTTTCCAGGTATTGTGCAATCTTGTATGAAGTATGCGCAGTCTCTTATGAGGTGGTAGTACTTAGATCTGGGTTTCTTGTAATTGCTGAGTTCTGCGCTTAACGTGTGGGGACTTTGGGAATAAGGAGTGTTGGTGTAGATCATGTTACGAGACTAGACGTTTGTTTCTGTTAAGAGAAATCTGGATTTACCATGATTTATTGTTAGAGGTTATTTTGGTAGAAGTAATTTTAAGGTTTCTCAGAATGAAAAGAGTCCTTGATGAAGTAGAGGCAACCAAGAAAATTGCGGGTGCAAAAAAGAGGTGAGGAAGTCTGACCTCTATATATATCTCTCAAACCCAGTTATTATGCAAATAATTTAAGACAAAAAGAAGAATTATACACCACAACTATGATTATTGTGTATTAGAAATATGGAGAAGGAAGTGTAGTAGAAGCATCAACATGGGAACACTAATGGGATTCTCAGGAACCCTTTCTAACAAGGGATGTTGGCTTCATTGACTAAACTTGAGATTTCTTACTAGAATTAAGTAAATTAATCAGAGTAATCAAAAAGTATAACAAGCAATAAATGTGAAACCAGCATAATGCAAGAGGGATGAAGCTCTTTCTGTTTCCAGGAAGGTTCTCTCACTGCTTGCATCCTTTCTGAATTTACTGAACTAATCTTTCGGGCTTCTATGCCCATGTAGGACTTCTTTGGTGTTCTTTTTATGTTTTTGTGTAGTAAACGGGTTATTCTTCACCCACAGCAATTTATCATAGGACCAAACAATTTGAGTTTGGGGTGTGTGCATGCTTGCTCGAGGAAAGGGAAATTCTGCAACTTGTACTGCTACCAAATTCCTTGTATTGCGAAAATACATTTAATTTAAAAAGCATCTGAATTTTGTGTTTAGAAAGTGATTGTGACCTGTTTTAATTTTTTTTGTGTACCAGGTTCACCCTGTCATGCTGTTGTATTTGTTAATTTTTGTGGTATCAGAGGGTCAGAGATACCTTTGATACCATATAAACATACGGGAAGGCACCACCTTGGTTTTGGCTTGGTGCAGTGTTTGGAGTGAACCTTATGTGAAGTTCCCAGTACGGTGGAGGTGGATTATGCTTGTGAGTTTAGGTAGCCTTGACATACGTGTGCGTTTTAACAAATCTTCCTTACGAGTCTAATGTGTAATCAAAGCACACAACAGCACATGTTGCCAGCTTCGCTTCCAGTGACTTGCAGTGCACTCCTGTGCTGGGTTTTCCCCTTCCAACAGGATGAGGTGTCCAGGGCTGCAGATCTCTTGGTTTGGGCAGTGCTTTCTTTGCTTACCTGCTTCAGAGAAATCGATTAATTTGTTGTGAAATCATGCATGTGCGTGCACCGAATCTGAGTTAAACTGCAGTTAAATTATTCTCCAGCCCCGAAGCCCATGGTGGGAGGTCTACGCTTGCAGGGTAGAGCTTGAGCTGAAGGCAGAGCGATGAATGTGGCTGCAGAGAGCACATGGCTGCCTTGCCCAAAGCTCTTTTCTCTTAGTTTCAGTCAGTTTTTTCCTCCTCTTAAGTTCAATCAGGGTTTTGCTCCCCGCCGAAGTTGCTTTTTCTCTCAGGTAGGAGGAGACTGCGGCTGTTTTAAGCGACGGATCAGCAAAGCTGTTAACATCGGCACCTGGGATCGGTAAATCCTTAACTCCGGGTACTGCTGTTCTCCCCGTGGAGGGCTTCGGGCCGTTTCTGCTCCTTTTTCCTTGTTAGAAAACCGGTGCTTTAGGCTTGAACCGGAGTCAAACCAAGGGCGGCACCGGTGGCCGCACAGGCCTTTTACCTGGGGCCCCTTCCCGGGGAGGGGCCGCGCCCAGGCGCCGAGGGCCGGCCTCGCCCTGCTGCCCAAACCACTGGCGGGGTGCGCGTATGATTATTTCTTATTTATAATACGAAGCGGCGAGGCTCGGGGGCCCTCCCAACGCGGCTCTCCCGCCTTCCCTCTGCCGGCCGGGCCTGCGGCTGAGGGAGGGCAGCGCCGGGTCGTGCGGTGCCTCCCTCCCTCTCTCCCTCCCCGCGGCGGGGCAGAGCCGCCCAGAGCTGCGCCGGGCCGGGGCACCCCTGCCCGAGCTGCTCCTGCCCGCCGCCGCCCCCCGCCCTCGCAACGCCATTTCCTGTGCTCCGTGTTTACTTCCCGGTTCAAGCCCTTCCCTGGGAGCCATCGGCTCCGCCGCCGCAGCTCGCGGAGGTGAGCGGGAGGTGAGGGGCAGCGGCGGCGAACGGGGCGGGGAGGGGGAAGGACGGGGGGCGGGAACGGGGGGGGGGGGGGGTTGGCCGCCGCGCCTTTTGCCGTCAGCCGGTCCCCGCCCTGAGCCGCCCGCCTCTTCTCTTCTCTTCTCTGCAGGTGTACCCGGAGCCGCGGACGGAGGGCGAGTGCCTGAGCAACATCCGCGAGTTCCTGCGGGGCTGCGGTGCCTCCCTCCGCCTGGAGGTGAGTCGGCGCGGCGGGGGTGCCCGGCTCTGTCCCCCTCCCCGGGGTGTGGGGTGGGCGCTGGGGGGGTTTCTCTGCCTTCCCTTTGTGCCGGGGGACGCGGGGGCGGCTGGCAAGATGGTGGCGGCCGCCCCTCCCCTGGCCGCCGACCCGGGGTGGTGGTGGGTGGGTTTGGGGGTGGCGAAGCGGCCTGTGCTCGCCCGGGGCTGCCTCAGAGGGGCTTCGGCGGTGGCTGAACCTGCGGGCGGGGCCTCCATCGCCTCTTGGTGAGTGTGAAATGTGCGGAACCGCGTGGACGGGGGCATGTGAGGGCCCCGCTGCTCCTCGCCGGGCGCTGAGGGAGGGATTGTGCCCCGTCCCTCTGGCCGTGAGAAGCGGGGAGATGCTGCCGGGGCTCCCTGTGATCTGGGCGGAGGGTGGGTGGGTTTCTCCATCCTCTTTGCAGAAAAAAAAACCCGAAAACCTTTGCTTTTTTTTTCCCCCCGTTCAGTCAGTTTCTTGGTCATAAAACGAGTGGCTTGTGTCCGACTCGTTGGTGAAACCGCTTGTGATGCGCCCGAGCTGGCTTTATAGCAATTTAAGTCGATAACGGCTGCGTGAAACGCTAATTAAAGAAAAGTGGTAGGTTGCCATTTCTTCCTCTATTCAGATTTTACATTACGTAAAAGCCCAGCGATCTGCCATCTTTTTCCCCGAACGGGTTGCACATTAGGCAGTCGTGTATCGGCAGTATATTTAGCTATAGCAAGTACACGCTGCTGTCGAGTTTACTTGATGCGTGTGCGTGGGAAGGGACCGACGCGGTTAGAAAACAGGTTGCGACTTCTCTGTGTTGGAAAGTGAGGGATATTGTAATTTTAGTTAGAGGCATTCTTTTTTTTTTTTTTTTGAGGGTGAAAAAAAATGGTTTATCGTGCTTCTGAACTTAAATTAGTGAAGTGTTGCCTTAATTAGTTCTCACGTACTTATGGCACCTTTGGTCCAGCCTGTAATTTTGCCAGGCGGTAACAGAATATCATTAAAAAGACCCTGATTGATTTCCTGAGGCCTTTAAACAGCGAAGTATCATTAGTGAAATTAATGATACTTACAGGACTTGCCTTTAATCTTGGGTTTCGTCATGGAGAAATATGGAAATTAAGACAGCTTTTAGCACTGTTCCTTGTGAAATAACTTATACATTCTTACCTGCTCCCAAATAAATAGAGAATCTTCTAGGATTTGTTGGGAGACAGAAAGCAAATTAAACTCTAAAATACCCAGAAACCAGCTTCTGGCATGAACTTTGTAATATCTCAAGCATTCTGTTTTGCCTTAAAGCAGCTGTCTCTCCATTTGTCTTCTCTAGGGCTGCATTAAGTTTTTCATGTTTTCAACATTCATGTGTGGGAGCCAATTTTAAAATTCAAGTTGCAGACATCCATGAGCTAGAGAGAATTGCAGAGGAAGGCGCTTCAAATCTCGATTCAGAAATAAACTGAGCTTTCAAATGTTGAATCAAAAGGGGAGAAAGAATACCATGAATACCTTACCCTTTCCCCCTCCTCCCTTCCCTTTACTTACTTCCTACAGCAGGTCTGTCATTAAGCGTGCATTTTTTTTAATTGTGACAGACTGGGAATAGAGTCATGGTGTTGCAGTTTGTTCTCTCTTTTGTAGTTGTGGAAAGCTTTTGTCAACTCTTTTCCTCAGAGCGGCAAGAAAGCGAAGAAAAATGATTAAAAGAAAAAAATAATTTGGGTCCTTCTCTCAGAGCTCGAATATCTTCAGGCATAGTTAAATTGTTCACCTGGCCTCAGGGGCTTCTCAGCAAGATTGCCGGAAACTCCTTTCTTACAAAGAGGTAACCGGCTGCAGTAGCTTCCAGCTCAGCATGTTGGAACAGGAATTACTCCCATGCTACCAGGAGAGTAGAGAGGCTGGCAGGAAGAAGCACAAATGCTTGGGTTCTGGAGCCTCTTGCATGTGTATATTTACGGCTTGTATGTTGGCTGTTCCCTGGTGTTTTCTCATTAATTTTTCCAACCCCCTAGCTGCGGCCAGAGATGAGAGGAACGGCAACGTGGATTCAACCAGCGAGTAGCTGGCAGGGGCCTCTTGGCTGTCTGCTGGTCCCAGGCTCTTTCTCCTGTCTCCTTTAACAAGGTGTGAGTCAGCCTTCATGGATCTCTGCCTTCCTCGCTGTGGGAACTGGGGAGATGCCGCAGCTCCCCTGTGCCATAGCGTCAGAGTGACGCTGCCTTAGTTGCGCCCAGGTTTAGAGATTGTGTTGAGCGAAGAGGGTGAATGAAGAGTGTCTCCGAAAGCGGTGAAGGGGGATATTTTCGGAGAGTGCAGATTAGCAGATCAAGATGTTGTGGTGAGTCTAAGTATTTGACAAGGTGGTGGATGTGTATGTGATACTGTAAATAGTAGGAACATTTGGGTAATCCAGGTGTCAGAGGAAGCTCTGGAGTGGTGTTGGGAATACATGACTTTGTTGTGCGCACTAAAGCAGTGCTTTTCCTAACAAGTATTCCATCATGTGGAGTTTTGCAGGGGTCTGCAAGGAGTCGACTTGGGCCTGACATGGAATCTGAGTTTTATGTCGTTGCATCAGGCAGTTTCTCTGCGTGTAATTTTGCAAGTGTGGTAGTAAGACGGTGCTGGTTTGGTTAGCCTAGGCTCAGCGTTGCATGAGGGCTTTTTGCTCCCAGATCTCAACTCATCTTGAAGCAGTGGAATTGTGTTTTTACCAAATGATGTTGGAGCTCCTTGCCTTGCTCTGGGGTTTTGTACTGTTCCAGCTTTGGAGGCTTTGTTATGGCATGTTTGAGAACTTGATAAACTGCTGTGATTAGTGGAAAATTGCACAGCAGTAGATGGGCTCTTTGGGATGCTTTCCTGTGTGGTGTTCTTTTGTTGGAGGACATGATGACTGTTTTCTTACTTCCTGGAAAATAAGAAGTGGCAGAGGTGAGCAACCTGGTTGATTTGGACAGGTTGTGGTGTCTGAAATTGTTCTTCTTACCTTCTTTTTCTTCCCAGTAAGTTTGGGCTGTTAGAAGGCTGTTAGAAGGGTATGCGGAAAGGATATTTCAAACTCGAAGGAGAAGGATTGCTATTCCTTAAAGGAATCCAGTGGCTCCCTTCGCACAGCTCCCAGTAGTTTTTGCTGTTTAAATGTTCCAGAGCGAAAAAAGAGAACTTAATCTGGAGATTGCAGCAGCCCTTTGTAAAGTGAAATCTGAGCTGGTAAAGCAGAACAAGTTTTGAGAAATAGCAAAAAATAATGTTTTGAAAGTATTGGTTTTTAAAAGATTTTTTTAATACTTTTTTTTGTATGCAGATACAAAGAGCTGAAACCTATGGAAAAAAAGAAGTGTCTCCTAAGACCTCAACCAGGGACTGAATTTGCAACTCTATGTTCTTTTTCCCCTCTGGAAACTGTTAGTGTTTGTTTAGAATAATTGTAGTGTTGAGTAGTTCATTCTACTCTGAAGCTTCACTGCCTATGGTGAACATCTGGGTAGCTAGAAGGGGCTGCAGAATAGCTGCCTACTTTGTCAGTTCACAACTTACTCTGCACTTTTTCCTTAGGCAGAGGTTATCTGCTATATACTGCTCTGGCCATTTTTACTTCAGAGGCTGTTTTCCCTCACAGTTTTGTCTTCGAGGGGGAAGACCCAATGCCTGACTGTATTTCTTTCTGAGAAGAATGATATCTTTCACAGAAGTCTGGCAAAAGGGGCAAAAATGGAAAGGTGGTGGCCACAGAGCACTTGTTTCTATCTGAGCCCTAATAAATTTTTGCTCTAATGATTTCCTTGTACCTATGCTGTGTTCTTTTTCAAAAAAGTTTCAGCTTCCTGAATGTACTGTGGTCTGTCCTCATGCTTTGACCAGAGCTGCCTGGCAGCTTGTGTGGCCAGAGAGGTGTGCTGGAGAAACCACTGTGTAATTCAACAGCAGAGAAGTTTGTTTGAGGAGTGGCTAAATATAGAATAATAAGAAAAATAGGTTAATAGAAAACTGTGTTACTGTCTGTTGTTTAAAGGGCAGAACACTTGATATATCCTGTGAACAATACCAAGCTCTGTATGATCAAATTCCATGAGTAGTGTCTTGCAGCACTTTTCTGCTGGCTTTTGCTAAATAAAAGATTAATGCCTGTTTATCTGCAAGTATCTAATGCTAACAGGTTTCTTGAGCTCAAAAATGTTTTGTATTTCTGACTTTTATGCTCATGGAAAAGATGGCAACTGGCTAGTGGAAAAAGACAAGTCATGGATCTGAGAACCTTTTCTGTGCTTTCTGAGACACCTACTTGCCTCTGGGATTTGGGATGGTCATTTTATTACAGAGGCAGCAATGCCAAAACCAGGATTTTATTTCTGTAGCAAGCTGACCCAAGAAGGGTAAGGCAAACCTGGCAGTCTCATGCAGTCTAAGAAGATCCCTTGTTTGTTTATTGTTAAATCTCTTATAATCTCGTATGAGAAGGATTTGCCCTTAAGGTTCAGAACACTACATGCAAATTTGAGAATTATAATTCATAGCTCTTGAGATTTAATCAAGATATACAAATGCCTATAAATTCTGTAATACAGCTCTAGCCTTGGGGAAAAAGTTTGTAAGGGGTGCCAGTGTCATTCTGTTGGACCAGCTGATGTTTGGGAGCGTGTCTCTCTTTTCTTCCCTCACACCCATCCCTGTGAGTCATGCTTCTTTTTTCTGAGCCTGGTGTACTGCTTTAGATCATGATGGTCACAATCCTGCTGCCATTATGGCCTTGGAAAGAGGTTCTGCAAGTTGACTTTCAAAGATGTGTTTGTATAAGGAACGTACTGACCGAAGGTGCAAGCATGGGTGGCTTTAGCTGACATCTGTTAGTGATTTAGGAATGGCTGGGATTCTAGTGTGGAAGAGCTCTAGGCCAGTCTTATGATGGTGATACAGAAATTCAGTCGTCTGCCTACTCCTTTCAGCCCTTGTTCAGACTATCATCTTTATTCTGTAAAGAACAATGTTTTCTTGGTTTTATTCCAACAGAATGTCTTTCTAACCCAGAAGGTGTGCTGCTGAATGCCATGGCTGAATGCCTTCATGATTCTTTGTCATAAATGTTTTCCAGAATTTTGATGTCTTAAAGTTACCATTCTTAGCTTATAGCCCACATGTTGCAAAGTTCTGTTTGGAGGCTGAGGTCTTACTGGTGTTTTTCAAAAGGGGAAAACTTTTATTCAAGTGTCTAGTGTATTCCTTCCCTCCTGATGTCTATTTGTTCACAAAACTACTCTGAACAGATCTATACTAGACAGTATTTACAGCAAAATGCACTGTGCCACTGCAGCTTGTCTTGTACATGTTGACTTCCAAGATGTGGCTGTGCCCCCCATGAATTTCTACCATTTTTCTCATGTGTTAATAGGCTAGTTCTGAGGAAAAAGTGTTTCATGCAGTTCATTCTCAGTCTTTTTTTTGGTGTGTTTTGCCCATCACATGTAAGAAGAGAAGTACAGCCTGACTTCCATGATTGCAAGTCCATGTTGGCACATTTTTGGAACCTTCCTAAGGCAGGAAAATGCTGTTATTTGACTATGTTACTTTTATAGCATGGCTTCTTTTTACGATGTGAAGGATTCTTATGATGCACAAAGTAGTAGTCTAGGACTGTGACCATGTTTCATTTGCTTGCCAGTTCCCATCAAGGAGAATCCTTTGAATACTATGTTAAGGTTGTCTAACAAATAGAATGGTGGAAACATAGTTTGTTTTTTTTTTAAAGGTCGAACCAGTTCCTCATCTTTTATGCCATTCATGCATGCTTTCATGTTAGCTGAGGAGGCGATAGAGAGAGACAGGAACATACGGTTTTGGACAGGGAGGAATGGTAATATCAGAAGCTGTTAAGAGTTTTATTCAGTAAAACAGTCTAAAACACGAATGTGCATGGGAACATTTCAGATCCTCACACTGTTCCCTGCTCACTTAAACCTTCCTTCTCTTCCCATGAGAATTTATTTCTTGTGGTTCTGCCAAGCTTATTGCATCACCCGTAGTGTGGTATTGTGCTGTCGCTTCTTGACCGAAGTGACTCCAGCGGCTTTCATGAAATAGGAAGAATGTATCTAATTGTTGCGGTACATGTTTAAAATCAGCACCTGATACCGAATAATTTCCAAGAGACTTTTTTTTTTTTTTTTAAAAAAAAAAAGGCTAGTGAGTAACAGAAGTGGATTACAAGTGTGTGCCTTTGTAAGGAGTCCTGCAACAAACACAGTTGGGGAATGTGCTAGTATTTTTTTGGCTGCTTAGAGACTATATTCAATATTTCCCAAGTAAAAAAATGGTTCAGAAATTTTGAATTGGACCATAAATATTTTAATTCCTGCCAATTCTTTTGTATTGCACAGTGATGAGATACTTTGTATTCAAAAATATAAGGAAGTGTGCACATAGAGAGTCCATCTGGCACGATGGGTTTGCCATGGGTGCAGATCCGTTTGTCTTTGCTGCTTGGACCATATGTGAGGATGAGTCTGGGATATCAAAACACATCCAAAATGTTTCAGTCTTGTCTTGGAGGTCAGCATGTACAAGGCAAGTTGCTGTATTTTGCTGTAAGTATTATCTGGTATAGATCTGTTCACAGTAGATTTGCGAATCAGTTGCTCTGTGGTTTGGGAGAGGCTTCTGTGTAACTGCTTCATTTGTGGTGTTCATTTGGATTTTAAGAATGAAGTGAACCTTCATTTGGCAATTAAAATGTATTGCGCTATTAATCTACAATGCACAGAAGATTTCAGCATTGTACTCTTGTGCTCAAATTGTTTTCACAAAAGGATTTCAGCTGCTTTGATAGAAGAGGAATTAATCATGAGGAAAAGTGTGGAAACCAGGAAAATTGGGGGAAAAGGGTGGGTAGAAAGGGCTGGAGGGGAGCGGAGTTCTGGGCAGATCTTCCGAGTCCCTGAAGGAAAATGAGAGAAGAGGCTGCTTGCTGACTTACACTGTTCTCCTGGCATGTCAGAGAAGTTCTACAGCTCTAATTCCCTCAGCCCACTCCTGGCCTGCAGCTCTTCAGTGTGGAGTGCAGTGAGGAAGGGCTCATCTGCTGGCTTTCTGAAGGGTGAGAGCTGTGGGAGGAGGGACTTTCTGATTAGCCCTGAGCAAGGAGCAAGCTGTGCAGGGGTGGTGGGGATGCCAGGGAGGAGAGCGGGTGAGCTGCTCCATCCTTCCCAGCAAGAGAGCAACAGCAGGTATGGTAGGTTGGGTGGTGAGAGAGGAAAATAGAGATGGCATCAGGGCAGTGTTGCACCTGCTGCGAGGAGTGTTGAGCAGTGAAATGTGTTTCAGAAGGCAAGTCATGCCTGCCTGCCCTTTCCCTTCACAGAGCGTGGCTGTGGTCTTACTAGTTGCCGGTTTGGCTTTTACGAATGACTTGTGAAGCCGGACTTCAGAAGCATTGGACACCCTCCACACACACATGCTTCTCTTGGATGGTTTTGAAGACCTGTAAGGAATTTTTAACTGGAAGGTATGCTGAAATAGAAATGCAGAAAAACCTGGCACTCTACAACTACACTTGTGTGTACTGAAGACGGTTACTTTCTTAATGAGGTGTCAGCTGGATTTCCTGAGCCTGTGTGACAGAGGGAGAAGACATACCTCCATACACAGTTTGTTATAGGTGGTGCTATTCTGTGTGAAGAAGACTTAAGTACCTGTAGAACCAGTGATGTAGCTTTGTATGTTTTTAACGTGTTGTTTTGAACTAATAAAGTCCTCATAGCTAAAGTGCATCCTACAATGTGAGATGACAGTGCTCTCGGTCTCTGCACGAACATGAGTAACGTTCCTCTTGTGACTACAACTGACAGCGTTGCATGTCTTTGGCAATGGGAGAACTCTAGAGATTACCTGAGATGAGGACTGTGCAGAAGAGGGTCCAGCTCTGCAAAATGGGCTGCTGCTTTTGTTTATTGTGATCTCAGCAGAATCCTATTTTGATCTTACTTGGGACTGAAGAGTTAACAGAAATAATTTGTTATGTGAGAATGATGCAATGTCAGATCTAGGTCTTCTATGACCTGCTCTGATTTCTTAAATGCTTCCAGCTTTGCAACTGTTCCTGACTTCTCCTTGCATGTAAATGGCTTGGCTTGTGCGGTTGAAGTGGTACATGTGCACTCTACTGCAGATAGGTTTCACGGGCTTGATTTTGCAAGATTGTGTTGATGAGAGGAGAAAAGTGCTTCGCTCAGTTCCTCTAATTGAAAGTAAAAGGCGTATTAGAATACGGTGGTTTCCTTAAGAATATGGTTAATTGTACCTTACTGTGTTCAGCTGAATATCCAGATGGCTGTAGCTCATGCGTGTTTAAGCTTGAACCCTCTATTTTCCTGCAATTAACTGTGTTCAGATGTTTCATCAGATGCTGGGCTGTCCTGTCAGTATTACTGAGAGCTGGAGTCTGCCTGTGTGGGAGGCATCATGGCTTTTTGACCCTACTGGCTTTTTCCAGGTTCAGGAAACCCTGAGAAATCCAAGGTAACAGAGGAAATTGTAGGGAGGGAAACTCAGCTCTGTGGGGAAAATGATGTGGTGTTTCAGTAGGTGGCAGTCCTTCTCTGAGCGAGTCGGGGGCCAGCGGTGAGCTGGTGTCAAGAGGGAAAGAGGAGCGGGGTGGAAAAAAAAAAAAAAAAAAGAGGGAGCAAAGTCTGTCTGTCAGTGCCATCTGGTGGGCCAAGCATAAATACACGACCCTGAGCGCTGGTGGCTTGGAAAGAAGAGGGGTGTCCCCACAGGGCAGGGCGGTGTGCCCGTGGGGTGTCCTGGGGTGGCTCAGCCTCACTGGCAGCCTTTGCTGGGGGCGAGTGGGAGAACCTGTCCGGGCAGCAGCCGCCCTCCTCGCCTGCCTGCATGGGTTAGCACCCAGAGCCGCAGCATCTGAAGGGCTGGATGCTCGTGTTTAGCAGGTGAGATTAAAACTTCTTCCTCCTAAACTTCAGCTGGATTAAAAAAAACCAAAAGAAAACCAAACAACAAAACTACTTCCACTCTTTTGGCCTCTGTGTATTTCGTGCAGCGTAGCATTGCTGTATTTCATTGTCCAGTTGACTGCGCTTCTTTGGATGGGGTATTTAGAAACTATTAAGTAGCACTTGCTTTAGAGCCTCACTTAGAAAGAAAACATTAAAAACTGAGCCAAGCCCCTCCTCCAGTACAAGTCCTCAATGCTACTTGCTTCACCAGCCCGATGAAAGGTAGATTGTAGCCATGCAACTGCCTTAGGTGGTGAAATAATAAAGGAAAAAATGTTTGTGTGTGTGGGCACCCCAACAACAAATACGTGCTGTTACTAGCTGGTGTGCTTTCTGTTTGTGAGGGACACCTTCACAGATCCTCTCCTGGTAGTGCTGATTTTAATATATTTTTAGATTTTTTTTTTTATTATTTGCTTTTATTCCTCTCCACCCTGCTGTCTTATTTTCTACCCCCTACCTCTGACTTGTTTTCCATAATGAGGAGGATGTGAGAGTGGTTGTTAGAGAGGGGAATAGTTGCGGTTAGTGAGAATGTGATGATGACCTGCTTAATAGTTTTTTCCAGATATATACTTGTTTAAATATCTTATGAAATTCCAGCCTGAGCAAATCTTCTCCCTGTGATGTCCACTCTTGCCTCACAAAAATCCCCAGAGTGTTTTGCTTGATGATTTTAGGGGATTATTGGCTGGAAGTGCCAACAAAAGCAGTAGCTCTTGTCCTTCTAGGCTGGTACTTCTGAAAACCAAACAATTGCCCTAGCTTCAATTAAATTATCCTTCCCTTTTTTTCCCATCTTCTCCCGTCTATCCAAAAAGGGCCCTTAACTGATCTGATTCCTTCGTGCAGATCGCTCGGCAGGTGAATGCAAGCGGGCTGTGTGAGGGGCGTTTTCCTTTTAATGGCATTTGCAGTATTGAAACTAAGCAGATAAATCACCCTAAAAATTGAGGACTAAGTGTGCTGTTTGTCTAAATAGGGCTCTGGTCTGTGCTGAAAACACTTAACACTTTTTTTTTGTTTGTTTGTTTTAGTTAATGCATCATGTTTCGCTCTGTAAAATTTTAGGGATGGGGACCCTGGATGTCCCAGGGTAGGGTTTGGTGCTGGTTGAGCTGCGCTCCCCTCGCTCACCTGCCCAGTAGCGACCGAGCCTGGTGGATCAGGGCTTCCAGAGGTGCTAGGCAGCTTCCTCTGAAGCCAGGAAAATGAAGTTGAATTGAAATAGCACAAATACTTGATGGTGGGATTGTTGCTGGTTGTGTTACCTAACTGGTGGCGAGTTTCTGCCTACCAAAGGGAGACAGTGTAACTGGTCCAAAGAGGAGCTCTGCTCCCCGCCTTTGCCTCCCTGGGCCGTCCCTGCCGGGGATGTTCTGTCTTGTGCTGATTCTCCCCTGTGCCAGCTGCCTTCAGGAGACACCTGACTGTAAATCCATAAAAATCCAACCTTCCTCTCCCTCCCTCCCCTAAAAACACCTCAGACCCAAACGAACCCAACAGCAACAGAAAGCTGTGCTTTCCCCAAGGCTGCTGCTGCCGCTGGGGTAGCGAGCCAGGCTGACTGAGCACAGGGTCCGAGTGCCAGGCTTGGTGTGAGGACGCCTGTGAGGTGCTGGACCAGGTATTTTAACATGGATGGAATTTGTAATCCTTTTTTAATTTTCAAGCAAAATATTTATTTTTTTGAAAGTACTGCTGCTGGGCAGTTGCTCAAGCACCTGACTGCATAAGGATGTGTGTTGTGTTGGTTTGGTTGTTTGTGGGTCGAGAGAGAGCATGAGGCTGTGGCAGCACCCTGGTTTAAGATCAGTGTGAGCTGCAATGGACACACCCTTAGCCAGGTTTCTACCAATTCTGTATTTGACTTTCCTTACAACTCTGGCAGTAAGGATATCTTGCCCAAGTATTATTTTTACTTCATCTGGATGAGTGTATGCTATGTTTCTTGTTTGTTTTGAATGAAATATGGGCAGAAGCAAGCACCCCTTGCTTTATCTTTACACCACCTGCCAGACTCCCAGTTAACTCTTCGTTGCTTTCCTGCCAGTCTCTGGTGACTGACTTTTTTTTTCTTTTTTCACTTCCAATGTGACTGACTCCCTAGATCAGAGTGGATCAGGGGAGTGATGGCAGCATAAAAGACACGGGAAAAGGGAGGGTACAAAAACCTCCTCTTTTGGCAACAGCAACCCAACCTAAAATAAATAGACCTTTACTTACTTTTCAGCTGGATCAGTCTATTCATTACATGTTTTGAGCTCATTCAGTCAGTACAAAGCAAAGAGACTGAGAGAGGGGGTGGAATTTATCTTCCCCTGCCCCCCCACTTGCTCACTTAATTAGTGAGTAAGAGTCAAGTTTAAGAAAAGGACAGCTTCTAATTCTAAAATTTGTCAGCACAAAGTAGTTTGTTTTAAATCAGCAGGCACTACTTGTTAAATTAACTGGTTTTCCATGCAAAACATGTTGAAGCATTTCTCTTGCATGTTCTGTATGTTTATTAGCAACATAGAGAGCGTTCAAAATGTACAGTTCAACTGATTACTGTGTTTTGTGTAAGAGCAGCCTTGGTGCAGAAATTGTGACATAGTTCATCATTTGCGGTCACTTGATCAATTTCTTTGTTCTCATGTTTGTTAGAGCATTTAAGTGTGTGAGGATAGGGTAATCTCCCACTTTTTCTTCCTTAAAGATTAATACTTCAGGAAAGCGCTGGAACTACAGATATGGAACAGGATGTTAGTCTATACTAATCTAATAATTATTTGAATAGGCCATTTAAATCCATCTACCCTGCAGGCTTGTGATCAGCAAAGCAAATTACAAGAAAATGCATTTTCACACCCTTTGCCTTAGGCTAGTTCTTCACCCCAGTGTCACATGAACATTTTTCAAAAGATACTTTTCATGTATAAATACAGCTCAAGTGTTTTCTGTACTTGGCAGTTAGACTGCAAGAGCAATTCTTCATTGTTAAGGTATAAAGTTGTCGTAATTAGCTGACTTTGATATTGTAAACTGCTGATAGTTAAATTGACCACATCTAGGTATTATTTATGGCCTAAGTTAATTAGCTGGCTTGGAGGGCTCTGCAGTTTCAAAGATGCCTGTCAACTTGTTGATTTCTTTCCTGCCTGTGCTTGCTTATTAAGATGGCTTATCTCCTAATTTTTTGTTAATATTGCTTGCTAGAAGTATCTCATTTTCAGATGTCAGTGTCTCATTTGGAAATAAGTGAATGATTGTGATTTTACTTGTAGCTGTTGGCAGCAAATGCAAGAGAAAATGTAGATGTGTCTTTAGAGCGTTCCAAAAATCTCAGATCTTGGGGAAGTGCTCTTTGAGATAGAAATGAGAGAATATTGTAATTTCAAGTGCTACAGTTTGTTTTTCCTAGTTGTTACAATCTAGAGTGTGTAATTCAGGCTTGTTTTGCATAGATGTAGATAAATGAGTTTTTCCCGTTACTTCAGCTGATAAGTAGGTAAGTGAGGTACTCAGCTTTATCTGTGTTATAAAAGCGTTTTGGGACCAGGACAACTGTAGACTAACTTTTGTACAACACTGTTTCCTGAAATCCTTTTTTGTTGTTGTTGCTGCTAAGTCACCGAAGAAAAATTGTTAAGCTGAAACCAAAAAGCTTTATTGGGCCCCCTATGTGTATTGTGATAATTAGGTAATTGTTTGATTTTTTTTCTGTAGGAACCTTGCCTGTTTTCAGCTGGAAGGCTGTTCAGTGCTCTTCCTTTGTTCATTTGGATGGTCTCAGGCTTTTCTTGGCTGCGATTTAAGTCTTGGAGGCAGAATCAGTAGCTTCTGTGTGGACGTTCTGTGGTGCTTTCCACAAGAAGGTCGGCTATTTACAAACTGTTCTTGGTTTGCTTTTAAGACTGCTTATGAAGGAAGAGCGGTGTTATCCCTGTGTCGCCGTGTTTGAGCTGCAGGCAAAGAGTCTGTAGCTTGACGCAGCTCCCGTGGACCTTGGCTGCAGCTGTGAGTGCTAAACGTGCCACGGAGTGGGCTGAAGCTGGGGCTGCCATCCTTGGGGGGCTTAAAGCCTTCGTGGCAGTGCAGCAGCCCCTTGGGCTATTGCTCACATATTCTTCGCCCTTCCCTCTTCTAGCCTGGGTGCTTCACAGATTCTCGGGTGAGAGGACAGAAGCAGCAACCACACTAACCAGCTCTCTTTCCCACTCAGCTGGCTTGCTGTGGGGAGTCGGGAGGGAGCTGGGGCTGGCAGGAAATAGGGGAGATAGTTGCAGTGCAGCTTCAAATTCATTTAAACTCTTGTTTAGCTCGCCCTTGGTTTCTGAGTGGCTGAGGAGACCTGCAATGGATCAACTCAAATGAAATGAGATCACTTTTGTGTAGCAGTGTTGTGACAGAGAGAGGGAATTAATGTGTCTGCTGTAGCTGTCAGCTGGCTTCACTGTGAGGCGTGTGGTTTGCCGGCTTCTTACTGTGCCTTCTGACTTGTGCGGTAAATGATGCGGGCATCTAAAGGAGAAGGTTTCGTAAGCTTGTGGCCCAGTGGCCATATGAGTTCAGCACTGCCCACTGCTGCACCAGCCTCCTTGTTTTGCAAACACAGTTAATTTTGGAGCTAAATTGCAAGCTGGGACCCATTTTCTGAACTTGCTTTTAATGCAGGTAAGTGAAATGATTTGCCTGAATAATGTGTAGAATGTGGTGGGTAGGGATACATCCTGCATGGGAGAGGTTTGGGGCTTAGGAAGATGCCCTTAGAGGCAAATCCTTTTTTTAAGGTTTCCTGATTGATTCTTTGATCAGCCTTGCCTTAGGTACTGAATAAGGACAGAGGTCTTGAGGGAAGTGGTAGTAGTTGATTATTGTACAGTGAAGGCGCTGATCATCTGGGGGTGATCCTAGATTAAAAAGCAGGAGAGGGAGAAATAAAGCTCCCTGTGGCAGCATGCTGCTGTGTGGGAGCAGAACTGTCCTCTCTCCTGCCTCTGTGCCTGAACTGAGTGTGTCTGCTGCTGGTGGTAGGCTCACATTTCTTCTTTGTGCCAAGCCTGGAAGAGATGGGCATGTTCTCAAACTGCTGCATTTTCTAAGTGTTTGTTGGTAGCAGAGGGATGATATGGCTTGGCTTCTACACCAAGCTCTTGACAACTGTTTCTGTTTCTCCTCTCCCATTCACTATTTCTTGTTGGCTTTGTTTTCCCACTTGGATTTTGTGTCTTGATCTTCCTTTCTACAGATTCTCACAAGAGATTTGCTTCATAAGAGATTTTCTTCGGTTTTGCCTCTCTCTTGTCATTCCTAGCCTAGAGCTGTCTAACCCTGATTCCTTAGGTCTCTGAGACAAGGCAGTGCCATCTCTGCTACTTACTGTAGACCAGCTCTGGTGCTTCTGAAGCAGCAGAGAACTACCCCAGCAAAAAAACAAAGTGGAATGCCTTAGTCTGTAGCCAATGCAGTTTGTTACAGTGCAGGGTGTAATGGGCTCAAAAAATGGTGGGAAAGGGAGGGTGCAACTCTGGACCTGGGAGCGTGATTAAGTAGGGAGATTTCCAAAGGCTGCAGTTCTCTGTAACACTGTCCTCCTCTTGCTTTCAGATCTGCCTCCTGGACCACAGCTAAAGTTGGTTGTGGAGGCTTCCTTTTACAGTCAACAACAGAAGCCTCTCCAGAGGATGGTTTATGGTGGATGGGATGCGTGTCCCTCTGGGGTTAGAAAAGGAGACAGCATGCACCCAGAAATCTGAAAGACAGTTTCCTAAAATTAGGTGAAACTTAGCCTTGGCAATGTCATTCTTCCACCCCCAGCTCCTCAGTTCTGAATCTTGCTTTTGTTTCATGGCATTTGAATTGGGCAGTTTCTTTCTCTTGGAGGCTTCATCTTTTGATGTTAGTGTCCGAACTGTGTTGACACCTCCAGGAAGCGCTCTGCTTTGTGCTTTGTGAGTGGGCTCCTCCGTGGATCTGTGACACACCCTGTCTGTCCTAAGTGTGTGTATAGTCTAGTTTAAAGAATAAATGAACAGAACAAAGCCAAAGGGTCTTAAGCTGATCAAAATTTTTAAATTTTTTTTTTCCTAGGGGACAATTTCTGTTGCATTTTGGAAAGAAATTTTGATAGTGTAGAGAGCCTTTAGAAATCCCGCTCCAGAGCAAAGAGGGCTAGTTGTTTCAAGGTTTGGATTTCCTAAAGTTGAATTCTGGCAAACATTGTTTTTTCGATGTAATTTGTGTCGATGGCAGGATAGGGAATTTCTGTACAAAATACTGATAATGCTGAAGTCAAGCATGAGGGACGTGCACTACATGAAAAATACTAGTCCAAATGTTTGAAGTTTAGGAAAGCTTAAGAGAGAATAAAAGACCGTATTAGCTTTGACAAGGCTGCGTGGTCCTGCAGACTGCGGATCTGTAGTAAAGCCTGTCAGATGTCTACTAGCGTCTCTTCAAAAGACTTGAACTGTTGGGGTGATACACTGCAATGCTCAGCTCCTCAAATAGTATCTTGGTGGTTTTGCTTTGATATTGAAAGTCCTGAAGCGGGGTTGAATTCCATCTAATTGCTGCCTGTAATTGCTCTGAAATTTGAGTCTGTTCTTGGTAGTAGCTCAGGCAGGTCTCGTCAAGGTGTGTCCTTGCTGCCTCCTGAATACTAATAGTTTCACCAGATAAACTACCCAAGTGAAATAATTATGTATTCACGGCAGTGTCTACCCTCAGGTAACTGTGGCGATGCTTCAAGTAAGGTACGTTGAGGTTTGTTTGAAATAATCCTGATTTTAATATGAAGACAACTTTTTCATCTTCGTACGTTTCTTTTGCTTCTGTAGAGTGTGGAGGCTTTGTAGTCCTAAAGAGGAAGCCTCAGATGCCCTTCCTGCGAGGTAATGAAGGACATGAAATTCCCCTCACAACATGAAACTCTTTCCTCCTTTGTTTCGCTGCCTTTTTCAGATGGTCTTTCCAAGGGAATTTGTGCAAGCAGAGGCAACCTGCCTTTTGAGGCACTGAGCCGTGACTCGTTTGACAGGCTGAGAACTTCGCGCTAGAGCAGCTTGCAGAGAGCACAGCTGCTCACCTGATCTTTTGGCTCAAAGAAGATTTGGACAGAACACCTTGGCCCGTGGTTGGGACAGCAGGGGGGCACTGTTACAGTAGGAGTTAAATTGATTGGAGAGCACTAGGTTCATGGAGTTTAGGGTGGCGAGTTGCCATGAAGCAGAACTTGGATTGCTTTGATACAATCCAGGTTATGTTGTGGCTTTATTTCAAAGCCTGACCAGGTAACTCCATTTTACAAGATGGCGTGAGGTTAGAGATGATGGTGCGAATATCTGCTCAGAGGGAAGTTTTTATGGCTGGTTAAAGCTATACTGAAGGTAGTGCTGCACACTTTAAGAGCAACCTTCGTAGCTGGATTTATTGTCTGAGTACGCTAAAACTAATTCTGTTGCAGGGCACTAAATATGAGGAGTATTTACTGTACATATCTTGCTTTATCAGGTGTGTGGTACTGAGCAACGTGCCAGTCTTTGTGCAGAATAAGGCAGGCTTTCTTAGAAGCCTTGCAAAGTCTTGCGTAAAGCAGATTTGTCTTGACAGACTGGTTGTACAAAATGAGCATTTTCAGTTGATTCTTAAAAACAGACAAAAAGTGCTTTTTAATAGTTACTTTGTGGGTCCGATTTGTCTAAAAACTGTACGTTTGCTTTCAGAGCTACTGTCCTTACTTCTGAGAGGTCAAAAAGTGGATTTACGTGTTTGCTAGGGGCTGTGATCTGTTGGAAAGCTCCAATATTGTCCTAAGTTTTTGTCTGTTAGCTTTGCATTATGTTTCTTTTAATATATCTGAAAGGATTTCTCACCTGTAGAAGAACCTCAGCTTTATTTATTTGTTTATTTCGGGAGCACAAGTCATCTTTTTATGTTGTCTTCCATAAAGATAACATGCCTGCAGCACCAGCTTTTTGAGAGAATGTTGTGGAGAGTTTTAAGCAATTCCACTTGGTTGGAACTATGTCTTTATTTTCTGAATGTTTCTGGAGCATCCTGTTGGAAAGATTTGCTTAACTTTTCAACCTGCTTCTAGAACGGCGCATTTTACTCCTGTTACCTTTTCTTTTCATCCTATTCCTTCCTGCTTGCAGCATTTCATGTCACTTGTTTTTCACATGAGAGGAAGCAGCAGGACTTTTGAAAGCACTCAGTTTGCAAGCATTTGTTGGTTGGCAGAGAGGAGGATGCGCCTTCCAGGAGAGATCTGGATTAGCCAGAGATACATAAGGTACAGTACAGAAAATGAACGTTGCCGTCCTTTTTCCAGATACAGGGATGGAAGCTCTTGTGCTCCTGAACACATATCAATAGCTTTTCAGCTACTGTATTTCTGAAGAACAAAGTCTTAGCATAATTGCTTTCTGTGTCGCGTTGCTCTGTGTTGTGGCAGTCCTAATCGGGCTTCAACATTGCAGCAGTTGACGCTGGAGCCACAAGCGATCCTGCAGCAGCTTGGTGGCTTCGGAGTTTTTTCTCTATTTCCCATTCTCATGCAAGGGAGAAGCTTTTTCTTTTGTCTGGTCAGTTTAAGACACTAGGTTTTTAGGTGTGTGGTAGAGCGCTGTACTTGGTGTAACTCGTAGGTCCTAGGCTATGTTTTTGGATGAGGTTAGACACAAAGGAAACCTTTCACTTCTTTTGCAGCGAAATTAGGTGTAAGGAGACATGATGTGCCTTCACTTTAAGATGCGAGAGAAATGAGAAGGCATCACCTCGGGCATTGCTTGATGTGATGCCTGCTTTTGCCATGTGCAGAGCACCTTGGTGGTTTTATTGTGTGTATTGAACTCCTGAGGGTGGATATTTATGATCACTGCCCTAGTTACTGCTTTTAATGCACATGACCTCATATTTTTCTATTTCAGTTACCAAGTTAGGAACTTTTGTGCTGCGTTGGCATTTTCTGTGTTAATATAGCAGTATATTTTGCAGACTACATGTCTTGTACAAGCTGGGTTTCCAGTGCAGTGTGACTCTGGTAGTATCAGGATGTCTACTTTGATCTTGCAACTGAAAGGCTGAGGTCTGAAGACTGGTGTTAGTCAGCCGAAGTTTCATGTGGGGTTTTCTCAGGAGTGTTGTAGTGGAGATCACAACCCGGAAAGGGTTTATATGTGGTCTGATTTGGCTTGTTCTGAGATTGGCATTAAATGCCAGTGGTGTGTATTTATATGCCATTGCAGTGATGTCTGTGATGAATGGTGTTTCTGAGGGTGCTGTAGCTCCACGTGATTTAGTTGATATCCTTTCTTCTTAAAGTTGTTCTGTAAATGACAGTTTCACTTTTAAGTCCTTCCCTGTAGGGGTTTCAGTTACACTTAAAGCCCCATCCTTAACTGAGAATACTTAACTTTACGTCTGAGAAAATCGTGAGCCTCCCACAGAAGTCCCATTAGTATCAGCTGTCTCAACTCCACAGTATTAGCTGTGGAGACAGGTCAGTATAATAATCTGTAAATTGTCCTTCTAGGCTGAGGCTGATTTTTGTAGTGTTTGTATAGCAGAGATTAAGTGAAGGGGGGAATTCCCATGTGTTAATATACCACATGACGTTTTTATAACGTGTAACATAACTTGAACACTGGTGTAGTGATGTGGGGAGTTGTTACTTCTTGCTAGTCTCCTTGGTATCATTTAAACCTCGACTCAATTACCAGCTGATTTTGAAGTGATGCAAAGCTCGTGTTGGTGTTTACTGGTGCCTTTAGTGATATTAGCACTACGGTGTTTGCACCTCTTAATGGCAAATACGGTTTGTTGCACGTCTGCCGCTGTAGCCGTGGGCTGCCCTTGTGAAGGAGGAAATGCCCGTTGTCTGCAGCCTTAGGCACAGCCCTGCCCCTTCCCTGGTGTCCAGCCTACAGGCTGTGTGGTTGCAGAGTGAGTTGTTGCAGTGAGCTCGTGTTATGGAAAACTCAGGCTTTCGGTAGCTGAACTGGTTTGCCCCTTGATCACCCCGTGGCCAAGTCCTGCTCTAGGGGGGTCTGTGGGGTGTGTCTGTGGGAGGTGTTGAGTCAGCAGTGCCCCTTCGGGTGACAGGGTGCAGTTGCGCTGACAGAGATGAAACGTTTTCTCCAATTTCTGGCAGGTAACTTCTGGCACGGTGATACTTCTGCATCTTTCAGTATGACTATTTAATTGCTTAACTCGGCTTTAAATCTCATATTAGTTGTGCAGTGGTGTCTGATGCATGGTTATAAGAATGTGAGAAATAAAGGCTAATAACTGTTCCTCAAACAGCGTTTTACCAAAGGGTTCCCTGTAGTGACTAAGTTAGTGTAACAAATTTTGTTTGCTAACTTGTTTTTGGAGATTAAAAATGTGGGAATAGTTTTATGGTCTTTAACGACTTAAGACTATGCAAGTTCAGATCAAAGGTCCGTTTACCTTGTTATCCTGTGAGATAAGGGTCTGTAATAGATGACTGAGAGAAAAGGTATAAAAACCAGGGAAAATGTAGCGTGACACCTTAAATCTTCCCGGCTTCTGCCAGTCTGTAGCTGAGGAGCTTCTTGAGGTGTCAGGGATGGTATATGCATCACTGCATATTTAGTAGCTCAGCAGACCTTTTTCTTTTAAATAGTTTTTTCCAAAGCTATCCGAGCTTTTCTTTACCTTTGCAGCATCCCATGGCAGTGAGTTTCAGGGTTAAATTTTGCGTTTTATAAAAACTATCTTTTGTTTGTTCACCTATTGTTTGTTCAGCTACTGCAGCTGGTGGCAGTGGGTGACTTTGTTCTTATGTCATAGATCTTCATGGTGGAGTCATTGTCCCTCAAGGTGTTTAAGGAGAGGCTGGATGTGGCACTTAGTGTTGTGGTCTAGCCCGTGTGGTGGTGTTGGGACATAGGCTGGACTTGATGATCTCAGAGGTCTTTTCCAGCCTCAATAATTCTGTGATTCTGTGATTTTCTGTGCTATACATGACATCATATGGCACTAGTATACTTGGCTACATCTGATATTCTCTTTTCTTTTATGAAATCCATTGCATTAATTTAGTTGGTTTAAATAGCATAGATCTCTGTATACTTCATATTTTATAGAATTGTGGTGGACCAGAGCTGTATTCAAGTGAAGGAGATACTATAGAAATAATAAAAGCCATCTGTTTGTTGTCTTTGCCTTTTCTAATTTTCCCATATTGTTTCTTTTGGATTTCATGACTTGGCTGATCCTTGCTTTGAACTTGTTAGCTGACTGTTGTCTTCCGCTTGTCAGCGGCAATAGCTAGTTTAGAACTCATTTTTATGCAGGTATGCTGAAAAGGTTTGGTTTTTTATTTATTATTATTTATTTTGTGACACTTCTTTATCTTCAAGAGGAGTCTCCTAGCTCATCTTGCCTTTGTTTAAAACAAGAACGACGCTGGACGAAGTGTCATTTCAAAGGATATTCTGATAAGCAGGGTTAACTGGACTGCTCTGTGTTTGCAGCTGTTTCAAGGAACGCAGATGCTTTTTGGAAAGAGTACATCCTTCTATCAAAGCAATGTTAATTCTTTTCTATTTCCATATTTATGGAAACCCCACTAATTCTGTTCTTTGTTATAGCTGTTATCAATTCACCAGACTTAGGCGTCTGCTATCCTGGTCTGTAGTTCTCTGGATCTCTTCCCTCTTCTTCCTTGATCTTTCAAGGCTTGGTTCATGGTTGCTGCCTTCCATTCCTCTGCTGCTGAGGCTGTGCCAAGAACTATGTTGCATGCTATAGTTAAAAATTTCAATTTATTATCTGAGTTCTTTGAACTGAGTTCTTTGAACTGACAGGTATCACGTAGTCTGGCAAATCACAAAGATGTTGTGCTTGGTCACTCTTTCTGACAATTTTGTGAGTTGTAGCATCAGGATGAATTATATTTCTAGCAATGCCCTGGAGAAATGTAGTATTTAAAGGAAATGGAATAGTCTGCCATTGCAAGACATAACAGAGGTTGTTACAAGAAAAGGAAGAAATTGTCTCCATGTTGCAGATAAATGTGTTGACTTCTCTGTTGGCAGAAGAGATGAATATAAGAGGTTGATAGGGACTAGATAATGGGTGGTATGGAGAAGGTGGAAAGGTTGTTTTCTGTTTCTGCTTGCACAGGAGCTAAGGGTGACTCAGAAAAATCAAGCAATTGGCAAGGTCATAACGAAGGAAAGGATGTGATTCTTTGCACTGTGACTGAGCCTTGCAAATAATTTCTGTGGATTTTTGTACAAGCTAATGTTATATGGATTACTGAAGTGACTAGAGAAGTTTTAAAAAAATACATCTAAGACTTTTAAATGCAGATAGTCCTTGAGACACAAACTCTTGGAAGAACATCTTGGTTAAGTATTACTATGTAATATTTGCCTTTATGTATTCTTTATTGGCAACTTGCAGATTTTGGGGCTGGTTAGGCTGACAGTGACTTTCTTAAGTGCTTGTCCTGATTTCACAGGTGGCATTCCTGGATGCTGCTTGGAGGAGTTTATGGTGCTCTCCTAGAAATTTGTACTGTCAAGAGGAGCAGCGTTAACTCCTGGGTCTGCATGCAGTTTTGTTCTCTTCAGTCAATTTTTGTAATGAAAGTATTCGAATTAATTCATTCTCGTATAATTGAAACCTGAAATCATGATTTTAGGGGCTTGTTAATTTCTGCTGACTGTTTTGGAATTACTTTTTTTTCCAGTTCGTAATTCAAAACAAAAGCTTTAACAGGCTATATGGGAATTCAGTAAGTCTTTATTCTTAATATTTGGCACTATCTGCAGTGTATTCAGGAAGTAATTGAGATTTCTGATAAATCCCTTCTTACCAGAAGGGTGTAACACTTGTGGGTTTGGTTTTTGTTTTTTTTTTAAAAAAACAGCTTTTTTCCCTCTCTCACTTCTTTCCACATGTCTAATGATGCTTAGTCAAATTCAGACCAAAGCCAGAAATCTCAAAATACCAATTCCCCTTCAATCTTTCTCCTCCAGCTCCTAATCCATATTTAATGCTACAAGCATTTTCCTGTTCCTTCTGTTAACATGTTTACTTTACAAAGGGTGTGTGCACCCAGCAGGATGAGACTCCCAAGCACGCCGGTATAAGCCGTAGGTGAAATAGTGTGTTTGAGGTCAGTGGGGCTGTTTCTGTGGCTCCTGCTTTGTCTGTAGTTCATTCTCCGTTGATGCTGAATCTGTGCATCATCTGATCCCTTGGCTGCACACATTTGTTCCAGATGAAACGTGAGCATGTGATAGCATTTAAGTTGTGGTGAGAGCATGTGGCAGTGTAATAAAACAGCCGGCAGGCTATTTTAAGAGGCTGGATGATAACCTCATGTAGTACAAAATCTTTTGTGGTAAGTTGACTCTTCCCCTCGCCTCCAGCTCTCGCTCTCTGACGTGCTCTGGGGGTGTCTGTGGACACTGCTGCTCTAAAACAAGTCTGTCTCAATCTTACTATGTGTCTGTGATGCTTTGATTAGATGGTAGTGACTTAAACTGCTGTTAACTACTGTTTTCCCTGTTTTGCAAATGGAGAGAGAGATTGCAGGTAACACTCTGTTTTGGACTCAGAAGTTTGTTCTGATGTGTTTTGTTTGGTTTTTTTTCCCTCCCAAATTTTTCATAATAAAAATCAAGCTTTTTGCTTCATTATATTGTAGGTATCTCCTCCTCCTTTCTACATTCAGCATGGCTTTTGAAACTAAGCTGATACTTCAGAAATGAGTTGAGAAAAGTTGGCAGAACATGTATCTAGACAGAAGGCATCTGAAATCAGTTATGGCAAGGCAAGCTTTTTGTGTTTTTAGGTAAAAGTATGGAGATGTTCACAGTTTACCTGATGTGTTCTTCTCTGGTTTAGAAAATGAATTCAAGTATTCCAAAAGGAGACATCTCCCTTCCTAGCGTTTGAAACCTAGTTGTAAGTTTCCTGAATATATCAAGTCTCTCTTCCTTAAGAATTGGTTTATTCTGAGCCTTAAAGGTGCCTCACTACTGAGTTCAGCCACTGACTAACAGCAGTTTGTAAAACCTTGCCCAGAGATGATTCGATTCTGGATGTTTATATTCAGGATCTACTTGAAGACTGTGGCCAGGCCAATTGGCCGCCTGTTTCGGTGGTGTTAAGTGACTGTCATTTCTACTGTCCTGTCTTTTTAATTTTGCTGTGACTCCGTGTGATCTGCTTGAGGTTTGTCTTCATCTTCAGTGCTCTTGCTACTTCCAGTTAATGGGAAGTGTCGGTCCGATGTTTGTGCAGAGCCATTTTTTGCATTGTTCTTCTGTTAAGGCTTTTTCCCAATTTGTTTCTTTTTAACTTTTTGGGAGGAAAAAGAAAATTTGGGAAGATGTTGTACGTGTATGAGAATTGTTGAGCCATAATGGACATTTATACTTTAAGATGGGAAGCAGTTTGCAGATTTCGTTACAGTAATTTTGCGTGCAAGTATGACCTTTTTCTGTAAATGAAGGAGGAGAAAGTAGATATCTGGCTGTGAACTTTTATCTAGCACTTGAGGGCATGACAGACATCCTCTAAACTGGTATTCAAGAAGGCTTGTGTTCTCCATGCTGCTCCGTCATGGTGGTGGTGAATGGGATTGGTAGGACACATGCCCAATGGGTTTTGAAGTAGCAGGAGCTGTGGGATGAAGCAGTAGCTTCCCCAAACTACAATCTACTGTTGTGAATTAAAAGGGAAAAAGCATAGCCACTGAAGTGACCAGCCACTCCCATGACTTGCAGTTGTTCATGTCAAATAGGGATTGTAATCTTGTGAACATACCTTTTATTGGCTTTTTTTTTGGTAACTGCAAGTTATTGACAAACTAATTATCATCTTCTGTCTTGTAAAGGCCTAAAAATTATTTCATGGGCTTTCTTCTGCTGCATTAATCTTTATGAACTATTCATAAAAAAGAAACTGGTTTCATCAAGTGTAAGCGTCTACTCTCAGAATCAGAGACATGGTCTTGGAGGAGGTATTGGCGTTGTTCATTGTTAGCAGGTCCAGAGGAGGCCACAAAAGTGATCAAAGGGCTGGAGCTATGAGCACAGGCTGAGAGAGTTGAGGTTTTTCAGCCTGGAGAAGACTCCGGGGAGACCTTATAGCAGCCTTCCAGGGGGCTACAGGAAAGCTGGGGAGGGACTGTTCACAAGGGCCTGTAGTGACAGGACGAGGGGCAATGGTTTTAAACTTCAGCAGGGTAGATTTAGATTAGACACTAGGAAGAAGTTCTTTACGATGAGGGTGGTGAAACACTGGCACAGGTTGCCCAGAGAGGTGTGGAGGCCCCATCCCTGGGGGCACTCAAGGTCAGGCTGGATGGGGCTTTGAGCAACCTGAACGAGTTAAAGGTGTCCCTGCTCACTGCAGGAGGTTGGACTAGATGACCTCTAAAGGTCTCTTCCAGCCCAACACGTTCTGTGATTTATTCTACAGTTCTGTGATTCTTGGCGGAGGGGGGGTGTGTGGAAGCAGAACATAGAAACTGCTTTCCTTATCTGCAGCTCCTTACTTTGGGGAAAATCTCCTGTTTTGCGAGTTTCGTCATTGTTTTGTTTCCGAAATTTGAACTGGCCTTTCTATTAGCTGTGGCACTGTGTCCAGTCCGCCCCGGCAGTTTTAGCCTCTAGTCCTTTGACATAGTTTAGTGCTTAGTAAATTTGTCAACTGTGGTGTCCAAAAGAAACCCTAGGAAAGCAGCAGCCTTTTTAGCAAAAGGTTACTGACATGTGGCAATTTTTCTGTAATATCTGTGCTGGTAAGCACTGCAGAAGGCACGTGTGTTTTCATTACAGGGTGAGATGACAGAGCCACTCTCAAGAGACGCTCTTCAGAAACTTCTTGCTGGTTTCTTGTGAGGTAGTTTTGCCAGTGCAGACTTGAGCTTTGATCTCTGGAGCCTAGTTTATAGTAGAGTACAGAAAATTAAGTAGAAACTATCAGTAAATGTAGGAAGTTAATGTAACTTGTAGGTAACTGAGCACCTGGTGTCAGTCATCTGAATGTATGGCTGGCTGTACAGCAAGCCTTCGTCTAAGCAGGTGGAGATTGAACTTCAAGCTGGGTGAAGTGCTTGGGTCCAAGTTTTATTCCTCATTCAAATGCCTTTGGTTCTTTCATGCTTAGGTATTAGACTATTGGGAGAAGGATAAGGTGGAGTTTTCAGCTTTGATTTTTAGAAAAAAAAGCTAGTTATAATTCAGTAGGAACTGTAATCCTTCACCCCCTGCTTGTGGTTTTCTCCAGAACGTATGACTATATAACTGTGTCCTCATTTATCAGATGCACTGGCAGTCTGTGATGGCTTGTGCACTTAGTAGATAAAGAATTTTTACAACTTTTATCACTGAGTTCTTACTCTGCTTCATAGCAGAGCTGTCTGTACATTTTTATTGTTGGTTTTTTCCTTGGTGTACTGCGTGTCGTCTTATTTACACACAGTATTCCCCATGCATTTTGACCTGGATTTATTTCCAAAGCTGTGCTTCCTGACTTATTTTAGGAGAGTAGTTTACATAGTTCTTGTCTGTATATCAGAAAGAGATGTGAACTTTACTGGGCTGAATCTTCTTTGGCATGTGTTTCTGGCCAAGTTTCCCTTTGGAGGTGCCTCTGTTCACTGGCGCTAGAAGGCGCTGAGGCAGTTGCTTTGCTTCAGCTCAGCAAGTAGGTGTAACCTGGTGAGTTGGCAAGTGCCAAGACATCTCAACTTCAGTGTCCCCATCGGGTTTTATCTTTGATAATTTCATTCCAAGAAGTTTTGTTTTTTCCCGTAGCTCCAGGAGTGTAAGCTTTCTTTTCTTTAGTACTCAGTCATGTATTAATACTGAATGTCTCTTTCACTAGCAGCTGAGATTATCACTGGTGGTATCATCTGTAAGATTCAAAATCTACAAAGCAGTTTTGGAAGGATGAAGGTGTGGTAGATGTAGTTCTTGTTTTGCTGTGCACGTAGAAATTTGAAACAGGCTCATTTTCTTACATGTTTATACACAGGTAGGCAGTGCTAACCTTTCTGTTTGTTTTCTAAACTACAACTTGATTTGCTGCTCCTAGAAGTTTATGGTTAAAAATACCAATTTCCGCAAGTTTCTCACTAAAGAATTTGTTTGAGGATACTAACTTGCTGTGCTACGTTCTAAAATGAGGCAGATTTGGAAAGCTTCAGAAGCTGTACAGTTCATCTCCAAAGAGGAACTTAGTATTTGTTTGTGTAGATGTTTTCTTTATGCCATTTTTTTGCTGGGCTTGGTGAAAGAGAAGTTGTATATATTTAATTTTGACGGTGTTCAGATGTTGACTTCATGGGAGTGGCTTGAGGTTAAGTGTTCTGTATTATTTGAAATGAATGCTCTGCAGAATCGGTGCTTTGATGCAGCTGCTCTGGGCAGAAAATCTTGGAGCTGGAAAGCTTTGATACGTCTTCAGAGAGGTGTGTGGTTGGTTGTTTTTTTCTTTTTTTTTTTTTTTTTTAATAACCTTTGTCCTCTTTGGATTTGTGTTGTAAACGTCTATTTGGATACACACACCCAAACACAAATGTGCATGCAGACGCTACAAACTTCCATATATGTTTTTTTATTACTGGTTGTGCCTGCTTTTGTAGATAATGTGTTAGGTCTCAAAAGTATTAGTAGTTGTAGGAGTCAAATGAACCTTTCTAGGTGATGTGGTGTTCTTAGTAAATTGTTTGCATTTGACAAACGGGTTTATATGAGCAGGTAAAATTTATTCTGGATCTCCTCTTAAGTTTTACATATTCTTTACCACTGACTTTTAATTTCTTCTGTGAACTGTTATCAAATCACACAGAAATCCTGCACTGCAGGTCTGTTCTCTCAGTTATTTTCAAACTTTTCCTTTTGCCTTACTCTTAATTTTTGAGACGGATCATTTTTTTTTTAAGCTCTCCCTTGTGCGCTGCTGCATTCGGGCAACAGTATGCTTCACAGAGATTTCCAGAACATTCGCAGTCATCTCTTCTTCTCCCCCTGCTTCCCTTCCTCTCTCAGTTGTCATAGTTCCCTGCTTTTCTTATCTCTCCTTTTACTGCCGCGGCTTTCAGATGATAATGCACGGTTGGAGGAACAGCTGCTGCATAATAGCCGAGTGAGACGTACAGCACCACTTACAGCTGACCTAGTGTGAGAATAAATGCAGAAATCTGTGCTTTGCGTGTAGGCTTACCTACTGGTTCTTTTCTCCAGCTTGGGTGTATTAGGCGTCGTAAACGGACGGTGGGATGTTTGCCGTGCCCTTCCCTTGCCAGCTGCTTCATGGGTAGAATACACTGGGGGTGGTGGTGTTGGAGATTCTTAGCATTTTTCAAGAAAGTCATCTGTTTCTAACCGTAAGTTGATTTTTTTTTTCCATTTTTTTATTATTTTTTTCCCTTCTCTCACCACTTGTTTGTTCATGCTCCCGTGGCCAAAAACGCTGCAGCCTGCGCCCTAGGAACAGGTGGAGCGACACGTTGTCGGTGGCCGTGCTGCCCTTTGCCAAGCTGCCCTGCTCATTTCCTTTCGTTTCCTCCGGGTGAGCGAGCCAATGTTTTCGTCATCTTTTTGTACCAGGTGCCCAGAGCCACCGAACCGAGTTGGGAAGTGTCCTGCCAGTTTAGTACATACAGCCTAGGGGTTACAGCTTATTTTGGGACCGGCTGGCGAGGTTCGTGGCAGCGGCAGCCTTGTCTGTGCTGCGCTGATGTGTGGTCTGCTCCTAAGTCAGCTCCTCAGCTGCTGCAGTTTATGGTGCAGTGCTGTAAAGAAGGCTGCTGTCTATTTTTGTCAGGCAGGTGCTTAAAACATTTGATATCCCCGGGGAATACTGTACCTGTGTATATTCAAGGCAGTAGACTGGCAAGGAAATGCTTATTAAAGAAAACTGTTTTATTTTGCTCTTAACCAGTATATGGACTTTTCTTACTTCGACTGTTAGATGCAGCCTTAGCGATGCTCTGGTGGTTTAAGGACACAAGCAAGTTAAGATTGATAGAAGATGTATTTGAAGAAAAAGTGTGTGTCTGGAAGCTTGGCTGAACTGTCTCTGTTTTTTTTTTTCCTGTCTCCAGTTGTAGACTTTGCCTTACCAGGAGAAATATCTGCAAAAAATGCAGACATAGTTATGGAAAGCCAGGTTTGTGTGTTTGGAATTGATGGGGGTGTGGGAAAGGAAGTCAGAACCTGTGGGTCAGGGCAGGCAATCAGCAGCCATTGGCAGTGGGTGTACTGTGATGGAAAGTGCTCTTGATTTGGTGTGTGTGTGTGTTTGTGTGGTCTAGATCACGTCAGACCCATCGTTATTAGGCAGCTTGGTCTGGTGTGCTTCTAGAATACAGCATCTTCCTGGCCTATTGATGGGGCAAATGCTCAAATCCAGGAGAGAACAGAAGAATGCGAAAAAGCTGTTAAAAATGAGGAAAACAGGCAGATAACAAGAGACATATGGGGGTGACCCTGCTAAGCTTGGAGTTAATTGATTCTCAGCTCACTATTGATAAGCTGCAAAGTGTTTACAGTGTAAGGTTCCTGATACAGTCCTTTATTCAATAGGTGTGCTTCATGTTAATGCTTGTATAAGGCATATCTGCATGTGGTCAGTTCTGTGGAATTTAAAAACAAAGGTATACTATTTAAATAGTTTGAAAGATATAGCTTGCTTGGGCCCTCAGCTGAGGTGATTTATGGATGTTTTATACTTGCATCCCGACTAATGTTTATCTCACTGTCTTGGTGGAATGTAGGGATTGGATGAGCAGGAGAGTGAACTTCATCACAGGTGGACTCTCTGCAGAGTTTAAGATATTGTTTGCCTGGAGAGCAAGAGTGTATTGGAAATATTTTTTCCATAAAGCCTTTTTTTTAATGTCTTATGTATGCCTGTCACATAACGTTTAAAGACAAAAACATAAAGACAAACACCAGTATTTCCAAGGTAATGTCTTTCTAAGTGTTTGCTTTTTTAAAGGTTTTAAGAGCTGTAAACATGTACATGTACATGTTTGAGTTCACATTCTGCTTATGACATGGTTTGAAAAGTAGGTTATGCTATTATTACATAAGATACTCTACCACACAGACTTTATTTGGTAATAACTTGCAATATAAAAATAACTTTACTTGATACCTGATTCTCAACACTCAACTTTGACTCTTGGAGTCACAGAATCGGGCGTGTTGTATCGGGGGGATGTTTGTCATCCAGCAACACTGAATAGGGAAGTTGCTTGAATGACTCTTTCTCACTTCAATATACGATGTTTTAAAGAGTCAATTCTCACAGCTGTTCTGTCTGTAAATACAAGAATGAAGATCACAGGTCATACATAACCTGGACTTCTCTTGAAAACCTGGAGCAGACAGTTTTCTCTGGCAATCCCATGGAAGCGCCTCCTAAAGCATCTTGCTGCTGGTACTCATGTCAGAGTTTTCAAATAAGCTGCAAAATGAGCAAAATGCCACTAAGATAGGAAAGTGTAAGTGGTGGGGTCTGAGTTTCAATTGTTTTTTGTTTGGTTGGTTTGGTTTGGTGTGGGTTTGTGGGGTTTTTTTTGTTGTTGTTGGTTGGTTTGGTTTTTTGAAATAAGCTTTTTATAATCGAGTAGTTGAGTTTGTAACAAATTGGCCTAAAAACTTCAGAGTACTTGAGCTTTTTTCCTCTTTTTTTTTCCCTCACTAGGTTAGTTCATTCTTGAATATTTGTTATGTTAGGAGAAAAAAAATCTCTCTGGAGGGAATCACATCCATCCCTTCCCCTTTACCAGATGCTATTGATGAGCATACCAGCCCTGAGCGTGCTGAGGGTGGCTTCCTGTCAGAATTGCTTTATGTAAAATCGCGAGGAAGCAAATGTTTCTCGTATCCTCCCATTGTATTGTTTCCTGTGAAGGAACAGACTGGATGTGTGTCCTGGATACAGGATTTTTTATGGCACTATACGTACTGGGACGATCCAATCGCATCGTTCTTGGTATCCTCTATAGTCTCGGCAGAGCAGGAAACGAGGCTTCCTCGCATCCTGTTGTTCTCCGGTTAGCCTGGCTTTGGAGAGCTCTGCCCTCTGGAATCCAGAATGAAGGTGAGCTTAAAATGGATTTTGGATTTTGTTTGGGTTCTTTTTGTAAATTTAAGGTATAGTTTATAACCTTTTATTTTAAGTATTCCTTTCCCCCCCCTCCCCGGGGTTCTCTTTCTCTCAGGTAGTACCTTTTCAGTCCATTTCTGGTGTCCACACAAGCATCTGTCTCATGTATTTCCCTGGTTGGTTTTTTTTTTTTTTAGGATCAAGGCCATTGTTTTGTGATTCTGTTCATAGTTCTTAGTTTACTGCTTTAAAAACTACCACAATAAACATATAGCTAACAATGAATTTACACTCCTGATTGTTCCATAACAGCTTAAATTTCTTCCCCGATTTGAGCTGTGTTTAGGCTGATCTCCAGTCTCATTTTGTGTTTAAGCCAGGTTTTAGGTATTGTTGTCACCTTATTGGTGTCTTCTCTCATCTCTATTTCTTGTAAATGATGCTATTAATAAAGCTTCACGTATCTCTTATTCTATCTGCAAAATCTGATCTTATTTGCTTAATGTCTTTTTTTCGTGTACCTAGTCTTTAAATAATTCCTCATGTTTAAGGAAAAACCGTAAAAAAAAACCATCTGGGCAATTCCCTGGTCCTTCTCCTTGCTGCTTCAAACAAATAAGAGTAGCCTTTAAATTATCTGTAGCCCAGTGAAACTTGATGGAAGAATTACTTGATTGGTTTTGTGTGAGCGATAGCTGCTTGAAGTGTATTAGCGTTTGCCCCTCCGGCTTTATTCTGTGTCTGTTCTGTGACGTTACTCGTAGGAGCTGCATGTGCACTACCTGACCACTTGGCAGCGCCCACCCAGCCGGGGTAGAACTGCTGCTTCCTGGGACCAGAGATGATTCCTGGTCCGAGGGGCAGAAATGTGCCCTTAACATACGCCGGCACTTCAAATATTGTGAACGCTTTGGAAGAGCGGGTTGTTTTGCTTGTTTGTTTTTTTTTTTCCTCCTTACTGAATAATACCATCATTAAATGTTTTCTGTATCTGCTCTGCCTTCCTCAGTGTATCGCGTAACCAGTCACAACTTGTCTGGCAGCCCCTTCTGTGGTTACTTTTGGTAGCTTTCATGAAAATTTTCACTTCTTTTGGGTTCAGCTAGCCTGCCTTTTGTCCCTTTTTCTCTCCTCCCCTGGGAATATGGATTTTTTTTCCTTTCCTGCCTCTGAAGGCTGCTTTCTGGAGTATGGGCTTTCTGATAGTGCCTGTGGGATGGGTCTCTTATCAGGAAAATAAACAGGTTTTTGTGGACTTTTTAGATAAAACTGCTACACTGAGGGAAACTAAGTATCTTTCTGTTTCTTAAATCAGTTGGAACAACTGTAATAGCTGTCTTATTGTCCTCTTTCTAGTCTTACACGAGGGAATGCTGTGACTCTTTTCATCCTATGCAGACACTGTTGTGAGAGCTATTTTTGTAAGATTTTGAATGAGTATTTCCATTACCTAAGGGAAATATTATGGATTTTTTTTTTTGTGAAAGAAAAATAAAATCTCTTTTCCTCCTTAAAATCCAGATGTTTAATGTCATCACCCAGTGCTTGAAAGTTACTGAAGTGTTTTCTGCAAGATAATTTGAGGTTTGGATTTCTTTCCCACAGTTAAAAAATAAAAATAAAATAACCCTCAGCATTCATCCTTCCCCTTCCCAAGCCTCATCCTCTATCTACCCTATCCAGCAACTTCACTCTTGGTGAAATTCATTAATTTTCAGGAATGCTGCTTTCCTCTGTGTCTTGTAGAATAAAGAGGTAGGATGTACTGTGTTTGTAAAGTGCTTTTAAAAACATTTGTAGTAATTTTAAAAGTACTTTATGAATAGTCAGGTATAGTGCCTGTGAGCTGCTAGAAGAGGAAGAGTATGCCAGGAGTAGTGGAACCCAGTAACCTTTTATGGCCGAAACATCTGGGAAAAGCTTCCCTCTTCTGATGACACCTTGGTCAACTTTCCTGTAATTTGAACGACACCTGATACTTTTATCTCATAAACTCTTCAGTTTTTCTCAAATGCAGCTGTTTCTATATTCTCTTTCTATTTAAAAATGAGTTGTTTGGTTGGTTTATGTTTGGTTGGTTGTTTTTTTTGACGAAAGATAAAGAAAAAAAAGGGAAAAAAACCTCACAAACCACAGTTTTACTGGTGGATAACTGAAAAACTGGATACTGAAAGACTGATACCTTGATCAGGGTATAGCTTCTCACGTCATGGTTTGCATGATAGCGTAGAAATGCTTGGCCCAAAGGCTTATTTCAAAGACTTATTGCATGTTCTTTTGTTTTCAGACGTTTGATGCAAATGACCTGTATCAGGGACAGAATTTCAGCAAAGTTCTCAGCTCTCTTGTGGCTTTAAATAAGGTGACTGCAGGTAAGTACTGCTTTGTCTTGGTACTCGCTTCCAATTACCTTTAACTCACATCAATGTATATTTATACCGGTTGCTGTGCACATAAAATGAACATGTGCAGCATTTTAGACGAGCTTTCGTTGCAGTTTATGTTGTTAAGGTTTGGCAGTGGCCTCTCTGGGTTCTCTAGTCCCTTCTTCTGCAGGAGGAAGCTTTGCAGTGAAGCTCAGGATGAGTCTTTTAGTCGTTATTTAGAAATGGACTGTACTTTTCAGTTTTTATGTGAAGGGGAGAAGGAAGCTGATAGACAAGTCAGTGGTGGATCAGTGTTATTTCATATAATAGTAATGTAAACATCTTGTTATAATACTCCTAGTCCATTTTTTTTTCCTTGCATCGGAAAACACCCCTTAGGAGTGAGTTTTACAACCAAATTCTTAGTTCTAATTAGTGGTCATGGAGTAATAACCATTGACTTTGAAGCTACTTAAAACTGGTTGAAGATACTGCTTTTCATCCTAACTGCAAGTGCAAATGCAGCCCATTTCAGTGCATCCTTGAAGCTGCTGTGCACTGACCATAACTTTCTTGAAAGAGGAGAAAAAGTGCAGCTGTTTGGTCCAGACATCAGTAGTTAATACCCACATCAAAAACCCACAACGGCAACTGGCTTAGAAAAGACCCAGGCTGATCCCTTTCATTTTGGGGGCGAGGGGTGCTGGCATGAAAAGCAAAAATGAAAACCACATGCAAACTGTGATGTTGCCTCATTCCTAGGAGCAAACAGAGCTGCATAAATCTTCCTGTTTCTGCTCTTCCAAACTATTTTTTTTTAATCGGGTGACTGTGTAGAGGACGTTTTAGACTCTTATCTCCCTACTGTAGTATTGCAAGATGGCTTTCACATCTCCATCTGGTTCTGCAAGAATTTGAAGCATATACAGATTCTTCTGAGATGGCCTTTGATGGAAGGAGTGTGAGTAATGAGCACGAAGACTGGTGAAATGCTACTATGGATATACCAGTTGCTGTTTGTAGACAGATACAGGGAGAGGAACTGATGCAGGGAAGATGGGATAGTGGTAGAGAAGAAGGTGTTAAAAAAAAAAAAGGTATTAAAAACTTTGGCTCTTCTATCTACCCAAAGATTTCCAAACTTTTGAGAAAATTACCAAATTAATATTAGTTAGACATGCACATCTGTTGCCATTCTGGCCTTAAGTTGTGCCAGATGAGGTTCAGGTTGGGTATTAGGAAGAATTTCTTTACTGAGAGGGTTGTCAGACATTGGAAAAACCTGCCCAGGGAGGTGGTTGAGTCACCGTCCTGGTGTTTGAGAGAGGGGTAGATGTTGCCTTGAAGGACATCGTTTAGTGGTGTTGATAAGGCTAGGAAAAGGTTGGAGTTGATCTCAAAGGTCTCTTCCAGGCAAAACTCTTCTGTGATTCTGTGATTCATTCAAGATTTTTGAATTTTTAGTTGCAGAGTTGGATGGACAATAATCCCATTGAGAAATTCATTGAACATGTTTATTTGGTATTTTAATGGAAACTTTAAATGGAGTCTGCAGGCCTTTTAAATTTATCAAAAGTTCAAATTGATTTGGACGTATGCAGATATTATTGGTAAATATACTTGCAACTTGCATGTGGTTGGTTTGTAATAATTTTTGTTTTCAGCTCAAACAGATGCAGTTTCTAATTCAAACCTTAAAAGGTGCTCTTGTGTTGGTGTATTAGCTCTGCTGTTGCAAAATAGAGAATTTCAGGAACACAGAAACAAATTCAAGGTAGTGTGTTTTGGGGTTGCCCAGACAGTAGAACACACTGCCATGAGTCAACCTGATCCTGTTCTTCTATGTAAACTGTGTCAAGTTATAATACTGGATTTGGTGGTGTGTTTTATTTGACTAGGGTTAGGAAACATAGCAAATTGGACATGGACATGTTTCGAGTTACTTTTAATTCTTAAGTTCTATTAGTTACCGATTTGTTACGGCAACTTTGAAATCATTTGGGAGCATTAGAATTGGCTGTAAAGTTATGACGTACGAATGAAGACCGTGATCTGGGCTCGTTTCTCTTCTGGCAGTCATAAATCAAAGATGTCCTCCCTGTACACTGGCCATTGCAGAAGAGAACAAAGAGCTAAACCCTTGTGATCCCTCAGTTTTATACTCAAATATGACATATATGGAATGGAACACTCTTGTTGATCATTTGTCCTGTTTGTAACTCCCCAGAGGTGCCACCTTTTACTTCCTTGTGACCCCTCTTACTACCTGGCACCCCCAGCGTGGCACACAAGAGCCAGCAGTGGCCTTGGTCACTATAGGAATAAGTATCAGCAAGAGCCTTTCTGCATCCCAGTCCCAGGCAGTAACTGTAAACATCAGGTGTTATCACTGCCAGTAGCACACACTGTCTGCAAAAACATGCTGCTGACTTCAAAAAGGGCAACCTCTGAGAAGAGACTGAGCTGAGAAGTAAAAGTCACTGAACAGAATTGATTCTATTTAACTCAAACCAGGACATTGTGCTTTCTGTAATGGACTACAATTACCAACGTTTATGTTAATGTGGTGGCCTTTAAATGCTTATATTTAAAACAGATTCCCAAAGCATGAGTGGGTTTTTTTGTGACTTCAATGTGTAATGATACGATCTATACAAAATATGGAACTTCATGTGAATAATTCTAATAATGCACTATTTGACTAGGGAGTGTGTATTGATAGGTCTGTTTTTTTTCTGAAGGATAATGATTTTTAAAGGATAACAATGACTCATTTAAAAAGATGCACCTGAGAAAGGTGCACCAAAGAAAGATGCACCAAAGAAAGATTCTTTGTCAGTGCTTCTTTCCTTGTTACCTCAAAGCCTTTCCCTCCTCCTGCATCTCTCTGCTGTTGCATGCCATACTGAAGATGAAAGGCATTATTCCAGTTAAGATGAATTGAGTTGTCCCTTCAGGTTTGATGTGGAACAGGAGGTAGTATTTGTTTACCAGTGTCCTCATAGAACTGAGCCTGTATCTGTCATTTTCCTTGGACCAAAAATAGCTTGGATTTGCATAATCACGGTCTGCTTTAGTCTGGAAGTAACTAATAAGAGACTGTAGCTCTAGGAGTGTAACTCTGATATGGAGGTCAAGTGTTGGAAGCAAAGCAAAATGCTTGGAAAGACAAGTAACAGAGACATAAAAACCAGGAGACCAGTTGGGAGGCTTGTGTAGCCTCGTGAAAACACCAAAGCTCGGGACAGAAAATACTGTATTGCTGTCAGGGCTCCTTGAAGCTCAGCTGCTCCGTGAATGGTTTCCTGGGGTGTGGGAACACGCGAGCAAGTGGGAAGGAGCGCAGGTGCGGAGGAGCGATATTTGCCTGCTGTAACGTGTCACCTGTACAAGGGCCCTGGGAGCTGCGAGGACTGGGGGGAGCTGGTGCAGCCGGGAACAACCCCTGTCCCACCGTAACGCTGGGGAGGAGCTCCCAGCGGCGCCGACCCTTAGGAGCCAATTTTGGATGCAGCCCGGCCCCTGCCTGGCTGTGACCTGCTTGACCTGCAGGAGAGGACACCCTCTGGCGGGTGGGCCGACGTCCTGTCCCCGGGGAGGCACCCAGTGTCCAGGGCTGGGGCTGCCCCGCTGCCGGCTCAGAATGGAGGCAAAGGAAAAGAGGGAAGAGGTTTTGAGAGGATGTTGATTTTTTTGAGGGAGCAGCTTTCTTCTCTTCTACTCCTCCTATCCGTTTCCAGCCCCCCCTCCAAAGAAGAAGAAATAACTTAGTTGGCAAAAAAGGGATGAGACAAAGGAACGTAGGAAAGAAGACAGTGGAAGGAATGTTTCAATTGAGAAGGAGATGGTGGTGGTGGGAGAAGAGCTAAGAAACAGATGTGGCTGGATTTACTTCAAGCAAGTTTTATGCATTCAAAAGTCTTGGCCACTAGCTAAAATGATGCTGGTTAATTACCTTTAAATAGACTGGTAGTGAGTTAGGAATGGAGAAAGAAAACCCTAACCCCTCCTCTTCCTAAAGTACTCAATTGTTTTCCTGTCTGTGTGGGGAAGAAACTGCCAGTGTCTCAGGTTTTCAGATTGTTACTATAATTTGGTTTAATCTTGATTTACTGAGCAACTGTGAGTATATATCTGCTTTAAGCACATGAATTGTAGAGATGAGCAAAAGTTACTTGCAGGGTTCTTAAATTCTAATATTTACCTTTCCCTCCCCTCCTCCTACAGACATAGGGCTGGGCAGCGACTCTGTATGTGCACGTCCCTCGTCTCATCGGATAAAATCTTTTGATTCTTTGGGATCCCAGTCTTCGCACAGTAGAACTTCAAAACTCTTTCAGGGACAGTATCGGAGTTTGGTAAGTTGTAGAAGAAATGAAGTATGCTGTGGTGTGATTATTTTTTTTTATTTTTTTCTCCTTCTCTTTATAAGAAGATTTGTAAGTCAACAATAGTGTAGCAAAGTAACCATTTCCTCTCTTTCTCCTCTGTATTTCGAGCCTGTGACACTTTACTTTTGTAGCTTTTTTTTTAATGATGTTCCAAAATACACACAGCTTTCTGTGAACTAATTGTTTTTTCATCACTTACCACTCCATGTTGTCTGCTTACACAGTATCTTCCCGGATTTATTTCTTACTTTTCAGTATAATCGCTTACTTTTCCAAAAGCAAAATTCTCGTTTTCTCCATGTCACTTAAGTTTAGAGATGATAATTGAAAGATGGTCAAACCTCAGCAAAGGTGATACTTTTAAGGTTGGGAGTATTGGTAGTTACTCCTGTTTTCTCTTACGTTTCAAGGTGAATCCTTCAACTAGCTTTCAGGTAACTGAGGGATATGGGCAGTTTTATGGTACAGCTGAAATCGAGATGGGAGTACTGTATTGAAACTATGATGAAAGGTGCTTTTAATACTAAAATGTTTGCAAGGATAGCTCAGATTCCTACTGTAAACAGCTTTTTCCATCTTTGAAAGAGCCTGTTTTGAACCATGTGGTGATTGCTGTGTGAAACTTGAAACACAGTACTCTGCTTAAGCGTTCTTAGGTGTAGTTTGATGTGTTTTCTCTGGTAGCAGACACTGTGCAAGTTCTTGCCCTAGGCCACTAATTCCAGATTCCACTCTGCTGTTCACAACCCACTCAGTTTTGTGGATGCGGCTCTTCGTGGGACGAGCAGTTTAGCTGGATCACTGAAACAACCAGAGTTTTAAGCATTTCTGTCACTTGGGTGACCTGTGCAGCTCTGCAGAGAATTGCAAAGGGGCAGAGAAGTACCAGGAGGGGAAGAGAGCTAATGGCCAAACCCTGGAAATCCTTAGTTTGGTTTTGTTGCTGTACGTGATCCATTTGGAGCTGTTCTAGCCAAATTTGCACTCAGTTTCCTCTAGTGGAGAGCTGTCTTAGCAGAGTAAAGGGACTGTAGTTGATGTAATTGTGCAGTGTTGCTGCTTATTTTGTGGCTTTTTACTGTTTACTAGGGCAGAATTTTTTCTCTTGTTGTGCACTCACAGCAGAAGAAAACACATCACATGCAAGCAAAGGACTAAGGCAGAGTCACTTGTTTGAAAATGCGCTGATCTGATTGTCGGCTCTTGTGACTTCGAGCAGCTTGGGGCTTTCTGCATGTTTCCCAAGTTGTGTTTGCCTTCATTTCCCCACAGTTCCTCAGCCACTAGAAGTCTCGTTGTTCAATTGAGTTGCGATACAGTAACAGGATTGCCGTGGCTATGAATTAAGCCAACACTTTATAAGATGCCGGTGACACTATGACAGTGCATGTTGTAATCATCCCGACTCTATAGACAACATGTAGGTGAAGTTCTGCTACCTGGGTAGATGACTGAGATTGCTTAAGCAATCGTTTTCTCACTAAGTGGTTTTTTTTTTTTTTTAGTTATACTGATATTGATCCTTACTTATGATAGAAACAGACATGATTTACAGTCTTGTTCTTTCAGTTCCAGTGCAGTGGATTGTATCTGGATTATTTAAAGCTGTTTAAGTATTTAGCTTTGCTTAGCATAAAAGTTTGTCCGGATTCTCGTGAAATGCTTGAGTGATGCGCATATTCAAAATTAACATCCAGAACCAAAATGCTGGATTTGAACATCCTTAATTTGAAAGACTTCTTAGAAGTAGCTATTAACATCTAGTTGTTATGATAGAGGGATAATCTGCCTTCACAGCTGTGATAGGGGATGAGCGTGCATGTGTGTGTGTATATATATATATGGACAGCTGCGAGCCTGACATGCTGCAAACTTGCAGTTTTGCTAACCTTGAGGCATATGATTTGTGAGTACTTATTCAGGGTATAACTGTAGCATAGGTTTTGTGGAAGAACAGGGTCCTTCTCCATTTGCAGGCCATGGAGACTTGCTCATTCAGGTGTGGAACCTTCCAGTCTGATCTGTTACAGAAGAAAAAACAAAGCTTTAAGCTGCAAACTCTCTTAGTTATATCCAGAATTCAAGTAAACCTAACTCAATTCCTCCCTCCTCCCAGGCTGGAAAGTTTTAGAAACAAGCTCTCTTATGTAAAGTTATTGTTTCTTTGTAGTTGGCAGACAGTTTAAATTTGTACTACATAAAAAATAGAATTAGATTTTTTGGGAGGGGGAGTAAGAATTAATCTCTTCTTAGCTCTATTACCTTGTGCAATATGCTCTCTGCACTGATACTAATCCATCAAGTAAAAATGACAGAAATACTACAAATGGCAAATCATCTCTTACAAATGCTTGGAGAAAAAAGTTGTGGGGGGAGTGTTTTGTGTGGAGGAGAGGCTATTGCTCCTTTATGGATGCTTTTGTTTCATTCATGAAATAATTGTTTAAATCTTTAATACATTAATCTTTTTGTTCTTCATATCCTCACTTTCTAGGACATGACAGATAACAGCAACCATCAGTTGGTGGTGAGAGCAAAATTTAATTTTCAACAGACAAATGAAGATGAACTTTCTTTTTCAAAAGGAGATATTATTCATGTTACAAGAGTGGAAGAAGGAGGCTGGTGGGAAGGAACTCTAAATGGCAAAACGGGATGGTTTCCAAGTAACTATGTGCGAGAAGTAAAATCAAATGGTGAGTTTTAAAGGAGAGTGTATTTGCACAAATTCTTGCTTATGGTAGAGCTTGATAGTTGGTTGATTCACTAAGAATTGTAGTGCTTTTTGTTGAAGCTTGACTGTGTTTGCTGAGTTTCATTCACAGTAATCATCAATGCTCAGGAACTCATGCTCCCCCACCCTAGGTCACTATATAGCGAGTGCTTTAGGAATATTGAATGCAGAAAATGCAGAAAACTCCCTTGTGTCATTTTCTTGTCTGTTGGTCTCTGTCACAGTTGGGCTGCTCTGATTTCCTGGGTCTGAGTTCCGAGGATGCTGAATTTTGGTTCTGATGCTGACATACTTTGAGTTGATACTTTGGATTTTAATAGTGAGAGATTTCCTGCAAATCTACTTTAAGACAACAAAACCAAACCAAAAAAACCCCCCTAAAAGCCAATCAAAAAAACTACACCAAAAAAACTCTAGACATGTCCCATCTTAGAAACAAACAACAGCAGGAAAAATTCCCAAATCTACAAAAATCTACTAAAAGTTAGAGGCAGTTTTTGAAAGGTACTGGCTTTGTGAGTTTTTTTTTTTCCTTATCGTTCGTGTGCCTTCAACTTTTCTTTTTATAGGCTTCACTCTTCCACTGAAGTTTTATTCTCAACTTCATACAGTGAAAGTGCCTCCTGTAAATGTCATTTTCATGACTGAACATCAGAACTAATATTGCTTTTGTAATTCACTAGGACCTTGATGTGTGTGACTTTTTTTTTTTTCTTCTTTTCTCTTTCCTGTCTCTGTTTTCTTTCAGAGATGAGGGACAAACCTTGTAGGACAAAATGACCCAGGGACTCTGAGAGGTTTTACCTCTCTTTCCCTTGTCACAGCTCCGGTTAAAACACGTCTTTTGGCCCTTACTAAAATCATTGGCATGGCTGCTTTGTTTTTTTTAAGTTGGCCATAAAGTTAGGCGATTGCAAATTGAAGTTTTGAGGGTAAAACTCGTTTTTTAAACTTGCCCTTTCTCCTCCAGTTACATCTTACCTTCATTATTTTTGCTGAATGCTACAGTCTTATTTCTGTAACTTGGTTGTCATTTCCAACTAGATCCTCGTAGGCACAGTCACAATGTTAAGACTTGGCTTTAATGTTCTTCAGACATCTCTCGGATGCAGCTTACTGTGAAAAACAATTCCTGAAGCCTTTATTTGTCTTTTTTTTCTCCCTCTCCTTTTATGTAGTATTGTAGAAGCCTCTTTCAGCTGTCATGACTCTGTTGTCCCATTGTTATTAGTTTAACACCTTGCTGCAGAGGTCTTTTTTGGCATTCGTCGGTTCTGCTCTCCTCTGACTCTTGAGACTGGAACCTGGGTCGGCAGTTAGGCTCCAGAGTTGAAATAGCTGTAACAGTTAATGTACGAGAACCAAAAGTTGCCAGCAACTGAAATTAAGGTGGTTCTTGATTTTTTTTTTTTTAAGAATACTTCATTTGGGTGAAGTAACTCCTAAATAGGAAAGCCAAGGAGCAGTGGGGCCAAGGTCAGTACCAAGGGCAGTTTGATTCTTGCCAGTCCTTGCGACCCTGGGGCTGAGACAAACTGCTTCCAGTCCGTGGGTTAACTTTTGCTTCTCACCAGCAGAAAATGTTTCCTTCTAAATTCTGGTATTTTTTCTCCTATGCTGCACAGGCATGTTCCCTGTGCTACAAGGGCTTTCTCCTTCGGTCTTCTCTGAGACTTCTTGCTTTCTTGGAGGACACTCTCACGTACTCAGTTGCTTCTATGGAAAGGAACGTGTGCTTGCACTTTTCTCTTTCTCGGGAAGTTGAGTTCATTGTTTTCTGTGCATTTACTGGCTATTCAAAAGTTAAAATGACTGACGTGTAGGTCTCTAGCTTTCTCTGTTCTCCTTTTTAAAGACAATATGTTTGACCTTTTCCTGTTCTTTATGGAGCTTGACATGTCCTCGGTGGTTTCAAAGATGGGTGTAGCTAGTTCGCTTACTGCCAAATCAGCACAGCAGGTACTTTTAAATTTATCAAAATACTGGCTTTAACTTGCTATTACCTCTCCAAATTGTCTGAAGTTGACCTTTTTATAATGAGGATGGGAGGGTGATAGATGGAAGCATGACAGATTAAAAGCTTCTTGATGGCTGTTAATAACTCTTGTATTGAGTTGTAGATCAACCTTTCCCCTTGATAGATATAGGCCATGGAATGTTTTGTTGCTGCTACCTTTATGTCCATACTAGTTGTATTTCAATTGGAGACCTGACCTTTTCTCACTACTTTTGCTTCTTTTTGCGTGTTTGAGGTCACTGTAGTGTTTGTGATTTTGATCATGTCAGCTTGCATCTACTTTTTCTGTTCTTTTTTTGAGATGGCCCTAAATTTTAAAGGACTAGTCATTCTTGTGAGCCTTCTCTACTCTTTCTTTGTCACTGGTGGGAATCTATTTTAACCAATATTTTTCGGTATACTGAATTCCTCTTACTTGAGGTTCGTTGTTCGCATTTTGCTGCTCTTATTATTTTTTTTTAGTTTTCTTGATCGTTTCCATGGAATTTGTTACGATCATTTCTATTAGGCAGTTTCTACTTTGTGGCTATCGCTGAAGGTGCAAGAGGGCTCTGTCCTATAATTCTCCTCCCGTGCTCAAAGTGTGTTGCTGCTGCGTCCTTCGAATGGGCTTCCTTCGTTCTGCTGTCCTTGTTGAAACAAGAATGTGTAGTGCCACTTGCCACAGAGCTCTGAAGTTACATGAATGGCTCTGGTGAATTTTTGTGAGAAGTTTCATCTAGGTTCTGTGTACGGGTTGACAACCTCTGCACTCCTGTGCCCCGGCTCTTTTTTCCTGGTCTTCATTAGACTTGTGGACATTTCTTGACTTGAAAGTCTTTCACTGCCTATTTTATCTTGAATTTCTGGCAGCTATATATATACATCTCACTTTAAGATTTTGCTAATTCAGATATATTTTAAGTGTCTTCATGCTTTAAGCTTGAGGTTGAAACACAGAAGTGCTTTTTTTTTTTTCTGATGTATTTTAAAATAATGTAGTAGAACACAAGCTCCAATTCAAAATGTGTTTTCTGTCAGCATTACAATGAATTTATTTAAAGAGAGATCAGGATAGGATTGTTGAAATAGTTGCTCTTGATTAAGGTCTCTTTATGAACAAAATGTTTATCATGGATGTCTTATCAGTTTTCAAAATACTCTGTAAAATATTCTGACATCAATATTGTGACTCTACCCTTCTTTATTCTTTCAAATGTGACCAAAAATGCTGTGACTAGTTAGAAATTCTGTACAGGCAACACTGGTACCATTTTTGAATCGTGCAGTTTGGAGAGTTCCTGGGAGATGGTGGGTTTGGTGAAATAAATACCTTCAGTGTGCTGGAAGTGACTTTGGCAAACTGGGTAACAGAAGAAATGAAAGAAGTTCTTTATGCATGTGCGGCTTGATTTTAATTCTCACAGAAGTCATGGGCATTTTATGTTGAGAGAAATGGATTTTTTATTCTAAATTAAAATCCTCTAATGTCAAATAACTGTATATTTGTAATCTTGGCTTGTACCATTGCTCTGAAGTTAGATATTCAAGGCAAGAGAAAAAGGAGCTGCTTAGTAAGGGGAATTGCCTTTACCCACATTGCTTTCTTAAAAGATTTTAGAAGAAAATTAAACTACACTACATATATTGCACAGGCACAGCGTGTTACGTGATAGGGTATCTTGGAGTAGCTAAAACATCACAAAGCTGTTCCCGTGTTTACTAAGTTGTTACTTGGTTGCTTGTGCCAGAAGGATGAGTGTTGGCACAGAATGCCGGCAGGTGTGTGAGGCGAGCTGTGGATGGTTGAAGGACAGGTCCTGAGAGTATTGAGCAGAGCACAGCGTTTGGTTTTCTTAGGTTGTGGTTCCTTCGTTTTGGGGAAATAAACGTGGTTGAGTTGGAATATAGTTTTCCTTTTGCTTCTTAGTGTGTGTTTATTCTTTTCCCCCTGGGTCAGGGGCTGGGGGAGGAAAGGAGGATTTGTTAGAAATGTGGTACTTGCAATCAAACTTGCAAATATACAAGAAAAAACCCCAAAGTTTCTTTTCAGGTACATGCCTACAATGTAAGGGGCAAAAAGATGGTCCATTTCTCTCTCCCTCCCTCTCTGTGTGCATATTTTCATTTCCCTTTTTAAACCCTGTAACATACTGCCTTTTTTAATGTTCTTTGACTAGTCAGGAAGTGTTTTAAAACGAGAGGACTTTATTTTCATCCTGCCTGTACTGTTACACGTGACACAGGGTAAAAGTTTTATGCTGTGTAAACTTGTTAGATATTTGACAGTGTGGCCTTATTGATTTTATTTTTTTTCTATTATATAGAGCAGGGAGAGGTGAAGATGTGTGTGGAATCTTGCCTCTTACACTTCTGCTTTGTCTTGCACAGCAGAGAGGTTTGGAGGCTTTTGAGAGTTCCCTTGTGATGAGAAGAGTAGCAGTTAGCCAGAATGGGATGTGCTTGCTTAGCTACTGTCAGATGTTAATCAGATTTTAGAAAAATCACGTGGTCACTTGCTGGGTTTTATCAAAGTGTAATTCATTTAAATGGCATGAGACTACGCAGAAGGGGATATAGCTTTGAAAAATTGCATTTGGTATGTCGCAAACTGTTTTCTAATTCTTCACAGAAATTAATGCGTCATCAGTGCCCTGCCCTCTCTTCTGTTGTGCTTTCTTGACAGTTATGTTAATATCAGCCCCATTGCAAATTACAGTGTTAGTGGTTCTTCTGGTTGTATGTCAAAAAAAAAGGAAAAAAAAAGAAGAAAAAAAAAGGGAAGAAAAAAATCTGTGGGAAAAGGCCAGAGTATATTGGAAGACTAGAGTATCTGAAAACCCATGAAGAATGCTCATTTTTCCTTTCTCCAACCGTGTACACTTGGAGGGGTATTTTGTCCTTGGGTCAAGTATGGCTCTACAGGCGTAAATATTGTAGAAGTTGGGACCTGTGAGCACTACCAGGACAGAAATGTTGGTAGCTTCCACATGACAGAGGAGAGCGTGTCACACGCAGGGGTGCCTGAGCCGGCTTGAGAACTGCGAACGAGCTTCGGTCTTGCCCTCCTGGTGTCAGACTTGAACTGATCAGTTCAGAGAGAAAGAGCTTGCTTGTAGCATTTCCCTCACAGGGACCACGTGGCTTTTGGTGTCCCAGCTGGCACATCTTTCCTCCTGTGTTTCAGGGTGAAATAGCCCAAATCGGATCTTTGCGTCTGGATTATGGGCTGCAGCCTAGGAATGGCAGAAGCACCCGGTGGTGTTCTTGCAGCAGTAGGGTTGGAAATGCTTTAGTAAAGTACGTCCTGAAGGAACGCTTTGTAGGGTAGTGTTGTGGACTGCTGCGTGAAAATGAATGTGATGTAAACGGGAGACGTGACAGAAGAGAGATAGGAGAGAACGTGGGAATGGCAAGTAATTTGAAGGCAAGTAAAAGAAATACTTGTGGGTGAGTGAAAACAAAACGAAACAAAATGTTGGGAAGGATTGGGTAAGTTGTCCTTTTACAGTCGCTTAGAAAGGAAGGTGTTTGTAAAGGATAACTACTTAATTTTAGAGAGTTTGTGATATCTTGTATACTATGTAGAGGAAGGTTACACAAGCAGCTGTTTAAGTTTTGGTTCTACTGAGAGTAATTATTTGCTGGAAAAATAATGTTGAGAAGCCTGTGCCAACCTCACTGCCCACCCGAAGATGATCCGTTAAGTGAATTCTTCCTGGTTTATCATGAGCCGCTTCAAAGCATTATCAAGTGTAGCTGGGTGCAGTTGAATTTAATGCTTTGATGAGGAGAGAAACTGATAGTGGTAACTTAGTCCGTGGTTTCAGTCAGCTGGGTAGAGTCTCTTCCAGTACTTGGGCAGGGACTTGTTTGCTTTGGATTCAGTCTTTGGGTGTGCTTTGTTGTGTTAATGGAACAGAAGCCATTTGACTGGGAGCAAAGTAGGGAGAAGGGAAGGATCTTCTATATGGGAAAACTTGGTGTGTGGCTCAGGTTGCTCTCTTCCAGGGCTTTGGGAAACAGAGGTTATACGTTGGAGTGAGCAAGCTTCCAGGGTTTTGCTAATGTTTCAGAAACCTGTTGACTTCACAGACCTACGGACGGGAAAGACCTCTCTGTGTGTTCCCAGTCTGCTGAATGGGGGTGACACCTGCTCGAAATGTTGAATGGATTTTGCAGTATGTTTTCAAAACTATCCTAATGCTCTTTCCTGAGGGATGGTAAATGACACTTACACTTGTTTATGCTAAGAAAGTGATTTCCGATGTCCAAGATCAGGATTTTCTTCCGTGTAATGCATTGTGTAATAAACTAATTGCAGCAAGACTGTTTCTTATTCCTCCTTATGAAGCAAGACAGTGCTTAGAGGCAGAATACCAGACGTGATAGACAGCTGGACTGATTTGCTGTGTCTAATTCTGTGTTTCTACAATAGAAATGGCCTTTGCATTTTAAAAGCTGAGTGATGATGACGGCTGTTCAGGCAAAGTGATTTGAATGTGTGATTCTCTTTTTTTGTGTCCTGTTTTTAAATCTGAATTTGGTCACGTCTCTCTAATGGATGACTGAATCAGCAGAACAGCTGGTAATATAAGTGATTATATTTCAGGAAGAAAACCCTCCCACTTTTTTCAGGAGCTTAGGAGAAGAAAAAGTTGATGGAAGAGATATATTTTTATACCCTTTAAGATAACAAAGTAGCTGGCAGAAGAGCCAAATTTCTATGACCACACAACTTTCTCCAGATTGACAAGGCTCAGACATGTGTATTATGATAAAATTCAGTGACCTTTTCCCTTAAATAACTCTGGTTTCTCCTTCCATGCTTTTTGGCACATAATTAATAAATCTTTAGAATCACAGAATCACAGAATGTCAGAGGTTGGAAGGGACCTCTAGAGATCATCTAGTCCAAACCCCCTGCCAGAGCAGGGTCACCTACAGTAGGTCACACAGGAACATGTTCAGGTGGGTTTTGAAAGTCTCCAGAGAAGGAGACTCCACAACCTCTCTGGGCAGCCTGTGCCAGTGCTCGGTCACGCTCACAGTAAAGAAATATGTTTATGTTGAATGTTTTTTTATGTTGAATGTTTTATTTCCTTTATAGTTAGGTTTTGGGTTTTGTTGTGTTTTTTTTTTTGTTTGGTTAGTTGGTTGGGTTTTTTGGGGGATGATGATTTTTTTTATTGTTTTTTTTTCAATTTGCCATTTTATTGTTTGGATACAAATTGCTCAAATGCTTATTTGAAACTCGCATATTAGAGAAACCTGCTTACTTAAAAAAAAAACCCCACAAGCAAACCAAGACACCATAATATCCTGATAAATACAGTCTCACAAGCACTCTCAAGTCGGTCGTGTGCGAAATCAAACATGAGAGGTTGAAAAGACACGCTGTAAGTCTTACATGCTGTTTCTCCAACAAGTGACATGATGCTTTTGAGTGTCTCTTCCCTTCACCTTTGCTGCTCTGCCACTGACTTAGAGGAACGGTAGAGGTGGAGGGGAGGCTTTAGGAGTGTTTTCTGTGCCTCTTTGTTCTGAGAGCCTGAACTCAGCTCTCGGGACTGTTGTTCTGATCTTGTGGACTTATATTGTCCTCCCAGGAAAAGCGTGCGTTCCTGAAGGGTAGACTAGGGGATTTATAGGAAGGATTGCATTTGTTGTTACATAGAAGCATAGAATCATTATGGCTGGAAAAGACCTTCCAGATCATCAAGTCCAACCGTTATCCAACTCTGTTCTCAAGTGCATAAGCATTTTTAACTTTTATGTCATGAACAGTAAAAAACAAATTGTTTTTAAAAGATTATTTTCTGGGGTAGACATCTGGTAAGTCACTCCACTACATGTATAGTGTTATAATTCTCTGCTGCAACTAAACTGAGCGTAATGTCCCACCTGTGGTATGTTCAGCCTTTAATTAATCACCTGCTTTTGCCAAGTTCATTGAATTGATATTAAAACTTAATAATGCTTTTGTTTGAAAGTGAAGCAGTGTTTGGCAGTGCCCAGTTTGTTTTTTGTTTTAAATTGCAGTCTGCGATAAAATTTTCCTTTTAAAAATACTAACTTTGGAAGAGGTGATTTTATTAACTGACATTCTGATTCTGGTTGCAGAAAGAAGAATGAGAATTTTTCTACTTACCTTCATTCTGCTTACCTCTTCATTGAGGCTGGAGTTTCATGTACTGTGAACATATGAACCATTTTGTTTCTTTACCAATAATTTCAAGCACAAGTGTGTGTGTTTTTGTGAAGCACTGTATCTTACGATAAATATTTAAAAACAGTTTGTTTGACCTCTAGTGTTGAGCTATGAAACTGCACCCCATTGACGCAAAAATATCTTATGTTTCAGAAAAACCAGTCTCCCCCAAATCAGGTACATTGAAGAGTCCACCGAAAGGCTTCGATACGTCTGCAATTAACAAAAGCTATTACAATGTGGTGAGTGATTCTTCTTCCTCCATGTGAGCTGTGATATGCAGTAGCAAGTCATTTATCTGCACAGAAAATTTGGCAGTCTTGTCAGAGCCTTAGTGCCAAAACTAGATAGGGGTTTTAGTGAGTTCTCATATCAAGAAGATCCTGTAGTTTAATAGAATATCACAAATATGGATTCTTAAGTGTGATACAAACCTATAATCTAAAGTAAGTGTATAATAGGCATTTATGTAATATTTGATGTAATATTTTAATTGCTTTCCTAGTTGTTGATTTCCGTTTACTCCCTAATCCCCTAAATATGCAATCAGTGTTGCCCAATCTCTATGACTTAATGAAATTCTGCTGTGTTCAAATGATAAAGAGTATTCTTTGTCCTTCTTGTTGAACAAGAGATGGAACATTTTGAAAGAATTTGCCTCCTTTGTATTCATGGTTGTTAATCAACTCAGTTACTAATTTTGGGGACCGAATGGATAGATTTCACAGTAAAAGCAGAGTCATCCTTTAACACAGCTCCAGGAATTCTTAACCTATTACTCAGACCTCTTTAGTACATGCCTGACCAAACTCTGCCTTTAAACAACCATTTTGAGAATCCTTTATTTACTAACAGTAGATCCATTGGGAAGCAAAAAAGCATCTTCCTGTTTTTGGTAACCACTGCACCCTGCTGGTGTAAAACCAAAATGCACTGCTTCTGACCCTTTTCTTTGAAGCAGCTGTCCTTGGTTTTCTTTTTTTTATTTGTCAGTTTTTAGCAGGGATCATAAAGCATCGTTTTATGCTTTCGTCCCCTGCGGTTGTGGCATGAATGATACCAACCACCTGGCAGAACAGAGCTGGTCTGCGTGGAGTCCCCTGACTGACAACAGTGAGGCATCCTCCTGCCCTCCCCTTGGCTTGCTTCCTGCCTCTTAGTAGCCATAATTCCATAGCAAAGGGAGGTTCTTTGGCTACTGTATCCCACACCTGCTAGTCATAAAGGAAAGTGCCTCTGCAGGCACATCTTCCTTCAAACTGCACAAAGTCATGATCTTGCTGTGGTACATCCAGCAACCAAATACCTGGTAGTTTTCTTTTTCTGTTCTTCGCTCTCTCTCCTTAAAGCAACTTTGAAAAAAAAACAAACCCACCCACCAAACAATAGTATGTAGTAGCAAATGTGTATTCTCTATTGTTTTGATGTTAAAACCTATGTTTTTTTCAATACAAGTAAACTGAAGAGAATGCAGCAAAGGAGATTTAGTTCTTTTGCTAGGTAGAGCACTGCTCTTAATTTATATCAGTGTTGAATTTCAATTAAAATAAATTGGCAGCTATTTTGAATGCCACACCTTTAGATTTGGGTTGGGTTTGTATTTGGTTTTCATGTTGTTTTTTGGTTTTGTTATTTTTTGTTTGGTTTTGTCTGTTTTTGGTTTATTTTGGGAAGGTGTTTTTGTGTTTTGGGGGTTTTTTTGAAGTCAGTGGTAAATATATGTTTCATGTATAATCTTATGTTATTATTTCCCTGATAGATCTTAGTAGGATGGAAAGTAAAGAGTTGCAGCTGTTTAATTTGGGCTTCACTAAAACTCCAGTTTGACTGTGTCCAAAATGAATTGAATCTTCTGGTTGTATGTTTTACTTTGTACGAGTGATACAGGTCATTTTTTGGAGTGATAGTATACTTTGGAAATAATAGAAAGTAAATGTGTGTAGTTACAGTGGCTAAGTTACAAAAGGCCATACAAATTTGAAATGTCACCTTTGGCCTGTGGTCTTTTTGTAATTTTTGCCTGGATAACTTATTGTGATCGCGAGAGATTCAAGCTACTACAGTTGCAAGAAAAAGTATGTGAACCCTCTGGAATTTTGTATTCTGCATTAATTTGTCATAAAATGTGATGTAACCATCATCTAAGTCAAGAATATCGATGAATAGAATGTGCCTAAAATAATAACAAAAAACCAATTACGATCCTCCATGCCTTTGTTGAACACATTCATTCAACATTCAAAATGCCAGTGGAAAAAGTAAGTGAACCCTTGGAATCAATAACTGGTTGGCCCCCCTTGGCAGCAATAACCTCAGCCGGGTGCTTCCTGTAGCTGTGGGTTAGAGCCGCACATCGTTCAGGAGGGATTTTAGCCCGTTCTTGCCAGCAGAACTGCTTTGGCTCTGTCATATTCTCTGGGCATCTCACGTGCAAGGCTCTCTTCATGTTGTTCCAGAGCATCTCTGTTGAGTTGAGGTCTGGGCTCTGACTTGGCCACTCCAAAAGGCAGATTTTGTTTTTCAGAAGCTATTCTGTTGTGGACTTGCTCCAGTGTTTTGGCTCATCGTCCTATTGCATCACCCGATGTCTACAGAGTTTCAGCTGACGTACAGACATTCTCACATTATCCTAAAGATTTTTTTGATACACTTGGGAATTCACCTTCCCCTCAATGACTGCAAGCTGGCCAGGCCCTGATGCAGCAAAGCAGGCCCAAATCATGATGTTGCTTCCACCATACTTTACTCCTGGGATGATGTTTTCATGGTGCTATGCAGCGCCATTTTTACGCCAGATGTAGTACTGCGTGTTCTTTCCAAATAGTTCAATCTTTGTCTCATCAGTCCACAAAACACTTTGCCAACACCCCTGTGGAGTGTCAATGGGCACTTTTGGAAACTTAGGGGGTGCAGCAATGTTCTATGTAGTAAGCAGCAGCTTCCTTCGTGTGTCCTGCCATAGACACCCTGCTTGTTCAATGTTTTATCTACTGTAAACTCATGAACCCAGATGCCAGCCTGCTCCAATGATGCCTTCAACTCTTTGGCTGTCACTCGGGATTGTTTCTTTGCCTCATCGATGAGTCTTTGCTGTGCTCTTGGGGTCATTTTGACTGGGCACCCACTTGGTAGAGTAGCCACAGTCCCAAAGTGTCTCCATTTGGAGAGCATTTGCCTAACTGGGGAATTTCTAAGGTCTTTGAAATCACTTTGTAACCCTTACCATCTTCATGTAAATCAACAATTCTTGATCGTAGATCCTCTGAAAGCTCTTTTTGACAAGACATGGCTCACGTAACCACACATCTTGTGTAGAGCAAACTCAAAAAGTTGGAGTGGTTTTTAGCAGTCAACGTAGCTCTGGTGCAAACCTCCAAACTGCTTTTCTTAACAAGACTCCAGGTTAGGCTGACTCCGATTAGCTCAAGGATTCACTTACTTTTTCCACTATAGCATTTTGAATGTTGAACGATTATGTTCCATAAAGACATGGAGGATCAGAACTGGTTTTGTATTATTATTTTAGGCACATTATATTTGCCAATACTCTTAAGATGACGGTTATATCACTTTTTATGACAAATTAGGGCAGAACACCATGGAACACTAAAAGTTTCACATACTTTTACTTGCAACTGTATATACTTGGGGAAATGGGTAGCCATAGGTGGCTTTTAAAGTAGCTTAATTAAAAAAAAAAAGGTGAAACTAGTGACCATCATACCTACTCTTGGAACTAGGTCATTTTTTGTCTTGTTCAGGTGCAACTTTCTTGGTGCACTGAACTGATATAATAAGATTCTCCGCTGTTGATGAAGTATTGCGGGGAGTGGAAATGACCAGTTCATGGTTTTTTTTAAAAAAAATATGTATATATGTGTATATAGTAAATTAGAACATTGGCCCTATAGTGCTGTTCTTAAATCTGCCTGCAGTGAATTGGATAATTGTAATTTTTTCACATTTTTACACAGTGTGGCAAATACCCCAACTTTTTGTTTAAACTTAACCATTTTGTTCTTGTTGTTTAAGCAATGAGAGGCTGTGCTGTAGCATGCACTTTGCTTCGGAGAAGTAAAACTTTACTGCTGTGCTTAAGACGTAAATTAGACGTGCCGGCATCTAGATTTTCTTGAAAAATACTAAGTACTTGCAGTGGTAATGTAACTATAATTATTTTTAATAATTATAAAAAATACAATGATTTTTGCACATAGCTAAGACAAACAGCAAATTCATTCACTGAAGCAGAAGCAGTTTTACCTGTGAGTTGAGATTTTGTTGTCTTGATATGTAAGCTGCAGGCTTGGGACTTCCCTGTGCTGGAAGTTTTTATCATCAGTCTGTGCTGATAACAGAATTGAGCCTATAATAACGTAAAACCAGAACAGCTCCAAATGAACTTTGACAATGGGTAGCTAAAAGGATGTAGCTTGAGTGAAAGAGTAAGTGTTAAAATCTGTGTTAAGGGCTCTCTTGACAGCCAAGTGTGGTTTGAGGCTGGTGCTCTGGGACGGTCTGCTGGCTTTAAGTTGTGTCTTTCCTACACTGTATAGGTACATGCTGAGACTCTGTAAACCTCCTGATTATTTGTTGCTGGTTTTCCCAGGGAAGGGATTTGTGCAGGCGCGGGCAGCACCTGTGGGAGCGTTCGTTGGGCTGAGGGCAGGATCAGTGGGTGGTTCAGAGGACGGTCAGAAAGTGGTAGGAGAGGCTCTGCTCATCTCCCTTTCTGGGAGAAAGGCTGGCATAGGTGAAGGGAAAGGGGCTTAACGTAAAGAGGAGACAGCTTTCACCCCTTCCTCTGTTCTGCACCCCCCTGTAAATGTCTTCTTTATTTTTGTGGGTTTGCAGAGCTCCATCTGAAGTTCATGACACAAATGACCTTCCAGTTTCGGTGTACTTTATTAGCTGTACCTTGCCCTAGGTGTTGCTGACAAGACAGAGCATGCTTGGTTTATACTTATATTTTGTCTGGCTTGGGAGTGTATTTTAGCAGAGAATGATTAGCGCTACAAGGTCTTGTCCTTCAAGAGATGGTACAAGTCTACACGGTGTGTAATATGAACCAGGCTCATCATCAAGCACAAAGCATTTTTCATGCAGAAGGAATTTAGTGGCCTGTTGCTGAAGAAGTGGGCATACTATTGCAGGTGATTCCCTGAAGATGGAGCAGGTGTTACCGAGTTTTATTTTTATTTGAGATCCCTCGAGAATTTAAAACTTGGTGTCCAAAATAAAACTGGATTATCTCCGCTTACAGGACAATTGCCTTGAGATTAAGTAGCTGTTCTAAAAGCTGCTAAAGAAATGGGCAAATTTCTCCATAGTGTGAATATTTGGATGACCTCATTCTTCACTGAAGTGTTTGAGAAGCGATGGAAAATAAATACTCCTTCTGAGGCCGTGCTTTTTAAGATGGGTCAAGAGTTTGTGTTTACAGAAGTTCATAAAAGTTTTCAAGAACCCTTGAGATACGGCGTATTTGTGTGGTGCTTTGCATTGCCCCTCTTGAGGGCCTGTTTTAGTGGGGTTGTCTGTCAGATTCTCATGATCCAGGAAAATTAAACGTTGATCCCCATTTTGCTGAAGTACCCGATATCTCAGTTGAGTGCTGTGCTGCTCCCGTAAAACGGGGAACACGCTGTGCGATCCATGCCCTGGCGTAACTGTGAAATCTGCCTTTTCTCCCCCGGATTTGGAAGGCAATCAGCTTCACATACGTCATTTAAAATCCATTTTGGGGCAGGTAGTTTTGGCCTTAGGGGGGCGGCTGGGGTTTTGCGTGGCGGAATTGTTACCCGTGCTCGAATTTTTCCGTGCCGTGTGATCGAGGGAGCTTGTGCTGTATGAGCTCAGTTGTCTGTGCCTGCCATTCATCAGCCGTACGGGCTCTAAAAGCTGCCACTTCAATGCTGCTCTTTCGGTGCCCGGTCCTATCTGTGCAAATGTTGTGGTGGAGTTGTGGAAGCAAGGTCTTGGAGGTCTCATGGGGTCTTGCAGCAGCCAGAACGCACAGAAGGCGGGAAAGGGAAGAAAGGTGATTATTAGAGCACGCGGGCGAGATACGGAGAGGAGGAATCTAAGGGTGCTCCGGTGCCAAAATACCGAGTGGCAACGCTGACTACTTAGCGCTGCAAAGCACAGTCCGAGCGTTTAATCCTCGTAGCTTCTGGGTGAGGTAGGTAAGCGAAGCTGGAAGGATACGAGAGTTCGCAAAGCTCATGTTTTAAAGCTGCGTGAGCAAGTTGAAAAGATACTCAAAGGAAAAAAATGTCATATGCAGTGGAAACTGTACTAGGTTTAAAAAAATAGATTTGATGTGTTTTGGGAAGTGTTTAAAACTGTGTATATCTAAAGTATTGTGTAATACTGTCAACTACTAGAATAACAAAGCAGTAAAAGTGTACCTGGTACTTTGCATAGATTTTGTAGCATAGTTTTATTTAAAGTTGCATTTGTTTGCCATTTCCCAGTAATTATCATGTTGCTAATTCTGGTTTTTAAGCTTTCCCAGTTTTTTTCCTCCCTCCTTTAAGTCATTTTCCTCCAATCCCATGTTTTCTGTATTGCAGATAAAATCCTCAAATAAAGATCCAAACCAGCACAGGAAAATAATGGAATTGTGTCTAATGTGAGACTATGCTTATTTCAAGCTTTGCAGACAGCTGTTTGTAGCAAGGAATGAAAATACTCTTTGAGAAAGTGGAGCAGTGTTACTGCGTTTCAAGATCTCTAGCGAATTTGTTGATTTTCATCGTTGAAAGTCTTTTAGTGCTGTTCACTGCTTCCTCAGGACACTGTGGCTTTATCCTTGGCTTTCAGTCTCCTCTTCCCTCCTAAAAGCTGTGTAATAACTTTGGGCTGGAAGAATTTTTTTGTAGGAAAAGCCTTATTGGCAAAGATTGGTCCTGCATTTAGTTTGGACCTCATGGATATGGAGTGCTTTTATATTTCCATTTTAGCAAGTGGCTTTTCTTGGTTTTATACATGGAAGAGGATATGGGATTTAATTAGTGCTATTATCAGTGGAAATTCGTCCTCTTTCCCACCCCCACCCTTGCAGTCTAAGTGGCCCAAAAGACCTTAGCATTTTTAAAATTTGTGTGCTCATATTGTACGTTACGCTCTCATTTCCTAGTTATTAGCCGTAACTTTCCTAGTGACGTTCTTCTGTCATAGTGGTTAGCAGAGAATGGAGATGTTTTAATCTTCAGGTCAGGATTCAGATTTCCAACAAAAGAACGAGCTCAAAAGTGGTCTCTCTCCCTCTCTCCAAATGAATAGAAGCATTCAAGAAATAAGCAGAATCAATGACACCAATGAAAGGAACAGTGAATTCTTCATTGACATACTGAACTATTTAAAGTTATTTCATCAGGTTCACATTTAGGAATGAATGGCTTTTTTTATTTCCTAAGAAAGAGTATTGACTCCAGCAGTGAAGAATGCACTCAATTACAGTCGTTACTGTAAATGCTGAAATGAGATAGTGCTGCAGGCTTGACAAATATGGCACGGAGCAAAATGAGAAGGCTTGTGGTGTGGCTTGTGACCAATGAATAGCAAAAAGTTTTTGAAGCTCAGCTGTGTTCATTGAACTACATTTAATTCTAAGGATTCTCTCGCTAAATCGTTAACTTCTTGGAAGAAAAATAAATAAATCACCAGCTATAGAATCACAGTAGAACTTGATGTGAATGTATTGGAGGATATCCTAAAGGAGGTTCCCAGGAGATGGCCCAGTAAAATATTTTCTTGAACCTATTTGGGGGTATTCCAGTTCTTTGCTATATACTCAGCCAAAAGACAAGCAAGTGCTGCATTTTGTAAATTCTTTGCTTTGCATCAGAATCTGTTGTAGTTTTCTCGTAGTAGTAGCGTATATTGTTGCACTCACAGTAGGAAGTTAAGCAGCCCGTTTACAAAGAATGCGGTAATGCTGGTCATACTGCTTAAGTAAAGGTGGCAATTGATAGTGTAAATCTGTTAATATTCAGACCTTCCAGATAGAACAGCACATCTGAATAACTAAACAGTTAGGTAACAAGTTTAGCTGTAATGTGTTGTAATTGGCACTAGAAAAATTACACTAATTGTTCATTTCTCTTGCAACATCTATTGTGCTTTACTCTGATGAGCTTCGTCTGTTTTGAAGTGGATAGGAGGAATAATTACCGCTAGCTTTGGAAGGACTCTGTATAGCTCTCAAATTTTACAGGAAAAGTGTAGTGAAATTCCGGTTAGTTTACCACTCTTTTTTTTTTTTTTTTTGTATATGGCTGATGGATGGCTCATCATGTTTGTGTGGTGGTTTCGCTTTTTTTTTTTTCCCCTGTAAATTTTCATGGATGTGTAGTTTTCAGCACTTTGGTGCTGAATCTTAGTTTTGTTAATGGAGGAACACTCATTTTAAGGTTTTTTTAGTGCTAAGTAAATTTTAGTATGCTTTAACACTGGTATTGATTTGAACATTTTGAAGTATCTCTTAAAAATACCAATTAGCAACTGTCATTTATTCTAGGTGCTACAAAATATATTAGAAACGGAAAATGAGTACGCTAAGGAGCTACAAACGATGCTTTCAAACTACCTACGACCATTACAAGCCAGTGAAAAGTATGTGAGTTTGTTTTGTTTTTTAAATTAAGCTTGAGATCTCTCTTGTATTGGGGAGGGTTTACATGATCAAAATTTCAATGTCAATGTGCTATTTCTTGTGCGGACTGTGAGATTCTTGAGACAAGGCTTTCTCTTACTCAGTTTGCTTGCTGTATAAAACAGTCTGGTTTTATTAAAGCCCAATTAGTCAATAACTGCAAACCTTAAACACCTTTTATTTCCTTTGGCTCCAGGTTAAACTCGGCAAACACTTCATACTTAATGGGGAACCTGGAAGAAATAAGTTCTTTCCAGCAAATGCTTGTACAGTCTTTAGAAGAATGCACCAAGTAAGTACTGTGCATACCAGATAATGTAAAATTCTAACAAGCAAATGATTCGATTTGTATTTTACTTGTTGTTTGTTTGACATCAAATTTTTGTTCCTCTCACTTTAAGGATAGTTGGTACGTCAGTACAGTAATACGTGTTTGGATAATGCATTGATTGCTTGCACAGATACATATTTGACCAGCCTAGGGCAGAGATAGGATGCAGAGGTAGGAATTTTGATGTCGTTTAAAAACCGTTTCTGAATTTCCGTGATGCATTTGCATTACTGGTGGGGAGATGGTAGAGGAAGTGCTGTTTTTTTTTGTTTTGTTTGGAGGCATGAATTTTAAGTCCTCTCTTAAGTACGAAGAAAAAACGAAGGGAGCTTATGTTGTGGCAGAGCAGTGGAGGAGAGGGTAGCTGGTTTGAATGAAGAACACTGTATGAGAATGCCATTTCTGCCTACCCTGCGTGCCTCTCCCAACACATTTTGACAACCACCATTGTTCAGGACAGAAGAATACAAAGCACAAGCAACTTCAATAATAAAAAAATAGCCTCAATGCCTGTATTGTACTGTATAGAAAGAATGAGCCACAGAAGATGACACCTGTCCTCCTTCTACAGGCTAGGCTGAAGGGGTAGCTGAATATATTTCAGGTTGTACTTCAGTGCTTGGGGGTGTAAGAAAGAAGATGACCATATCACATTTGAATTGTCCTAGTGATTTCCTAGCGTTGAATCTCTGCTGAAAGTGTAGGTAGGGTTCCTAACCTTCTTTGTGTCCTTTTCCTTGCCTGTGTGTGAGCAGAGGCAACTTGCTATCCCCGTTTGCTTGTTTTCTGCCAAGTTAGTAACTTGAACTGCTTCTGAGGGCTCAGACAAGTTTCAGTCTTCTGGGAGCGCTTGGCTCTGAGGAGGAATGAATGTCTTGGATGGAGGAGAAAATACCTCTTCTGGCAGCAGTGATCTTTAGATCATCTCAGCGTGTCTTGTTTTGACCTCTCCATCCTCTCTTCCCCTGAGCTGCTCCGTGTGAAGAGGAACCTTTGTCATGACAAAGTCTAAGCTGCGTCCACGCTGGGCAGTAACATCTGGGGCTGTTGCTGACTTCGGATCCCATGTCCTCCTCCCAGATGGCTTCTCTCCCTCTCTTCTGCCTCTGGATGGCTTAGACTGCAGAGCATGAAAAGGGAGGACAATGTAGTTCAGATGAGTGTTGGAAATATTCTTGAAATGGCCTTTCTTCCATGCTGTGAGAAAGAAGGATATTTTTTCTGGCAAGTTACACTTGATCAGTCAAGTGCCGAAGTCCCTGAGAATGACCATTTGTCCACGTACTTAAGTATTTCCTTTCTTTTCTCGTCACTGCGCTTTGTTATTTCGTTCTTTGTTACCATGATTTTGTTTCTGTGAATCAGAAGTTAAGAGAAATGAAGTACCTTGAATGAACAGGCTGTCATCTTTTAAAGCTTTTGATTCAGGTGGTCTTAAAAACAAGAGTGGAAGAGCACATGCCTTTAACCAAACATTGATGCCACCTTTTTTTTAACTTATGTAAGTTGATGTGATATGATAATATGGCGTCAAGCTCAGAAAGTTTATTTAGAACTCCTTCATTAATTTAAAGTATTAGAGCAGCTTCTCGTAACATCCTTTGTTTCTTTTACCTGCTAAGTGAAATGTTGCTGTGTCATAAATTAGAAACGTAATAGATGCTAGTGGGTGGGCAGAGAAAGTTATGCCCCAGGGTTACTGAAGGGTTACTGCAAGTGTTTTGTGTTATTTTCATTTCATAAATATGCTGATCATGACAAGTTGTATTTTCAGTTTAATTTTTATCATAGCATATTGACTTGAGCCTCCAGCTTCCTCCTGTTTTTAATCTAACTCATCATAATTTCCATCATGTAAAAGAATGCTTGCCCTGCTGACTTCTGGGTTTTTTCTTTCTTTCTTTTTTTTTTTTTGTCATTTTACCGTGTTTTTTTGGCTGGTGAACCGTTCTGTAAACTAAGAGTAGCTTCTAGGCTGAAAATAGCTTTATCATTTTATTTTATTTTTGGCAGAGAGCTTATAGTTCCATCACTCGGGCACTTTACATTGCAGCATCCGGTGTGGTATTTTTTTCCTAACTTGACATCGGCATTCGGTCATTCTGATGTGTCCTGCCAGTTGTAGTGCTGCCAGCCTACCTTGCTTGGCAAATTCCTGTTCTTAGGCATGAGAGTTTAATGTGTTTTTTGAATTCCACACCCCTCTTGAGTCGGTTTGTCGCTTGAGGTTTCTCTTAGCAAATCCAAGTATGTACTACAGAAAGTTTTTGCTTGTCTGCTCCACTTTGGCTTATTTAATCCTTGTATTTTTAAACACTGAGTTGTGTGGTGTTTTTTTTTTCCGTAACATAAAATGCTGTAGTGGGTGCTTTGTGTGTTTCAGGGGAAGTAGCTGTTTGGATATGGTTTGGTTTTAGTTGTTTGCCACCTGCCTCTAGCCTTGAGTCTCTACTGGTGCGTTGCTAAAGGGTTGTTCTCTTTGTATTTGTCCAGACTGGCCTCTGTTGCTGTATCACTGGTGTTCCTGTGGGTGCTCCATATGTCACGGGCACGGGAACACTTCTTGTCTGCCTGCCTGGATGCCGGGTACCATCAGACAGATTTGTTTGGGGTTCCTTCTACCTTTGTGACTTCTCTTTTTCATTTACCAAACAAAAGTGGTGCTTGAAATGAGCCTAACCAGCACTGAGTGAGAATATTCTGACTGATCTGCTTTATTATTGTTTTTTTTTTGGACTGATCAGCTTAAAGTGCAGCATGTTTTGATGAATGGCAGAGCTGTAACTAACAAGGCAGAGAGAAGCTGCTGTAGTTTTCAGTTGCAAAAGGGTGGGGTTTTGACAGTAAAACGGAGCAAGAGCACTCCATGCTCTGATCTCTTGAAGGCAAAAAGTTGTCCAGTGCTCCAGGTCTCTTCTCCAGATCTGTGATCCATTGCCAAAATGAGTTCTGCAGTGGTTCACACAGCAGAGGAGTCTCTGAAAGAACAAAGTTGGTCTCCATCAGGCAATCTTTGTACAGATCTGAATGACCTCTATTGGAAATACTGCTCTTCGGGTGTTTTCGTAGCAGGAGATTGAGCAGATGTCTCCTGCTACAAAAAAACCCATAAAAATATAATTGTTCTATTCACCTGGGAATGGAAGCTGTCAGTCTATGGCAGCATTTCTGAGTAAGGGACAGGGGGAATGCAACACACAGGCTGACTGGTGAGACCAGCCTGCACGAACTCCTTAAATACCATCTCCTCTAACAAACTGAAGGCATTGGCTGTGTTTCAGGTATTTGTCACAGATTTATTTCCCTGCCCCGTTAACAACCGTAGCTGGAGTTGGCCCTCTCTTTCCCTCATGTCCCCACTCTTGAAGTCACAGCAAATATGTTATTTTTCTCTATCTTGTTCTGTGTTTGAGTGGAAGCAGATAGTTGGTGTTCTAGGATGATCCTGGAGTGGAATGTGAATTTAAGGGGGGAAAAAAAAAAAAGAGAGAGGCCAGATGAGAGGGAGATTGCTTAAACACAATCCAAAACTAAGCAGCCTTTCGGATTTGGAGGGCGGGTATAAATTAAGTCTGGTAAAGGTTTATCCCAGCATTGTCCCTTACTTTTTTGTTTTTGTGAATATCAGGGGAAATAAGACTGTCAAGGCTAAGTGAATTTGAACACTGTGTGTTCAGATTGCCTGAAACAAACGTGCATGTTAACAGATGTCTGAGCAGTAAGGCAAATCTACAAATAGTGAAAGGTATGGTTTTGAGGAGTGTGTTGAAAATTAGACTGATGGATTGTGAATAAGTTGAATAGTGCCTCCATTTATGCAAGCAGTAGCTCAGAAAACCACAAAGTGCCTTTTATTTCAGTAACTTTAACTGTGAAGCCTCTAATCTTGTGTTTCTTCACAAACTGCACCCCTTGGAGTCATGAATCATAATTATCCCTTAGTAATTTTTGTAGATCTACACTTGTCTTGGGTCTTCTCTGTGGTCAGCTTTTAAGACATTCTCTTTACTGACCTCCTGCAAACAGAGCAAACTTGGCATCAATTCTCTAACTCCTTCAGGAGGCTGAGAGAAGGGCAGGAAATTCTGCTGTTTGTCTTTCCATGGGATGGGGAAAAGCAGAAAACGCCACACAGATAATTCAAAGTTTCCAGTTTGTGTCAGGTTCTGCAGGTGGGTAGGTATGTACATATATATATGTATTTATACACACACACACACATATATATAGGGACTTGGATTGCTGCATGACGTGGTAGCCAGACAGTCAAGTGAAATTTAGGGACACTGATCTTTTCCTTGCAAAAAGAAACATACAGTGCTGGTAACATTTTGTTACCTGCTTTTCTTTTAATTAACTGTGATGAATCCAGAGAAATTTTTCCACAGCCTTTCCCAGAAAGTTGTAATGCCCACGTACACCAAAACTAAGGCAGATTTCTTCAGAACGTGCAGGACATAATTAGATGTACTGTAACATCACTCTTTCTTTGTCAGCCCCCAGTCTAGCTTTATTCCAGTTCTGATCACGGTTTTTGATCAGAATCTTAGAAGTAAGCACGATTCAGCAACGAGGTGGTTTTTGGGTTTTTTTCTTTCTTTCTTTTCTCAGATTATCATGCACTGGGAATCTGTTTTAAGTTTGGAGAAACAGAACTGATAGCTGCTGGATGCAACTCCAACAAGCAGATAATATTCGATAGTTTAGATGTGATCATATGATGATGCCTCTGGCATGTGTACAACAGCAGAGGCTTTGTTATGGTTCTCAATTCTGTAAATGAAACTAAAACACGTCTTTGGCCTTTTTATAACTGCAGTTATCTTCTTTTTTTAATACATTTATAAATATAATATTTGTGATAACTTAATTGAAGTATCAAATACTAAAGCAATGTTGGGATGATGACTTCAGAACAAGTTGTAAAATGACTATGCTCTTTACTGGATACATTAATTACTAAAAGGTTTATATGATGTGGTGATAGGCATTAAATTGTTTGGGTTTTTTTTTGCAGCAGTTAGACATAGATACTTTATAAATTGTCCATCTGAAAATAGCAGAGCACTTGCAACTCATGCATGGATTAGAAAAGTCAAAGGAGGATGAGTTGCTGCCCCCTCATGAAGTCTGTTAATTATCCTAATTCAACAAAGAATGTGCAGTATGAAGTTGCAATGCATGTGCAGTATGTAGAAGAGAATAATGTCAGTCTTTCATTCTGCTAAAAGAGCAGCAGGCTGAGAAGACGCAGATGTCTGCTTGGTGCGAACAGCCGCAATTCACTCCCCCGCTCTGCCGGCACTATGGAATAAAAAGGGAATTTAACCATTTTCAACAACTGTTGATTGAGGCCTCTTAGTGTTTAGTACTGAGTTATATGCCTGAGTGTGAGACTTTTTGAGCCTCTGTTACTAGAAGAACGTATCGCTAGCTCGTGCTTAGATTTATGAAAGGAATGCCAGGCTGGAAGTGCTTCTTGGGAGGCTGTAAGAATAGCATACCCTCGGTGCGCTGGGGAATTTTTCCCTAAATATCAACAAAAGCAGCCACTCCAAATTGATTTCAGAATTTAAGCTTTTCTTAACAGAGAAATAAAGATGCAGACAGCAAAAATCTGAATCCTAGCCTTTAATATAAGGAGGACCGAGAATGTGATCAGAGTGTATCTGGCATGAGGTGCTGCCTGGGGATTCAGCCGTGATTTTCTGGGTGTTCGAAATGAACATTATTTGCAAATAAGGAAGTGTGTTCCCTCTGCCTCGTGTTTTGAACACCTGTACAGTCAGTTTTGACTCCTCTATGGTGTGGGAAGATGTACCTGATAAGGAAGGACTGAACAGCTTAGAATCATAGAATGTTTGAGATTGGAAGGGACCTCTAGAGATCATCTAGTCCAACCCCCTGCCAGAGCAGGATCCCCTAGGGCAACCATACAGGAACACGTCCAGGTGGGTTTTGAAAGTCTCCAAAGGAGACTTCACAACCTCCGTGGGCAGCCTGTGCCAGTGCTCTGTCACCCTCACTGTAGAGAAGTTTCTCCTCATGTTGAGGTGGAACTTCCTATGTTCTAACTTAAACCCATTATTTCTTGTTCTATTGCTGGGCACCACTGAAAAGAGATTGTCTCCTTCCTCTTGACACCCACCCCTCAGTTTTTTGTATATGTTAATAAGGTCCCCTCTCAGCCGTCTCCTTTCAAGGCTAAACAGCCCCAGTTCTCTCAGTCTCTCTTCACAGAAGAGATGTTCAAGTCCCTTGATCATCCTCACAGCTCTCCACTGGACTCTCTCCAGTAGGTCCCTGTCTCTCTTGAACTGGGGAGCCCAAAACTGGACACAGTATTCCAGGTGTGGTCTCACCAGGGCAGAGTAGACCTGCTGGACATACTTTTCTTAATGCACCCCAGGATCCCACTGGCCCTCTTGGCCACAAGGGCACATTGCTGTCCCATGGACAACTCACTGCCCACTAGGACTCCAAGGTCTTTCTCCATGGGGCTGCTTTCCAGCAGGACGTCCCCTAATCTGTACTGGTGCCTGGTGTTATTCCTCCCCAGATGCAGGACTCTGCACTTGTCCTTATGGAACTTCATGAGGTTCCCCTTTGTCCAGCTCTCCAGCCCGTCCAGATCTCCCTGGATGGCAGCACAGCCTGCCTGTGTGTCAGCCACCCGTCCCAGGTTCGTATCATGAGTGAACTTGCTGAGGGTGCACTCTGTCCCCTCATCCAGGTCATTGATGAAGATACTGAACAAAACTAGACCCAGCACTAATCCCTGGGGAACACCGCTGGCCACAGGCCTCCAACTTGACTCTGTGCCACCGACCACAACCCTCTGAACTCTGTTGCTGAGCCAGCTCGCAATCTGCCTCACTGTCCAATCATCTATCCTATGTTTCTTGGATTTACCTATGAGGATGTTATGAGGAACAATATCAAAAGGCTTACTGAAGTCGAGGTATATGACATCCACTGCTTAGTAGGAGACGTACTTGCTGTTTTGAAATTTGGGGGAGTATTTCTTGAGATCATCTTGGGATGAACTTTGAATTTTAACAGAAACAAACCCAAAGAGTGGGACAAGAGGACTGTGTTTGAACATAATGGGAACATCCCCTGCCTGGAGGAGTGGCTGCCGTGCAAAGCTGAACAATTCTTCTCTGCTGGAGTTCACTGGAGCATCTCTCACTTTTTCAGAGGGAATATGCTAAATATTAACGTTTAGAGATTATGCACATGTTCAGAACAATTACAGAAAAGCTTGACTTTTAGAAAGAGACATTTTTTCAAAATAAAATGGTATTCTTCCAGAGAGAATTGATGGAACTGATGTTACTGAGGACTTGCCTAGCTTTAGAGTAGTGTGGTGTACTGCTTTTAAGAGTAGTTAAACCCAACAAAATCTGCTGATAGTCTCATCTTGCAAACAGGCGGAAGCAAAGGAGATGCAATCTTGATGCAGGGAAGTATATGGAGAAATTGGAGCTTTCATTGTCTTGCACATATTGTGTAGTGGGCTTAGACAAGGTGCCAAGGACGAGCTTGTAGCGTAGGACTGCCAAAAACTTTGTGTCTCATCTTCTGGTTAACTTCAGTGTGGGTTACACAGCCAGCTGTTTGCCGTGTAACCTACTGCTGAAGAGGCCGAGTCCTGCAAGTGGGAGTTGTTCTGCAGAAAATAATAGGGTTTTCATCCCCTCTGACACCCTTACGATACCCTTCCCTTGTTTGTCCAATTTATTTGTTCTCACATCAGAAGCAATCTGGTACAGATATTTTTGAGTGGGTCTGAGAATGACGATATGGTTGTAGTGAGGAAGCGCGGCTGGTTAGGGTATGTGCTTTTCTCCATCAATTTGGTTTCGACTTGAAAATTATTTTAAATTTTAAAAAACGAAGAGTGTGATTTTATTTGCATCTGAAATATGCAGCTTAAGGAGATACTGAGAATAAGACTGGAAGGGTTGCATTTTTATTTGTCTTTTCTCCTGCTTTTACATATGCTTTTACTTCCTGCTGATTGTACCAGTTTTAAGCTGGTGCCACACAGGCAATTTCAGATATTTATACTCGACGTATTTTCTTACTGCAATTCCAAACAGCAATTTCTGCTAAAACCTTTTGAAAAATACACTGTGTATATTCATGTTGTCTTCCTTCATATCCTGTCCTCCCTTGCTTGTGTGAATAGATGTGTGTATATTCCTCTGACAAACCTGGTCAAAACTGGTTAAGTTCATCAAGACTCTTGTGAGAAAGTCAGCTTTTCTTCTAAATACCGTTTCTCTTGCTGAGTCATCTTTTTTTTTGCTAAAGTCACTGAGGCTGCTGTTATTTAAACACCATTTTATGCTAGACAAAACAAGCTCTTCTGAGCTGAATTGTGACATTTTCCTTCACTGTTTAGCAAATGTGGTGTGTTTGAGCTTGAAAGATGAAGCAAGTGTGAGATATAGAAAGTATTTCTGTACTGATAGTGGTAAAGCAGCACTCTTGACATGATTATAAACCAACATAAAAATGCTTTAAGGTCCTTAAAAAAGCAAGATGAGTGACAGATGTGTAAACCCACATGTTACTGCACTGTCGCTGGCTTCTGTTTGTGCTATCAGAGCTTAATATGATACTTAGATCTTTTAATGAAAATTTTAAACCTATAATCTCTGCTGGTGTAGGGTAGAGGGAGAGAATCCTGTTGCTGTTCCATCCAGTTTTTATCTAAGTGCTGAAATACTACTTTTAAAATGTGGCATGGTGTATATGTAAGTAGGTGGTAAACTGTTATAAGTGATACAGTCAAACTCCTAAAGAAGATACTAATTCACAGAATCACAGAATGTCAGGGGTTGGAAGGGACCTCTAGAGATCATCTGGTCCAGCCCCCCTGCCAGAGCAGGATCACCTACAGTAGGTCACACAGGAATGCGTCCAGGCAGGTTTTGAATGTCTCCACAGAAGGAGACTCCACAACCTCCCTGGGCAGCCTGTTCCAGTGCTCGGTCACCCTCACCATGAAAAAGTTTTTTCTAGTATTTTTATGGAATCTCCTATGTTCCAACTTGTGCCCATTGCCCCTTGTCTTGTCATTCGATGTCTCTGAAAAGAGCCTGGCTCTGTCCTCCTGACACGCCCCCTTGAGATATTTATAAACATTAATTACCACGAATTCCAGAAAAAGTTTTGCTGACAACTGTCTTACAGGTCTGTACCATCTGCCTATAGTGTGCTGACGTAGTCAGACCTGACAGTTACAGGGTTGGAGCTGTAAAGAAGGAAGAGAGAGCTGTTGGTTGGTTGTCAGTGACCACAGATTCTGTCTGTCGATTTTATTAAGACAACAACAGAAACACCCACACAGGCAAAGCAAAACACAGAACAAAACAAAAGCAAAGATACAAAACCCACAAGCCTGCACTATTTTCCCAGACTTTCATTTATCTCTGTGTTGATATTGCAGTAATTTCATCCTTATTACTCTGTTTTAGGTTGCCTGAAGCTCAGCAGAGAGTTGGAGGATGTTTTCTAAATTTGATGCCACAAATGAAAAGCTTGTACCTTACATACTGTGCCAACCATCCATCAGCAGTTAATGTTCTCACAGAACACAGGTACGTTTACTTTCGAACCTTTTGAGTCCGATACAAAAAATCTGCTTAAAATACACTTGTGTTGTGAAGCTCTGATGTAGCTTTTGACACGCATTTGGTGTGGTAGAGCTTGTTTAAGACAAAAAAAAATAGCAGTATATTTATTAAAGAAACAACCTCAAAATCCCAGAGAACAGAGCTTTTCTACATGGTCAGGACTAAGCTGTCACTTTTGGAAGTGTGTTATCAGCTATTTGAGAGCATTTTCTCATTTGAAGAACACATGCGGAAAACAAAGTGTACTGATTGTCATCATTGTTTAAAAAATGTCAAGATCAAAACAAATCTGGAATTGTGACATAATTGGCATAATTACTAGGAGACAGCTGGGGAATTGTAGTTTAGCCCTGTCAAAGCCCCATACATTTGTATATACTTAACTTTATAATGGTTTACCTTTAGCTTTACTTTTGAGTGGTATGAAAGGAGCGTGAGCTTTTCAAGTTTACAAGTTCAGTATTTCCTGTGTGTGAGGAGTAGGACGCTGAGGTAACGTGATGGAGGTTGTGCAGCTTTGGGACTGACCTTGAATTTGTGTAGAAGATACCCTGTACCACCTTGTGGGAAGAGAGTTGAGGCCAGAAATGGATTTAAAAAGTCTACTTTCACAAACCTGTCCTATGTATATTCCTAATGATCGTGTGCTGCAGCAGCTGTTAGTTTGGGGCTGTTGGTGTTTCTTTGTGGTGCAGGACAGAACCGTGACCTTATCTTGAAGGTCAGAAATGGGACAAATTCTAGCAGTGTATCTGTGTTTTCTTCTTTTTCCCACCTTTTTTTGTCTTGTTTTGGTGAACTAAAGTAAAGATGTTTTCAATATTTTTAACACTTCCTAAATCACAGAATCATGGAATTGTCAGGGTTGGAAGGGGCCTTAAAGATCGTCTAGTTCCAACCCCCGCCCCCCCCCCCCCCCGCCATGGACAGGGACATCCCCCACTAGATCAGGTTGCTCAGAGCCCCATCCAGCCTGGCCTTGAAAACTTCCAGGGGTGGGGCTTCCACCACCTCTCTGGGCAACCTGTTCCAGTGTCTCACCACCCTCATGGTGAAGAACTTCTTCCTAACGTCCAATCTGAACCGACCCGTCTCCAGCTTCAACTCGTTCCCTCTGGTCCTATCACTACCCGACATCCTAAAAAGCCCCTCACCAACTTTCTTGTAGCCCCCTTGAGGTACTGGAAGGCCACAATAAGGTCTCCTTGGAGCCGCCTTTTCTGCAGACTGAACAACCCCAACTCTCTCAGTCTGTCTTCATAGCAGAGGTGCTCCAGCCCTCTGATCATCCTCGTGGCCCTTCCCTGGACACACTCCAGCACGTCCATATCTTTCTTGTGCGGTGGGCTCCAGAACTGGATGCAGCACTGCAGGTGGGGTCTCATGAGAGTGGAGTAGAGAAGAAGAATCACCTCCCTCGACCTGCTGGCCACACACCTCTTGATGCAGCCCAGGGCACGATTGGCTTTCTGGGCTGCAAGGTGAAGAGAAACAGGATTGCTTTGCTTTCTATAATGTTAGTTTCTTCCAAGAACTCACATTTAGTTTTACGAGCCGCAATATGTGGCTATGAGCTTTACTCATAATGGTATGAAAAACCAAACCTTCTAGCTATCTAATACTATGAACTATCACATTTTAAAACATGTAACTATGTTCCAACCTCACTTTGAAAAATCAAACTGCAAATACCCGTTTCAATATAGACTGAAGGAAGGTGTTTTTTTTTGTCAGAAGCAGGAATGAATTAATCAAGACAAAATATATTTAAGGCCTCCTGATGAAACCCCTTAGTGTTTGCTTTAATTCAAATGGCCTACTTCTAGTACCACTTTCTGTAAATGATAAAATATTTAGGTGATCCAAGCCTATGGGATTTTTAATACTCCTAGGCTTAGGTTTTTTGTTTTAGGTTTTAGGTTTGCTTGTGCTTTAATGCTCTTTCCATACAGGGGTCTCAGATTTAATCTATAGATGAAAGATAGAAAAGCAATCATCTACATTTCTTAAGATTTGGAGATATCTGTAAAGGATTATGCTAACTTTCAGAACTCTTGGAAAGCACGGGGAGTGGAGTAACCATGTCTGAGAAACTGTGATAGAAATGCAAAGGAGGAAAGCTGATTGTTCTGTAAATGGAGAAGAAAAGCGTTTCTTCTCCTCCATGTTGCTTTGCACTCAGGTTATCCTAAGAAAAATTCAATTTCTGGTCTGTAAAGTCAGCTTGATATCAAATCCTGGTGGAGTCAGTGTAAGCCTCATAGAGCAGTTCATTAATTTGGATGTGGAAGTAGATTCAAACCAATTGTATCATTCCTAAGAGAGCTCGAGGGGAGGTAAGTTGTGATAAACGACTTTCTGTTTAATGCTCTTGCGTTGCCAGGCATGAGTCAACAGAAGTGAATCCTATTTTTTTTTAATTACCCGTATTTTATTATTCTAAGCCCTTCATTGCTGTAGGTAGCAAGTGGTTTGACTAAAAATTCTGCTAAAGGTGGCTGCCATGAAGATCGGAAGGTGGCTTTAAGCAGTTCTGGACCTTTTCCTCTCAGAATGCCGGAGAGCTTTTACTTACATTGTTTTAAAGGTAGGGGAAAAGAGAAGAGTAACAACTGATGAAAGGCATGAAGAAAAGAGAAATACTCAGAACTGTCTCCTTGTCTGTGCAGCTGGCAAGGTTTTAGTGTGTAAAAGCATCCTTCATAAAGCTTAATGTAAAAATTACTGTGAGGTTTGAGGGTGTTCATGATTGTAGTAATCATGAAACAAGTACCTTGCAGTTAACACGAAGTAATATTAAGCTGGATTTTTTTCAGAGATGTCAAAGACCAAGGTTTAAGACTTTTAAGAAACAGCGATGATTTGTTGGCTGTTTTTGAGGTTTGTTTTTTTTTTTAGCAGGCCCAAAAGCATTATGCATGTTTTAATGCCAGCAGAAGGATGGCAGAGAAATAGATGTTTACTGAGTTCTTGGATTTGAATATCATGTTTGTAACAGCTGTGCTGTGCAGTAGTGTTTTGGAGAGAGGAATAAGGAACAGTCTGGAGTGGTTTGATTTGAAGCATAAATTCTTACTGTCTACAGCAGATTATTTCTTGCCATGAGCTCTGTGCACTTCATAAACCGAACACATGCATTAACTGTGCTTCTGAAAGCTTTTCTACCAAAAAAACTAGCAGATAATTTGGAGTCGGATTCTTATATCACAAAAATAGTATTTTTTTTCAGTTTATAAAGTTCATTTGCTTTTGGTGGGAACCTTACAAACAAACAAAAGAAAGAAACAAAAAAATCTTAGGAGGTAATTGCTGTAGGTGAAACTTCAGAAACTTTTATTCTATTTTATTTTTTTATTCTATAAAATATTTTTATTATTATGGTTTTACTATCACTGACTAAAAACGACTTGAAAGAAATCTGCAATCATTTTGAAGCATTAACTCTTTAAGCAGTTGAATGGCTGTAACATCAAAATTGTGAGCAGTCATCTGGTTTGATGGATTATTACATATGAGGTTTTTATATGTAATTTTCTGAAGTATCAAGCATGTTCTTCAAGTAGTGGTGTAGTACCTGTTAAAAGGTTGACACCCAATAAAGACTCTGTGTGTGTGTGTGTGTGTGTGTGTGTGTATGCGTATGCATAGATAAAACCTGATGATAGTCGTTTACACAGAATCATTTTGGACATCTAGTCAAAAGGCACTCTTTTGAACAGCACATTTGTGAAGTCTGTAATTAGCAGTGCTTGGGATGGGGCTGGAGACTTTTGAAAGAAGCATTCATTTGGAATGGGACTTTTTTTTAATGCAATTCATTATGAATGCCAGCCTGTTTCTCTTTCTGTCATTTACTTCTTGGTCACATATAGCAGCAACATGGGGGCTTTTATTCAATTAGTACAAAACAAGGGGGATTGCGCATATAGATGTTCATATATGTGCGTGTTTCATATGAATACATAGTTGGGGTGAAAGGCGTTAATTACATTGCTTAATAGAGATTTTTCACTTTGAGATCTTCAAAGCCGCGAATGTCTTTCACTTCCTTAATTATTAATAGTTGAACTACTGAAATGAATATCCCTAGAGACCTCAGTGTATATGAATATCTGGAAATAGGAATAAAACCTAATGCAGCCCATACAGGAGTTCAGGTTCTAGAGCTCCATGTTTCTGAGGTTGTATTTGCCTCTGATATTCACAGCACAAACCACCAACGAAAGAATTCTATTAAGTTTGGAACAGATTCCAGATGTGGTACTGTAAGTTTCATCCAGGTGTTAGAGTTGTACTCTGCATCATTTCATAGAATCGTGGAATGTGTTGGGTTGGAAGGGAGCTTTAAAGGTCGTGTAGTCCATCCCCCCTGCAGTGAGTAGGGACACCTTTAACTCGATCAGGTTGCTCAGCCTGACCTTGAATGTCTCCAGGGATGGGACCTCCACCACCTCTCTGGGCAACCTGTGCCGGTGTTTCACCCCACTCATAGTGAAGAATTTTACGGTCTTGAAATTTGGTAGGAGCTTTGTCTCAGGAATTGTTTAGGAGTCATTGCGTATTTTTCTTTTCCTGAATTGAAATACTTTGTGTAAGGAATTAAGAGATTTTTAAGAGCTTAAGTTGTTTTTCCTTAGGTCGGTGTTTATGTCTTGTAATTGTGTCTTAAGCCACTGGCTGGAGCTGAAGAGGTCGAGCTCACCAGATAGAGGTGGGGGGTGCCTCTTGCAGAGATCGGTGTTTTCTGTGGTTCCACCTCCCACCTTAGCTTGTTCTTGTTTCCTTCTCTCGTTGTGGCTACAGTGGCGCTGCACGCCACCCTTGTTTTATATACTTCATTCCATGACAGTCACACCTTAACAGGTTGCGTCGTATGAGGTTTCCGTTTCTAATATCCTTTTCCTTTTTTCTTGAGAATCTGAGTTCAGGTCCAAGGGTAGGTGATCCAATACAATACGGTGCTATTTTAGGAGAGAATTTTGGTAGTGAGAGCAGGACTGCCTCGAGGGCGTAGTGTTTAGTCACACTAGCGTTGGTTGCCGTGGGTGCTGATCGTAGACATATGCTTGCTTTCCAGTAAGAGAAGAAACAAGATGAGCAACCTAAGGTGTGAAAGAATGAATTTCCCTCAAATAAATTAAAAAAAAAACAAAACAGTTGGTTACAAAGTACAGAAGTGGATAATTGCCGTACAGTAGGGAGTCCCAGGGATGTGAGATCTTACCTGCCCAGGGAAGGTCATAAGGCATAAAATTCAGTGCGAGGGAAAATTCCAGCAAAGAAAAAGAGGAGGCAGAAGCTAGGACTGGGGTTTTATGTACTTGGGAGTGTATCCCAAGTGACAAGAAGAAAGCTGTTTGAGTAGAGACCTCACTGAAGGATGGATAATATGAGAAAAACAAACAAACAAAAAGTCTAACAAGCCCCAGTGATCAGTGGACATAAACTCTTCTGAAGGAATACGGAGAGTACAGACCCAATGTAATCAGCATTAATTATTGGGGGAGGAGGGTGTTAAGCTTGCTTTCCTTTGTTTAAGTGACACCGTGTTTATTTCAAAGCAAAATGGAGGAAAAAATATTTTCCAAAAGAAAATTTGATTTGATGAGTAGGCAGCCAAAAATTAGTAATATATGCCTGCATTTTTTGGTTTGCAAAGTGGTGTCAAGCCAGTTCTTAGCTGCGAGGAATCTATTTGCAAATCTTTGCTTGTTCGGATATTAATTTTGCAAGATTCTTCTGTTCTCTTAGATAATATGTCCCAAGCATATTCTATGCTTGCCTCACAGACCTAGCAGTCTGGATAAAAAAAATTGTGGAGCTGAAACATCACAATTACTCCGAGTAACTGGAGCGTGGAACAGAGATCAGCTTGAGTCAGAAAACTCTTTGTGCCTCCCCCACTTCGGTGCATCCCGGAGCCTGCAAGTGTGTGCAGGCTGATGTCATACACCGAGCAACAGTCCCCGGGAGAGGAGCTGGGCTGGGAAGTTTTAGCGCTAGGAAATTAAAAGCTGCGGTTGAGGGGTTGCTGAGCCGAGCTGTGCTACGACGCTCTCAAAATGCGGTGCCTCTGCGCAGTCCTCAGACCCCTCAGCGGTGAGAGCTCATGCTCCATCTATTACAAACAGAGACCTGCTTCAGAAGTGTAAGTTGCGATTTTAAACCTATGCGTTTTAGTTCCTGGATGTGTTTTCCTCAAGTTTAAATGGCTTTTTTTTTTTTTTTCCCTTGGTATTCTATTATTGTAGGCACATTTGAACTTGTTTTCTTCCCTCCCCCAAGTCTGATTTGCAGCTTTTGAGGCAGCTGTACTGGGAAAGATTTGAATAGGATAATAGGTCTTAAAGACACTTTTCATGGTGACCTTTAAAATATCTCAAGCTGTTGAACTAGCAGTGGGGAGAACTCTTCAGGTCAAAATTTCAGGTTAAATGAAGCACAACACTCTTTTGTATGCTTGTTCACATTTTGTTCTGTAAAATGACGCAAGTGGTAACTTCAGATTTCGGTTGCCTCTTTCTGAAAAGCTGCTTATGTAGGCAGTTGTGACTTAAGTTGATGATTTTGCTGTTCAAAAGCTTTTTCTGTTTAGCTAAATGATACCTTTTTAAAAAAAAAATTGCTTTAGCCGTGGGCCAGAATTTCATTTAGCCTATACTGCCTAGGAGAGTGTGGTACTTGCAGGCATCGATTGAAACTGTGACATGAAAGAGCCATTGTCTTTGGCAAAGCAGCTGTGCTCTTAAGCTAAGGACACCGACTTTAAGCGGCTATTAATTAAAAAACTGTTGTAAACTGTTGTCATATTCAAGCAGGATTTTAACACACCCATATTTTATTAAATCTTACTGTTACGCTCTGTATTGTATTTGCACTTAGTGAATAAATGAAGGACGCTCCCTATAAGCTTTGAGCTAAATTATTGTCCATTTTACCAAATCCTTTATGTCCATGAAGCTGCAGAGGTAGCTGGTTGGTTTAGCACGGGTAGACTGCTCACGGGGTCTGCATGGTGGAACTTCTCAGACAAAATTTTGGGGTCCTATTGTGTTAAGAGGGTGTGTGTGTGCTCATACTAGAACTTGAGCAAGCTGGCATGTCAAAACTTGTCAGAGGGAAGCACAGAAGTGTATGAAAGAAAACATTGTCCTCCTGGGAACGTTGGGAGGAAAACTACGTCATTCGCTTTTAATTACACCTTATTAACACTGCTCTGTGTAAAAGTATTCCTGATGATGCCACTGCTAAGTGTGTTTTCAGGACTTTGTGTACATCTCAAGTGAGCCGAGGTTTAAACTTGCTCGGAAGGTTCTTGTGCTGTGATTTAAGTAAAAAGGAGGTGATAAACAACCATGTATGTTGTGTTTAAGAGCAACGAATGGCCTGGAAACAGCCGCAGCATTGCATAACCGCAAAGTGTTTAGTTAAAGGCATTGCAGAATAGTGGAAAAAAAGATAATACCAGGTTTTTATTTCAGGTTTCCAAGCAGTCAGTTTTAATTCTGGCTGCAGTGATTTTTTTTTTTTTTCCTGTTCTCTTGCACGTCTATTTCATAATGCTGAAGTCGAGAAGTGAACCAGCGGTAATGAAAATTAGAAATATGAATGTAGATGAAATGGCAACCAATGTTCCTCTTACTGTAGAGGTGTTTAAAAAAAAAAGGAAGGGGGGGAGAGCAGAAGCACAAGCGTGTTAATGGATAGATCACTAAATGCCATTTATATTATGCATTTGTATGCACCCAGCAGCATGAAGATGGCCAAAGTAATTGGGGAGCGGAGGGGGACTGCCTCTTCGCAATCCAAAGGCAAATATTAGTGCTGTTTAGAACAACGTTAACGTGACCAGCGTGTGGTGTTGGCGATGGGCATATCCTGTAGAATATGCTGCTACGTTGGGGAAGAAGGAGAAGCTGCGCAGATGTGCATGTGTGTTGTGCTGCCTGAAATGGGGAAGAGTAGCAGGTAATGTGAAAGGGAGTAGTTGATCAAGTTAGGCAGCAGGGGCTGGGTGTCTGGCTGAAGCAAACAAAATGCAAGGGATGAGTTTAAACGGTTGGTTCTTGTTGGTTCTTGCAGCAGATGTCTTTCATTTAAAATAAAATAGATGAAGATACTTACCAAGTACTATATGTAATCTAACTCGGTGATGATGACATGGATGGGGGTGCTTACAGGGCGAGTTAATGGATAAACCAAAAAAAAGCTGTGGCACACACATGATCAGTGTCATATGCACAGTGAGTTGGAATTTAAAACCCCTGAATACCTTCTGACAGAGACTTTCACAGGTGAACTTTGATAAAGCTTTTTGTGGAAACTGGGCACTGCCCCTTAATTTGTCCACATCATCACCTTGCTGGAAACGGCTTCTTCCCTTTTAGCCAAGTCAGGAGGAGAGGCCGTGCCACCACACCATAGCCATGCAGCTTAACATTTCATTGAATTCACCTGAATCCTTAATGAACAAGTGTCTGTTAACACCAAAATATGAGTCAGAATCCTTAGTCTTGCTTAGGGTGCCACCAGAACAGTTGTCAGATTCCGAAGCTGGTGTGATTCTCTGCTGACTAAGGGCTGTGACTAAGGAAGCACAAGGCAAAGTAAGTCTTCAGGCTCTAGGTATACGGAGTTGGCCTGCTTGACTTCTTGAGTCTAAGTTTAAGCTACAAAAGTACTCAGGTTTATCTGTGTTGCATTATTATAATTTTTCATGCAAGGTACCATGGGAGGTTTTTAATGGATTTTAATTTTGGCTAAAACCTGATTGAGTCACAAACTGATTTTTGGAGGCCTGGAGTTGCTGATACACATCTCCTGAGAGGGATATAGCAAGGTCTACCTGGTGGAGCTGTGGGTATTCTCAAGTACACTTAGCTCTTCTCTTCACATCTTCGAAATGCAAAGCAGGTGTTGGGAAGTCCCCTCAACCACTTTCTTGACTCTATAGCTGAGTACAGCAGAAGTTGTGCAAACGCCCGCACTAAGGAGTGTCTGGGCCTGGTCAGAATGGGGGTGGAGCTCTCTAAAGGAGGTGACATAAGGTTAGGTTGGACCTGGCAGCTTGGAAACAGCGCTGGATGTACTGAAGCAAAGTAGTGTAAGCAAATACCAATTACCTAGTCTGAAAACAAGTAAACATTGAAGTAAATTGTATGGAAAAGTACCTTCTCTTCTGTGAACTTGAGGATGCTTTAGTAGCTGGGAGAGGAGAGATGTACGTGGGATGATGGGTAAAAGACTTGCATTGGGATGGGAGCATCACAGTTCGTGTTCTTCTCTCTTCATCTGTTTGGACAAATGACATTAAGAAGGAAAGTGTTGCTCGTTCTGCAATGGGAAGGAGCGTGTGTGTGTATGTCTTGAGAGAGTTAGAGAGGTCTGTTGTGTCTTAATCTATGTACTGCTTTTGTATCACATGAGTCACTGATAACTGAGCATGTATGTTATCACAGTGTCCTATCACTGTTTTTCTTCTAGGGCAATTGAGCAGGTTGAGATTTGCTTTCACTTCTGCATGGAAGCACTAATCCTTGGTTTGGAGATCCTTGTCCTTGCCTTTTTGTCAATGTGCTCATAATTTACATATGTTCCTGCTTTATTGCTGTTTGGTGTTTGATGTTGATTTTACACTTCCTGAAAGTATTGAATCTGGTAGCCATTGAAGGTTTCCTTTCAAAAACAAGACCATGCCAATAACCAGACAGGGGAAGAATTTTTTAAGTAGTACCTGTGACTTACAAGAGCATAATGCTATTAATCAGTGGAAAGTAATGACTTTAACAGTACCTTAGAGTAGAATTTACATGACTGTCCCAAGACATGGAATACTAGGTAACTTGCTGTAACAAGGACTCAAAAAACATGAGCAATCCCTTCTGCAGACATCTAGAATGACACAGCCTGAATGCAAGGAGATGTTATCTTTTATGAATCTCCTTTATTTAGATTTATGTCTTTGGAATCCCATGTTCTCCTGTAACTTGTATTTTCTGAAGCCTGGAAATCAGCTCAGGTGCTGCTGTACCTTCCTTTCCCCAAGACGAGAGCTCATGTTGATTTTTTTTTTTTTTTTTTTTTCCTCCCCCCCCTGGTGATATGAACTCTTGAAAAGCTTGTCCTCCACCATAGTCCCCTGAAACTTGTGCTTTATAAGAAAGGAGACAATGTAGCTATTTTCCATGCTAGTAAGGAGAGCTGAAGTTCTCAGGATGCGCTGCCTTTTGTAAGAAGTTGAGAGGCTGGACCAGTTCTTGGAAATAATACAGCTATGGAAAGACATCTGAATAGGGAAAATAGGAGGTCATGATGCTTGAAGAGCATGGATTTCTTGCAGTTGCTTTGCTGTCAAAACAAGTGTGTTGTGTAAATACACCCTCAGTGAAACCCTAACTCCTTTGAGAATACGTTGTGTGGTGATTATTTCTATGGTGGTGTGCCATTTGCGTGGGCTCTTTGTTAGCTGGTCATTTTGCAATAATGTGTTGGATGTGTGAGATATGGGGTCATAAAATGTGTAGATGTAGGAGGAAAAAAGGTTCTGAAACATTTCTGTGTCTTCCCTTTAGTGCCCAACACCTTAAAAAAAATTGATGCTTAACTATGAAGCCGTTGACTCATTTGTGCTTGCATTTTACCTGTGTAAACCATCCCTAAGGTCAGATGTCATTTTACTAGAATAAACAGCTGAGTAATAAAACACAGTGCAAATGGCTTTATTCTGTGATAGTAGCTCGGGCGAGGTAGAATTTAGGAGCTGTCTTTGAGCATCACTTACCCAGGATGCTGACTTTGATCCTATGTCTGTTGTTCCCTGGATTGACCCCAAATCTCCAAATGTCTCGTTCCTCCGTTTTATTTAATGCAGAAACTGATCACAGCACTTAAGTTGTACTTAAATTACTTTTTGATTTATTTGGCCTCTTGTTTTATTGGCAGAATTCATTGCGAATGAAAGACTGAATACCCCAATGTAATTTTAATCATATTGGTAATTTAATGTTAATTTCTTTAACTATCTTATGTACACAGTGAGGAGCTAGGAGAATTCATGGAGATGAAAGGTGCCAACAGCCCTGGGATCCTTGTGCTGACCACGGGCCTCAGCAAACCTTTTATGCGTCTGGATAAATACCCCACGTTACTCAAAGAACTTGAAAGACACATGGAGGTATATCTTATCAGCATTTATGTTCCAGCTTAATGATGATTTGACAACAATTATTTTAAAGGTACATGTCAAACGTGATGGGACCCAAAATTACATTTGTTTGCTCTTCTGTCAGCCTTCTAAAACACAGGCTGCAATGGTTTAAAACTTAGTGTGGTAAAACTTGCTGTAAAAGCTAAACCTTGAAAGTAAAAGTAGCCAGGGAAGCCATTTTTTGCTCCTGGAACAGTCTTGCAGGGTCTTGGGTTGTCTTGACAGTGAACATGTCTCCTGCGTACAACTTGAGGCTACTTTATCTTGTGGAAGGAGTGCTGCTTCTCATCTCAGGACCTCAGCGTATCCAACCCGCCATCAACATTGTCCTTTTGGCTTCTGCTGAGCACTGTCCAAAAATGATCTTTCCAATACAAGAAGGCGTTTGAGGAGCTGCTGTTTCCGCCTTTGCGTTTTGTAGGTTAGATTTTTGGAGTGCGAGGTGCGGAGACAAATGCAAAGCACACGGGGCTTTGTCATGTCACACGACGTGGTTTGTCAGTCAGTGGTAACAGAACGCGCTAGTCTCTGAGGAATGTAGTTGGTGGCAAAGCTAACGTGCCAAAGAAAAGTCTAAAATAAACACGTTCTATTAGGATTTCAAAATTTCTTGGCCACTAGGTCTTGTAGAGCTTCCTCAGCTTAATTTTAAGTAGGAGTGTTGTAAGTGACTCTTCATTTTTGATATAAGAAAGACCACCAGTGTTTGATATAAGACGGCTGTGAAAGAGAGTAGATTGGTCTGCAACTTCTGTTTTAAAGAATTGTGTGTTTTTAATTAAGCCTCTAATTTTTTTTGGTAATTTTACTAGAACTAAAGGTTTTATGTATGTTTTCTCTGTTGTTTTTAGGATTATCATCCAGATCGTCCAGATATTGAAAAATCCATGACTGCCTTCAAAAATCTTTCTGTAAGAGTGATAATAAATAGATTATATATTTTAAGTAGAATGTTTTCGGATTTCATGGCTTTTATTGTACATGTGAAGCTTTTTTTTTTTTTGTGAAAGTGAAGCTTTTTTGTAAGTCTTTATATAAGAAATTTTTGAAAGCCTGGAAATTGATGGTATTTGTGGGCAGAACTGAGAATGATTCTTTGCTGGAGAGTTACAGCAAATAGATTATTGATGTAAGAGCCATGCAAAGCATTCTGCACCTCTTGGTCTGCCCTCTCATGCTTCGTCTCCCTTTCTGCTGATGCTAGCATAGTAAGTCCTGCAGAAGGGCTTCTTTACAGCACCTGAGTGCATTTTCTCAGTTTTCTCTGAAGTGCTTTGCTTCTAGGGGAGTGTTGTTGGAGTTGGAGGAGAGAGGATGAAGTGGGAAGTGCTAGTGGATTTCAGAAGACACAAAACTTCTAGGAAGTATTGGACCAGGAAGCCTAAGGTTTACAGATGAGCTGTCACGGACAAAAAAACCCAACAAAACAAAAAACCCACACCTGAACTGCAACAAGAATATTCTTTATGAAGTCTCAGTTACAATAAACTTAACATTTTATGCCTCCTGTTAGGAGTGTGTGCTGGTGGTAACCTGTCATTTTCTATTTTTTTATTTTCTTTAAGCAGAAATTTAGTGTTATTTGTGATCAGAAGAGATCTGGGGATCCAGTTCTGTTAGACACTTCACGAAGAAGGGGGAAGTCATTCTTCCTGAGAAAAATTTGAATGAACAGGGATGTAGCTAGTAAAGCAGGTTGGAGGCATTTAATAAAAATAGGTACACAAGGTTATACGCATACTTTGCACAATTGTCATGGCTCATTTTACTGAAGAAAGATGCTTTGTTGTACAGACATGTCTATTTGTGGCAGCTGCTTTACTCTTTTCATGCTGAGCCTAAGCCATTTGTGCTTGCAAGGACAAAAAAAATTAAAATGCAAAGAAAGGAGAAGTTAGAGGAACAGAGCTACGACTGTGGATTTGGAACAGTAATATAAGCGAGTATATTGAAAGGAAAAGTAATAATATTTGCATTAGCGAAACTAGTTTTCTATGAAATTTTGGTAACGGTCATCTAAATGCAACAGCTTCAGGTTAGGTGCTGTCATCTGTGTGCTACAAGCACAACAATAAGTACGACTGTAGTGGTGTTTTTACCCTTAAACTGCTCCAAATTGGTAAGAGTTGACAGAGGTGGTATTTTCCCCTGTGTTTGTTAGGCACAATGTCAAGAAGTACGGAAGCGGAAAGAACTTGAACTACAAATACTGACGGAAGCTATCCGTTGTTGGGAGGGAGAGGATATTAAAACCCTTGGCAATGTGATTTACATGTCCCAGGTCATGATTCAGTGTGCTGGAAGCGAGGTAACGTCCTTCTCATCTTTACTGTCTGTCTGCCTTTCAGTTTTTGAATAAAACTCATTATAGTCATTGTGCAACAGAAATAAACAAAATGTTTCAGATATACTAATATAGTTTAAAATTCTTCTCTATTGATTTAAGTCTTTTATTACAAAGCCTGAAATAAATTTTCTTTAAAAGACGGATGGTCTCATCTGCAAAATTGACTGAAACGTAACAGAGTACAGCGGTTGTAAACATTGTAAGATGATTTTGCAGGACTGTTTTTCAAGGTGCATAATTAAACAGGATTTTCCATGTGTAGTTACGTTGTGGGATCATTTTGCATGGCAGTTTTTGTGGTGTGTTTTAAAGAAGAAAAACTTTCAAGTTTTGTATTGTAAGGTATCTGAGGTATGTTTTTTCCTGGCTAGTTTGGGCACGTTGCTCAAGTAGTAAATTTTGAAATACAATCTTGAGAACCAAGTTGTTTTGGAGAAATAGAAGGAGATAGTAAGAAGTGGAAGGTAACACTGCAAGATTTGGGGTGCTTCTTTTTTTAAAAAAAACCACAAATCAACCAAACAAAACACACAAAGAAGAAGTTGTCCAACCAGAAAAAAAAAGTTAAAATAATCTTAAAAGCAAGTGCTAACAGAAAGATGTCATACATGCTACTGAACATTTTTGTTTGGTTTTTTTTTTACTGTAAGTTGTTTCCCTCTAAAATCAATGAAGCTTTGAACCTGGTGGGAGCTTTTTAATTGCAACCTCATTCAGTCAGTTTCCTCTCTTAGAACAAAGATGTTCATAAATATGAAGTAGGAAAGTGTTTATGCAACTGAATATTTAAAAATTCCTCACCTAATATTTTTCTCTTACACATTTGGTTAGGTGTTAAAATAAATAAATAAGCTTCAGTCGAGCCAGTAGTGCTGCTTCTCCAGTCACGTCTCCTCTTTGTGTCTTCTTAGTCTTAAAAAACCCAAAGCACTACCCCTACTCTCATCCTGAGCTACAATGTCAAATGTAATGGACTTTGAGAAGTCTCTGCATGGCATTAAGAGTTTTTTGACTAAATACAGAACAGTTTGACTTGGGCAAAAGCAGTTGGTTTTTTTGTGTGTGTTTTTGTTTTGGTTTTAAGTGATACAGACATTTGTAAATGCTTCCTGAAAAACATTTTAGAAACATTAAAACTTGGTTAGGACTTGTTCTGTAAAGATACTTGAAGTTGAGGTGATGGCTTTGTCAATGGTTTGTCATTAAAATGAAAACATCATACCTTAATACTTCTCTCTTTCCTTGTTTGTCTGTAGCAGTAGATTGAGTAAACCTTCTCCTTCCATAAAAACACCCCCAAACCAAAAGGACAATTTCATAAGTGGAAAAAAAAATTAAAACCAGAACAGAGTAATGAGTGTTTTTGTCGCAAATACAAGCATTATTACTTTTCTTTTATATTCTTCTTCTACTTTTGGACATAAGATTGTTTGAAATATATTGGATTATCTCTCCGATTTAAGAGACTGTGGTTTTGACATTACTGTAATAGCATCCCTCTAAATGATAAGAAATCTCCCCGGTGTGTAATTTGGTATTCCTGAAAAACACGAAACAGTATCATATTAAACAAGGTCAGTATTTTACCCAGACTGTAAAATTTCTGTTTTAAAATATTAAGCTGTGCTCTCCAGGAGAAGTATAGTTATGTGTTAGTAGCACTTTTCAGATAGAAAATCAAATAATTTTGGCTTTATTTTTCTTTTATTTTCTTTTTTTTTTAAAAATCTATGGAGAACTAATTTTACCAGGAGCACCTATTTGTGAAGTAATTAAGGATTTGCAACAGTGATGGTAGTTTTTAGTAGTAGAAAAAGGGGGAAGGGGGCTTATGATGTTGTATTTACTTTTTCATTTTCTTTTTTTGATAAGGAAAAGAATGAAAGGTATCTTCTTCTCTTCCCTAATATTTTGCTAATGTTGTCTGCCAGCCCGAGAATGAGTGGGTTTATCTATCAGGTAAAGTAATACATGTACTTATGTTTCTAAATGTGTTGAGGGATGGGTTTGCCTGTTGGTTTTGTTTTGTGTTGGTTTTTTTTTTACAGGAGAATTGGGAGGATTATTAAACCTTTGCATTTATAAAGATGAAAGGTAATTTCTGCAATAAGAACTGCTCATCTGGTTTATAAAATTCTGGGCTAGAAGCCCAGGGTTTGATTTTTTTTTGGCAGCTGTGACTATCAGCAGGGGTATTTTTACCTTGTTAGTAGTAAACCTTTTAGATTTACATAGCAGAATTATGCTGTTGTACAGGTTTCTTAGTCCTCTTTGCTATTCGAGTCTTCCCAAAATTACGTGGCTCTCTTAAGCTTTCGTTGATGCGAATTGTGCTGTTAACCATCTTATTCTTGAGGGGCATCTCCATTAGCGTTTTATCTTTGAATTGGCAAAGCAGTTTCAATTGAATCTTGTATTTTTTTTTCTGTTTAATGACCTTTGAGTCACGGTGTAGAAGGCGTTTCAGGGCTCAGAGACTGGATTCTCTCTGGATAAAGCAAAACTGGAAGGCACTTTCCAAAGTGCACTTGATCTGCTCCAACTCCTGGATCGAGTACCTGGACTGACAGTCAGTCCTTGGTCCCAGCCAGGAGCCCCACCACTCCAAAAGCACACAGTGCTGCCTTTGGGTCCTCAGCACCACGTGTTGGACCACACAAATCCTCTGCTTCTTGCTTGTAGTCACAGTCTGTGAACTCTCTCCCAGGTTTCCTAGCCTGAATACTTGTGCCTGTTTCCCCACGACAGAAATAGAGCAACTCGGTGCCAATGGGGTTGGCTCCTCTGTAGCTCTAGGACGTTCTGCAGAAGGGCTTGCGTTGTGGGTGTGCGGTTCCAAAGACCCCTGAGGTGAAGTTAAAGCAATTGCCCAGTCTGTGACTTTGTGAAATTATTACAAGTGTTCTTTGAATATTGCTGCGTGGGTTCCAGACACCATAGGAAAACACCAAAAGCAAGGGCAGAACTGCAACAAAATTCTAAAAGGAGGCAGAGGTTTCACCTGCTGTTCTAAGTACTTCAGTAAATGAGACTCTTGAGCAGCTGGTTCCTTTCTCCTGAGCAGCAATTCACCTGCTGTGAAGAAATGCAGAAGCTTAGTCATTTGGGTGTTCCTACATGATGAAACGCAGCCAGTCACAAGCTATGTGACTTTTTAAAAATTTATTTTATTAAGAGCAATTAAATCCTAAAAATAGTCTTTGGATTTGTATCTTACCTGCCATAGTAGTAGCTGTATTTGTCTGAAACAGTGGTGCATTAGGTGGTTCAAGGGGGCAATCAAGTTTCTGTTAGCTTTGTGCTGCTCTTAGGAGTTCTTGGCCAGTGCTTTACCCCAGCATTGATGGAGAAATACTAGAAAAGGCAGGTGAGCTCTGTATTCCAAACAGCACTTCCACAATTTCTGATGAGGGTAGATCCTTTAGTGCTGGTTATCTAGTCTGTTAACAAACATGAAATTAAATAATCCATCAGGCTTTATTTTGCTCTCCTATTGTGCATCACTTACATTTCTTCTTCCTCCCTCTTGCCCTGTCCCCCAGGTGCACAGCATTGTTCAGTAAATAAGCAATTTTCTGTGCATTTATTTTGGGCTTCTATTCAGTACAGCCACAGCCCTTTCTTAGTGTTTGCCATCCTGTGCTCTGTTGAATGTGAACCTCTTAATTTCCTCATAACCTCTCATGATTTTCCCAACACTGAGAACTTCTCCAATTTTAATGACTACGTATTAACAGCGAGGTAAAATTATTTCATCACTGCATCTGAGACAGTGGCTCAGAACTGTGTCTGGGTTGCAAAACGTGGGCTGCCTGAACGTTTCTTCTCAGGTTCTTGTCTCACGGCTGGGGTGCACGTGAACAGAAGATGATGCGTCTCCCTCAGTCCTTCCCAGGGAAATGACACCACAGCATCCTGCACTGCACCCTCCCCGTGTTACTGAATATTCCAGTTATCAGCAGGCTTCAGATTTTCTGGTCGATGATGCTGATGATATCTGCCACCTGAGCTCATGGGGAGAAATTTTAGCGGTGGTACACTGAAGCTCACAAGGGGCTCAGACCATAGGAGGGCTTCATCATTGTTTGTTGGGAGGAGGAGTATAAATGATTCACAACTTCAGTTCTGTTTTCTCTGTTTTGCTGTCTTTGTGCTTTTCCTCTCCATGTGGCTCAGGTGATCTCTGTTCCATATCTCCAGTCTTTTGCTTATTCCCTTTCCACCAGCCTCAGCAGTTCTTGCGCCTCTCTTTCGCTGTGGTTTTATGCTCTGTTATTCACGAACCAGCAGACGTGGAAAAACAGAAGACAGGGTTTTAGGCTGCATTGCATTGCACACCACCACCATGTTTCCTTCAGTGGGGAAGCTGTTGTGAGAAAACTATTCTTTCTCTGTGGCATCTTGGGCTTGAGCGTGCTCTGTGCATAGAGAATATCAAATGATTTTTAGTTTCTAGGCTTCTAAGAAACCTTTGTATGTTCTGCAGTCATTGGGAAATTAAAAAAAAAAAAAAAAGAGTTGTGGTTGTTCTGATTTTTTTTTTTTTTTTTTCCTTTTCCTTCCCTTAGAGCCAAAATTCCACGGTACATAGTATTTGTGCTTTTGCCAGCATGTGCTCAATAGTGTTTCTGTGCAGGAGAATACAGGGTCTGTCTTAAAGAACTTTTATTAAAGTTGCATTTTTGGTAAAGCCTTTCATCCTGACAATATTCGGTCTTTTCTGTTCTGTGTTTCTAAAGGGTCAAAAAGTTATCCTAAACTGACATTTTTTTCCAGCTTCACTGGGTTTAAAATGAGAGGTTATTTTCTACAAAATTAATATGGTTTTCTGCAAGTTTACAAATTTAAAGGTGCTTTTACTGCTTTTGTTTCCCCCCCCCCAATATTTCTGTGAGTGAATTTAGTAGTGAAGTTATTAGAGACATAATTTTTCAGTAAATAATTGATGCATTTGTTTAATGAAATATTCCTTTCTAAATCTACTTGTACTACAAACCTTATGTTGAGAATTAATCAAACAGGTGTGCTTAAAGATGAGTCACCATTGCTTCTAATCATATAGAATGGATGACCCTGAAGGTCTCTGTTCCTATGATGAGTGACCACTATTACATTTGCAAAGATTTCATAGCCTGCTTAGGTGGCACATAGATTCATTGACGACCCAGGCGTCATTTGCAGAAGTTGTATATATTAAAAGCTTGCATTACGGGGTGTTTTTGTGGATTTCAGATTGTTTTTAAACCCATTAGTATGTGTGTATTTGTCAATTTACTGTGTGTGTATCTTTGCTCAGAGCTTTAAGTTTATATATCGCTGAAGTTTTTGTGCCTTTGGGATTTAACTTTGGTGTTACTGGTTTTTATTGTTTGTTTGTTTTTTTCTTCTTTTAGGGAAAACTGCCAATGACAGGAATGACTATCACAAAGCTAGAAGACAGTGAAAACCATAAAAATGCATTTGAAATATCAGGTATTGACCGTAAATATTTTTATTTACTGCTTGCTCCAGGATATGCTATTTCAAACATCAAACATTCTGCATGAATAGAGGGAAAAACTTTTTCATTGTGAGGGTGACCAGGCACTGGCAAAGGTTGCCTGGAGACATCTCCATCCTTGGGAGATACTCAAAAGGTGTCTGGCCTCAGACCTGGGCAATCAGCTCCAGGTGTCTGTGCTTGGGCAGGGGACTGGATGACCTGCAGAGGTCCCTTCCAGCCTCAGCCATCCTGTTGTTAGACAAATTTTGTAAGGCAGCTACCCAGAACATCTTTGGTTAAAAACTGCTTTTTTCTGCTTGTCATAAACAGTTAACAAACTCTCTTTGCATGGGGTTCATCCCCAGATGTCTGTATTTTAATGAATGGAGGCACTAGACTTGGAGAAGGTCCTTTATAATCAATGAGTTTAAAATATGCTGCTCACTGGAAGGAAAGGAATTTCAGAGACTGGAAGAGCTTTTAAGCAAGAGCTTTCTTCTAGGAGTGGTCCACCTCTTTCCTGAAAGACCTGTAGTATCTTTCATGCTCATGGTGGTTGCTTTTGTGCTTATTTTGGGTAATTTCCGTTAAGTGATTTGTTTCAGCATGTACTTTATATCCTTGGGTTATTTAACGGACAGTAGGATCAGCGTCCACACAGTGTAGCTTCATACCTTCGTTCTTTTCCTGGGTCAGTTCTCCCTCCACACAGATTGCATTTAAATGAGGTAATTTTGACCCTCTTGAGTAGCAGGCAGCATCACACAGCAATGCTCTGAGGCAGAGGGAAAACGCTGATGATAGTGCATGTTCTTCTGAGATAACAACTAGGAAGGTGACCTCGGATGAGGAGTGTGAAGGGTTAAAATGGAATTAATTGCAGAAATTAATCTTCTACTAAGATTGCTTCCCCAAGTGACTCTTGCCTCAGCTTTAGTACTAGATTCAGGCCAACTTTATGCCTTTTTCTGAGAGAAGATCAGTGATCTGTAGTTGTATAACTTTCTCTGTATTGTAGCTTGCAGACTCAGGAATGACACTTCAGGCTATGTGCTGGCTTGCTGCGGCAAGATGGAGGACCCTAAGGCCACTAGATGAGCCTGTCTCCTCCATCTGTTTCTTGTCATTAAAGGTTGTATTTAATTATTAGAGGCGAGGAAAAATGTAGAACTCTGTGCTTGGCACAAGAATGAATACATCAAGGAAATGTCTGGTACAACATGGTAAAATTGAGATGCCGTTGTACTGAAAATACAGATATAAATTTTTGCTTAGTCCTTAGGGGATATAATGTTTTAGGAAACGAGTGTCTTTCTAATCATGTCAGGTTGACTAGCCTGTTATTCTGTGGTTTCCTACCTCTGTTTTCTGTCACCTAGGAAATATGATTGAAAGGATACTGGTGTCTTGTAACAACCAACAAGATTTGCATGAGTGGGTGGATCACCTGCAGAAGCAAACCAAAGTCACAACTGTTGGGAATCCCACCATCAAACCTCACTCTGTGCCATCTCACACGGTAAGAGAGCGCTGCTGGATTGAAGTGCATGAGCAGTGTATGCAGAATTAAGTTATCTGACAAATAGACCATCATGTGAAGTGGTTTTTTTTAGCCATTAGTAACAAGAGCAGAATGTTACAACTGTAGCTTGATGGGTTAAAAGATCATTTGGATTTTAATTGTGTAAACAAGGAATAAAATGCTTAAATGTTGGATTAGTAGTTTAACAGGGTAAAAAAAAAAGAATCGTTATCATTACTTTTTCTATTTTGACCAATTAATATATCACCATATTTTAAGTATTCTTAAAACAGTAAGTTCTAATTAGTGATTTACTTGACAGGCTGGAGAGAAACAATTTCTTTAAGATACTTTCTTCTGGGTTCTGCATTGGAGTTGTTGGATATGAATGGATCTAAATTTAGCTCCATCCTTAGTGGTGAGAGGGGTGGGAGCAAGTTTGCTCACAGCTTTTCATTCTTTAGTGCGTACTCGGTCTGCGGTAGACAGTAAAAATTTCTTTAAGCTTAATTTTTCCAAATAAAAATTTAGTGTAAATTTTTTCAGAGGTTTGCTGTGATAAACAGAAGTGCTAGATAGCGAATGCGACTTTCACCAATCCTTGATGATATTAGTTTTATTATGCTAATACGCTTCCTTTCCCTTCCCATCACCTTTGTGTCCGTGGCAGCTTCCTTCCCATCCAGTAACGCCCTCCAGCAAGCACTCCGACAGCAAGCCAATACCACTGACTCCTGCGTACCACACTCTGCCCCATCCGTCACATCATGGGACTCCACATACCACCATCAACTGGGGACCTCTGGAACCTCCAAAAACCCCCAAGCCTTGGAGCCTGAGCTGCTTGCGGCCTGCGCCACCGTTACGGCCTTCAGCAGCTCTTTGTTATAAGGAGGTGAGATGCAGCAGCCCAGCACTAGGACTGTGTAGCAGGCATACAACAGGAAGTTTTTTGTTATTTATTTATTTTTACGGACCACCGTTTTCCCATTTCGTGCGTGTTGTTAGATAAAGATTATTTAAGAGCTAACACGCGGTGGTAATGGACTAATGGGTGGTGCTCTTTATTGCAAACAGGGATTTAGTCTTGCAGCTCAGAAGATACTAAGGCTTGTTAGGAGAGGCTACCCTCTGCCTCCCCCAAGAGCTTCCATTTATCTCTACTCCTTATCCAGTTAGTAAATGAGGGTTTAGGGGTTTTATTTTAAAACTAGCAATTCGTTTGCTGTGTTGATCATCCAGGTTTATCGCAAAGTAAGTTATTTGCTAAGCAGGCTGCAAAGTATGTAGGATAAGGGATATTATGGTGTTTCAGAGTGCTGTATCAAATAATTCCGAATAGCTGTGGATGTATAATTGACTCTTGGTTCCTTGGTATTTATCACTGTTACTAGGTAACAATAGCATACTTTTTTTAAAAAAGAATGGTAACTGTCAAAATACATGAAATGTTTTTGTACTCAAAAGAATCTGATGGCTAATGGAACCATTAGCAAAAAAAAAACCCCAAACCCTTAGACTTTAAGATGCTGCTGTGTTTTTTTGTTTGATTTTTTTTGATTAGCATGTGGTATGAAATAGGAATCTGTTCCAAGACAAATAAAATGTGGTGGTTTTAGCCGCAAAAAGATGGTAGTGGTAGGTTAATGTGGTCGTGCTGCTACATTTTGAGTGGTTTGTAAATAGTAAGAAAATGTTAGGTTTATGTTGGAAGTCTGTGTATGTAAGGAAGAGAATACTGGATGCTCTGTGGCTTGGTGATATCTCCTGTTCAGTGTTTTTGAAATGTCTTCTCCTTATACTAATTTAGTGGAAAGCAATAGATCCCAAAAAGAGTCATTCAGTTATGCCCAAGAACATTTTATTCTCCAAGTGTGAGATGTTGACAGAAAAATTGTATTTTGCAGACATTTAAATTGCAGTTGCATAGAAACTGTGGCCTAAACACTGTGCCCTGGGTGTGTTTTTTTTGTAGTGACTGTGCATGTGTGACTTTTGTTTTTTAAATCTCCTAAAGGGAAAAGTTGGTAGGTGATCTGTAATTAGAGGTTAGTATTAGGCTAGGTTCCTACAAGAGGTTCTTCTGTGTGCTTGTTTTGTAATTTAAGTTAAATTTCTTCCGTGCTTTCATGTGTAGGGCACTAAGTTCTCCAATGTGGTAGAATTTCAGTCATCTTTACAGTGTTTGGCATACAACGATATTCAAAACATCTTCATCTTCTTTGGTCTGTCCTGCTCATTTACCTTTTTACTTTTTTGTTCTGTATTTTTATAGAGGATGTCTTGTATCCTTAAGGTAAGGGATAGACCAGTACATAATTTTTCTTCCTGTAACGTAGCATTGTTCCTGTAAATTAGCATGACTATGTTTTGAGCAGAAATGCTCTATTTGTTTCTTTTCTTTTCTTTTTTCTGCCCCCCGCTGTAGGCTTTGTAAAAACAGGCCAGAATATTTAAAAATTCTGGCTTTAAAGAGTGTACTAGCTGCCAAGCTTCCTATTTAGGTTGTTTTTCACCTGTTTCTAAGTAGACAAGTGCAATGGGTTGTCTCTTCAACAGTTAAGGAGAAGAAACTTGTGTTAATGGATGCCTGCCTCTTCCCTTCGCTCTCGAACAGCTTGCATGGTTTTGCAGCAGCTTTTCAGTGTATTTCTCTTAATAGAACAAATACAATATCTGACTTTGTATATAGCTGGAGGAGGGGTAGAGAGGAAATGAGCCAGTTCGGGCAAATTAGATGTGCGAAAAAATATTTAGTAAACTGAGTTTTGGTGCTGTTGTAAGATTTTTCGTTAGAAACTGATGTATGCGTTGCAGAAGTTAAGTTTTGAAATATTGTAGAGAAGCTCTACTCTTTTTGTTTTTGTTTTCCCCACACAGGATCTCAGTAAAAGCCCTAAAACCATGAAAAAGCTGCTTCCCAAACGGAAGCCAGAACGGAAGCCGTCAGATGAAGAGTTTGCACTGAGAAAAAGTAAGAGACTTGAACAAATGTCTGCGTAATACAGTGGCTGGAATTAACATCAGCTTAAATTCTGTGGAAGTTAGATGTACGGTGTGTGCAAGTCATCTGGTTTCCAATCTGCTGTCAGGGGAGAGGGGGCAGGTAACTCGGGAGGATGGTTTTGGTGTATTAATTCCAGGTGCTCATGTCACGATAGCATTAGTTGCTTTCTAGAGCCTTACTACTGACTGCAGTGGGTGTGTGCTTGTCAAGTGCCTCTTCCTACCTGTTTGCAACAGAGGGCAGTGAGGTTGATTGTAGAGTTGTGTAAAGTTCAGTAAGGTAAACCTCGTTTTTAATACTCTAAACAATGATTTGAAGATACTATCCCCATTCTTGCAGAACGTTTAGCAACTGTTTTAAATTCATCCCGGTTAGAGCTGCTTCTGAGCTGGGTGCTGGAAAGCTGAGTTTAAAGATCAGTTGCTTCCATGGCCACTCTTTCCAAGATGCAAAAGTCTGTTCTAATCTCCTAGAAATAAGGTCATTTGGTAGTGTCTGTGTCTGAATAAATTGCAGAGCTTTAGACTGCTTGAAGTCTGAAGAAAAACACTGAGCTGAGACACACTGGTGAATGTATAGAAGAACAGAAGGGTCAAAATCTGGATTTTGGCATAATTTAGGGTGGAGGGAACGTTAATGTTATCAAGCAGACACAATATCCACTTAGTTGTGAGCATCACTCTAATTCTTCTGTAGGAATTTGTGTGAATGAAAATCTGATTACTTGTTACCAATAAAAGACAAGGTATTTAAGCTGAAGGCCAGATTCTTTTACTGCAACTTTTGCTTCTCTGGGTCTGCCCTTGGCTCATGGGCTTTTTTAGATGGAGACTGTGCCTTGAGCGTTCAGTGCGCAAAGTGTTTTACCGTGAACATTGTCTCTCGCTGGTTTATGTAGGGTTGGGAGAAAAAGTTTTTTCCTCAGAGTGTAAGGTGTAGGTCCTGAGTGTGCTGTCAGTTTTGTATGGTAGAGGTTACAGTAGTGAGGAGAACAGTCATGTGTTTGTGGATGCGTAAGTGGATGTTTGAATTCAGGATGTTTTATCCTTACAGGAGTGTATCTGTTTAGGAAAAAGGAAAATAACACAATACAATATCATTGCAGATGTTGGAGGGTGGAGATTCAGTGGTTGTAATGACAAGAGCAGTAAAGCTGTCAACTTGCAGGTTTAGGAGTTGCTAAGAAACACTTAGTGAGACGAGATAAGAGTTCTTTTTTGGGGGGAAGAAGGAAGTCTATAGCTTGGAAGTACGTTGTTCTGCTCCTGATTAAATGAGCGTCTTTCAGTATTTTGCATGTAGGAGATAACTTTCAATAAAAGGGATTCTTGGTGTCTTTAAGTCAGTGTAACTTACAGAAATACTAATTCTTGGTAATTCTTTTTTCTTCCCCTCCTGTCCATCCTTGTGTCAGTAATTAGAAGCTTCTGTTACATGTTAGTACTCCTTCAGCCTTTTCCATCTTGGGGAGCTGTAACTTTTCCACTGAGGAACTTCTATTGAACTTAAAGCTTATTCATAGATAGGTTTGGGGTTTATTACTTATCCTCTCTGGAATCCCAGGGATTTGTGGGCTCTGTTTTTAATGTCACATTAGCATTATAACAGACAAACCAAAATAAGTAAGGTATTTCATCTGAGTGCCCTCACAATACTCATTTCAGAAGTAAAATATCTCTCCTGCTACTGTAATAATATGATGCTGTGTTCTAATCACAACAAAATCCAAATATTTTTCTGCCTTAAAAGAGAAATAAACTGTATTTCAGAGTACCTGCATCTCTTAAACTGTAGGGAAACTATCTTGGATCATGATAATTTCTTCAGCAGCTGGCTTGTCAGCTGATCCTGACAAATATTTCGACAGTTGGCTTTGTTCTAGTGATAATAAATCACAAAAACTTAACAGAATGCATTGGCTGACAGAGAATACTACTACATTTTGATGTCAAAGGCAATTCAGATTCATGTGTTTTCAAGACTAGAGTTCTTTTGAGGAAGAAAACAGGAAAAATGCTTTTAAAACAACTAATTGTCTTGCCCTACACATAGACTCCAGGTTACTTCTAAACTAATGGTAGAGATACCTCTAGATTTCAGTCTGATTGGAGTTTACTCTGTCCAAATGAAAAATTTGACAGCATTTTTATTTGATTCCCCAAGGAGATGATTTGCTGTGGAGTTCTACCTTTAGGAAAACTTTGCCATTTTAACTTGGTTAGATTTTATTTCAGTAGTGCTATTTGTACTCTTAAAGTCTTAAAAGTTTAGTTAGGCTGCTTCTCACAGATACATGATAGTGCCATCTTTCTTACTGCACGTTGAACTGAAATTGTACATATTTGTCATGCTGTTAATTCAGAGTTTAATTTTCTACAGTGCACTGTTGAAAGGGATCAATCTGATACCTACACAAAACTCAAAAGTTTTCAAGATTTATGAAAATGGATATTATTTTCCTTGATTACTTTGATTAAATAGTGAACTAATACGTATATAGTAACTGGAGTATACATTTTTTTTCTCTTTAATAGCTATTTGATTTAGAATCAGAGTGATCACACTTAAAAACACATTCTGTGCAACTTCAGATGCTTGGAAAATTTATTGAGTATGCGAGTAATTACTCTGACTTGGTTTTTTTTCCCCAACATTTCAGGGTAGTGTTTTGTCGTTTTAAACTGTTACTTTTGCTCATTGGATTTTGATCTTTAGAATGGGATAATTAAGAGAATTTTAAAAGGTTGATTTGGCTGAACTTCAGACTCAACTGAAATGTAGCGGTTCGCAAAGACTTTTCTATATTAAGATACATAACCATGTTTAAAATTGTATTTTTCCCATTGATTCTAGGTACAGCTGCTTTAGAAGAAGATGCTCAAATTCTTAAAGTCATTGAAGCATATTGCACAAGTGCCAAAACACGTCAAACACTAAATTCAAGTAAGTTAGAAAGTATTGAACTGGCTAAGTAAAACAAATTAGTTTGCAAAAAAGAGAGGTGTGTGCTCTCAGGCCTTTGCAAGTAGCAAGCTGAACCTGGAAAAAAATAACAACTTGTTTCTGGCTTAATATCAGTGCTGAGTGTTTTAAGTATTGGATGCCAAGGACAATGACTAGAGACTATAATTCTGTTAGTTTAAAAAAAAAAAAGAACAACAAAGAAACAACGAAAGGACTACTTGTCATGGTTTTAAATTGTACAAAACCTCAGTGAATGAAAGGTGTCCGAACTGAGTATGGTAGTTAATCAGTGTGCTTCTTCATAAATCTCAAGAAGCTGGTAAGTAGAGAGGAAGGATGAAGAAGCCGTAATTTTGGAGAAGAGTATTTTTGTGTTGTTTTGTTCAACAAAGAATTCCACTGTGGAAAAGTAACCTAGACCTATAAAAATTTCTTTTCTTTTATTGCCACTAGTCGTTTTTAGTATTAATTACAAATCTTAATCCCATCTCATAATTTCAGGAGAAATTGTTTTTGGATCTGTGTGTTGCTTAAAAGCCATTTTTAGTTTCTCAGATCAGTACCTAGCTTATTGAAAACCTGTAACGTGCCTCTGGGGTCCTACTTCATTTAACCCAAATCAAGGTTGCCATGTGGAGTTCCTCTGTATTGTAAGTAAAACTTTGCGCAAAGCAGGGGAGCCCACCAGCGTGTGTTCCATTTACAGAAGGAAGGAGAAAATGCTGTTGCGTTCGTGCCGACTTGCGCAGTTCTTGCACTGTTGAACACCAATTTAATCCGGGGATCCTTGGAACACAGTATAATGATCCTGAAGTACTCGGCTGGTTTTGCTGTTGTTAGGAACTAGAAGAGTGGACGTTGTAACTTAACTCCTTGTCCACTCAAGCTGTTTGAACGGGTGATGTTAATCACTGCTGCCCAAGGCGCTCTGTGCCTGTTTTGCTTCCAAGAAAAAGCACTCTATGGTGACAGTTGGCAAGTCTCAAAGTGCAACTTCAGATTTAGCATGTTCCTAACATGTTCACTTACTGTTGTCACCTTTAAAAAAATTCTGTTACTTTCTATGTAATTAAAAAATGGGAATATGGCCCTTGTATTAGGCTGTAGAAACTTTTGAAGTAACAGCAAAAACCTTCATTTTAATTTCTCCATTTTGATGAACTGTAGGTCTCCAAGGTGATAAAATTATCTAGTTTTACATAATTTTTAATAAAACTTAATTTATTCTGTAGCCCTACAGTCAATTGCAGTAGCGTGTTTAATTGGATAAGAGGGAATGAATGTGTTCAAAATTCTGAAGATATACTGTTGTTCCAAACAAAACTAAATGAGGTGATTGTTGTTTAAACATCTCACCTGTGATCTTTGATTATTTCTAAAGATAATGTGGCAAGAAATGGTTGGGGAAACATTTGCACTTGCACAATAGTGTGTGTGTGTGCAGATATAAAACGGATATGATTTTGTTTTGCTTTTTTGCCTGTTTTTTTTCCTTTCTATGTATATTTAAGCAATATACATAGTGCTGTGGGTATCATTGCATACATCAGAAGTCAGCAGCTTTTATTTGCTCTTAATTGCAACAAGAAACAGGTTTTTTTAATTGATTAAGCACACAGCTGCTTTGTTGGGAAGGAATGGTGGTGTCTAAGACTGTAGGTTTCAGCAGATCCATTTGTAGACTTGAACTGGAAATGGGGAAAAACCCAGTCGTGCAGGAATTGCATCTGTGGGAGCAGTAGTCAGTGTGGAAGAATATAAGGAAAGAGTTGCCTGTCACCCATGAAGAACACCTGTTTTTTACATACTCCTTTCTTACCTTCGGGTTTATGTTCTGCCAGTGCCTCACGGCACTCACTTGGCAATTCTCCTACCTGCCCCTTAATCCAAAGCCCAAGGGGTGCTGCTTTTGGCGGCATCAGTTTGGCTGAGCTCTGGCACCAGTGCACACTCGTAGGGAGTGGCATTAAAGGTAGCAGAGCAACTTCTTTCAGTTATTTGGGTGGGAAAGATGCAGGGTTTAGTTTGGGGAGACAGGTGCAAATAAAAGAACGGAGTTTCTCCTGTTTCATATATGCTGAGTTTATTCTGCATTTCTGCTTCACATGAAGGCTTCAGCTTTTGCAATATTATGTGTATGGTGGCTCATAGCGCAACCACTTACACAGTTTCAGTCCTTGGGTATTGACAGACTGTTTAAAAAACAAAAGCAGCAAGAGTGTCCTTAGCTACCCTAGACATATTAAAATATTTAATTGGGAAGACAGACTCCCATAGAGGCGTGTGGGAAGAGGTGTGCGAAGGGTTGGAGTGGACCAGACTGTGTTGCTGCTTTGCCTTTTGACCCTGTTTTTCTGTGAGTTATTTACTACATGGTTAAACAAATAACGAGGGGTAGAGGCACGGAAAAGCTGTGCTTTGACAGTCCTTGTGAGCGGGTGCAAGATGTTGCTGCTGATGTAGAAAGTCAGCAGCCCTGCTCTGCATGACAGCCTTTGCTTTTTTCCCTGCATTTTCCTTTTTACAGCGGTGACACAAGCACTTCTGTGGCTGTGTTGTGAGCTGGTGGGGAAATCACCTGCTTGAAAAAGAATTTTGCAGAGTTAGTTTTCACCTGAAACCATTCCCCGACCTGGCTCACCAAGCAGCTGTACAAATGGCTGTGTCACTGGAAGGGAGGGAAAGGATGGAGGTACAGAGGCGCGATGGGAAAGGGCTGTTGCTTTTTTCACATCAGCTCTGGTTCGTGCTGGCTTACTGTGCTTATCGCTCTGCCCCCAGTGAAATCCCTTCAGACCAGAACTGACTCCATACATCAAAAGAACCTAACTTCCTCTTCCAAAAAAAAAAAATCTACTCTCAAACAATATTTTGGTTATTCAAAATTCACAACTGAGGCTGCTTAGAAGCTCAGTTCTAAGTTTTGAAGTGGTTCAAAAATTGTATTGTAACAGTTCAAACATTATTATATGCTGAGTGTAATTTATACCTAAACCCCAAACAAATTTTAAAAAAAAAAAAGAAAAAAAAACAACTTTGGTGCCTTTTTAACAATATTTTCTCTTTTCCTTCTCTTCCCATCACCTTTTTGCTTTTATTTCATGTGTTTGGTTGTGGCTATTCCTTACGTTCTCCTCCTCATCCCACCTCTGCCTATCCACATCCACCATTTCATTTCACCTGTACATCCTTAGCATGGCAAGGCACTGACCTGATGCATAATCACGTCTTGGCTGATGATGACCAATCAAGTCTAGACTCCTTGGGTCGTCGCAGTAGTCTTTCTCGTTTGGAGCCTTCAGACCTCTCAGAAGACTCTGACTATGACAGTATATGGACAGCCCATAGTTACAGAATGGGGTCTACATCTCGTAAGAGCTGTTGCTCATATATCTCTCACCAGAACTAATGCACTTCTGAGCTTTTTCTTAACAAATGCTTGTTGTATCACAGCCTGCTTTTCTTAGATGTTTTCTTGCTGTTCCTTGTCTCTTTAATGTAATATTTTAACAACTTCTGAGGGAGCTTCTTGAACTTCAGTTATACCTGGTGGAAGGCTCTACTGCCAATTCAATACACATACAAAATAAGTCATTTGAAAAAGTGTATATCCTGTTAAGGATGATATTTCTTGAGGGTTTTTTTTAACTGACAGATGTTAATTTGTAGCTCTGAATGGTCTTTTTTTTTTTTTTTCTTGGTCAGCGTAGCAATAGGTCCTTTCTTTTATTTTGGATACAGCACATTTTTGTATTTTGTACTGAAACTATACTGGTTTGTGAGCTGGCTGAGTGCCAGTGACATGGAAACACCTTAACCGTAGTGGTTGGATTTTCCACATACTACTAACAAAATACAAAGCTGTTAGCGTAAGAAAAATGCAGCTTAAAAAGAAGCAGTACAAGAGCTGTAAAGTCATTCAGATATCTGTGTGTCTGGCCCGTTGGTTTGGAAGAGCATTTGTTGATGCATAAAAAGAAAAATCTGGTTTTATACTGCTGCCTTTTTCCTCATTGCTTAAACGTTGATACAAAGGACCGCACTGCTCTCCTCACCCCAGTCTGGCAGTTGTCATGAAAACCCGGCAGCCCATGCTCATTACACGCCGTGTTTTGATAGTCTCATGTTACCTCTGGTCATGCTGTCACTTTACTGTATGCAGTGGTGTGGCAGAAAGCAGGGTCTAGATGTTTACTTGCCTGTTAAAATACACAGCTGTCAACTCTCAATTGACCATTCTTCTTGAAAAGACGAGATGAAAATGGTTCCCCCTGATGGAGGCTGGAGTGGTCAGCATCTGAAACTCTAGGTACAACTGCGATCGCATTGGCTTGTTTGAAGTTCTGAATAATAGAATGCTTGGCTTTTGGGTTGTACTGTTTGGAGCATGTCTGTGCCAGATTTTTGTTGTGTCTTTTGTAACTTCTCTCACGAGCAGGTTTGATTGCAGCAGCAGCTCTTCGCTTACGGTGGCGTTGGCTTTTCAGAGAAGCGTCACATGCTGTGCACAGCTGAAGGTCTCGAACCTGAACCTGAGGCACTGCTGGGGTGAAGTGTGTGTGTTCTGTCTTGCAGATAAAGTAATTGACATCGAAACAAAAACAACACATTTCTTAAATCTTCATTGAAGTTAGGGAAAAAAGCATGTGACAAGAGGACAGGAATGGTTCTTGTTTTCACCAGGTCCCCAAATGCAATTCCCTTACCCCTTTACAAGTAAGCACATTCTCCAGTGTTCAGGTATTACTGTATGAACCAATTCAGAATAATCAGGATGCATTTAACTGCCATCTGGAAACCTGATCACATGGTTGAAAAGATGATCAATACCTTTCTGCAGGTTACATGATCAGAAAGTTGGTAACTGCTAGATGTGCACGACTTCAGAAGGTGGTCAACATGGTTAAGCTATTTCAAAGTAGTTCACATCTTGGTCTTGTCTGATCACCTGCTTTATCCTCTGTCGCTGTTGGCACTCAAAAATGCGGCCAACAAAGGCAGCAGGGCTTACCGAGGAGGGTTTTCAGGGGTACGTTTTACTACTAGTTGTATATTAATGCAATGACCAGGAACTTGTGCATGTTGAACTTTGTTTTCAAAGCGGAGGAGTATTGCTTAGAGAAATAAGTACGTGTGCTCCATACCATTCCACAGCGCATTTGTAACCCACCTCACCCTCCCTCTTCCTTTCAATCAGTTTTTGTTCTTTTAACTTATATGGAAAGTATGAATTGGTTTTTTTTGTTTGTTTTTTTTCCCTGTTTTTTAAGCTGTGGTGTTCTAATTGAATAATGTTTTCTGCATTGGATAAACGATAATTCCTTTATGTCTGTTTCATGTTATATAGTGTAAATATGAGTTTGTAATACCGTTGTTGCACTTGAACTTTCCTTATCACACAGAATGTTTTGTTATCCAGATCTGAAGATTTTATTGACTTTCTATGCACCAAAGCTTTGACAGTTTACCACCATTAATTATTGTAGCATTTAAGTCATTAACGATTACTGTAATTAGGCTTTCTTGTATTCTGTATCCTCATATTAACATCAGTGCACATTTAAAATCATTCCGTGTCTTCAGTGTTACAGACCATAAGCTATTGTGATCTAATCAGGAGTATTAATGCAAAATGCTTAAAAAAAAAAAAAGGGGAGGGAGGAAAAAAAAGAATAAAAGGCAAATGTGGAAATGGTGGTATTCAGTCCAAAGGTTCAGTGTTTCTATTTTTGTGAAACTTTAGTCATGGTAATAATAGTACCTTATGTTTATGCAATTCTGTAAATTACATGTGTACAGTTACAAATACACTGGAAGGATGGAGAATCTGAATTGGAAGGTAGGTTCAAGCCATTGTCAGCCCCTCTTCACATGGCTTATGCAGTGTTTCCATAAATTAGTATTTGCCATAAATTTGAAACCAACCAACATTAATTGGGTGTTTTGCATAATCTTGCCAAAACACAGTAATGTGTATATAGTGACGTAAACATAGAAAAAATAATATATATTGTGCACTTCATTTGTGAATGGGAGAAGCCATCTTTAGTAGGTGACTGCCTTTTGAAAATACAAAATGGATGTATATCTGAATGTTGCATTGTACTGTACAGTATGCATATTGTTTGTGGTTGCATATATCAATTAAGTGTTTTGTTTTATATAAAAAAGGACATCTGTTATGTACAGTTGAAATAAATTTTGCATTTGCTAGACTGTGACTTTAATATTTAATTATTACACAGGGGGAAAGGACAGCATAACTTGTAATTTAACACTTCCTTTTCTCCCTGTGTCTCCTTTCTTTCCCTCCCTTCTTCCCAGAGGAATCAAATGCTCAAGTGAAAGAGGTTTTTTGACCTAAGTGTGTAACCTTTGTTTAATGTAGTTGACAACTACAGGAAATTCAGTGTAATGTGAAGTATGTATCCTTCTGTATCTTTTTCTTTTTTTTTTCTTTAAATAACTGTTCCGAGATGTCGCCATCTATAGAATGTTTTTCTGTTGCCTCTCTCTCCTGTTAACTGGTTTTATTTTCTTTTTCATTTTTTTGGGATGATATGTTCTCAGTAAAAGCATGAGCTGAATTATTGGAACAGTCTAAAACCTACTTCTCCAGGTCCTGTTACCAGAGAGAAGTTTTATGAATATGATACTGTTTTTTATAAACTTACATGTTTTCAAGATTTAATATTGCAGCATATTTCTCTTTAAAACAAGCCTTGTCTGCAGTGTTTTGGCTTAAAAGATACTTGTATTTGGGTGAATTTAAATAGGACGACAACCTGATATACATACTAAAATGTTTACATCAGGATAAACAAAGAAGTCACCTACTTCTGTTAAAAGGTCAAAGCATTTCTTTTGGTATGATTGTAGCAACTCTAGTTTTAGCCCCACAACCCTCTGGTTGTAAGTTTTTGTGTTTGTTAGTGAAATGTAGGAAGTTTAGTGGGATAGCTCTTTCTAAATTTTGTCTTAGAAATATTTTTTCAGAGGATGCATCTGTCTTTCAAAATCTTTGTTCTGTTCTTATATAAGTAACACTTGCGTGTTTCAGTCCACTTTAATTTTCATTTTACTTGTCAAAACATTTTGCTGTAAACGGCATAGATCTGTCATCCGAGTCATGTGGGGTTTTCTCCCTATTTATGTATCAGTATTAGTTTAAAAAACCTAAACAACTTCATCCCGAAACATTTTTGTTACTCCCAAGAATTTGCAAGCAGTGGTGTATTTTATACAGTGAACTTAAGTTTTGCCTGATGTTTTGATTCTGATTTGTTTTTATCTGTACAAAATATTAAAGGGCTCCCTTCTGAATTTGGTGGATCTGTAGCATGAAGGACTTTTTTTTTTTTTTTTCAATGCTTTAATCTCGGTTCACACAGAGTGTGAGAGCATCGCTTTTAGGATTCTTTATAATAAGACCTCATCAAAGTTTCACTGAGAAAGAGAAGTTTAATTTGGCATGTCTGCTCATTCACTTCAGCATCTTTAATATAAGTAGTGCAGTGAAACACAATGCTTTAAGTGACAAATAATTCTTATTTTTGTCTTAACATTTACTTCTCCAGGAAATTTATGCATTTGTATAGACCAGTGGCCTACTAGGTCTAAACAGTTGTGTATGCCCATACTTGCTTTTCCAGTGGCAAGTCAGACTTCTGTCTTTGAAGCTGAAGCAAATAACTTCAAAGAGCTTCTTAGCTTATCAAGTTAGTGAAAACCAGAATTGTGTATTTATAGGTACTGTTTCTAATTTTTTACCTTTTTTGTGCCTTGTTCCCCTCTTTACGTCTCCTAATCACAGTAAAGGTATGAGTAAAATGAAGAGAACAGCAATACTTAAAAGCTGTGCGACAGAATAATTGCTCATGGCCTCAAATTAGGATGTACATTTCTTAAAATTAACCACCATCACCACACATCTGACTTCCGTATCTTAAATTAGGACCCTTGTAGTTGTTGGGAGACTGTGAGTTGAGCCTTCTCCTCCATGTGGCCAGCTGGAGGAACCCTATCCCCGACTGACTGGGGAGCGATGGCTTTGCCCTGAGGCCTGAGCTTATCTGCTTCGAGTAGGTGATGTGAATAGCCACCTTCGTTTTACTCTTGATTTCAGAGATTCCTGGACAGACAAGGTCTTTGAACATAGGCAGAAACTTAGTATCTGGCAAAAGTAAAAAAGGTATCTGAATTTCATCTTCTTTCACTCCTTCCTGATGTGTAAGGATCTGTGCAAAACTTCTGGTCTTTCTTTGTGTGCATCTGCTGGATGATTCGGGAGGACCAGACCGATTACCAGTACAGCGCCTTCTGAAGCCTGGCTTCTGTCAGCAACAGCATGGTACCGTGTCAGCCATTCTTTAGGATGTCACGCTCCCTTTGGAGGAGAGCAAATAAAAGGCTGGGGTTGTGCAGTTACACTTGCAAACGGACATCATTCAGAACCTCTGTGGCCTTCAGTCTCCACTCTAGTTTCTTCCCATTTTGGTGTTGAGACCGTACTCCAAGGGCTATGAATGATGTCAGGTGCAGAGTGAACTTCTGTCATGAAGTATTTCAGTCACATAAATAGACAGGATTCAGCTTTCTTCTTCCCCCCCCACCCCAAATGCTAAGAACTGCTTGCTGATTTGGCTGTTTGATTAGGCTGGAAAGGGGATCAGATGCTGAAAACTAAAAGCAGTTACCTTTATACCCACAGGCCTGTTCTTGTTACATCGTGGGTATTGCTAACATATCTAATTGTGGGCTGAAGGCTTTGTGGGTTCTGTTATTATCTGCTTTACTCTGGAGGTTCTGCTGAACCTATAATTTAGGGTATAGTATTGGCAGAAACCATTGCAATTATCCTTCACTCTAGGACTGGGAGATATTAATATTGAATAGCTACCTGTATTTTCTGGATGGAATTCGACTGATGGAAACTTAGTTGAATCTTGATGATAGCTGTCGGTTGTTTTTCCTTAAAAATGCAACAGACTTCTGAACAGTGGGGGTCGTTCTTCCAAGACCCTGGGATTTAGGAGTTCCCCGCTGAAAAGTTATGTCAACTTACTCAGCCTTACCATTTGTTTCTAATCCTGAAGTAATTGTCTTTGCCAAACTTCCTTTCTTCTTCCATCTACATTACTTCCACCAATAACCCCCCACAAAGGAAAAGAATACAATGAAACTCTGTTTTGTAAAGCCCTTGGGGAGTGGGGTGGTGTCCCTTTTTTTTTTTTTTAATTTCTTTAAACCAGTACTTCTCCTTGTCTCAAGGAGGTTTAGGGCCAGAGTTGTTGGAAGGCAATTTAAATGTTGTCTTTTGGCCTGCTTGCCTTGAAATGAGACTGGATAGTATCTCATAATTAAATTGGTGTGAAACTTGCATGCTTAGGATTGAGGAATGGCAGATGTGGAAGACGGTGCAGTTTAGGGAATGTTGCCAAGTGCCAGTAATAACGTGACTCTACTTGAAGTTTCTTCTAGATGTATAATAGCCAGAAAATGTCTCTTAAAAAAAAAAAGAAAGAAAAAAAGCTGGCATAAATTATGCAGAATAGCATGAAGTAGCTGCATTTTGAACTTGACACATCAAGTCTGGTGTTCCTGTGCACACACTCATTTGACAAGGTCTGTTGTTACAGGGTAGACGTGCTGTGTGTTTGTACTTCTGATACTTAGCAAGTGCTTGTGGGATTTAGAAAATAATAATCCATAACAACCAAAATCCCTCCCCAAAAATCACAAAAATCAGACCAAGATAAAGGAGAAAGTGGGGGGAGGGGGGATGATTAGCTTTATTATACAAACTAGAAGAGCAGTGAGGGTTAGGAGGTAACAAATTAAGAAGTTTCGTGGCCGACGGTGTCAAAGTGAGGCAAGAGTGAAACATGTCGTATCCTGAATTCCATGATAGTTAATGTTTTATGGCACAGGAATGTCAGTGTTCACAGCAACAGTTTTGCATCACGTAAGTGTGTATGGGTACTGCGTGGTCTCCCTGTGTGTTTAATGTTGCTGAGCATTTTGTCTTTAACGAAACTGCATTCTGTGTCTCAGTAGTATCAAAACGTTTACTGTGCTATGCTGTACATCCATACATCAAGATATGCTGGTGTAGACATTTGTTTCACGTCTGTGTGTACGTAACTGTACAGCTGGGACTTTTTTTTTTTTTTAAAAGCTGTCTACTCCACGCTATTTCTGCTTTACCAGAACCAAAGACAGTTGGATGCAGCTCTGTACAGAGATAGATACAATGTGCTGCTCCATTTAGTTGTAGGGAGTCCTGGGTGAGAAACTCGTGGCCGTTCTCTCCCTTTGGTCAGTGTCCCCCTTGGCGTGTGACGGGCTAAGGTGCTTCGCATTGGTACAGAGACTCAAAGCGTGGTGATCCAGCAGCTGCTGCCAGCTAATTCCTAAGATAACATTTAGCTCGGTGTTCTGTGTTACCTCCCTGGCTAATAGAGCAGTAATTGATTAACTGGAATAAACATAAGACAACTTTTTGCAATTAGAGATTGACAGCGCAAACAGGGAAGTGTCCTTGAGCTCCACACTGAGACTAGATGTGCTTCTTTTTGTAGATTGTTTCTTCTCTGGAAAATAAATGGGAGTGGAAGACTATTAACTCTTTAAGAGATTTCTTCACCCCATAAGATGAAGAACTTAGAGCTTTCAAGGACAAGATTCTGTTCTCAAATCTGCAGTTATCTTTATTCCATAAAATTTTGACCATCACATGCTGATACGTTAGATTTTTATTGTCAGTTAAGGAAATGGTTTTCTTCGTTAAAGGACGTTTGTCATTGTTTGCTAAAATAATTTAAGTAGCTTAACACGTGCTGTTCAACTACAGTCCCTACAAGCTCGTTGTTCAGAACTCGATGCTGCAGCTGCGAGGGAACTTAGTATTTTTTGATGAACTTGATTTATTTTGGGTTTTGTGTGGTTAGATTATATGTTCTATCATAAACCATAAAAGAAAAACACTGTTATTGCAAGGCAGCTGTTGAGCAAGAGTTAATTGATTTCTCTTGACAGGCTTGCACCCTATAGTACCTAGTTACCAGTTCAGACTATGCTAGACTTAAGAATTTCCTGGTTAATGAGAGTTCATTACAATGAATTGGTAGATGAGTGCACCTTGTTTGTTGAAACTGACATCTGGGTTAAAATATGCGAAAATATTAATGCCTTATTCTGCTGTGTTTGAATTCTGAACCAATGCTTAGACAAAAATGGAAAAAATGCTTGTGATGTGTTGCATCCTAATTAAATAACATTTCTAGAATATATATTTTATGTGTGTGTGAGTGGATGCACATCTTCTGAGCTGTAGATTTTTTCTGTTCAGAGCTGCTTTTCAAAAATCGGTGTGTAATGTCTTGATGTTACAAATTGTAATGATTGTGGAAAATGTTTGGAAGATGTTGGTATGTTTTGAGGTGTTATTGCCAAGCCATTAAGTGCTTTTAGAAATGTTTATTAAATACAAAGTGTGTATTTTATTTGGTAGGAATTTATTGTAGGCCTGAGAGGCTGTCTCTAACTGTATGTGTATGCATACACACGCACACACGATTGCATTTATGTGTTTCAGGGGAAAGGCGTTTTAACTTCTTTTTTCTTCTCTCGGTGTATCATTTGATACAACTGCTCTGCTCCTTACTGATAGAGTAATTGTCTTAGAGTGGAATTATTTTTTTGGATTTGTATCAGTGTGAGATCAGAATCTGTCCTTGAGGCTTTAATTGCTGTTACTTAAACACATTTCTCTTTCTGAGTCAGCTATGGTGAATTTGCGCTTTTACTGACAGTTGAATGTACGCTCTTCCTGGAACGATGTAGCATTCCTATCGATGACACGGGAGTTATGCCGGCAGCAGGATAGGAATGTCAGATAATTTTTTCTTGATGTAAGGCTGTGGTTTCAAATGCAAGAAATGTGTCATAACTTCTGTGTGTGTGGAGGGAAAAGAGAAATGCAAAGCGATACATCTTAATCATACAGGTGTATCATGCAGTGAATGAAATAATAATCTTTAAAATTCCCCAGCAATATTTGTGAGTTGCTCATTTTGTAATTTATTTTTACAACAGGTTCCCGTAAAGAATCAGCTCCTCAAGTCCTGCTTCCCGAAGAAGAAAAAATTATTGTAGAAGAAACTAAAAGTAATGGTCAGACTGTTATAGAAGAGAAGTAAGAGAACATTTAATGAATGATGGATTAAACCAGTAAACTTTGCACTCTTCTTCCTCCTCCTGTCTCCAATTATAGTAGCGTGTGTGTGTGTGGTATATTTGTAATAGGGAACAGAGCTGTTCGGAGTATGCTGCTAGTCCTTTAGGTGCAGTTGGCTTTCACGTATTTGGTTGTGCTTGTGGTCTGATTTCTTTGTATGTGCTGTGGAACTTAATCCTTCTGGCACAAGAAGCAATAAGTTTCACTTGTAAATTTACCAAGTGCTGTAGGATTTCAATATTAAATTGGTGTTACCTTTCTAGTTAGGTGTGGTGTCATTCTGTTTTTAGGTTTTTTTATGAGGTATATATTGGAAATTTACAGTTCTGTTAGAGAAAGCTGTGATATAGAAACCAGTATAGTCCATATGTGCTTGAGAGGTGTGTCCTGGTACAGAAGCTGGTTACAGGTCCTTGCCTTACTGAATATAGATCAGGATAAGAGACAATTTTTTAACACAAGTTTGAAATTAGCTGTTAGCAGTAGGTTTTGTAGCATTTTTGTTTAATGCATTTAATTTCATGTGATAATAGATTTCATCTGATAATAGATTTAGACATGTATTCCTGAAAAGTGTTGTAACAGATGATCTTCTTTTTCATTTTAGAAGCCTTGTTGACACAGTTTATGCATTAAAGGATGAAGTACAGGAGTTGAGACAGGTTGGTATCTTGCTACGTTTGTAGCAGCTGGACAATGGAAAGATGGAAGGCTTATAAAAATAAATATGGCTTGCAAGTTGATGCACTTTGACAGGAGTGAACCTGGACTTTGGACTGGATTCACTTTTAGAAGTAAAATGTGCCAATTTGACATAAATGGAGCACCAGCTTTAGAGAACAGCATTAAACATACTCTCTGATTTCTAGAGGCAAGAGTCCTTTTCAATGTCTGTCAAGTGGCCGACTTTCTAATGAAGGATTCGGGTTAGAATAGGGTGTGCTGCTTTGTCACATGTGGGAGTTGTGCGGATCTCATGTGAGTTGCTGGTGTGGAAGTTGCAGCTGATGTTTAAGTGTTCGAAATGAGATGTTCAAAAATACCGTTTTCTTGTCAGGACACAGCCTGCTTAAACCACATTAATGCTGCTGCACATAGTCATTACTTGATGTGCAGGCCAAAAAAAAAAAGCATTGAACTACCCTCACTCTCCAGTGTGTGAATTTGTTAAACTGAACTTAACAGTTCTGACTCAGGAAGTTGCATAAAATCTCCCGTGTTAATACAAAATGGATTTGTATTCAATTTACTTCAGGTTTTGAGCTGTAAACGGGAATCTGAATTCTTTACCCATCTGTGCACGTGCCCAGTATTTCAAAGGATGTCGTGCATGTATCTTGAAATAGGACAGTTGGTGTCTTAAATGCTTCTGCCATTTTCAACACACACAGTATGTGTATCCCAGGCTTGATGCAAATTAGACAGTCTTATTTTTAAAGATACAATTCACATAATACAAGCAGCAGTAATAACCCATTAATATTCTTGTGGCCTGACTGCTTTTGTACAAAGAATAAACATGCTACCTCAGTAAGGCCTCACAGATATCTGTGTGACCCTAAACAAAAAGTCACCTTCTGAACTTCAAGCAATGCCTCTTTTCTAGTGCTTTTCCAAACAGACAGGCTCTTCAAAATCTGGCATCTTCCAAAGCCAAGACCTACTAAAGCCTGCGCTCATTTTGTTATGTATCAGGAATCTCAGCTTAGAAGCATTTACTGGTCTGCTGCTGTGATATTGCCAGCTGAAGAAGTGGCAGAAATAATCTTTGAGCTGGGAAGGTCCCAAGTGACCCAGGGCTTTGTGGATAAAGGCTCTCTGGGACCTCATGGTGCTCTGGTTGGTGTAGACACCACCAGACGGCGTGTTGGTGAGAGTTACCACTCCGGGTGGGATCTCTCTCGTAGGAGCTCCCATAGGTTGTTCATAGCTGTTGTTCCACGGGCACTGCCCTTGAACAGCCAGAGTCCTGAACTGACAGTAAATAAATAATAAATGAGAAGAAACGAAGTCTGTACCTAGAAGAAGAGAACAAAATTTCTGAGGTTTTCAACAGACTGTGGGGGGGAATGGAGTTAACAAGGTGGCAGCTGTTCATCCCATTCTGTTTGTGGAAGTGTCTGTAGATGACAAGTGATGGGAGTCCAGTGGGACCCCTGGATTGCAGACCTGTGTTTGTTAAACACCTGTAGACTTGTTGTCTTGGGGCCTTAACGTAATGTTGTCTTATCTTCTGGTTGCTTCCCTGCTGTTGGCAGCATCACCTTGGCCTATACAGGATTAAACAAAGTAAGCATTACTCTGGTTTGCTCAGTGACATCCTTATAGTCCTGTTTTTCATAGTATTTCAATGTTAGCTGAAGGTGCTAAATACTGAGAACTGACGCACTCATTAATATACATGCAGAGTGGTGGCATTCCTTGAAATTCAGTCTCCTCTTAGAGCATTGGTAGTCGTCTGTCTGATCTAAAATTTAGTCACAAAACACTTTCCAGAGAACATAATGGTTTTCAAAGTACTCCTTTCAACTATTTACTTACCTAATGAAGCAAGTTAATTTGCATTAAGTTTTAAGACGCTTTTCCAAGATTGTGAAACTGGTATAATCACAGGAGGCTCTTAGAGGGGATATTTATTCTACTTATTGCTCCATTTCCCTTCTCCATTAACAGCAAGTACATTTGACTCTTCTTTGATCAGATTTGAGCAGAAGAATTCAAGGTTATTGGCCATCTGTTACTAGCACTTGCATTGTAAAGGGCCGCTAAGTATAAATAGGAAATAGCTCAATTTCCATTTGCGGGGGGATTGTTGCATTGTGTGAAGTAACTGTGTGCAACGTGTGGAATTTTAACAGAAGCAGTGAAAAGCAGTCTTACTGAGAGGAGCCTTCCGAATATGTGATTGCCGAAGTGTGCACGTGCAGAAAAGATCTGTTCAAAGCAAAACACAGCAAACCAGTAATATTTCTGTCTCTGTTAAACAGGATAACAAAAAGATGAAGAAATCCTTAGAAGAAGAGCAAAGAGCTCGCAAGGACTTGGAGAAGCTTGTTAGAAAAGTTCTAAAGAACATGAACGATCCGTCTTGGGATGAAACCAACTTATAACTAATTTTTTTCTTTCCCTCTCCCTGCCCCCTTTTTTTCTTTCTATTGAAAGACCAGTTGTAAAACTGAGCTGGGAAGCCTTCTGACATTAGTCAGTGTTGCATCAAGAGCACTACAAAACAGGATTTAACTGGATCTAGTGATTTCTTGCTCTGAACATACAGAAACACTCAAGCCATTTACTGAAGCAATCTGTACTTTGTGTGGAGACCGTGGATCCTGAACTCTATAAAACTTAATTTGTTTGCATCTAAATTACCTCATTTTGCAGAAAGTGCAGCACCTGACTAAAAGTCCATGTTTTTCAGTGGCTTTTTAATTAAATATATATTTTTCTTGTAAATATCTGTAATTTTGAATGCATATGTGATTGATGTATCAGGGCCGATATGTTATTTTTTTTTTCCTCTTGTTATAATCGTCACAAGTGTTAGGAATGACGGCAGTACTGTCTTACCTAAGAAAGGTCAGAGTTCTTTGTGGATGATTATGGATTTGTTCCAAATTACCCACTCATCACACATGCAAACTTAAAAACCTGGTTTTTCCTATTGACCGCTGTATTTAAATCCTTCACTGTTAATTTATGTCTGTGCATACATTTTTAAGCAGTTTACAATTCTTTAAGAACAGTATTAAAATACAGAAGGTTGTTTATTCACAGTAGAAACGATTTTTAACAGAGCTCATGTCCATGATTCACGTTCACGTACACTCGTTCGGCAGATTAATCTGTTGTGCTTTGCCCACCAAAAGACTGATGTACTTGCCTGCTTTTTATGACTGTGATTTTTAGGTGTTTATGTACTACATTTTCTATTGTTGTGCTTAAACATACAGCTGGCTGATAATTTAATAGATCCTGCAGTTTGTTAAAGCAAAAACATCGATCTAATCCAGAATTTTGTGAATAAATTGTTGCTATTTATATTTTACGGTCACAACAATTAAATTGTAGGTAACCTTTGTGCGTAAGACACACGGGGTAGGCCAAGCTTCATCCAGAGCTTTGTTTTTATACCACTATGTAAGACACTCTGTGTGGAATTCCCAGGCTGTGGAAGCAGTCATTCCTTTCCCACCCTGTTCTCTCAGCACGATGCTGGTTTCTGTCCTACTAGGATTTAAATGGAAACAAATCTGGAAAGAAGATTTTTTAGAATTTCTTTAATCATTACTGTAACTCATAATTTGCACTGCTGCCAGATTTGAAAATACATAAGTGAACATTTATTCCCTAGTCTGATAGGTGCAATTGCTGCAGTCTTTTCTTGTATTTAAAATAGGAGATGCTACATTACTGCAAACCGTGAGCTTCAGTTGGAGCACTTAAAATACTAGTCCCAGTAAAGCTCATTGTGTTTCATTGATTTCTGCAAACTTTTTGGAGTAAATGCTGGATGGTGCAATTTTCTGAGGGGTTATTCTTCAGTTGACAGAAGTGCAGGTATAGCACAGACTCCCAAGTCCACTTCTTGTCATCCTGATTTTCTGGTGACCTTTAAATCCCGTGAAATTTAACGCTCGGACTTGAGCAAATGTTTATATGAACTTTAATGAGTTGGAGCCAGGATGATCAGGGTGGTAAGAATTGTCATGCACGTTTTGATCTAACAAAGCAAAATTATTTTTAAAGCTATTCTTTTTCCTCAGTCAAGAACAGCTTATTTCATATAGGAAATAATGTCAGTGATCACATGCTTGAGAAACAATTCTGTGGGACTGGATACTGAAGAAGCTGAAGACACAATTACTTGTCCAGTTTAAAAAGTTTAATATATTTGTAGGTATTAATTTCTGTTCCTACAATTTAAGAATGTCTTCTTTTAATTCTAAAGGACAAGGCTGGATGAGAAAACTGAAAATGTCTACGGTATCAGGGTTATATCTGTTCGCAGAACTTTATGATAATTCTTGGTTCCCAAATGTGTTCCTCTTGTTTGCAGTTGCACAAAAATGTGGACTGGCATTGGTGTTTATTACCATATTTAGAAAATACATTTGCTAAAAGCTAAGTGATACTAAATGCTGCAAATTCATAGGATTTTTGGCTAAATTTAGATTTGGGAATGCAAATAGAATTTTGCTAACATTTTTACTTTCTGACATTCGGACTATTTTCAGAGTGAATTTTAATTTTCAGTTGAGTGTATGTGAAAGGACATTCCAGAGGAAGCAGTATAAATGGAAAAAGTTTATTGTGGCAGTATTTAGCAAATTTTAACTCAGGAACAACTTTCCATCGTAACAATTTCTTTTACTTTATATTGTAAAGAGTGGCTCTGCAATGTAAGTTTGCTGACCTGTGACTATAATATAATTTCTGACAGTACCCCTATACTGACATCTGATGAACATGCCTTAAACAGGGAGATTAAGCAGCTGTTAAATACGACCAGGACTTAGGGACTGATTTTATTTAAGGTGGAACAGGATGACTAATTTTTACACACACACAAAAAGAAAAAAAAAAAACAACAACAGAAAAACACACCACACCAAACCCCACCTTACAGTAGGTAGCTTTTGTCTCTGTGCAGAGAGCGAGCTTCAGGCTTGCTTCTGGGAACCAAGGAGTACCTGAACTTTTTTCTTTGACAATTTGTGATACTGTATATAGATGTAAATTTCACCACGGACCTTCTGAGTTGTTGGAAACTTTATATAAGCGTGGATAAATGGGGCACTGTTTATTTAACCTATTAAAGGGTTATTTCTTTGCTCTCATCATTTAGGGATGAGGAGATGAAGCCATTTCTTATCCTATAGATGTGAAGCACTTTCAGTTCTGAACTGTCCAAAATGTAGCATAACATGTCTCTGTACTTACTGATGTATGCGTGTTCGTGTCACCACGTCGTGACATCCTAAAGATTGAACAACTGACTGCCTTTGTATAAACCTTCTTAATGCCAATCATTTAGGGATTTTAGAGTGTCTGTTTACGGTATCTGTGGAGAACTCAAGTTTAGTTTAGACGTCACAATAATATCCTGGTATCGACTACTAAAGTGTTTATGCTACATTGTTGTAATTAAACCATGATTTTTTTCCCCTACCTTATGAAGTGTTACATTTCATCTAATATGTGGGCTATGAGATTAAGAAGGAAAAATGTGGGTGTTTTTTTTTGGTTTGGGGTTTTTTTGCCTCTCATGTAAGTAACTTCTGCTGTTTAATAATTGATATGCTGTCTTGAAAGGACTTTTTCATTGTCTTTTATAGTAGCAGGTTGATGCCTGGAAAACAACAAGGCAAAGGTTGTTTAGAAGGGTGGAAAGGGGGGTCTTAACTGTCTTGCACTAAGGAATTTTCACTTTCTTGGGCAACCTCACCTGCTAGGGTGATTTAAGAGATGGAGGAGATCAAAGACAGATGATAACAAAAGGGAAGAAAGCAAGAAAGTAGAAAATCAAGTCTACTCAGATAAATCATGCATGTAGACAAGTATTTTACTTCATGCAGATTTTCTGCAGTTTCTTGTCTGGTAAGTGTGTATCACAGGGACATTGGTTGGTGCTACCTGAAATTGGGGAGTGGGGATGATTTTTATGTAAGAACGTTGTTAGTATTGCTTATGCAGGATGATGGGATGGGTAAAGGAAAGCGTAGGGATTGTTTGTTTAAAATTGATTTAAATCTTTGGACAAGGCATTTCAAGAGTTGAAAACCCGAGCTTAGAGGTGTTTTAATGCCTTCTGTCTCTGTATTCTACTTTAGTTTAACCTGGAGGTATACATTAAAAGAACAGGACTTCTAAGTGTAGCATTTTATAACTTGTGAGAAGAAATCTCTTTTTTCTGTCTTTTCTCTTGGTTCATCACTGTAAAGACAGATACTTCGTGCAGTTTCAAAACATCGTTTACTCATCACCTTAAGTGTTTTGGGGATTTTCTTTTTGGGTGAAGTTTTTTATTTTTTTGGGGGGTATGGATTGGCCATGCCTGTTTACCAGAGCCCAACCCAGCTGCTCCCTTCTCTTCCTCAGCAGATGGGTGAAGAAATATGATGGAACAGCTTGTGGGTTAAGACACTTAAAATTTTGCCATTTAAAAATATTTCATGATGAAGAACAAAGAGAAAAACTAAGCTGCCTTTCCACCACCTTATTTCTCCTTCCTAGGCTGGGAACTTCACTCCTTCATTCCTGATGTCCCAATCTTCCCCTCTCCCCCCACCAAGCAACACAGGGATGTTGGGGAATGGGGGTTGCAAGCCTGGTCTTGACAGTCCCTCTTTCCTGCTCCTTCTCCTTTGTGCTTTTCCCTCCTTGGCTGTGGGTCTTTCCCGTGGCCTGCAGTCGTTCAAGGATAAACCTGCTCCAATGTGGGTTCCCTCTGGACTGCGGTTCCTGCCAGTATCCTGCCCCAGGCTGGGCTGAGGACTGCAGGTTTCTTCAGGGCACTTGCTCCAGCATGGGGGTCCTCCACAGGCTGCAGTGTGGATGTCTGCTCTGGCATGGAACTCCACAGGCTGCAGGGGGACGTCCTGCTTCACCACGGTCTTCTCCATGGGCTGCAGGGGATCCTGGGGCACCTTGTTCCCCTCCCTTTCTGACCTGGGTGTTCCTCATGTGATTTCTTTACTGCTGCACTCAAATATGCTTTCCTTGAGGCAGCACTGTTTTGGCCGAGGGGCTCAGCTGTGTCCTGAGCTGCTGGGAAGTTCCAATACCCTTGTCCCAGTGCTATCAAATTTACGTCCTGTTGGAGCAGCTGCACTGACTAGGCTCAGAAATTTAGGTGCAGAACCTGCTGTTGGTGGACACCTTTGCTTGCTATGATAGGGCAAGAGATGGGAAAGGACAGAGCGTTTAACAACTGTTGATTATGGGGGAGAGAGGCCTAAAATAGTTGTCAGAGGAGGTGGGGCTGAAATATGTGTGTACGTACACCACAAGTCCCACCGTGCTGATGCTGAAGGGTTCCAGAAATACAGAGCTTGCACTTTGGAAAAGTGCTGAGATGAAATTCGAGAAGAATCACAGAATCATAGAATGTTAGGGATTGGAAGGGACCTCGAAAGATCATCAAGTCCAATCCCCCTGCCAGAGCAGGAATGCCTAGACTATGCCCCACAGGAACTTGCGCTGCAAGGCATGCTTCGTAGTCTGGAAAAGGGAGGTGAGCTTTGCCGTATTTGACCTAGTGCGCTCTGCAGTTGAGCTTTCTCTTTAATTCATGTGAATCAAAAATCATCTTGGAAGGGGAGCCGAGTTTGGATTTGGAACTAAATTGACCTCCTGAGTTTTTTATTAATTTGAGTCACTACTTTCAAGCCCTTGTTCAGGTCCAAATCTAATTCATGTGGCGTTAGGGGGAAATGAGACCTACAGCTCAGTGAGTCGCTGTTAGCAGTCAACTCTGTCACTGTTTACATAGTACAGATCTCAGCTGTCCAAAATTTACTCACATGCTCCCTTTAGCTCCTGAACATTCTCACCAATGTCATTCCCATCCTCTGTTGGATGAGCCCAGGCTCTCCTTTCTGCACAGCAGAGCTTACTTCTGTGCTTTTACCCCAAGGATAGTCTCGAGAGGGGCCATGAATCTGTCCTGTCCCCCGTTTGCCTGGCTGTGCCATGTACACCTGCAGGCATATCTGCTGGTTTTCCAATTACCATAGCAGCGCTAACAAGCCTGGGCAGATAAGGCCCTGTGCACAACTCACCGTAGCCTTCTGATCTCCTCTGTGTGAGCAGCGAGTCTCATCATGAGAATGGTTTTAGGCTGATACCTAAAAGGCAATGGAGGCTGGTACAGTGAGAAAGCTTTTACCTGCTGCTGAGCACCAGTCCCAGGAGTGTGGTGTGCTGTGTGTGACACACAGGGTATTACAGAATTTGCAGAATATCTTAAGTTGGAAGGCTCCCATAAGGATGATTGAGTCCAACTCCCTGCTTCTCTGTTGCGGGGCTACCTAAAGCTAAACCATGTGATGGAGAGCATCATCCTGATGCTTTTTCAACTCTTGGTGCTGTGACCACTGCCCTTAGGAGCCCATTCTAGTGACTGACCATCTTCTTGGCGAAGAACCTTTTCCTAATGTCCGATCTGATGTTTTATGTAGGCCTTGTGAGACTCCCCAAACAATTTCTTTTTTAGTATATCACTCAGGTTTTGTTAGGCATGTCATGCCTGTTGAACAGCCTACGATAGCTCCGTGTTTGCTCGACATAGCTGAGCAATACAGAAATAGCATGTTTTTACAGTGTTTTTCCAGTAGGGGACTGTGTTAGCTTCTGCTTTGTCAGAAACTGCTCACAGTTTCCATGATTTTATTAATATTTGTACTTTTGTATGCTTTTATAACCAACTGCAGTTAGCTTTCTGTATATTTTAGAGCTGCTTTTCAAGCTTCAAAAAATGCAGTCAATTAACCTTTTGTGCTGTAGACAGTCACAATTTAAAACGTTCATGCAACATTTGACCTAGACAGGTGCATGGGATTTATATGGGGTTTTTAGCACTTCCTTGGGGCACATGCGACTTACCATCGTGTCTGTACATTCAGCATCATGGGAGCTCTTTCAGCACCTATGGTGAGGTGAAACTAAGGAAAGAATTTGGCTGTGATCGCTGGCTCATTTCACAGAATCACAGAATGTTAGAGGTTGGAAGGGACCTCAAAGATCATCTAGTCCAACCGCCCCGCCAAAGCAGGATCACCTACAGCAGAGCGCACAGGAACGCATCCAGGCAGGTTTTGAATCCCTTCAAAGAAAGACACTCCACAACCTCCCTGGGCAGCCTGTTCCAGTGCTCTGTCACCCTCACAGTGAAAAAGTTTTTTCTAATATTTTTATGGAACCTCCTGTGTTCCAGCTTGCACCCATTGCCCCTTGTCTTGTCAGTGGACGTCGCTGAAAAGAGCCTGGCTCCATCCTCCTGACACTCCCCCTTGACATATCTATAGACATTTATGAGGTCAACCCTCATAAATGTCTATAATCATTATCATTAATCTCAGGCCTCTTCTCTAAGGCAAGTGGAATTTCAGAACTGAGAAACATCTGCTGCTGCAGGCCTGGTCTTACCAGTTCTCGCAAGGAGTCTTTGTTCTGAATAGATAAAACACTAGTGTGCTACAATGCATGCTCCATCCACTGCACCCTCTCATTACTATCTACTTCACCAAGTGAGATTTCTGCTGGAAATTTAAGATATAGGAAGTTTTTTTGTGTGCTGGGAAGGGGAGAAAGCAATGGTGGCACTGAGGGAATATGCTGACTACCTTGGACTTGAAACTAAGCATTTGAAAATGCACATTCAGGAAAGTGACCCTGCCTTGCCCAGGCCACCAGATCTTCAGGAGGATTTCTGCCTCAGCATGCAGATGGGGCTCCATATATCTCCTGGCAGGCTCACTGACCATATTTACTTTGCTGTCATTATGGAATAAAAAAAGTAAGACTTTTAGGCTTTCCAGAATACCAAGACATTGAACAGCAGTCTAAAATGATTTCCCATTCCTTGTCTGTTATTTAGGCAGTTTCTGTCTGAGGATCTCTCTTTTCTTCACAGAGTAACAGTATGATCCCTTTATATCCTTGAAGTTAAATAGAAAATAAATTGCTTTAGTCCAATATGATCCCTAGACCTCCCTGAAATGTCTCAAGGTTTGGTACCTAACAAAACCTTTCCCCTTTGCAATCAGTTCTCATTTCAGATGTGCTCCAGTGCACTCAACACATGGTGGAGCAGTACGAAGGACCTCACTAGCACAATATCCTTCAAAGATTGGTGAGCTGCTCCATGTCTTATTGCTAGCGAGCCTAGTGTTCTCCCTTTCCCCCTTCAACTCCAGTTCGCAGCTCTTTCAATTAGCCAAAAAAACTCTTGCGCAAAGATCCTTTTCTCCATTTGTGACAGGTGTACCCCAGCTGTCACCAGCAGGCCTGGTGTCATGTAAACCCAAAATTCTGCCAGTAACACCAGTCACAGAGCCCAGTATTGATCTGCTGGCTCCTCCTGTTGCTTCCCTCATCATTCTCTTCAACTGGAAGGATAGAGACCACTATTTGTGCGCCTGATCACTTAACCAGTCTTCCCAAGGCCCTGACACCTCTTTTTTATCAACCTCAATCTTCTTATTGCAAATTCATTGCTGCCTACGTGAAAAACCAATAATGTATAACAATCCAGGGTAGGAAGTTTTTCTTGCAACATCTTTAACCTGGGCCTTAGTGAGGCAGTGGCCTTCCCTAAGAAGTGGGTCTGGTCAGCATGTTGAGCCTTCTACTCCTTTCAGAATAGAGTTTCCTATGACAGTAACCCCTCTTTTTTTCTTGGAAGTGATTTTGATGTGAGGTGTAGGCTGGTGTAACCTTGGCAACACCTCCAACCTGGATGGACCATTGTCTTCGTCGCTGGTTCCACTTGCAAAGCCTTGTACCTGTTGTACAAGAGCACGTAGGAAGATGACATAGTCATGAAGTAGATGCACCTGCCTCACATTATCCACTGCTACAGTGAATCCTGACACTTGGATTATAGAATCATAAAATGTGTTCATAGAGTCATAGAATGTTAGGGGTTGGAAGGGATGTCTAGAGATCATCTAATCCAGCTCCCCGGCCAGAGCAGGATCACCTAGGACAGGCCCACAGGTGATCCTGTGTTGGGCTGAAAGAGATATTTAGAGGTCATCTAGTCCAACACCCCTGCAGTGAGCAGGGACATTTTTAACTAGATAAGGTTCTTTAGAGCCCCATCAAGCCTGACCTTGAATGCCTTCAGGGATGGAGCCACCACCACCTCTCTGGGTAACCTGTTCCAATGTCTCACCACCCTCATCATAAAGAACATTTTCCTAACACCTAATCTAAGTCTACCCTGCTCTAGTTTAAAGCCATTGCCTCTCATCCTATTGCTACTTACCCTTGTATACAGTCCCTCCCCACCTTTCCTGTAGCCCCCTCCAGGTACTGGAAGGCTGCTCTAAGGTCTCCCCAGAGCCTTCTTTTCTCCAAGCTAAACAACTCCAACTCTCTCAGCCTGTCCTCATAGCAGAGGTGCTCCAGCCCTCTGATCATTTCTGTGTCCCTCCACTGGACTGCTCCAACAAGTCCACATCCTTCTTGTGTTGAAGGTGCCAGAGCTGGGCACAGCACTGCAGGTGAGGTCTCACCAGAGCAGAGCAGAGGGGCAGAGTAACTCCTCTCTCAATCTGCTGGCCACACTTCTTTTGATGCAGCCCAGGATGCAGTTGGACTTCTGGGCTGTGAGATAGGATAGAATATGCTCCTGCACATATTTAATGTTAGTGTAAGGGACTACTGCCTGGAGGAGTAAATGGGCATTATCCAAACATGGAAGCTGCCATGTCTCCCTCTCCTTTACTCTGTACATGGGAATCTTGCTTCTGAGATATGACAGTCCACAGACACCTGGGACTTTGTCTACAAATATTGCAAGGGAAGAACATCCTTCAGTTTTGAGTGGTTGGACATACACACATAGACATGCATCTTGAGTTGCCAAGGGTAATTTTTCCTACTTATGGAAAAGAAGAAAAAGACAGGTAACTATATTGACCAGATTTGCATGTTATTATTTTGGGAAAGTAATAAAGAAATAAAATTAAGAATCTGTAATTATTCTCGTTTAACAGACTTGGTTTCTGGTTCCATGGAGAACTTTGCTTCTGAGGGTCTGATACATAGAAATCTTTCCAGGCCTAGTTTTGGGGCTGTAAACCATGTTTATAAATGATCAAATTTATGAGTACAGCATACTTGAGTATCTGCTATGGATAACTGCACAAATCAACACTGCAAAATTTGCCTGCTGCAGGTTGTAAAATGGGAAAATTTGTTCTGAAAGAACAGAGGAAATGCACATAAGGACATAGGAAGCACACAATTTGTAGGGGGAATTCAATCTAGTCCCTTGAAATGGTTTTTCTTCATGGTTGCTATTCTGAAGACAATGAAGACTTACAGCATAAAAATGTGTATTCCCCGTATTTTTTCTTCTATCAGTTTGTGGTATATTGGAATCTATTTAGAAGTGTCTTTAAAACAACTCAGACTTAACTGGGTTTTATTAGGAAGCGAATTGAAATAATGTTTCAATACATTTCCTGCTGGTAAGAAAGCCTTCAATTAAAAGAAAAAGCATACCATTCTCGGGCTATTCTGAATGGCATCGACCATGGAATACTTAAGATGAAGGGTTATGCCTGCTGCAAGGCTGTGGATAAAGAGCTCAGATGCATCTGGGTAAGGTGAGTAGCGCTGGTGCACATCAGGAGGAAAAGGAATTTCTACCTAAATCGTTATGTATGTCTTTTAGGATACGTATGTGTGCCACCCTGTGTCGGGCGTGCCAGAAGGATTCTTCCTGGCAGAGGCTTTCAGAGGCCAGTTTGGCTACTCTGTAGCATCCTTCCTGCTGTACTCCAAACTAAAACGAAGGCGGCCAGCTGGTTTGCGTGCAGATATATTAGGCGGCCTCATGCAAAGGTGCACTGTGGGAGGACATGGAAAAGGAAACAGTGAGCTACAACACGGGGCTGAGGTCCAAGGTGAGGAAAACACAGTGAAAATGCCCTTTTCTCATGATCTTGATGGGAAGAGGTACTCATGAGATCCTTCAGCAAGGCAGCGTGTCCCGTGTGCTCTGCAAATTGTGAAGAGCAGGAGTGTGAAAATGTAATGGGAAGCGACAGATGAGTAGCTTGGCGTTGCTCAAAACCTTGGCTATTGGAAGAGGTTGGAATGACAGGCTTTGTGTGAGGGAAAGGGATAAACAGGAACAAAACCACTGTGCCACCCACAGGCATCGTCGCAAACGAGGTAGAAATTTTGGCTTTTTGTCCATGGAGCACGAGCTCCTCATTTTGCTGTTTTCTACTTGTTTCCTCCTCAGTGTTACACCTCCCATGTCTATCTGCTCTCAACTGTGATGCAATGCCAAACATCGTCCATGTCACATGGGAAGGAGGATGGGAGGCAGGTCCTGAGCAGCTGGAAAAGATGTTACCTATAAGCTTGAAACCACTGACCTGAGCTGCACTGACTTCTTTGGTTCTCTCCACCGTGTTAGATTCACCCTTGCCTTTTTCGCCTTTATTTCTAGCTGAACCTGTGTCTTTCCAGAAATTCCTCTTCATAGCATTGCCAAAAGAAAGACAGCAGATGTGCATCACGCAGAAGCATTTTCTTTCAGTGTGCTTCCTCACAGGTTCCAGCCAAGGGCTTGGCCTTGCCCTCTAATTCAGGCAGTGTCATTGACAATAAACTTACTGTCAGTGTTCGGGTGAGATCACAGAATCAAAGAATCATAGAATGGTTTGGGCTGGAAAGCACAGTTAAAGGCCATCTATCCCAACCCCACTGCTTTGAGCAGGGATGTCTTTTAACTACATTAGGTTGCTCAGAGCCCAGTCCAACTTGACTTCGAATGTTTCCAGGCATGGGGCATCTAGCATCTCTCTTGGAAACCTCTTCCTGTGTTTCACCACCTTCATTGTAAAAAAATTCTTCCTTATATCTAGTCTGCATCTACCCTCTTTTAGTTTCAAATCATTTCAAATGATTTCAAATCATTTCAAATCAGTACAAGTCTGCCCACACCATTTTTACTTCACTTTCCTGAAGTACCTAGAAAAACTAGAAAATCACTTGGCCCGCTCCTCCTCCTTCTGCAGAGGGGGTTGGACTAGAAGACCTTTAAAGTTACCTCCCATCCCAAACCATTCCGTGATTCTGTGTAACTGCTTGTCACTCTTGAAACAACCGAAAAGAACATAATGGATCTGGGCTACATCAGACACTGCTGTTTTACAAGGTGCTTAGGATGTGTGTGCCTGTGTGGCCGTGGATGCTGCCCAGCAGAGCTGAAGCCTGCCAACTCCTAGAGGCTGTGCTCATGAGCAGCCATGAGATTGTGTAGATGTTTGCAGTTTTGCTAAAAACCCCTTTATAAAGCCACTAACACTTCGCTTGTTTAGTCACCAAGCTCTGTTTTTAGAACAGCTATCCAAGGATTTTGGAATGGTGTTGCTGGTTTTGTCCCCGTGTTAAAAACTTGTGGAATACTGATTAAGGGAACCCCACCGACTTACAGATATCCTTGAGCAAAGGTGACTAGAGCAAGACTAACCTTGCTCACCAAAACTCAACTCCATGAACTTGTCGCGGACATGTATATTGTTGCCTGGTTGGCACTTTGTCCCTCCTGTTTGTGGCTCAGGGTCTGTTGCGGTTCTCAAACCCTTTGATTAGGAGCTCTGGACTGCACAGAGCTCATGGGGTTTGTGCTGGCTGATGTAGTCCTGGGCAATCTCTTTTCTTCACCTCAATGACTCTGCAAGGGCAATTCCTCGGGCAGCCCTGATCACATCTGCTCTTCTTGAACTCAGCTCTTTTTCACTTGTCCTTAAAAGCCCCCTGTGTGAACCAAGCACCCCCACTGGCTGCTTAGACACTGTCCTGGAACCATAACTGTATGAGATTGCTAGGGGATTGCTTGCATGTGGCGCTACATTTGTTTAAAGAAAAATATATTAAATTAATTTGACTAAATGGATATGGAATCAACATGACTGTGCATATTAAGATGAGACAGAAATAAAAAGTTGTATGAAGCAAAACATAAAAAAAAGAACCGTCCTGGATGACAGATCTCTTCCTCATGGATTGATCTCTGGAACTGCTAGGTAAAAACTGCAAAAAGGGAATACTTGAGGGATGCAAGTTGTTAGGCTGAACCTAGTAATTTGCTGTAGCTGAGACTGTTGGACAGATGAGTGTTTGCCCCTCCTCTGCCCAAACTGGACTAGTGAGGCTGAGGGGGATGTATTAAACTGTACCTGGAACTCAATGATTAACAGCTCCATGAAGTTTATTTCCTGCCAAGCTTTGGAAGATGACTCAAAGTAAGTTACTTCAGAATATTCGCCTTTGAAATAGTAGTAGAGAGTGCAAGTTGTTATTTTATAAGTCACAGTATAGAAAGTGAACTGCTTTGGATGAAAATATTTATTTACTTTGGATTTACATACTTAGAGTGTGAAGAGTAAATTACAGGCTTCAATCATGTGAGGCCACGGGGGAAGACTCAAGTTGTCCTCAGGGCTAGAAAAAAAAGCAGATTTGATGAGAAATAATTCTGAAATGTAAACAGTTGGTATTGTAGTGCTTCACTGCCAAATTGTACGTATTGTAAATGAGTCATGCCACTACATTAAAGTGTGGTAAAGTAGTGGAAAAGATACAAAAGTGTAATGGTACAGTTCAGTCCCATATTCATCAGAAAAATATAAAATAGGGAAAGAGTTTTGGCAGAACCTGGGTGCTCCAGAAATCTGCTGCAGTTTATTAGATTTTGAAACATGATGAGCAAATAATATTCACAGAACACGTTGTTGTTCACTATAAGAGACTTTGTATTGTAAGGAGACTGTGGTTTGATGAGGTGGAGTCTCCTTCTCTGGAGACATTCAAAACTTGTCTGGAGGCGTTCCTGTGTGACCTACTGTAGGTGATCCTGCTCTGGCAGGGGGGGTTGGACTGGATGATTTTTCGAGGTCCCTTCAAACCCCTAACATTCTGAGATTCTGTGAATCCTATAGGATGGTTTTTTTTCAGTTACAGGCAAATTTGTAGTAAAAAAAAACCTAGATCCAGAGGAGCTTGTAATAAATATTGTATTACAACTGGAACAAGCACAGTCCTAATAAAAGCTCTGCACAGCCATGATGCAGGAGCACAGGCTGATGGAGCTGAAGATCTGCTAGCCTCTCTTCTCTCATTTTTATTTATTCTGACAGCATGCTCCTGATGTCCCAAGTGGATGATGAAACGTGGGTTTTGTCCTGACACCTGAAAGCACTGAGCCTTGGATACCTGCACCCTCTAAAATGCAATTTACCTATGGCTCCGCGAACACCCGCAGTGAAGAGGTGACTCCAGGGACAGGTGGATGTTCACTAACCAGTGCAGGAATGAATTATGTCGTCTCACTGCAGAACACACAGAAGCAGTGACATGTAGGAGCAGTGGTGAGGAAGAGAAGAAGCCTGTGAAGAAGGTGTAAATTAAGGACAGCTTGCAGAGTGTAAGTGAAATAAAGAAAATTCTCAGGATCTTTAGTGTGAGTCCCAGGGGAATGGAGAACAGGCTGCTGTTAGCAGGGTTTGCTGTACTCAACCTGAAGGAAATAGCTACTCAGAGGAATCAAAACATCAGTCAGGAGCAGCCGAGTAACATCGCTTACAGGAAATCCATACTGGTACCTTCAAATTAAACTCAGACACCATTAAGAAACTCCAAACTCCAGGGAGGCCCATTCCCATCCGTCTTCCCCCACACCTGGCAGAATCCCACCTGCCGTGCCATGACAGAGCACCTGTAACACGCTGGGTGCTCTTCTTTTTTTCCTCTACGGTTTCCTATGGATATTTTTCCCCTCCTAGAAAGCAGAGCGAAGCCCGCAGCGTGCTGTGGGACTTCGGCGTGGGCTTTTGTATTTCTCCTCTGGGAAGACCTCCATTAGCGGTGGAGGGGCTCCTCCTGCTGGCAACAGGGCTGCCGGGCAGGGTCTCTTGGGGTGTTGCTCTATGACTTTTCCGTAGGAAAAAGAAGGAAAAGAAGGTTTTGAACAGGACCTTGCTCCAAATCCTCACAAATAATCATTTCTCTCAGGACCTCTTCCTGTTGCTCCGGCGTTTTCTTCATTTCTCTCTGCCTTCTTACGGGTTTGAGCCCAGCTGGCAGCTCAGTCCCACGCAGCCTCTGGCTCGCTTCCCCGTGGTGAGGTGGGGGGAAGAGTAAAAATGAGAAAACACATGGGTTGAGATAAAGACAGTTTAACTGGTAAAGCAAAAGCTGCTCACACAAGCAAAGCAAAACAAGGAGTTCGTTCCCCCCTTCACCTGGGCGTACAGGGCTCATCCATCTCTGGGAAAGCAGGGCTCCATCGTGCGTAACTCTGACTTGGGAAGACAAGCGCTGTAACTCTGAACATGCCCCCCTTCCTCCTTCTTTCCACAGTTTTTATTGCTGAGCATGATGTCATATGGTGTGGATATCCCTTTGGTCAGTGGGGGTCAGCTCTGGGGTCCCAGCTGTGTTGCCTCCCAACCTCTTGTGCACCCCCAGCCTGCTCACTGGTGGGGCATCGAGAGAAACAGAAGAGACCTTGACGCTGTGTACTCACTGCTCAGCAATAACAGTGTGTTGTCAGTCAACACTGTTTTCATCGCAAATCCAAATATAGCACCATATGAGCTACTATGAAGAAAAATTAGCTTGATTGCAGCCAGACCCAGTATAGCCTCCACATACCCCATAGTCTTGCAGATCCCATATTTGGCAGAGCCAACCTCCTGTATGTTCACAGCCCATTTTCAGTGGAAAATTCTTTTGCTCTTCCTCAGCACTTGGTGGGTCTGTGGTTTTGTGTGGTGGCTTCTGTCACCATAGATATCATTTTCACAAAAAGGAGACCCTAATCACTTCCTGCACTCAGCATCAATCAAGGATAGCTGCAGCATTAACAACTGGTACTGGATACTACTGGGAGGTTTTATTTTGGGTTGGAAATGGGACTTGGAACAACCTTCCAGTGTTAGTAGTGAGGGGCAGAAACCTGAACCTATATTGAAAAGAATAAAAAGTCCTTTCAGGCTATGTGTCCAGTTTTTGCTCAAGGAATTTTAAGCATCTAAATCCTGTTGGACCTTCGGGAAACATCCTCACTGACCATGAGAAAGACTGATAACAAGAAGGCTGGTCTTTTAATCCCCTTCTTTTACTTAGGCTTTTTGCTTAGATTTGCCTCTGGGAAGACAGATGATAAACTCATGCCAAATATGTGCCATGTAGTCTGTGTTGCCAGGTGCTTGCTTATTTATTTATTTTTTAACAGGAGTTAAGTAAGTCTTTGCTCAGGTTTGCCACAGTTACTAAATTTCAGAGCTCCTAGGCTGATTTTTGAATTAGAGACATGACTGTAACACAGAGGAATAAGCTTGAACTTGACTACCTCATCATCATCACCACCTGAGCACTGATGATAAGATTAGCTAATGCAGTGTAGGCTGTAGTATGGGCTGGGTACATAAATCAAATCATTTGGGCTGGAAGGGACCTTAGGAGGTCTCTAGTCTGGCCTTCTGCTCAGAGCAGGGCCAGGTCTTAGTTTGGACCTGGTTGCACAGGGCTTTGTCCAGCTGGGTTTTGAAAACCCTCAGGGGTGGAAAGCTAACCAGAGAACCCAGCAGGTTTGAACTGCTGAAGCTGCTGAAGGAACTTTACTCAAAATATCTGGATTAAAGGTGGGCTGGGCAGATCTCCAAGGCTATAGCATAGCTGGCATGAATCCTATCTCAGGTAACAATATGGTACTTTCTCCATGTGCTTCACGCTGGGCATCAGGACATGTGCTCCCGTAACACAGTCATCCTGTGTGCTGCACCGTAGAAGTACTCTGAGAATATGTATAGATATAGAGATATATATATATAAAATTCTTTAAATGCTGTATGAGAAGGGGTAATAGAAACTGTTGACGCCAGCATTGTTCTGAAGCTGTCTTTGAGAATTACAGTAACACTGAGTGCTGAAATGCAGAATGCACTTTCCCATTCTCAGCCGTGAAGGGGAGGCAGGTATGCAGCTCGTGCCCTGGCTTTCTGTACTACAGACTCCTGCAAGATGTAGCTGTCAAACAGATTCTGTTGAGACAAAGTCCTTTTTAGATTTTGACTTACTAATGTTTGTGTCCCATTGATATTAGCTCTGCCTTTGGGATGCATTCCTTGCTGTGAGTTCGGTGTGTTCTTCTCTGTTGCAGGTGGTGTGTCATGTGAGCCCCTTGATATGCCAGTATACAGCTTTCTCCTCATTTTTTTTTTCTTCTGGTTGTAATCATTTTGCAATCCTATTTCCACTTTCTATTATCAAATGCTTTCTTGATGAAAATGTTGAACTTCTTGCAAATATATTGAAAATGGTCAGTCACAGTTGGTGCTTTTCTTTGATCTTTTTCAGTAGTACATATTCATTATCCTCCTTCCTGTCAAAACAGGAATGAAAATTTCTGTTCTATTACGCATACTTGAAATCCTAAAATCCTCTGATGTGGATAATTTAAACTTATAATGCAGTAAAATATGAAATAATTATAAGTTATAAATTAAATTTCAAAATTTCTATTGTATTCACTCTGTCTTGTGTTCTGGGGGCCTATTCAGACTGGCATCAGCAGGAGTCTGCCATTGAAGTGTATCATGACTTGAAGACTGTGTTGTTATGAATAGTCAATTCTACTTTCATTTTGTTTGCTTGCTTCAAACTTTAATATATTCTAGATACGCATTACAGTTTTCACTTTCAGTGATTATGAAGATAATGCAATTACTTTCAGTGAAATTAAATGAAAAGCTAATGTTAAATTCACTGCCTTTTTTTTCCCCCTCTCTCTTTTTTTTTCCTATTTTGTAGTTTGTGAATGTTTATGAAATATACCCCCATTTTGGTGCCAGGAGAGGTATGAACTGCTCCTTCTATGGGCAAGATAGTTATCTGAGATCTATGCCATGTAAGATTTTTTAAAAAAATAAGGTAACATTGTTCAGACATCAGACTCGGCTTTTAATTTTGGAGTTAACATCTGTTTACGGACTGTGTTTGTGGTTGTCGTGTCTCAGGCAGGAAGAGATGGGCCTGAGTCCGTGGAAGACTGTCACAATCCTTCTGTTCTCACTTGGAGTTGATCGACGTTCTTATGCCCCTGTGTCCTCATCTGGTGACTGGCACCACATCGTTGGTACTAAGTGAACCAAGAGAGCTTCCTTCAACCATGTGGTTAATGTGGGAGGAGAATTTATAGGAATAGTACCCAGATTCCAATTAAAATTTATTTACAGGTTCATTACAAAAATGTCCAGGACAGCCTACATATGTTAACCATTGAGAAACCAACCTGTTTAGAGGCAGCTAAAGACTGACTGGTGTTTTGATTTTTTCCAAAACTTAAGCTCCTGTTCATAAGGTGACTCGTAGTTGCATTGCAGGAGGTTGGTTTCATCTTCTTCGCATAGAGCTACAGGAGAAAGACATGTGTTAGAGCAGAGAACAAGATCTTTATGAAGAAAGGGGCCTAAATAAATATATTCAGAAAAATCATGTAAGAAGTTTCTAAAAATGTAGAGCTGGCACATTTTCCGCTTGGGAAACTGCATCAGGTTGGATCTCAGGAAGCACTTCCTCAGGGAGAGGGTGCTCAGGCACTGGGATGCACTGCCCAGAAAAGTGGTGGAGTCACCGTCCCTGGAGGTGTTTAAGGAGAGGCTGGATGTGGCACTTAGTGCCGTGGTCTGGCCGATGTGGTGCTGTTGGGACATAGGCTGGACTTGGTGATCTCAGAGGTCTTTTCCAGCCTCAACAATTCTGTGATTCTGTGATTCTGAGGAGAAATCTACAAAAGAGCACCTTCAGACAATTTTCCTTCACCACCTTCTAGATGAGTTGTGTGGGTATAACTTAGATCTGTGTTTATGCAATTCTGTGATACTTGAAATATGGTTCTCTTGAAAAAAATCTCACAGTTGAAAGCATCTGGTTTTCATTAAAAAAAGGCTACCTGGGCTTACAAAACATGAGAAAGTTAAACCAGATCATTGCAAGAAGCTTGGAAAAATATTAACAAAGAATTAAAAAAAAATTAAAAATGTTGTAATGCCATGGATAGGAAAGGATTTTTAAAAACTTATACTAAAATGAAGACAGTGTCTATGTGAGAGTGGGTAATGGGTCAAAATGAAGCTACAAAAGTGGAAAATTACTGACCTATAACTCTTTAGCCTGAAAAGCCATGCAAGTGTAGAACTCATTATTGCTCCACAGATTTTAATTCTGTAGTGGAGTTTCTAACTTACAGTTTAAGGTAGACAAGGAATGGCAGACAAAGTGAACTGCACAGGCACGTTCTCATCTTCAGCTCACAGCATTATAAGCTTTCTGGCCCCAACACAATTTGTTGGCTGGCGAGGATGCAGGGTTACAACCTTCTTTCGCCTGATGCAAGTGAATCTGCAAAGCAGGAATAGGAATTCTGTGACCCTTTGCCTTGGCTGTTTAAATAGACTCAGAATGCTGAAATGCTTCATATTTTATTGAAATGCCAGTACAAAGATATTCAGATACATGATTCCTTTGTAGTAAACGAAATGTGCTTTAAGGTGCCTTAGTGAGCTTGCAAGGTTCCAGCAGTCAACATCCAGCCTTTTAAAAATCATGTGGTTTTTTTCTTTAAAAATGAAAAAAAAAATGTCATGGCAGTTAAGATAATAGTATTATTACTAATTCTAATGATATATTTGAGGAGTTTTCTATTTGGCATCCTACCTTTCATCATAAAATTTTCACTATTTTTTTCCTCAAAAAGCAAGATAGAAAAGTATGACTTTGTGAAGGGTTTGAAAGGTAGAATTATCTTTCAGATTGCAGGAAAAATGAGGGTTTTTTTAAGAGCTGAAAGTGTGATTTCTCTGGATGATTGTTTCTGTGTATATCTCAAAGGAATGGGTCGCTTCTTAATTTTCTGCTTAAGATAACTCTCCTGTTGAGGGTCAAAGGTAGAGATCAGATTCTTCCTTTAAGGAAAACTGAAAGGAACTCTCAGCTAAGAGTCAAAACTGCCCATTTCTGTTCCAATACTACCCTATGAGTGTCTTCAACTTATGAAAAGGTGGCACACACTGGAACAGAAAAGCTGTTCCTGTGGTAACTAATATTAATCATGTCACGAAATGTGTGCTTTTTGTGCCACTCCTGCATGTAATCTGCAGGCTGCTGCCATCATTATTCAAAGGAGAAGAGAGAAGTAACGTTTAGGAGTTGTAGACAACAAAGTGTAATGTTTTTTTTAGCCTATGTGAAAGTGCTCGCCAGCTTGATAATGTTTGTCCTGGTCATCTTCATCGTATTTATGTACAGCAGATGAGTGCTTTTACTCTGTATAGAAAATAGAATTCTACTGAGTTTGGCAAAATTGAATTAATATCATATATAACTTGATTTCAAGTTTATATGGGCTTTCACAGATATTTAACTTTTTTTTTTTTTAATATCCCAAGAAATATCTGTGCAGACTGCCCAGGGAATACAGAATGAATGTAGGATATGAGAATTACCTATGTGGTGAGCCACAACAAAGCTATTTTGAGTGTTCTACCCTACAAGCTTGCATGGTGATTTGATGAGACTGACTCCTTTCAGCCATGAAAAAAGAGATGACAGGCTGATTACAACTTTATCCCACTAAAGGGAGGGTTTTTGAAAAATGTAATTTGTGCCCTGAGCTGCTTAGGCAGCTGGATCCTGCCCTGACTCTGCAGTTCAGCTATAATTAAGACATTTAAATGTACACAACTTTGTGTGTGCTAGATGTCCAAGCTCTCCTGACAGCAAGTCAACATAGTCTGTGGAGCCTAGAAAGCCATCCAGCCATTTAATATCTGCTTTAGAGGGTGAGTTGAACCTTGCTCTGGGCTCTCATTACTCTGCTGATTAGAGGAACTTGATTCAGTTACCCAAATACAAGCACATCTTGCCAAATCTGGTGCCCTAAGGTATTAAGATATCTCTCAGCCTCATGCAGATACCTTATAGGATCTATGGGAATTCTCTACCTTGCTAAAGGATGCTCAGAAAACACAACTCACCTCAAATGATACTAGGTGCCCACATTTAAGCAACTGAACCCAGCCCTATCTCTCTGTTGGCCATAGCAGAAGCTTAGGCACCCAGCTCATGTCAGGACCTGGGTTCAGGTGACTGAATCTCAGATTAAATCCCCCCTAGACTCCTCTTTCTTAGCACCTGCTCTTGCTCCCTGGTAACATAGCAGTGCTCTAGCTTGCCTTGCTGCCATTTGTGCAGCTGATGACAGGCTAAACTTGTTCACATTTATGTGAGCTATGAGTTAGGTTTCTGAGCTACATAGAGCAAGCACAACCCAATATGCCTTTGAGAGACCACAGGAGTTGGGCACAGCATTCTCAGATCTTGATGCCAGACTTGTATGGTAGAAGATATAGCTGCTGCCTTACTGTTTCCTCCCATGCAGATGTGGAGACAATTTCTTTGCTAGCTTTGACCTTTCATTTGTAGCTGCTGGAGAGTCAGGTGCAATTAGTCTTCAGACCATGTCTTGCTTGAAGACAGCCATCCTGGCCCATTTTGGTCTCCTTACACACTAAAGTGTAGAGGAGGACATTACTCCTCTAACAGTGCTGTTATTTTTGCAGAAGGCCAAAAGGTGGTGTAGGAGTAATCAAAACAGAGATTAAGAATTCCACTAATGATTAAATCCTGCATCTCCATATAGCACAAATCTATACACCAGCATTTTGAATCTTTGTCTAACTGTCACACTCACTGCCATCTGCATAGCTCCTAAAGTATTACTAAAGTCAATAAAATCTACTAAAAATATTCTGGTTTTCCTTATTCATTCATAAAAGGTATTTGTCTGTAAGGTACTGGTCACCACTTTAAGGTGACACTAATTATTGCTGCACTGTGCTGCCTTCCATAGGTGATATTTACCTCATTTTTTCCCTTCCCTTTGCCTTAGGCTTCCTCTATCGCTAAGAGCCTACCTCTGCTCAGCAGGCGCCAACTGCTTCTAACTACTTAATTAACATACTTAATTTAAACTCACAGGTGTTGGGCTCATTCAATCTTTAGACGGGTGGATGTGTGTTACTTCTTCAGCCCTGAAGAAGGGTTTATGTGTCTAAAAGCTCTTCTCTTTCATTTCCAAATACATCAGATGGTGGTATAAAATATACTATCTTTCTCCACAAATCTTACCTTGATAAAACATCAAGATGGGACAACCCATGTTTGATGGCATCTCTGATGCCTTCGGGTCAGACACATGAATTCAGTATGGTGTCTTTTTCAGGGAGAACATCTGCTCTTCAAGCCTGCTTAGTGTCTTTTGTGTTGTTCACACAAAAGAGTTCACTTTTTGAATGCTGGCCGGGTACTCTCATTCTAAAGTGGGATTTTGTGGTTCTTGCACACTCATATGTGGTTCTGGGATATGACAAATTTTTATGTACCATCTCTCATGCTGCCTCCTATCTTGGCTCTCTTTCTTGTCATCTTCTGAAGGTTCTTGCTGCCCTCTCATTTTTCTTTTTCAGAAAAAACGAACAAAAAAAGCTCCTGACTTCTTTCAGGAATTCTCTTTTAATCTCTTTTTCCAATAAGCTTGAAGATCAGCAATAATAATTAATAACAACAACCTTAATAAAACAAGAAACTCTCAACCTGTCTTTTTTTTTCTGGTGGGCATTGGAAGCAAATAGAATTTTTTTCTCCTTGTTTGACAGACACAGGCTAAATTAAAGCCCTGTAAATTGATGTCATAACAGGTCTGCTTTTATCTTCCTTTTTGTTCATACTCTCATTTTCAATATTCCTGTTTACTGTACGTATTATACTCTTCAATTATTACCCGTTCAAACTGTGTCTTTCTCCTGTGTGGTTTTTTTTTCATTCAATGAACCACTGCAGAAACTGAATTTTCACATTTCTGACTTGTAAATCACTTTTCGTGTGAGATACCTCTTTATCCCTGAGAAGCTGTTAAAAAGAGATTGGGTTTTAAGAGCCTACTTCAAAGATCAAACTCTTCCTAGGAAAGTAAATTGTGCTGTTACTGGGGCACCAGTACTGTCCTTCTCTTGCACATCTTATTTACTGTCAATAGTGGTAACTTTTATCATCTGTGACCCCAGACTTCCCTCCTGAAGCCCATCTTTTCTAATACTACTGTTGTTATAAAGCTGGAATTGACCTCACTCTGTCTCCCTAATGTTCCTATTCTTCCTTTAGTGCTCTTACATTCTAGTCAGCATGCTCCTTTTCTTCTGATCTTCAGTTGTGCTGACATTAAGCAGAAAAAAAATCGTAAGTGAGATTCAAAAATCCCAATCTGTGGTCCAAGGGGATCTACTCACCCCTCACCTAGGTATTCCTATGCTTTTGGAGACTGGCCACGCACAAGTTGAAAGAATAATTCTGGATTATAGCTTTAAACTTTGCTTTCTAAAATTCTGGCATTATCACATTTCAAAAAATACATAAGCTTTGCTGATACATTTTTTTTCCCCTTGCATTAGAAAGCTGAAGTTTGTCCATCTTGTCATCTTCCACCTTAAACATTAGTCTGTCACCTGTTCCTTCTTTGGTCCTGTGATATCCTGGATGTCTGCAAGCTGCAGCTCCTGAGCTCAAAGGCAAGGCTTGCGCCGTGTTCAGACAGGTTTCTCCACATGACCTTATTATCTACATTCCCAATCTAGTCCCTAAGGCATAACCAACTCAAGACTCAACTCAGCTGCCCCCACATCTCTGCCCATTTCCAGTTCAGGACGAGGCCAAAGGAAATGAGTCTTCTGCAGGTCACATCCTACCCTCCCGCTCCGTAGAAACGCCTCAGACATCTGAAAAAGCACTGTGTTTCTGTGGGTGAGCAACTTACTCAGACTCTTTGTATCCCTTAATAGAGACCTCCCAGACACATCGCTGACCATGCTGAAGTTACAAGAGTTACAGATATACCAATTCGGCCAGTCTTGCTGGGCCACAGCCTGTCGTGTTTGCAGCTGACTCGGGACCGTCATTTCCACTGTTCTGCTACAAGTAGGCACCAATGTTCAGTCAGTTTGATGCTGCCTAAGCTCCACTTTGGGCCTCAACCGGTTACCCATACTTTGGCAACTACTTCAAGGTAAACAGCTGGGACTGTATTGACTGGATCTCAGTTGGCTGCAATGGGATATTGGAGGTGCATCACACACGGACACCTGAATTTACCCATTTATGTCTGGAATTGAATCTCCCCCCAACTGCTTCATATGAGATGGCTCCAGTTAGAAACGTAGAAACATAGAAAGATCAAAGTTGGAAAGGACCTTGAGATCATCAAGTCCAACCTACAGCCCTACACCACCCTAACACTAAACCTTCTTCTGAAGTGCCACATCCAATCATTTCTTAAACACGTCCAGGGATGGTGACTCCACCACGCCCCTCAGCAACCCATTCCAACACTTCACCACCCTTTCAGTGAAGAAGTTTTTCTTAATATCCAATCTAAACTTCCCCTGGCGCAACTTGAACCCATTCCCTCTTGTCCTATCGCTATTCACTAGGGAGAAGTGGTACTCGAGGTGTGGCCTCACCAGTGCCAAGTACTGGGGCACAGCCACTTCCCTGCTCCTACAGTTAGAGCAATGCTAATAGAAGCTAATGTGTTCTGAAGGGCTGGCTGTGTGAGCCTGACCTCAGGCTCTCCGTCTCTACTCCACCTGTCCTGGGGTAATGGTGGTGAGACAGTGAAGGTGGAACAACAGGTGGTGGTTGATTAAAAACTAAACTCTCGGATGTTGCAAATGCTTGTACAATGACTAGGAGAATTGAGGGTTGAACAGGGTCTTTACAGGGTGGGTGCAAGGTGAGGTGTTGTGAATGTAAATTCAGGCATTTCTATAAAGGATTTCTTGGCCCTCCGGTAAAAGTCTAAAGAAGTTATTTCATCTGTATTGATTGATTTCAACTTTGCTCTTCCTGACAAAAGTTTTACTTTTAAAGTCTTCTTCCTTTTAGCTTCTACCTAAAGATGCCTATAACATGTTGCTTTGTATGTCAATGTGTAAAGGTCTTCCATGGAAAGTGAAAAACATGGTATTTTAGTTAAAAAAAGTTTCTCCCAGAATTAAAAAAAATAAATATTGGAACTTGTTTTGTGATTGTCATGGGTTTGAGTCTGGTGGGATTTTTGGGAAGCGGGGGTAGAACTAGGTGGGATGACTCTTGCAAAACTTCGAGAGCCTCCCCCACCCCCAGGTAGGAGTTGGACCCACCTTGGGTTAGGCCCAGGCCAATCAACGCCTCTGCCATCAAGGTATTTAAGAGGTGACCCCAGTGTTCTCTGTCTCTTTTAGTTTTGTCTTAGCTTCTGGAGGAGGTGAAGGTGAGAGGAGAACAAAGGAACATTGTCCTGAGAAGAAAGAGAGGGAGAAGTGCCATGGAGTAGAAGGAGAGGGAGAGGGCTGCTGGAGAGGAACCTCTCCCTGGAGCCCTGTGGTGGCTGAGATGCCGTTGAGGGTCTGGACAGTGGTGAGAACATCCAGGATGCGGCGATACATGCAGAGCCCCATGTGTGAGGGGAGACAGACTGAGCATCAGCGGAGGACACACCTGAAGCGACCTGTGGCCCTGATTGGGATGGACTCATGAGGAGGAAGAGGACTGCCTCCTGTGAGGCAGACACCATGCAGCATGAAGGGGAGAATGCAATGAGCCCTCTTTCTCAAGGAGGAGCTGCCATGGACCAGGAGTAATGGCCAGATGGACCAAACCCCCTGTCCACCCTTGCACTGATGGAGGGAAAGAATTAGCCAAGGAGACGGGAGCGGTGGGGGGGGGAATGTATTTAATATTGTGATTTATTTTTTGATGTATTCCTCTCATTATCTTGCTTCCATAAATGGTGATGGTAAATTAAATCTATGTTTTCTCCCCAACCATCTCTGTCTTAATCTCAACCTTTGAGCCTTTTTGGTTGAGTTTTCTCCCTCCACATCCCTATGGAGATGGGGATGGGGGAAGGAGTGAGCGAGTGATCTCGTGGTTCTCTGTTTTTGGCCTGGGCAGTCAGATCTGAACCACGACAGTGGTTGATCATAAATCCACAATTGATATTAATTTAATAGCATCAGTCCTTAGCAATAATTTCAATTATATGCTTTCACCAAATGTATTTTGACATTGAAATAATAAAATTATCTAGATGAAATTCGAACACTATCAGATCAAAGTTAAACTAATGTGGCATCATTGGCAGCCTGATATACTCATTATAAACTGGTCATTAATGCCCAATTAAATAATATATAAAGACTTTGAACACTTATCCAAATAAATTGTTGTTCTTAAATCAGTTAAATGTTATGTGGAAGAGAAAATAACGTGATTGCTGTTAAAACACTGACTTGTGTTCATGAGTTAATGGCCATGTCCATCACACTGCTTGCCTTCCTGGTTCATTGCAGGGTTTCTTTGTTTTATTTATTTAGGAAACTCATGTTCGTTAAAGATGTGATGATATATCATCAGAAAGAGTGTTGTTAATATGCCCAAAGTCACAAATATTTATTTATTGTCACTAGACATCAGAGACGGTTTTTCAATTTCTTATTTTCCTAACTAAATGTTGCCAACCTGATAACCTTGTATGATGAAATGACTGGCTTGGTAGATGAATGGAGAGCAGTAGATGTTGTCTACCCAGATTTCAATAGAGCTTTTGTTACTGTCTCCATAGGATCTTCAAAGGGTGAGGTATGGGCTAGATGAGCAGACAGTGAGGTGGATTGACAAATGACTGAATGACCAGGGCCAGAGGGTGGTGGTCAGTGGTATGAAGTCAAGTTGGAGGCCAGTAACCAGTAGCACATCCCAGGAATCAATACTGGGTCTGATACTGTTTGACATCTTCCTTACTGATGTTGAATGATATGACAGACGGCACCCTCAGCAAATTTGCAGGTGACACCAAACTGTGAGGAATGGCTGATGGAGAAACGGGCTGACAAAAACCTCATGAAATACAACAAGGAGAAGCACAAAATTCTGCACCTGGGCGGTAATAACCCCAGGCACCAGTACATGCTGAGGGCTGCCCAGCTGCAAAACAGCTACCCAGAAATGGATCTGGGGTTTCAAGCCAGCAACATGTCCTTGCCTAAGAGAAGATGAATAATATCTTGAGCTGCATTAGGAGGAGTGTTGGCAATAGGTAACCTTCCCTGTCTACTTGTTACTGATGAGACTACACCAGGAGTACTGTGTCAAGTTCTGGGCTCCCCAGATCTACTGGAGAAAGTCCAGGAGAGGATCACAAAGATGGTTAAAGGACTGGACTACGTCTCACATGAGGACAGAGTGAGAGAGCTCGGACTGTTCAGCTTGTAGAAGAGAAAGCTCAGAAGGATCTCATTTATATGTGTAAATACCTGGAGGGAGGGTGCAAAGAGAATGTAGCCAGGCTCCTTTCAGTGGTGCCCAGTGACAGGGCAAGAAACACAGGAAATTGCTTTTAAAGGGAAGGAAAGACTTTACTACAAGGGCGACCAAGCACTTGGCACAGGTTGCCCAGGACGATTGTGGAGTCTTCATCCTTGGAGACATTCAAAAGCCAACTGAACACAGCCTTAAGGAAGCTGCTGTAGCTGGACCTGCTCTGAGCAAGTTGGACTTGACAGTCTACAGGGATGCCCTCCAACATCAGCGGTTTCGTGATTCTGTACAATACTGTTTTAATGGCAATGCTTTGAAAAATGTCAGTGTTGGTTAGGACATGAACTATTGGTCTTTCAAAGTGGCTTTAGAAAGGTGGAATATTCTGAAAGATAGCAATACTAGTACCTATAATTTAAATCAGTGTAAGCCTTATCGTTTCTGAAACACGTGGCCCCTAGGTGTCCTATTGTACTAAAAGTTTACATGCTGTGAGAAAACCACAAAATCATCACAGACCATGTGCTACGGCTCCCGTAAGCTGCTTTCCATGCTTTCTTTTCATATTGGTCCTTCTACGATCCCAATGAGATTGTAGCCCCACGTGGACCCCTGGCTCCTCCTTTCTGTTCCTCTTGCTGCATGTGTTACTCTAGAGGCACTTCAGACCTGTTTGTGCTGATCATCCAGAGAAAGTGTAATGTGCTGTGGCTCTGTTTCTGACCCGTATGCCTGGGTTCCCCTGCTTAGATATGATTTAAGGAGTTGAGGGCCAGTGTGCTGCAGAGAGTGCAAACTACAGTTGGCACCTTGTAATGCCATGCCATGCCATGCAGACTCACTGGTACACAGAAGCAGAAAAGTTGTGTTTGGATGGAATCTGTGTAGGTTAATAAGTTCTTATGATACAGAGATTATTCATTTTGATGAAGCAAAAAGTTCATACAACTGTTTGCTTCCAAAGAGGATTGACTCACATCTTGACAGCAACTATGCTTGCACAGAGTTTACAAGCATTTCCAGCTCAGAGGAGTAAGGCTGTGGGAAACATTTATGAATCCAAATGAATAAAGATACTGCCGGAAGCTGCCAAGTAAAATACTGCAAGATCCAGCTCTGGGTGTGTGGGCCCAACAAAGAAAGTAGAATTTTTCTTCTAGGAAACTAGGATGGGTTTTGTCAGAGAAATAGGGCCAGATTCAGTGGCCCAAGAGAGGTGAGGCTGCAAACAGCTCTGTGACCCCGTGTAGGAAGGCTCAGCATGCGTTCCAAGTGGGGATATGCACACCACATGTGCGTATGCATATCTGGCAACAGAGGTCACATACACAGAGAGCATTTGCATGGGCACAGACACCACAAATGACCTCATCCTGCTCTCCTCTCCGGCTGAGCAGGACTGGGCATCACTAGTGAAAGTGTGTGTATGCACATGTACAAGTTGGATCCCTCCGGCAGCTGGGCTCATACACTCAGTCTACCATGTAGCTGGTCCCTGAATCCCAGCCCCTCCCAGTTACTGGCATCTGGACATATGAGACTCTAAAGCCACAGCCCTGCTGTAATTTCTGACACAGATGATCTCAATCTGCCCTACACCCACCCTGAGCTGGATTGGACTTGTCTGGTCCCCCGGCAGCCACCACCATGATCTTACCCTCAGAGACACACACATGCACACCTGTGTCCTAGAGACTCCTCTGCTTTTTATAATTTGGTTAAAGATGCTTGAAAACAAAAGAAAAAAGTCACCTAATATTTGGCATTGTTCTGCTGGGGTTTGTTAGACGCGTCCCAAGCCTTGAAGGTTATGAAGGTTCTGGGCATTGCATGGTTTCAGGCTGCAGCATCTTGCCATGGCAAGGGCTTCTCTGAGTAAGGGTTGGCTTGTCACATTAGGCTTTTAAGGGATTTTAGCATGGAAACTGGCATGTCCATGGTCTTTGCCCACAGCTGAGGAGAAATGAAGAGAATGATGAAGGTGGTTGAAGCTATAAAAATCTAATTTTGGATTTAAATGTCAATGTTTATGTATTCTGTAATGAGTGATTTGAAGTTCTTGTCCTTAAATACCTTCAATACATCAACCTTACCTAGTCAGGTAGATTGCAATGTTTTGTGTTGTTAGTTTGTAGGTCTATCTGCAAAAATGTTTAGAACTATAGCACTTCATTTCACTGCTTATTTTCCAGGTATGCCCTGCAAAAGGCAAAAGACGGTGAATGGAGGAGGCAGAGGCTCCTATTTGCTGTCCCCAGGTGCTTGCTGAGCTCTTTTTTTCTGAATGAATCAGTATGGCACAGATGATGAAGTAGTTTCTAAGAAAAAAATTGATCTATTGTGCACTAATGTATTTTTCAAGGAAAATCCCCTCTGAGTCACCACAAATGTTCTGTAATAGTTACAAGAGGACCTAGTTTCCACCCATAAATAGTTTCTTTTTTACTTCACTTCAAAAGACAGTATCTTTCCAGCTTGGAATTAAACTCAAAGTCTTGCTTTATCAGACCATTTGTTGTTGCAGTAGCTGGCTGATTACAGATGTACATATTTTCTTCTTTTTTTCCCTTTTTTTTTTCCCCCTGGTCTTTTTAGAGGGCCAATCACTATGGTAACCACATTACAGAAAATTGCCTGGTCTCCTTAAAATACCCTTCAGAAAAAGGTCATTTGTTGTTAACATTTTCTGACTAAACTCTAAATGTTAACAACATCAAGAATATTGTCACTGTTTCTATACTTATGCGGGTTTTTTTCTTTACCATGCACCTTTCAGTTAACTATCAAAACAGGACAAAATATTGAGACTCCAAAACAATTGTAAAGCTGCAGACTTTTGAGTATGTTTTGAAACATCAAATTTGCTCACGTTGCTGTGTTTCGGCTGCTGGCGTGCACAGCTTTGTTTCATTGTTTTTGTTTCTCTGATTCTGAGAAAAATCCGGCTGAAGTTACTCTTTCAACCTCTGAGCACTACGATTGAAAGGAAGAGGCAGGCATATGACTACTGTAGACAGTAGTCTGTTGTTGAATTATGAAATTGCTGTTCTGGATAGTTATTTAAAAGCCAGGAAATGGCTGGTTAAAGGTTTCCACTTGGGGTAAAATGCGTCCAAGGGGGTGTTAGATGTGAAAAATCAAGTCTGATTGTAATAATAGGGTCCTAGCCTGTGAAGTGAGAACACAAAAAGTTGTTCTCTTTCTGGCGTATGCCACTTGTGTTCTGCTTGATTGGCCATGTTGTTTCTTTGCCATTTTACATTATCTACATTGGTGGCAAAGGATTCTTGTATTTGTACAGTTTTCTTGTTTTGCACATAGCTATTTGCAGCTTTTATCCAAACCCAGTAAACAATTAAAAAAAAAAATCCCCTTTCTTGGAGTTCCATCATTTTGGAATTGACAAACAAGTTAAAAAGGCTGCCAAAAGAAAGCAGGAGTTGGAGGAAGTTAATTCGCGTTGATGTGTGCATGCCACTGATAGCAAGTTATGCCTATGACATTCTGACATAGCCTCTCAAAAAAGAGAAAGAGTGGAGTGAAGTGAAAGACTAAGAGGATGTTCATTTAATTGGAAAGCCTACTGAGATCTGAGGCAGCTGAGGCAAAGGATGCACCCTTTTTCTGCACAATGGCATTGGCTGAAGGTTGTATATAAGGTGGCCTTATTAAAGTGACAAGGCAATTTAGTTCTTTTGTGCACAATGATTCTACTTCATTGATTTACAATGGGAAGGATATAATTTTGCTAGTGTTGGCAAAAAGCTCAAATGTCAGGCTTTTCAAATTGCCATACTTGCCTTGTTCTGGATGAATAATGAATAAGTCACCTTTTGTCTACAGTTAAATATTCTTGAATAAATACAAAGAACATAAAAGACATAAATGATTGCCTGATTTATATTTAAAATAAAGATCAACATTGTGATAAATGGTTGAAAATGCTTAGTGTGAAGTAATATGACTATGCTGATAATTACATTATCAATTAAGGGGCAGCCCAGGTGTGGACTGCTATAAAATGGATGGCAGAGAGAAAATCCCAGTGTGGAACATGCCAAACTTGGCTCTCTGGAAAGTGGGGAGGGGCGAGTGAAGAGACCCTTAGCTATGCAGGGGGTCTCATGTTTAAAATTGGACCATTTAATGTACTGAAACATCCGTTCTCTCAGAAATCTGTGGCTGGAGCTTCTTGGTTTGTCATTGGCAGGATGCACTGGTCTCGTGTCTGGAAACAGATTATGCTGAATTTATTCCTGATGGTTCGGCTGGGAGGAGAAGGCTGCTTATTATTTCTCAGGATCTGTCTTTATTCAGAAAGGAACAGATCTTAAAGACCTCTTACATTTCTAACTGGCAACATTGTCAAGGCCTCAATAAAAGAGCTGAAACGACTTTGAAGAAGAAAAGATGCAAAAATATACCAAATACTCCTCAACATCTGATTCCCAGATCACAAGCAACAGGCCTTGCCTCCAGTTTGGCTAAAATAATTCTGCTCAAACTGTGCTTACTCCTGATCTATTGTTCTTCCTCTTTTAGAAAGCTTTTTTTTTTTTTTGTCTTTTTTTGAATTTCTCAATGTCTTAAGGTGATCAGAAACATAATGGATCAGCTGCTTAGACATTTCTGTTAGGTGAATCATATGCTTTGAACTTGTAGTAGGGCAGCAGGCAGTCTCAGAAGTAGCTGGTTGGTGTGAGATTGTGGTATGGTGAAGATCTCAGGATGCTGTACATGGAAATGCAAGATGAGATACAATGGCGTAGGTACAACATGTGCCTGGGTCCTACAGTACTTGGATCATGATAATAGAGAGAAGGATCACAGTGCTTAAGCATCAGGAGGCCTTACAAAGGTGCTGCCGGCAACTTCAACACCCCCACAGTATAACACTTACAACTTTACAGCTAGTCACAGACTTTAATTGAACATGTGTATGTCCGAGAGAAGAGGGATTTCTGAGATTCTTGAAAAAACCCCAAACCAGCCACCCCAAAAAAGCCTTCAGAGATATGCAGAGCGACTCTAAGGGCAATGTGACACTAAGTTGCCATCAATAAGAGATCATCAGCAGGAACAATGTCATCTGCCAGTCCCATTGAATGAACCAAATGTTATACAAGAGTAGCAGACTGCAGCTCTCTAAATGAACCAGGTCAGGGCGTGGGGATTGCAGGAGGGTTTTATGTGCACTGCTGACAGCAAAGATACAATGACATTCCTCAGCTTTGGGCAGGGACAGCATAGCATGTGCTTTTCTTACTTTCTTCTGTGATACCTTCCATCTCTCCCTGTACCAGTCTTTCCTCTGACACTCTCCAGGCTCCCCTGTTCTCATCTCATTCTCCTACACATTTCCTTGTTCAGTGGGTTCAGAGCCTTAATGTCCAGAGCTATCCTTGCCTTCCGTGTGTATACACTCCCATTTCTCCCTACACTTTTTTTTCCCATCTCATTTCTCATTTCCGTGTGATGTGTTGCAATGCAAATCGAGAAGGTGCTATTTCACCCTCTTTCCTTGCTCATTTGTTCCAAAAGCCCAACAAAAAACAGCAGCTCAAAGAAAAGTGCTCTTCCCCTATCTGCTAACTGTGCTGTTTGCTTATCTCCTCACGGGATGATGGCAATGCCAGTAACGTTGCCCAGGAGCAGAAACCAGCTCCCTCCACTCTGTCCTGTAGTGTTAGGCCGGATGTTGAGAGTGAGTAGTTTTTCCTTTCCTGCTAAAGCTTCTTGTGGGTGTCCTCCAGCATCTCTATCACAGATGCTACTTGACTGTTTCCTGAAGGAGTCTGTGTGTTGGTAGCTGACATGTGAAAGCTTCAAGTACATCTTGTGTTCATGTTTTTCCGAACTGTTGCTGGCTAATGATGCCTGTAGCACCTATTTCTGACATGACTTTTAATTCTTACAGATGAGGTTTTTTTCAAAGTTATATTAAATGTGATGTTAAATTACTTTTTTTTTTTTTTGCAGTGGGCCACTGTTAGAAAATAAATTTCTTATAATGTTATCCAAAAATCTATATGCATTGATAAGGACTTATCACTATGAAGGTACCAGATTTCTTCCTTTCTTAGTTCTTACTTACATACCATTGAATAGGGAAAAGTCTCAATGTTATTTTATAAGGAAAGAAGCACATGAGAGTTTCTGAAAAATTTTAAGCTACGTATGGCCGAAAAATTTCTACTAAGCAAAGATGCATTCAGTGCATGCTTCCATTTATCTGTGTTGTATGGAATATCATAGCCTTGACTGTGTCTTTTTCTCTCAGGTTACTGGTATGGATCTGAATGACCAAGAAGCTGTTCTACTTCTACAGCAGTTCTGCATCATTCTCCAATAAACCTGTGTGGGCCAGCTTCTGCTCAAAGCTCATTTTCTCTGGTTTTGTTTCAAGTCCGTCTAAGATCTTATCTTCCTCCTGAATGAAGAGCAGAGATTATGATAAATCCTTTTCACTGATATTTTGGGGGACTCCAGCTACACAATATGACCATGAGATACAGGAATAAGGTGTGTTATCAGTACAATAAAAGCATCAGACTCTGTATGGAAGACTTGCAAGAAACCGAAACAGTGTGTCCCTGTTCACACACCTGTTAGCTATGTGTTAAAAAGAACCCCCCTGGCATTTGGTCTTCATTCTTTTTATGTCTTTGGGCTGCTTGCTATCATGAAAAGCAAGTGTAAAAATTATCATGGACTTAACTGATAGTGTAATCAGAAGACTACACCTAGTCTGAACACTACCTCTCTGCAGGGAGAGAATGGGTGGATAAGACAGAAAACAGCTATTCCAATGAGGACAAAATGGGCACCAAATTTTCATTTTCACCTGAAAGGACACTTAGAGAGGGCAACAATTTCCAAACCAATATCCATTAAGCAAAAGAAAACAGCACACAATGACTATTTCATAGCATCATAGAATAGCCCAGGTTAGGAAGGGACCTGGAAAAATTTCCTGGTCCAACCTTCCATTCTACTGCAAAAGATGACAGGAAAAAAACATAATGGAAATTATTTGTTAACTCCAAATTTTTGTCCTGTATCCAGAAAATGTTGAAAGAATGCACTGTTTCACATAGCTGGCAATGCATTTCAGGACTTCTCTGCTAGGTTCATTTTTACAAGAATATACACAAAAGAACCTCTTTTAGTTCTGGGCATTGTTAGTGCTAAGAGTCCAAACCTGAGCAATGGATTTTGCCAAACACAACAGTTTCTGCAGTCCTTGTCTCTCCCAGCTCCATTCTTTCACCATGAGAAATGTGCTGTGTGATGGTTTTTTTTAAACTACAAGCATTTACTGTGGTATATTTTTCAAAACTAAAGACCGAGGAAGTTGGAAATGTAAAAATGAATACTGCTTTTTTATTCACTTAGGTTTCTAGCACCTCTTTTTGTTTTGACATTAAAACAAGTAGAAACTGAATGTTATACTAGCAAGACACCATTTTAAAGGAAGGATTTATAAAGCATTTTTCAGGTAACCAGCTCTCCAAACCATCTTTGTGTGAGTGTTGTGTGAGAAAGCACCGGAGCAGGAAGCAGAAAGTAGAGTAAGTCTCCATCCGTCTTCAAGAAATATTCTAAGAACTGTGCAAAATCCTGGGCTTACATGAACTGCCTTTTGCAGCTTATTCAATTACTCTGATCTGTCAGCATAGTTTAGGTATAATTTGAGGTCTGGGAAGAGATCAGTACTTGCTGTTCAGAAACTGCCTTGTGTGTGTAAGAGGAATTCTTTATATCTGGAAACCTTAGGTTAAAAATAAAAATTAGTTCACTTCAAAATAAAAATTCAATGTATTTTTGTTCTAGATGGAAGTAGATTGTTTCTGAGTTTTAAGGACAGGTTGAACTACAGCAGCGTGAGATGAATTTTATACAAAGATGTTTCTCAGCAACTGAAATAAGTCTCTTCCTTGGAGTGTGATGGAGCACTACATACTTGTGGCCCAAATCTTGTATTCCCTCATGCTAAGCTTTTGCTAGCATATATTTTAAAGACAGCAAGCTGCTTTCTCTCTCCTGTGTGTCCCTGTTGGTGTCTTCTGATAAATAATTTCAATTTTTTTTTTAGAGCAGGAAAGATCTAAAATGCGCAAATATGTCGGGATAGCACACCCCTAGGAAGAAACCCTTGAAATGCCATTGCAGAACATGATTTTGGCTTGTGTGAAAAAGTTCTGTTTGTGCATAAGAGATAGGCTAGCCTGGCGTGTCTGGGAGGGCTATTATTTGCAAATCTTGCCCTCTCATTGTCTTGTGTGCTTCAGCTCTGGGCCTCACAGGGACACAGGCAGGAAGACAGGTAGAAGCAGAAAAGGGGTGACGAGTCCTTGCTGGGATTTGAATTTCAGCAGCTGGGTTGCTGCTGAGCTCACAGGAAAGCAGGGAATGATGAGGAGGGTGATTACCAAGGGGTTCAACTTTCAGGCTGTGACAAAGAGAATGGTTGTGGCTGTCAGATGCTTCTTGTCTGAATACCAGGTGGTATGAAGGTGTCGTGTGAGTGAGAGACTCAGCATATCTCCCTACGAACCTTGTTAATCACCAGGAGCAGCAATCAGCAATGGTGGTCGGAGACACCTGGAAGAGCACAGCTCAAGTTCTGGATTTGCTAGACAAATGAGCTAGAGAATTTTGCATGTGGAGAAAAGTCATTTTAAAGCTCTGTGTGCAGATGGCCATTGGCTTACACAATAAAATATGATAACACGCATGTCAGTTCCTTGGCATGTGAGACCAATGTTGGTTCTAATTTTATTTGCTTTTAGGAAGCCTGTGAAATATTTAATCAACAAAGACCTGTCACGCCAGTAAAATAAAGACCAGTGGGAGCAGATATGCAATATGCAGAAAGAAAAATAATGGGCAGTTGCTCCTTCTTTGCCCAAGAGTAATTCAAAAATTCTGTTCCAGGTGCCATTTTCTGTGTGCTCCTTTTTAAACCTAGAAGTAGAGATTAAAAACCCCAATACTTCTACCCCTTGGTTCTCCAAAGACTGATGTGATATCTTACTATTGACTAGAAATTAATTGTAGCTTTTCCTCGCGGTTTGGACTGTAAAGTCAAGCTGTGATTCTGTTTTCTGAGTCTGGTTGCTGGACCAGACCATCAATAGGCTAGTCTAAAAGATGATCACTTAGCAATGAATTCTCTTCCCTCTTTTTCACTACTTTCCTTGCCTTCTTCCTTTTGTTGGATTTAAATATTTGTGATTTTCACCTCTTTATCCATCATAGCACACCATTGACTGAATAATACACTTTTATTAAGCTGCCCTCTTTCTGTGAAATAAATGCCAGTAATAATCAGTCAATCATTCAATCCATATGAATGTGGAATTTAGATGTGGCTGTTTGAATTGGGTTTATAATACACCATCTCTTGGTACAGCATGTTCTTTGATAGTATTCTTTTAAATGACTGTTTCCAACTGCACTTGAAAGCACCTATGAAAGAAATTGTTTGTGACGCTATACTTAGTTTAAATCTCTTTTCTTCAGCATTTTTGTCTGTGTTTCATTTCTATGCAAATTATATCTTTGCGAGTTAGTAAAATTTTACAAACCAATTGAAATGCAGCTATGGAATGAATTATCCGAGAAAATTTGGAAAATATGCTCATGAAAGGAAAACCGTGGAAAACATTCAAATCTAATTGTGTATTATTCAAAGAGAATTTCAGAGCAACTCTTAGGCAAATATTACATAAATGTATACTTATATTAAATGATTAATTTATCACAGGTAATATACTTGAAGGCTCAGGGACTATTTTCCCATTAGCCTGTGCATGTAGCACTTCTCAGCTGAAATACAGCCTAGGTACACAAATACACTTAACTTGCTCATGGGGAGCTGCAGAGGAGGAATTGTGAATGTAATGCTTGTAAACAGCAATGGCAGTCAGTACCAACTGTCCCAGTGCTTCATTTCCATTAGAACGACAGTGACTGCGTTTAACTTCAATGGGAGTCAATCCCTGATGACCAAGAATAATTTTGTATCCTCCCAAGTACAAATTCATTAACAACAGCTGGCAGATCCACTGTGACTACTCTGAATAACTACCAGATTCTCAGCAAACGATCTCCAAAACGGGAGACTTGATAGCTGCGTTTGTGTCAGTCAAGAATAATTTTCATGATTTGTGCCTCCATAAGGTATCTGCTTCCTCTCACGAGACAAACTGGTTTTGTGAATAGTTTCATCCTTTGTTTCAACATTTACCTAGGAAGGATGTGGGCTGAAGGGTAGAGGCAAGAGGACTAAAGGACCTTCAGTACTTTAGCCATGAGAGAGAGGAGCTGAAGTCCAATCCAAAGATTGTACTGGTGTCTCGAGAATCTGGGAGATACTGTAGCAAAGCTCAACATGGGACATTTTTTTTTTAGATATTAAAAAAGCTAATTCTACTCATGCTTCCCTATTCACAAGTACTGAGCTACACATCCAGAGGGTCTGGCTAGGACAGAGGACAACAGGTGCCAGTTATCTCCCCCTCCCTGTATCTCCTGCGTTCTTCAGTACATAGTCAACATGTTGAGGTGACCAAGATGTGCCTTTTAGAAATTGACAGTGATTGTGGTCTTTGAGACATCCTGTTCCACTTATGCAAGTCATTAAGATTTATTCACTTTTAGCTCCTTATCTCTGTGTCTTAACATACCAGTCATGTTAATTATCCTTCTGTAATCTTCTCATAGTGCAGACTGTCCGTCCTTTCAATGTGCGTGCTTTGTCCACCTGGGTGTTCTGAGAAGTTGTGTGTGTGAGTGCTGGGAACTTGCAGATCTGCTAACCTGGGAGTTATCAAAACCCTCCATTCTGACAGCCCTGTTTCTGGTTTTTCTTCTGGTCCTCCTGCACCCAGACATGCCCATTCACTCTCTATTCATACCAATCTTAATATTTTTATTACAAATCCCTGTTTTCATGCATGGGTTTAATCAACTTGTGCTTCTGTACCCAGCAGCATATGTCCTCACTCCTTATGGATTGCCAGTGACGACCTCTCTCTTTTGTGGAGCAAATACACTGAAACAAACAAGATTTTCTGAGGTACCCCTGTAACTAGGGGTTTCACTAGAGCACATAGGGATCTATAAACTGAAATGCAGGCAAATGTAAGGTATTGAAGTCTAATGCACTCCAAGCTCCCTCTTCCTGATTGTCCACTCAACCTTCCCAGCTTGAATCCCAAGTTCCTTGTGAAGTTCTCCAGTTTGAGCAGACAGTTGATAAGCTGGTACCTAATATGGCTAAAGGTCAATCTGCTACTGTACATGCCCTTGAAGGACTCAGTCTTCAAGGAACAAACCTGTGCAATGCACACAAGGAGAACTCAGCCTCGTGTGAAAACCCACAGCAAGGAATTCTGCCTCGAGGGGCTGTTTTGGAGAAGTTTAGGTCACTGCTTGGAAGCTCCCAGCTCAGTCTGTGTCCTCTAAAGGGAACTGCAATGCTGAAGAAGGGCTCACACTTCAGGGGCCAGTTACCCTATGCTGGGCACTCTCATGAAGTAGTAATGATGTATGGAATGCCCTCACTAAAAAAACCCTGTGCCTCTGCTCTGCAGTGAAGTCCACCTATTTAAGAATTGTTGTTGACTGCAGGGATGCTTATATTGAGTAAAGATGGCATGAAGTTTATGCTTTCCTCTTATTTAATCAGACATGGTAGTGCTAGTCAGCTGTTGACCTAACATGATATTTTACGTATTTCTAAATGGATGACAAAGGAAATTTAATCTTTACTTTGAATCTCCGTCGAGGATATCTTACATTATAAGCTAGCAACAAGTTTTCTGTGATGCAAAATAGAAAGCCGCATTTGTGTGTGTTTTTTTCTATAGTATTTTCTGTTATGTTACAGGTATGAAAAAAGGATGACATTTCTGTACTGAACGCACAAATTTGTATATACAATATAGTAGTTATGTGGTAAAGTCAATGCATAGCAGCTCGTAGGTATCACATCCTGTGATAACTTCCAGTACTCTCAAGAAAGTCAGGGGACTCATTGGAGGCAATCCAACAAAATTAAGAAAATTAATGGAGTGCTCAAATAGTAGCTAAAATCAGACAATTCTTTTTCAGCACAGTAGAAGGCAGGAGTCATCCTCTTTACTTTTAATAATCTTAAAGTAGATGTCAAAGTCCAAGTAGCCTTCTTGGTTTTATGTATAACATGTATTAGAGATAGGCATCTCCAACTGAATTGGCCTGGAAGACTATAAAATTATGGATAGTCCGGAGAAATGACAAAGAAATTAATATTTGCTATTTTTCACAAAAGAAGAGCTCATATATAGCTAAACCAGCACTATGTCTTTAAAAAAAACATTCTGTGTAACTAAATAATGTAGCATATGTAACATGATGCAGTAAAATAAATAATATAAATTTATTTTGAAAGACATAGAGAACTTCAAGGGTAAACTTGTTGTTAAATTATTGAATGTAGTTATTTGGCTGTGACCCTTGCCTCGGGCCATCCCTGTACTCCTCAATGAGACAGGGAAGATATACTGGGGACAAATATTTCCAGCTACCGGGTAACATCAGAAATAGGATATTTTTCTAGATGGACTTTTGCCCTAATCAGTTTTGATCTTGTATCTCCTTTTCATCTTCTTAGGACTAAAAAGCATCACTGAAGTTACACTGCAGTAATACTGGATAATCTCAGCACTCTGTATCTCTGTCAAGATTTTTGTAAGCATATTGCAAGAACTATTTATCTTTGCTTTGAAGATCTTGGCAATTCAAAATCAGATTGTGACTAGCTTATGGTCTTACTCTGATTACATGTTTGTTGCCAGTGACTCTGTATTCATGTGCAGACAAGCCTGAAGCACTTGTTCCCATTGTGTTTTACGCTTTCCATCCTTCATGTTGTTCGTTGCTGCCTTTCTGCCCAGAGTATCCTCCATTTGGTGTAGGTCAAGCTGTTTCAGCCATTGGTGTTGGTGTGAGTGAATAGGTAGCCTAGGAAGGGTGGTTCAACAGGTGTCCATGAAGCAGAAAAATTTTGGGGAGCGTAAACCAGCATGCAAAAATTCAGTCTGGTGCTAAACATTTTGGGGAGCTCCAATTTTCATATTTGGACAAAACCACTCTTTTTGTTTTCCTCCTAGTAACATGCATGACAGTCTGTCTTCTGTTAATTTGGGAGACCTCAGTGTTTTTTGGCCTACCTGATCTTACAAAGAGAATGTATGTGGTGGGTCTTTACCTTGGCTGGATGTCAGGTGCCCACCAAAGCCACTCTATCACTTTCTTCCTCAGCTGGACAGGGAGGAGAAAACAGAACAAAAGGCTCATGGGTTAAGAAGCAGAGCACTGGCTGCAGCAGAACCTCTGCTAGGGTGCCTGCAGCACCATCCTGCCCTCCTTCTGCTCTGACTTTGGTGTCTGCAGGGCTGTTTCTCTCACATTTTCTCACTCTCCTCTGTCCAGCCACAGTTTTCTTCTCTTTTTAAAAAATTTGTTATCCCAGAGGAGCTGCCACGTTCGCTGATGAGCTTGGCCTTGGCCAACAGTGGTCTTGAAGCCGGCTGGTATTGGCTCCACTATACATGGAGGAAGCTTCTAGCAGCTTCTCAAAGAAACCACCTCTGTAGTCCCCGAGCTATAAAAACTTGGCTGTGCAAATCCAGTACAGAATAACATGTAATTGTACATTGGGCATCTGATCGCACCTTCAGTTTGGCTGAGTGAAGGAGAAGTGAGGTAGGCTGAGACATTTTGAAAACACTGTGATATTTCCATTCACTGCGTTGATTCTTGAGTCAGTTATGCAGGTGAGTAAGAAAAAGTCTCATGGATCTTACAAGATGAGCTTCTCAGAAATTTGACTTTGTGAGAGAGTGCTACCCTGCTACATACTTAACAGTTTTTAGGAAGGAAAAATCCAGAGTGGTTTTGTAATCTGTACTGTTAAGGGAAAGTATATCATGCCAGATCTGACAGCCTGAGAGAGATGAGGATGCTGCTTCCACATTCCCACAGGTCCACCTGGTAGTGAGGCTGGAAATGTGCTCCCAGTAGGCACATGCACATGGAGCACACATATACACCACATCTGTATATACATGGCCGGACAAACAGATCTCTGACAGACACACCGAGCACTTGTCTGAACACAGGCAGCACTGATGGTCTCATCCTGCTTCCCTCTCTGGCTGAGGAGGTTGGGGGTGTCACTAGTGGCATCTATACACATGTACAAACTGGCTCCCTCCACATACTCTCAGGTTTCTTTGCTAGTGTTCACACTCTCACCATAACATCCACACTCACTGCAGCTGCTGCCACCATGGACACAACGACCCCTGTGACTTGAGGTTCCACTCTGGTTGTTGCACTCAGACCCCATAATACACACATGTACAGAAAATTGAGAACCTGCACACGGGAAAAGAGAAAGAAATTTAAATAAGGAATAGAACAAATGGCACTGATCAGGCAAAGGTCCTGACTGGGTAAGTGTACCCACCAACTCCCTATTTACATACATCCAGCCCTTTTAATTTGCTTACTCCTCTGTTTTCCCACATTGTTCCTTCCCAAATCATCTGGCTGCCTCTTTTCTTCCCCTTTGGTTCCTGCTCTAACATTCCATAGTAATTGCTGAATAATCCCAAACTGCTCTTTTCTTGCATCCCATAATGCGTCCCAACCCAGACAACAACTCCCCTTAGTCAGAGGGATGATGTGGAGAGCTGCTCCTGATGACTCCCTGTGATGGGCTCCATGCCTCGTGGCTCTGCTAGGCCAAGCCGGGGAGGGACATGGATACAGTGTCCATTACTTGGGAGTCCTTAACTGAGGATCCCTGCCTGCTATTGTCCCTCTCTTCTCCTTTGTGGGAGCTTTTGTCACTTAACCTAGCACGTAATACTTTTCTACACAGCGGCGTTGTGGAAAGGGAAGTTGCAATTTAAGGTCTACATAGTTGTCTACCTGGTCTGTTCTGCAGCTGCTGTGTTCCAGTTTCTCCTCATGCAACCGTTGCATAGACAATAGGTATTATAGGTAATGTTTTGTATATCTAGTGAGACAGGTCAAAGACATTTTTACTAGTAATAGTATTAAAAAGAGCGTTAACACCAGCACATGTGAACATCTCAGAATGGAAATGAAAACTTTTGCTCCAGACTCCCAGCAGAGTGCTGTTCTTTTCCTGAATAGGAAAGTATTTAGGAAACTGTTCTTTTCCTAAATACAGAGATCAATAACTTGATTTAATATTGCTAGGAAAATATTCAGACTTTGTTATTGTTTGAAGCACCATGGTCAGCTTAGTGTTCCTGGTGCTTGGACATGTAGGTTTTATTGTATTGCACCACTGAAGAGGATCAGCAGGCAGGCCAAAGTTGCCCGGGGAATCCTTTCCTGCGCCATCTTCATGGAGGTAACATTGCAAAAGTGAAAATTCCAGTTATCTCTTCTCAAAGTTGGGTCTTGGTTGTATCACACCACAGTACTTGAGGTGGACATCTGGCCAGCTGGCAGCATGCTGGGAGGACAAGTGATTGATTCAAGTGTGCTGGAGATGTGTGTTAGTATGGAAAAAAAGGAATGATGGCAGCACTGTTAGTTCAAATGAATTGGTCCCCAGAATGAGACCAAAATCAGGACACATTCTTGCTGTGGAGCCTTGAATAGAGTCCCCCTCTTCATGATGACTGAAAGACAAATTCAGTCTCAAAGTAAGAGCATGATGAAGGAAACTCTAACAGTATAGAAAATTAACCATTTTTACAATTTATCAAGGGCAACAATACCCTTCATTGCACGAATTTCAACTCAAGATGAATTCAGGCATACATAGCATAATCTAGGCGTTCCTGCTCTGGCAGGGGGATTGGACTTGATGATCTTTCAAGGTCCCTTCTAATCCCTCACATTCTGTGATTCTGTGATTCTGTGATTCTGTGATTCCAGTTTAAGAAATGCTTTTTCACTGGAAATAACACATTGAAACAAAAGCTTAGAGTGTCCGTAACGCATAAGGTTGGACTAGATGATTATTTTTGCCCTTCAGGTCTGTGGGTTTCATGTAGTTCCCATCTGCAAGAAAGAGGAGCCTTGTTAAGATGTGATCAAGGTGTAGCATATCTGAAGTGACCATATGTGCAAATGTGAAGACTCTTTTCCATAATGGTTACAGTGTGGTAAAACAGCAGCTGTGCTAGGATATTAAGAGACATTAAAAATACACCTTTCTGGATTAGCAAAGATAAAACTACACAAGTTGCATAAAAAGGAAGGTAATGAAATGTTGTAAAGAATGAATGCCAAGTGGAGAGAGAGAAAAGCAACAGAAAAGAGGTCTAGAGACTAGAAAGGGATTTAGGAGAGTGGAAGGGGGTAGAAAGAAAGATGAGGTGGTTGTGCTTGGAAAAGATGAAACCTCTCTGATACGACTTGGGACCTGTTTGTGCAGAGTCTCACTCACTGAGAAGAATCAAATCACTTTTCTTTGATATTTTGATTTTTATTTTATTTTTTTTACTTCAGAGCATCATTTAAGATTCACATGCCTGGTACATCACACATACCTACCCAAGTGCCTTCCTCCATGAGAAAAATTGTATCTTTCATCAAGGTAATGTATTTTTTTTAAACTGTCAGAATCATTCTGATGAAATGCATGAGGAAATCAATAGCAGAATTGTATTAAAGAAAAAACACAGCTTTGCTCATAGTTAAAGGTTTCAAGTTCAATAACGTCGGACTTTAAAGAAAAGGAAAGAAATTTCCTTCATTTTTACTATAATGCACTTAATGCACTGTGCAGAGAAGAATAGAAGTGCTGTCCAATAGACCCTTTGTGTTTTCCTCAACCTTTGAGACCAGCTTCCTTTTCCATTTCTTTTTAATTCCCCTTGTTCATTTTCAAAAAAGACCCCTCCACTGCAAACGAAGCTAATTCCTTCCAGTGGCACTGCACCAGATATCGCCGCATCCTGTCACAAACAATATCTGTGACACTTAGAGAACAATCTTTTATTTTGAAATATCAGCAGGAAAGGTATTTCTGGTTCTGTTCTTTCCAAGATAATGCAAAGAAAGATAAAAGACTGGGCTAGTGCCATAATGAGTACATTTTTTTTTCCATCATAACTGTTCTCGGTATATTAATACACAGTAAAGAGAATAACCAGATAAGCAAGATGTACCTGCCAGCCTTGTGTCACAAATAAGACTAGTTACTGAGGATTATTTTCTTCAACGATCCTTTTCTGTCAGAAATGCCGGACTGGCCCAGAATAGCTGCTTTTGTTTGGAATTATTCTTAACTTCCTGGCTACTATTGATGGTTATATCTTAGGTATGTTGTCCTCAGTACTAGTCTCTTCTGGTGTCTCTAAGTCATCTTTTTCCATTTAAATCTACTTCAGGCAGTCATTTATCACAACCTTCCTTTGAACTGAGCTCACTTTTTTCCCTTGCTGTCTTTGAATATTCCTCCCACCGACAGCTAGTCTTTCTTTACATTCTTTTTATGTTACTTTGCGTGGGTTTTTCTGCCAGCTAACTCTCACAGAGTTTTGCTTTTTTGACTTTAAATGGCATTTCTAATAATTAGTATTTACTTTTATAAAGTAAATACTTTTCTGGTGAGGGAGAAAGGACTTCTGACAAGGAGTAGACAATTACCTGTATCCTTACAAAAACTTAAATTTGATTTTAGGTTCATGTGATTTGACCATCTCTGTGTTTATAAAAATGTGTAGGGGATTATGTATGCTTCCTTGAACCAGCTTTAATTGAAAAGCTGGTTACTTTCCATCAGTTATAAATTGTGATCCACCAGAGTCTCTGTGAGTACTTTCAAAAACATGAATGTGATTAAGGACTTGATGTCCAGTGAGAACATGGCCAATAACGCTGACTGACAGCACAGCCTTGTCTCTTCCTGCTCCCACGTCCATCGGTGTCTGCTTTGGGCGGTTCATTCCTTGGCCAGTGAGCAGTTTCTGTTTGACATGAAGGGCTCTGAGTCCATCAGCAGTTTTCCTACCTCCTGCAGTAATGCAAACAGTGGTAACAAGGTACTTCCTAGCTCTTTTTTAAGATCTCATCAAAACATCCCTTCTCTCGGGGTGGGGGTAAAAAAAAGGTGCTGGGGAACACTTGTTTACCCCCTCGCATGCACAATATTAGAGGTTTTAGTCTGTACCAACTTCTCTTGCTGCTTCTTCTGTCTTCTTTGTGGACTTAGACTGAGTAGAGGAACGGTCTCTGTTCAAGATTCCCAACCTGGTGAGCAAGGGAGCAGCCATGCTGATTGAAAGGCTGCTGGATGGCTTGGCTGTCAGAGGAACAAAAAATTTGAGAGGATCTTTATTTTAGGTTATGGTTATGCTCCTTTCCTAGGGAGCAGACACACACACACACAAAAAGGATGGGAATAATAAAAAGTCAATACATTATTTAAGTTGAATTAAATCTATCTGATCCTAGTTGAAGTGGAAATGATATAAAAAGAGTAAATGAACATGTAGTTTGAAGTTCTGCAGTGCCCATCCCTCCGCCTTTACCTGTAGGAGGCCTCTGTGGTCTCTTGTGTGTTGCTTTTCCCCTCTAAGGCTTTTATTATTTCCTGAATGCTGAAGCTCAGGATGACCTGGGAGAGCAGAAGGATGACTGAGAGTGCTTTGGCCTGCACTTGTAGGGCAATGGTAGAGCAGCAAGCAGGTCTTTAAAACAACAGGGGTCACTGGTACTGACTGGTTCGAACAGTGTAAAATGAACTGTGTCATCTTTTGCAAAAGGACAGTTTTTCAGTATTGACCAAGTGGTGAATTTACTAATCAAGTTCTGACAGGGCAGGCACTTTAGTAAGGTAAGGGCAGCTTTCACATCCCAGGTTGGCCCCCAGAGACTCTTATTCCGCCTCTCTGCTGTGTTAGGGCACTCGACTCTCACTACAGCCACTTAAGTGACAGGAGGTGAAGGGAAAAGGAAGGTTGAGACCTGCATGGAAAGCCAAAGCCTGGCCTTTTCTTGCAGGGGAAGATGTGATGTGAGAGGGTTTAAGGCTGCTGCTGAAGTTAGACCTGACGAGGAGAGAAACACTGAAAAGGTCAATGGAAAAATGTTGTGGAAAGATGAGAAGGGAACAGGAAGAGACCCGGGACAAGGTAGTGTCTGCTAGAAACCCTCCGCTGGTTCTGCTCTTCTGTGTGCTTAAGGGCATCCCAATTGTATTTTGTCAAATGGCGAAGGCATGCAAGGAATGACTCTGTATCAATTTTGCGGAAAGATTAATAAGGAGGACTGAGTAGAGACAAGTCCATTTTCTTTAAACATCTCTTGTACTCAGCTGGCGGATTGTCAGCTTACCTTGTTTTCCTCGAGCAATGCTCTGGTGAAACAGTGTGGACAAATCCTGGGGCTACTTCCCTGCTTGCTGTTATCCTGGCACAGCACCTAATGCACATCCATGTCCATTGCATTCAAAGATATCTCCCTGCTCCACAACATCGGGCTCTTGTGTAGCTTGAGGCATTGAAATCCATCATGGGTTTCTCCCTCCAGTCTCTCTTCTACATAAGCAATCTGCTCACTGGTTTAGCACTGTGTCAAACATTGCCACATTTGATAGAAGCATAAAATTGTTTAAGTTGGAAAAGACCTTTAAGATCATTGAGTCCAGCCATTAACCTACCAATGCCAGGTCCTCCACTAAACCATGTCTACTCCTCTGCTACGAGGACAGGCTGAGGGAGCTGGAATTGTTCAGCCTGGAGAAGAGAAGACTCCAGGGGGACCTTATAACTGCCTTCCGATACCTGAAGGGAATCTACAAGAAGGCTTGAGAGGGAATCTTTACAAGAGTGTCCAGTGATAACACAAAGGAAAATAGATTTAAATTGAAGGAGAATAGGTTTAGATTGGATCTTGGGAAGAAATTCTTCAGTATGAGGGTGGCAAGGCTCTGGAACAGATTGCCCAGAGAGATTGCTGATGCTCTGTCCCTGGAGATGTTCAGGGCCTGGTTGGATGAGGCCTGGAGCAACCTGGTCTAGTTGATGACATCCCTGCCCATGGCAGGGAGGTTGGATTAGATGATCTCTAAGGTCCCTTCCAATCTAGACCATTCTATGATTCTGTGATTCTATGTCACCTATTTCTGCAGTATGTGCTTTACAACAGGCTTGCTGCTGGTTTGCATGGTGCCTTGTGTGAAGGGGCTTTTCACACCTGCCCTGAATGCTGCCTGTCCTGAACAGAGATACCCAGTGTTAATAAGAGGGAAATAGCAAGTGTTAACAGGAGGGAGAAGGGGCAGGGTGCAGCCATTAATTAACAGGAGGGTCCGAAGCCTCTGTCAGCTCAGCCTCTCAGGGCGTGGCAATGTATTAAAATACTGTCTAGCTGTAAGACTTCCCTAGTCTGTCAGATCTTCTATGTTTAAAAAGTGTGGGAGTAGAGACAAAAGATATTTTCAGACAGCATCTGCTGTAAACAAAAATGTGCACGTGCACATGACTGCATATAATAGATACACACAAATTCTGAGAGTACTGCAAAACCGGCTAGTTTTTGTGTGTGGATATATATGGAGACCACTTTCATAGTCTGCATGTGCACACACGCACATATTTAAATATGTTATGCAATGAAATGAGATCTCTTTTGATGCTCAGTACTTTTCTGATCTTCAGTCGCTTTTTCCATACAGATTCTGTGTGTAATTAGTGGTTAAAAATTGTGTCCCTGCGTAGTGGTATCGTACAGGCGCTCTTAATGCCTTCATGTGCCAACAAGCCTCATGAATATGAACTGGAATTGTTGTATCTGACACATATTTTTCACTATTTACAGTGTATTTCCCTAAATAATACTATTTTGGAATGTAAATGGTTGTAGCCTTCCTCTATCTACTCAGGTATACCTACTCAAGCATATAACATTTTCAGTATTTTATGGGTATTAAAACACTGTGGAATTAGAACTTTTTGAAAGTGAAAACTATTTGAGTAATTGTTAATGGTCTATGGCATTCTTTATTTCTTTCATGTTTCTTCTTGATTTGGACACAACATTTTCCTACGTTTTCCACATCAGTTTGCCGGCATTTGGTTGTGTCTCAGGGGAAGGCATAGCCATTGCCACCAACTCTTCAGAGAAGTTTCAAACACAGTACAAAATAAAATGAAATAGTGAAAACACTTAAAGCTGTGCATAGATTGAGACTGTGTAGTAAGTATAGCTGTATACTGGATTTTTAAAATACGTCTTGTACTCAGTTTCTGTGACTTAACAGTGGTTTGCATATACACAGATTTTTGGAGGGAGCTACCTGACTCTGAGAAATAGCTGTGACAAAATCAAACAACTATATTTTATTCAAAATCAGTTCTTTTGATGTACATGCTCTTTTTTTTCTGGTACTGAAGAAGGGGTTTTCAGGCTTCTTTGGCTTTTATTAACTCTCTAGACATTTTTTTGGTGAAAGTACTCCATGCCAAAATGTACAAGAACAGGTTCTTTTTTCCTTTTTTGGTTTTTCTCTTAGGACTTTTGTGGTCTGATCATCCAAGTACAGAAACCCTGACTCACTGAAGTGAGTGTCATGAACCAAATCCTTTTTTCCTTTAATGGATTTGGACTTAGATATGAACCTCAGGACCTTTAGGAAGTGCTGAACTCTTTCAGGTCTTCAGCATGAGCTGTGCCCATTCTGCAAGAGAACCAGAAAGGAAATTCAGTTTATTCTGAAGTTCCAGGTTTGGACTGCACTCTGCTTACTGGGGACCAACACTCAAAGACAGCCTTTTCATCCCTGAAGTCTATGAGATCGAGATGAATGCCTTAAATATCAGTCTCTGCTCAGGCCAGGTAATGTTAAAAAATGCACAATGAATTAAAAGGTAGCATGAGTCAAGAACTGTGGGTTTACTCGTAAAACTAGTTCAGGTTTCAAAGTTTCTGTGTTAGTCAGAGAGTCCCAAATGGGACTTACAGCAGCAGCTACAGTTTATTTTCCTCTTTTTCTTTTCCAAACTTAATGTCAAACCATTGAAAGATGAAAATGAATTATTTGCATTTTCGCTGTATCTGTGCAAAGAGAGAAATTGCCTCAGAATCAGTAGTCTTAAATGTGCTGCATTTGAGCCATTCTGATCTGCTGTATATGAATTTTTTGGGACACTTCTTAATTTAGTGACTGAGCCAATTCAAATCATAGTGATACAGAGGCTGCTTTCATAATACAGCATCCAGGCGTCTTTGGCAAGATCCATGTACTAACAGTTCAGTTCTGTTATTCTATCATACATGTTCAATAAACCATTTAAAAAAATGATTTAAAAATCTTTTTGTCTGATACAGCAAAACCAATTTGTGCCCTTTATGGTCTGACAGCTTAATTTTTATTTCTTAAAGTAAAAAAAAAATTCAAATCCTAAACCCAATTGTGAGTTATGTGATTTTAAAAAGACTCAGAAAATAGTAAGCAGCTTTTAGAAATGTTTAACTTAAAAAACAGCCAGGAAGGATTTTTTTTTTCTTTTTACATTTGTTTAAAAAAAAATTATATTCCTTCCAAATGAGACCTTTGTGCCAAGTTTTATTCTGGAGCACAGCTTTACAGCTGAGCTAAAACCCCCTATAATAGGAGAAAAGTGACAGACCCTTAACTATAGTAGCATGAACAGCACTGCTATAATTCCTGGGTGAACTTTGTCCCTGGATGTGTGTTTTTGGAGTGTGCCGGGGTGACATTCAGCCTCTACATTCATTTTTATGATAATTCAGAGTAAATTGTGGTGCAATAAACTCTTCAAGCCTGTCTTTCTTGTGAAAGCCATGAATCAATCAGCTGCAGGCTTTTTTGGGTCTTTTCAATGTATAGTGATCATTTAGATTTGACATGCATTGTGAGACCTTGGCTTAGCTCCTCTCTATGGTCTGTCATTAATTCCAGCCTTTACTGTTCTGAAGTACAGTGAAGGATGACTGAGAAATCATTGCCCCTCTTCAGCTCTGTTATTGCACAAAATAGCAGCGCAATAATTTTTTGTCAATGTTTTACTCTAAAAGCTTTCTACATCAGTTTTGAAAAGGAAGCAATAAAGCCCATTCAATGGTATGAATAAAAATCCTTTGAGGTTTAGGCGCAGGGCTGCTTTTCTTCAGCTGGTAATCAAATTGGAGCTAAAATGAAATTGAGTTTTCTTATGAAAATAGCCTTTGTTGCTGGGAAGGCTGGTAATTCATAAACAATAACCTGCTCTTTTGTGTGGATAATAATATATTCATGTTCTTTCAATAGGGTAAAAGCCAGACCTAGTGCATTATGGTACAGTAAAAATAGCAGAAGGAGCTTGCTGGAATAATCTTGAAGAAGAAATGTAGCATTCGGTGACTTAAGCTTTCAGCTCCCATCTGAAATTGTACTTTGCTTTTATTTGCGAGCCGGGCTTTAGTTGTTGATTTGTTGCCGCTATACAATATTTGGTTAATTGTGGAAGATCTCAAGCTGTGCTCATCACTGCTCCTGCGAAGGCTGCTGCCAGCTGCTAGAAACCAGAGCCTGCTGCTACAGGATGTACACTATTCACAGGAGCAGCCTCTCAGCGCTGATTATCACTGAAGAGTTCCCCGCTCTCCATCACTCCGCTCCCTGCACGCAACCGGACTGCCGAGCGAGCGCGGGGAGGTAGGCTGCCTGCCCTCTCCTCAGGGTAAGGTTAAAGGCGGTGCGACGGGCTTGGGGAGAGGGTGGTGGGCGAACTTGGCCAGGGATTTTGCAAGCGCCGGTGTGGGGGGGGTGAGAAACAGGCTCCCAGCACCCCGGGAGCATGGTGTGGGCTCAGGCACTTTGGAGCTGAGGAGAGGCTGGAAGAGGATGAGAGGGGAGAAGAGTGAGGATGCCCAAGCGCACCGTGAGGTGCTCTTGGAAATGCTGCCTCGGGGTTCGGTGTGTTTTTCTTCTGGCTAGCTGGACAAGCCTTTGGAGGTTTGATCCAGTGCTGGTGCTTGTTGGCTTTTTGGGACACATTGTGGTGTCACATCTGGGTTTTGTGGCTTGATGCGAAAGGTCTCGATACGGGTGGAGGTTGCTCTCCAGATGGGTTGTGTGAGCAAAGGCAAGAGGCTGGCAGAAAACTCTGGGAGCGTGTCCTGTCTGCAGTGACTCTTTTTCCTTGCCTCAGCTCATGGGGAGTAGAGGGTAAACTTCAGTCTGAGTACCTGAAATTACCTCCCTCCCCCTCCTCTCCATCAGTGTATGCTTTTACATTGTTGATAGCTTTGATAGTCTTGAGCTCTGAGTGGTGATAAAAAAAATTGCGCGCAGACACAGGCATGCAAAAATGCTGATTTGGGGTCTGTTTCTGTGTGAGACAGACTTGATTGGTCTCACTGACACTGAGGTGAGAGGCTGCTTCAGGATTTAGTTGAATTTTGACTACTCTCAGTGCCTGGGTGACAGGAGTAAGACTAAACCCACTTGTCAGAGTGCCTGGGGAGAGGCAGCATGAGACGTGTTAGCAGGTCAAAACTGTGCCGGTTACTTGTGGGTTCCAGTTGTCGGGAGAACAGGAGGACAGACGGTGCCTTGGTGGCACGTTGCAAGCAGCTTTGCACAGGGTTTGTAAACCAGACTCTGCAAACCCCACTCTTTTTTAACTGAAATGAGGAGTGGATTAATAGCAGGTGTATTGTTCTACTTATAAACTTTCCCAAGGCTTCAGAAAAGTTTTCAAAAACCAGACCAGAACATACCCTAGGCAGATGTAAAGTAAGCGAGAGTGGAAAGAGCAGGCTTATAACGAGGATTGTTTTCCAAGTAATATTGAAGTTAGATCTGTACCATGTGCAAGGCTGTCTTGAGGCAGTTGCAGAGGTTTTTATTCATTTTTTAACAGTGAAATTACATGCTTAACAAAAGGAACTTTTAAAGGCACAGTGGTAACTGACAGTCAAAGCAATATATGTCATTATCCAATTAGTACACACAAGTGTGTTTTTATTATTCACTTAACATACCTCTGTGTTTGGCTCTCAGGAATGCGATGTTTTCTTTCTCAAAGTGTTTTAAGACTGGTATGTGTTTTACTGCTGTAATTGGAGTAATATTTTTGCACACTACATGTATTTATATCTTTGTTGCTCGTTGGATTAACTCTGTTTAGAAGACAATTTCTAAAATGAAAAATTCTGGGTAAACGTTGGTTAGAAAAAATGTAGCATGCACTCCACTCCAGTTTTCTTCACAACTGGAAAAATCTGCTTTACATTGCATCCAAAGTTGAATTGAGATAAATAATATTGCCTATGTTTAAAAGAATAATAATACAACAAATTTTCAAGTGCATTTGAATGAAATCTATGTTAGCATTTGTTGGTACTTGCTATTATGAGAACAGAGAGTGTATTCAATAGAACTACCCTTACTGTTTTTTTGAAAAATAAACTATATAGCAACGTGTTGTTGACATTTGTTTCATTAGGAGGCTAGTTTACTGACAGATGTGGTGGTGATTCTAGTTTTTTTGTTGCAGGCTTAGCAGAGTTGCGGTACGTGGTGCTGTCAGAGTTCTTCAGGAGCAAACATTTCGGTTGTAGTTGGACAGTGTTGTTATCCCAGGACTAAACAGGTCAAATAGCTATAACAAGTTATCCAAAGAATCCACATTGTCTACAGCTTTAGAAAGAACAGTTTTGTTTCTCTTCCTACATTTAAATAGGGTTTAGTGAATGCATTTGGTGTGGAGTAGGTTTCCTGATGTTTCCGATGCTGGATTCACCTTTGTCATGGAAATGCATGCTTTGTTCTGGGATCCATGCAGAAAGGATGCTTCACTTAGGTATATGGTGCTCTAATGAAGCTCTACTATGTGCATCAACCTCCCTGAAAACAAACTCGGTCTTTAAATTTCACCAATGTTATTTCCCATACCGATAGCACCAGAGCGGGACAGCTGTATACTAAAGAAAGTGTAAGCTTTCCATGAGAGAACTCCAGTGCATCTCATGCTCAAATACTGTTATTTGGCAGTATTATGAGTTATGAATAATTGCCCAGCAGTGAATCACTCTAAGACCTCCAAACTCATTTCTTGGTGCTGATATTAGACTATAACATAAATAAATATGGTTTTTGCCAATGTGAACTTTATGTACCACTGTAGCTCACAGAAGTAGATATTTTCAATTGCAATTACCATTTTTAAGTTCACAAAGGAGCACATCTCCAGTACATGCAGTCATAAATTTCATGCTACTTATTACCACTCACAAAGTTGCTCACTGTTGTCAAAGTTGGCTGAATGATGCATTGTACATTCACTTTGAATTTTTAAGTATCTGCTGATGCTGGAGCATAATTTTTTTTTATTGGGTATGGATTTCTCTGTAGACGTAAGGCAAATGAGTTGATCAGAATTATTTTGGAATAAAAAGCAAGTTCCAACCATTGTGGACAATAATATAAGTGAAAGCCATCTAACCTTGTAGTCAAAAAAATAATGTATTCAGGTTTGGCACATTGTACCTAATAAACACATCCTACCACTGGAAAAAAAAAAGGTGAATTAAGATTAATCTAAATGGGAGAACTTTTTAATGTATTTTTACATATTCGCTTTCTTTCTACTAAGTGTATTTAAATTTTTCAGCCTTGCTTTTCAAGTAGCTTGTGTTTACATTGGATGGGTTTTCATCTAGTGGTTTTCTGTTTTGTTTTTTTGTTGTTGTTGTTTAAAGAGCATTCAATAAAGGCATATCTGGATAATTAGGATTCTGGTGTTAAAACAGATCTGACATGAGACTGGTAGATTTTAAATATGTGAAAATAATATTTAGAAAATATATTAAAGGATTCTGACCAATAATGATGACAATAAAGGTCACAAATTTCAGCCCATATCATGTGGTTGAAGGTGTGTAGAGTACCGTTACATGGATATTCCTGTTTTTACTCTTCTGATTCTTATGTTTGCTTAAATTTTGTAGTTTCAGTTGAATTCTCTACTCCTTTATGTAAATTGCAGAGATAAAATTTCAGAGCAGCACAAAGTTTCTACACTTTAAACTGTGCCTCTACTTCAATGCTTGAAACCTAGGAGCTTGTTTACAGATGACTTTTTATTTTCTGCTAAAATATAAGGTTAGCAGATTTCAATTTTTATTGCCTTCTCAGCTTTCAACGCACTCTGCCTTATCGGTGTACTTGAATTCACATGGTGCATATAAAATGAAATGCTTCAAATATTTTTATTAAGACATCCAGGAAGAGCTCTGTAAACAAGGCTTTGCTTTCCAACGCTCAGGCTTTGAATTGTCAGCTGCTATAAACACATTTTTCCCCTCTCCTTCTGAAATGTGTCCAGAAAAAAAAGCAGATCTCTAATATGTGCGGTGCCTTCTTAATGTAGCCATTTGAATACCAATATTTTGCTTTGAAATAGGAATCACCTACTTTATGAGGAGAGATGGCCCCTCGTTTTCCCAGTGTTACAGTGTAACTCACCTCATTTTACCAAGACTGTTCTTAAAGGTGGTTGAAACAGCATCTTTCTACTTTGAGACTCTCAAGTAGAGTACAAATAAGTCCAAAAAAAGTACAATATTTTGCTGGTAATTGGGTTGATTAAGAGCCTTCAGAAGTCGAAAGAAAGTAAGGATTCTACTTTAGCAGTGTTTAGGGACTCAAACTGGGATGGAAGTAAGCAGAGGAAAAATCAACTAAACAGTGAGCTGAAGAAAAATTCCTCCAATTTGCTGTTGCAAATGGGAAACCAAGACCCTATCTCTCCACTGACTACTACTTTGCATTTTCTCTGGTGCTTTCAGAAAGCGGGTAAGAAAACAGAGGCTGGTGTGGCAGCCGTATTCCAGTTCAAAGGCCAGAGCACCCTTCAGGTTAGATCATAATATTGGGGTGGGGGTGGAAGAAATGATGGCTGGCCACAGCAAATTTCTGGAGCCATAATCAACCCCACAACACTAGTGGTGCAAATGTAAAAAAGTGCCCTTTGCAACTCTAGGGAGTTTCAGGTCACTTTGCACAGCTGTGAAGAATCAGGCTCAGGTATTTAAGGAAGTAAATTCTCAATCAAATGATCTCTCAGAAGATTTCCGGCATCATGTTTGATGCCACCAGCCAGAGAGAATACATGTTGCAAAACCAGACCAATATTTATTGGGTATATTGGGTATGTACGTACAGGAGGAAATAGAAATTGGCAGTTCTTTGAAATCTGGAGAAGACTCCCACACAGCATCAAAAAGTAAGTTTTTATACTAAATTGACTTGTGCCTTTGTGGTAGACAATATTTTTTTCTTATTATTTTTCCATGGGTGGATTTTTGTCTGTTACTGGTTTTGTTACCTTGCTGCAAAATAATTTAATCTTCTCTTAATTTTGGCTTATCGTTGCTAAAAGCATTGGTCCTGATTTCCCTGGAGAATTCCATCACTTACAAATCTAACTAATTCAAAATGAGATTTATGCCAGTGTGAAAGTGATGGGAAACACTAGGAAATCAGGTCTGCTAGCAAAATGAAATGTTAGCTTTGTAAAAGTTTTTCAGATCACCTTTTTTATTGTTGAATGTAAAAGCATTGAAGCAGAACAAGTTTTATGTTTTGCTCCCAAAGCCAGCCGTGTCTGCTGGCATTAAGGTTGTCTATAACAAATTACATTTCCATGTCCCAGTGAAACCAATGAAGCAGCACCCATCTCAGAATAACTGGAGGAGGCAGAAACTGGTGCATCCACTACACAGTACCATTGCAAAAGGAAAATTTTTAAGGGCCATCATTATTCAAAATGTTATGGGTAATCATCTTCATGGTCTAGGCTTGATAGCTCATCTGAAGTATTAAACAGCTATTCTCAGACGCTTGTATAGCCTTTTTCTATACACTGCTTACACTGAAGAAAGAGCACAGCTTATAGTTCTACCAATCAGCAAAGATACAAAACTTACAGAGAGTTACAAAAATGCAATTTCAGTCTCCCTGGAAAATGGAACATCCAGCTGCAAAGAATTTGTAAAGTACATCAAATACTTCATATCACATTGCAGCTAGTAAAACATATCTTGATTTATCTGAGAGCTCATCTCCAATGTCGCTTTGGAGCTGGTCTTAATCTTTCATCAAGGCCTTTCATACAAGTTTTCAACCATATTGGAAATGTGAAAATGTTGGGTTTGAATCATATCAGAAATGTGACATTATGTTGCTGTAATGGTAAATTTTTAACAAAATCAATACAAACATGCCAATATGGGATAAAATGACATTGGACTCTAAGCTTGTTTTATTAGGCTGTGTTGCCAATATGTAAAATGGATAATGGATTACTGATTAACAACTGACTTCATAAGATGACATAACTTTATGGAAACCAGTAAAATAATTTTTAAGTTTGTAAGAAGATTTACTGCAATGAGTTTTTAATATTAATTGAATAGCTTTAACAGTCCTTCAAACCAGAACAGTGATTTGAAAGAAACTCTACTGCCTGTTAACTTAAATCAAGCATTGCAAACACTTAAAATTGGCTAATACTCTAGTTAGGCTAACAGAATCAGAAAGTTAGAGGTGTGCATCAGAGACTTTGATATTGTTGGCCAACAACATTATCAATCTGGATTGACAGGATATAGAAAAACGTCCAGTTGATACAAATCTCTAGCCTAGCAGGAACTCACCATATAAGATTCAATTCTGGGAGACCAATTTTTTGTCTTCTATTGGCTATAAAATCACATTTTGTTGAATGCGCTCAATATCTCGACACTAATAAAATCCAGCACAGACCAGCATTTCTGTGGCATTAAGTAGAAAAAAACATCCAACTTTATAAGTGTCTGAATTTTTATTCTCTTGAAAAACTGTATTTCAGAGTCAACTTTTTGATGTCAACCCGCTCCAGAATAGCACCAGTACATCACCTTATAGAAATTCTGTCCAGTTAGGTATTGGTAGTGAAATTTGTATGAGTAGGAGAAAGAAGGCATTGATCCTCTTTCAGTGTGCTTCTCAACATTGAATACAAAGCTTAGAAAGATGAATTCTGCAGTTATTTTTAAAGCTAAAACCAAAGTATTTAATGTAGTAAGGGAGCTTACTGTTTGGAACACTGAATTCATATTGTCCCTAGAGATCAAGCTTTTGTGTGTGTGAAGGCTGCCTAGGATGGCAGCACAGCAAAAGGAAAAATATTGTTTGAAGAAGCAAAGGGTTTTTAAGTTGCTGTGGTTTCAAAATAATGACCTGTCTGAAAGTAGGGGTGTAGCTGTGTGAAGAGAGCCTGAACCAAAGGACACATATGTTGATGAAAGGCTGCTGACAGTTCTGCCCAGCAGCCACTGTAGAAATTGGCAATGCTACACGCTCTGTGAACTTCCACAAACTTCCTGTCATATTCCTGGAGAACACGTCTTTCCACAAGCTTTACACATCACTCTGCGGACGTGTTATGTGTTTCTAAAGGCTGTCTCCACCCGGTGCGGTCAGACGTGCTCAAGCAGAACACTCTTCATTACATTATTCATCCTATCAACAACATGTGGTAGGTAGTCCAGACTTGGGCAGGTGGTCACTGACATCCTACCACTGCAGAGTTTGTGACTCAGATCTAGTGCTGGAAGGGGTAAGGATATTCCAAAATACCACTAAAAAGAGCATGAGAGACTGTCTGGGCTTAATAAAACCAGGAAGGGACAGGTCAACTCTGTGATAGATTAGCTGTATGCATTTTCCACATAATGGGGAGAGGGTAGAAGTTGCTGCACAGAACCAACAGAGAACGAAATCATTACATTAGTGGATTTACCTCTGAAGAGAGCATTAGGTTTGTTGTTTGGAAGGATTGATCTAATTGTATCTTTTGGGTTGCAAAAATATACGTGAATCTAAAGCCCATGAGCTCTTTTCCTTTTCAGCTTGAGAAAGTCACCAGTGACTATTTTTTCTGGGTAACATTGACAAACAGAAATGCTTTGAGACTAGCTGTTCGTAAGGAATAGACCATGGCACAATCATATGTGGTAGTAATTTACAGCTACTCTCACTCCAGACTGGATACAGCTTAGAAACATAAAGATAGGTATTTGTTCTGTTACTAAGCTCTAGCACCAGTCACGTGCTTTAGTGATTCTGTTATCTGGAAACTACATTTCTATTCTGAATGTCCAGGGACATTGTGTTTCCCATGATTTTCATTCTGCAAAAGGGAGAAATATCTGCTAGCTTTATACAATACTGTTTCTCTCAGTAGATGAAGGGCTCATGTTCTATACTCCTTTCAAGCTAATTGTCAAAAGCAGCAACGAGGCCTTGCCAGCTCTTTTTGGTAGTGTGTCACGTGGATGCTGACCTTGTGTGGCAGTGACATTGCATCATCTTTTGTGTTAGGGCTGGGTGGAGGAGACTGTCTGGCTGCATGGAATTATCTTTCCCTAGGAGGCCGATGCACATGTGGGTTGTGCAGAACACTGTGGCAGGCTCTGCTCCTCACTAGCGTCCCCCCACCAGGAGCTGCCCTGTGGCACATGCAGGGAAACTACTGCTCATTTACTTTGTGATGGATCCTTAGATGAAGAGAAGAAAATGCTCTCAAGGCTTACTTCTTTTTAAGATTGAGGAAAAAGAGAGCAAAGCACTCAGTCTCTCTGTTTTCCTGCCTGTCTGACTCTGGGGAAAGGAAAAGCCAGCAAGCGTACAGAAACTGGTCAAAAAGGAAGAAATCCCCTCTCTAAACCTGTTCAATCTCCTCCTTTTCCCTTGCTCCCTCTTCTGTTACTGACTTTACCCTGTCTGCTGGCAAGGAAGCTTTGGGATTCTTTAAACTCCACAGAGATTAGCTTCTTTTTATGCTCTAGCTTCTTGCTTTTAGCAAAGGAAAAGGACAAATCTCTGCATTGTTTATCTCTCCCTTAAATCCTTCCAAATCTTTCTAGGCCCTTAGGCTGTTGACAATCTTGTCTGACTCTGAACTCATGCTGTGTCATCTCTAACCCATTAGGAATATTCTGTGATTCGAGGCTCTGCAGTCACATTCGTTTGTGGGCATGAGCTTCTGGAGTGGCTTCAGCTGTTCACTGATAGCAAGAAGAGAGCTTTTCCATGTTACTGATTCATACTCTCATGAAGGATGGAGATCTGCATAAAGCTAGTTCCTTACTTTTACAGAGCCATGAATCTGTGAGGTATCAGGTCCAGGACATTTAACTTACTGACCTGATACAAAGGCCCTTCTTTCAACCCACTTACAGGTTAAGCATGCCTACTTTGGGCTTGTATTAAAACACTATTAAGGCTGAAGCGCAACTTAGTAATTGAGATAAACACTAAGCATGTTTCAGAAGATGCATCTGCGAGACGTCTTGGCACACAGTGCTTTAAAGTGAACTCAAATAAGGAAGGTGATATATTAAATCAGCTGTAACTCCTTCGAATGAGCAAAGCAACCGAGTCGGTTATCTGCAGAAAGTTTAACTGAAAAGATGTTTGTGAAGCAGTGTATATCCAGAATTGAGCACTTGAGGAAAATCTCCAAATCACCAGCCCTGTGATACTTACTTTAAGCACGGTTCTCAACAAAATATGTATCTACACATCAGAAGCATCTTTGGATTTCTATCAAGCTGCCCGGCAGACACACTGGGCCATGTGGCCCGCAGAAGCCATGGGAAAGTTTTGGTTTCCCCATGTGGACTTTTTAGTAACATATCCCTGTTCTTCCCTAAACGTGGATAATTAAATACAGATGAGGATGAACTTGGTGTCAAGTGGGGAACTTGTTGGTAATGTCAGTAAAAATGTTGTGCTCAGCTGAAGCTCAGGAGCATAGGAGGGATTATGAATGAGTATGGGGGCATTACAGCATTCCAGCACCCGTAGGCACATGTGTGATATGCTGAAGGCACAGGCATGGTCTCCAATATCTCATTGCCTGTCAGAGCATCTTCGTCCTCATTACTGGTTGCTGGTAGACACTGTTCGCTGACTTTGGGGTAAGATGTTACCATATGGTTTGTGAAGCATCTGTGGACATTTACTCTGTAACTAATGTGAAGTTTACGTTGTGAGCTGTGAAACTTATTTAAGATATCTATCTAGGAAAGACAAGATTAAACCTTTAACATTGTTTTTCACACGATAGTCTTGCCATTTGTCTTAACTGAAGTATGTAAATGAAATATCCTAATGGAAGTATCCTTGGAGTTGTTTCATGTTATACTAGTAACTTCTTTTTGCTTCATTGAGGAGTAAGATCTGCTCATCTCTCTTCATTGATTAGTGTGTCTTTGTCAATGAAAAATGTATTCTCCAGTGAACCTTGTATCTTTCTATAATCATACCTAATGCAAAGAGCTAAAGCACACAAACAACCGTATCTCTTTGCTGGATGCTCTGGTGCCCCTTTACTTGGAAGGAAAATGGATTGGGGCAAATGACTTTCATCAGCTTTATTCCGAGGATATTTTCACAAGGTGTAGCTATCTTGTTTTTCTCCGTACATTGAAGCTAAGCAGCATTGCCAAGTTTTCACATGTATTAGCCTGATGGGGCTAACTTTTCAACCATTTCTCTATGAAATACACATGTAGAAACCCAGCAGCAGTTAGAAACAATTAGTCATGTCTTGTGGTAATGGGTTGTAGGAATATTTCTTAAATATTCTTGTTTTCATCAAGTCCATGTAAGATTAAACAAATTAAACCACATGATCCAACAATGATAGTCTAATAAATGTATATTAAAATAATAGAAATATAAGAATCAATAGATGCATATTAAAATAATTGCTAATTGTAATACATTATCTGAAAAGATACTACTTTGGGAAGTAAAGGAAACCTGTAATTGGCCATAAATGTAAGATAATAACCACACTATCTGAAAGACGGTACTATAAAAAACATTGACGAACACCTAAAACTCTCTACCTGGGGTCCTGGTTTCTTTTAGTCTACCCTTATAAACTCTTCCATTTGATTACAGCAGGAGCTACAATTTCAAAATAAAAAACAACAGGAAATTTAATTTCTTATGGTTGAGTGTTTCAGCAGATATTTTCACAAATCTGAAAATGTAATGTAAACGTTCTGGAAATGGATATTTGACAGTATTATCTCAGCAATTTTAGTACTTCTGTAGTATGCTGCTACTCTCCAGTTTTAGAATTGTTAGAAAACTTGAGTTTATGGTTATAGGCAAATTTTAAAATAATTTCACACGTACAGTAGAGTTTCTATGCAAATTGTCTTTGCTTATAAATTTGGTAAGAAAGGAAAATTACTACTTGCAACCCCTGCTCCCTACCTTTGCACAGTAACTCATTTATGTTTAATTTTGACTTGTGTGAATAGCAGTTGTTAAAATTTAGAAAATTACTCGTGAAAATCATCCACTTACATAACATTAATTATAAAATGGAAATGGCTTTATTGTTTGTCTTAATTATTTTTGCAGTAGCAAATGGAATGAATTCATTAGGCACATTAGACTTCAGTTCTGCAAAGATTTTGCTTGGTTTTCACCTCGTGAAAAGTGGTGATGAGCAATGACTTCTCTTTGTTCAGCACAGGAATCTGTTTGCAAGCGTGAGGCCCAATTGCCCATCCGGATGTCTCAGATGAAGGTAGCAGAAAGTTTGCTCATTGAGGACTGCTGAAGTGAAGCTTTCTTTTCCACCATGAGTTTTCATTTTTTCATGCAAATGCAGTGTGTTGTAAAGATTAATAAGCTATTTTGGAATAAGCTATTCTTAGATTTCTCTGAGGTACCAGTTGCTCATAAGAAAGGTTTCTCTCAGTCATTCTTACAGGGAAGCCTCCTTGCCGTTAGATGGTAGCACAGGAGGTGTTTGAATGACAAATGAATCAGAGTTCACATAGAAGCAAAATCATTGTTTCCAGGTGCAACTGATTTTCAAAATTTAGCATTGCAGACAAAATTCCATGAGTCCATAAGCCCTTACTGGGGCTAATGCAAGGGAAAATTCCATGCAGAACCCCAAGACTCTCCAGTAACAAATGGCAATTGCCGGACATTCACAATCAGGGTGCCACATACTCCCATCATGGGGCTACTCTTGAAAACTGGGACTCAAACTGACACATGTAAATAGTCAGAAATATTTCATATAAATATGGTAGATGTTAACTGTAATATTTAAAAGTAATATCATAAAAATTCCTAATCATAATCAAGACCGCTCATTTTATGACTTATGACCATATTCTTACGTTCTTCATTTTGTGTTTAACAGAGTAAGTTTGAAAGTTGATCAGTAGGGACTTGTGCATCCAGTACAGTACTTTTGTGCCACTCTACAAACTAAAGTTTTAATAACATTTACATAAAAATTTGGTAAAACCATTACCATTGTGCTGCTGAGGCCATCCAGTCAATTGCTGAAGTGTGTGGGAAAATAAAGCTCTACAGGCTCCCCTGTAGTCTCCAACTGCTTGTAGCAAGACAGGTACTGTTTTTGTCCATGGTTAGACAACTGGGTTTAGGGCTCAGGAAGGGTTCTAGGATGGTTTTAGTAAGAAAAGAGGCTTGAAAAAATGTAATGATGAAGGAGAAGGTTTAATGGAGTGTATTTTATTGTAAAGCTGATTCCCTGGTATTCATCTCCATTGCTCACTGCTCCTTTTAGCTTTTCACAGCTTTTTATAATGTTGGAAGACTATTTCACCCCCTTTCAGGTTGAAATAAGACTCTACTGTATTGTTTTCCCTATTCTTTCATGAAGTGTGAAAAGCCCTCTCCACTCCTGAGCTTTCAAGCTTAACTCTTTAGAGGCATATATGACCTCTCTTTTTATTTCCTACTTCGTTCTCTTCGTCTCCCACAGACTTGTCCAAGATTGGGTGCTTGTTTAGGATTTGGTCCTGTAGGATATTGATTGCAGAGGAGTGAACTCTATGGAAAAAGAAGGAAAAATAACACGCAACCAGTGTTGTTCTGCTTCTGAGGCATCAAAGATAAAACTAAAGATGGAGGGCTATGCTGAGATGCCATCCTTGTTCCCAGAACTAGAAGATCTTGGACAACATGCTATTTAATACACTAAATTCTACATGCTTTGAAGGCTTGGTTCAATGAGTCCTTCTTTGTGCACCTCAGTAATAATTGAGGTGAATGTTGGCTGTTGGGGCATGTTCCAAATGCAGTTTGGTTAGCAAGTCACTGTGCAGAGTCCTCAGACAGATGGTAGGCGGGTGGTACAACAAGAATCCAAGGTGTAAGAAGGCCAGCACAGTAACTAAATATGTAGCTACATTAAAAGTCCTCATGTGAGAGAGTGTTGAACTGATTTGTATGTGCATGAGGCCAACAGATTTATTGTCTGGATAGGCTAGGAGAGACCAGCAAACTAGGAATGAACTCCAACCTAATGGAAGGTGAAAACCAGTAGAAAGGTACATTGACATTGATGCTTAAACCTTCATGGCTCACTTCTGTCCCATGCCCTGCCTCACAGTGAGAAAGCGGATTTTTCAAGGATAGGGTCTTTTGAGGTTAGTGGAGTTCTGTCTCTTTTTAATTTCTAGCATTGTCTGTGTTTTCCTGAGATGAGTTTGTTTAGCAATGCAGTGCTGAGGTTAGTCCGAGATAAGAAACCTTAGAAATCTCTCCATAGCTGAAATGCTGTGATTTGTATCTGAGGAAGTGCCTGACACGGTGCTGTGCTCAGCCTCTCCTCATATGACAGATGATCCAAGCCCTTCATCACCTTTGTGGTTTTTTTCTGTACTTACTTCATTAATCCATGTACCTCTTGCACTGGGGAGCCCAACACTGGACCCAGCACACCAAATGTGTCTCACCAGTATGAGGTAGAGGGGAAGGATCATCTCCCACTACCTGTTGATGACACTTTCCCAAATTAAGCCTGGGATGTGAATATTTTCTTCCAGAAGAAACAGTGATCCTGAACCACTGGTCCCCTCCCCGCCAGTGGCTGAAGTATTTTAATCATTACAGTGAAGTAATGCTTTAAATGCTCTTGTGTTCTGCTGCTGCTCCAGGTGCACGCAGTTACGCAAGCCTGTGTATGAGTGCTTAGTAGTGTTAGGTAAAAGTACTAAATGTAGTGAGCTTGTACTGGAAAGTAGAAAGCTGGTTATCTTTCTCTGTCTATACACAGTAAGGCAAGAATACAGGCCTTGTCAATGTGTAGCAGCTGCATCTTGTTTGTCAACTCAGACTCCTCTGTGTGTTAGAGAAGTCAGTGATTTCGATTTTCACTTTCCTGTGCTGGTTATACGCCAGTGAATCTTCCAGGAATTCAGTGGAGTTGCATGGGTGTGAATGACAGTAAAGCAGATTGCTCAGTTGGCCCCTTAGCCCGCACTGAAAGCATCCTCCAAGACCTAGGGCTGTCAGCATTGTAGGGCTCAGAGTCTACAGTCAGTCTACTTTAACTCATTAAATGAAATCTAAGCTCTTTTAATTAAATGTCAGGCTATCTTGAACAGAGGGCCATCAAAGCCAGTTTTGGATTCACCAGAATGTAGATAGTAGTCCAGCTCGAATAATGAGGCCAGAGAAAGAAAATGACCTCCAGGTAGATGTATACTAAGTCTGTCCTGGTGGGAAACTGAAACAAGTCCAGTATTTATATGTGATACAGGTCTTGACCCTCTCAACAGTGTCTGCCACTTCTGGTGCAAAACTGGACTATGCAGCTAACATAATTTGCAATCTTATGATGAAGAACAATATTTCAAAAGCACTTTTGCAGTGCTTTGAAATCTGAAAGCATATAGAACAAAGCAACTTTTGAAAAAATCCCCTGTTGTTGCCATCATTAGGATGTGTTTGAATCAATTTCAGCCTTGCTTCTCAAATGCTACAACTCCTTATAGATCTGAAGGTTTTTGAAAGGTTTTGTGTTTTATCAAAATAAAATATACACAGCAGCCATGGGCACGTAACAATAGCCAAGCAACACCAAAGAATAACCTGCTGATGCTCCTCAGTGTCTACAAAATATTTAACCCTGAGATCACGAGACAGTAGCATTTCCTCAAAGCACAAAATGGGTAGCTTCTGGCTTCCTGGGAGTGTCCAACAGAGGATGCCCATTTGGGGAAGAACAGAGAGAATGAACATGTGGTTTGGACCCAATAAATTGTGGTTGACTTTTCACAGACTTTTAGAAGGGCTGGTTGTGGTTTGGAGATCCGTTGTGGATGTTGCTGTAGTCATGAGAAACCAGGATGATAGATTTTAGCCCACAAGTGAACTGAACGTAAGGGAAAGACATGAAGAAACAGGAAAACAAAGTTGGAGTGAATAAGAGTGTAGGAGAGCAATGAACTATACAGAAAGCGAAGTTTTGCAGCTCCTGTTTTGCTTTGTCAGTGTCAGAAGGGAGAGGATGGTTTTAAGGAGGGATTTGTCCAAGGTAGTGAGAGATTAAAAAGCTAATGAACACAGTTAGGACAGCTTGAAAAAGTGGGGAAATATGTCAGAAAGAAGCAAGAAAACTGTGTTGACATTGGCACTACTGGCAGATGTAAGGCAAGGCTCAGGAGCGTGCTGGGGTGCTTCGTGTGCTGCCACCCTTAAAGTAAGACCCCGTTACCAAAGTGGTGGAGGTGAGGGAGCAAGAGGAGTGGATCCCAGCAGTTAGGATGATGATTTTGAAAGATTATCCTAGAAACAGAGGTGTGAGTACGTTTAAAGAGGCCTGAGGTGACTGATGCCAAGAGCAGGAAGGGAGGGAGACATTTCTGGAACAGGGACAAGAGCAGTACAGAGCAGGAGGGAGAGACTTGGAAGTGTAGATAGTCACCAGATGCAAAGCTATAAGTACACAGCAAAGGCAGGCTTGGTTCAACTTTAAAATGATGCTGCATCTCGATAGGCAGGCAACCCCTCAAATAAAAGCTCGGGAGGAGGAAAACAATAGTGTGTACAAAGCATCAGAGGAACTGCAGCAAAGTTCAGCTGAGTTTGCCAAAGACTGGTAGGGTAGGAGACGAACTCAGTTGTTCCCCTGTAGTGATAGCTCCTCTTGTAATAATTACTAATGTGAAAGAGAGACAGAGGTGCTCAGCATCGCTTAAACTCAGGAGGCATTACGTTAGTAAAATAAGATTTATATTAAAAAAATAAACATATTAAAGGTGGCAAAACTTTACTGTTCCATGGTGTTAGGGCTCTATCAGTTCATCAGAAATATAGGTGAGGAACCTCACAGCACCATTATGATACAGTTAAGTATTGCTCCTGTTATAAGTGAAAAAAATGGCAAAAAGGAGCTTAGCACCTCAACTGAGCAGAGCACTTGGAAAATGCATGAATGGTGAAGTAGACTCATTGACTTCAACGACGCTGCTTTTTTCTTAAAGTTACATAGGGACATAAGTGCCTTGCTGAATTGACAGCCCAAGGGTAGGGATTAGGACTTATGTTTTCTTGGCTTTCTGCCTGAGCAAAATTGGTTATGCCACACCGATCCTGAAACACAACTTCTGTTTATATTATTTGCAGAGTGCTGTGGGGAAATGAAAGCTGGTAAGGCATAATTCTATTTGTGTGCTTTGAAATTTTATATTATTATGTGTTTCTTGTTGCACTGTAATGAAGCTCTGATTTCCATATTAAAATTAATAAAATGAAAATAACATGAATGCAATATTTCTGCTGAATACACATTGACTAGAGAATGTTTTCATATTATTCCACAGGCATATTGATGACAGCCTATTTCACTGTGTCTTGAGAAGGCTGCAGGTCCAAATGAACTTTAAATATTCGCATTTTGCTTATGCATTTACAACAGAATTCACACACAATCCACATTTGCGTACCATTTTAAACTAAGTAGTAATAGAATAAGTTCCATTGTAATGATGTATAAGCATTTTCGAGACTGTTGCAAAACCATAACAGCGTGTTTATGAAAGCAATGACACTTAATGGAGAGAAATAATCTGCTAAAGTAGAGTTTATATTTCATAATTAACAGTTCTTTGTTTTATCACGGATATTGGGCAGACAACAAGAGTAGCACAGCTTCAGTCTGTGTTCAGGTAAGTATATCAAATCCATTCAGCTGTGCCTCTATTACTTGGACCTCCCAGCTTAGGAAGGACTGTGCAGTTCACAATAAATAATACCATTACCCGGTAGGCAAACATGTATTGTGCATTCAGAAGGGTAGGAGGTTTGAAAGCTATGGTTGTCTATAACCACTGGCTATTTCTGATGAATGCAGGTATCCTGGGTTGGTCCTTGCATCCATGCAAAGGCATCATAACCTACATGACACTAGGTGATGCAGTATATTAAAGAGCCCTCTGCTCAGTGTCCAACTCCGTAGGAAGCAAACCAGGGGGAGGAAAGCGAGGACCTGCACAGCACATGGACTGCACCTCCCCTGTGCCCAGCCCTCGTGTGGTCTCCACTCACTCCTCATGTCCCTCCTCAAAATGTTTGTGGAGTTGCCAGAGGGGACAGTACTTCCCTGTAGGAGAGGAAGTGACAGGGGTTTGAGGAAGCTTTTCTAGGACTCCTTGCTTGCCGCTGTTCTGGTTTGAGAGCACAAGGATAAGTTTTCTGGGACTGCCTGGGCCATGTGGCAATCACAGTGGGGAAGAGGGGGCAGCTGTGCCTGTGAGGAGGAGGGGATGGGTCAGGTGTCCCAAATGAACAAATCACAGCATTCCTTCCCATGGTGCTCAGTATGAAAGGGACCCTAAGAAAACCCTCGGGGCCTTTAGTGCCTGCTGTGCTGGAAGGGTGGTCAACGGCTGTTTACCAGCTCTTCCTGTTCTGCTGGTATTCATGCCTCCTGATTTCACACTGTAGAGGAGCACTATTTGATGGGTCAGGCTGTCTTACTCTGGATGGGAGCAGCACAGCTCTTTTTGCTGAGTCCAGTCTGGATCTTTTTTTTCTGCCTAGGACCTTGTTGTCATCCAGAAGGAGTGGGTCCTGGAGTCACCATCCCTAGAGGTGGTCATAAAACATGTAGACATGGAACTTTGGCATGTGGTTTAGTAGTCATGCTAGTTTTGGGTTGATGGTTGGACTTGATGATCTTAGAGGTCTTTTCCAGCCTTAATGTTTCTATGATTCTCTTGCATCTTTGAGCATTTTTGCATACTTGTATATATCTTTATATAGTTTGACATTTTCATTGTTAGTGTTATTCTTTTTTTCATGAAACTGGTTCAAGTTTGGGTTTTTTTCCAACATCAAAGTCTATCTCCCTGGTTTTCCTGTTATCCTCCCCAGGAGGGTGGTAGAGGAATTGCAGAGAGCATCTGCCAGAGTTTAGCGGCCAGCCCACCCTTAAACTTTGACAGCTGCAAGCCTGCTCTCTTGGGACATGCACCTTATGTCCCCCCAGATAACTGGTTTTCAGAATGGAGAGGTGATCTGATAGCCTCACAAATAAAAGGCGTTTCTCAAGCCATGATTGTAACAAACCTCCCTGTCATCTTGGTGAAATTTCTACCTACGAGATGGGGAAATAGGCATCAGATCATAGAATCATAGAACGCATTGGGTTGGAAGGGACCTTTAAAATATATCTAGTCCAACCCCCCTGCAGTGAGCAGGGACATCTTTAACTAGATCAGGTTGCCCAGAGCTCCATCAAGCCTGACCTTGAATAACATTCACTACCTATCTGGTCAACCTCTCCCAGTGTTCCACCACGCTCGTAAAAAATTTCTTCCTCATATCTAGTCTAAAACTACTGTCCTTTAGTTTAAACTATTGCCCCTTGTCCTGTCACAACAGGCCTTGCTGAAAAGATTGTTTCTATCTTTCTTACAAGTTTCTTTTAAGTACTGGAAGGCCACCATAAGGTCTTCCCAGGGCCTTCTCTTCTCCCGGCTGAATAACCCCAACTCTCTCAGCCTGTCTTCGTAATAGAGGTATTCCAGCCCTCTGACACGCAAATGTTTTTTAAAAGCATTTTCTTCTGTCACTCTTACCCAGCTACCTTCCATGGGATTTATGACTTGAGAAGCATTATGATAAACGAATCGTTGTTTCAGTAAATTTAATTTCAGGGTGCCAAAAGGCTGTCATTTACCTGAATATTTGGTTTTGTTTAGTAGTTCTCTGCTACTGGACATGAAAAAAAGCGAGCATCAATGGCAACAGTATGAATATTTTATTAGATGAGACAGCAGTCTTCATTGAAACCCGTCATCATTGGCATTTGCAACACAGACCGTGTATGACGGTATGTGGTGACGTTTCCTGCCCAAGCTGTTGTGAATACTCTTAATGAAGAAATGTAGTTGGGAGGTGGTGTTTCTTTCCTGGCTCCACGAATCCAGAAAACATGAAATGAACAAAAGAATTGCTTGTTCTCTGTGTTATCAAATAAAATTTCTTCACTTTTCTTGTCTATAGTCTCGAATCTGGTCTTTAATGTTAGAGAAATAGTTTTTTTCAATAGATTTTCTGGAGAAGGACCTATATTTTGGAGTACATTACCTAAAATAGAACACCATGTACTCTTATAGAAGTAGATGGATATTATTTATGGTACAAAAAAAATCATTCTGTAATACTGCAATATAATACCATTTCATGATTTTCAGTGTTTTAGTAGCAGGACAACTTTCTGATGAAGATATCTCTATACCTGGTCCATTATCCTTCCAAAAATATAAAAGTAAATGTTCTTCTTGACTCTGTTGCACAGGAAGTCTTACTGATCAGAAAACATAATGTCTGTCTTTGTATTCCTTCACCTTTCAGTCAATGCATTTTTGGGTCAAGAATATTTTCAGTAATAAAATATTTACAAGTCTTTTTGAATGCAAAATAGACTTCAATTTTAGTTATATGACTCAGTTATTTGTTCAGAATAATTAGATTAAACAGATACAGGTTTTAATCTAATTTTAAAAATAAATGAGTTAATGTTAACTGGGAAGACAGCATCACAGAATGCAATTTAACTAATCAGCTATACTAAGCTGTATGTTTCTCATGTTGCTTTGGTTTATTGCAGTAAAGAAAGTAGGTGGGAGATCATGCCAAGCCATTGAAACTTTAAATGGACACCCTAGCTGCTTTTCTGAACTGCCTGCCTGTGTGGAAAAACGATATATCTTTCCAGCACAACTATGTGTAGTTTACTACTGATGTATGTCAGAGAAAAAGTTCCATCCTAAAGGCATTGCCAGAAATTATCCCCTTTGCCTTTAGGGTTGAAATTTACCTTTCAGTGGACTGCCAGTAGAAGGTACATATGTGAACTGACTTTTTTATCCGTATCACAGAATAAAATTCTGCTTTTGCTTGCACGCAAAACATATATTTTGATGTTGCAGCACTAAAAAGTGTATGGAAGCACACAGGCCTTTGATGCCACTGTCCTTTTCTGTGGTGAACATTCCAGGTACAGATGATGTTTTATTTTCTGTATGCAGTGAGGCAGTATGGGTTTCCTTTTGCTACCTGTTGTTTGGGAGGGGAAATTGGTTCAAGAGCACTGTATGCTCTATTTTACAGTTATTTGGAAGGGAAAACACATTAATGGAGCACTGACATTGAGGTGATGCAGAACCAGAAGTGTTCCACTTGCTTCTCTGTACAGCTCTCAAAAGCCGTGTCAGTCACTATGGGGAACTATAAAAGGCCATAGCAACACCAGGAGAAAATGTTTTTTACTGTGGCTTTGATTTGGAGCTTTTTGCTCATCTTCTTTTGGCTTTTGCTTCACGCTGGAATAAGGGTGAGGTCAACCATTTTTGATGGTGTTGCATGGCACAGAGTAGTGTTTTCTTTTTTATCTGAATGTGTTTTGCAGCAAATAGAGCATTATGGAGATGTGGGAGTATTAGAGTGCTGAATTAAATGCCTGTTTTGGGGAAGACCTGCTGATTTGAATACTGAGCATAAGAATAAATGGTTTGGATTGGAAGGGACCTTAAATTCAATCTTGTTCAGTACACTATATTTCTTTTTACAAAAAAACATGGGAAATAGTTATGGTTTGTAATGACAGTTTACTGGTAGTTACAGGCAGGATTGTTTTTGTAGTTAATTATGGGTTAAGTTCATCTCATGCTACTTTAGAGGTCTACCTCTGAGCTAATTACCCAGAACTTCTTAGAATCATAGAATCATAGAACATTTTCATATGAAAGAGACTTTCAAGATCACTGAGTCTAGCCTTTGTCCTAGCACTATCAACAGCAATAAATCATGAGTCTCCTTCTCTGGAGACATTCAAGACCTGCCTGGACACATTCCTGTGTGGCATAGTCTAGGCATTCCTGCTCTGGCAGGGGGATTGGACTTGATGATCTTTCGAGGTCCCTTCCAATCCCTAACATTCTATGATTCTATGATTCTATGTCCCTCAGCACAACTTCTACCCATTTCTTAAACACCTCCAGGGATGGTGACTCAACCGCCTCCCTGGGCAGCCTGTTCAAATGTCTTATAATCCTATCAGTAAAGAAATTCTTCTTAATGGCCAACCTGAACCTCCCCTGGTGCAACTTAAGGCCATTTCCCCTTGTCTTGTCACTCATATTTAGGGAGAACAGACCAACACCTGCCTTACTACAACCTCCTTTCAGGTAGTTGTAGAGAGAGATACGGTCTCCCCTCAGTCTCCTCTTCTCCAGGTTAAATAGCCCCAGATCCCTCAGCTGTTTCTTGTGTCAGACATGCTCCAAATCTTTTACTAGTTTGGTAGCCCACCTCTCTACCCACTCCAGAACCAAAATGTTCCTCTTGTAGTGAGGGGCTGAAAACCGGACACTGTACTTGGGGTGCAGCCTCACCAAAGCTGAGTACAAGGGTATGATCAGCTCCCTGCTCCTGCTGACTCTTTGGACTCAGTCATCTGATCAGTTTTTAACCCAGCAAAGCGTATGCCCATCCAAGCCAAGAGCAGTCAGTTTCTCTAGGAGAATACTGTGGGCAGCAATGTCAAATGCCTCACTAAAGTCAAGGTAGACAACATCCACAACCTTTCCTTCATCCAACAATCAGGTCACCCAGTCATAGAAGGAGATCAGGTTTGTTAAACAGGACCTGCCCCTCATAAACCCATGGTGACTGGGCCTGATCACCTGGTTGTTCTGCATGTGCTGCATAATGGAACTCAGGATGATCTGCTCCATCAGCTTCCCGGGCACTGAAGTCAAACTGACAGGCCTGTAATTTCCCGGGTCATACCTCCATCGTCTCTTATAGATGGATGTTATACTGGCTGACTTCAAATCAGCTGGGACCTCCCAGTCCGCCCGGACTGCTGATAGGTGATGGACATGGCTTGGTGAGCACCCCTGCCAGTTCTCTCAGCACTCTAGGATGTACCCCATCTGGCCCCATAGACTTTGGACATTGATGTCAAGCAGCAGGTCACTGACCATGTCCTCCTGTACTGTGGATGGGGACATTTTGTTCCGGGCCCCTGTCTCTTACAACTGTTGTGGAGAAATGGGCACCTTAAGAAAGTAGTTCACTCCACCTGTTAGTTTTGAGGTGAAAGGAATCATTTTCTAGAGATGTCTGTTTCTCCCCATCATCTATAGAAGGACCTGAGTGGATCACCTGCAGAATATTCATTTTCTGGTTACCTAAATTAGGGCATAGCAGCTCCATGTGGTAGTAATGCTCTCCAAACTGATTATCTCAAGAATGGGGAGCCATCTTCCATACGGTTATTTGGCTCTTTAGTGGTAGATGTCTTGTGTACGTGCAGTTTGGAGCATGACAAGCAAGGCAGGGCTGTACATCTATGTTTACACCCTTATTTAGACCCTGCCTCTCTCAGGGAGCCATGCATCTTTCCCGTAGCACTGCAGGGCTATGCCTCAGCACCAGGTTTCTGCCCCTGGCCTTTCCCAAATTAATTGGTGACTTCCTTTCCCATCCTGTCACATGGTGTGCTTGCTAGCTGGCTGCCAAATTGTGCTAATTTTTGTTCTTTCCTTCTCCGCACCTATGTATCATTAATGCTTTTTTTTTGTTTTGTTAGTGGAGCAGTTCCCAAAGGGGAAGGTTAGCAGCTATGCCAGCCCCTCTGCCAGCAGCTTGCCTTCAATCACCACAGCACCTTCAGGAGGCTGGGATGAGTGAAAGGCAGGTACCCCCCTCAGGGGTGAGTGCCTTGGACCAGAAAACTCTTGCACAAAAACTGGGCAGGTTTGTCACAGGAGCTGATGCAAGTGCTGCCTTGCTCAGCTCCCTACCATGGACCTTTCCTCTTGGAGGTGGAGTGTTAGGCACTTGTGAAACACGATTGAAAAGATGACCCACCTCCAGATATGAGATGTTCCTGAAATAAGGAAGAAGGTCTTGAATGGACCTACCTATATTTCCATTTAACTCCAGCTTTCAGCACTCAGCATCTTTTTTGCATATGCTTTGCGACGAGTACTTTTCTTCATTTGCAAATACAGTGGGATCAAATAGATGAGAAAATGTGGAGGAAGCTCTCTAACATTCAAAACTTTGCCTTCAAAATCCCTGACTACAGAGGGTCTTTTAAGAATTTCAAGGGCTGGTAAGCATAAATAAAACTGGGCAAGTATGTGTAAACACTCTACCTGCATGAATTTCAAGTGCGAAACATCATGCATTGAATTTTGGGAAGAAGTTAAAGGTCATTAACTTTGTTTTCAGAATTATTTTTGGTTGCTCATTAAGATGCACAGGAACCACGGAAATCTTTCTACGTCTGGATGACAGGAGTGTTAAATCTTTCCCATCACTATAAAATGTTACAGGTCTAGTATTAAGCAATAAGAATGTAGCAAAGTTTAACTAGTATTTCATTCTATTAAAGCTCTGAAACAGGTCATTAAACATTATTATGCACCATGGTTATTTCACTACTCAGGAGAAAGTACCTCAGTATGAAAAAAATATCTTGAGCCATATGTAACATTTACTAAGATTCTTATGTAACTTTGCAATCAACTCCTCATTTGTCTTGTGACGCTATTATCCTAAGTCTTGAGGAACTTAACATTTAGTGATGCTGCTGTCTGCTCTTCCCCATGCACTGCATTATGAGAAAAAGCCCAGGATGCCCACCTTTGCTCTGATTTCCTCTTCACTGTGGAACTTCACGTCACTACTATTTCCCCATGTTCATTTTCTTTATTTCCGTATTAAAATTATGCTGAGTTGGATTAATTTAAATAGGCTGTGTATCATGTACAAGTCTTGCTAGGGCAGACTTCTTCTCCTTTGAAACTTGTGCAGTATGCAATAATTCCTCACTGTTGTACAATTATACCTTGTATGAATTTTTGCTGTTCCTCAAAATGGAAAAATACCTTATTTAATGATACTCTGCAAGAAAAGCTTTCAGGCAATTTTCTTACAGACAGCTGAGTAAAGTCACGCGCTGTGCTACATCTAAAATACAGATGTTTTAAAATTTATGTTTCTTTATAGCAAACTGCCCAGGTACAAGTCAGTCATCTAACAACTGTTGAGACTTAGGTTTGATGCTTTCATTCCAAACTCCATTAGAGATTGTGATGCTTATCTCACTGATCAAATAAAAAGTATACGAAAAAGTGTAATTTTGCTTTTAAAAACCTCATTCTTTTCTGGTTTTCCTGAAAAGAGAGATGGATGTGGAGATAGCTGCAGCAGTGTTTCAAAATCTTTATTCTCTCATTCACTGGGATTTTTTTGCAGGATTTTTTTTTAGACTTTTATGTAAATTATATTTCCTGACTCATACACGATTTTTAAATTTTTTTTTTTTTTTTTTTTTTGGCAAGCATGCATTAAAATAAACTGGAAAAGAAGAAGAAAACAGTACAAATTAGCAGCTGGAAAATCTTGAAAGTACGAAACTACTCACTGAGATTTTGTGACCTTAACCGATAGTTATAACATCTGATTTCTAAATAACACACACCTTCCTTTTCCCTCTGAAAATCCATCCCTTTCAAAATTACCCTTCAAATACATGAAACATACGATTTTGTAATTAGTTTTCTGTAGTTTCTGTAAAGAGAACTTCTGCTAACTTTGTACCATACCTTTGTACCATCCTTCAATCTCCCTTTCTGCGCCCTATAGTGACCCTGGAATATTGTGAACTGGGAGCACCAGTTATGATGGTTACCAGGAATAAATCTCAAAAAGCAGAGATGACACAACACATCAATAAGTGTCATAGAACCAGGAAACTGTTAGGAAAAACATGATTTTGTATGTTTGTGGGTGTAATTGGTTTATTTTTTTTTTTTAAATTGAATTAAGATGCTTTCTGAGCTAAAGCCATGTAGGAGTTCTCGAATGCAAAAGAAGCTGATATATAATAAGCATTTTTGACATGGGCCACTGTGCAGTTTGCGCTATTGGTAGCATTTAAAGAAATCAACCTCACCAGTCTGCGTTAGAAAGAACTTGGGACTGCAATGTGCACTTCTGTGCTGGAGCAGATAATAATGGTAATACGAATGCCTGATAGAGGAGCAGTTAGGAAACAAGAAGGGACTTTATTGGTGGGAATAAACCCTAGTAGCATTGGCATTATCTGTGTACTCCAAGCTTTTGCTGTTCTTGAGGTCAGGGGGGTTGCTAAGCAATCACAGAGTTGGATGGGCAGCAGATCCCGAAGTTGTTAGCTCTGTTGGCATGGGTAGCTCACAGTTCAAGCTGTACGTCCACTCCAAGAAAAGGACAAGCAGATGAATGAACCCAGCAGTGAACCACCCGGTGCTGTATCTGGTAGAAATCTGAGGAAGCCTTTAAACATCTTAGTTCCCTGGGTGACACATCCTTTCAAGTCAATATCAATACGCTCCAGAAAGATCTGATTGCACTCAGTTGCTCAAGGTGTGGTATGGAGCAGGTCTTTGTTGGACTGTATCAGTGTTTCTCTGTCTGTCTGTTGTTATAGGCAATTTGCTAGTTCTGTTTTGTCCAGTAGACACAGGCTCCTCTAAAGAGCATTTCTTCCAAATGAAAGACAGAAGAGTTGCATGATTCATGTAAGTTCTATACATGGACCCTCTGATCTTACCCCTCAGCAAAGTACACATTTAAAGCCCCTGCACAACAAACTTCAAGAAGCAAGGTAAGCTCTTAAAGCAGTGTTATTTTGTCCAGCAATGATATCTAATACATAATACACTTGGCTTTTGGAATACATAAGTGGCTATGGCTGGAAAAAGAGCTTCTGAATCATGGCTTGTCCCAGTTCTGTGAACTAAGGCACAAGATAGGGGCTCAAAAATTACTTTCTACCAGTAAAACAAATGAACAGTCCTGGTTTTCTCATGAGCTCAGCATAGTGAAAGGAAAACTAAGCCTGGAAAGCTAAATATACTTAGAAAAAATAGCTCAAAAAAGAAACAAGTTTATTCAAAAATTTTTTGGAGTATACCAATGCAAAACAAGTAAGTACAAAAAGAACTGTTACACAGAGGCAGCTGGAGCAAAAGCGAAACAGTTATAATAGGATGGCAGAGTAAGGATTTATGGAAAACACAGATAAAACTTAATAGCTATACAAAAAAGAATAAGAAAGAAATGGTCCTGACGGGCAGAGATGGAGTGACAAAAAAGATGACGATTCATTGAAAAGCTCAGACAATGAAAACTCTGATTTCTGATATAGAGACGGGAACACACAGTTCAGGTTGACTGATTCTCATTTTAAAAAACAGTATAACAGGCTAGCATAAGCAGGCAAAGATAACATCAGAAATGCCAAAGGAACAAAATGAGATATAACTAGCAAGAGACATCAGAAATATACCGGTAGTGACAGAGAGGCACCAAGAAAAGAATTGGTCTACTGCACAGCAGAAAGAGAGTTATTGATCGACAAAGCTGAAGTGTCAGAAGTGTTATATAGCTTTTTTGTTTATCCTTACTGAAAGTGTCAGCTCTGATCAGACAGAACCAAACAGTGGGAACCCAGAGCTCTTAGTCTGGTTACACTCAGCACACAGTTGCAGGCACAATGGTGACATTTCATGCCACTTAAAAAAGTCGAAATGGTATTATTACTTTCTAGTGTTACAGGAAGTTGACATCTAGCACACAATACTCTCAGTGAGATGTTTACAGGAACTTGCATGCCCTGAACTTGTCAATATTTTATGTTAAGAAGGACTTCATAAAGCTGAAGGAGCAGTCTTTGTTTTGCTCAGGTTAGGTCGACTTCTGATTTAATGTATTGGAAAGACAATTGATAACTCTGAAAAAAAAAGTTCACCCATGCTTACCTGGGCAGGCTATATAATTGCCATACAGCCTATTGTGCACTTTAGGTGAACTGAATAATGTTTTAGTGCTAGCAATCTGGTATCTGCTTAATATGCAAAATATTGTACTAAGCTCAGGCACTCAAAGGTCTCTCTGTTGTAGAACAGGAAAAAAAACCAAACCTCTACAGCAATTTAATGTCATCAGCTTTCCCAATCACTTCAAGCAATTAGTTTTGAAGACTTTGGTTGAAATTTACATAAAACACATCCTTTCCTTTAATCTGTGTTACAAGTGGCAGATTATTTCTTGCCTCATGCTGCTGAAGGTGAGGAACAGAAGAGGAGAGCATGCTGGGGCTGCAGCAGGTGCTGAGAATGGCTCTAAGAAGAGTGAGTTCCTGGTTCCCCTCATCCCTTTCACTAGAGTTTGTACGACAGGAATGAGAAGCTGATCCCTGTTAGTGAAAGGAGGCCACCCATAGAGAGAATGCTCTGAAAATGGGTGGTGATTGCATTTCTAGGTCTGGAATTGGTAGACAAGGAGAAAACAATTGTCAGAAAACAAAGGTAGACCAAGCACTCTGGAAGCATCTGGATGGGCAAAGTAAGCAGTTGAGAGAATGAAAACAGAGCTTATTTGCATGTGCTTAGCTTCCATGACTGAATTTTGTATGACTGTAAGATAAACAGTCAGTAACATTGCTCACAAGCTGGTTCTTGCTGCTTTCTACCACTGCTGGGAGTATCAGAGGATATCCTGTGTGAGCAAACTTTGGAATTCAAACCCAGATCTTAAAATGATCTAGTTTTTTTTTCATGTATGGACCAAAGACATGTTAGCAAGCACTTCTTGGAATTAACAAACCAATGAGAAAATATTTCGTAGCTCCACAGATTATATTATCCTAGTATCATAAATAAATATGTTTATTTCATTTCATTCTGGGGTATAGCGTCAAGGAAATCCCAACAAAAGGAAGACTGGATTGCCTCTCTGGTTTTGGAAGTGTTAGTCATGCAGTGAGAAAGGCTGGTTAGACTGAAAGTTCTCTTATGTGCGTCTTTAATGAGTAGATTTGCTTTTATTTTGAACTTTTGTACTAGTTGTTTATGTTAGGGTTGTACAAAATTATTTTATGGTGTGTCAGTGCATTTAGAGTGGCTACAACTGTTCTAAAATTAAATTAATAGTCTCTGATATTCCCAAGTCTATTAACCTACTTACACGTCTTAATATAAAGTAGCATAACTGTTGTCAGCTGCTTTTTTAGTTACTCACCTCATTTGGACCAAAAGAAAGGTATAGTTCGGAAAACATAGTGTGATTCTTAGTATCAGTTGAGTTCGGGTTTGTTCTTGTTTTGGTCAGTAGTTGACTGTTTTATTTGTTTGACTATTGCCTTGATGTTACAGTATCTCTGTACACCTGAATGTGGACTTATGCAAAGTAGTAACAAGGGAAGAGGAGGAAGGGGAAGTACCACCAGAATCTGAATGGGAGATGCCGAAGCTGTTTGTGCTACATTGCATGGCACAGCCATGCAGCCCTGACTGTGGTATGAAGTCCTGGAGTGCATGTGAAGTCATCCCATCCCACTCAGTGGTGAGAAAAGGGACAAGTCTTTCTTCACTCTTCCCAGGAATTTTGTGGTGTACAACTCCTGACGTAAGAACAGTTTCCCTGCGTCACACCAGTGCGGATTCAAGATGAGGCCTTGTACTGTAGCACCCACAGAAGGGAGATGCTGTGGTTAGACCTAGGAGTTGGGAGACTTGGGTTCACTTTTCTGCTCTTTCCTGGCATCTGATGTGATCTTCTTAGAATTTGTAGTGCCAGATTCCCAGAAGTTATTTAGGCAAAGTCACCTGGGTTTCAGTTCTGTTCGAAATGGGAAACTGTTCTTAGCATTTGTGCTACAGGTCTGCAAAAACAGGGACAACCTGCTCCTATGCATGGACATATGGATGAAAGTCAGCAGAAAATGTGAATAATGGAGATAAAGGTTAAAAATGTGCTTTCAAACATACATAGCTAAAACCTGTTACCTTTCTGTTAAATCACTTGTGTTCTCTAGAAATGCTTTGGTGCGACTTTGGTGTGATTTTATTTTAGGGAGTTTTGAATATGTTTCTGGAGAAACATGACAGAGATACATTGTGGAAAGTTCTTCTGACTCATCTTCCATTTTCCCACACCACCTAGCATCATCTGAAGGAACTCAGTGCCCTGTGTCATGCATGCGCTTTATCACTTTTTAGATTGCATTTGCTGTTTTGATACTTCAGTATGGATATTTGTACAGGTAGGTATGTCTTTGTCTGCAAGTGTAGGCATTCAGGGAGCGACATGATCATATATGACAATTATGAATCATAGAATGGCCTAGGTTGGAAGGGACCTTAGAGATCATCTAATCCAATCTCCCTGTTAACAGTTCTATAATTTCATACCTACAGAAGTTTTAAGTGCTCTGACATAACACAATTCAAATTGCATCTAAGGCAAATTTGCCTCATTTTAATTTCTGGTACATTTGACCAGCACAACATTTTAAAAACAAGTAAACAGTATGTGGCAAAAACCTTATCCATAGATGTAACTTTAAAAAGCTAAGTGGCTTTTTTTTCTTTTTAAGTTGGAATTAACAAACTTTTGAACTTCTTTGCTGTCTTTGAGATTAAATATTAAACGAGTAACCAGAGGGGGAAATATAGAGTCAATTTTACTATTGTGGGTAATAGGATTTTCCCGTTCATGTCACAAACTACATCTCATCTCCTGAACTACCTGTAAGTCTCAGACCTGCTAAACTTCTGGAGTAAGACGTTGTCAGCTACAAGGTGTGGGATATCAGGGTCCATTTGGACAAAACAAGTCACTAACTATATAGAGCAATTTAAAGCTTCCAGACTGGGATTTGAGATAGTAAGAACAGATTATCTATTTTTGTTTTAACGTTATCCTGTGACCTGAGTTTTCTTGGTGTCTCCAAGTGTTATAATGGTAATAGGTGAAAATTACAATCTTGGACTTGCAGTAGCACCAGAACAGTTTAGCTGAGGCAAATAGCAACTTATGGCCAAGTGATTTCTGGGCAGCAATGGAGGCATGGGGAAGATATTTTCCATAAGAAAACTTACAATTAAAAGCCGAACATTTTAGGTTGAAAAATCCTGTACTATGCCTGAGAGAACTGTAGCTTCAGCACATCCTGTTTTCATTGTTTCCCATAGGCTGTGTTCCTAATTAAGAGATCATGATCTGATACATCATGAATTTTTTTTCTCAAGACCACAGCCATAGGTCATGAAAGGTTGTAACGTGCTGTATAAGATGCAGTTACCAGTGGGAGCCTAAATCACTAGACAGTGAGTAATATATATACAGATTAATACTTCAGTTTTCTACAAAAGTGTGGAAAGCAGATACATCTAATCAACCTTTTTTTTGGTTTTGGTTTACAGTGTTTTGCTTTCCTAGTTTAGGTAGGAATTTTTTCAACATTTCTTAAGCTTCAGTCTTGACAGTACTGATGTTCACCTGGAAAACCATATCACTAAGAGTAAATGTAAATTTCCTGTGCAATAGAACTGACAAATATATTGGTAATACTGTAAAATAAACTCAGGAAGCTGACTTTTAAGTATATTTAAGTAACTGGAATCTGAGATACTGGTGTTATCCCAGGGAAAATGAAGTCCAGTGAGAGAAACTCAAGAAAGAAGGTTTTACAAAAATATTCACTGAGTTGTTTTTTTTTTTTTTTTTCCTAGCAGTCTTACTTGCAGACTGATGATCTTATTTTCTTTGTCTTTCCAGCAAATGTTGTGTGGCACTGTATATATGAAGAAAGTGAGAATTGAACTGGTTAAGACTGTTTTACCAGAGCATCACGTGACAGCTGGTCTGAAAAGCAAGAGGAGTTAGCTCTTGCAGACAAGTTTTCCATCTCATTTGTTGCCATTTGATTTTGGTTTAACTGGATAGTTTGCTTTTCTTAAAAGCATTAGGGTTACTATGTATTTGACTCAAACATCTGAGTCATCATTTTACCACTGTAGGAATAACATTCTTTTATTATTAATGAGACAGCACTAGGAATCCAACCTTTGTTGGCTGAGGCTGGTGTTTCAATCAGACCTTGGTAAGCCCATGGGATGTGTTATGCAGTGCTTTTTCTGACTAGGTTATGACAGGATATTCTTCAGGATGGTACTTTTCGAATTTTAACTGTGTGAGGAAAACAGAGAAACTCTGAAGCCTGTACTCCAATCCAGTAAAATACTGTTTGAGAATATTTTTGAGTGTGTAACAATTTGTAACTTTGTTGCAAACATTGCTAGGGCAGCTGTAAATACTTTTTCCTTTCTGCTTTGATTCAACATTTGGCAAAAAGTGTATCCTTCTACAACACACACATCGATTCAGCATGTGTATTGAAGGTGGAGGAGCGTTAACAAGGACTTTGAACCTCAAATGAGGGTGGTCTTTCCTTGTGGGTATCTTGTTGCAGTGACTATTTGTACCCTGGGGCAATTCTTCAATCTCTCCTTGGATCCGAACTACAAATGGTTAAACCTTCCTTCAATCCTTACCCCATCTGTCTCCCACCCTTTCTCTAATCCCACTTTTTGGCATTGTAAGTCACTTGTAGAGGTCCTATTGTTCTGTGTTTGCTGTCACCAGTCTTGTAGCACCACCCATTCAGTTATAAACTTTTCAATCAGTACAAATATATTATCTTCAGGAAGGAGGATTTGTGGGATGCTGGATTTAGATGTTAGGTCTTTTTTTTTCTCCCTCCTTTTGCTGTCCCTCATAACTTCTGTGCTGCTGGCCTGTCTCTCTGCTAGGCTTCAATGGAAACTGCATTTGAAGTATGAGCTTCACTGCGCTGGGTGGAGGCATTTGCTCACCCTTTGCTGTCAGATCTATCAGTAATGAGTGAAAAGAAGGCCACGCTCACCTTAACAAACCTTGCAGACCAGCTGGTGCTTCTCAGTGCTGTGGTCTCCTTCCTGACTGAGTCAACCAGTGGCTCAGTAGAAAGGGACAGCCAACAAAACAGAAAATGTGGCAGATAGCATAGTATTCAAGACCAATGGGACATATATCCATATCCTTACTTATGATCAAAAAGTGAGAGGTGCAAAGCCTACTCACAGTGTTGATTCGGAGAACTTATAGAGTGGAAAGACCAAGAAGATAACAGAAAAGCTATAGTCTGTTCTTAAACCATAATTGTATAGAGTTAAGAGCACTAAGGAAAACAATGAATTCAGGGTGGAACTGGCAGAGCAGGAGGCTATGAACTTGCCCAAGAAACTGAGGAGCCATTTTTGTGAAAGGAGAATAAAATAACGTATATTGGGTGCTTGCAAAAGTATGTTTGAGAGGTTAGTTTTGAAGTATTCATAAAGGAAGTAAAAAGTGGCAGGGATGGGTGAGAGAAGGAACCTATATTGAGGCTGTAAAAATTGTCATCTATCCTTCCACTTGAGCTAGGGATGAAAATCATGTCATAGAGCTGCTTGAACATTTTTTTTCATTTAATTTGCTTCATCTGTCTCCAGACTATGTTTAGTATTTTTCTTAACAATCTAAGCAAAGCCAGCTTTTACTTAAGTAGACAAATAGCAATCCAACTTTAATCATATCAGTATTCTGAGGATTATATCACATAAAATAACAAATACCTTGAAACATTTGGGGGTTATAAAATATGCAAGCTGTCATGCATATTTTAGATACTTCTTAAGGAGAAAATGAATACTTTTTTTCTGAAGACTGTTTATTTACTTCATGGCTACGATAATACTTACGTATTTTGAAGAGATATTATGCAACATAAATACTTTAAAGGTTATTGTGACCCCTAAAGATTTTACAGTGCAGAGCATATTCATACTGAAGTTTCTAAACGGATATGAGTTTTGCATCAACAACTCTTAATCTACAAGAGTCTCACTGGCACACACAAGAGCAAGAACCGAGACTTCAGTCTACATTAAAAAAGGACCACTGTGAATGTTCATACATCAAAAAGGGGCAAAATTCATATCAGAATGCACCTTTCTAAACAAAGGAGCAATATTTTGTTTTTTCATTATGTACAGTTCTTAGTGCTGGAAAGAAATTGCCTGTGTTTGCCACAAGAAACCTGAGGCTCTAGTGTAGAGCAGTAGTTCATACTGCTCATTTGTTTCTGTACACTGTTCTCAGTGCTCTCTTCTCAGCTGCTGCCTTATCTCTAACTTGCTCATTCTCAAGAATGAGCAGAACTGGCATATTAAATAGGGGTCATTGAGTAAAATGCCCTGTCTATGTTGTGACAAGTTTTGCCAATATTTGTCACATACAGTACATAGTTAAATACTATCTGAAAAATGTATGATTTGATGGCTACCAATGGTATACCAACAGATTTATATGTTCAAGATAGAATTGCAAAATTATAGAATAATTTCAGCTGGAAGAGACCTTCAAGACCATTGAGTCTAACCTTTGTCCTAACCCTATCAACACCAATAAACCATGTCCCTCAGCATAACATCTACTTGTGTCTTAAATACCTCCAGGGATGGTGATTCAACCACCTCCCTGTGCAGCCTATTCCAATGTCTGACAATCCTCTCAGTAAAGAAATTCTTCCTAATGCCCAACCTGAGCCTCCCCTGGTGCAACTTAAGGCCATTTCCCCTCGTCCTATCACTCACCACTAGGGAAAATAGACCAACCCCCGCTTTCCTACAACCTCCTTTCAGGTAGTTGTAGAGAGAGGAGATCTCCCCTCAGTCTCCTCCAGGCTAAACAGCCCCAGATCCCTCAGCTGTTCCTTGTAGAACACATGCTCCAAATCCTTTACCAGCTTGGTAGCCCACCTCTGTACCCTCTCAGGTTTTTGGCACAATCTTACTCTTATATTTGTGATGTCCCAAACGGAACTTCACGTAAGGATCACTTAGTCCATTTGCATCCATCGCCTTCAGCTCACGGCCTTCTATCAAGGTAACACTAACTATCCCTCTCCATAGCTGAGATTTTCTGTGCATGTCTGAGATACGTAAGCTCTGGGTCACTTCTCGCTGTTCTTCTCTAGGAGCCAACACAAGCGATTAAAAAATACTTCCCGGATCATGGTCAGGGTAATGAGGATCGCTCAGACTCAACATAGCATCTGTTTGCCTGTTTACTTCCAATGAAGTGATATCCAAGAATGTCGAACCAATAAAGTCATCCTGAAGTCCAAAATCATAGTCAAAGACCTTTATATACAATGGTTCTCTTGGGTTATCTATAAGAATGCAAGTTTTTTCTTCCCACACAGGATTGAGGTTCTTGTGTATTGTTTTACTCCTAAATACTTCTTTTCCTCCAAGTTTGAACCTCAAGGTTCCTCTTGTAGTGAGAGGCCAAAAATTGGACACAGTACTCAAGGTGTGGCCTCACCAAAGCCAAGTTCAGGGGCATGATCACCTCTCTGCTCCTGCTGACACCACCACTCCTGACACAGGCCAGGATGCCATTGGCCTTCTTGGCCACCTGGGCACACTGCTGGCTCATGTTCAGCCGGCTGTCCATCAACACCCGCAGGACCTTCTCTGCCTGGCAGCTCTCCAGCCACTCCTCCCGGAGCCTGTAGCGATGCTGGGGGTTGTTGTGGCCTAAATACATTTGGCCTTGTGGAAACTCATGTGATTGGCCTTGGCGCAACGATCCAGCCTATCCAGATCCCTTTGGAGAGCCTGCCTACCTCAAGTAGATTGACACTTCCACCCAGCTTGGTGTCATCTGCAAACTTACTGAGAGTGCACTCTATCCCCTCATCCAAATCATTGATGAAAATGTTAAACAGGACTGGTCCCAGTACTGAGCCCTGGGGGACAGCACTCGTGACCTGTCGCCAAGTGGATTTAACTCCATTGACCACAACTCTTTGGACTCAGCCATCTGACCAGTTTTTAACCCAGCAAAGCATATGTCCATCCAAGCCAAGAGCAGTCAGTTTCTCTAGGAGAATGCTTTGGGCAATAGTGTCAAATGCCTTACTAAAGCCAAGGCAGACAACATTCACAGCCTTTCCCTCATCCAACAAGCAGGTCACCCAGTCATAGAAGGAGATCAGGTTTGTTAAACAGGACCTGCCCCTCATAAACCCACGTTGACTGGGCCTGATCACCTGGTTGTCCTGTATGTGCTGCATTATGGAACTCAGGATGATCTGCTCCATCAGCTTCCCTGGCAATGAAGTCACACTGACAGGCCTGTAATTTCCCGAATCATCCTTCCATCCTTTCTTATAGATGGGTTTTATACCGGCTGACTTCAAATCAGTTGGGACCCCCCATTCAGCCAGGACTGCTGATAGATGGTGGACATGGCTTGATGAGCACCCCTGCCAGTTCTCTCAGCACTCTAGGATGTACCCCATCTGACTCCATAGATTTGTGTACATCGATGTTGAGTAGCATGTCACTGACCATCGTCTCCTGTATTGTGGATGGGGACATTTTGCTCCTGACTCCTGTTTCTTGGCTTGAGGGGCTGGCTTTCCTTAGTAAAGGTGTTCCTATTATTAAAGACTGAGGCAATGAAGGCATTAAGTACTCATCCTTATCCGCCTCTTTGGTTACCATATTTCCTTCTGGGTCTAGTGGGGGATGGAGACTCTCCCTGGTCTTTCTATTGATGATGTATTTGTTGTTGATGTATTTCTATAAACTTTTTTTGTTGTCCTTTACCTCTGAAGCCAGATTAATCTCTAGCTGGGCTTTGGATCTTCTAATTATCTACTTGCATAACCTAACAACATTCTGGTACTCCTTATGAGTGCACCCCCCCCATCTTCCAGAGACCATAAACTCTCCTTTTTTAACCTGCTTTTCAACCAAATCTCCCTACTCAGCGGGGCTGGTCTTCTCTGCCACCAGCTCATCTTACAGCACATGGGGATGGCCTGCTCCTGTGCCTTTAGGACTTCCTTCTTAAAAAGTGTCCAGCCTTCCTGGACTTCCATACACTTCAAAACTGACTCCCAAGGAGTCCTATCAAGTAACCTCCTAAACAAGTCAAAGTCCACCCTTCGGAAGTCCAAAGTGGCAGTTTTGCTGTCTGCCATCCTAACTTCTCTGAGAATAGAGGACTTAATAATTTTTTGGTCACTGTTCCCTAGAGGGCCTCCAGCTACCACACCCTCCACAAGACCTTCTCTGTTCACAAACAGGAGATCCAGCAGGGCACCTTCCCTGGTCGGTTCACTTACCAGCTGTGTGAGGAATTTATCCTCCACGCATTCCAGGAACCTCCCAGATTGTTCCTACTCTGCTGTGTTATATTTCCAGCAAATACCTGGGAAATTGAAGTCCCCCACAAGAACAACTGCAAGTGACCGTGAGATTTCTCCCAAGTGCTTGCAGAACACTTCATCTACCTCAATGTTCTTGTTGGGAGGTCTGTAGCAGACTCCCACAACCATATCAGCGTTATGATGCTTTAAGATGTTAAGATATTTTAAGATGTTTTTATTGTTTATTTTTCATTCAGAAGTAATTTATTTTTCAAAAACTTTAAAACAAATATCTGTTTTTCTGTACCTATACTTGTCTTCCTTAAACTCCTACGGAACTATGATAGAAACACTTCTGAAATAAGCGTTCAAATACCTTCAGGCTGAAGATACTCTGGAACCCAAACTTCCTGTTTTCTGGAGGAGCAGCTGAAAACTGTTGACCCTCTATCCTGTTTAGCTATTTTTATCTGGGTTTTTTTTGGAAGGAAAAGTGATACTGAGCAGCCACCTTCTTATCTGCCATGGGAGATGACAGGCCTTATATTGCCATATCTAAAATGGTGACACTAAATGCTGCTGAACTTCCTCAGTAGAGCTGTTCTTGATAATATTACAATGTTAATATTGTAACATTAATGTTCAATGCCCTCAAATTATGCCTAGATGTGAGCCATGTTTAAAAGCTTGCTCAGCATCGCTGTGCTTCATTCTAGCATTCAGTCTGGGAGCAGAATTTTACATGTCTGAGGATGCTGACTCTCCAAAGTGACCAGACGGAATTTTTGCAGATTTTGCTAATGTTTAGGTACCAAAGTGAAAGTGAGCCACTGAGACATAGCTGTAGCTTGATTCTTGTCTTCTAAGTCAATATTTAGTGCCTCATATTTTTAAAAGTATGTTGGTGGTACATTGGGACTCTGTTCTGATATGTACCTTATTGGATGACCAAAAAGCTGTGTGGCAAAAAATCGTATAATTCCAACGTAGTACTCTGTACAAATACAGACTCTAGATTTGGATCAAACTATTCCTCTGAAGAGTATAAAATACTAATGTTGAAATTTTAATGGAAACAAAGCAAAATATTGGTGCAACATTAGGCTGTGAGAATGGAAAATTCTCTTTACATATTAAAATAGTAATCAGGACATTTTGTTGATCACAAAAGTGTGTGTTGGAAACCATTCATCAGTCTTGCAAGGGACTGCATGGGTTAGAGCAAGCTGCAAGGACAATTGCTTCACAATTTCTGTCTACCACAACTTGTAGCCTTGTGGTTCGTTTCAGATAAGGCGATTTTGCAATTGGCATCAGTTCGTAAGTGAGCAATGAGAACCTTCCGAGGAGCTGAAACTGTCTGACAGGGTTTTGTCTTGATTTAATGATGACTTGAACAACTGAAATACTTCTCTTCTGACAAACTCAAAGTTATTCACTTTGGGCCATTCTTAATAAATGTGTCTTGTACATTGCTGCAATTTTGGAAAGAGCAGTGTAATATCATACAGAAGGCTTGCAGATAGCATTCTCATCTTTTTTTCCACCTCAGTGTAAGTAAATATTTTCCCTTGAAATTTGTTAGATTTTGCTTTACAGTACAAGAAAGTACATGAATTGTGCATGTTTATTCACAGAGATTGAAGGCAAAGTACATTATCAGAAAGGGGTTAAGCAAGCTCTTCTAAATTCAGGCTACTCAGAGAGGTGTCCGTAAAAAGAGTTATCCTAAGTAGTGTCTGTGGTCAAGGAAAAGAAGAAAAGGGGATCATCAGAGAGAGATTTATTCCACCAATAGACAGGGTGTTTTTTTTCCCAGGTTAGGCAGTCTCTTACATGCTTACAGTGAAGTGGAGAGAGAGAGGAAGACCTCATGAATTGAGATGTGAAATAACATATCTTTACATTGTATTGACTGTGTAAACTTCCAGAAACTGAAATATTAGGAAGACATTGATAGACAAGCTTTTGCTCTCGTTGAATGTGAGCTACATCCACAACCCATCAGTTGCACCCATCGGTGTTACATCACCTGATGGACCCTGGGGAAAGAAGGATCACTTCACAGTGGACTTGGTTTTTTGTGCTCTTTACTCCATGTATCCTTGGGCTACCCCCAAGCTAGCTCATCAACCACCCATGGTTGAGCCTGTCCTCCTACTTGCAATGGTCATTCTTATGTATGTAAATATTTACAACTGATCCCATGTAGATACTCAAGCTTGGGAAGTTCCTTAGGTTACAAAATTTGAGAAAAAGTCTCAAAAGCCTCAATCTTCAGACAATGAATGGATGCTTTTGTCATAAACATCACTAAACCAAATCTATCTTTAATCTACATAATATGACAGAAAACTGTTTTTACTGGTAGTCGTAAAAAGCAAATTAATAGTACCTTTGAATTAGTTACATTTTTACTAACAGTAATTAAACACGCAGTAATAGTGGCATTACAAGACTGTAAATATGTTGTGAAAAGATTTAGTTCTGAAAAGATTAACATTAGTCTTATTATGTGTACTTAGCATAATAATATGTTAAAAAATTCTTGGAATGCATCAGATACTTAATAAACACCATGATTTCCTCAAGTTTGTTAGGTTTTTTACATTTAGACTTTGTTATATATTTCTGATGTTTGCCTAATCACAGAATCACAGAATCACAGAATGTTAGAGGTTGGAAGGGACCTCAAAGATCAAATGCTCAGCACTGTGAGATCTGTTCAAACTGATACGCAGATTTAGTGGAACTTCTTCTAGAAAGGATTTCTTTCTGCTCTGAACTTCGGAAGAGTGAGAGTAAAGTACCTTTACACCCTGGTTGATGTCATTAAGGCGATATCCAGGACTGAACTTTGAATTGACTCCAGATGTGATGGATGTATTTAAGTGTCACTTAGATGTGGTGTTGGGTGATATGGTTTAGGGGTGAACTTGTAGTGTAGGGTTAATGGTTGGACTTGATGATCCCAAGGATCTTTTCCAACCTGAAATGTTCTATGATTCTATGATCTCAGTACCATGGTCAAATCTGTCAGGCTGCTCAGTCCCTTTCTTGCTTGTGGAAAATTGCTCTGGGTCAGTGTGTCCCATCCTTAGCATGGCAAAGCAAAAGACAGAATGCCCAGCAGTAGCTGTTACCCAGCACCTGAGGCTCATGACAGCTTCACCATGAAGGGAATGTGCCTTTTCCAAGTTAGGTCAGGTCATGGCATGGAGAAATTGCGGTTGAATCCTGCTGTTGGGATGCATAAGGAACCTTCCATAAGGCTCCTTAGACCACGTGTACTAAGAGGTACCAGCTTCTGGACTTCTGCAGTGGTGCAGCCTCTCCTCATTCCACAGGTTCCCATGTCTTATATACCTCTGGCAGATCAGCAAAGTGTCAGTGTCAACGCAGGATTTTAGTGCTGGAGAGAAGTGACAGTACCACATGCAGGGTGAAAGAGTTTCTTGACCTGCAGGGAGGGGGCAGGAGGGAGAGTGAAGCTGGACCAAAGAGGTGAATATTGCACATAAATTGTGGCACACAGCAGGTCTGCTAGACAAGGTCAAAGGACCTCCTGTGAAGATGCGGGAGACCTGTTAGACAGATGTGCTGTCTTTACGTTTTGTGTGCCTGCTTGCTTTTGCAAACGTCTAGAAAAATTAATGAAAACTTGAAAGGAAAGGGATGACTTCACAGAATTTTCCCTGGTGGGATAGTCCTATAAAAATCCACATGTGAAGTGTATAAGGGATCTGTATTAAGTCTGCAAACACTCTGCCTGTATGGACTTGAGTAGGAAAACAGATGTCTCTTAAAGAAATTGGGTATAAGCTCAGAACAGAATGACCGTTTTCTGTTCAGCCAGATGGAGTTTATTTCAAAGACATAACGCAGTTTTTAGCAAAACATACCTTTGTTTTCCATAATACCTGCAATGAAAAATAGTCTTGCTTTTTTTTTTTTTTTTTTTTTTGCAAAGTATACCTGCAGAAAAATGTATAAAATAGAAGGAAAAGACATGTTAATGCGTTTTAAAGAGAGAAAGCAAGGGTTTGGCAAGCACTTTTGAGAGTAAAACGCTCATTGATTAGAAATTTGTGAAGGTCGCCGCCATCTAGTGATGAGATGTTGAAGATGTTGCTTAGAACTAAACGGTACTGAAATACAGACTGTTTTTCCCAGCTGCAGCTATATTCAGTCAGCACACTATGTGCATCCTGAAACAGTGTGGTTGTTTTTTCCTTAGTGTGTCTTGCAGAACATAAATTAACCGGGAATAGGAGAGACTTATTGAGACTCAGTGTACTTGTTCCCGTGAACTGCTCTTGTATCACAGTCCTAGAGCAGGACGCTTGTGTAGCTGATAGTATTTGGCTGCAGTTTTAAGTGAAGAAGGCAATCCAGCAGCTTTGCTAGGAGTAAAACTTCAACTCTCACGGCATGAAAGCTACTCATTAATCCAAGACAGACAGTGTATGCCCTTGTTAGGAGTTGCCTCCTGTGAAGAAGCACTTGGGCAATGTCATAATTTTAGTTTAAGAAATTTTAAAATGTAGCTAAACGCACTCACTTCTTGTTCCTGGCTTAGGAGATTGTTTGGGCACTGTATATCACTAGGGGAGTGAACGTTCTGAGGTGTTTTAATCTAGGTTTAAGATTTCTACAAAACTAATGACTGTCATCTGACCACAAGGGAAGTACAGCATGCAACCGACTTGGGAAACTTGTATCAAGACTCGTGTGTTTTAGAAACTCGAAGAACCCGAAGTACACCCAGTGCTCCCTCAGTCTGTGACACCGATGGGTGAGAGCTGAGGAGCCCAGAGCAGGCAGCAGGGCTGTATTGCTTCAGCTGGCAGTTGCTCAGAGGAGCTGCAGGAGAAAGCCATGGCACCTTTTAATTAACTCCGTGCAGAACCAAGTGGCTGTACTTCTGCTAGGTAACACAGCCTGCTATGTGCTCAGGTCTTGGGTCCCAGTATGTGTGTTGGGTCCTGGAGAAATCCCTGACTATTTGACAAATGCCTAACAGAGGAATATGGGGGAACAGGGCCAGCTTTCAATGGTAAGATTTTGTTTACCAGGCTCTGCCCAGTTCAGATAAAGAGACCCACTGCTGGCTTCAGAGCAAGTTCACTGACTGAAGCCCACATGAAGGCTGTGATGCTTACTCCACTGTACATGCATGCTTCTGAACCTTCTGCAAGCTGCAGGGACTGGAAATGTCCTGCTAGGTCAGAATTACAATAATCAAGCCTTCAGGCCCCAAGTGTGTATGTCACTGTTGCTAGGTCACTGTTATGAAAAAGGGGCAGCTTGTGCCTCTGAAATTTCCTTCCTTTCCAAAGCTGGTTGCTGTCTACCAGCCAAAATCTGATGACCTTTCTGGTGAAGAAGAATAATCAAAAGTGTCATCAAGCTACTTAATCTGGTTCATTATCGCAGCACGCATCCCTTCAACAGCAGGGGCATGAAGGAAGAGAGCATCATCATAACAATGACCTTGACCAATCCACTAGACTTCTGATTTCCCCGAATGAAATTGTGCCAGCAGCGCACATTACAGTAATCACACTCAATCTGTTTTGTACCACTAGCCGAAGCTTATTACAGCTGACTTGCAGTTCTAAAGGGCCTGTTGCCCAATCATCTAGTTTAAATATTACACCAGAGACAAAGTTAAGCGGTACTAAGTCAATGAGATGCTCAAGTATGATGCAGGGAATAAGTCTCTTGGAGCTGCTTTTATAGAATCAGACCTCTGTTTTTGTTTTTGGCCAGAGGTCAGCTAAGGAGATTGTCTTTTTACTAATACTAAAAAAAATGTAGTCTACCTGAGTGGGTCAGTGACAAAAGGAACCAATCCATTCAGCAAAAGAACTGATGCTGCAGTCCTTACAAGAAAAACTGAAATCTGATAAGCTGAAAGAATACCAAATTCCAATGAGGGAAATTGTCGAAGCTTGCAGGTTGATGAATCGTGCTTGTGACTTCGGATGACCAAAGTGAAAGGCTCTCATCTTCTTGGTATCTATGGGAAAGCATAAAGACATTTTTACTCTCTAGCTACTGCCCAAAGGGTAACCTCTGTATTCACAGTGTCTCCTGGATCTGGCACTACTGAGTATTTCCAATACTGATGGATATGGTGCTGTAGTATTTGGAGGCAATATCGAGCTGGAAACCCATAGGCTTCTTGAGAGAGCAGACCATTGTTCCAGGATTTTAAACTGAAGAAGAATACAAAGACATATATATAGCCTCCAAAATGACTCATGCTTATCAAATTTAGCAGCTTTCAGTGATGATCATGATGAGTGAGGATGAGTCATGTTAGGGCATTCCTGTCACATTCAAATGATAACATTTCTTCCAGGCATATAACTGGCCCTTGCTGCTCCGAGTGAAACTTCAAGCTGTAGTTCATAGAAGTCATAAATAGAAACTGTTAGAAAGTGACTTTTTATACATAAAAACCAGAACTTTAAGGAGCAACCTAGAGCTAGAAAGTCTTTCATATAAATGCTTTTTCACATCAAACACCCCAAATCTGGTGTCTGAAACACTGTTTTTAATATTTGCGTTGTGTTTGAATTTCGGACTTAGAATTTTGTAACGCCTCTCTTCTCATCGAGCAAAAAGTCATCTTCTGTTCAGTATCACCTTAAAAAAAAAAAGAGTACAAATAAACCATGGTATTAGATTTTTTTTAAGTGAAATGGGCTAAGACAGAAAGAAGAAGGGTCTCCTGTTCCAACCTCATCACCAAGTGGAGGCTTGGGGACTTCACTGGAGCTGTGACACAGGGATTTGAGGCATCCTACTTCTTATGGCCAAAGCGGTTTGTTACACAAAGCTAGGCAAAAATGCATTGTCTGCTTGTCTGTAAGAGCAGAGTAGACCAGAAAGCAATTTTTGGCTGTGTAGCCCAGCCTTACACCAGGAGAAATTCATTTTTCTTTGTATTGCTGCTGGCTGCCAGCTGCTGGGACTTAAACAACCATTCCTAGTTGATTGTGCAGAGAGCAGGGGGACACCAAAAATTTTTCTTCTTGGAGCTGTCCATCTTTCACCGTCACCCCTGTCCTAGTTTGAGCTAAACAGAACTTCTGGTCTTCAGAAAAAACTCTTAAAAAAATCTGCCTGTGCTTTAAGTGTCTGTCCTACATGTGTGTGTCGTTATCTTGGACTCCATTTCTTCGCAGCTTTGCTTCACAGACCAGTATTTGTCATTGGTTGGCTTTCTGCTTTTGTGTGACTTTTGGTGGCCTTGGATCAGGCTCGGGGGTCCCTCTGACGTCTTTTTTTGGCACCAAATGTAACTCTCTGAAGTTGCCAAGGGAGATAAAACAACAACAGATTTGCTTTACGTAGAGTTGACAAGAGTAAGGGCTGTCCTCCGCTTTAAGAGAGCCCATTTTGGTTTTGTCACTGAAATATAAGAAGCCTAAGTTTGGAAGTCCAGAGACCCATAAGACAAACTGGGTCGTTTAGCCCTCTTCTTTGTGATTAAACTGGTCTTAAACAACATCTCTTAGTCAATAATCCTCTGTGTTGCGGACTGGGTTTAGGTTCTCTAGAATTAAAAGGAGAACTAACAGGATTTTCTTAGCCTTAGTAATCTCTAGATGATGCCGATCCACCCTTAAAGAGCAAGACTATTGTACTAAAGTGTAGCTATAGCATATTTTTGATATTTTGTGTATCAGGTGTAGTCAAACCATGAACAGCAGTAGTTTTATTAGTAAAAATACACACCTTAAAGTGCACGGTATAGATCAGTTTGTACCCCAGCACTTGCATGTATTTCTACAAGACGTCTCAGGTACTAAAGGTAATAAATTTAGGAGACATTTGCCACCCAGTTCCTGGCTGTTTTCCATTTTGTTTTATCACTCACTTCTGACAGAGATTTGAAGCAAAATGTTCTTCTGCACTCACTGTCACTGTCATTAAATTCCGGCACTTTTGGCTGGATTAGATTTGTGTAGTGTAGAGCCAACTGTTTTATGCCCTCATCTCTTTCCTTTTCAGATGGCAAGAGCTTTTAATGTGTTTTCAGGGTGAGGTGTGCCAGCACCTACCACTTAACAGGTTGTCTTTCACATACAAAGCGTTTAATCATTTAATTAGCAGTAACACATTAAGTCATTAATGTGTGTCTTGGGTGTGCTGGGATACACAAAGCTAAAGGCAGAGTGACTTCACTCACCTCAGCAATGCTTTCATGCTTCGGAAATGTGCATCCTGGAGTGGCCAATCGTTGTCATATTATGGACTTTCTGTATTTGAAATACCTTTTAAATTTTTAAAATGTTTTTCTTTTATGTTTTATTGACTGTATTTCTCTTTCGGAAAAATGAGTTATTGACATTGGTCTGTTGAAATGTCTGCATGCTAACTCTCTGCTGACCCTGGCTCTTTCCTCAGTTATTAAAATACATCCTAACTACTTTTTTTCTCAGCTTTGTATAATTATAGGTGATGAAAAAACTCCAGACTGAAAAATTTCTATGAAAGCAGGGTCACAGTTTGAGACTTTATTTTTTCTCATTTTTCTCTGTTAACATTATATAAGAAGCACTATTAAACATATATTAATGTATGCTACTAATGAATATATACAATATCATTATATATTAGTAAAATAATGCTGTTCACACTTGCACTTTTTAAATAACTTATCAGGTGTTTCAGTAGATTACACAACAACTCCATGAAGTAGGTAGGAATGCTGTAAACAGGTATACAGAAATTAAGACTGGTTTATACTGGTAAACACATTTTAGGGAATGATTCTGTTATCAATTTTGAGTGTATATATTACTTTTCCAAAGCAGTAGGGAAAAATGCACATACAAAAACTCAGGAATAAAATTATTGAGATGACTTTTAAGGAATGTAGTGACTCATGTCCAACTAATACCAGAACCCGTAACTGTACCCTAAGAAAAATGTATTGTACATTGGTGCAGTTTAAATCTATTACTGCTTCTCCTGTCCTCAAGGATATATTCTCCTTCTCTTTGCAGCAACTGATTACAGTTTCGAAGGCGGGTCACAGACTCTCTCTTCTGTTTTTTTCTGGAAGTTTTCGTTTAGTTGTTACCCCAGGTTATATTTTCTACACTTCACTCTTATTACCTCTTTGGGATGTCTTCATTTGGCTCACACCTTTCTTGAAGTGCTGTGCCCAAAACTAGACATCACACTCTTGCCGCTGCCTTACCAGTGCTGAAAAGATCTGAAGTCCCCGTAAGGTGAGACAGAGCAAAATACTTCAATCTGTATCAGCTGCCAGCAGTGTCAATAGTCCGCTCCAGCAGTCAAGACTCACTGAGATGCAAGAGAGTCCTTGTCATGTTCCCTCCTTCCCCCCACTCTTAGCAATGCACCTACCACTATAGAGAAAAAATACGCTGTACTCCTTGATTTCTAACTGTGGATTATTCACAACACACGGGTAAGTTGGAGTCAAGGCTACAGTGATCATCTAAGAATGACTCATTGTTGCCGTCTTTGAAAAGTGGAAACACATCAACTCCATCTGTTCCTGAGATTCCAACTGTACTTCCCTCTCTGTGTAGAGTCTATGATTCCTGAAAAGCAATACTTTTGTACTTTGATATATCTAGGAACATAAAATAATTCTCTGTGAATACCTACTTTAAAGAAGTCCTAAACTACCCTGGACCTGAACTCTCTCTCCTATAGCTCAGAGAAGCAAGGGCCTCAATCTTTTTTTTTTTCCCAGCCTAGAAGATTTTCACATGATTCAAGTAAAGAATTTGTCGTGGAATGACAGACTTAACAGACTTGCCTAGATTGGAAAAGACCTTTGAGATCGTGGAGTCCAACCATTAGCCTAACATTCCTGACACCTTGACCTAACCATATCCTCCAGGGAAGGGGACTCCACCACTGCCCTGGGCAACCTGTTCCAATGCCTGGTAACCCTTTCAGTAAAGAAATTTAAGAGGCGGGTAGACATAGTGCTGAGGGATATGCTTTAGTCGAGGACTTGACAGGTCTAGGTTAATGATTGGACTCCATGTTCTCAAAGGTCTATGCCAATCTGGGCAGTTCTGTGATTCTGGGAGTTTCTATCCCTCTATACCTTGCCCTGTTATTTATTTTCGGGGGGGCGAGGGTGGGAGTTCTGCCGGGGTGCGCTTCCTCCTGCGGCCACCAGATGCCGCTCGCATCCCTACGGAAAAGCGGCTCCGCCGGGCTGGGAGGCGGGAGCCCGCCCCCGAGAGCGGGCGTCGGGGCGGGCGAGGAGTCGGGGCTTTGGACGCAGTCTGCAACTCGCCTCGAAGCCGGAGGGGGATGAGACAGTTTTAAGTGCCTTTCGAAGGCCTCCTTCTTGGGTGAAAAGGCGTCCCGGGGCTAGCTCGTCCCTAAATGCCAGCCGTACGGAGGTCGAAGCGGGAGCAGGGTGTGGATGAGCCGGCGGCCGCTCTCCTCAGCGAGTTTCGTTCCTGCAAATCCAGCGTTTGCCTCTAGGCTTTGCTGAGGAGATGAGCAAGGAAATTGCAGGCTTTGAATGAAAGGATAATAATTTCGGTTAATACGAGACCGATCCCTCTGTGCTCAGCCGGGGGCTGCGCTGCTGGATGTGTGACACCGCGACAAAAGGTCAAGGGAGCAGGGAGCCACAGAGGCCTTGAACCCGTGGCACTTCGTGCCTCCCTAAGCACCAGTCCTTTGTCAGACCGCTTCATTCTCCACTGCCCTTCTGCTTGGCCCCGAGCATCAAAATGCACTTTTAAAGGAACGTTCTTTTGCTTTCTCTGCTTTTGTTCTGAAAGGAGAAGGTCATAGACATTAAAAACCTCAAGTCCTGTGGCTAAATCAATGTTGTTCATCTCCTGGATTCCTTTAATTGCTTATTTCTCCTTCTTCTGGAATCAAATTCGGTATACTCAACCTCCAATTTATGGCTTTCTCTTTCTTCTTCAGTGCTTATTTCTCAGTCAGCCTTTCATCCCACCTGATCCCTTCATCCTGCTTTTATCACCAATTCTTCACTTATTTTTATTTTCTGGAATTCTAGGCAGGAAACTTGCCTTTACCTGCCTAATTTTTTAGATTCTTCTGACCTGAACCTAGGCACAGAGCTAGTGTTAGAAAAGACCAACTTAGTTCCGCAGAGAGCAGCTTTTTGTTTTATCTGTTTAATTGCAGTTACTCTTGCCTCAGTGTTTTTTTGCCAACTTTCAAAGAAAAATCAAGTTGAAGCAATGAGGCTCAGAATGCAAATCAGAAGCAATATATTCTTTTAAATTGTGTAAGAGCAAAGAGTAACACTAGGCTCAACATTTTTAGTTGTTATAATATGTTTTTATTCAATGAATTCCTATCAAGAGCTAATATTTAAAAGTGTAAATGAGAGAAAAATTAGATTACGTTTGCTATGTGTCTTTTTAATATGCAAAACTGGATGTGAACAGAGACAAATATATATAATTAGATAAATGATTCATTCTTGATGCATTAGGATATGACTTGTGTTTAAATAATTCCAGCTGTAATGATGTCACATAGAAAGCAGGAAAAAATGCAGTGGATTAATTTCTTGCAGTTTTAATGTTCAGCTGGCAGGAACCAGCATCCCAAATTCTGTGCCACTTGAACACCTTTCCCCTCGAAACCAGGTGTTCACTGCTTTTGTTTTTCTTAACAGCATTTCCTTGACGTAAAAAGTTAACTGAAGAAAAAAGAAAGAAACAAAGAAAGAAAAAGTCACTTGGGGCTTGGTGACATCATGTTACATCATGTGGAAAGACTGTGGCTGGTTGTGTTTGGGGGTGCTCAGCTGCAACCTTTCACTGTACTTGGATACAACACAATCAGGTACTGCCCTTCCACAGCTGCCTCCATCACAGCCTGCTGACAGAAGGTCCATGCTGGCCTCAACATGTAGGAAGGTGTTGGTGTGCCCAGAAGCACTGTTCTGGAGGACATCTGAGGGTGCTCCTTCAACACCCATGTGTCCTGTGAGCAAAGGTGGCTGGGGAAACCTATGGAATTTTAGCTGGAACCGGTGAATTTCTGGACAGCACTGTAACAGGCAGCATGTTGACTGTATAAACAGCCATACATTGGGTATTTTCTGATCTCTGAATGCTTAAGTAGGCTGTTTGAACGTTATTCTAACATGGTTTTTGGTTTTGTCCTTAATGGAGCATTATACACTCCTGCAGCTATTGTGCTTTTGGTTCCACTGCACTTTGGTGTACAGTGGATGTTTACTTGTCTTTGTTTGAAATAAGATAAAACTAAATTGGGCAACATGCACTGTCAAACAGCAGCGCTTGGTGGTTTGCAGTCCTTGCAAAATGTGCCAAAGCCCATTATTGAGCTAGAAACTGGTCTGATAGCTACTCCTTTTGTCTCCTTGCTGTTGCACAACAGGGAACCTGTTCAGTGATACTTCCTGACCTTCGTGACGGAGGAAGATACTTAGGGCCAGAGGGGGCTGAGATGAAAAGCCTACATATTCACTCCAGAGCATTGCAGAGATAGCAGATTAGAAAGGGTTTCGGGGGAAACGTTTGACCAGACACGTTGATTTGAGCAAAGTTGTTTAAAAAAGAAATGTGTGTGAAAAACACCTGCAGATCTTAGGGTTTCACCATTCAAATTTCTTACTGTGGTGCAAAGCTTCCATAGACAAGGGTTATAAAATTTCTGATCCCTCCTCTGTGGTGCTGGAAGCCCCTCAAGCTCAGCTGAGTTGACTTTCAGAGGGCAGAACGAAAAAGATGAGACTCTCAGTATCAGCCCTTGAATAATCTAAGACCTTCTGGGCCTCCTGCTTCAGTCTGAGAGTACAGGATTCTTTTCAAGATCTGCCTTGAAGAGGTCTTGAAATGTCCACATTTTATTGTGGGTTGGGGTACATTGGGGGCTCCCTGTCTTACTGCATTTGGCATTAAGCCATCTTTCCTTATGTAACAAGCCAATTCTTAGCACAGCATGCTGTTGAAGGAAATAATCTACTGCCACAGCTGTTTTCTTAACCCAGGCTGGGTAACTCAGCTCAAATCAGATCTGTGTTTGGATTTCTTAGGTTTTTGTCTCAGGCTGGCAAAACAAGTTCAAGCTAATAAGGAGGCCTGAGGCTGAAACCGAAATGTTGCTTTACAGTCCTGAACTGAAAATGTGTTTATTGCAATAGGGACTTGAAACGATGGTCTCTAAAACATGTAGCCCTCTCTCCAGGGTAGCCTCACCCCTCCAGTGGTACCTCTGGAGAAGAGGGTGCCCATGCTCTTCAAGCAACATGACTGTCTGGCAGAGTTGTTCAGCTCTGCTGGGTCTAATTGTATTTTTTCTGTGGTCAAGGAGACTTTAGTCCTGGAAGAGATGTCTGTATTTGTCCCATAAAGGTCTCCTATTCAATGACACCACTGTATCTTCCTATGATAATTGAAGTAAACCATAATGAGCCAAGAGGTGCTTTCCTGGTTATCTTTTGGAAGAGATCTCTTGGAAAATCTGTCATCAGCCACCCTCATAATAAGGCATCACATAGTCATTTCTGTAAATGTTCTAATATAATACATCATCAGTGGAAAACAAACAATAGCGTGTTGTGCATCTGCATTTTCTGTCTTCTGGAGCTCTAAAAGCATTAAATAAGCATTTATCAAATCTAATAATGCTCCTATGAGAGAGTCACACTAAAAAGTTGGGTGGCTTGTCCCACAGAAACAGGAAGGGTGTAGCATGGGACAAAATAGCCTCACATCTCCTGCACTGCGTATTAAAATCAGAATTAATTGCACCGGCTATTTCAAAGCCTTGTAACAACAAACTCTGTTCTGAATATTTATATTCTCCCTCTGTCACATTCTCCAATGAGGCAGCACAATCTCAAATGTATTTTCAGATTTTAAAGAGCAGCATGAGGTAGCAAAGTTGCAGGTTTTCCTTTAAATAAAATATTCAATGAAATATGCTCTACAGGACACCGACAAGTTGCTTGCAAAGTTACTGGTCTGAGTCCTAATACGCAGCAGCTGCTATAGTTAGACATGCTGTATCATGATTTCTGTAGATGTTAGTAAAGAGGATAAAGCCAGGCAAGTGATGATATAAGTACCTGTATATAAAAATGGACTAGTGGAGGTAGGGTCACTGCAAACAGAAGCAATACACACTGTTCAGCTGAGCAAATATCTGTCATGCGATGCAGCTGACACAAGAATAGCCTTAAACAATAGGATTAATAAGGTAATCAACGTGTTAAGATGAAAAATAATTATTTCACGTGATACCTGAATTGAGTTGAACCTGTGAATAGTAGTTAATTTTAGAAAAAAAAAGTTCCAGAACAGTGCAGAGTATTTAGGGTAACACTCACCAAAACAAGCATTTACTAGTATATAAAAATAAACAAAAGCGATATTAATTTTCTTGGTGCTTCCCCAGTGTCAATATTTAACATGTTCTATTGTTCTGACATCTGGACCATTAAACAGATAAAGATAATAGGGGCTGGAAAAACGGCCAGCCAAGCTACCCAGAAAGTTGGGGTATTATGAAATACTGATTACAACTATGATGCCTGAATTTGAATATGCAATCAAGCCTCTGGAGGTAAAAAAAGAAACAAAACACCCAACAGTGACAAAAGACCCTCCCCTCAAACCAAAACAACCTTCCCAGAAACTCAGCCAAAAACCTGCGTAACTGCCTAAGCAAGGAGGAGTTTGCGTATGCAGTTCTTTACTCATTAGTATCAGCTTTTGGAGCACGGTTAAGTGTGCGTTTTTAAGTAGGCTAAAGCAAACATTGGACTTGGTTGTCACATGAGGTCAGTTCACTGCCCTCTGGAAGGGTGTGGGGTAAACAGGGCAGCAGTAAGCAATGGGGTGGCGAGCTGTGCACCTGCATGTCCCATGAAAGACAGAAAGAGTAAATGCTCTTCTGACAAAGTGGATGCTTTGCTCCTCTCTCTCTTTTTAGTTCAGGGTATTTTTCCTTGTGACCTGCTTTAAGACTTTACAGCACCTTACACCTACCTTTCCTTTCATTTATACACATACAACTATATGAAATTTTCCATTACACCATTTTGCAAGTGCTTATAATTCTCAGTATGGAGTCCTCCAATACTCACAACACCAAGGCTCAAGGGTGCAAACTTGGTAATAGCAAAAATTACATCCCTTTTGATTTTTGACAATTTTATGATTTAGGTCAATTTCCCAAGTAATTTATGTTCTCAGGATCTACCTTACGTTTAGGTGGTTATGCATTTTTTTAAAATAAAGATCAATTCTCACTAAGAGTAAACAAAATTACTTTTAAGGCAGTATTTCTCAGGATGGAAAAACACATTGAGGAGTTCAGAAGCTGTCAATCAGCTATGGAGACATTTATGTTCCTTAATGTAAGATTGCTCCCTTACAGAGGAAAAGGCTGATCCTTGAACTCTGGCTTCATATTCGTAGCAGGGTGCCCTCCTAAATGATGTGACTGCAGTATTTAATGATGCTATCTGCCTTCTCCACTTCTAACTTTTTTTTTCATTACATGCTACACATTAATATTAGAATCTCACATCCTGAGGTCAAAGTAATTATAAAGACTAATTTTATGAAACATACAAGGCCTTTTTGCATCCGTACATGAGGGTTTCTAAAATGTGGAAAATCAGAAGTGTTTCAAGCTTCTGAGTCATAGTCGAACAAATAGTGTCTTGAGTAGATACTTAGACATGTAAGTAAATGGACTCGTGCAGAACACCAGATCTGAATGGCTGTCATTTTTCCTTTGGACAAGTATGGAAGACCTACCATTCAAGTCTTGGTGCACCGACTTCTTGCTGTCACAGTAAACACAATAAAGACCTTGGTGAAATAACACGGGTGATATTTAAAATACTTACTTATGCAGGAATGTATGTGATATTCAAGAGCATGAGTTTACAGTGAACCATCTGTTCTGTCCTAACTCCCATGGATGCTGTTGGTGGCAAGGGCTATACACCCCTACTCCACTTTCAGAACTAGGGCCTTTGGGGGGAAAGCAGTAAAGACGAATGCTAAGGACTGGAAAACGAAATGCACTTTCACAGTCTAGTACTCTTGCCAGGATGTTTTTTTTTAGTCATCAGAACTGCAAGGCTTGATGCTCCCTGCCTGCATGGTACTCACTGCTCACTCTTGGCTCTCACCACTTGGGCTGGGGCTGCTCTGCAGAGGATGCTGGTTCCTGCTGCCGGGGCTGTACGCAGGCACCACGCAGCTGGCGTAGTGTTGAGAAGGGGTTTTGGTATCTGGCTGGAACTGCAGTTGATTCAAGCATGTTTTGACAAAGTGAAATGTGTTTGTTGTGAAAAGCACTAACACAGCAAACTGTAATTATGGAGCAGTTGGGTTAATAGTGGAGCCAGTGTAACAGACTTGCTCAATTTGATTTGATCCGACAGCCCAACCTACCCACTGAACAAATCAGATGAAACATCCCCTTAACCTTCCCCTTTTATCTTTCTGGGACTTGGTACATTGTGCTGTTTTATTCCTTCTAATACCAGCAAGTACTGGTTTAACTTGAAAGCAGTCTTTTTTCCCTACCTGCCTGCAATGGTGTTACCTATGGCAAAGTCTCTTCCTGCCTGTTTTTAAGTTGAGGGAAACAGATCATTACCTCAGTTTCCTGTATTTTCAATATCTGCACCGGATTTAATGTATAAATTAATCACTACATTGACTCTTGTTCTTCTTTATTTTATGTTTCTAGATTCTCAGAGCTTTAGTGTTGTTTTCCATGAACATTTAATAATTCACTTCTGACTTTATAAGCTAATCTTGCAATACATTCCCAAACATTTTCTCAGAGGCCACGGGTATGGCTCATTTTATGCAAAACGGCTGTTGTGCTTGTTGTGTGCCTTTATCTCACAACCAGATATGGTGCTGCCTTTGCTGTGAGAAAGGGAGGGCTGGTGACTGCCCTGTCTCCTCGTCGGGACTCTTCACTGTCAGGACTCAGGCTGGTGACTGGGGTGTTTGACTGTCACTGAGAAGTGTGAGGTACTCTCAGAGATGGTGAGCGCATGGCACTGTTTGGGTAGTGGTGGCATCATTTCACACCTAAATGCGAGACTTTGAGTTGTCAGGGAGAGAAGGCTGAAGCAACTACTTTTGTCTGAGACAGGGAGCCTTAGCTAGGCACTGGGTGGAATTTAGGAACTAAGTCTGAGAGCCTAAACTTGAGTATTTAGATGCTGAGAGCACTATGTGATTTTGTGTTGAGCAGTGGACGTACCCACTCGGCGTTACACTGATGTGAGCTGCCACTTGCTCTGCGGTATTGTGGGGCAAATGTCTGCACCCTCAACTACCTCAAACCCTGCAGTGAGGTTACTAGTGATAAGGGCTAAGATCATCCCAGCCCTTACATCTACTTTTGAGGATGTTGCCAACTGAGCAATTGGGCTATGACAGCTCACGTTTCAAAAAGTAATAATGTGCCCTCAGAGCTGAATGCGTAAGTCATTAAAAAGCAGAGCTCAAACCTGTCAGAGGTTGCTTGTATTACAGTCTGTTTGGTTGGTGCAACAGCCACCTCACTGATTGATGAACCTCTGCATATTATCATCCCATTTTCAATGGATGTTGACATGGCTGCACCTGTTTTAACTTCTTTTGTTGCCTTGAATATCACAAAATCAAAAGTGGTTTACCTTTCGGATCAGTTATTTTACAAATGTTTGCTGCTGGAGCGAACAACAGGGCATTTTGTTCACTTGCTTCTTTTGTTAACAGGTCCACTTTGCACATATGACCATATACAGCTAACTGGTGGAAGAGAAACTGGAATAGAGGCAGCTGGAAAAATTGTCTTTCTCACCGTGTACCTGGGCTTTAAATGCCTGCAAACACTTAGATATGGTGAATATTCACCCTGTACGTCAGCATTTCAGGAGTGTCAGTACAAGTTAATACTTCTGTCAGTAACACTGAGCTAACTATTAGTGAGAAGATGATGCCCTGCTGACATTCGCTTCTGGAAGAGGAGCAACAGTGTTTTGAGGCACAAAACACAGAAGACATAATTGTGAAGTAGTTGGACAGAAGTATACCCCTCAATGTCACAGTGTTACAGATTGTTATCTGTAACAAACATGCATTTAGATGAACCTGATGGCTGAAAGCTATCAAAAGATGATAATGGCATTTTTGTATAAAGCCTTGATAGTTTAACTTGTGAGAATTCTCTTGCCTGGAAATTTTCCAGAAGGAGAAAGTTGAAAATGACAAAGTAAAAAATATGACTGAAGACTCAAGAAATAGGTGAACCTCAGGCCTGTGAGCTTGCCAAGCAGAAGCAGAAGTACTGGGTCAGGAAATTTAGTGAAAGAGCTGGCCAAACAAAGGCAGGGCAAGGTTAATTTGCATCTGGCTAGCACCACCCTGAGCAGCTGTCTTCAGGTCCTTCCCTATACTTCTCTCTTTCGTTTGATTAATCTGTTAGCGTAACCGTGCTCTTCATTAGACATGAGTTTACATCAATATTTAATTTGATGAAAAAGACTAATGTGGTTGTCCAGAGATCTTGAAGTGAGTCAAAAGAGGGTTATGGGAAAACGTAAAGAGTGGAAGCAGTACACCTGGTTAACAGTGTCCTTATGCCTTCCTCTGGTAAACCAAGAACTTGGTAGTGCAAGAACAGGTAGTTCAAGAACAGGTAGTGAATATATGGTTTGGCAAACAGATTTCTTCCTGAATTTCTTTTGAACTGTTGAAAGGCTTCGCTAATTTTCTGAACTGCTACTACATTGTTAAAGCTCCTCCTCTTTCTCCTCTGTATATGAGGCTTCTCTGGTGGTACAGTCAGCACGTTTATTCAGTTGCATATTAATGTGTGTGTGTGTATATACATATGGAGAGAGATGTGCCACTGTGCTTGAAGGAGAAAATATACATCTGGTGGTTTTTCTTCCAGATTTGCTCCTGTTCTTGCTTATTCTTTCATCAGCCACTGTTCTCCAGCCTTTGCTCAGCCTCCAAGAGCACTATTTGTCCAGAAACTCTAAACTACTAACTCCACATTCCCCCCTCCTTCCTTCATTAAGTCACTTTACTTCGGACAAGGAAATAAGATGGTAGGTTTTCTATAGCTTTGAACTTCTGCAGCAGCTATTGGACATTTGAATATTTGGGCACTCAGCACCCCAGAAAATCCTATTTCAGGTGTTTAAAGTAATCTTTTGCTGCTTTGTTGTTGAGCTACTTCAAGCTGTGCATAAGCAGATAAACTAGGTGTATATTTTTCAGTGACACTAGGAATTAGCAGATTTAAATGCGGATCATTCCCACATCTGAGGAAATAAAATTCAAATGTTTTGTATTTGCTACACTAAGTACATATGTGAGCTTTGAAAAACTGTAAATGTAAGACATAGATAAGTAAAACAAATCTGTCAGGAAAACAACCTCTAATATACCTTACTGTTCCATGAAACACATCAAACAGTTTCTTGCATAACATTGGGACTTCAATGCTAGTAAAAACTCTGTTTTACTGGATATCGACTGTTGATTTAATCATTATGTCAGTGACCTGCTGCCTGCAGCTTTGGTCTGCCTACACCATTTCTCCTGGCACCAAGAAACACAGGCAGCCCATTGCTTTCTAATCATCCTTGCTGTTATATCCGTACCAAGTTGCTTGAAGCTCCTAAACTGCCACACAGCTATTAATGTGGCTGTGGGGTGGCCTGTGTTATCTCCATTTTACAGATGAGGTGGGCAAGGGAGACAGAGGTGGGTTAAGTGACATGCTGAAGGTCATAGAGAAAGTTTTTGGTTCAGCCAGTAGTTTCTTTGGCTCCAGCCCCAAATATTCATGATGTGACTCTCCGTGCTGGCTCTGTACATCTGATAGAGGTGAACAGGAAAGCTGGGGCTAGGCATGGAGAATCTTGCACTGGCTTGTAATTGTATGATTTTGTTTCTAAACACTTAACCTGTTGTTTCATAGTTGAAAGGGACTCAGTGTAGTAACATAACTGACATGTTTTGGTCATTTGGAACCTCTTCCTTGTCACTCTCCCAGAGCGTCGGATGGGTGAACATCAGCAGTGGTTACCCACAGCCCACTTCCCAGCATGGGAAAAACATGGGGTGAACTGGCAAAGATTACATTTCTGCCCCTCATTTTCTAAATTGGTTTCTTTAGGGCCTTGAAACAGCAGGAGGAAGAACACAAAGTGTGACTCCAAGGTAGTATGCTCAGTCTTTTGGCATGAGGAATATTTTATTTTATTTTTCAGTGAGATTCCACTCAGGTTGTTTGAACATTTTCTTCCCCTCTGCATTTATTTATTATGGTTATTTCTAAATATTCTTTGATCATGCTGCCTTAGTGTTGTTTATCTCACAGAGTGTAGCCTTTTGTCTCACGAGAGCAGGTTCCCTCCCTCCCTGCCTTGACACATGCTGCTGAACGTGGTTGTGTTCTTGCTGTGCGGCACATCTATTCACGGTTTTATGAGTGGAAAAGGCTGTCTGCCATGTGGAGCCCAGCAGGGCTAATAGCATATTTTTTCCCTGAGCTATTATCCCATTGGATTACCACCTGCCTTTTTACTATTTTGCAGACTATTTACATGGTCAGCTGATAAGTGATAGGTAACCTTACTACTAATTGAGTTCCTTTTTTAGGAGTGCAATTGGGGATGGACAGACCACACATAAGGTATCAAGAATAATTCTCCAGGAGTATGTAGACTCTCACTCAAGTCAGTTATCAGGCTGAACTACAACCTTAATGTAGCTTCAGACAAAGTATCCCCCTCCAGGAAGAAACTCTGTACTTTATGGCAGAAGGTTCAGGAAAGATGATCATGCCTTGAACAGGGAAAATACGGTTGTCTACCACTTTGGTTGAGGTTGTATATTCACTTAGCTACTCCTCTGTGTCAAAGCATTTTGTTGCCAGGAGCAGGCAGCTGTAATATTCAGTCTGGACATCTGCAATCAAAACCCTTTTTACACATTTTTTTTCAAGTTCACAATTAGTTAGGTTTGATCTCCGCTGCTTCCACAGAAAATTTGGAGTAAGGGAGGTGCTGCTGGTAGACTTCCAAGAAAAGTTTATTTAGCCGTTATCCAGCCAACAACATTAGAGGCAAACTTGAAGAGCTTCTGCCAAAGACTCATCTAGCCCCAGTCTCCTACTGCTGAGTAGGAATTTTACTTCACTTCTTCAGTGCATGGTTAGCCATGCTTCAGTAGCTAACATTATTTGATAAATGGACTGTTTTTTCCTTAATACAGTTACACGCCTGCAAGCTGGAAATCTTCTTATATCTATACCTCATATTTGTTTTTGTTTATAATGCATTTTCAGAAATAGCTGTCCTATTCCTTGTGTTCAAAGCTGAAATTTTAAGACATCCAAGGATATTCTCAGTAACTTCAGAGTTATTATCCTCATCACCAAGGATAATAACACAGAAAAGTTCCTTAAAGCATATAGTAAATATTGTGAATGTAGGACTTTTGCTGTAGGACTCTAACCAGTACTTGTCTGATCCAAGTCCTGTGCTGATCAATCCAGTATCAATGTGCCTGCTCAGTTGGCCCTCTGCATAGAGCTGGCAGTTGGCAAGCAAACAGACAAAAATGTTATCTAGTATTTGAATATGATCACAGGAAGGAAAAAAGAAAAGTGAGAGAAAGAAAAAGAAAAAGAAAATAAAAATTCTGAGAAGAGAAACATATTGAGCATATTTCATTTCACTTCTCTTTCCCATCAGAAACAGCTGACAATATAGCTATCAAATTAAAGAAGACAGGAAAGAAGCTCAACACCTTCTTTAGTTTGAAAGTTGTTACCATATGTCTAAGCAACATATCATTTCTAGATACCATTTTCATTGTACTGACATCAGTAACATTTTTAATCTAATTAACACAAAATAGATATGACAGGAAAATGAGAAAAAGCACATTGAGTTGCCACATACAAGCTCCTTTTTAAATGAAGACATATTCTTTCCAACTTCTCCTGTCTGCAACTGCTTTGACCATAGAAGAGGATGGTGTAAGACCCTGATTCTGTTGACAGCAGCAGGGGTTTTGCCATGAGCTTTAACAGCAAAATTTGTTCCTTCCCAGTCCCAGATCTACTGCTCCTCCCAATGTATATTTTGTTTGTGTCCTGTTCTGATATGAGATGTTGTTCTCTGAAATAATTCACCATAATTCTCAATGTTGTGGTCTCTAGTCACAGGAAATAAAATTAGTTTTGCATCACCTCTTTGCACCACACACCTCTTGCCCCCTGCCCCTTAGCCAAAATTTGTTCCTCTGAGTTTTAAAGCTGTCTCTCTCTTTCCATCACTAAGAATTTTGCACAGGTTTTGGCAATGCTTCCCTTTTTATGCCTTAACAACAGTGACAGATACAGCTCTGTTATTAGTCATGGAGTTATCAACCCTTGAAAGAGTAACCTACATCTCAGACCCAGTGTTTTAGGCTCTTTGCAGATTCAGACAGACATATTCAGAAACACTTTATTAAGGTAAGATTTCAAAGATTGTTCTTCCAATCTAACCACTTGCTTAGAAAAATGAATAAGCAAAAAGGGTGCTAAAAGACAAAAAAATCATCATATTTTTTTAAAAAAAGGGAGGCGATAAAGTGGAAGTTTTAGTGATCAAATCAGATTGTTGGCGGAAATGCACATTTCATGAAAGTCTGATTTATGAGCTTTAAATACATAATGAAATAAAGACAGAACATAGCTACATAATGATCTAACAGTATCTCTGAGACCAAGATAAAACAGTTAAGTGTTGTTACATTAATATGAGTTGGAAAAAAAATACTATAAGTAGTAGAAACGAAATGGCTACTGTAATACAGCTTCAATTAGCTGTTGCAATAAACATGCTGAACAATGTTCCATCCTTATCTTTTAATTGATACTCCACCTTTGCATCCTATTCTTTTTGCTTTGAGAGAAATAATGCAAAACATTTGTTTTCAGGATTTTGAAGGGAGCTATTATTCATTTATCCTAAAAGAAGTTGTCAGTACCTTGCACAATGAGAGCTTGCTCACTTGCAGAAAAACACTAGTCCTGCTGAACTGCAAAACTTATCGCTGTTTTATGTCAAAAATTAGAGCTTGTTTTAGTCCTCAAATGCTCCTACCAAAACACAAATAGCACTGACAAGCATAGACATCAGAGAGGCAATCATCTAGCCTTTTGATACTCCTGCCCACATAGTCTTTCTGGAGTCTGTTTTGGACCTCTCTGTTGTACATCACACCCCATTTTTTTGGGTCGTGCTGAGGTTGAAAGTTGTGTTGTAGTCAACACAAAATCCCTCTCCACTGTCACCTGGGACCAATCTATGGCTGGTAACTGCTTAACAGCTCTGTCTTGTGTGCAAATAAACATTCAACAGGAGCTCAAAACCATAGTAAAATATTTTGTCACCTGGGTCTTGCTTCTTTGGCTCAGATTTCTTCTGGCTGCTACCCTAGTTGCCTCATGCCTTACCATCTCCCATTCCTCCTGCAGATCTTTTGCATAATGATGACAAAAGGATTTAGAGCAAATTCATCCTGATCGAGGTCTCCTGGCCTTACTGCTAATGCCCTGCATGCTTGTTTCCCTTCAGAGAGTGTTAGTCTAAGGCTGCAGCATTCTCATGCTGAGTGAGAGGAGAATTCAAATTGATGGTCATTTGTATCTTGTATTTTGAAGAATAGCTGCATTATTATTCTCTGCCCCTTGAAATGTGGCTGTTTTTTCAGTATGATGGCAGGTCTAGGATTCAATTTCAGCTTGCTTGATTTGATAACTGAGCAATTCTCAGTGTGGTTTTTTACCAGAGAGCTGCTGCATATTGCTGTTGAACTTCTCCTCCTGAAAGAGAAGGCTTCGACTGTGCCAGACCACGAAGATGGAAGAGATAGCAGGAGCTGGGTAGTCTCCAGAGAAAGACCACATTATCTCAATATAAGTCCTCTGTTAGCAGAGTTCAGTAAAATTTTTTCATTTGTCCTGATCTTCTAGCTAGAAAAACCTGGATGAAGATTTGTTAGACTTCTCTTTTGAAGACAATTAGAAAGGTATAACTCAAGGAGCTTTTCTCCATTTAATGAAGCATTTTCAAAAGGAAATCTCCAGCCCTCTGGACTAGCTTATGAGTTTTGAGACGTTTATGTAAGTTCCTAGAAAAACCTAGAACAAATAAAGTTTCAATTCCCCAACATATTCCTCCTAAGCAAAATTTAAGAGGCAGCACATGCGTGGAGAATGCATAAAAACAAGAACAATATTTTAGTCATAATGTACATCTGTAACTGTAGGCCACTGGTAATCTGTCTGGTTTTGGATGAGTATTTTGAGGAATAATTTGAAGAAGATCATTGGAGTTGCTTTGTGGGCATTCACACAGTGCTTGGCCTAACCATAAGGATCACAAAAAGCATGAAAGAATAATGCTTTGAAAAATCTTACATTTAGGGTAATGGCTGGTAGAGAAGACAGGTGCCCCTTTCTTGCTCTCAAACGGAGAACAGTGGACATAGTAGAGAGGCCTGTCGGGTTCCTGACAAGCCCTAGGTCGAGGTAGGAGAGAAGCTCCAAAGCAGCAGAGCACATCACTTAGAAGTTCCCTGAACAAAGGGAAGGCTTGGGAGAGAATGACTGGCAAGAGCAGGGAAAGAGCACTCATGAGATAGAGGCTAAAAAAAAACCGAGGCTAAGGAAGACTTTGCTGTGCACTTGGCCATTAAACAATTGGTATTACTGGAATGCATTGGCTAGAAAGTACGACTAGGAGGAAGAAAAACTACACAAGCTCTTCTTGCGCAGTTATTCCCAATGGCTTATGAGCAAGTCACAGACTTGCAAAATGAACTGCATATGAGAGGCATTTTTGGCTCCTCTGGAGTGCAAACCTGAAATGAGAAGCTTGGTTGCCCTCTCCATGTGAAAGAAACTTCTGGGGTTTGATCACTGGATTGTCACCACTCCGTACCATTCATTTCACTGGAATGTGAATGTGAGGAGCCAAGCGTACATGCTATCTGCCAGGGAACTCTTTTTTGGAGGAGAGGAGGTGAGGAAGACCTGTGAATCTGTGAACATTGGCTGGTTAAGGGATCCCTAGATGTTTTATTAAATAGATTCATGCTCAACTCGTTCAAAGATACATAGCAAATAGATAAAGCAGCACAAAGTTGCTCATGTAGATCTGAACAACCATTTCCCTAGGCTTTTACTGCAGGTGCAAGTCCACTAGGTCTGGGTCCTGCACTCCTCTCGTGGAAGAAGTGACTGCACTGTGGCATCCTGTTCCTGTCCCTTGGCCAACCATCCTCCTGCAACACGTGTTGCCAACACAAAAACTAAACAAAGACTATAGGCATATAATGCCATGTAGTTAGATATAAGCAGGTGAATTAAGGAATGTATAACATGCTAGGTCTCTCCTTTGTTCACTAGTATTTGTCACCCAAGGTTTATCTAATTTCCAAGAGTATTTTGAATGAAAGAAATGTCTCCGTTTCACAATTATAGCCTCACTTTCCAGGATTTAGACGTACTTCTTAGTGATCTCTCTTTTCAGCAACAGTGTGTGAACTGCAAACTTTTTTTCAGGCTGTAAACTTTATGGAAAGATATTTTGTGCTGATTTGGTTTATACCATGTCCCAAATAACAGTGTGTTCAGTTGTCTATGAAGCTCTGTGGAACCATAATGCTATCCTTAAAGCACAACACTGTGTATTTCTTATGCTAAAGTGAGTAGAGGTACACCTATATACATCTGCAAATTGAGTCATGCTCTGCATAATATGAGCACTGAAGACATCTCTTAATCCATGGCTCTGTGTACTTGTCACTTTCTAATCCGTTCTTCAAATAGTACATTAGTTTAGCTACAAGGCCCAGCACAATTTTTTTTTCAAGAAAAATATGTTATTTTTTTCTTTCAAATATGGCAAAGAAAATCATGCAGAACAAAAGGTCACACTTCACTGCATTAAAGCAGTCTCCATCTTTGCCACCAGCATGGTGGCTCTAGTTATGCTGAAGCACTCACATGTCATAAGAAAAAGAAAAGGAAAATCTCATCAATGACAGCTGTACAGGGATGATTTTTCAGTCATTGGAGAGACTGTCATAACTCACAGTCCTAAGAGAGTGTCTGTTTCTCACTGTCATTGGTGAGATAAGCTATATTTAATGCTGCAACATCAAAGCTGCCAAATTTACATTTGCATTCGGTGGTACAGTTACAAATTAAATACACTGCCTAGCTGATTTTGGTTTGCAGAGGGTAAAGTGATATAATTACATTAGAGAGGGAAAAGGGCTTACTTAAAAAAAAAGTTTCAAAATACAGTTTGGCATTTTAGGAAGATGGGACAGGTACAAATTTAAATGATGTGGATTTATATATTATCAACAACACTACATAAAAAAATGTGCATGAGCATATCGAGGTCATATTTTTTAAAAATTAATGTCCAGTCTGTTATAATGAGTATGGCAAAAAGGAATTTTCATTATCCGCAATGGGCATGAAATACGTATTTTTGACTGTAAGCAATGGTGGGATACAATTAGAATGAGAATATCTTAGTTGATTATCTGTTTGTTTAAATGAGGAAAAATGCATCAAGTTCCTTTCAAGTGGTGAACTATATAACAAACTAGTGATCAGGATTAAGCATCACTTCTATTTTCTTTAAAAGACTGGTGAAGTAATTGAAAAACACTGGATAGAGTCTGTTGTACTAAGACAGCATAAATCTAAAGTAAGGGAGACAAACATACAATGGTTACACTTCTTCACTATCCATGTGTCCTATGTCTGAACTATTTATTAACTGAAATGTGAATGGGCAATGAAGGGCCAATTTATATGTTACACCAAGAGATGTATTATAACTGCCTTAAGCATTGATTTCCTTCCTTTGCCTATTCTTGATCGGGATATACACACATAGAACAGCAATAATGTGGGGTTTCCTTATCAGATCTTGGATATTTCCCCAGACTGTCTGCAACCATTAACCTTGCATATTATCTGACTTTAGTGATTAGTACAAGGCACATAAAACCGTATTGATGGCCAGCCTTGGGTTAGAATGGTGAGCTGAATTATTGGAGGTTAGATTTTGCTGACTCTGTGATACAAATGATAGTATTATGCTAGTCCTGTGAAATTGCTAATTTGTCATTTCTTTCATGGTGCAGTCAATGATGTGGTGCTAATGAATGAGGCACGTAATTGTGTGATACCGAACTGCAGCTTCTCGCTGCTGCCTTCCACGCCTCCGTTAGGAGGAAGCGAATGTCAAGACTCTCTTTGTTCACGAGTCCCTCTCGCATTTCTGCGCCTCGCTGCTAGATGATCAGAAACTGTTTTTGTAACTAATGCTAAGGCTACTGCGGTCTGATTCACAAACCTAACTTTGTTCCGTTGTGCTCGTTACTTTTACAAGGTGTTTCTTGGTAGAACTCTATCCCTTTCATACTCTTGCAGATCTGCTGTGAGGTGTGTGTGTGTGCTGCATCTGCAGTGAACTTCAGCAGCATCCAACAGTCGCTGCCAATCTGAAATCCCCTCAAGAATTTTGTCTCACTGTAGGTCTCAGGGACTACGCAGTAAAGTAGGACTATGCCTCCAAAAGGATTTGGATGATAAACTGGGGTGGGTGAATTGGGGGTCCGTGTTTGAAGCATTTTTTTTTTATCTACTGTTCTATTTTTAAGTGGTTGTTCCAGGAGTTCTAACTGGACTGGATTATCACATTGCAGTGGTCAATCAAAATGTTTCTTATTCTTATGGTTAATTTGAGGTTTCTTTTTATTTTTTCATTTAATTCTCTGTTTCATATTCTTCATCAATTTTATTACGAAAAAGAGTGAGGATGAGGGGCAGAAGGTAGAAAGCCCAATCAAAAAACCCCCAAAGGGAAGAGATTCTTTCCTTTTAATTTATAAAAGAGCATTCATGATTGCTGACAACTATAATTTCAGCTTCTATTACTAAGTACTTTTTAGTGCTTCTCCCAAAAGGCACTGAAGAAATAGGCATACAGATATCCATTTACTTTCTACCTGACAACAAGAAGCAGCTGGACCAAACCCTTAGTTTACTTGTGTGGTTGTGGACCTGCCCAGCAACCTGGAGTGGGGCAGCGAGGGCTGTGAGGGAGCACCAGCTCAGGCACCGCTGCCCTCAGGAGTGTTGTCGTGCTCCTGTGCTATCTCACATCATACCTAAAGCTCTAGCTTCAGAAAACAAAGTAAATGCTGGACAATTTCAGCCTGTGTTAAAATAAGACAGAAAGATAAATACAGAATGAGAAATTACATTTATTATGAGAAAAATCAAAAATAATCGTGGGTTTTGAGCAGTCTGAAAAACAAGCTCAGGAGGATTTTCAAGGCTTGAAAACCAAAAGGTGTGTGTGTGTGTGTGGTGAACGGAGAACCTAGAGTTTACACTTTTATAAAAACACAAAAAACCCCAATTTTATGCTAATTGGATGATTGTTGTAGGCTGTGTTGATGAATTTTACAGATTTGGATTCCTAGAGTCTGATTTACTGCTGTATGATTTGGTCTGGTGTTAGTGTGATACCACTGAGTTCAAAATAATGGACCTCAGGCACAAGTCCTTGAAACTGCTTCCCTAATTGTTCTGAGGAATTTAATCTTGAGAAAATCACTTTGGAAATCAGCTCTTTAGCCTTCTTACATGTAAAATGGGAATACCAACATTTGTTTATGCCTGAAAAGTGTTTTTCAGTTTTATATAATGACTTAGTGTCTGACTGTTAGTGAGTAGCGTCCATGATACGCAGCAGAGGTGTTCTACTTCTGCCATCGGATTTAAAGTGGCAGAAGTACGTGCTGCCCAAATGAAAGAGTCGAAGTCCCAATTAATTTTATACGCCTAAACTGAACTAGAATTCCTTCAGTCATTTTAGGATCATAATTCTGTTCTCTGGTGCTTTACCACGTGCAGCTAGGGTGCTGCAATGAACTTTCACTGATGCCAAAGTTGTTCTATTTCTTAAAATGACATTAGTATAAATAGTATTCTTTTGTAACAAACTATGTAGTTATTGCATTAGTTTTCAAGCCAGTAGTCATACTATTCTAAAACGTATTATTAACACATCTCTGAGTTTGGAGTGATGTCTTCCTCCTGCTGCTGAAGAACTCAAGCTCTGACAGTGACACACTTGTAAATTGCTGTTATGCTTGAAGCCTTTTAACAGAAGATAGGAAGGCCACTATTTTTCAGATCCAGGTTGCCTCAGTGTCCAAGAAATTTTGTGTTGGTTTTAGAACAGTTTACTCAGGAGCTCCAGTCATCATGAATTAACAGCGAAATTCTCCCTTCAGAATAATTCAGAAGCATGTCAGTTGTTTTTTTTTCCATTTTTTTTACTCATTCCACAAGTATCTGTGGAGTGTGGGGTGCGCTGTCTTTTCTGTTAGATGCAGCATGTCAACAAAATTTGCCAGTAAATAGAGTAAAAAGGGGAATATTAGGATCCCACTAATGGAGAGATACTGTCTTTTTGAAGCATAGGGATGGTAGGATTTGGAAAGTGACAGCAGGGAGCACATGTCATTTCTGCAATGCGAGGGACTTTTACAGTACTGTTTCCCGTGGACTTAGGCAGTACATTTTAACAAATGAATCAACAAACCAGTCGCTATTCCTAGTTCTTTCCCCAAGCAAACCTGTGATTTTATCTTTAGAATGTAAGGTTTGTAGATGATCTTTTCTAATGTACTTGCACAAAGCCGAGAATAAAAAGGGTTGAAATCAAGTAGATACATTTACTTTCTTCTATTACTCTTGTTATAGCTGTCTAAGGAAGCAGGTAAGAGAAGTCTTGTAGACAGAGACAGTATCTCTTAGTTGGAACAACCAGTATATCTGCAAAATCTAGGCAAGCTCATGCACATACAAACACATCTGTAGGTCTGGAATAGGAGATACCCGCTTTAAATCTAAACAAGAACTGTGTTTCATGATTTCTGATATCCAGGGACACAGAACATTATTCTGCAGTTGCATTTGGAAGACCTTTTTGCAGGTTTCTGCTAAAGAGCAGAATTAGAGATCAGAGATGGAATGATTGGTAAATACTTGGGATTTTAGTTGATTTATGTGAATGGGTGTGTGAGCTTACTCTAGATCATAGCATTTGTTAAGTTTTTGACTACTGAATTTCTGTGAGAGCTCTGTATGAAGAATTCTATATTCTGAGGAGTATTAGGATCCAAGGACTTTGGTTGTTTTCTTTGCCTATTCTGATGTTGCTCAGAAGTGTCAGCAAGCTTCCTGCTTATTGATCAGACCAGACATAGTCTAGGTCCATACAGTACTTTCTGGACTATAGAAACTTTCATCTGTTTGGAGTGTAATAAGATGAGGAGGTACTCTGAATGAGGCTAGGAAGATCTGTGTTGGGAATAAGTCTTTGAAGGTTGGACCTCCTTTTGGAACAGTTTGCAATTTCTTAATAACCTTCTCCATAGGTTCCAAAGACCAGTGGTGTGTGGTGTGGAGGGATGTGCAATTAGCAACAATGAGTCCTCTGTTGTTTTTTTTTTTTTGTAAGATGTGATTATATGGTAATTTGGTATCTTCTGTAGCTGTGTGCTACAGATGAATGAGTCTTAAGTGTGTTTATTTTCTGATAAATTAAACAGTATGTTGCATCAAATGGAGATTTACTCTTCTAGTACATCTCACAACAGCTGCAACACTTTAAGAACACTTTCAGAAGAACCTTACTCACTTTTGTTTAATTCAGTTTATACATGCTTGGGTGGGGTTTTTGAGTTTAGGGTTTTTTTTATTATTTTAATTATTGGTAATTAGCAGATGTTACCTTCTCCCTGTCTTGCTGTTCTGGATAAAAACAGGTATTGAAGAGGTTTAACCCAGTGCTGAATGTTTTCCTTGAACAGAACCTGAAATAGGTCAAAAGAGTACCTGCTGGGTTCAGGGGGTGCAACCATCCTTCTTGACTACTAGCAAGGCAGCACCCACCAATGCTAGAAGTGCCGCCTCTCTGTGGATCAAGAGGAGCAGGAGTTGGACTCTTTGAAGACCTGTAGTTACCCTTTCAAGACTAATTCCCGTGGTGCTGGACCCCAGCAAGGCAAGGATGAGTGTCACACAGACTACTGAAATCAGCCATAGTCTGGCAAACACATGATCTGTTTCCTTCCCCTTGGGCATAAGGTGCAAACGTTCATCTCTAAAAGTAGCTGAGAAGGTAGCTGGGTCTCTCACTGAGTCTATTTGTTCAGACTCTACATATATGGCTGGTGGGGCTTGCTGGCGTGGTGGTAGAGGATCAAAAAAAAGTACCTGACTTGTTAACAGTCTATTGGAATCAAGAAAGGATGTTTTTGACCCAAAATCCTGTGCATTATTTGTTCAATTGATAAAGGAACTGTCATTGTTGCTACAAATTATATGTTTTGTTCACACTAAAATATAAGCCTTTTCTGTTGAAGGAAAACACGGCACCATAAATAATTAAAACTATTCCAATTGACTTTTTTGGTCAATTTTAATCTGACCTTAAATCACAATGGTCAGCTGTTTTATTTATTTTTTTTTAATTACTGATTATTTAGAGAGATTACTCCAAGCAATTACTAGTTAATATCCTTAATAGCCAGTTTTACATGTAGTCCACTGCTATGTTGCCACTGGCCCTGCTTGAGAAATACAATACACTGAATATCAGATCACATCCTGTATGTCCCCAGTATTAAAGAGAACAAAATGAAAGTAATATGAATTTCACTGATAAGGACTACTTTTGCTGTGATTATAGTTCTATCAAAATGTACCAGTCTAATATTAAGCACAGATTTACATATCTTTGAAATAATACAATTATATATAAGAAACCTTGCTTTAGCGATTAAGACAATGAGATCTGCCCCTTGGTGTTAGAGGAGAAGTCCACTTTTTTGATCTGGACAGGTTTTTTTTCTTCTTGATATTATTGAAGCTATATGAGGCAACAGACTTTTTTTTCTTTTTTTTTTTTTTCTGGAGGGTTACAATTGTTCTGTCAGTGATACCTGGGTTACATATTAAATGACCTTGTGGAGGTTCCTGTTTTATTGTAATCAACCATTTAGCAATAACTGGATGGTATATTTGTGCCTCACAGTTAGTTGTTTCACTGGGATTAAGGAACTATGGACCTTCTATATGTGCTATTATTTATTGAACTGTGTTTGAAGAAATTCGTCTACTGCTTTTCATTGATGGGAGTTTCTGGCTAACAGCACTTTAAATAAGTGGAAAATGCTCAGTTATCACCCAATGTGAACAGGATCAATAATAGTTTAGTAGTGTCTGATAATTGCAGTGGCTGTTATACACAAGAGCTTGCATCTTCTTGAGTGACTCTTATCAATCTATTGTCCGTCATCATCTGATAATCAGACTGAAAATATACTGGGGAATTATCCTTTTTTGAATCAAGCTTGTGAAAAACATTTGAAATAATGGTAAAAAAATTCTTATTGTTCCACTCAGCATGGAGAAAAATTCAGTATCTGGGTAACTATAGTGAGAAAGGGACCAAAAAAAAAAAAATCCAGTGTGCATTTGCTAAGTAGAAAAATAGGTATAGCACAGTGATATAAGGACAAAATGTTTCTGCAGTATTTGGAGAGTGTCTTAAAATATTTGCAGTTGTATTCTGAAGGAGTCATGACCCGTTGTAGCTCTCAGGACTATGCCAATGACTTGAAAGGACGTGATAGGACACACGTGGCCCATAAGGTGTTCTGGAGCGCAGCTCTTCTTGCGTTGTTCGTGAGGGCAACAGTGGCTCTCCTTTTCAGCACAAGCTGCCCAATGCCGCGACAGCGTGCAGCTGTCACTGTTCCCTTCTGCTCTTGGAATCAAGGTTGCTCTTGGACACACTGAGTTAATTTACAAAACCAGAAGTATCTCTCCCTCCCCACCTCTTTCCATGAGAGTAGAAGTGGCTTTTTTATTGATAGGCTCATCATTTTCCCACTTATGCTTCTCTTTCACTAATGTGTATAGCCTGGCCACCTTAGGTTTCACGGCCTTTCTCCTCTGTTGACACCAGACCGAGTTGCCCGAGGTCTGCCTGGGCATATATTTTCATTTTGCCAGGCTCACTTACCTAAGAGAATCCTTTGGCTCTTTTTACGTATTTATGCCAGGAATGAAGAATTTATTTTTTTTTAACAGTTAAATCAAACATGCCTCTGTAGACCAGGGGCTCTACTGGCGTATTCTTTCGTGAGAAGAACTTGACAAGTTTGTGTGTAGCCTACCAGTAGCAACATCATGTTTTCTTTGCAATGAGTTTCCGTATTTCATGGCTGTTGTATCATGTCACCTGTTTGGCAGACATGTATGTTGGGGGAAGACGGAAGCAGGACCTTGCACTCTTTTCCCTTACTGTTGTACTTTTAATTGCTGAATCATAGAGTAGTTCAGGTTGGAAGGGACCTTCTCAAAGCAGCTCGATTACTTTAGGTTTATCAGGAACCAGTACAGGCAAGTCAAGCCTTGGATATCTGCAAAAATCTCCACAACCTCTCTGGGTTCTTGTTCCAGTGTTTGATCACCCTTAGAATAAAAAAAACCAAACAAACCATATTTGCTGATTCGTAGGAAATGAGAAAGTCCCATATTCCAGCTTGTGTCTATTCCTTCTTACCACTGCGACCGTTTGAGGAGAGTCTGACTTCATCTTCTCTACACCCTCCCATCAGGCAGTTGAAGACAGAAATAAGGGCTCCCCTTATCTTTGTCATCTTAAAGTTAAACAAACCTGCTCCTTTAGTCTGTCCTTGTATATCATGTCCTCCAGCCCCCTAATCATCTTGGTGGCTCTGTGCTGGAGTTGCTCTGGTTATGTCAATGTCATTCTTCTTCTGGAGAGCCCCAAACTGGACACAGTGCTCCAGATGTCCAGTGCTGAGTAGAAGGGATGGACCACCTCCCTTGACCTATTGGTTTCTCTTGCTTGTATAGACCAGTATGTAGTTACTCTTCACTGCCAAGACTAGTGACTTACCTTCAAAACAAACGTGCTATGATGTGAGAGCATAAATTGAGTTTAATCGTATCTAGGTTTTAGCACCGAAGTTCTGTGTTTGAGAACTTTTCAAAAACATTACATCAAGTTGTATCCCAGACAACTGTATTCAGAGTATCTCAATTTAGATCTTACTGAACAGTTTCTGCAATAGTCTTAAATAATATTTAAACCAAAGTCTTCATCTACTCTGGTTATACTGTCTTCTAATAGTAAACTCCTTTGTCTATTTTTCAGTCAAAATTCGATTTCTCCCATATTGTTTGCAATGTGAAGAGTTAAGTTAAATACAGTATTTCTGTACCTTTGCGTGTATATACCTTCTTTTCCTTTACACTTGTTTCAAAGGCAGTTTCAGACTTGAGTGTGATCTGCTGTGCAGAATATATCTCCCAGTCTATTCAGAATGAAATTGCAACAGCCCTAATTTCCCGAGAAAACAGTTTTGATTGAGAAAATAGGAAACTTAACTGGTGGATGCTTCTTTAGTCATGTAGCCCTCTGCTAAATTATTAGAGAACAATCAAATTAGTTTGTTAAAACAAAGCAAAATTTACTGGTAGCCAAAGTATAATTGCTTTGAAATATTAATCTCTGGTATGTACCTACAGAACTTCCTCTCCATAAGGATGTTGTCTTTTTCTCCATATATTACTGAGTAGGAATTTAGAAAAAAAGCCTTTCAGATTTGAAACATATCCCTATTCTACATCCGGACAAACTCCTCTCCTTTCCCCCGCCCCCATAGACGTTTTCTGATGAAGAGAGGGCAACAACTGACTCCCCATCAAATCCAGGAAGAGAATATCACTGTAAATACTGGAGAATCTGTTTCAAGTTCCTGTTCTATGTTTTTATTCCCTTACATGCCATACTTCTTGATGTCCTTATGCATAGCACTGCAGGCTGCTGCTGGGTGTCTTGTCATGTCCTGTGCTGGAGATGATGGCCTCGTGCTGCCTATTCCGGGGTGTAAGACTTGAAAAGGAACGTGGGTACATTGAAGACTTCTAGGCCATGGTTTATGTCGTCTTCCAAAACAAATGCCTTGTATGTGAAAGCTTATCCTGATGCAAATTTTCACTACAATGGCGTTATTCTTGCAGAAAGAAATTTTTTTTAAAAAAGGGCTAGGTTCTGTTTCAGCTGTTCTGTGAGCTTACAGCTTCCCTGACCAAAAAACCCAAAATGTCCAGGTGAAACATTCCTGACTATATATTTTCCCCTTTTTGGCTTTGCAGAGAGCTTTTTGTTCTCTTGAGGTGAAATTAAGCAGAAATTAAATCAGTTTTATTTCCATAAAACCGATAGCTTCTAACTCCATCAACTACAGCTTTGTGGACCATAGGTGATATTTTTACCTAAAGCACATTTAGAAGGTAGAGACTGATAAGCAACGTATGACACATTTTTAGACCCGACTTTGAAAGCTGACCTACCTGAGCTTGGCTCGTACCTTTGGGTGAGGGCTGAATCTACAAGGGTATTTGTTACTTCTGTGTTCACAGCATTCCTCCTTTCTTTCTGAGCTCTAGCTGGCTACACTCTCAAAAACGAATAGGTGGTATTCTGACTTCTCAAATTGATAAACAGTGTTCTGGCTTCCAAAATGGAGGATTTCTGTACAACTGAAAGAAAAGCAGAGGAAAGAACTTGTTACTGAAATGGAATTCATAGAAACATTTTCCTGTACCATCCTGGAGTTTCCAGCTGGTTTGCTGGTTCCCTTTTCTACACACACAGAACTGTTTAAGAAAGCGAGTCCCTTCCCTCTGCGGAGTGAAACAGGTTAAATATTGCAGCATAAAGACTGTGGTGTACACTGAAAATGACTTGTAGATGATGCTACTAAGACTCGTGAAACTTTTATACTTCAACCCAAAGCTATGCAATTTTTTTTTCACATAGAAAATTCAGCCCTTAAAAATCAAAATACCATGGAAAAGTATTCTTATCTGACCTCAGACAATCCCTGTAATGTTGTAAACTTAATAATGAAAGAATATTAATAATAAATGGATATGTGGCATGTCTATGAGAAGCTTTGTCACTTCTCTCCAGTGACTGGAGTGAAGAATATCTAGGCTCTAATTTGACTGCCACAGGAAAATTCCCAAAGTTAAGGCAGGGTAACTTTGAATTCCAGCTTCTACCAAAATAGAGTAAAAACAAAATTCAGCTGGCTGGGAAACAGAAAAGTGTTTGGTTGAGGAAAGCAGGGTTTAATTTCCGTTCACAGTTACTCAATTTAATTTGTACTTCCCTTAAAGAGAATGCAAGTTGTCACTCTTTGCATAAAGATTTAATGATATTTTGCAAATAAAATGTAATAGGCTTAAGACAGTAGTACTTGCTACAGATGAATTCCAGAGTGACAAATATTTTAGGTGAAAATACAGGTGATTGGACTTCAAAGCAGTCAACTATTAAGTCACCTCCTAATCTACAGCTTTCTGTAAACCAGCTCTAAAAGGAAATGAAGGAAGATACTTGTCTACAGCTCCTGTTACATTACATAGAACCAATGTCAGCCTCTTTTGTTTGATGGAGAAACATTCCAAACCAACGAGTGTGGGTCTCCATACAGGTAGATAACTTGGCTAATGACAGAGCAGTTAAATACCTGTTTTACTGAGTCTTTTCATCTTTAAATTAATTTTCCTCTACTGATTGCAGTAAGCTTTTGTTTTTCCATGCTTTGGCATGGAAGATGGGAAGAAAATCCTTTTGGAGCCAGTCTCTGCTCATCCTAGAGCTATGGAGCAGTGTCAGGCTTATCTTCTCCCACTTCCCAAGCCAGGGCTGCCTGCCTGACCCATTGCAAGGTGTTGGACAGCCTGAGCATGAATAGAGGGTTGCAGTAGATCCATGCAGCGATCTGTCTTCAGGCTCTTGGATCAGCCCTTCCTACCCTCTTTACCCTCCTGATATCCAACATCCAGAGAGCTAGTGGGAGTTGTGCTCTTCTATTTCAAATCTAGATAAGTGGGTGTCAATACGTAATCTTACAACTTGCCAGTCCTCCAGGATAAACACTAAAATCTAAGAGCATTTTAAACTTTTCCACAGCCCCTGTTTTTAGGGCAGAATAGGCCACACAAGTGAACCTAAGACCTCTCTGAGTTAATAGCTCTCATTTTAAGACAAGGGAGGAGTTCACAGAGGACAGAGAGCAACATTAAATTGTATCTAAACCTAGAACTGGGTAATGGCTTTGGTGCCACAGGGCTAAAGAGTAACATCAGAGCTCTCAAGGATTGCAGCTGAATTCCTGGTTTTAACAGGTCAGTCAGGAGTCATGAAAGCAGCAAACAGCAATTTTACAGTTAATGTTACTTTAAGAAAAGGTATTTCTCACCCCCTCCCACCCCATCCCCTTTCTGTTCAGAAATGGACATCTCCTTTAAGAGAGGTGATGCACAGCAGGATGGCAGGTGACATCCAAGCATGTTATAGGCATATCGTCAACCTGTAACAAAACTCTTCTTCCAGAGCCATGATATCAAGTAACAGTTTTAATGGAAGGTTCCTTAGGTAAGTTTATAGATGCTTATCAGTGAACAAAAAAATCAGTATATTTAACTGTCAACGACTCTAATGCCTGTTTTTAGCATCTAAACCCCTGGATATGAGATATCACTCATTTAGTTGGCTGGTCTGAAGCTGACCAGAAGGGCAGCTGAAGTATCTCTATCCAACCACACTCCAAGGAGATGCTGAAGACTGCCATTTTTTAGGTAGCATTGATCATCCAGCCTGACATCTGTGGAGACAGTTTCCTGCAGCTGCATTTAATATTCTAGTGCATTTATTGATTTATAATCCTGGATGGTCAACAAATGGCAAGATCAGACAGATTTGGTATGGGATGTCCCTGTAAAAGACCTGTAGTATGAAGTTAAATCTGTCCTTGCGTGAGGGTCCGCTCCACCTAAAGCACTATGTAGCATTTAGGGCTCATGCAAGTAGAACTGTTCAGAGCAAAATTGTGTCTGGGTATAGCTTTTAGTACTCTTAGAATCCAACTGATCTGTGGTGGGGAAATGACCCATTCAACTGTGTAAATATCTCAGACATCCATAGGTTAAAAAATTGAAGAAAGACATCTGCTTTGTCACCCGTATTTCACTGATATATAAAATAACACACCTTTGTGAAGTAGGTGCGTACATTAATAGGAGCTTTAAGTGTTGATTTCTCTATTTCTGTCACCATTATAACATTACTTAATCACAGCCTTTTGTGTCTAATTTACCCAAGAGTATTTTTAATAGAAGCATAAAAGAAGTTCAATGCTGGGTATGAAAAGAAAAGGAATTGGGGTCCAGTCTCTTTTGCAAATACTCCATAACAAAGTAATTCTTTAAAGGCATATCACATAGCTCTGAGAGAATAAAACAAATGCTTCAGGGTAATTCTAGTCTTTCAGATAAATACACAATTAGATCATATGATTTACGTTAGAATATGTTAATTTACACAGGAAAATATATGAAGCATTCCTAAGGAGGATGGACAGATGTGTTTAACTGGAGAAACCTTTATCAAGTCCTTATTCTCCACCCATTAAATAATAAACCAGAAATAAACATTATTAGAAATTATGATTATTAGAAATTATAATAAACATTATTAGAAATTATTTAGAAATAAACATATTAGTGTTAGAGCATTTGTAATATATTTCAGAGGCTTTCGTACAAATTATGAATAAAACTAACTGCTTCTCATTCTCATGCATCCTATTAAGTTTTTACACACAATACATCAACATTTTTCACGTCAGCATACCAATATATGTATATCTTCACCATTCATGAGACATAAATTAAAACATCTAAGAAGAAATAGACAATTGATTTATAAAAAAAGTAAAAAAAAAGTGAATTGGATCATTAGGAACATGTCTAATTTTGGTTTTGTGAAGTAAAAATTATGAATATGATAGAATCTATGATTCTATGATTCTATGAATGTCTCATTAATAAATATGTGGGAAGAATTTGATTGCTACATAATTTTAGTAAGATAATGTTTTTATTTTCACATAGAGTAGTTCCTTCTCTTAGTGTAAGTGAAAACTTTCATGTGAGTAAAGTCCATAGGATTGCCTCCCCTCTGACAGCATCGTCTGGAAGAGAGCTCTCATTTTGGCTACTTGTTCCTTTAATGCTCCCGTGATGAATATATGGTTTATTTCCAGCACATCTGATTATCTGGGGTTTTTTACAAACCACTCTGAGAGCATTTCTTTCTTCCTTTGTGCTGGCACCCACATATACTTTTTAACATTTTGGGGATGTTTTCCTAGAAATATTTAAAACTATATTCAGTTGATAGAGAATATGGATATTATTTTGGGCCGGCCAAAAGTTATGCCCCACAAGATGACGCAAACAAGTACATCCTAACTTGTGTTTACAACACAATTAAATAGTCTGTCTCACCTTCAGAGTTAAGGTTGCCACTTCCATTTCAAATGAGAAGCAAGCCTGGCAGACAGGCTAAAAGCAGGCCACATAGCTGGTAGCTTCCTGAACTTTACATTTGCAGAATAATCATAGTTTTCCCTCTGTTTTGAAATAAAAGATGCAGAGATGTTAGAGTTAATGAGATGTCCAGTCTAAATGCAATCACTAAAATTAGCAGAAGCAAGAGGTATCACATATGATGTAAAGGTCTTTTTACTTTTTCCTACTTGTTCTCCTGTACTGGCTTGAATGGTTTGTGTCATGTTACGTTTGTAAATGAGCATGGGCCTGCTGAAACAGAGTTTTCTCTTTCTATTCATGTGTGTTTTTACAGGAGAGTGAAACATCCAGGGTTTAAAAGTGAGGACTATATCTTCAAGGTGTCTTGTCCAGGCATGCATACATATATATATATACACATTACTGTACGTCAGGGTCCTCCTTTTTTAAGACATAAAAATTACCTGATCAGAAGACCAACAGAACTCCAGTTGAATATGAGACACCATGAAGGTCTCAGATTTTAAGAGGAGTGTAGCTTTGAATCTTTTTTCCCTCCTTCTTTTGTTACAGCCACATATACCTGACATAGGTACAGTATCGATCTTCCTGCTGGTGTTGGAGCTGGCTTTTTGTTCATCTGGTGGTTGTGTTACCCTAAAGCTGCATGTCAGTTCATCAAAATCAATTCTCTTTTGATTTTTGCAACAGCAGAGATGGGTCAGCTAACAAATGACAACGGGTCCTATTCGTGACAAAGCGATTGTTGCATTACAAGTACAATTTTGTAGGAATTTAACAAAAAAAAAAAAAAAAGAAGTGCAAGAACACAATTTTACTGCATCATTTAATGTCTCACATGATTCCTCAGACCTCTTGAATGTCACATAATACAGTATTTAAACTGTCTTCAGAGTAGACTGGTCACCTTCTTAAAGAGAAACACACTAGATTCAGCAGTGGGTATTTTTTTTTTTTAATACAACTTCTTCATTTAAACATATATCCTAACACTTTGTGATAAATTCAGAAAGATCTTATCTGACCAAACAGGACTCCAACCACCCCCCGCCCCAATATTGTTATTCAATGTTATCTTCTATTTATTTTAGATACTTAGCACAAGTTATGCAGGTGAGGCAAGAGCTCACTATCCAGTATGTGAACTGGTCGTTTCTCCTACTAAGCAGTTACAGATGCCTCCTGCAAGGCTGGCTTGACTGTGAAGCCCAGAAAAAGATCCACTTGATGATTTTGCAGAGATTTTTACCAGCTCAATGCTGACAACTGACGCAAATGTATGAATTAACAGAGGGAGGGTATGAATTAACATTTTCAGGAAACAAAATTTTAAAGCTGACATTTTTGCCTGAATAAGAGTTTGTATTTGAGCACCACTGAGCTCATGCAGACCATAGATGTCTTTCTTTGTAGGCATTTATCAGATGAATGGCAAATTTGTATGTAAACATCCAGATTAAACACTTGAATTTAGACACAAACATGAGTGTGAAAGTTTTCCATGGGGCTGGGAGTGTCCTTACTTATGTCCACATGTAGAACATCCTGGGTATGTGTTTTAGCTCTGTGGGATTGCAGTAATAACACCATAGCTTGGAAAATTGCTGACTACTGTTTGGAGGCTTGTGCTTTGGAGTAGCTCTTGGATGCTACAAGTGTTGAAGAAGGCACACGTAATCTCATAGTTTTCAACAGCCCTGGGGCAGTGCTTTAGGAAAGTAAGGATTTAGTAAGCTGGTTGAACTACTTTCCATCTCTGATGGTTGTTAACTTTTGTCTTAAACCTAGATATCATCACCTACTTGATATCTAATTGGCCACACATTTGTTCCTAAGATTGAGATGCTGGAAGAGCTTTGTGCCTAGAAAGGCTGTATGTCCTCTTCAAATTTGTCCTTTAATAGCTTTATGAGCTTTTTTTTTTTTTTTTCACCAGGAAATTATTAGAAACAATTTATTTAGCTGTAACGGGGTGCAGAAAGGCTTTCAAGCCTTTCGTTATTAACTTGTCTAAGAGTGGTTTGTGAGCATTGCCAGGCCAGTGAAGAATACTTTTGGAAGCATTGCAGGTTGATGGCATACAGCTTCTTGCCAGAAGACAGCCTCCAGCCTCTGTCTCTGTGGGCTATTTTGCAAAGTCTTCACCTTCTCAACCCAGTCAGAGGGTTTCCAAGTGCAAATTTAGCTCTCCCCATCTGCACTGACGGCCAAGACATGTGCTTCTTGGACACATAATACAACTGGGAGCTGTGGGGCACACTGGCATCCTCACTGGAGTTGGGACTGCATCTACCCTGAACTTTCAGTATCTCCACAAGCCCATGGAAAGGATAATCGTTAGGCCATTCTGGTCTTGTTTTTGTTGCTGTTGGGGATTTTTTTTATTGCTAGAGAACTCAAAGGAGAAGCAGTTGCTGTTTGTCAGTCAAAGGGAATAAAAATGCAAACAATGACAGTATTATGCCTGTATGGATGTATGATTTGCATATAGATTTATGTAAATAGCTATGGAAATTAAGTTGGCACTCGGCTTTCAGTTGGTTACTGGTACAGTCGTGGAGCTGCAAAGTTTGGGCAGCCACATTTTAGTTCCTTTGGTGACAGGGGTAACTCGTCTCTGCTTAAACAGTACATTGGTCACTATTCCTATTTTTTTTTGAAGATGCTGAACATTTTCCCCCAATTATAATCTTAAAACTATTCAAACTCTTTGACTTCAGTGTTGGAAGTTTTAGATATGCAGGTGCTTTTTCTGCATGTACATATTCTTGTGTGTTTTAATTTATAGGCACAGAGACATCAATTTACTGATCTATTCTGCAGGGAGATTAGACACCAGTAGCCAGGACCATATTGGGACAACATTTTCACAGTTGGTTAAGCACGGAATAAAAACCATTATTGATCCTGCTGAAACACCTAAGACATGGCTATTATTATTACATATCCATTTATCCTCTGGTGTTGTTTTATAGACAACACTCTTTAGTCCAGACTTCTAGGAAAATATATTGCTTCAGGGAATGTGCTACTATTTGTGCACTCTACTTCAATCTTATTCCTGATATGAATGGGAATATCTCATTAACTTCATTTGGAACAGACTCAGTCTGCAAGGCTTGGATAAACATGTATTTCCTTGTTCCCTTTGGAATTGTGCAGCTCTGAAATGCCTTTACCTTAGTCATCTGCAAGTACTTTAATCACAGTCAATACATTTCTTTTGCTTATTTCGTATTTTCCGAAATGCTCAATAACATTTGCCCCTTCTCTAATAAAACATATCAAGTGCCATTCCTTTCCTCTGGCACACACGTTATTTAACTTTAGGTCTCCCTGATGCAGAGATACTGGGAGTTTATCAGGACGTTTTTTTATTCCCAGCAGTCTGCTTTTGGGGAATTTGTCAGTTTGCAAGCTATAATGAGAAGGAGGTTAAAATAAAAAGGGCATTTTAGTGGAGGAGGGAATTAAAATTCAGCAACCTAACATCAGCAGTAGTTTATAACAGGGCCTTATAAAAGGCAGCTCTGTGTCTTTGTGTGTGTGTGTGTGCGTGCACTTTTATTTCCTTTGATATCAGCAGGGAAATTTTCTCTGCAAGACCCATTCCCATCTCACTTTTCTGCTTTCAGATCCCTGCTGCTCTGGGTTTTCTCCTTTCATTTTGATATACGTTATATTCTTCAACCTTCCCACTTGAAGGTTGTAGGAAGCTCAATATTGCCCTTAAAATAGAGAACACAATTGACATGAAAATTCTTCAAGGGGTGGCCCTGCTTTTCATATATGTTGAAAAGAATCCTTCCAACTTACTGGGAGGCCTTGATGGTGGTGGAGGTGAAATCTTCGGGACACCATCCTGTGCCCAACAAAATTCTACTGGAAATGGTAACTTGCTACTGGTGGTTTCAGTTGTACCATATCCTTAATAAGAATGCATTTGAGTATTCTATAATAACACAATAATAAGATGTAATTATGAGCTTATGTATATACACCTATCTCTAACGCTGCTAGCAAATTAAAAATGTGTTGTAATGAACAGCTTCTCAGGTGTTTGCCCTCCACTAAAGGTGGCAAGCTTCCTAGTTTAGTTGGAAGTAATTTCTTTTCTGTACCTCCCAGGGCAGAGGCTAAAAAGATGGAGAGGTGCTTCTGCAAAAGCCATGAATTTCTTTCCAGACACCAATCATGGCATGGGTGACATGTTCCAAACGAAACTGAGTTTAAACCACCCACAACAATTCCCTCAAGCTCTTCACTGTGCTCTTCTTTTGGCTTTTTTGGAGACCTCGGGTAGGCTGGGGAGGCGGTGTGCGGGACAGGCATGTGGCTGTCACACGGGCTCTGCTCTAGCAGTGGCCTCTGGTGCATTTCTAGCTGTTACAAATAGATGGCACTTTTGACTTGTACTAGAGCAATTCAGCTGGTAGGATGCAATACCTGAAGGAAAAAAAACAAACCAAAACAACGCAACAAACCAAAATGCAAACCACAAACCTCCACTTGCTAGGGTTTTTGTAAGTCAGACGTGTATTTGTTATTAGTTATATAGGGACAAAAGAAACGAAGCAGATTCAAATAGCCTGCCATGTATATCTCAGGCAGTGAAAGCTTAAAAACCACAGAAATTAAACCGTAAAATGGGCAAATCAAGTACATTTTTAACATATTTTCAGACTCACGCACTGGATTCTCAGGGCAAGCTAGAAGAGAATTATCTTTTAATACAGAGTTGCTTTAAACGTGAACGAGGCAATTGTCACAAAAGTCTCTTATTTGCTGCTTTTCTGGTCTACACGTGTGCACACAGAGACACACATACACACGGGGGGGGAAAAATCAGCCTGTTGTCTTGCAAGTGTTACTTATCATATTAATTAAAATCTGGTGACACGATAACACTAGCAGCTGTGTGGGAAAGCGAGGGAAATTAACAAACGTTTGATTTGTTGTGTTGCTAATGTGACACTTATTATACAGGTCACAGTAAAACAATACCTCAGCCAAAATATGCTAATACTGGTGGAGAACTGTTGCAGTTGTAAAAACATTGGTGTTTATTATAATGAGGCAAAATAGCACATTACCTTTAGCAGGGTGAATCGCTGTTTCTCGGGGCAAGAATAAAGTATATCTGAAGGTTTAATTTAAAAAAAAAAATATGTAGAGGAAGAATAAAGTGAAATTGTTGTACTTATGAAGCCAGTAAAAAAGAAAACAACCTCAATTACCAAAAGTACGTACAGCTCTTAGAAAACAAAATATGTAATTTCTAATGGACATGGATTAAATGGAGGATGCCTGCAGTTTCTTCATTTAGCATTCCAAGGAACTTTGTTACAAGAACAAAAGAAAATGATTTACTAAGATATAAGTTATGCTATAAAATACACGTAGCACTGGAAATGTAATTACATTTAGGAATGGATGTATTAACCGCCCTTCTCCCCTGAGGAAAACTAATATGTAAGCTTATTTTTAATGGTGGCTTATATCCAATCAACCTCTTTGATGACATTTTTAAACAAAGACCTTTGGACTTTAAATAATTATTCCCATGCAATTGTGGGATCATATATAATTGCTTGTTGTTTAGTACCTCTTCCCAAACTTAATTTTACTATACTCTGGGTATCAGTGCTTTATATATATATATAAAAATAAATAAATTTACAGAATTCAAATCTGAAATAGGAAAAATTATTTTCAAAACTGAAGTAAAAATTCAGAGTATGCATTCAGCACATCCTCCCAGGAGTAATTTATTTTTTACCTTTTCAAAGGTTTCTTTCATTTTCAGGATATTTTCTCAGTCTTTGTACCGTATTTTTGAGCCCAAAGAAGGATTTTTTTTTTTTCCTTTCTGATGTTTTGATCATTTTACTGAAATGGGGTGTATGAAGTCAACCATTTGTTTGACAGTCTTTGACAGCAGATTATGTAGATTTTGCCTGACAGAACACTAGTCATTCGGAACTGCATTCCGAGTGAGCAACCTAGATCAGAGGTCAGACTGCAGGGTACAAATTGGGACAGATATTTCACCTTGCTGTGCGAAAGGACACAAAAAAGCACAAAAATCAGGAATTGGTGAGAACTAAAAGGTTAAAGCAGAGCTGATGCAATTACACAATATTTACAGCCTAAGATTGTGCTAAAGTCCTTTTGAACCTCCTGCCCTTCCAGTTCACGGAGGAAGCCGGCTCTGATTTGGAAGTCTTCCCTGAATAAATGTAAATTCACTCTTTAAAGAGCTGATTTATGCCAAAATGCTAAAAAATACCTGTTGTCACTTGCATTTCCCATCATTCACCTGGGTTTCAGGTTCAAATGCATATCAGAGTACATAGGTGCACGTGCCAGAAAACAGTTCCTTTTTCCTCCCCCGTTCGCAGAATAATACCAGTAAGAAAAAAAAAAAAATTACGAGGAAGAGAAAAGACAGTTATCTATGGCAAAACTGAATTTTAGAACCCAGGCACTAGAAGAATTCTCAGATGAAAATTGCCAGATGCAATATAATGCTGAGAAGCTGAATACAATTATTGATAAAATATAGGTGGCAAAAAAGCCAACAAAAAAACCCGTACGCAGACCAAAAGAAATCCCCCAAAACTGTTCTATATTTTAGTGATAACTGGGCCATGATGGAAATGAAACCAATTTGCAAATATCTTAAGCCCACCGACAGAAACTCTTATTTTTTTTCCTTTCAGTGATCAGTATCACCAGTTACACATACAAAACAAAATTCACAAGAGCATTTGGGTTGGAGATTTTTAAAAAATTAGAACTAGATCAGAAAGGTGGCTTGTGTTAATTTGTTTTTTACCTCTGAATTGTTTGTAATTGGAGAACATTTTCAGAGGAACACTAGTGTAACATTTATTATATTTTCTTATCTATTACACTGATTCTTTTACAAATATCCACCAAAATATAGCAAAAGTCAAAGCAGAAGAAATTAAAGAAATATCAGAAAGCAAATGAGTTTTTTGGTTTTTTTTTTTTTTTGGAGAATCTGTCTAAATTAGACCGAGCTTTTGTACAAACTTCTGCCTTATATAAGTATGAAAGGATGCCTCTACATGTTCAGGGATGTTGAGGATACCTGAATCAATAATAAAGATGCCAAGAGTACGATTTAAATCTACTAAGTAACTAAAATCCTAAAACGATTATGTGGGGGGAAAAAAAAAGAGAGAGAGAAGAAAAGAAAACACTTAAGGCTGATGAAATATCAAGGTTTATTATTCTATTAGACTTTGACAATGAAATGAAATACACAGACCTCTAACAATGTTATTAAAATAAAATTTCAAAGCTTGATTTTTCAATCATGCAGTCAAAGAAAGGAAGACATTTTACAGTCATATCCTGTAGAGTATAGGAAAGTTCTCTGTCAAAGCTGTGTAACATTTTGATTAAGTGCTTGATAGATTATAAATATAAGTCAGAGCTAGCAAGACACTGTAATAAATGGATCTTCTAAGAATGACTTGTGATCAATTTCAAATTACAGAAGTTTGTAATATACTCCTTTCTTCCCTACATACATCCTCTTTAATGCTGCCTTCAATTGCATGTAAGTTTTGTCTGTATGTAGGTACTCAATGTAGGAACGCAAACTCGTGTGTATACAAATAAAAGTAAACCTAGATGAATATACACATGCATGTGTTTGCATATCTACATTTCCTTATACACGGTTTCTATTCCTCAAGGAATTTTTTTTGTCATTAATGTTATTTTGCGTGTCGTTAGACTATTTAAATCAGTGGGGTGATCTGCCACAAATGGATTTGGGATGAGCAGACCGAACCCCAAGCCCACAGCTGATTACATAGGAAGTTAGCGGCGAACGCGACACCACAGAAAGGGAAGCTCAGAGCCATTGCCGGTGTATTACAATGAGAAGGAAAACACTGCTTTTTGCTGCTGTGCTTGCTTTTCCACTGCAGCATAACTTTGCAAGATTTTTTTTCTAACGGAAAAATATTTTGGTATGAACTGAGCTGATTTGGTTCTGTCCTCTCAACTTTTGTTACCAGTGCTGTTCATTGAAATAATATAATTTATTGATATAATTTAATCTCTCTCATATGAATTGTTTGAAAGCAACCAGTCTCTTAAGTACTATTGATCTGTGCTCTACCCTGATTTTAATGGGCACTCTTATAATACTGTCTCTGGAACCTACTCTATTTGTCCCTAAGTACATTAATCTCAATAATTATGATTATATTCATTATAAAAATACTCCATGTAGTACCTAAAAAATTTGACTCTTAGCCGGAAATAATTTGTCATTATCTTGTTCTGAACTGGAAGAAGCCAACCAAACAGGCAGGAAATGACTAGAGAAAGAAGAGAAAATTTCCAAAGGTTTTGTGTAACAAAGGAGAGACTGTTTCCAGTGAAAGTTGTACCACACGACATGTTTTAAATCCATACATTCAATACTAGAATAAGTTTACAGGCAATCGTTGGTTCATAGGTCATCGGTCATGAATTATAATCTGAAATTACTTTCTTCTGAATAAGCTCCGAAACTATGCAGGTTTTTCATATATCAGAATCTTTACAGTTCACTGGGAAGGATTCATTATCAATGCAAACCTGATAAATTTGGCAAGATGTGAACATTTATTACTAACATTTGTTTGTTTAGATTACTGTAACATGCTGTACAGTGTATTTATAATAAGCATTAGACCAGCAATAATAGGAACTTTCCTTTTGAAATGTCACAGATGTGCCATTCCCTTTAATTCTCCAGAAATATGGGAAGTGATGATAGAAAAGGGGGGAGTGCCATTCAAAATATGCAATTTGGTTTTTAGGAACAATTTTTAAAAAGACCAATTTCCATATATCAACACTTCTCAGTGAATTCCATGAAACATTTTGATATGATTTACCAAAAACATTTTTTGCATCAGGAACATTACAGTAGCTAATCTGCATCTGTAAAGAGTGGGAAATGGAATCACATTAGATATAAATGTAATGCAAAAAAAAGAAAAAAAGTTAATGCAACATTATGGTAGAGAAGTTAAATGCACAATAGTGAGGATATTCAAAGTTATGGTTCCCACAGCAACAGTAACTCAGATTTATTTACGTTGTAGCCTTATATATGTTTTATTTCTTAAAGGAAAACTGATTTTTTTTTTCTCAACTATATATGATAACATTTGCATGTTAAAACATATTTGTCTTTTAGACAAAGTGTGAGCACTAAAGACATACATTTAATTTGAGTGTTTCTGAGTGTGGCCATGGAGATACTTTGCCCAGTGAAAGGTGAGAGAAGTTTAGCTTGGAAGAACGGTATTTAAATTAGTGTGCAATAGTTTAGTACAGTTAAGTCTTTAACTGGTGACCAGTCATGACATTCGCTATGAATATTTCAGCTAGAATTGCTTGAATTTTAAACACTAAACTTTTACTTAAATATTAAGTGCCTTTAGTTATTTTGCATTTAACCTGACTGGAAACTTTAACATGTTTTCCATTGAGCTTTTACACTAGTTGGATCATCCATTGTATAACCTTTCAGTAAAAAGGCGAACTGTATTACAAGCTTCAGAAGAGCCTACCAAACCAATTTAACGTGTTTTAAAACTACCAGGTGGTGAATGCTAACAAATAAATGAGATGAGAGATAACCGAGAGGCTAACTATCTATATTTGGTTGCGTGCTTTACCATGATGTACGTTTTACAGTGTTGAAACGGGAATCTTGTTTTCAAAGTTGCTTTCTCTTTCTTTGAATAAAATTAAATCATTACATAAAAAAATGGAAAACAGACCACTATAATCCATCATATCCCGTCATTAAGCTCCTCCCATGTGGGTCATTAATCTAATGTGGATCCTGAACCTTCAGATTCCCCCGCTGTAGACATCTACCACTCAAGTGACAAAGCAACTGTTAACCTCTCTGCGGGTACCAACCCCTACGGCGATACTTGAAGCACTCTTGGCTGGTAGGTCACATGTAGAAATCCCGAGCTTGCCCTGTAGCTACGGTACAAGGTTACAATGCAGCTGTTAGTAACAGGATAACTAAAGCTTGTACATTTTGTAGATCATTTGGTTGCAGTTCCTCCCCGTGTCTCCCAGGGGGATTTTGCCTTCAGTACAAAATCACGCTAGAGGCGCCATGATATTTGGGAGGGCAAGTCTGGTGAGGGCTTCTCTGGTGCAAGAGAAATTTTTAGATGACAGTGTTATTCTTAGAAATAGTACAAATCCAAGGCACAGGTCCCACTGTCAGTCCTAGTATACCCCTTCACAATGGACCAGGGGATAGTATATTCCAGGAATTATTCCTAAGGACGACTCTGATGTAGTGGAGGAAAGGTTTACTTGTGTAAAGGTGAACTTTGTCATGGCATGTGGTCTGTTTTAATTGTCAGCATAGACTTCTGCTGCTCACCTAAGATACTTAAGTTTTCGCATGTGCTACTAAATCGCTACTAATTCTTCTGGGAGTGATTCCTCTGTCCCTTGGGGCAAGTAAAACATAGCACTTTGTGACCACCCAAACCCTACTCAGATTTTTTTTCATTAAGACAGTCACCTGGTGCAAAAGGGACTTTTTCAGGTCCTGTGGCCTGTGAACATTGGTGGCTACCACAGCTGGGCTGTGAGGAAAAGTGTTATTCGTAAGACATCCATAACACTCTCCTTTGCTGCCCAGATTTCTGGTCTGTTGGTAGCAATGATTTAACAAGCTCTCCTAAATTAAGCCCTAGGCTTCCTATGACCTGCCTAAAATTGTGTTCATTGTCAATGCTGTGCCCGTAAAGCTTTACAAACTTATAGACTGCTCTTCTGATAAATAATATATTAAATGTTCTTTGAGTTACACACAATGCAACTGAAATTCCTGGATTGTTTGTTTATATTCTCAGCCCTAACAGTCTTTTTTTTTTCATTGTTGAGACAACTTTTTTCTCTTTTTTTTTTTCCTTTGGGTTTTTTGTTGTGGGGTTTTTTTGTTTTTTTTTTTTTAGAACAAAGTAAAAAAATCATGTTTCATTAGTCAGCATCCTCCATAGCAATTTTGTTGGAGAAAACAGTCATTTCACATAGGGATTAAAAAAGATTTTCACTTAAGTTCCAATCCTGCAGAATGGAGAGGGAACATTTGGAGGAAGAAATACAGATAAATTTGCACTGGTAAATCAACTCTTGTTTTAAAACAGAGGACAAGTCTGCTGAGAGTCCTTCAATACAGTTATTTGTGAGAAAACAGAATGACATTATGAGTGAAAGCCTATGCTTATCTGAGTGTGATAAATTAGAATCAGACCCAACTACATGGTTCTGTTGTTTCCACTGAATGTTTCCAAATATTCAAATATCACACACATGATGCCAGAATACCACAGGAATAATGCTAAAAAATCTGCTGAGGTGTAGTATAAATGAATACAGACATAATTCTGTTACTTGGTAAATCATTCTAAAAACAGTGAAAGATCACGAAAAAAGGTAATTTTCAGAAGGATATAATTTCTAAATTTGTGTATCTGGATATTTCTAAACAGCTTATCTTAGTAGTAGACTAAACCCTTTGGAAATCTGAGATTTTAGTCTTTGTATCCAAAAGATGAAAAAGGTAATTTTTAGTTGTTTGGAAAACAAATTCTCTGTAACGTTTTATGTATATGGACTCTGTAGCTTGAGTGCCAAAACAGACCCGGAATCTACAGTGTCTCAGCTGTGATTACTCAATAGCTATTGAAAGAGGAGTACTTAAAGTTTGCAAAAATCCTTCTTGGTCTGAACATAAGATGTAAAGGAATAAACTCTCCCTCTTTCTCCCAGATCAAAACATTGAAGTGTTCAGAAAGTTATACACCCTTGAGAAAAAGAAGTATGTAATGGAATTACTGATTTTACTTCTATATTACAGAAGAACGTTGAAAACATTATTATGAGCTACTATGGACTCATTTAAAACATTATACTATGTGTAGCAATATAAAAACATTTAAAATAGTTCTGTGAAAATCACACAGCTCATTTCAGAGAAACAAACACACACATTATTCTCTGATTCCTAATAATTTAATTTATTACCTGTATCACTTCCAGCAAAATAGCACTTTTAGATTGGGGAAATGAGTTGTGACAGAAAACTACGGTTAATCAGTTTTAAAAATTATTATTCTAAAAAAGTAAGTCATATCTGGGATAGCTGGAGATTCTAGACATTTCCACAGGGATGGCATGTCTGTGTCATTGAACCCACTGATCAGAAAAACCTGGATGAAAGTCACAGAATGCTAGAACCATAGAATCATTTAGGTTGGAAAAAACGATACCACTGCCAGGTCCAACACTAAACCATGTCCCTAAACACCACATCTACATGTCTTTTAAATATCCTCAGGGGTAGTTATCCCCCCACTTCCTTGGGAAGCCTGTTCCAGTGCTTGACAACCCGTTCCGTGAAGAAATTTTTCCTAATGTCCAATCTAAACCTTCCTTGCCACAGCTTGAGACCATTCCCTCTTGTCATGTTTGTTACTTGGGAGAAGAGACCAACACCCACCTCTCTACAACCTTCTTTCAGGAGGTTCAGCTCCAAGATGGTCAAGCTTTCCTTGTTTACAAAAAATGTTGATTTCCATAGCGCCCTATGAAGGAGAGGTCCTTAATGAGAAATCTGTGTTGCTGAATCATGTGACAGTAATCACCCTACAGAATCCATAATGAGAGTGAGCAAGCACTTCCTCCAGAATGTTAATGCAGAGGAGCTGGTTCAGGTTCCTCCTGGTCAGAGGCAGTGTGGAGCAGCAGCCTCTCTCCAAGGGACACAGAGGAAGCCTGAATGGACCAGGACCCAGGCTTGTCTGGACGCAAGTGAAGACCCCAGGAGCTGCCACAAGCCAACGTTTAAGGCAGCAGCATTGTCGCTATGGCAAGAACTGGGGAGCAAAGGCTTTTGCTTGTTTTCTGTCAAAGCCTGCTGAAAAAAGTCTGCCTGCTGGAGATGATAGTTAGAATGTGTGGCAGAGAAATTAGAGATTATCAAGAAAATTGGGAAAAGTAATGTGAAAAAGAAGGACAAGGAGTAAACAAAGACAAGCAGAATGAAGTCAGAGAATAGTATGAGGTTAAAAAGGAACACATTGAAATAGCAAAAGCAAGATGGTATACATGTAAAAGTATATATATATGTATATATGGTATACATGTATAAGTATACATATATAAAAATATATATGTATTAGAAGACCAGCTACAACTCAAACTCAGGAATTTCAGGGGGAAACTTTGCAGCCTGGTACAGAAGATTAGCTGAGAGGACTGTAAGTCTCCATCCTAGCATTCACGTTTCTAGAGGTTAAAGAAATAGGCAGGACAGATCTCATCTACTTCACTTTTAAGTGTCCCTTTCCTTGGCCCTCATGTATTCTGTTGTTCCAGGTGTTCCTCAGGACAAGTTAACACCAGGAATACCTGGTTTCTTTATGAATGCCTTCTTTGTTTCAAAACATAAAGTTTTAGTCACCATCAACTGCTGCATTGATTCACACTAAGTACAGATCCTGAGGATGTGTCTAGAATGTCACTGATATTCCAGATGTTGTGTTCCAGATGTCAGTGTTGCACTAGCGATATTTAGTACTACAGAGCAGTTGTTAGTGTCTAATCATCAGAATCAAAAACGTGAGGTCTCAACATGTATAAATTACCATAAATATCAAATTGGTTAACAAAATGGACAGAAGTTTCATGGTTAGGCTGGCTATTTTCTTGGTGAATTAAAGTACACCGTAGGACTCTCCACACAGTACCTGAAGAAAGGATGGGTACTTTCACAGGCCTTGATGAATGTCAAGATGAAAGATTTTTATACTACTTTTGATATTCCTAGTCTGCCCCAAGCTACTCTATTGCTGGACAGAGATGCCTCCTTGCCCTGTCTTTAAACTCTTTAAGCATATTTCTGCTGAAGCAAGGATGCAAGCAATGTGGCCACTGCTATTTCCCCCATCTCTATGGCCAATTTGAAAGCAAACTTTCCTCAACACTTTTTTTTTTTTTTTTAATTGCTAAAGCTGAATGAGAAATTCTAACGGCTGAACCAAGCTCTCAATAGTTTTGGACTGCACAGCTATGGCTAACAAGCAAATTACATGTTTGAACATATCTTTGGAGGTTAAGATAGACAACCCAAATACTTCTGGGAGATGGGAAGATATGTTGGTCTTACAGGATATATCATTAAACATTTTTATCTCTAGGTGGCTTCTAGACTGTATCATTTCATATTTTCCTGATGGCAAATATATACTTCAGATTCACATATTGTAATTTCTCCAAATATTTTTTCTTCATCTTTCTGTAGTTTTTTTCTCTTGCCGTGGCTGGTGGTAAGCCCCTGCTTGCCACCTGAATTTGCTGAATTTGCTCATCTATGCTAGAGAGCTTCCAGATCTTTCTGATTTATATTCTCTATGTTTTTAAACTCCTTTAGGGTCTGGTTCAATGACTTTGTCTCATGTAACTATACCCATCATGCTGTCTTAGAATTTGTTCCTGACTCTTACTTTATGTCCTTTCTTTTGTCATTTTGCAGTCTGGTGCTCTGAAGCTAGCCATTTCTGATTTAAAATTAGCAAACAAAAAAATCCCCAAACTTTGAACCTGAGCAGTTTGCTGCATTGAGATTCTCATCTGGGGTGGAAGTGGTTAACACACTGCAAACACAGGAATAGTGCTTGCCCTGTTAAGTTCAGCCTGTCCAAACTCTTGGTGAAAATCTAAAGCCAAGAATACTTTTTTCCTTTGCAGCTATTGTTTAGCACTTGCAGTTGACAGTCCTCTCCAGATTAGGAAAAATACTCTTTTCTTGGTTTCATTCTACTGACCATACAATTAACCTACTTGGATAGTGTCTAGTTTTGATTAATAACTTCTTATTTTATCACGGGAATGCATAATTTTATTTAGCTTCACAGCATTGGTTGGATTTCCCTTGAAAATACCATTCTGAGTTTTTGAACTCTTTCTAGAGGCAGGAAGGAGTTGTCTTTATACATGCATTACATTATAGATATTCTCCCTGTGCCCTTTAATTTGGTATAAAATTCTGCAGGCCTGCCAGGCTCCTTCAGTTCTGAAGAAGCACTTCATTTTTCACTATCATTTTCTCTAGTCCTTGCAGAAGGAGTTGTTTTTTTGTAGAGTAAGGGTAAGCATTAACTCCTCAAACCATTTTAAAGCTGATATTAATAAATTATTAAAGGATGTGGGACATCAGTACATAAATCTAATGCATTCTATGCTTGCTACAGCCTACCCAGGTTTGTCTCATTGCAATATTAGAAACTTCAGCCTACACTGGATTTCAGATGCAATCAGTTATATCTTTGGCTAAGGACAGAGGATCATAATTAAATTGAGAATTCTGAATTTGCACAAGTAATTTTAAGGAACAGATATCTTCCTAGTCTTAATAGCTCTTTGCAACATTTTAGCTATAATGATACTTCTAAACATGATATAGATAACAATTATTTCACTAAAATGCTAATAGCAACAGTTTTATATTTTTTATTCCAAAAAACCGAAACTTTTTTTCCCTTTCTGCTGTTGTTTAGCACTTCCCCTTGACAATCCTTTTTGGATTTGAAAAAATATGCTATTTTCTTCGTTTCATTCTACTGACCGTACAATTAACCTACCTGGATAATGTTTCTTCTTGATTAATAACTCATTATTTTATCATGGAGATGAATAATTTTATTTGTATACTCTTAATATAGAGCAAAGATAGTGAACTCTCTTTTATATGATTGTGATCCTTCTTATTTAACAGCATTTAGATTTTCAGGACTTTTTACAGCCCTCAAAATTCAAATAAAACCTTCTCAAACACCATGAAATCCAATCAGAAATTAATGATGAGAATTGACAAGTCTCCTGCTTTAAGTAGAAAAACTCCTTTTTTGTGTGTGTGTGTTTGAAATATTTATTTCAAAACAGGTTTAAGAACTTTTAAAATTGTTACTAGCATAAATTAAGAAAGAAGCCTTCAAACACAATTGTTTTATTTCACAGTGAAATAGCTATAGAAAGAAATTCGCAGATGGTGTTACATAATTATGTTCTGTGGCATTAAATTTGCAATAATTGTCTGTCAGATAGAATGCCTAAGTAAATATCAGAAAAATAAATTTCAGTTATGAGGAATGGATGGTTTTTTTTCTCTCACAATGACTGTGCTGCAAAAGAAAACTCAGTACCTCTTGACTTTTGCCATGTAAAATCTGCATCTTTCAAAACTACTTTTAAAGTAATTCTGGAGGATGTTGTCAGCAGTGGCCCTGTGTTAATGGCACCCAGCCTGTGGTAAGAATCTGTATGTTCTTTTGCTTTCTATGAAGAAGAATCAAAACTACTGGTGGAACATACTTCTACCAGCTCACTATATAGACACAAAATGTCTTGTCTGTTAGTGTAAAATTGGTAGATACCATTGAAAATACAGTTGTCCAGCCCACATTGAATGAAACACTTCTAAACGAGTGTTTTGTCATCAAAGGGAGCTGTGAATTTTCTCCTAGCTTCAGAATCAGTTATCTGCATTCCTTTTAAAAAAGATTTAAGTCATTATTAAGAAACTAAAAAGATTTTTTTTCAGTTATACAATCAAAACTGGGCCTGCTGCTGGGTAGATGAGGTTAATGATACCACCAGGAGCCGTGTCATGGAGTCTAAGTAGTGGGGACCAAAAGTGGAACTGGTCAGCAGACAGGCACAGAGTTAAAAGAAATGGCAATCTAAGGGACTGACTTCTTCCACTCAAATTAAAAGTCCCGTCTCAATGACTTTTGCTTGGAATCTTACACCAATACACTTCCATGGTGAAATGTGAATAGCTGTTTAGTAGTGAGGGCAACCTATATTCTTATCATATCATGTATAAAGCAGTATTACAGGCATCTCACACACACTATTAGGTGTATCAGGTGTGTATGTACATTACACTAGAGTGTAATGTGTAGCCTATATGGTTAAAGATACTTGAGTTAAAAGCAGAAGGTCAAAGGAAAGTGGAGGAGTGAGAGTTTTAGGATGGAGAATAAAGTAACAGCACAGGAGTTTTGGGATAACATCTGAGGAAAGCTGATAAGGGAGATTAGGAGATAACTCTTACAAGATAGGGCTGCAGCAGAGAAATCTGTGGATTTTCAGAGGGTTTGATGACTTCTCACGGTGGCGATTTGCTACTCCTGATTCATACACATACAATTGTGAAAGAGACCAATCAATGTTAATACAGGGAGTATCATTATTCATACCATGGCTAGAAATAGAACAAAACATTGGACCTAAGTAGGCCATTTAGACTTGTAATCAATTAGAACTGAGGAAACTGTAACCACAAATCTTGCTGGCCATGTCTAAACTGAGCTTAAATTAAAAGTGAGGTTTAAATCTCCGGAAAGGTTGTTCACACAGGGGAGAGGAACGCGACTTCTATTGAAATATCCTTTTCTAGCCAACTGCCTTGCCCCAGTCAAGCTTCTTTTGTAATGAACTTCCTTGGGATTTCAAATGTGTCTTCTCTGAATAACACTATCAGCTCCAGATCTCTCCTGAGCAGGCTAACAAAGGTGTCCCTACTGCCCTTGCCTGTCTTCCCAACCTTACAGGTGGCTCTTCCACCATCTCCTTTGAGACCACCAAAGTGGGCCCTCTCATTGTGAGAATGCTTTGCTATTCTCTGAATATTTCCTAAAGTTATTTAATTTAACTTATTATGGCTGTGATCACTGAGCACATGGAGAAATGAGGCGAGATGAATATTTTCTTTATAGTGGTAGGAATAATAAGCAGTAATTTTCTCTTGGGGGTCAGGAAATTGTGAGATTTACTCAAAGAGTTCTTTCTGCAACCAAGCCAGTGATAACCATGAAATCTAAAAGAGCATCTCTTCTGTGTTTTTTTTTCTTTTTTTTACATGTTTGAAGTAATTGTTTCTTTCAGTTCTGAGTAAGCTCACTGGGGTTCCTGGTGGCTCATGACCACCTACCTAAAGCTTCTGTTATTGTTCTAACAGGACAAAGAAGTAACTGGTTCCCGCTTCTAACTTTCTGCTTACCTTACACAGTCAATGTCAGACTTTTTCCTCTAGAGATCCCAAAGACAGAGATGATTCTGAAAAGATGATATTAATCTGTAAATAGGAATAAGGGTCTGTAAAACGAGGAAGAAATCAGCAAGAGTAGGCTTTCTTTCCCTTCTGAGTAACTAGTAGCACATATATTTTTTGCACCCTTTGTTTCCTCCCCTGAATCCCTTTTGGAAATGAGCTTCCAATATTTGTGGTTAGATACAGCCGCCCTTCTAGATGATAACAATGCCCTGTATGCAGTTATCCAGAGAACAGTATGAGGGCTCCTTCCTAGGGACCAAGTGCTCTTCATCTTTGGTGCTTCCAGCTTTTGTAGAGCTTTGGTCTTGAACCTGGATGTCCTCAGACACTTGGAAGGTCTGAGCTGGTACTTCTCTGATAATCACATCACTTCTCACAGGGATGGAAAATGTGCACTGTGTAGCCTGCTGCTTCAATTTCTGTGCAGCTCTCTTCTCACTGTTTCTGAAGACTGTCGAAGCCCTCCTAAAAACATTCTTTGACATCGATGCTGAAGGAATTTATAGTGTCCTATGTCAGGACAGAATACAAAAGACGAACAGCCTACTCAAGCAACAAATGAGCTCATATGCAACAGAACATATGCACTAGAACTGGTTAATTGGTAAATTTTCATTCCTTAGGTGAGAGGACAAAAAATTAATTTTTAAAACAAAATTGTTAATATAGCTACATTTAGCTGACTGAGTCTGTACTCTAGCACCACTGCCTGTATGGTAGAGATGTATTCATAGAGTCATAAAATGTTTTGAGGTGGAAGGGACATTTAAAGGTCATCTAGTCCAACTGCCCTGCAGTGAGCAGGGACACCTTTAACTAGATCAGGTTGCTCAGAGTCCCATCCAACCTGACCTTGAATGTCTCCAGGGATGGGCCATCTACCTCCTCTCTAGGTGATCAGTTCCACTGTGTACTACCCTCATTGTAAAAAATCTTTTCCTTATATCTAGTCTAAATCTACCCTCTCAGTATAAAAACGTTACTCCTTGTCCTATGGTAACAGGCCCTGCTAACAATTTTGTACCCATCTTATTTAGAAGCCCCCTTTAAGTACCGAAAGGTTGCAATACAATCTCCCCGGATCTTCTTCTCCAGGCTGAACAGGCCCAGCTCTCTTAGCTTGATCTCATAGGGGAGGTACTCCATCATCTTTGTGGCCCTCCTCTGGACTCACTCCAACAGGTCCAGATCCTTTTTATAGTCGGGGCCCCAGAGATGGACACAGTACTGCAGATGGGGTCTCACCAGAGCAGAAGAGAGGGGCAGAATCACCTCCCTCAACCTCTTGTCACATTTCCTTTGATGCAGCCCAGGATGTGACTGGCTTTCTGGGCTGCAAGTGCACACTGCTGGCTCATATTCAGTTTTTCATTCATCAGCATTCCCAAGTCCTTCTCTGTAGGACTGCCCTCAATCCCTTCACCTCATGGCCTATATTGATACTTCATGACTGATTTTCTTTTTACTATTCTTTACTTAGCAGCTCCAACTTTTTTCTTTTTTTGAGGGGAGGGGGGCCGGCAGCAGGAATGGCCACTTGTCCTGTGGGAGCTTGTTAATGACTCCTGGAAATGTGTGCTCTTACTGGGGAAAAAGTGCTTTACCTATAGTCAAGCCTACAGAAATGTGGGGTGAGGTCCCAAGACAGCAATACTTATTTTACATAAAACATCAGGTTGGTCTTTAAATAGCAGTCCCAGAAGCGCAAGGCATTTTATTATCCATTAAGTTACTTAGCATCCACTATATTTTTAAAATTATTTTCCCCAGAGGAATTCCTAATATGTGGTATTCCAGCACAGAGGAAAAAGAGCAAAGTATCTACAGCAAATAATCTTCTGCTAAATTAAATCCTTATCATTTATAGAATCATAGAATGGCCTGGACTGGAAGGCACCTTAGAGATCATTTTAATCCAGCCTCCCTGTTGTGGGCAGGGACGCCACCTCTGGACTACATCAGGCAACACATGAGAACCAAATGGGAATCGAACAGGAATCGAACGGGAATCGAACCCACAACCTTTGGTGTTACAAGCACCACGCTCAACCCACTGAGCTAAACCGGCCCTCATGATTTAGGAAGGGTAGTAGATAGCAGCAGGAATGTTGAGAGATCAGTATGACACTTGGACCTCTCTATGAACAACATGGCAGAGCTTCTTGTCCTTTTTTATAAGAAGAGGAAATACTTCTTTCCATGTTTTTCCTGAATACTTCTATGGCCAGTATTCTTCTCTGTTGGTTTATAGTGGGCAACTCTAGATGTAAGCATGTATGTGATGGGCCTGAGTGGGTAGGTTCTCCTGGAGAACAAGAGAAAGCAGACCAGAGGCACTGTACATGTTTTAGCTGTGCAGAATCTCTATGGAGAAACCTAGACTAGAAGCTTACCGCAGGTGAAGGAGTTTGTCACCAGGTTATGGACCTCATTCTGGTTACTCCTGAAAAGAAGATGTGGGGTTAGTCACATTTTAATGAAGGCTCGTGGTAGCTAAAGGATGCAGCTGGGCAGGCAGCACTGACTGATGATCTCCTTTTGAGCTTTCCTACGTCCCTGTCCTCTTAAACTGGCTGACCCACAGAGATCAGTGCCTGTCTCTCCCTTTAGACTGCTACAAAGTCTAGAGATGCCTTAAAAACCCCTCCAAGATGATAGAGAATGGCTTTGTTCAGTTAGCTAGCTGCTTACTTCAGTTCTCTAGAAAAATGTGCAGGAGTTAGAAGCAGCAAGACTCAATCTCTAAATCAGAGAAGAAATTTTTTTTGAAAAGGAATAAACTAGGTATTGGTCTGCCTGCCCATGAAGTGATGGCTAAAACTCAGAGATCTGTGAACCCTCCCCAAAGATCACATCTGTCAACCTCAGATGGTGAGACTGGAAAGCAGGGATGTGACTGCACTGTTACTGCCCAGTCAGCGGATTTCAGCCTACCTGTATTTTAAATCTATTCTTTCTAAGCTTTGTGGACTGCAACATCACACTTTTATCAAATCACTAATCTATAATGAGAATATTAGTCTGTTTGCCCCAATAGGGATTATCACCTTTATTTTTGGGGAAATAAAACCCAAACAAACAACAAAAAAACCCCAAAGCATTGCAACAACTATCCTAAATGCTCCTAGTGGAGCGAAGCTGCTGTGCCTACCATGACATGGAAGCTTTTGTGGTTGAAATCTGTCCATTCATCAGAGTCCATTTCCTTCCAGGTTAATTTCTTTATGATGCTACAAGAGGAACAACTTTCAGCTTCCAGCCACTCACAGAAGGTGCAGCGTAGTGCATCTGGTTTATGTGCTTTGTGTACACAGAGGCTGCTGATTATATGTTATTCACACTAAGTGCAAAGGCAGAGAGTTGCCATTTTGATAGGTTAATTTTAAAGGGGTTTTGTTAGCAAATAAATCTTAGAAATAAAGTAGAAAAATGGCCAAGTTTGGTTACAGCCTCTCCCCCTCTCCCAGGGAAGAGCTGCTTGCCTCTTCAGCAAGAATTCAAATGAATTGAAAATTCCTTTGGAACTGACAGCCCAAGTGTAAGAATGATAAACGGCTTTGGCCTTGATAATTTTTATTAAGCACTAAATGTCACATTTAACCTGCATTACTGAAAGCAATTACCCATGTATCAACAGTCAAGCAGTGCAGAGCTAGACGCCTGAAGCAGCAGCATTATGCTCCATCTGGGAATAAGGATTTTCAATTAGAAGGCAAATAGCTGGAGAGGGGATCAAGTCCTCCAGTGGCTCCCAAAGGAGGTCTATGAGAAGCAAAGTCTTCATATCCGAGTAATCGCAGGCAATGTCAACAGAGCATTCCAAACCATCTGCTGCCAGAGGAGCGTTTACTTTATCAAATCTCAATATTTACAGAACACTGATCAGCTCATGGGACCAGAATGGCTCACTGCCAGGGTGTTCTGGGAAATTCATTTTAAGGTGTGTTTCAGTAGGCTAATTAATTTACAAGCACCTGTTTCATCACTGGGAGCTGTTAGCACACCAGATGAGCTGCAGCAGGGGAAGGGGACTTTTTATCCTAGCTAAATTGATTTCAATTGATTTTCATTTACTGATGGCACAGTTGTAGTTTAATATGAGGATAGCCTAAAGTATTTTTGTTTATTAATGTATAAGCCAGTTTAGATAGTTTATTACTTACAAATATACTTTGCCTTTAGGAGAGCTATGAGAGTTTTAAAGTTAAATGTAGCACACATCTTCCTACACTGAGATATATTATACACATCCTATTCCATTTCGGTTAATTGTGATGTGCTTTTTTTCAATTCCATGTTGTTTAAAGGATAAAAAAAATACAGCTCTTTCTGCTAAAGATAGGCCTGCTTTTCCTGGTGTGTTGTTCAGAAAGTCTCTGTGAAGGAGACACCATGCTGTAAACCTCTTTGTATCTAGCACTAGGAATTGTGCCACCTAACCTCAAACTGTTCTGTGATGTTAGGCATTGAGGGTTCTAACTTCCATCTCAGTTTCCTCCATCAACAAAGGGACTATAATAACTTATATTATTTCTTCCCATCAGAGAGCTAGTTTAGGATTAATTAGTTCATGTTCGAACATCATTTTGCAAACAGAAGGTTCAGGATACTTCTAGTTAAGACATGACAAGTGGCACAGACCATTGATTTGTAAAGCCAAATTAACAACTTGTGTTTCATAAGCATGGTGTTTCGAATTAGGGCTTTTTGCCCATCTAGCTGCAGAGCTTCTACAATCTCTGTGTGCTACCCTAGTAATGACCTACATTACATAAAAGATTCTTCTTCAAAGCAAGATGGACTTTTGAACATAGAGTATTTTCAGAGCAAACTACTCGGATCTGAGTGAAGACCAAGAATCAATTGAAAGCTTTATTTTGCTAAAATTTTAGAGTGATAATTTTGAGAGAATAAACCAGAGAGTAATTGAGAAGAACTTGTGTTAACACAATAGAGGCTTGGGAAGTCCTGAGACTCTTAGACTGCCTGAGAGGCTTTTGCCAGATCTTTATGTCCTTCAGTTCTCAGTCTATAAAATGAAGATAATATTAGTAGCCCCAACTGCCTTTTTTAACATCTTAAAATTGGACATGGAGTGATTGTGTTTTACCATGTGGTGCTATAACACCTTTCACCTTATTGCTCTGGTTTGGTTGATTCCTCGTGACACTGCAGTAATGGAAAGATGGAATAATCATAGAATCATAGAATGGTTTAGGTTGGAAGGGACCTAATGATAATTTTATTATAGTAACGTCAAGACAACCTAACCTGTACTGACTTCCTCTTGACACTCTTGTAGTACAATTATTGTCCTTTTGAATTACTGGTCTTGATCTTCCTTATGCTATGGATGGATGGTGTCTATGTGAGATGGAGGGACTATTTCTCAAAGAAGGCAATGTAAACTAACAGGAGAAAACATGAATAGTTTAGGGAGCTGCAAGCTCAGCTTAAATAGATTTACACTAGAGATTAAGAATGTATTTTTTCCTTTGTAAGAATTATCTACTAGTAAAATGTTTGTAGGGTTTTAGTGGATTGTAAGTGTTTAGATCAAAGCTGGTTATCTCACATATCTTTTCTTGCACTCAGCAATGAAGAAATCCTGTGGCCTGCTGTGTGCTGATGACAGAACAAGTATACCTGTTTTCAGTTTGCTTTTAACCTTAGGTCCATGGTTCCCCAGTAAATTTTGGGTTCCTTCTTCAAAAAAAACAAAAGAAGCTAAAAAAAAATTATCTCATATTATGTTCTATAACAGCCTACATATGTGAAAGAATTTGAGTCAGTCTCTGCTAAAGAGTTTTGAAAGTCCATGAATGGGGAAAAAAAGATGGAAGTACTCATCTGTTGAATTAATAGTGACATTTTGCTTTAAAATTTATTTGTCAATTTTGTGTTTTATCCCTTGGAAAGAGGGAGAAAGATCTTGGGTCCTCTTTGCACCCTCCTGGTTGGAAGATGCTTTGAGGAGTGCCTTGAAACAGCAGTACCCAAGGAGTTTCCGTGGTATTTCACAGGGTGGTCTTGTCCTTGGCATGTACACAGGCACATTCCTGCTGTTAGGAATCACAACAAGGACTTCACAAGATACTTGTGATGCAGTAGAGTCTTTTTTGTCACTGACTTGTTTGTCACTGCAATCCCGAGTTGCAGGATTGCCACAGCTATTTGGATATGTACCCGAAGGATGAAAGTATTCTTCCCTACAAATATGTAATATCACTGCACTAGAGTATTCATTTTTATTTAGGACTATGCAAATATATCACGTGGTCATGAAAGTTTGCTTTCGGCATAGAAGGGTTTTGTTTGTTTAAAATTTATTTTTCCATGGTCCTGATTTGACATACTCCATGTCTGTGGGCTCATCTTGAAAGAAGAGAGCTTATTTCCAGCCTTTGCATTTGTTATCCATGTTTTAGAGGGGTTTTTCTAAAAAAAAAATAATATTTAAGCATGAAGATGTTATAAGTTAACTTGTTTATATATTGTATTTTTCTATCTGTATGTGTGGAGAAATTGATATGGAAGGGATTTTGCTAAGTTGTTTTTGTGGATTTTGTGGAGTGGTTTAGTTTTGCTTTTTTTTCCGTGAGACACCGTCATTGTTTTTCTCATCTCAGAAGCTGTTCAACCACAGTAGTACCTGTGTTTGAAGGGGGTCTTTCATACCAGAAATAAAGACAGTTTAATACTGTCACAAGTCTCAGAGAGGAGTCCTCAGTTTGCTCAGTATCTGAGAAAAAGGTAGTTGAGCATGATTGTAAATTTGTTGCTTTGTGTGTTGACCACGTGCTTGGGTTTGTGCAAAACAGAAAATGGCATTTCTTGCTTTAAGAAACTATCTTAGTCTAATTAAATTTTGTTCTGAAAAAGTGTCCATGTTCCATTTCTGACTTTCAGAGGACATATTAATTAAAAAATGTCAACATTTCAAGGAAAAGAAAGTAACTTTTTCAAAACGGGAAAGCTGTAGTTTTTCAAGACTGTTGGGTTTTGCTTTGACTTCAGAACATACTATGAACACACTACAAAAGTGGTCTGCATTCCTAAATATATGGCAGTGGTTGTTATAAAGTCACTGCTGTTTGTACTGAAAAGCATCTTTTTCTTTCCAAATTCTTCCCAGTTCAGTGAAAAGGAAGTATTTAACCGACAATATTATTTTTTTTCTGTATTGCAATCAGCACAGTGACGGATATTTTACATTTGAAAGAAATTTCAGGAGAGATGTAGATCAGGCAAGTTGAGATAGAGCAAATTCTGAATTTTTAGGACCATTTTGATATATCGCAGGGCTTCAGAACAAGATGAAGTTATTTGCACCTACAAAGAGACTTGTATCAGTCATCATTTAACATGCATATAAGCAGCAAGAGAGTGAAATCCTGGACTCTCTGAAGCCAATGGCAAAATGTTTCACTGGATCTGATGTTTTACTCAGTAAGTATGTTTTGAGATAACATGATAAATTTTCTCCTGCAGTAATTATCTTGAAGGATTTTTTTTTTATGTCTTATAGAGGGTGCAGTGGTGGGGGTGAAGGTGGCATTGGTAGTGCTCCTTAGATATGATGGAGCTACGTAGCAGAAAATAGACTGGAAATCCCATTTACTCCCCCAAAAGCCTGACAGTACCCTGCAGTTATGGGTTCGTGCCAGGTGTTTTTTGACAAGCATAATAAGTTGATGATTTCCCCTGCACTGCTGTGCCATTTTATTGCTAGCTGTTCACATGCACTGAGACAGGTGCTTTAGTCGCGAAAGAAACTCAATGAATCTTTAAAATGTTGCAGTTTGAGCACAGCCCATTAGCAGCTGCAGGATTGAAGTTCTGTATTTGCTCAGTGTTGCTGTTTATTGCGGTGGAGATTTGTTCCTTGCAGTGCAGAAAATACAAACCTGCTTCTTAAGCCCTAGGCTTAGTGTGGCCATTGACTTGTTCCACAGAAGCCACCAAAAAGCTTTAATTCCTGCATACAGAAGTCTAGCTCCCTTCTTCCCTGTGACCTAGAGGTGAAAGGGTCTCTATTTAACTTTTAACATTGTCTGTAATCTATTCACTGCCCATCGGTTGCTTTATCGTTCTGCTCAGCACCGTTTCCCAGCCTGGCTTCTACAATGCTCTCACAAGGGTGATTCAGTGTACTGTAATTTCATTGCTGGTAGTTCTGTTTTCTTTAATGGGGTTTGTTTTAGTTTGCAATATTACTTTAAGCTCTGATCTGTTGTAGGATAAAGATGTTATTATGACAGTGTTAGCTTCTCTGTAAATTACAGTTCCTGGAGGATTGCATTTTCAGACTTCATGTAAACACTTTACAGAGCTAATAACACAGATACCATATGTAAAGCTTGAAAAATATTTAAATGGGGCACATTTGAAGGAATAAAACAATCAAAAGGCTTTTTGGGGAATAATGAAGATTACCCTGAATTGTTTAAATTCCATGTACAGCTTTTAAAACATAACCCATATACCATCATCCTTTTTCACTTTTCTTCCTGCCTACCTACAATTTATTTGAACCATTGAATATGTTTTCAGCAGAATTCCTTTACAGTAATTGATGAGATGTCTGGGATAATGTCTTTGGAACAAAAATCTTTCATGCAACAATCATTAGTCATTTTTGTTAACAGTCTTGACTGGAAGAAAAACAGTTGTTACAAAAATGAAAACAAGCAAGCTAGCTAGCTGATTAGACAGAAATGCACCATATTCTGTGACTGCAGCGATGTTGCTTAGATGTTTCAATCGGCTATAAGTGGGGTTTTTTTAATCCCTTTGCAAGCAAAATAGCTGCAGGACTGCAGGTGATAGTTTAAGTTACAGAGAAAAATGCAGTCATCAAGGGTTTCTACTAATATAATATTTGCAGTATAAAACTGTCTGTGGGGAATGAAACATAAGCCCAACCTTTGACCAAAATGGAGTATTTATTATTTCAATTTCTTATAACATTTGTTCCATAGAATAGTTTGAACACTGCTCCTTCCCTTCCCCTTCCCCTTCCCCTTCCCCTTCCCCTTCCCCTTCCCCTTCCCCACCCTCTCTCCTCCCATCAAACTCTCATTTGATTTCGTTGACTTCCTTGCAGTTATATGGGTGAATAAAGCAAGTATGGGGTTTTTTTTTCAGTTTTATGCATTGTACAGCTGAATTAAACTATCACCTGGCTTATTTAAAGACGATCATGTAGCAAGTCTGTGTCATTGTAGTTACTGTCGGCTGCCTTAGGATATGATTGGCAGCTGTAAAGGGATACAAACCAGAAAATTGTGGTTCTCGTGCTTCCATTTCTTCATCATCCCATCTTCATCATTCATTTCTTTATCAGTTCTGGTGATGTTATTTTTCCACCTGGTTGGGTTGTTTGGTGGTTGTTTTCGGGGTTTTCGGGGTTTTGTGTGTTTATGTGTTTTTATTGATGAAGTTCATATTTTCCTTCAGTTTTCCGTGGATTTTAAGCAAAGTCCCACTTCTCCGGTTAATCTGTAGAGCTGGTATTGCTTGAGTTTCCTCAGTAGAAATTCTACTCTGGGGTTATACACGGAACGGTTCTGTGGTCATGACTCTTAGTGACCAGCACTCACCTAGATAGCCCAGAGTCAGTTTTCCTGAGTAATTAATCCTGAAGTTAATGGTGTTACTCGTTTGACTAAAATGCCACCGCCTCCAGGTGCCAGCACCAGCAGGTCCTGGTGGAAAGCCACCTGGAGGTCACTGACAACTTACTTGCACATTGTTTTGGTGATCCTGTCTGAGCACTATCGGTTAAATCCACCTCCTCCCATCTACCTCTTCCTTCTCTTTGTTCCCAAGTCTCTTCCTTGCTATCAAGCAATCTGGAACTAGGGCCTGAATCATCAGAAAATAACACATACTGCGTAACTGTCCTTCTCCAGCTTGAGGCTGAATGACTCCGTGGTTTCCTATACAAAAAGTGTCTTTTGTGAGATTGCCTCTTTGTTTAAACAAAAAGAGAGAGAGGGAGAGAATGAAATATACTATGGAATACTCAAGCAGATGCTTGGCATTATATTAACACATGTATTATGGCGTATCATGTAATGGTACACTGTGGGGAATAGTAATGAATAGTTTGGAGCACAATAATGTGCATTGTTGATGTTTGTTAAAATAAAGATATTCAATTTATAATAAAAGGGATTAAAAGCTTAATTCATGACTATGTTAATATTTGTCTGCAAGTACACAGATAAATGGTAACGTACCTTATCACATTAAACACCTGCACGTACAAGTTCCCCTGCTGAGATCTCCATGGGATTGTATGTTTTACAGAGCTTAAACTTTCATTTCCCAAAATAATGATATCATTCATTTACAGATATAGATAGGCTCTTCTTACTCAAACTCTATCCTGAAATGAGAATTGTTACTTCAACTACAAAAAATGTAGGATTAATTACCACAGTGATTGCCTGCTGCATCATCTGATGGTATTTGTATATAGAATTTATATATTTTGCAACAATCTGATTGCCTGACAGAAGTGAATTAAGACTTTCTACAATACGCTGCTCTTAAAGGTAAATGATACCTCCAACACAGATGTGATGAGCCAGGCAGTAGTGGCAAACAGATCTCATCTCAACACAGATCTCCCGGTGCCTTCCCTGTATTTCCCACATGCCATCCTCTGTGAACAACAGAAAAGAATGTGCATTTGTGAAGAAAATGCATAATTAAGGAGGATGATTGATGCCTGAACTATTTCATTGTTTAGCTCTGCTGTGTGAGTGTTTACAGGCATACTGCATGCCTCTGCAGTCTCAGTGTATGTACTTGGAAGCATCCAAGGGTCAAAATGTCAGCAGAAGCACCCACTGTATTCACCTCCATGAAAAGCTTCATCCAAAACATAATGGTCATAAGTCAGACTCTCTTTCTGCTTGCCAGCTTTGCTGGAAATAGAATCAGAAACAGAAATCAGTGCTGTGAAAACCAGACTAAAAATGACACCAAACTGTCCTGAGCAGTCACTAAACTGTACACTTGGAAGGACTTGGCTGCATGAAGACAGTTCAGAGATCCTGTGGACACCAAACAGGCACATCTCCCCAGAGCGGGGAAAATAATTTTGGAAAAAAAAAAGAGGTAGCCAGAGATCAAACAGGACTGGATATTTTACAGCTAAATACTGGGTGAACGTCTGAGAGAAGACTCATTTCAAAATAGCATTTTATGATGACTTATTTATTTTTTTAAAAAATTAGAAGGTTTCCCTTTACTTTTTAGATGAAACCAGTGCATCATGTAAACACCAAACACAATCATAGTTGCTAATGAAGTAAACATTTTATTTAAAGCTTTGATATGAAAGACATTTTCCGTGAGCTCTCAAGTTTAGGTATGTATCACGATCAAAATGTCCTGGCTAATGCATACACAGCAAATCTGCTTAAAACTTTGCTATCTCATCCTCTGATCAAGCAAGTCAACACATGGCTTCTAATCCTCTCTTCCGTGTCTTGTGTTGGTTCTACAGAAACACATCTTCCCTCCACCCCCTTCTTCCCTACACACACTTTTTTGAACTTGTCCTACCTGCCATATTATTTAACATGTTTTCTATTGACTAACAGTTTAAATGCAAGATGCAGCTTATTAATTGACTGTCCCTTTCGGTACTTCATTTGCTTCAAAGAAGAGGATGATGAATACTTCATTGCTCAAAGAAAAAGATGATTTTGTGATTGAAGTTTACTTTTAACATGCAGTTTGATTGTTTAGTGCTTCAACATGGTGGAGAGATAATGACATAATGACCCTCTTGGCTGTGTCAGATACAGTTGTCTGGCATATGGCTACAGTCAGAGTTTTAATCTATTTTTTGGAGTGAAAATTAAGCCTCTCTGAGCATGTGGGGGTGGGTGTGTCTGGCTTGTGTGAAGGAGGGACCACCTTATGAAACAGGAGAATCGGAGAGTCGATAGTTTGAAGTTGTCCTGTACCTTCTGAAGGAGCTGGTCATTAAACATGTCTGAGGAACCCTTTGTGTGTGTGTAAATGCAAGCATTCAGAGACATTTTGCATACCCCTGGGTGTGTCAGTGTGAGACACCCACCTTGGGATGGATTGGGTGGGAGGCTGTGCCTCTCTGGAAGGCAGGAGATTGGGAGTGAGAAATTTGAGGGTTTAAAGTCATGCTAGCTGCCTGTATTCCAACAGCTGCCTCTCTCCCTTGGTATCCAACCATTAAACAGAGGAATTGAAGAGTAATTTAATTTGATTAAACTTGCATTCCCATGAGTAGCGGTGCTACAAAAACTCATTTCTCTACAGATTTGTGTTCCCTGCCTTGCCCCTGAAGGTCACAGTGGTGATCCTCCCCATCTTCCCTCCTTCCTGACCTGGTGGTGCATTAGTAAAGGGTCTCCCACTGCTGGAACCCAGCCCTTGGAACTTGTGGGAAATTCCTGTGTATCAGATTGGAAAGATCGTTAACATTTTACAGAGGGTTAGAAGGAACTGAAGAGGACAAGCAGGCACGGCACACAAGCAGGAGAGAAAAAATCTATGGGCTAACCTGTTCCAACAGGTCCCCATGTCATGGCTAGTCATCATTCTTAACCTCTTTATTTTTAACTGTGTCATGGAAGAGGACATTTTCATGTACTCTAAGAAGAAATGTTCTGGTTAGGCCTCCATTCTGTATCTTAGATATACTTCAGCAAAACATAGTAAGTTTTAATTTTTTATATTTCCTCTCCAGTTCAGGTTCTTCAGTATGTTCAGTCTTCTAGCTGTAGCCAATTACTAGAGACCTACTCCCGACATCATTCTCAGTGGGGCAATGTGTTTGGGGCCCTGAGTTAACCAGAAGCAAGAGACATTAATAAATCTAAACTAAACTCCAAGTCTTGCTACTGCTGACTGCTTTTTCACAGACTTGGGTCTATTTGGAGATCCAGACTTTAAAAAGTGCATATCACCTGAGAACTAATATATGGCAAAACGACAGAAATCTCCTATTTCAGCAGCAGCTCTTTAGACAAAGTGACCTGACCCTCACATTTCCCTGCGCAGAGCATCTGCTACAAGGCCAACTGTGAGCTGAGAAGCTGAGGCAAGGTTTGCTCTGTGCATTTTTAGGGGAGATATCTAGCTCAGAGCTGGCAGGCAGAGAGGCAAGGCAACACAAACTGGCAGGGTGCTGAGATGCTGGATCATCCTTATGAAAACAGTGGGATCATGTGCACCCTCAGCAAGTCTGCAGATGACACCAAGCTGACTGGTGCAGTCTGTATGTCAGAGGGATGGGATGCTGTCCAGAGGGACCTGGACGAGTTGGAGAAGTGGGCCCATGTGAACATCGTGAGGTTCAACGGGGCCAAGTGCAAGGTCCTGCACCTGGGTCAGAACATCAGTCTTTATCAATACAGGCTGGAGGATGCTGTGATAGAGAGCAGCCCTGCAGAAAAGGACTTGTGGGTACAGGTGGATGAAAAGCTGGACATGAGCCAACAATGCACCCTTGCAATCCAGAAAGCCAGTTGCATCCTGGGCTGCATCAAAAGAAGTGTGGCCAGCAGATTGAGTGAGATGACTTTGCCCCTCTGCTCTGGTGAGACCCCACCTTCAGTGCTGCGTCCAGCTCTGGAGCCCACAACACAAGGATGCGGACGTGTTGGAGCAGGTCCAGAGGAGGGAGTTGGGGTTGTTCAACCTGAAGAAGACTCCAGGGAGACATTAGAGCAGCCTTCCAGTACCTGAAGGGGACTACAGGAAAGCTGGGGAGGGACTGTATACAAGTGCATTTAGCAATCGGACAAGGGACAATGGTTTTAAGGTAAAGCAGGTTAGATTTAGATCAGACATTAGGAAGAAGTTCTTTACTACAAGAGTGATGAAACACCCACATATGAGAGGTCGTGGAGGCCCCATCCCTGGAGACATTAAAGGTCAGGCTTGATGGAGCTCTGAGCAAACTGATCTAGTTAAAGATACAGATTTGACAGATGGACCACTCGGTGGGTAAAGAACTGGCTGGATGGTCGCACTCAAAGAGGCACAAATACAAGCTGGAGGTAGGGTGGGTTGACAGTAGCCCTGAAGAGAAGGATTTGGGGGTGTTGATAGACAAGAAGCTCAACATGAGCCGGCAGTGCGCTCATGCAGCCCAGAAGGCCAACTGCATCCTGGGATGTATCAAGAGAAGCGTAGCCAGCAGGTCAAGAGAGGGGATTCTCCCCATTTACTCTGCTCTTGTGAGACCCCATTTGAATACTGCGTCCAGTTCTGGTGTTGCCACCATGAGGAACATAGAACTGTTGGAGCGTGTTCAGAGGAGGGCCACAAAGATGATTCAGGCACTGGAGCACCTCTGCTACGAGGACAGGCTGCTGGAGCTGCGATTGTTCAGTCTTGAAAAGAGAAGACTTCAGGGGGACCTGATAGCTGCCTTCCAATACCTGAAGGGATCCTACAGGAAGGCTGAGGAGGGACTTTTTACAAGAGTGTCCACTGATAGGACAAGGGGAAATGGGTTTAAGTTGAAGCAGAATAGATTTAGATTAGATCTTAGGAAGAAATTCTTCAGTACGAGGGTGGCAAGACTCTGGAATAAATTATCCAGAGACGTTGTGGCTGCCCCCTCCCTGGAGGTGTTCAAGGCCAAGTTGGACAGAGCCTTGAGGAGCCTGATCTAGTTGAGAGGCGTCCCTGCCCATGACAGGGAGGTTGGATTAGATGATTTCTAAGGTCCCTTCCAACCTAGGCTATTCTATGATTCTATGATTCCATGTCCCTGCTCACTTCAGGGGTGTTGGGTTAGATGACCTATAAAGGTCCTTTAAAACCCAAAGCATTCTATGATTCTAAATAGAGAGGTGTATTCAGACTTCGACTGGCCTCTGCAGGGTCTTGGCTGCTGGCATCTCCATTCAAGGGGTTCTCACCACCGGCAAATTCTCAATGTGTTATGTCATACAGTAATTTCGGATGATAAAACACTTAGAGATAACACCTTGGCAAACCATGATTTTCCCTAAACTATGACACTGAGAGTTAGAACACTATGAAGAACCTTTTTGGTCTACTCACTCCTGCATGCATGCTCCAATCATGCAGGTACACTTTTGATAGAAATATCTTTTGTCTAAGAAAACACTACTTGAACACACTTGAGTTTAAAAATATATCTATTCCAGTTTCTTACGTATTCAGGAGATCAAGCTAGTAAAAATGCCTTTGTTACATATTAAATGCCCTTATTAATCTACAGATATTTTAAATGAGTTGATGATTTTCCCAATAGCTATATTTTTATAAGTAAACATTTCTTCACACAGCTCTTCTGCAGAAATAATTCAATTTCTTTTTTGTCTAAAATATAGATTTTACTAAATTCTAATTCAAAATCTTTGAGTGTAATGTCTCTTATTTACATGAGCTAAATTGGAGGAATGAAACTGGAGATATTTTCAATTCACATTCTTTTATTAAAAATTATGTGTATTTCTGAGTGACATCATTAAAAAAAACTCTTCAAACACTCCTTATTCACACTAGTATCTTAGATCTTTCTCTGAATGTATATTTTTAAAGATAACTACTGTATGTTTGGAGGAAGATCAGTTTCTTCCCACCCCCCCTCTTATTTCTGCAGAATGACTTTCTTTTTAAACACTGGGACTTTTGTTATGTAAATCAGTCAGGGAACATTTCCAATTCAATTTTACCTGAGCGCTGGTCAGCTAGAGTTTCCTTTGTTTGATGTCCCTTGAGCCTTCCCTTGTCTTTTAAACTGTAATTTAGTTGGAGCTGCTGTCAATTTACTCCGTCCATTACATTTACAGTGATATTCCAGACATTGTTTTCTATTCAGTCCTAGAGAAGTTCCTCGACCTAAACAAAATGTGCAGAGAAAAATCCTATAGAAATCGGAAGTACAAGTGCAGAACCCCTGTTCACATACTCAATACACGCATACAAATAGAATTGTTGCTACCTACCAAAATTATTGTTATTTCGTTTTTAATCTAACAGATCCTTACACTCAAGAGAGCTACAAAATGGTAATTAATTAGGATTTTCAATGAAGTGGACATGTCTTATACAACTAGGCAGCCAGCTTGCTCTCTGCTCTGCCATGCCTCTGTAGTAATGAGATTTTAAACCTTGCTACTTTTTAACTCCACGGAACAGCCCTTAACATTAAGAGGTGAATTTTTTTATCACAATTACCAGCTGTCATGGAGTTCAACAAATAGAGCAATTTTCCTGCTCTTAGTCCATATCAGCAAGTTCCTAAGTCTTCGGTGTGCCATGTGGGAAATTGTTGCTTTGAGCAGTTGCTTTCGTGGGAAGAGAAAAGAAAAAGCCCCAGAAAGAGGGTGTTAGAGCCAATTTTAACCATTGAGCTGCCTTAACTGAGGGTGATGCCAATGTCTGTGGCAGAAGGAGAAAGTAGTGCCTACAAAAGCTTCCAGGTGTGCCTCTCAAAACTGTTACCTAGGACAGAAGAGATTAAAGGTAAAAACTAAAATAATATGTCCTTTCCTATATGTCCCATGAGGAGAACAAAAAATATGCAGTTAAATGACAAATAACAGAGCTCATGGAGGAAAGGGGAGTAAGGACTTTGAAAAGCTTGAGAGAGGTGGTAACAGGTGGAAGTGTGGCACACCTGCCCGTCTGTGGCTTTACAGACATTGCAAAGAAGCCAAATTGTCTTTGCTATAGAGGTTCCCAATCTGGCATTGGGGTCTGAGGCTTTGGACAAATACTGTATCAGCAGCTGGATACTTTGGAACATATTCCCAAGAGTTCCAAGGCCTGGGGTACATGTTGTGGCAGGGCCCAAATCCTAAACCCAAGTCCTCTGGGAGAGTGTTCTGGGAAGTTCTGCAAGGGCATCATCTAGGGGTTTCTGTCCTTATGAGTCCCGTCCATTTGGGGGATGATTGATCCATCCCCAAAAGGCTAAAGGCCTGCATTCGAGAAGAACAGGAGTCTCCCATTTCAAACAAAAGCAGTCTGGGCTGGTTTTGCAATTCCCAGTCCGCTGCAATTCCTCCAGCACTGAATTTTGCTCTAAAGATATAGCAGACTTGGCTTCTTCATGTCCAGAACAGTCTGGAGGTTGCATTTCCCCACATTGACTCCAGAGCAAAAAGAAATGAGACAATTTCACAAATGGCTCAATGCTTCAGTATATTCTGCTCAGAATCTCTGCTTTTCCCATTTAGTTTTATATGTACCTCTGTAGCCACATTTTTCCCTTGAGGATAGTCTTTGGGAATGTCTCTAGGACAGACAGATAATGAAGCTGTCAATTTATTCATTTGCCACTAGTGCAAAGCTTAAAAATAGGAAGTGATCAATAGGTAATGACAGAAGGGATGGAAGAGCAGGAGCAGCCTGCCCTCTGCCAACAGGTTTGACAAGGTTGTTGTACTGGTAGTGCTCAGACACTTGTACAGCCCTAACCTTCGTCAGCATAGCTTGCTGTAATTATCATGGGTCTTCACCGTTGTTTACCTTCCATCACTCACTCAGCACAAACAATTCTCAAATTGTTTTTCCATTATGAATTGTAATTGGCACCCAGAATTTAAAAGGGCTGAGTTATGGATTTCTTCTTCTGTACCGTTGGGTTGGGTTTGGTTTTCACTTTTATGAGGGGAGATGGTCTGTATGCTTGATTTAATTGCATTCGGTCTCACTGGCTGATACACTGATGTTCTGTACGTGCTACATATTTGAGGCACGTGTATGGATTTGCATTTCATTCTATGTACAGGCAATGAACCTTGTTTTAAAAGCCATTATGAAAGGAGAGATCAGTTTCTGCAGACTGTGATTCTCCACATAGGACAACTACTATATTGCTGTACAGAAGCTGAACAGTGAGTCTCAGGGATATCCTTCAGCTGAGATGACCTGGGAGGTTCTCAGCACCCACAGTCCTTGCTGCAGGGTGTCTGCAAGCTCAAGCAATTCATCCACTCCTTGCTGTGACTGGGCTGGCTTCTGCAACCAGAAGAGCCAAAAGGGGAACCAAGCCTCACCTTGGTAAATGAGAACTTTGTGACTGACTTCAGCGAAGCCAGGATTTAGCAGTTATTTTTAAGGGAAGCTCAGATCTTGATGGTATCTGATACTTACTGTTTGAGGCCAGTGGTTTTAGTTGCCTGTGCTTAATGTATCCTTGCAAATTGCTTGTTTACCGTTGTCTGCATTAAACAATAGAGGCTAGTTTCTTACAGGAAACAGTTACTTATGTGTGGAAAGTAATTGGTTCCACAATGAAGTAATGATTTATTTCTATTCTACCATTTATCTGGGCTGTAAAATGTAGTAATTATTTTATTCCCTTACAACATAGTTTGTGATATAAATACATGTTGGATGTATGTGCTTTTTAAAAAAACAATTTGGATGTATTTTGTCTGTTGCTTACAAAAAAAATCAAGAATGTGTTCGTTTTTTAATCTTTCAAAGCTGATAGTGCCAGCAAAATTTATGTAGCAAGGAAAAGGCTGCTACAAAATACCTAATTATAACAAGAAGAATTATAATTAAACCAGATTATGGTTATATCTTAAATAATGTTGATTATTAAGCTAGAAGAACTGAGAAAAATTATGGATGTTGTTTGTGTACCAAATTCTAAATAAGTAGAAGGGCCATGCCCATGTTGTTTACCATGTAACACAACTGTAAAGAAAGTTGTATGAATTGTGGGTTATATTGATTGGGTAAAATATTAAAAAAATCCAGGTGAAGGAAGTCACATTTCAGGTTAGTACAGTAGCAAAAATATGTTAGGCTTTCTGGAGGAAGAGGAAAGTTACCTCTGGTGAAACAAAGATTTTAAAGCACCTTGCTAATTTTGGCAGGATGTCTTTTTTTTTTTTCCTCTTCTAAAACCAATTTGAGTTACATATCAGAGTGAAGATTGTTTAAAAAAAAAAAATAAATGAGAAGAGTTTTCCCTCCATTGTTGTTTGAAGCTGTTTGCAGAGTTTGACCCGAACTTATGACAAAGACTCTGTTTCAGGGATGACACCTGCTCAACTCTGTAGCTAACTCAACGAGCTTCTGCCATACCTCCCTAACAGAATTCCCTGGTCATCCACCAGGATCATAAGCCGGGAAGAGGCAACTTCGGCAGCACCAGAGAAGTAGGGGACAGGCTGTGGTATAGGACGGTGATCAAACCCCTTCTGGTAAATGCTATACTTGACAGGCACTAACGGCTGCTCGAGGAGACTAAGCACTGGCTTTGCCCTTGTGTTCCTCTGCCCTCTTCTACAGCTGCTTCTTTATCCTGCCAACAGTGCTTTCTTTATCATTTGTATAATTAACATATTTTAATTAGGGTTATTTCTCTCCTTCTAGCCTTGCTGAGGTGATATTTTCCCAATATTGCTTTCTCTAACATTCCTTCTCGCCTTCATCTCAGTACTCCTGTCATTGCCAGCAATGAAGCAAAACTGGATTTAACTGCAGTAATGTCTCTAAGTGCATCTGAGGGTCCTAATCCCTTTAAGCATGTAGAGATACTCTGGATAGTATATGAATATACCGGACAGTTTGCCCTTTGACTGTGTGCAAGGTCAGTATTTGGTGTAAAACACAGTGTTGGAAGAGGAGAGAAAAATTGTATTTATCAGACAGGGAATCATAGCTTAAAACAGGGCTGAGATATGTTTAGGCACATAAACTCTTGCATCCCTTAATTCAGTATGACATTAAGGACAGTCATCCAGATTCACTCAGGACATCCTTGGATGTGTTATTACAGTTGTTTTGGTGTCAAACATTCAGCTTTCAAAAATTACAACATTCTGGAAATCATCTGTTTCTTACTGTGAGTGCATGGGACTTTTTAGTCTCACTGTGACTGAATTAGAACAAGAGTCCTTCCTGCGTGATTTTTCGTCACTTAGAAAGCCTGACACAGTTCAGAAAATATAGAAGTTCTTGTTCAACAGATCAACCAAAACATACAAACCAGCTGAATTTCTACCTAGTGCACATTTAAATGTATTCTCCATCAGAAAATAGCAATTATTGAAAACATCATGTACAATGACATCAGGGAGCAAAATGTTCCTCATGCTGCCCAACGGACCATGCTGGAACACCTGTTTCATATCATGAAACCATTTATAATTACTACCAAAGAAGTGAGAGCTGAAATGGCATCATTAAATCTAATTCTGTCACTCATGTCTTTGTTGAAAAAAAATCCCTAAGGGGGAGGTGGGAGAAATAAAACATGTTAAAAACACATTCGCTCATTTTACAGTGCATTAAATCTTTGAGCCATAGAAACAAGCAAATATTGATACTACACATAGTCTTAGAGCTGATAGTTACTTCTGTGACTCTAGACTGACAAACAGTCATTAAATACCTTTTTTTTTTTTTTCCCCTGGAATATGATGAGACAATAGTACTTTCAAATAATCTTACATTGTTCTGTTACCTGCCTTGGGCTCTACTCTTCATAAAAAGCACATCTTGTGCTTTTTAAATTGTTTCTGTATCATTAAGTATTTTTGAAACAGTAAGCCTCTTTTGTACTTTTATATATTCTTTTCTGCTCTAAGGTGCTCAGATGGCCCTTATAGTAAACATCCACATTTGCCTATAACTAGATGGGCTTTGTCCCCCAGGCTTTCGTGCTGTAGCCTGACCAAGGGAAGGCACATACTCAGGAAAGCCATGCTTTGCTATTGAATTTTACCACATTTGGGCCCGAGTGCAAACACCACTGGCAATTCAGTATTAGGGAAAGAAAAAGAAAGTGGCATAAGCGGCTCTGAGGCAGCTGTAGGTAGCAATGAAGCAGAGGAGGATGGGCAGCCCTGTGGAGCCACCTGGGACTTCTGCCCACATTAAAACAGCAGGGTATGGTCTGAGACACTTTGGTTGAACACGAGGCCTGGTATAACAGCATTGAAAGAACCAAAGTTATTTTTGCTTAAGGCACAACATCTTATCCCTAGTTCAGAAAGAACTAACTCCTCACTAACTGCAAAATATACTTCTAAGTACCTACCCTGGTTATTCAAAGGTGTCATGGGAATTGTCTTTTCCTCCTGGACTGAACAATTTCTCCAGCTGTGGTCCCAAGACATCCTACTATCAAAATATTTTAAGTGAGCAGAAGGAGAATACATATGTACAGACTACGTTTCCATGAATTGGGACTATGGTAATTCTCTACCAAATGTTAACAAACATCTCACCACTTCTATCAGCTACAGGCAAACTCACTGTTTTCAATGGAAATGTACAGATTATGACTTTTCTGTTCCTGTATGTTAAAGAAATGCTGAAATACTATAACAGTAAAACCGTGTGTTCTACCATCAGTTGGCTATCAGTTGGCTAAATAACAGTTTGGAAGAAGGAGATGATGCCCAGCTATAAAAGGGGTGAATTTGACATGACTGGAAGAGAGGAGTGAGCAGTAAGTTTCCAAATGGGTGATGGCATCACAGCCACAGGCTGTACCTGCCAAGAAATACAGAAAAGAGAGTTTATCAAAGGTCGGGGGGAGACTTGGAAGAGATGTCTCAAGTGGTGTCCATGACTGAGGTTTTGAAGCTAAAATGACATGGGTAACAGAAGACAAGTGGGTGAGTCCAAAACTATGACCTTCCTTGTGGCAGAAAGGCTAGTGATGAGGACAGAGATGAGGTTTCAGAGGACTTTGAATGATAGCTTTGGAGTTAGTTTGGGGGGATTGTGCTGTATTTACTGTTACACTGTTTTATGAACTTCTGGTTCATCTTTGTGTGGTTTTCAGTGGTAGAAATCTTGTTATGATATTGTGCTGGCTGTGACCCACATGTTGGGGGAGCTAGAACTGTTTCCTGATAACCCCAATTTACCTCCTAAATTCTTCACAGAATCCCGAAATGACTAATTGACACTTGTTCCAATTCCACTGTTTAACTGACAAACAACTATTGCCACCAGTAGCGAAGGTCATGGGTGCAATTGCTAGATATTTTCTTGCTAGGGCGTGTGGTCACTGGCTTTATTTCCCTTAAAACCAGTCTTGCTGTGGTGAAACAGAAGGGGGAAAAAAAGTGACAAGTCTTACTACCAGCAAAAAAAGCACATTAAGAGCTAAATTTCCCCTTGTCAGTGACCTTCTGCAGTCTTCTAAAGCTGCCCTGATGGCTGGGTTAATCTGTGGCAGTGCGCAGTCACATCTCCCTCAGAGAAGTCTGGGGGCAGCCATGTGCTGGTGTATGTGAACTAATTCCAGGTTCAAAGGGGTGCAGATATTTTGGTGGCTTTATCTAGACCAGCCCGGCTATGCTGCCTCTGAACAAGTGTGTGACCTTGTCTTGCTGGTACAGAGCAGTTGCGTTTTAGTTTGGCTCAGGAGGGTGCGCCTGAAACCATCAATCTTTTGATTCCAGGTAATACACTATGGTTCCCATCACAGAGCAGTCTCCTAGCACGTGGATTTGATCCATTTTGGATAAAATCAAACTGGGAGGTGCATTCTAGGTCACCTAATGCCCTCTGACCATTAACAGCGCATTGCCTCTGGAGACAGAGCAGAGTCAGTCTGAAATAAAATCACCTGAAAAGTGCAGACTTCAGGTTCCCTGCACCAGCTGTTTCCCCTTACAAATCTTCACTCGCTGGACTGCTACTTGCTAAATAATCACAGCTTATATGATCAGTAGGGCAAGGGGAAGCACATGGTTTATTTCTGCAGTTTATTTCTCACAGTTTATTTAGTAAAGTACTACCTTGGTTATAGCAACACTGTTGCAGTTCAGCTGCTCGTTGTGTTTTCTGTACCTGCATTTGGTACATGATAGATGAGCATTTTATGGTTATATGCATATGTATATATGTGTGCATATGTATACAAGTGTACACAAACATACTGTTTGGGTGTTTTATAACATAAGGTAATGTACTAGATTTTTAATCAGAACATCTCTTTGTTATAATGCAAAACTAATTGTGCTGTTGTGTGCTGGAGGTCAAAACTGTTATAATAAAACATCTATCCTGGAGCTTTTTAGAGGAACCTGTTTAAAAAGGTTAAAGTGGGTAATTATCACAACCCTAATTTACAACTACTTGGCAATAAGAGTTGCTTTTCAATGAACCATTTATTCATGATCTGCTGCTTCACACTGCAGGATTCTTCTTGACTAGGTTAGAAAATGTAATTAATAAATGATAGGATTATTTATGGTTCATGGTGCCAGATTGGGAAATACAATGATATACAGAATGAGCTAAAAATTGTTCTTACAAGCAGCATCTTGGTTTTTAATCCATGGATTGGATTGTCACATTACTTGATATGGTGTGGTGAACTCCTGATGGTATTCATAGGACATTATTTTGTTTCTCATCCTAGCTACTCTATGTGCCAATAAAAATGGACATGCTCCTTTGAGAACAGAGTTAATGAACGCTGACATGTTAATCTTTCTCTAGTTGAGACAGGGTGGTGTTTGTGTTCGTGCTCAGTTTGATTATACTAGTGATTATCTCAAACCCCTACTGGAAACTGGAAGACAGTTATATTTCATAAAGTGATCCTCTTCAAGAATTTATTCTAGTAATACTAGTTATGGAAACATGCTTGCTAACTACAGATAGGCTTTCTTGATTTCAGATTACAAAAATATGCTAAAATGGGATTTATTCATGGGCAAAGTGTCGGGACGTGTGACTGAAGCTGAAGTTTTTGCTATAACCTTCAAAACCTGTAGGATCCAGATCTAAGAGCAAAAACATCCTGAGTGACAACATTTTATATTATTATTCTTATTAGTTATTGCTTGGCTAAGAAGTTTTCACTAGGAGAAAAACATTTTATACACTGGTTTCTACGAAGTCCTATAGAAAACCTGCATAAAATCTGTCTGGGGCACACTGGCACTCTGCCATGCTTTACACTGATAGCACACTGGAGCTAATCGATGAAAATCTAGGCTTTAGCACTAAGTTGAAATATACCGTGGACCAGTCCAGTTTCCAGTTTATTCTCAGTTTGGATTCCTTTTGAAATGCTTTCCTACAGTGATTACAACTTCCACAGTGACTCTAAAATATATCTGTGCATGTAGTTGATACTTCCAGAAACAACCTACTAAAACAATTTAAAAATGTGTTTAAGTTTTGGTGACAATTTGAATCCCATGGATTTAGGATTTCAAATGGCAAACAGCACTGGACATAAGAATAATGTCTGAAACCCAAGGGGTTTATAGAATTACAGAAGGGTTGATGTTGGAAGGCACCTCGGGAGGTCATCCAGCCCAACTGCTCTGCTCAAGCAGGGTCAGTTACAGAAAGTTGCCCTGGATCTCGTCCAGATGGGCTTTGAATATCTCCAAAGATGCAGATTCCTCAATCTCTCTAAGCAACCTCTTTCAGGGAAAATTTAACACAGTTTTAATTGTTGTAACAACATGTAGTTCTAAGCATAGGTAAACTTATGCCTACCTGTGTGTGCTTTTGCATACAAATACATCTGTAAAATAATAATGGGATTTGATTTTTGTTCTTAGACTAAGACCAGTTTATTGCAGTGTTACTGAGTTGTAGTTCTAAACATTTCCCTCAGTTGGAGGCAATGGTGCCTGCATTCACTCCTAAGTTTCCTCTGATTTTCTTTCAGATTAAGTATACAATTTAAAATGCAAAATGGGTCCTTGAATTTATGCACAGATATATATTAGAAAATGTTTAAAATGCTGTAAAGGTTTCAAAAATGAAGGTGAAATAGAGAAACTTGATGAAATGAGCAAAATATTTTGCTTTTTTTTTTAAAGCTCTGGAAATTTTGCAAGGTGGAAACACAGGCTCTAACTTTTGCAAATACCACTCTCAGAATCTGTAGGCTACTTGAACTTTGTTGTAGCACGTTCTCATTTTTCTCAAAATTCTTGTATTTTTTATAGTCTGGGAGATATGGGATGTTACATGGACAACCAGCTGTTTTTCAGTCTTCTCCAATGTCTACAAGGAGTCAGTCTGGCTGTGGAGGGAAAGTGTTAGTATGTCCCCCAGCCCACATATGTTTGTGTGGCTTTTTTTCTATCTGCATCAATAAGAATCTTTGCGATGTATAAATTCGTCTTAGTCAAAGTCCCAGGCAACGCAAGTGATAAAAAGCCTGTTTATCATATTGCCCTAAACATATGGCAGCCCTGCAAGTCATCTTCTTTATGAGAGGAATGTACACACTACAAGATTATTGCTGTGGAAAGCAAAAAGCTTCTCCCTCTAAATCATCAAAAGGGAATATTTGGCCAACCTGTGAAGAGACATACTAGACTGTCAGCCTTTGCTGTATTTCCTATAGTTTCTTTCCTTGAAAAATTGTGATATTTTTAACATTCACCAAAACTCTTTCATGTGCTGCTGTTTGAGCTTCTTTGCTGCTTTTGTAATGCTTCAAGAATTCACAGTTATGCGTAAAACTTACATTTTCTTTCTTGCTTGTACCTGTTTTTCTTTTGGTCTTTTGCATTGAGCCAGTTTGAGAGAAACAGAGAAGTAATCCAAATGCCTTTGAAATAGCTCTTCTGGTTGTATACATAGTTCTCGTTTTCCTTGCTAGAAAGAACTAGAAAGACTATTGTTCTTCTAAACCCGTCTTCCCAGATTGCAAAGAGAAGCAGTAAGGAAGATACTGAAGAGGAAAGCTGTGATTATTTTTTCTGTGTAAATATCTGGGGTAGCAGAAGCCCTTATATTCCAAAAAACAGACTTTTCCAAATGAAATGAGATTAAGTATTTGTTTTTCTTCAGATATCTTCTATTTCTTCTGACATTTCACAAAGAGGAAGGTGAAGATCCTATAGGAAGTGTGAAGATGTTTGTTATATTTTTGCATAAGAATTATGAAATTAATGTTCCTAAACTGAGTTTTGTTTGAATGACATTCAGCGAATATCTGATCCCTGAAGAACAGTGGTATTTTTCCTATTTGGTTAAATGTATGATTCAATTCAAAGTTTTTTGGTTGGTTGGGTTTTTTTGCTATTTCTTGGTGATTGACGGTGGGTCATAAACCTTAGACATTCAACAATTTCTGCCTCAATATTGTGTTCTCTTCCTACGTGTCCTTTTATTCCAAGGTTTTAAATCATTCTGCTTCATTCACCCATAAAGTAAAATCCCTTTATGTACAGTTACAGGAGGTCTCATGCTATCTTTACCTTGCTTCCAGCTTTTCTACATAAACACCTGAGGAACTTTTTTCTTTGTGACCTTAGTTCTCTCAGGATATTCTTTTTCAACACCGTTTTCTTCTAATTTAGTTTGCCTCAGCTCAGCTTGCCTAGTCTCCTGTGTGGCTGTGTGAGGAAGAGGTAGTCTAGTGTTATTTTTGGTGGTGGATGAATAGTCGTCTATTTTTAATCGGACAGTTTCCATGTTCCATTTCAGGAGTGGGCTAATGAATCCTCTCATAAATACATGAATTCCTCCTCCCTCGTCCCTGTACACACACACCTGCATAAGTGTCAATTTAGGCAAGTCATGTGGCCTAAAATTTCAAAAGACGTTAGCTGGTTTAAACCAGTCTATTCTTTGGAAATTGCAGGGCATTCATGCTTTTGTTGATCAGTGCTGTGATCAAAATCACCAGTCACCTCTGAAAACTAGGCCAAAAGATGCCATTTTTGAAGCAGAAGGGAGAACAGAGGTGCCTTGCTCCAGCCTGAGCTCTGGGAGATGCTGAGGCTGTTGGGCTCAGGTTGTTATTTTCGCAGTTGCACACATGTTCATACAATAAAGAGTAGTTTGGAGCAAAGCAGATGAAGTAGAGAAAGCACACCTGCCTCCTGTACAGAAGGTGGTTGGAAAGGCATTTTAAACCCTACCATCCAGGCCCAAAGACCTGCTAAATTACCCTGGAATTTGCAACAAGCACAACTTTGCCTCCTATGGCTGCACGGCAGTCAGGAGTAGCATTGCTTACAAGATGGTGCAAATTCAAGCATTCATGAGACAGCTCGTTATATGATTTTCACTCTTTCTGGATGATTAAACCTTTACTTTTCCTGTCCTCAGTAACCCAGCTCTTCTCTGTTTTCCTTTCCTTGACATTATGCAGTTCAGCTTCTTTTGATCCTGAATATAGTAATTTCTCAAGCTATTGTATCAGCTGCGAGTCTTTCATTTTTCCTATAAGTATGTTGTGGCACATCATCTGCGGAGGTCTCTATCTCTAGAGATGCTCTGTAAGCCCATTTCGCTCTGCATATGCACAATCCGTGCCTGAGAGCAGTGTGCCATCTCTTAGCCACGTAGCACGGGAGATAATACAACTTTACTTCACAACCTGCCTGAGTGACAGAAGCTCAGCACCAAGAGTCGGCTGTGCCTCTTAGGAGCAATCTGACTGTCCCAAATAGACTTGCAGCACCATGACATCATATATTGTCTCCATCTCCCCCTCTCTTTCTCACTTAATCATCCGTAGAATGAGGACGCACAGTAGTCTGTTTGTGTATCATTCAGGATCAGCAACCAAGTCACCTGTGAATTGCACAGGTCAACAGAAATGGAGGTGAAGATTTGGTCCACGTGCACTCTTCCTGTGTCATCAGAAATTACAGACAAAACAAACATAGAGATATACCGTAGGCATTTTTTAAAAGTTATTTGAATTGCTTTATTGTGAGGAAGATGAGAAGAGGAAGAATTATATCTCTGAATATAAAGCTTATTTACCACGATTCCAAGTCATCAGAGGGGCCATTTTAATAGACATAAAACAACTTGTCTCAGTACAAACATGTCACAGTATAAAACTGTCAAGTCCTGGTACTTTGCAGGCATAGGGAATATTGGGTGTCAGTGGAAAAATGAGAATTTCTCCTTGGTAATGCTTCTCAGGATTTTGAGTGGACTTCTGAACTGTGCAAACACGGAAACTGATTCTTTCATACCTTTCCCTGAAGTTTATCTCTTCCCTGTCATTTTCCCCTGCATTTTCTTCTACTTTTCTGAGCGGACCATCAATTTATAGCCTGTGTTCCCCATTCCAGGACGCCTGCTTATAGGATTCTATTTACAATTTGCCAGTATGTTTGTGCATCTACTTCCTACCATTTACTTGCCTAGGTACTGCCCTTATCCTATTTTTTAAAATATTTTCTTTGTTTCCAGGAGATTCTTTCACTTAATGGTTAAGTTTCCAGCAAAGTATCAGCTATTTTATCATGTGTAGGAGCTGAGGAAACTCGTTGTTGTGGTTTAGCTCAAAGTTTCCTGATTTTGTTCAGAATATAAGGCAGAAAATGTAGCTCTGGAAAGAAACTAAGAGTATTAATATGTCAAAACAACCTGAGCTTATGGACTTGGAAACATGGGGGTTTTTCCCAAGTGTATCAGTTAGGCTCATAAATGATATTACCGCTCACTAAAAACTCTGTCATTTGAAATGCTTATAGATAGCTGAGTGAAAGAGTTGGAAACAAAGCACCAAAGATATTATGAAGTAATGAAGGCATCCTAGCTATAACTGCAGCCTGCTGAGACAGATAATTAGTTTGAATGCTGGCCAGATAGAAAGCTGCTTTTGAAAAAAAGTAGTGGTGAGAATAGAGGTGATGGAGAGAAAAAAACAAATGTGATCATCCAAACACAACCACTAAGACCGGAGAAGAGTCAGAATGGAAGATTGCTATTGGATATCTGAAACTGGGGAGGCGAACACTTGGAGTTAAAAAATATAGCAAAACATGACTAACAGATGAAAGTATTAAATTATGTACCTTTGCCATCTATACCTTAATCAAAACAGAGCATTTTGGGTCTGCTTCTCACAACACCTAATTCTACTTTGTTAAGAAAATAAGTGAGACAATGTGATAGGTTTATTTTATTTTTTTCTTTTTGAATTTCTGTCGCATGCTAAAGAAATTACCCATCACAACCCGCAACAAATAAGCTATTACACATTTTCACTTTTCTTATTGTGTATGGCTTCACTGTTTACAATATGCTATTATTAATTTTCAGGGTGTTTGAGCATTTTCAGTACGAACAGACATGTAAAAGGAGCTGGCTTGGTCTTAGCCTCTTAGCTTGAATCTACTAGTTTAGATCTTCAAAGGCTCTGGAACCCACTTTTTTTTTAATTAAAAGACAGAAATAAAACAGTTCTCAAATAAATTCTGACACTGACATACAGTCATCCACCACAGGAACTGTTTACTGAAAGACTCTCAGGGAAGTTTGTTGAAACCATCACAGTTTGCTAACTTACCTTGTGTTTAGCCTCCAAATCTCTGATTTAAATCCCTACCCAAATACAAGGAGGAAGCAGTCTAATTAGTTGGGGATCAGTTTTATTAATGCCTTTAATTCTCCTACTTCCACATCCTTTCAAAACAATTTTATACTCCCTTAATACAAACATATTGAGAGATTTGTCATAAATACTGTACTGATTCTTATTACTATGAACAATCCGTTCATTACATTACTGGTATTTGAAATGGAAAGACCAATTAGACCTGTTAACCCACCTTTTTGTCAGTAAGTTGACTGGGAATTACTGAAGCATAATAATTCTAAGTGGCTTTTCATGTGAATGGCAAGCTAAAATGGATATTCAGAGATGCATTAGGCATTTTTACCTGGCACTGCATTCTTCATTTAAAGATCTACAAGTTAATTTTCAGAAGTGCAACATAAACATGGCTCAGGCTTCTGTGCATCCTCTTTCCAATGTTTTTACACGTGTAAGTGCTGAATAGTAAAATTGTAGGCCGAATGTTGTGAGCAAGAACAACAGCTGATGTGGATTGCTTGGGCATAGTACTTGCATTGGGCAGGTAGGGAGACTGATTCAGGGATATGACTACAACAGTCTCAGGCAAAAATTGTTAATTGAGACTAATATCTAAATGCATTTAACAGAGATACATTTTTTAAAAAATTCAGGAGAGTATTTCTTATGCTGAAGCTTTATTTCATAAAATGGCTTATCCAAGCAGATAGGAGTTCAAAAAATGTCAGTCAATGAAAGGTAACCATGCAATTAGCCATGGGTATCATGCTAGAGATGAACAGCCACCAGGATGTCTAGAAAAGTGTGTGTTTCTTTTGCTTTACAATGTAGCCAAGTCAATATATAGTGGATGTTAGAAATTCTTTGGTAAAGAAATACACAAAGATGGATGAAAAATTCTGACAAAATAATTCTGTCTTTGAAATTTGCCGTTCTTCTGAGATCAAATCACTCCTTTGAGATGTCTGGTAACAGAGGGCAGGTTCCTGAAAAGATTGGAATTGGAAAACCCTGCCATCTCCCCAGTGTAGGCTTCTTAGATGTGAGACTGGGAGACAAATTGCTAGGAGGTCTGTCCCACAACTTGTGGGATTGATTTACTTTCATTAAGAATCACTAAAATGTGTAATCTTATTCTGAATCAAAATAAAACCACATTTCCCTCACAAAATCTGTCAGTCAATTGGAATGATACTGATAGCATGGAATGATACTGAAGCATAAGTCTACTTGCACAGCCTCCCTCAGTAACCCACCAATCGTACTTCTCTGTGCCAGCCCGGGTCAAGTAATGTGGTGGTACAGAGTATCAGATCACACTAGCAGCCCAGTTTAGTAGTGTGTTTATTTGCTACTTTAAGAAAGTTTGTAGACCACTTGTCATTGTCACCAGTGTGTTTTTCTCCTCTCCCCAGGGTGTAAAACGCATCCCCTTGATCCCTGAGCTGTTCAGATGCGATTTGCCAAAAAGGACCTTTTCCTCCATCTGAAATGAGCCAGTATGCTTGCTGCAGTAAATATGAATGAGAAGAACATCATGTATTAACTCCTGATCCAGGAGTTACAGGAATGAATGAACTTCCTTCTCTTGTACTCCTTAGGCATCTGACCGTTTCCTCTGTACATCTCAAAGGAAAACAAGTTTATATACTGACCACTTACCTATCACTAAACCTTTCTTCAGATTTCAGGAAGGAATACTATTTAGGAAGATACATTCTTCTCTTGACATGATCCCTGGACAAAAGCCCTAGGGACCACTTAGGCTTCCAGAGTGCCCTGAGTGCTGAAAACAGTCTCTGTGAAGGCAACAGGGAAGTCAATATGTTGAATCTAAGAGCTTCACAGAGAATACCTTGCCAGGAGATCCAGGGACTCCTGTGGCTGGGCTGTGTCAGGTTAATCACCTTATCCGATTTTGGCAGCCTCAGACAGTGAGAAGAAGGACAGTCAGAAGTATGCCGTAGATGTAGATCCTTAAAGGTACCCTAAGTTAAAATGAAGACATTATATAACTCACAAGTATTAACCTCAGTGTAGCGTATATGAACAGACGTAGTAAATTTGTAATGGTAACACCCCAGAGGAAGGGATGTTTACTAATTTCAAAGGGAAAAAATCTCTTCCATCGCTTGACTGCAGTCTTCTGCAGACTAGCAAAAGTCACTGGAAACACAATCTAGTACTTGTGCCCATGAAGAGTTGGTGAACCTTTGTGCTCATCTGTGCCGGCATTCCTGGAGTATCTGCTACTCCTTGCATCTTCCAGGAGGAAATTGGGGGAGAATTTCTAGCAAACTCTGCTGGAGCTGACTTCCCTCTGGGGCTCAGTTTAGTAAGAGAAGGGGTAGACAGCTTGGGTCAGCAACCAACTCAACCTTGTCAGTTAAACTTGTCTGCCCTCCTCAGCTGGAGACCTCCAGATCCCCATATAGCTACAAGTACATCTGCATTCTAGTTTGTCTGAATTTTCTGGTTTGGGTTTTGTTTGGTTTTTTTTTTTTTCCTGACAGGAACATGTCCATAAACAAATTTCTTTTACTTTTTGACTTCCTTCAGTTACCCAGTCACAAAAAAAAAGTTCTATATGCAAAATCCTTTACAAACTCATAGCACTTTTCTTCTACATGTGCCAATTGCACAAACAGATTTCAAGATACCTTTACATGTATGCGTATAGCACAGAGCTATCATGACATTTTCTGAGGTGGCAAAATCAGTCTGGCCAAGTGATTCTTGCAGAAATCTGTGTTTCAGCTAAGTTTCTGAGGAATGCTGAATACAAATTTAAGCAGATGTTTGTAAGATAGCCCTAAGGTCTGCTCATGACAAAGAAGATGTTTTAGGAGAGTTGTCTAGGGGAAATTTTAGACAGTTTCTTTGCAATACTGTAGGGAAAAAATAAAATTAGAATGTTAACAGTTATAGACTTATGAATGAACACATTTTGTAATATGTCTCTTCATAAGCTACACAGATCAGAACTGACAACATAAGCCTTCTGCAACCTCTAGGAGAGGGGGAAAAAACATCCCAAACAAAACAAATAAGGGCAGTTAAAATATACTGCGAGTTAAAACTTTGTATTTCACCTAGAACGGAATTCCAGTCTTACACTAGGTGCATAAAATATTTATTTGGATGCAGGCCAACATTTCCACGTCTTTAGTGTAAATAAGACATCTCTATGGCAAGTTTGAAGTCAAATGGCTCTATACAAAATGGCAGTAGCATTAATTAAGCATATACTTTTCTAACCCCTGGGATTCTGTGTCTATTAATCATATGTCAGAATGTTGGGGATTCATCAGAGCAGTCCTATTTCCCACTTTTACTTTGGCTGTAAAGTCAAATATTTAAAAGTTGCTCGTGGAGCTGAAGAGGAGCACAAGAAGTCAAAGAAAAGGATGATAATTTGTTATTCTTTATCAGGGCTACTTTTTTTTCTCTCATCAGGTAAAAGCCTAAGTCATTCCTGGCATATTCAAAATGTAGATTCTGAACTGATTACTTGCTGTGACTCACCTGACTTTGGCATGACTTCTGCTCACATGCAAGATTGCAAGTGTAGGTGTGGAGCTGAACATTTACTTTAAAAAGCTGTACAGTTGAAATACGGATCCTCACTGGGTACAAGGTTGTTTTGTCTAGTTACATCATTTATGAGACACTTTATTTACTGTTGTTTCTTAGCTTGGAATATTTTTAATGAATATTTGCGATATTTATTTCTCTGGACATATTTTAAATCACAGTATTGTATTGAATTGTCTACCATTTTAATCATGTTCTTTACAAAGGTTAATTTTAAAAAAATCATTATTATTTCAACTCTTGAAAATCCTGTGTCTCTTCATTTACCGTTTATCTGTGATTCTTAGACTTCTCAGCAGCAAGTATATTATTTGAACACAAATTTTTATATGCAGTAAGTTAGCGAAAAAGCACTATGGTATGTTCAGCCATCTTGGCATTGTCATTTGAGGCTTTTTTAATTAAAAGTCTGCCTTGGAGTATGTCAAGTGCTCCTGTATTTTTGCCATTCTTCTTATCTCTATGGCAACAAAAATATTTCAACATTTACATGGGCATCATATTCTTTGCTAATGTACTATCTGAACTGTTTGTATGCTGAGAAGGGGAGCAGCAGAGATTGGCTTCTGCAGGCTGGGATGCAGGAGTTGTCAAGACAACCAAGAGGCCTAAGGATGTCCTTACTAGTAGCATTAAATTGAAGCTTTAAATTAATTCACCCTCATGTGTTTTTGTAGCTTATGCTGTTAATTGAAATAATAGGAATGACCTTCCCTGTACATTCAGAGCACCTGTCCTATTAAAATTGCATGTGCTATTTACTTAAGTACACTCATCTATCAGACAAATCTAGCGTGAAATAGGGGAAAATGGAAGACACTTATATTGTACTGCTATGTATTGACTTGTAGTAATAGGAGAAGCAGCTTTTCTTGTGTCAAGCTTGAGATAGTTGTGATGAACATTTTATTCTGAAACTTCATTTATTTCTGCTTCCCACTCAAGAACCTTAAGTCTGCATAACTCCAGGCTCTACAATTTATTCTACACTGTGGAATCTAGTTGAACTGAGTAGTTACAATTGGGTTTGTGGCTGTAGTGTATTTGAAGAAGACGAGTATCATGTTTTTGTGTACGCAGGAGACTACCTTTTTCTTCTCAGCAGAAAAACACACCGAACAGTATGAAAGTGTTACTTTTTGTTCAAATCATAACCTTACACTGACTTAATTTATGAAGTTCCTTTTATTCTTTGTTTAAAAAATAATTTCATGCGGGAGCTGGTTGAACTTTTTGTGCCAAGTGCATAGCCACGTGGGAGGGAAAAGATTACACGATTACATGTACATAAACAGAAAACATGATCTGCAAACAGCTGTTTTGCTGAAACTCATGAGTTTCATTTTGATGCTCATGTATGTGAAATATTCAATCACTTTTAAACTGGGCAAGGATACACAAGTTCTTAAAGAACTGAAAGGATTTCATTCTTCTCTGCATCTAGTTTAAAACACAAGTCTCCACCCTGTATCCTGCAACACTTTTCATCTCATGAAGAGGGACATGTGCTTCTAGCTGCAATTGTTTTTATGCTGTTGGGTAGGTAATAAAGCAATAGAAAATTTGGGAATATTTGATTTTCCTAGTGGTGTATTCATGGATGCACAAACCCATGTAATTATACCAGCTGAGAGTCTGTCTAACCAGTAACCTAATGAACCCCTGAAGCATATTTGTTGGGCAAAAAACTATTAATCTTTCTTCCTAGATTAGGAAACACAGAGGAATGATTTATGTGTTGTTTCAGGATTGCTAAGAGTGCTGATATTAAAACAGGGATTTGGTCTTCCTGTATTTTAGAATACAGGTAAAGTCTCTTCGGGACTCCTTGCTGCAGTGATGAGAAGGTGATAGGAGAAACCCTGACTTGCCTGGCACGGTCATGCATCACTGCATGAAGAAAGTCAAATATAAAGCACTGACAGAGCTGTAGAGAAATTGGTAAAAACAAATGCATCATGTAAACATGAGTGCCGCAGCATGAACTGGAAAGACTATAAATTTGCTTCTGTCTTTGTGAAGGCACAGATTATTGGGAGAGGGCAGGAGGCAGACAGGTACCCTCTCTTGTTCCCCTGGCTGCTGTTAACCTCTCCAAGGCTGGGACCATCTCTGTGACATGTGTCAGGGATGCAGCAGTCTCCACATCACGACTGTGGTTGCAACTAGTTTACTGTATGCATGTTAATGCTCGCTTGCACTGGTATTTGAAACATCTGTGAGTGCTCAGCACATCCGAAAATCAGGCCATTTAATTCTAGGTACTTTAAATATAGATTAAGGATCTTAAATTTAGGTATGCAAGTTTGAATGTTTTGGATCAAACCTCTCCATCAACCTGCAATCGACAGTGTTATATAGAGACGATATTGCAGAATAAGATAAAATCAGATCAGAAATATTTGTAAAAATAAGCCCGTAACATAATATATCAGCTTTAGGCTCACATTAAACTATAGTTCTTAGAGCGTGGCTATGTACAACATGTTTTACTTAACTTAAACTGGCAAATCCATGGCTAGTGGCAATGGTTCTACATCTAAAAAAACCCCTTTACTTTCATTGCTACATGCAGATTAAAAATAACCATTTGCTCCAATCACAGCTTCTATCTACGCATTAAAACACTGTCAGTAATCCCAAAGCCACATTCTTTGGTCAAGATGTACAACTGAAGACATAGGGCCCTGGCCCAGAACAGCCTCCTACTGTTTCCTATTTTCAGCACTCCTGAATATTTTACTGACTCCAGGGCCTCCTTTCACAGTCTCCCCTGTGGTGTTTTTGCACCGAGATGGAAGGCTGCTCCCTTGATGCTGCATCATATACCTGTGCTGAAGAGGAATGATGCCAAAATAGGATTGTGTAGAATACTTTGCTTAAACAAAAATCACCCACCCACTTCCTGGACAACCTAGAAAAGGAGCAGGGCTCCACTACATCTGTCTTATATGTACACATATGATATCAAAGGGCTGCAGGGATCATCATGAATGACTTGAACCCATGATGCCACTTTTGTTCTCTTTTGAAAATTTAAAGGGATCTTAAACAAGGATAAATGTGGGCTTTAAAATTGATGGAGAGGAGGGACTATGCTACAGTGACATTGAGACAAATACAAGTACATCATCACTTTCCTTTTTGGAAGAAACTGACAGAGGGATGGAGGCAGAACAGGCTCCATAGCATCTCTAGAGTTGGCATTATATTGGTAAGAGTCCCAGGTTTTGTAGGAGGCCATACTTTTAGAGATGGATGCCATCCTGCATCCTTCTCAGTCTCTGGTTCAGGAGATGGAGACAGACAGCAGGAAAGTCTCACTCGAAGTGGTCCCTAACTACAGCCTTCTTAAAGCTAAAGAATATCTCACTGACTGCCATGAGAAACTATCTCAGTGTCTCTTCTGGAGGCTTGATACTTTCCAGCCATTGCAGTAGTACAGCGGAGACTGATGGGGACCGAAAGTTAAACACAGAAGAGGAAATGGTTTGTCATAGCAGGTTAGGTGTTTCAGGGGGCATCTGAATGACAGGTTCCGCAAAGTCACATGGAAGTTCCTTACAGCAAGAAAAGACCCCCGCTGGGCAGATTCAAGCTCCTCCAAGGAGATCCTGAGATACCTGGATACATTTTTCTGGTTTAGACCTATATCCAGATTTTCTGCAGGTGGAACTTGCTAGGCAACAGTCAGCACATGCAAATCAGTATGGAATATAAATCCATATAGGTAGATCTAAACTAGCACAACCCGAATGTGTCTCAGTCATCTGTTAAAATAAAATAAAATAAAATACAATACTGTTTTCATAATTTAGCCTCAAAGGTAGCATGTCTTTAAAAAGCTCTCTACCACCTCCTGTAACTTCTCAACAACGAATCTTGAAATGTCAGTACGGATAAATGGCTTATGGACCATTACATGACTCCCAAGTATTTAAACCTAAATTTTGTAGCCACTATATATAATCTCCATTTTTCCTCCTATCTTCCCCTTGCACATAGTTTTGCTCCCTGCTTTAGGGCCTAGATATGGCACAACAGAGTTCCCTTATTAAAGCAGCTTGCCAATGTTTCCTCAGTCTTCAGCACTGTGGGATATTTCATTGACACTCAGGATCTCCTTCGATATTCTCTCTCTGTCTCTCTTGACATTTTTGCAAGGAGGGAGAAAGAGGCTGGGGGAAGGTGCATATAATGCTTCCACTGCTGAGCACTATGAATTATATCTGCTGGAGTAATAGTGTGAAGTGGCAGGGATCCGTTTTGATGAATCTCATGCTGATTTGTAGCCCCAATTCTAGCTGTAGGTAACACTGAACACCTGTCTGGAGTACTAGAGAGATGGAATAAAGATCTGTATGGTAAATATGCTGTGTACTGTAGCTGTTTGTTTATTGTCACATGGTAATTAATTTGCAATTATATTTCAAAACATACCAGAAGAGAAGTGCACTATAATTCCTACCACCCAGAAAGAGGCTCAGCAGTGACACTTGTTAGGCTCCGAGCTGGCTGATTCTCTCTTTTCTCATCACTGATTGCTTTTTTCTTTTGTCTCAGCACAAAACAGAAGGCTACAAATAGAATTCTGTAAAGATCTGTGCCTGGATACTAATGGGTCTGTGCTACTCTAGAAGAGTATGTCTTAAAAACACACATGTGCATGCATGAAAGAGGCGGTGCAAAGATCTGTGTGATTTTCTCTCTGACATCCCTTGCCATACCACATCATTCACAGGGCTCCACCACAGAAGGAAAGTTTGTAAGCCCCGTTCTTCATCTCTCACCTATGAAATCCATGTCTTTTCGTCCAACCACTTCCTTTGCTTCTGTTTAGACTATTCAGAAATAGAGATTTTTTTTTTTTATCACTCATCACTCTACATGCCTTTGGGTAAGGTGGTATCTCATACGAAAACCAAGCTGCTGCCCTCAGTCTTCAAATCCCCATAAGACCAGCATTGCTTTTAAATGACACTTGTGTTTTATTGCACCACTTTGCAATAAGCTCTCTCAACTACTCCTTTTAGCAACCTCTTCATACTTTCTTTCCATATGCCTCATGTAACTGGAAGTCTGACTTTTCAAAAGTAGACCTCAAAATCGTGTTTCTGTCAGCACACTGCACAGGAACCAGAAGCTTCTCTTTGCCTTCAGTGAAACAGTAATATTGCAAGAAAACAGATGTTGCTGTATTAGACACTGCAGCAAGTGTTTTCAATGGAATTTTACAATTTGGTTCCTTTCATACAGTTTTTAGAAATAGCTTCTGACTAGATTGACAGCGAATTGATTGCTTCTTCCTTGCCTTTTCCTGCAAGTGATATGTTCTCAGGTTCATGCTTGATACCAATACACGCAGAACCCCAGGATCTGTCTGTATTTCCTTCCTCCCACGTTTTTTGATTACGTTTGCAACTTTTATCTTTTTTTTTCTTCCACTTTTTATTAGTATTTCCAGGTTTGATGAGTTGGTCTTAAGATATTTTAAAAATACATATATATGGTTAAAATAAAAATCTATATTTGAAAATAAATCCTTATTATTTCACTAAAACTTTAAGCTTTAATGTATGATCCCATTATTCTGTTTGTGTTACAACTGTACCAAGCTTCCACAAAAATGTATTTTCCACTGTGCACAAGGTTTACTTTGTAGATGAGAATATGTATCTTAAACCAGTGGAGACTGACTTGTTTTATACAAATTTATAATCAACTTCAAATACATGAAGTATATAAACAAAAATCCTTTGACAGTAAAATACAAAATAAATCAATATACCTCAAAGAAAGTGCTGACTTAATTTGCAATTATGTCAAGTAAGGAAGAAAAAGAGAAAAATACTGTCTTCCTCTGAAAATCTTCCCAAATACGACATTTCTTTGACATTTTCACATGTGCTGAAAAGTTATTCCTGAGGAATTCATTTCCATTGCTCTCACTTGGTGTCCAGCAGTGACTGATATAAATATTTTATTAGGCAAACCTGCAGGTTTCTGAAGATTATATGTCTTATCAAGTTGACCCTTATAATTATGTTGTCTTCTGTAACTGTGGGATGTCTTTTAATTTTGCACTCTTTTTGTAAATATTGAACCATAAAAAACATACAATCACGAGCAAAAGCCGATTGTGAGTAAGAAAAGGTGTAAACCGGTCTCTTCTTGCTCAGGAAGATTCTCCTTCTGCTTGTTGTTGCAGAGACAATGCCTTAATTATAAGTGAGTAACTGGTCACAGGCCAGTGTGAACTTAGCTTGCTAAAAATCTGTTTTCCCAGACTGTTTTTCTTTGTTTGTTTCTCTTTTCAAGTAAGCACTGTTTAAAATAGCACTGCAGAGGCTTTTTTTTTTCTTTCCTGGAAAATGGGATTTAAGGAGAAATTGTTTCATTTGCTCTGTTTTAGGCACAGCAACCTCAATGAGTGTTTGCAGTTCTGTCAAACAAAGGTGGAGGTTGTGTGTAGAAAAGAAAATATTCATGAGTTTTTATTTGATACAGGAATCTTTTTTACAGTTGGGTTGGGTTTTTTTGTGGAGATTAGTTTCCATTTACATAATTCTGTGGCCTTCTCTTGCGGTTATGGGACCACTGCTTGTGTTAGAGTTCTCTGTCTCCGCTTTCTGCAATTATTTACTTAAGGAAGACTTTGACTGTTGTTTTCTGGGCAGTAGCAGAAACCACACCGACCTTCTATAAAAGAAGAGGCTGGAAAGACCTGTGCAGGTATACGCATGCCTTTGTACTATCAGTTTGATGGTCTCGATGTGTCCCAGTGTACCAGTTCATAAAGAAGGAAGTGAGCTAAAATACTGGAGCAGCTACTTAATGCAGATGGGGGTTTTGGCTAACATTCATCCCTTTTAAATTTAATACTCAGCTGACGTACCTTATTTAGGGCAGTGGAGATAAATATACAGTTCCAGAAAGTGATTCAGATCTTAACTGAATCATTCGCTTGAAGCATCTTTTTTTCTTTCCCATACACTATGGGAACAACTACAAGCCTAATTAAGACACCTTGAATTGATGTCCACATTAGGTTGGGATAGACCTTTCACCTTCTGTCCGTGGGTGTTGTGTTGCGGCTGCCACGTTGTGGTGGTTCTTGTGCCAGGCAATGAAGAAAGAAGCAGAATATTTCCAGAGTGCTGCCTTTTCTGTTCTTCCAGCTGTCTCCTGTTTGCTCAGAGCTCTCTGGCAAGGGTAGGATCTACGATTCCAGAAATAGCTACTAGGATAGAGGGCATCTATCTCTAAGCTATTTCTTAATTGGTTTAAAATGACAAACCAGAGGGAAGTCTAATTACATGGCAGAGAATACAGTTCCTGGGCTTAAAATTAGGGATATAAGTTACAAAATTACTACAACTTCCACTTTTTATTTAAGATTTATTTAAAAGTTTTGAGAAGGTGTTTTATAAAAGGGACTTTGAGGTCCCTTCCAACCTCTAACATTCTGTGAAAATGTATTGTCGAGGAAACAACGGGTAAAAGATTAAGAAGTCTTGGATGGAAAGTAATGAAATAGGGCCTCAAAATAAGGGAGTGCTGCATTATATCTCTAGGTATCTCTAGAGAAGTACTGAGATGCCTTTTGGATTCCTGCCTCGATGACCTGCAAATAGTAGGGAGACGTGGCATCCGAAAAGCCTCTAGTTTTTAGGCAGAGTTGGAAAGACTTGCACAAATGTGTGAAGGTCCTGCACTGACAGAGGACCCACTGGCTCGTGTAAACTCCAAAAATGAACTATTTTCACAAATACTTGGGGCTTCTCACATTTCCTCATGAGCACTACTTTTGGTTCTGCAGTGCGATGCGTCTGGTGTAATAAAGAGCGGTGACCTGCTGGGTTTCCTCTGTTAACAGCTCAACATCTTCACTGTCTGTCGTGGTTTGACCCTGACTGGAGGCCAGGAGCTCACCAAACACGCTCTATCACTCCCCTTTTTTTGGATGGACAGGGTAGAGGGAAGATGTAACAAGAGGCCCGTGGGTTAAGATAAAAGCAGTTTAATGTAGCAATAGCAAATGCCACGCGCGGAAGCAAAGGGAAACAAAGATTATTCTCTATTTCCTGTCGGCGGGTGATGTCCGGCTGCTCTCCCAGGAAGCAGGGCTCCAGTACACGTAGCGGTTGCTCCGGAGGACAAACAAAAACAGCGAACGCCCCCCTACTTCCGTCTTCCTTCTCGCTTTTATATCTAGGCTGATGCCATATTGTATGGAATACCCCTTTGGTCAGTTTGAGTCAGCTGACCCGGCTGTGTCCCCTCTCAAGATGTTGCCCACTCCCAGGCTACTGTTGGGGGAACGTTGGAAAAAACCCAGACTTGGTGCTGTGTGAGCACTGCTCAGCAGTAGCCAAAGCACTGGGGTGTTATCAACACCCTTCTAGCTACCACTCCAAAAACACAGCACCAAGAGAGCTGCTGTGGGAAGATTAGCTCCACCTCAGCCTGACCCCAATACATTGTCTAACTACTCATTTGGTCTCTTCATTACACTTTAGTCCTCAGGTACTCAAAAATTCTCAGCATCTGGGAACTGCTGTTTTTCTTTTGTCTCTTATAATACTTTTAGATATCTTGTAACCCACCAAAGGAACTAAAATGTTTTTATGCTACTCTATTTTTTTTTCAGCTCAAAATACCTGAGATACTGTGAGTTGTGTGTGACCACAAAATTGTTCTTGCAGTATGAAACCAGGTGCATGTTTTTTATGCCTTGGGATGCCAGGGGGTGTGAGGTAGCTAAAATAATATTGGGGGATAGAACAGACTGATAGAAGCCAAATCTAGTTTGGGTTTATTGACAATAGTTTCTAGAGTAAACTTTTCCTAGAACACATTCATAGTATTTGTCTTTGTTCAAAAAAAAATAATGCTACAATGAGAGCTAACAATTGAGCAGTGAAGAAAAACAGAACTTTGGTTCTAGTTTTGAGCTGTCTCCCTGATCTTCTTTTATTTAATTGAAAGCATCCATAAGGATCTGTGAACTGTCTGGAATTCCTTATTTTTTTTCTCCCACCCAGCAGCTTTTCTATTTTGACCTTGTGCAGTTGCATGTGACTCCCTATGCACAGACCCTCTACAATTAAATGTCTTTTCTGGAGACCAGGTTTTCCAAACGTTGGTGTAAGAAAGTGAAGCACTGCCAGGAGAGCCAAAGGCAGCCTGAGAAGTCGAAAGATTCCCCTGCAACTGTATGGTGTGGCCAAGAGTTAGGAGATACTGACACTATTGCCAGTAACAGTATCTCTGTACATGTAGATTCTAACAAGATCTTTTCACTTCGTAACAGATTTTATGAGCTACTATAATTTAATTTCAACAGAGCTTTGATTTCTAGTGGCAAGGTGTGAGGTGGTCAAAAGAGTATGTATTTATTTAGTCTTCTGAGGAGTACATGCACTACTTGAGATTGAAACTGATTTAAACCCACCAAATACTGAGGGGGCATATTTCAATAAAGGCCTCTAAAAGTTCTTGAAATGAGAGAGTGCCTGCCTGAATACAATAAGGTAAGAGGTGTGGGAGCAAGGAGTGTGCATTACATGCCTTACAGGCAAGAGGAACTCCTGGGAAATGGAGGGAGTAAGGCAGAAACAAGGGATAAAGGTGCAGGCAGGGGCTGCTGTCTTATGGGTTCAATTTGTTGCTTTCCTTGCAATCCTCAAACTGTCACAACATCAGTGAAAGATCTGCTTTAAGGCTCCTTTTGAAAGATTGTGACTCTTAATTTCCAAAGCATCCTTACCACACAGCTCATTGCACAGGCTAGGAGGACTCGGCTGATAAGCATTATAACTTGTGTTGATGGAAAGTCATTTAGTAGCATGTGTGGTAAATCTTGACAGTATTAATTGAAATCTGTGGTGTATGTTCCAAACATTGTAAAGCTCTCTTGCTTTCTAGAAAACCCCATGAAGCTGTGTGCATAAGAACTGACAGGCTGTTGCTGTGATAGCAGTAGGTGTGATTACAGTGGGCTTTGTAATTACTTAAGGTTACAGAAAAGTATACTTTTTTTTTTCTTGGATAGTAGTTTCTTGTAATAACCTGTAATACACAATGGAGAAAAATCCTACCAAAAGTTATAATCTTATAAAGCAAACTGAATCTGTACTGTCAAAAAATGACCTAAGCAAATGCTATGTTTGCGCTGTTCTCATTTTGCATACTGAAGAAGATGGAGATCATGCAGTCTGTATCCTAATGCTGCCCATGTTACAGTGAAAGGAAGCCCACTTTAAATAAACACTGAATCCAATTTCAGTCAGCTCTATATCTCTAGATTATGATTTATTTTTCTTCAAATATGCAGAATGAGACTCAGGACTTTTCATTTCTTAAGAGATGAACAACTGGAGCACTGTGACACATTTGTATAATGCTTAATTTCAGAAGCCAGGAAATTAGACAAATGGATATATTGACCCCAGAATTTAGATCAGGGATCAGCTTCTGAGCTTAATGCAATATATTAGGCTTTTAAATACTGTTCCTTTTTTGATGTAGTCTCCCTTCCCATTGATGTTCTTCATCATGTATCTGCTACAAGTTCTCACTTAGCCATGAGGGAGGGTGAAGCTAATTAGATTGATGTTGATGATATTAAAACATATCCATTGCAACATTTTTCTGTGCATCTGAGAAAAAGGTAGGTTGGTAGCTAAACTCCCTTTCCTCATGGGAAAACTCTCAAAAGGTACATGTTAGCTGCAGGAATTCATACTGGGGTGAAGACAAGAAGAAATGGGAAAACCAAAGCGCCACTGAGGTATGGTAAGGAGTATTCGAGAGTATTCTATGACATTGAAAAAGATTTGTATTGTTAAATAGAGCTAAAGTTTGTGTATGCTGTGGCATATGAGAAGAGAACTTTTTGCAGCTTTTCCCCCAACTCCTAAAGATAGCCTCTTTCTCTGAGATTTTTTTTGTGTACAGAGCTATTTCATTTTAGTATTCACCAAACCTAAATTTTATGAGACTGAAAAACTTGAAAAGTTACATGTTTTATTTCAAGTTTCAAGCAATACTTTCTTGAAACTGATTTTTATTCACATTTCTGATTTTAATCAGACAGTTGAAAACAGATCTTATAGGGTTTGTTGCTGTTCAGTCAGTGAGATAAATACTGAGTGATAACTGTCGTTCTTCTTTTTCCATGCTGGTATTTTCTGACTGTACATGAGGGGCTTTCCACCAACCCTACTGTGTCTTTACAAGGAGTCTAGAACAACTCTTAGTCCCAATGTACACCATTCTTATCCACAAAGGTCTCAGGAAAGACCATAAGCAGGTAATTAACTTCAAACAGAGGAGCAGACATCCTCAGAGGAGAGCAGACACCCACATTGTCTAGTATGAGTCCCGTATTAAGGTGGGATTCAGAATGGTTGCTTTTAGGAACCTAAGCTTCCCTAGATGCTAGAAAGAGCCAGGAGTCCTCAGAGGGTAATGAGAGCAGTCACATTGACTGCTTAAGGGAAAACTAAGTGAATGCCTGAGGTAATTAGGTCTGTATGTCAAAAGGTGTATAAAAGCTCACCTGTGTCACTGATACAAGGGCACGTAGCTTAGCATCCTGCAGCACCAAACAGAGTTTTCTGATCAGTACCCTTTGCTAGAGGTATTTTGTCCATGCAGCATATTGCAGCAATGAAATCTAGGTGGACTCAGAGTAAAATATTTTCTTTTTGCAGTCTTTTCTGAGTTGAAAAATCCTGAGTTTACAAAAGCTTATCTGGTGTACAATATCTATTCCTCCGAGAAATTTCTGTTTCTTCATCAGCTGTCCTTTCATAACAGTTTCTCCTATTGGCTAATGTCTGCAAAGTGCTTTGAAGATGGAAGCACTAAGTGCCTGGTGTTATTACTACTCTTACAGAGCTTACTGTCGGTATGTAGAATGGAGGTATTCATGGAAAGTATTTATTTCACATACTCACAATGAAATAACTTGGGCCATTTTTATCCCAGGTGTAAATTCAGTGAGGTCAGCAGAAATCTATCAGGGTTGAACCTGGTCCTTTTTGTTTTTATCTGTAACACAATTTATATCAAATCAAGTTAAGGTCACACTAGGACCTATTGCTGTAAAAACATATTTATCTGCAAAACCACTGAAACACCCTGAGAGTCAGTTTTCAATGTCATCCACATCCCCCCAAGTGCTTTCATCATTCAAAAGCTTACCATTAAACTCCTTTATTTTCAATTTGTTGCATTGGAGGAAATGTTTGAAAGCTGTCATCTTCCACGGAAAGGCACTACAACACTGACTTTCAAAGAGCATGAGTCATTTTTAAAAGTGGGCCTTAGACTTGTAAGCTACTCAACTGCTCTTGAAGATTGTGTCCTTTCCAGTAATATGAAAAAGCTGTGCACCTTTGGATACCATAATGAAAGCTTTATACATCACTACCTGGTAGTTTACTTGAAGGGTGAATAAAATGATGAAATAAGAGTCTAGGGAAAGCAAGAGGGAAGGCTGGAGAAACAGAAAAAAAACCGACATATTTTTTTACAGATTTCAGCATGTCGTATTAGAACCATAGAACAATATAAGTTGGAAATCATCTGGTTCAACAACCCCAGAGTGGAACAGGGCACACAGACTACAGTGCAGGTCTTTTTAAATAAACAAAAAAAAAATACATTCAAAATCTCTATGAAGATTAACCGTGCAAAACTAATTAGGGTTCTTTCCTGTCATGGATTAAGACTGGGCCAACCACTAACACGGACAGATGCTCTCTAACCCCTTCTTCCCCTCCCAAAATGGGAAGGAAAAGGGAATGAGGCAGAGAGACTTATGGGTTAGAGAAGAAAAACTGGAACAGCTTTAATGAAACAATAATAGTAATAATAGTGAAATGACAAAAGTAAAGAACCATATACAACTATAGATAGTTGTGTGTATATATATACACACGTGTATGTATATATACACACATATATATGCATATATATACGCATATACAACTATAGATAGTTTAGATATAGATAGCCCGATATCAAACCCAACTCCCTCCCCCGATAGCAATCCCCGCTGGTGCTGCAGAGCAGGAGGCACTGGGGAAGCCCCAGGCTCAGCAGCGGCGGGAGCTGGATACAGGGAGCTGGATTCGGGAACTCACGATCCGGATCAAAAGCAGGAGGTCAGATGGAGTCCTCTCTGGACACCGGCCATTGCAGAAAAGGCCGAAACTCGTGATCACTCAATTTATACTAAATATGATGTATATGGAAAGGAATACTCTGGTTGGTCACCTGTCCTGTCTATTACCCCCCGGAGGTGCAACCTTTTACTTCCTTGTGACCCCTCTTACTACCCAGCACCCCCAGCAGTGCCCTTGGTCACTATAGGAATAAGTATAAGCAAGAGCCTTTCTGCATCCCAGCCAGTAACTGTAAACATCAGGTGTTATCCCTGCCAGTAGCACACACTGTCTGCAAAAGCATGCTGCTGACTTCAGAACGTGCAGCCTCTGAGAAGACACTAAACTTGAAAGTAAAAATCACTAAACAGAAATGCGTTTTTAGCTAAACCCAGGACAGTACCCTTAACTCCAACAGTCTCCTCCACCCTCCCAGGGCTCTAAGAAATGGAGGTAAGACACCTTGCTTGTGGTTGTGGAGAACACTTGTGGGTACTTTGCACTGGGAGAGGATTCTGTGCTGCAGGATCATGCCTGCACCTTACTAATATGTTAGAAGTTTGTCCTTACTAGTAAGATCATAACCAAAATCTCATCTGAGTGTGAGGCACACACACACACAGAATGAATCAAACACAGACACAGAATGAATCAAACCTTTTAAAATCTGAGCTTTTAGGAAGGATAGGATGACCCTTAGTAATTCCAGTTACTCATAAGCCAAGGATAAGGAAAACTACATCCATTTCCCTGTATTAAATCTCATTTAACAAAGTCTTCCAAGCTTCCAACAATTAGCTTAAAAAACTAGTTCTAACTGCTAATGTTGTATTTTTCTCAGCTGTAACAGCCTTATCCATAGCGTTATGCATAGAGGTACTTCTGTTTGTTCTACAGACTTGAACCTTCCTCAAGTTTACAGCAAAACTGTCATGACATTTCCCAGTTATTCAGGCAAAATCGTGTTTTGCCACCTTGAGGATGATACTCCACTTTTCCCTGAGCAGGACCAGCCATCATGACATCCTTAAACCTGCAGCATAGGTGATCTAATTAGCGGCGTTAAGGAGATAAACACACCTACTGATTGCCAGAATTAACACATTGCTGAAGTTACTCTCTGGCACTATGCCAGAGAACATGAAAACAATGACATATGTTTAAAACAAAACCTTTAAAAGTGCTTAAACTCAAAGAACAACGAGACTCTTGACACAAATGTCCTGGAGGCATCTAAATGAGTTTCCAGAGAAACTGGCTAAAGCAGTGAATTGTACGCAGAAAGTTTGCAAAATTCGGAGGTGAGGACGTTAAAGCGATGCAATCTAATTATGAAAAGAATTGGCCCATTTAAAACAATAGCTTTACAGTTACTGAATTCATGGTAATTTAATCACAGGGTTGCTTCCTTAGGCTTTAAGGATTGGCAATGGAGTTCTTGTAATCCTCTCCTGATCTTCTCAGGGCATCAGGACTGTGGTTTATTGACATGTAATTAGATCAGGATGTCACTACATCAATGTCAGTGTAAACATCACTAAGTAAGTAGCTGATCCTTACAAGATCAGCAACCTAATCTCCTCTGGGATGCCAACAGGCTTTGTTAACACTTAGGCTTAGGATTGTATCTGTTCTTTTAATGCCAGGCACCCAACAACTCCGGGAGCTTTGACATCCCAAGTCAACCAACATCTGAGGCTAAACCAGTTGTATTGATGTTCTGGCAATTGCAATAACCTTGTCTGCTAATACATTTTATTGATTACAAAACAAACACATAATGCAATGTTGCTGGCAGCACTTTTGCAGGGTGGGAAGGGGGAGGGGGGATGGAGTTCGGCTTTCCAGTTTATGTTTTTAGACTGAATGTGAGTCACCTGCTGCATAGGTAACTGAAATTGCTAGCTTTTAAAGGTACTTGTATAGTAGCTGATTTCTTACAGGCCTTATTCACGGCTTTAAAAATATGCAATCGCAGTTGAAAGAAATCTTATAACACATTAAAAGATTAATCATACATCGCATTTTAAATTGCCGGCAATACAATCAAAGGAAATTGTTCCGTGGGGTGGAGGTTTGAAATAAAAGTTCCGCTTCTAAAACACATTTTTAATGGAGAAAAATACCTATAAATTTATTTTATTTTGAGGCAATAGAAAAGATATCTTAATTAGGATCACTTCAGCTCATCTGATTTGTCCACAAACTGCAAATCTAGTTCTATGGTCAAAAGGTTGTCAGCCTTTCTTAGAGTGTGGGCCTCATAACCCTTTTCAGCAGACTCATGTACAATTAATGTCTATGGTAATAGTCTGGCTTTTCTTATCTAGATCTCAAATACACTTCAGAAATACCATACAGGCCACTGGGTTTCATGAGCATCGTTTGAAAAGCACAAGTTGTTTTTCTCATTTGAACAAAACTTCCACTGACTTTGATGGAAATTAAGAATTCAAGTTTTAGCTATATATTTTTCTAAAAGATTACGGCATATCTGCGAAGCAGAGAGATAAGTGTGTTGATGTTGAGGTCTAAAGCCCTGAATCATGAACAAAACTCCTGTTAACTACCATGGGTATACTGGCAGGTGTATGGGACAATTTTTTGGGAGGTGGGTAGAGAGGGAAGAGGGTATGTGTCAGGCCAAACATTGCAGTTGTGTGAAATTCACCACCCTAAATATCTGTAGGTGTTTAGCCACAATTATGTAAAATTAGGAAGAGCATAAGCATCTAAAGAACAGTAATTACAAAAATCAGTGTGCTATGCTGATAGGCGTTTTAGGTAGCATATGATTTAGCTTTAGGTGCATACCAGGAAGTTTAACAAAGAGGTAATCGCAAAGCTTTAGGAATATTTTAAGGCTTATAAATAACCTAGAAAGCTACCAGCAGTATTTGGAACCTAAACAAATTCTAGCACTTGCCTCTGGATTTAATTGTTGCATCTGAGCACCTGGCAGATTGTGAGCAATGAATACACATGGGCCCTGTTACGTCATTTCTCTAAACTCATGCACACCTTTTTTTTTAAAAAAAAAAAAAAGAAAGAAAGAAAGAAAGAAAAAAGAAAAGAAAAAGCCCACCCAAACCTTGCAAGCTTTTGTGTGGGGATGTATGCCCCTGTGGGGAACTGGAGCTCTGAGAATCACCAGTCTACTGCTATTATGCCTGCAGGGCTGAAGCTGGACAGCTGCTCTTTGTGTCCTTTGTGCTCAAGGGCTTGGTCTCCCAGTTCTTCCTGAGTTTGTTTACTCTGACCTGCATACATATCAGGAAAACATAGAGGAAGGAAGTTTCCTAGAATAAATCCGGAGGATGTGCATGGTAGAATGCTCGTTGACAAATCCAGTCACAGTGACTCGAGAATTTCAGGCATAAGACTATTTTTTTAAACTCTTTTCCCTCAGGGCAAAGACGTTTAATAGATTTAAAAAAAAATATTTCCTACTCTTGAAACTAGACATCTGAATTAAAATTGATGTAAATTTGTTTTAAGCTAACAAAGCAGTTAAGTGTTTAAAAGCTGCTATCGCTGGAAATCAGGGGAAAAAAATCTGAATACAAAGTTAGAAGTAATTGCCTTTCCCGCCTTTGGTCTCAGTCATATTGAGTCTTTCTCACAAGCAGGTATGTAGGGAAGTTGTGAATGGTCTTGTTGAAAGGTGAAAATTTTATACTTGGTGACACCTATGTGCATTTACTGTAATGTAGAAAGTTGGGGCCTTCTGTAACCTCCTAGAAGAGGAATTTCAGGGTAATTTATTCATGTTTGCTCTCTGCTCCTGAGTGGTTGGCATGTAAACACACCAATAAACATGTTAAAAGCAGATTGACAGACAAGGGAAAGCCATTTCAGACATGCAAAGAACATGTCTTTCTAGCATGGCTCTTAAATTTTATCCAAGTTTGGAAAATGTTTATTGACATGAAGCAAATAAACTCTTTAACTGCTGTTTAAGTGTGTGTCTAAAAAATTGTTTCCTTTTGCAGGTAACACTGAAATTTAATGGGGTCTTTCAGAGAGAGCTTGTTGTATTGGAGGTCAGGGAGAAGTTTGGGTCATTTGATGGAATAAAGCAAAGATTTTCGTGGTTTCCACAGCTGCTGACCCTTTAAACATTATTTCAGGGGAAAAAAAAAAAAGTTCATTTATAAATATCCACTTTTTCTGCTTTAGTAATGAACACAATATTGCAGACATATCAGTCCTTTTTTTATTTGTCTAAGTAAACCAGCTTATGTGAATAAGGGAAACTGAACAAGACCTCTTCCAAAAACACTCTACCAGTCAAAGCTGGAAAGGTCAAATTGTTTGAAAATGACTAATGATTAGTTTATAGTTCCTTTAATATACGGGTTCCATAACAATGGAATTAATCTTTAGAGCAAAAACATTAGAAGGTAGTATACTCCCAAGGGAGACGTGCTGGGGTTTTGTACTAATAGTTATGATGAGCACTCATCAGGACAGACAGCAAAACCCCAGGACGTCTCATTGTTTAATCAGTTCGGGTAATATCAAGTTGATTAATCAGCTGCACTTCCTCCTGACAGAAGCTGTTCGTGCTTGCAGCAGTGGTAGCAGTCCTCACGCTGCACATCACCCAGCGCCATGAACTCTCGGGAGCTCCGCTCTCCGATGCTGGGCAGGAGCAACGCTTCATTAAGCTTTTCTTAGCTTTTCCTTCTTTTTTGAGAGTTTTGAGACTCTTTTCATGTTTCAGACAAGAAATCCAGCAGGAAAATACCTTGATGCGAAATCCTAGAAGCGTTTTGTCCATGTGTTGTGACTAATATTGGAGGCTGGAATGTGGATTGGGTGATTCAGCGATTTTGGGAAAGTCTCCCATCTCCGCTGTTTTCCTCCTTTTTGAGTGTAATCCTTGTCGGCACCTTGTCGGCACTTTTGTATTATGACATATTTCAGGACAGGAATATGTGAATGAGAGGTAGGTGCACAGGCTGTCTTGTGGGTAAGTCATTGCATACATGAAAACATTTTCCAAAACTGCACTTCAAGGGCTAAACTTGGTGCAAAGAAAAGGTGCTCTATTAAATGTGGGTTTTAAGCATTATAATGGTTGTGTTTCAGTCGTAAGAGAAATGGTATATAGGAGTATCATTTGAAGTCCATATAATTCATTAATGAACAAGCCAGAAGCGGAGATGGAATTTGGTGGGCTGTGACAGATTCCTACATGTTACAACCATCCATGACTCAAATTCCTGAGCTTAATACAGTACAATGAGGCTGAAACTGTGAAACAGAGAATTCTATTTTTAATTTGCAGTAAGCTAAATTCAATAAAATACAAGAAGATATGCTGTGGTTACATCTGGCTATAGTGTTGTGGTGGACCAAAACAATACTTTTTAAAGTGAAAACTGTTTAAAACTATTTTATCAATTTTGATTTACACCATTTATTCTGAGACAATGAAAATGCTCATTTATCCATTTTGCAAATAGGAAAGAAAATGATTAAATGGCAATAACGATAAGGGAGATTCTATACAGCCATTTACTATTACTACCCCGTAATGCACTCTAATGTCTAAAGTGTCCTTTGGTGACAGCTTCGAAGAAGATCACTGGTGCTCGCTGGCGTTAAAGTACTTCCTTTTTGAAATAATTTATTGGACATTTTACATGGTTATACTAGGACATCGTGCATTCTTTTTTTGCTGTGTACCTAGTGAAGAGATTAAGGAGGGGGCGAATGATCAATGTGAGTACTGCCAGATTTTCAGAATTCTTTGAGAGGGTAAATTTGAGGAAAACGTACACTATAAAAGGAACTTAGTGTAGCCTAGAAAAAAGAAGCTTATATTATTGGATGTGATTGTCTTCTGTCCTCTCCATTTGCCTGTCTCTACATGTGTCTTCTTTTGTCTAATTGCACAATAATCATAAAACGATAATGTTTGCAACTTGAAATTCTTATGAAATTGTGACTAGAAGAACAAATGCATGTGCATTAGTATGTGCTATTATCCCATTAGTGATGGGAAGAGAAACATACCTTTGAATTTCAAAGACCTTCAACATCAACGCATTAAATTGGAATCAGTCATTTAATGGACAGAAATGGGAAAAGAAAGGATATCTCTTTTTTATGGGTTCACTTCTTTTTCTTTCTTTAAAAATTACTGAAATAGAATACAGTGAGAAAAATCAAGTAATCAGTGAGCATTTAAGAACATCTCCAGGAAAATCTTGCAAGCATCAGTTGCCACAGAAGTGGAATTTCCACAGATTTCAGGCTCTGGGTCCTTGCTAAATTTCTGAGATAACTAGTTTAGCTAGCTACCTCAGCTCCTGACAGATATGAAGACTGTTTAATCCTTCTGAGAAAAAAAAAAAATTTGTTCGGTGTGCTTGTTTCAACTTATCAATGAATACTGAAATAGGCAGAACTTAAGGGTCAATGGGGGAGTTTTACTTTTCCCAGGGCTATTTGGGGCCAGTTTTTTGATTTTGCTCTTTTTTACCAACTGATGTTTGGTTGTTACCTTCCATCAGATTTTCATAGCTAAGCCTTGAGTGTGCCGTCATTTCTGCATAAATGCAGATCTTGTGAGGACAAGAATGCACACCAAAACCAAGTGGGTCTTCCAGTCCCGTGAGACCTTCACTTTGCCTTCAGAGATGTAGATACAATTGGATAACTGGAACTTCAGCTTATGAAGTGCTCTGAAATCCTTCAGATAAGGTGCATGTGGGAAATACCTGTGAAATGGAGGGATGAGAAGAAACTGAGTCTTACATACAAATTGCATCTCTGTTGACATCCAGTCCGATTCATCCTCTGGTCAAAAATCAAAATAGGTAACATCAGATGCCAGCCTACCATTTTCCAGTTTACCCTGCCAGAGAACATTTAAACTGGATGTTTCACTTCAGATATATCTCTAATATAATCTTACACTTCATTTGCTATTGAGAAACAAGTAGCAGGCCCTGTTGTATACACATTGTATGAACCAGTGAGGAATGGCTGTATGTATAGTCAATATTCTTAGAAATCCACTTTTTGTGTGACTGTGTATTTCCGCGCAGAATGAAGGGAAGCCCTACACATAAAGCATGCCCCACAGAGTCGTAGTATGTGTAAAGTAAAACAAATGCACAAAAACGGTGATGATGCAGAAGGTCGTTATTTGTTTATGTTCCATAAGCAATATGCACATCCCTTGCAAGGGGAAAATTCATAAAGAGAAAATGCTATCAATTGAGCTGTACAAATCTTGAATAGCTGATTCTTAGCAAGTTCTCTCTGTGTTTTAGAGGGATCTGCTTTAAGCATTTTTGCTTCCCCTCTATGTATGAAGATGTACCCCGATAATCCCAAAGGCATGATACAAAGGCCATCTATGCCAATGGATGCCTTTGCACTGACTTCAGTGGGCTTTCATTTGAGCCACACTCCGAGAGTTGCAGTGATTTCAATGTTCAAGGGGTCAACATTTTTTCAGAAATGCATTTCCATTAAAAATTTCACTTTTTAAGAGTCATTAGTTATATGGGTTTACTCAGATGGAGCTGTGACTTCCTATCTGTGGTCTTAATGTGGATGCAATTTTAAAGTGTAGTTTTAGGTAGGCTTCTGGGAACCGAGAAGACATACAGCAGTACAAAAGGTACTGTACACAGCAGTAAAAAAGGTAATGTACACATCTCGGTATGTTAAGTAGTCACTTTGTCTCAATATTTAAGAATAAAACCTATCTCCTACAGAATTCTTTAAGTACACTGCTATTATAGATGGTTAATTCTAGTGTTTCCAAATTTTAAACTGCAGTTTTCCATTCATGGGCTAAACTCAGATTTTTTGAGATTTGTTGATTAAAATTTGAAGGCTGTCCTGCTATGCTGTCTGAATTATGGGAAAGAAAACATAGGTTAGAAATACTGAATATGCACTGGAAAAAATTACCTGTGCCTATCCAGTCAGCATGAGAGTAAAAATTGAAAAAGCTGCAAAAATTGTGTATTTCTTACACCTAACAGAAGAAAAAACTTCCATCATAGTGTACAGGCATATTTCTAATTTTACTTCCCAATAATGCAAACCCAGAATAAGGACAATCAGAAATTTTGGACATCAATAATAACTTCCTAACAGTGGCTAGAAACAAACTTCTGGGAATATGAAATAATCTCAGAAAAGATTTTAGGGCAGCCTGAGGAAGCCTTCCCTTTCTCAGGCTCTACACTTTCCTAGATTCTTCTTTATACTTGGGGTTAGAGCGTATGTCATGGGACAGTGCCAGGGTTGCTCACTTGCACATGGTACATGTTACAAATCAAGATACTGAATCAAATAATGAACAAATCCCACAGTTTTGGGGTTTGCACCATTGAAGTAAATGTGAGTTAAATTTTCGACTCTTCTTCTCATCCAGGACTATGTTCTTACCTATTTAAAAAAAAAACAAAAAAACCCAAAAAAAAACTAAGCTGAGATAGTCATATAATCACTTCAGATGTAAGTTTTAAGAAAGAAACTAAACATTACAAGACAGAATAGTCCTGATAGTGGACAACATCACAGTTTACATGAGAGATCATATGTCTCCAACTGAAGAACATGCATTATAAAATCTTCTATAATTTTCTTTCCTAACTTTTTCTGTTGTGGCTGCTGCTCTCAGTTTTTGTTTTTTAGACATTGTCTTCCTGTACTATTCTGCCTTTGAAGGACAAGGTGTAGAATTGTCCTCACCTAAGTTAATGCGTGGCTGAAGTGATGTCATATATCAGACTTGGGCAAGTTATGTACCTCTAGTGGAAAACTGTGATAACTCTTTCACCTTGCTGGAGAGGACTAAGTGACTAGTGTTATGCAGGAGGAAGACAGACAACTATTTCTTTTCTTTCCTTTGCTTCATCTTTTTAATCTTTTCCAATGCAGAAGAATCTACTTTCCAGAATCACTAACAGCTGACCCTAGAAGATCACTGGCATATTGCTGTTAACCATGACAGGCATTAGGCAGGTTAAGGGCAAAAATGTTCAAGGAGGTCCGTATAGCTACTTCCAGACCAGGAAATGAAACATGCTGGAACAGTCCTCTGAGGTTGAGGTCAAGTCACAGAGTCGCCTGTGTCAATGGTGTCAGGTCCAAGTCAGCGTGGCCACATGCAAGCCAGCACCTGTAACTAGTGCGGAGTCCAGACCACTACTGGGAAGAGTCCCCGGGTATGGCTGGGAGCAGAGCAGGTAGAAAGCATGGACCGACACCACGCCAGAAATTTGTCACACTTTCTAGCAGTGTAGAGAGTCCAGCTTCACCACCAACTCGCCACTGTGGAGGCAGCCCACATCATCAGCCTGGATAATTTCTTGTCACTCCTAACTTATCTAGAGGAACACTTTCTCTTTGCTTTCCTCAGACCACCTAGCAGACAGGCAGAAATGAAAAGTGATGCAAGAAGAGACATAACTTCAGCCCCTGAAGAGAGCATTTGCACATCTCCTGCCCAGGCCTAGCGAGGACACTGCCTGTTTCAGGTGTCCCTTATTCCTGGATACTAGATGTGCTTTTAAAGCACTTGCCTTATTTCATTAATTGTGCATGTAATTAATACATGTGCATTGATTGGAGGAATGGATTTAATGACCATGAAAGGGAGCTCTGTGTTCCTTTTAGGGAGAGGCTGGATTTGTCAGGCCAGAGAAATGTGCATTTGCCACAGGGGGTTATTGATTCTCCTGGGGTGTTCCCACCTGATGATGGTGTCTTTAAAAGACAAAAATGCTTTGGGTTTAGGATGGGATATAAGCCAGGAAAAGAAAGATTCATGCAAGGCATTTTCAAAGGAGCAGAAATGCAAGATAAGTGCTTTTCTCACATGGGGCACGTACCATGGGAATCCAGTTCACCTTAAACTTCTCATGTCTGTGTTCATTTCTGCTGAAGAAGGGAAGATAGCATGTTCACTTCAGCTAGTCAGCAAGAGGAATCATTATGATGTAGGAAAGTGAGTGATTCAGAAGACCCGTAGTGTTTTGGGTGGATCCTAAAATTGTCTGAATTTGAGTATCTTGATTTCCATTTTTTCACGAAATCCCACAAAGTTTAGGTCCTTTCTGTGAGCATGCTAATGCAAAGTAAAGTGAGAGATTGGTGGAGAATTTAAGTAGATGGAGAAATAATTTTCTTTAGAAAAAATAAGGTTTTATTTTAGCAGACATGATGGGAATGTGTCTGCATGTGGCTATGTGTGTGTACGAATGCAGATACATGTTTGCATATCTATATGTATGTATATAGGTGTGTGTGTGTAAATATAAGTCCATACATCGATATAGATGTGTATATACAGAGAGGAGTGCACTTGTACTTGCACATATATATATGTGTGTGAGTGCTTGGAATAATTCAAAAAGGGAACAGAAATGACACAATATGGTTTAGTTATTCAACTATGTAGCTCAACTGGATAAATGTCCAAAGAATTGCTGGTAAAAATATCCTACTGCCACCAATAACTGTAAAATGCTAATTATCACACAATCTAATTTATGTGAATTAAAGCTGAATAAGTAACACACCAACATTTTTCATTGCAAACTTAGCAAAATGTTTGCATATCTGCAAATTAGTGATGAAGTCGTTATGGATTGTGCCAAATAACACAGAAGCAAAAAGGCTTGACCAGCCAGCTTTAAAGCAGATCCTAAAATGAACGGTTATGAGTCAAAAAATACAATCAGGAATGATTTAGCCAAAACCCAGTGAAAATTAATTAAAAATGAGAAAACATGAAAGACTCCACTTAGTTTTACTGAAGTAATTATGAACTATTGGCCCTTGACATATCACTTTCCTAACTTCATAAATTTGATTTGACTTCAAGATTATCTTTGGATCATGACTTTTTCTAAGGCCTTCAGAATTTGTGATGATAAATTCCCTGCATTTCCCACCCAGCGTGACAATATTTACAAATAAAATTTCAAGCCTGAATGCTGGTTTCATCTATAATATCATAAATAATATAATATTTCTGGCAATAATTGTGATTATTTATCTCTACACTAACTTTGGAACTCTCCATATTAGTGGCATCATTATTCACTCTGAAAAACGCACATTTATTCCAAACAAATGTACCACATTTGCTCTATTATGCATAGTGTTCCACTTCACTGCTCTAAATAACCTCTGGAAGGGACATCTTTACCAGAAAAGCCTTTCTCCATGATATACAAAACTGCAACAGTCTATGCTTGGTATATGCAAGGGAGACGAATCCAAATTTTTAGTTTTCTTGAATAATTTTACTGCTTTTCAGATCCTGGTCTTTCAGATGCAGAGTTTTTTATTGTCCCTGTCTGGTAGAACTATGAAGTGGATGCCATAATTTTAGGCTAAATTCTGTAAAACTGCAGAAAAAGACTTTTTGAATTTTGGGATACAAATAATAAAAAGTCTATTTTATAGATGAAAATGTTACACTTGCATCTCTAGTTGTTTTCAGGAATCATGGCAGGAATGAATTTAAGGCTGTGTAATGATCATGACTGCACATTTCAACCCTTCCCAAGGATTCTTTTTTTTTTTTTTTTTTTTTTTACATTTTCTGGATCGTCAGTATTAATGTTCCCTAGTATACTTGCATGACTTGTTCCCCTTAGTTACAGGTCCATATTAGAGTTTTAGCTGCTGAATAGCTTTTTCCTGTGGAATGGTAGAGACAGACAAATGGGGCTTTCCAAGTTGCCTTACTTTGCACCCAAGCCGAACTCAATATTAGTCAGCAGTTATTATTATTAGAAGTGATTGGCTGAGATAGCGCTCTCACTTTGCCTCAGGAAAAAAACCCAACAAAACAAACAACAGAGAAAATCTCCTTTATTTTGTCAATAACAAGCCATACTTGGCCTTTTTGAAAGAGAAGCTACTCTTTCAAATAGCTGGAAATTGAAGTGCATTTTCAGTAAAGGCTGCTGTAAGTAGACAACTTCGTTTTGTAGACCTGTCACTCAGATTTCTTCCATCAAGAGTAAGCTCACCCTAACGAAACACTCGCTAACACAGCAGTATTTTAAATACAAATTTAATACAGCGGGGCTTCCCCTTTAGTCCTGAGGCTGCAGAGTGCCATGTCGTGCTGGAAAGAGTCAGTCACTCATGTCTAGGGTTCTCTGACTCAACTTTAGGCTGAAGAACATGTTTGTCCCAGGCTTCACGACTCCTCAGGGAGTGATTCACCTTCAGAAGACAACTCAGATTGCTGTCGAGCTGAAGGTTTTTCTCTCCACTCAATACAGAGGGAGATGACTTCAACTAGGTGTCTGAAGTTACGTTAGATTTATCGTAAGGCATCTAAAAGTTTTGCAGTGTAGCTGGTTCCTACAGGAGTTTTCTGCTGATGTATGCCTCTCGATTCTCACAATATTGTTTTGAAGTTGTAATGTAGTAAAGCAGCACTTTCCAGTTCTCCTCAAGTCCTCAGCAGAGCACAGCTTGGATCACAGAAATTTGTCTCCCTGCCTCTGCACTGAGACTGTACCCACGCAAGTCGTACAGCAACACCAGAAAGTAAAACAAAATGAACTTGGCAAGGTGCCAATGACAAAATGTCAGGCATGATTTAATATAGAGCGTGTTATATTGAACTGGTCTTCATATCTTCAGGTAAAAGTACAGTGTAGTTATGCTGACTGAAGTCCATTTTATCCTATGCCCGTGAAGATCAACAATTACATGCTTTCCTTTCTTTACTGAAATAACCCCTGATCCCAAATTGACCTATTCTGAATGCAAAGGTTTCTATACAAGCATCATAAAAAGCAAGATAAAGCAGCAGCTTTTAGACTCTTGTTCCAAAGTATCTCATTAAATTCCCTGAAAAAAAAAAAAAAAAAGGTCTGTAAAGTCTCCTTAAGCAAAGAATAAACATGAAATAAATCAAGAAAAAAAGGAAAAGAAAACAATCTCAAAACATTTCTGTGATACAATGATTTAAATGTCATTCCTGGCAGGAGCTAAAGATATATTTGAAAACTTACGTAGGAACAGATCTTCACAGCCCGAAAGCCAACTATGTATGAAGACTACCGTATTTCATTACACAGCAATGGCAGGTACCACATAACTGCGACAGAGCTGCTAAGTTAAAAGAATGACTGCGAAATTCCAGGGACTCTGAAGGCTAGAGTAGTTATTTTTATGCTACTGTATAAATGTCTATCGTCTGCAAATAATTAGCATTTGGCCATGATAGAAAAAAGTTTTGGATTTGCATTGATTTTCTGTGCATATTTGTTTATTTAGCATAATGCTTAATTCTAAGATGCCTAATTCTCTGTGGAATAATAATAGAAATCTCATTTTTCTTATTCTCTGTTTCTCACAAGTCACTTACTATACATTTTCAGTCACTGTTTTTGAATCTAAAATGTCTATAAATAATGTCCGCATCCTTAAAAAAAAAAAAAATTAAAAAGAGTATTTCTTATCCTGTTCACTGAACGCAGAATTGAGCCCTTATTGTAACATTGCCCTTCTGGAGCTATAGGGTACAAGTACAGCAAGCATACCAGAGCTCATTTCGCAGGCTGAGAAACGCAATGGATTTCTTTTCTGAAACAGAAGCAATGAAATGTTTAAGTTATTTTCTCTCTTTCTTCTTCTCTTGAACTGATAAAGGAAAAAGCTTGTATCAGGTATGACATCTTTTACTGAAAAATATAAAATACATTGTGTCTATAAAATAAAATCCCCAAAGAAATTTTCTGAATCTCTGCTTGCAGTAACCCATAAATAGCTGAATGGCAGGTTGGTAATAAACCTGACCATACTGGCCAAATTTCTGCTGGCCTATTTCAATCTGATTTCTAGTCCTCTCTGTTTTCCTAAAAATGCATTTAACATTTGAATGAACAGCTCCCTCAGAACTCTCTACTAGCTCCTTCTCCATTGTTCTCAAGGGTCAGAACTAATAATAATTACTTCTGAAGAAGAAGTTTTTCCTATGAAGACTCAAACCTAAAATAACAAACCCCAAAGAGTAGTACAATCCCCTCAGGATAGCATTATTCAGTTTTAAATTGCTCCCACTAGAAGAGTTAGAATTTTACGCATATCCAGAATTGCTTTTATAATAAAAAATAAATGTTCTATAAGTGATGGTATCATGGGAATATCAACAGCACTGACATAAGTCTAGTCAATTCTGTGAGAGAAGCCAGTGTTTCTTGAGCTTCTCTTTCTTGCTTTTTCTTTCCATGCAGCTTTGTGAGCCACCACCAGTTCTGAGCTTGGCTTTATTTTTCAACATCCATTGTGTGATAGATGCCATTTTAATTGCATTCCTCTTCTTTAAATGTTTGTTCATCTAGAATATGAGTTCACGTCTCCTAATGTGCCACTGCCCATATCAAGCACATTCATTGCATTTAATCTGGAGTATTCTCAAACTCTGTATTCACTCAGACCTGTATGATTTCAAAGGGAGATTTATATATTTCCTTTTGACATTTATGACCTGTTCTATTTTTCTGTCAATATTCAATGTATCTATGAGATGTTCCTTCGCTAATTGCAAATTAAGTATTGCTATAAAGACAACATTCTTTCCTAGGAAAGGTATTGTTGCCCAAAGGACATGGAGTACAGCTATTTCACACATCATTATTTGTTATCTATTATACAAAATGAAGAAACAATACTGTAGAACAAAAGAAATGGGGGTGATACATTGTAGGTGAGAAACATGGGTTGTAAACAGCTAAAAAGTACCATCTCTTGCCTTGAAGAGGCTGCATTTTATTTATGTGTGTGGTATGTGTACTATCAAAACTGCAGCTCGTGGTGCAACCATGACATGTCTATAGATATCTACTCTCTTACGTTAAACTGCAGACAAAACCTGTAGAGGCTAAAATCAATAATATGGCAATCTTGTCCCCAATGCCTTCTGTTGCTGCTTCGAAACAAAGAAGAGAAACGCAAAAATGAGAGCAGAGCCTTAAATAGCAATAAGGCATAAAAACAAGCAGAGAAGCAATGAATCAGGTGCATTTGTTTGTTCCCAAACACCTTCTCTTTTTAGTCAGGCAAACGTGAACAGAAATACTTGTTAATCTCCAGGTAAAAATCTGGCTTCTTAAAACAATCCTAGGTACACAGAGGAAAAATACATGGCGCGTGGAAGAAGGTAGCGTAAAGCGTTCGCCTGGACAAAGCAGGTAGCACAGCATTTTCATGAGATTTTAAAGACCGTACCTATTGCAATAGGGAAGTTGGTTTCGAGTTGTTTACACAAGCTTCCTCAGATTAAGAACAGGAAAACTAAATGTAGATTTTTGTGTTCGCTCCAGCTAAAGTTACAGTTCTCGCCGCTTTATCTGGGGCCAGGAGTGCTGACTGTGCAGGTTCGTACATTGCAGAGGCGCACTCGCTCAGAAACGCGCGGGGCGCTTCGCTCGTTCCCTTTCTTTCGTTTCTTTACTTTGCGTTGTCGAGAGGGTTAGAGCAGATTTTTGGTTCACATAAAAGTGTACAGTGTTAACTAGGTGACATATGGGTGGATGAAACATTACTGATTGTCCACTGCAGCCAGGGAGGCCGAGTTTCCATAGAGATAAGAAGGAAAAGTGCTCCATGCAACCTAATTGGTATGCATCTCCAGATCAGGTTCATTGTGCTTTTGCTAATGACAGGGTTGTCTCAGTAATAAGGATGGTGCACTGGAGAAATTTGCTGCCTTGGTATATTTTTCCCTGGCAGAAAACTACTTAGAGACTGTAGTCAGTAAGAAGAGTGACTGGCAGGCTGAAGGGGCTGCTTAGCAGCATATGGGGGAAGGCTGGCGCTCTGTGCCACATGCATATGGCTGCCATTAAACTCCAGCTTTGCGCTTTGTGTATTTCTGGTCCCATGCCAGTAAGCCCACCTGCTGCAAGAATACTTGTAAAGCACAACTCAAAAGTGATTGAAAAGCTACTAGAATAAACTGTAATAACACAGTGCTTCACAGATGGGACATAATTGCAAGCTAAAGTGTACAGCCTCTGCAGTAATGAAAACACGAGCCATTAAATTAAAATCATAAGGGAAAAAACTATAAAAGTCTGTTGAATTTTTTTTTTTAGTTTATTGCAAAACTTCAATTTTCTTGCCCTCATTAATCAAATACCATAAAACTACAGTGCTACTTTGTCTGAGTGAAGATTCAGGCAATTAAAACCATGAATGTAGATTAAAATGATGTAACTTTTGTTATTTACTTACTTGGATAACTTAAGCTTTGGGTAGTGTTAGGAATGGAAAGCTGACATGAATCTATCAATTTGCCGATTAAGATACGGTTGGGACTTTGCATTCAGAACTCACTCATAAAAAAAACTTGATTTTCAGGAGAAAAGCACCTGGTATAGATTTTTGCTTCCTTAATATGTTATTTTTGCCCTTTAGATCGCACTAATTTGCTTTTTTTTTTTTAAAAAAAAAATAAATTAAAAAACTAGACTTTAAAACTGTGTAAACACACAAAACTACTTGAGCAATATCAAAGCAGTTTTAATTAGTGGTAGTGTGGTAATAATGAAATCGCTAATCTGACATGTAATTAGTTGTACGGTGTGTATGAGTGTTATGTGAAGCTGAATGGGCTCAGCAGGGCCCTAATACATTCTGGCCTCTCAAGGCGTTCTCTAGTGGAGAGAGGCCTGACAGAGCCATCTTTGTTCTGTTCCTTTTCTGTGGGTGGGCAATGCAAGGAGAAAGAAACATTTGTTTCACAGTAGTCACCGAAGTAAACAGGCTCTAAAAGCCTTTTTCATTTTTAATTATGCATTTCTCCAGCGTCCGTCATAGCAAAGTCTCTAGGACAGATTTTAAGCAAGCCGAATAAGGCCTGACTGGTTAAAAATATGGATAAATATCTATTTAAGGGAATATTTATAAATCTAACGGTTTAGTTCATCTTTACTAGAGGATATTTCCTCCCTTTAAAGAAACGAACGCTTTCCTAAATGTGCCGTTTATATGTGATTTATGTAGGAGGTGCATTTGATCTAGCAAAGACTTTGGCAAACACTAGAGGTGCTAATGAGCTACCCATAAATGTCTGATCCCATCTCTTTTCTCCTCTGGAACTTACCTCAAAAAAACCCCAACCAACCCTCTGAAAAGATAACATCCATTCACTAGCTGCCTGAGAACTCATAGCAATATCAGATGACTGTCATTTCTTAATATACTACCATTCAAAAGAAATTTATTTTTCTAAAAGGCTTTCCAAGAACAAGGTGTATTGGCAGCCGCCACATTACAGCCAGGCTTCTTGAAAGTGTAAAATATATCTGTACCCCAGAGAATCTGTACAATAATTCAGGTGAGTATAATATGGACAACTAAAAGAAAATGTTCAGCTTTAGTCAGACGAGGTAACTAGGCAGCTTTTTTCTAAATGAGATCGATTTGCTCTTGAGTAAACAGAACATAGCATGTTTTGCTCACACTCTGTAAATTTAAAGCTTGCTTGAGTGATTAGAGTCCAATTATTGCCAAGCAGCAATATCCAGGTGCAGACAAATAAACACTGAAGGCAAAGCGCTTATAATCAGTTGCTGGTTATTATTACTACAAGTCAGGCTCTAATGCTAGTGTTTATTACACAGTACAGGTATCTTCTCTGAATCAGATAATTTAATCATTACTCCCCCACTGGTATTCCAATCCTTGTATTTTATCAATATTTTTAGTAATAAATATTCTTACTAACATTTTACGATTATTATAAAACTAGCTAGGATCTTTCTCTTCACTTAGGATGGTTTCTCTGCTGTGGTGTCTGTATGTCATGACAGAGAGCTATACCAGGTAGTGAGAAGCTATTCAAAAACTTGTAAAACTGCACTGTCTCCAGTTATATACTTATTTACTACAATCATCACATGAGCTTATTAGGGACATTTGAATGGCGGGAATTTTCTATACAGACATTGGTTTTACCTTCTTTAATGAAGCTCAGCACCAATGCATTGAGCAATGTCTAACTTCGTATTGTCACTTCTGCCAGCTCCATCTATTTTTCAAGAACCAGCCACAATATTGCAGACTGGGAATCAGTAGGGATATCTACAGATAAAAGTTTAGTTTTCAAAAATGTAGTTATGCTCTCTCTTTTTATGCTTGCCCTCATTCACACCACATTTTATTTTTTTATATGAGGGATCAGCAGTGGCAGTCTCTTGGTTGAAAAAAGGTAGCAGGTTGTGCTTTTCTGTCTCAGATTAAGGCCAGGTGATGTGGAATGACATCAACATAGTTTATCGATAATGCTGGCCCTGAGTAGCTGTCACATTGCAGCTGAAATAAAACAAACTCTTCATGATTGCGTTGTCCATTGAAGTTGTGAAGGTATTTATTAATTTTTTCACCCGACAAATGTGACCTTCTCATTCTATAAGTTTATTTGTTGAGCTATTGAAAACCTCCTCTTGTGTTTTGAAACACAGGTAGACTCAATATTTTTCTGACCTTTAAAATGCGGTTATTTTAGCACCTCAGAAAGCTGGGTCCCACATTTTCGCTACAAAAGGCTCTGTCTGGACAGTGAAAGGCATTCACCAGCCATTTTTGCTGAGATCATACCAATCCTGGCATGGCATGCTGTTTGGTATGACTAAGGCTGACAGAATCCGGCACTTTGTAAGGTTTCCCATCTGAAGAAAAACGTAGAAAGCAGGTATGAAATAGTGAAAAAATATATAGGAACCGGCAAGTTCTACTATAAGTAATGTGCTTTAATTTCCAGAAGACATTTGTCAGTTTTGTTGAAAGAACCTGAGAGTAATGCTTGGGCCTCATAAGATGTTTAGGATACTCTTTCTACTCTGAATCCAATGGGAACAGAGAAGATCCAATAGCACTTCCAGAGTAGCAACCAGCAGTTACTAGACCAAAGAGATGTCTAATTTCTGAGTACCCAGTTAGGCAGGGGAGATGTCGAAGAAACAAATCCTTGGTTGTTTGCCCTGTATGCCTGTGCTGACAAACAGCTTGTCTTGGGGAAGGCAGTGGGATAACTCCCCACTGAAAAATTACTATTTCTAGTCAGCAAGGAAAAGCTACATTTGCTCTATTCATCTATTTTTGTATGAGCTGACAGAGCTAAACAAAAATAATTTTCCGTCCTATGAAAATGTTTGAAATACAAAAAAAGAATATTCCCATTCTAGTCTCAAAATTGAAAGTTTATAATTCAGTTCTGAAAGCCGATCCAGACATTATTTTGTATTCAGTGGATTAAAAAGTTTGTCTGCAATAATTTCATATGATTTGACATTCAACTTTTTGTCTTGTTATCTTTTAACAGGCAGATATTAAAAACAAGATACAATTGTGTTATACAGTTCTGTACATATGCTACATATAAGACTGCATACACCACTAGATATTTTACATTACAGCATTTCAAGTGGGAAAGTAATTTTCTCCTTGGAAAATGTCAAAATTTTTGTCTAACTGTTTCAAAATAGTTTTCAAACTTTTCTTGAATTGGAAAATGCTTCTGAATTTATCTTTTGACAAAGAGTTTTCACTTTGCTGAAGAATTCCCCACTACCTCTAACAAGCATGTGGAAGGGGCTCACTGGTACACAGCTGTACAGTCTGAGCATAATAATCTGGGAGAAGAAAGAACACAGACTTGACCCTAGTCTCAGTAGCAAGACTTTAGGAGAGTTCAACATACTATCAAGAGATGTAACTCAAATTTGAATAAAACCCCTGAGAGTTTTGTCTTTGAAATCCATGGGATTATGATTTTCTCACTGTTCCTGGAATCCTTGTCACAGATCAAATTGTAAAAGAAGCAGATAAAAAATTTAATAGAGCTTGGACCCTAAAGGAGCCTAAAAGATAGAACTAAGATGAATGTATTTTAAAATTAAGAAATAAGACATCTAAAATACACAAGAGGATTTGAGTAATGTAAGACTTCCTTGATGACCATACACAATATGGTTAGCCAGTGGAAGGGAACCTTTGTTTATTGTGATTCTACTGAACACACAGGTTCAAATACATCCTTCACCCAGTCAGTGCGCTCCTGCCAGCTACATCACACTCTCCCTGGATAGACACTCCGATCTTTATGTTTTATTTTGAAGTTTTGAGTAGCTGCCCCTCCTAGAAAGGTTGGGCAGTGTGATGCTAAAGGCTGAGAAGGGGATGTGCTTTGTATTGGAACATGGCTTGTGTGTTACTTGATCAAGAATACAATACCTGGATCTCTTCTGAATGGTTGTTTAAATATTTGTTAATTCTTGAACTAATTTAGCACAATTGTGTCTATCACTTCCAACCAGCAGTTTCTGCCCAGCCATTGTTGACTGTAGAACTGTAAACAATCATGTACTGCTAGATGATGGAGCTCAAGCTGACTCCTGAGGACTGAATTGTTTCAATGTCAGCACCCATTCCTCTCCAACATTATCTGTATGCATGCCTCCATCGGTCTTAATACCAGGCTTTCAAAAGCAAGGTTTTAGGCCCTGAGCTTGAAAGATAGAGACCTAGTACGAATGTTCATTGCCATAAGGAAGGACCACTGTGAAAGTAGAGGAAGAAGTTTGCTAAGATTTCACAGAGAACAAATTTTGTCAAAATTCTGCCAATTACAGCAATACACTTTGGAGCATTCAGATTGTGTCTTCTAACACATTTGCAAGTTTTCATTATTTTGAAGAATTTTTATGGTTGGAGATAACTATAAATTCTATTTGCGGTTTTTTTTTCTGTTTGTACTTCACAAAAAAACAGTATTCGTGGGGAAAATCAATACAGAAGTAAAAAGATGCTCTTTGCTTCTGACAAATGTAGGAGCTGCAAACTGATGGTGGAAAATGAATATTTCCATCTTTGTGTGAACTTGGTGAAAAGCCAACATCTTCCACACAGCTGCAGAGGTGCAGGGCCAAGTTAATTCCTGGTGAAATTCAATGGACTTCTATGAAATTACATCAGTAAAAGTTTAGTCCCCATGCAAGAAATGCAGTATACAAAATGCTCACAGTGCTAAGTTGTTGATTAAGTGTGGTATGAATAGAAGGTGATGTAACACAACTTTCATTGGAGTTGAAAGGGTACAAAAGCGGGTGAGGAAACCAATAAGCTTCTTTTACTTACAGCTCTTTAATCACTGGTAGTCCTTGCCTAATGGTGCATACTTTCTCTTCTATTCCCCCAATGTATAGTTAAGTTTATTTTATTGTATAGATAGAAAAACTAATGTGTTGTACTACTGCAGAGTTTCTCTGAAGACTTGTAACTGCAGTGGTTTAGACTGTAAAGGGCACATCAGCTCATTTCCTGGTCCGTTGAATCTCATCTTTGTTCATCAACCGATCAGTGGGTGTTTTAATCCTTGAGCCCAGAAGTACCATCAGTGATCACAGATGCACCTGGAGTTGCATGGAAAAGGCTTCTGCTACAATCTACCTGTGACACAGAGATGTTTTTCTCTTCTGAAGGAACATGTGGGAGACTAGGACGTGCCTATGTCACGTTTCAGCCTGTTACAGGGATCTTTACAAACTGGCAAAGCATTGTTGGATTTATCTGTTCTGGTTTAAGATTACATGGTTCTTTACTACCTCTAGAGTGTAGAAGTGATAAAGTCATTGAAGTCTGCCACTTTGGCTTTCCAGGCTAGGTAAAGTCATGGGGGAAAGCTCTATCGTACACAAGAGGTGACGGAACTGAGGAACTGAGATCCTTTAGTTCAGAGAAAAGGAAGCTGAGGGGAGATTTTATCACTCTCTACAATTGCCCAAAAGGAGTTTGTAGTGAGGTTGGGGTTGACGTCTTCTCTCAAGTAGTGAGTTGCACTGGGGAATGTTTAGATTGGGTATTAAGAAAGCTTTCTTCGCCAAAAGCATTGTCAGGCACTGGAACAGGCTGCCCAGGGAAGTGGTGAGTCACCATTCTCAGAGGTATTTAAAAGACATGTAGATCTGGTGCTGAGGAATATGCTTTAGTGGTGGGTTTGACAGTGTTAGGTTTATGGCTGGACCCAATGATCTTAAAGGTCTTTTCCAACTTAAATGATTCTATAATTCCATCAGCATGCATGTACCCTTTACTAGGCCCTGTAGGATGACCTGCAAGTATTTGTGGGAATCAATCACAGTTGGATCCTGCTGAGATGCTGCAGCTGCCTTTCAACAAAAGATACATATATTGACCTTTTAGGCATGTATGAATTCATAAGCCACAGTGTTCCCCAGAATGTTTTGAGGTGTGGCTGGTAGGATTTAATTTATACAAAACCCACTCTTTTTTTCTGTGTTCAGATTTTGCCTAACTGCAAAGAAACTGTCATATAATGGTGTGCATCACTTTCATGCTCCACCAGGCTTAAGCGAGTTGCTGTGGTCCATGCAGAATCATAGACTCATCCAGTCTGTCTGGAATAAGTTCATTTTACTCTATCTTATGGAGTTTATAAGGCATCAAAAGGGAAACTGCCAAGAGCAACAAACTGTCCTTTCTCACAGTTCTCAGGATTGCTCTCTGGTCTTTCACGTTTTCTTCCACGCAATATAGGATAACTGAAGTCAAGGCTTCCCCTTCATACATACCCTTCCAAAAATACCACATTCATTGAACTTCAGACTTTGTTCTCTTTGAAAGTTCCAGTGTTTCTAATTAGAACTGAGTTTATTACTCTAATAGCTTTTATTCATATTAGAATAACAGTAAGACATAGAAAATTGGTTTTACAGTTTTTCTTTTTCAGCATACTTGGAGACTGTGGATCTGCTTTAGGCAGGACTATGGATTTAATTAAATTCCAGCATTAACTCACAAAGGCTTTTTAGACCTTTACTTTGTCCCTTGGAAGTGAGTTTACATGTGGAAAATTCATTTCACAAGTAATAATTTTTAGAGCACACCAAAAGGCCTTAATAATTATGGCCATTTTATGTTGGACCTTAGTGACATGGCACAGATGGCTTTGATGCTTAATCAGTAGCTGTGCTTCACAGCTTATTTTCATTAGTGATTAACCTTGACTTATTATATAACAGAAGAACATAAGACAAAGTCTGAGAGGCAGTTTCCTTTGCTATAGCAGTGTTTGCTATGAAATCAGGCTTCATTTTCAAAGAAATGTACATCCACAGCTGATCACTTCTTGTGAATGATCACACACGGAATTTCATTCACTATATCAGTTCATAAATAAAAATGTGGCATTTGTGTATCCAAATTATATGATGCTGAAGTGTCAACCGGTGCTTATTTGAAATGTTTAACGGGGATACATTTTTATTTTAGAATTGTAAAGACTTGTCATTTTTTTAAAAAAATATAGAGCATAGAGATTCATCCTTTTTTGAAAAAAAAAACACTAGGCATGCTAAACTGTGCAAGTTAATAAGGGCTGTGCTATATCTAGTATGGATTGATGTCTGCACAGAAAATCCTTTTGTGTTGCTTTCCAGCTTTTCCCAGAAAAAAAAAATCTAAAGAGCAAGACGTCTGAGGTACTGTGTGGCTCCAGTTACACCAATAGACACCCATCAATGGATTTCTTTCTCTGCAGCTCTGGGACTACCTGTGAGAAAAAAAAAAGAGGACAAAAATATTTAAAGAATGAAGAACAGAAGTCAGAGAAAAAAAAAGTGATAAAGATACATTTTTCAGAACTGATATTAAATGTGATGGAAGAAAAGGCAAACCTGTTCAGCAAGTATCATATGTCTCACAGTGTAAAATGTTTGTTTAACTCAGAATTCAAAGCCTTAGTCCTGAAATTGCATTTCTTGTGTTCTGAGGACTCCTATTTCTCAGTATCATTTTCTTATTCAAGATAGATTCATGATTCACAATATAGAACTGTCTGATTTCATCATTAGAAGATGTAATATCTTTTCTTGAAAAGTTTAGTGTACTGCTCTCCCTTGTCCTCCAGTAACAGAATGATACCATGAAAGGAGTTACTACCCATGACTACAGCATTCTCTACATCCAAAAGCAAAAATAGAGTCCTAGAGTAGGCTATATAGCAACCATAATTCTCAAAAAACATTAGAGTAACTCAAGCTATTGAACTTTTAACCTACTTGTCTGATGTCACTCTTCTCAGTAATGTGGTTGAGGACCAGCATAGACATCATTCATTATCATGTCATTATGAACATAATTTATTATCATATATAATAATACGATCATTACCATCATCATCATATTATCAAATCCAAAACATCGTACAGAAGCCTGACATTCATCCTTTCAGTTTCTTTGGCAACTGAGTAAAAGCATCCCAGTCCACAAGTAGCAGAAAAGGTTGGACAAAAAGTATCTTGCCTTTCTTGTTTTCATAAAAGCCCAGTGGGTTGTTTTGATTCCGTATTTATTCATGCACACCGATTAACACAATACTCCTGATTCTCCCAGGGTGTTCAATATCTACACTAAGATGACAAAAATATTGGAAAAACACCGGCCAAGACAAAAGCAGTAGGCATCTTTCTCTCCATGTCTCCCTTCTGAGCTCTATTTTGTATCTTGCTGAAGAAAGGCATCTTGTAGTTCTTTGTTGCAAAACCGAAACTGGTATGAGATTAAAACCAGGAAGTTACAGTTGAATTCAGGGATAGCTCTCACAAAAACTTGCTTAGTATTCCCCCCACTGTCCAGAGTATCTTCCTTCAGGTTCACAAATTGTTTCCCCTTGTAGTAGGTTCTTCTGGACTTTTAGAGACTGGTCAATGGCCTAGCACCTAGCACTTTTAACCTTCCATCTGCAGTTTTTCTTTCTGTCACTGAACTCATGCTTGGCCCTACTAATTTACATAGCTCTGACTTCAGGGCCGATTGTTTCAGTTCAGTATATGTGGAATGAAACAAAATGCTCTGGAAAGAGCTTCAAGTGATCAAGGAAGCAGCAGACTGCCCACTTGACAATGCAGGTCAATTGTGAACATATCTTAGTGTTCCTTCACTTTTTCACCCCATTCTGATTCCAATGCAAGGTCTCTTTCCAGTTTTTACAGTTCTCCGTGAGACTGATTCTACCTCTTTCAACAATTACATTTTCCTCTGCAGAGATGACCTTCATGATAGGTCTGGTCCACTAGAAGCAAAAGAACTGTAACAGCAATGGAAAGTAACAAAAATGAGGGCTTGCGCTAGATGATGCAAGTATTTATCATTAAGTGCAAAAAAACCCCATAGACTTGATCATTTTGAGAATAAAATACAAAAGTCTAATTTTTCTGATTGGTTTTCATTCAGTTTGCCATCAACAACATATAGTCGATGTATTTTCTTTTTTTTTTTCCCCTTCATCTTTTTTATATACTTGCTCTTTTCTGTGTGAGATCCTCCTTTCCTGAGATGTGACTGGAAGAGCTTCAAACAGAAAACTAAGACTGGTGAATGTTCTAGCTTTAGAAGGAGTTTAGATTAAATGTGAGCAAATACTTCAATCTGTGCTCATACACCATCTCTCTATACTCCCTAATTACCTAGACAATCTGTCATTTATCTGCAGAACTCACACAGGTGAGGCAGCCTTAAAAGAAGAGTGTCTTTACTTGATTTGATTATGAAGCCAAACATTCAATCCAGTCACAATAACAGGATCTTAAAATATAGCCATTTAAATGTTTGGACTAAATAAGATTAGATTTCAAGACCCAGGTGCTTCTAAAACTCTAAAAAAAAAGTTAAAAAGTTGCCACATTTTGCAGTGTACCTGATTTCCTAATGCACTAAATACTGTTATAAATCTGTATTTTTTCCTTCTAAAGATGATACTTTTCCATCCAAAAAACCTTCAGTGATGGTGTGTCGTAATTCTGCCATTTCATTTTGGATCAATTTTTCACTGTAAGGAGAGCAGCATTTATTATTAGGATGCAATCTTACATCTAAAGGGACAATCATAAGTTAAAACAAGTGAAACATACATATGGGCTAACCATATGGATGACAGTACCAATTAGTAGAGATTTTGTATTTATTTTTTATATTTTGAGCACAGGGTGAGACCTGCCTTTTTTCCAGCAAGTGGCAAATTTGAATGTGAAATGTCATTAGTGCTGTTTTTCACTAATACAATTTCTTTTCTGAATAACAAAAAACACATCAGTGTTATTTTTAATAAAAAAACCACCCTTTAATTTACATACATTTAGGGTGAAGTAAATGAAAATGCATTATGTTACCACTGTGCTATTGAATAATGAGCCTATAGGGTTCTAAATGGGAAGGAAAGTTGTTTTTCAAGCCCTGTACCCACTGTTCCCTTTACAAAGGCGCCATTGTGATCAGGATACATGAACTGGGTTTCGAACAGTAGAGATCCACCTTCTGGCAGAGAGACTGGGAAATAAAGCCCCCCAGTAAGCCGCCACTTCAGCAGGAGAAGCTGAACTAACGAAGGAAGGACAGGTGGAACTGGTCCCTTGGCCTTTCAGTGACATTTACAGCCTCTGTGCAAGGACACGCTCTTTTCTTTCTGTTTCTATTTTCTCCAGTTAATCAGGTGACTTGAAAAGAAGCTAGATAAGGGTATTGTTTGCACTGACAACATCCTGATGATACTGTCAGAGGAGATCACAGGAAAATGTTCCCTTTTTGAACCAATAGAGTCATTAGGGAGAGTACTCATCACTTGAGTGCATCTAGGTTAATTACCACGGAAAAATCTGGAACAGGCAGCTATAATTTTTCTGAAGAAAGTACTGCTATTTTTACTCCTGGTGCTACAGAATGTCTCTTAAAGTACCTCACAGGACCCCATTTTACAGTTCAGTGGTAAAATAATTTTAGAAATGTAGCTTTCTGGCTGAAATTAGTGGGACAAAATCCATGGAAATTAAATGAAAGTACGAACTGTGAGTTATGTACTGTATGAATGAAATTCGTCCCTGTTTGCCAGGACTGATTACTCTCTTTCCCATAAATGAGCAAGCATATTTCTCTGTTGCAGTGTCACTTTGGAAAAGAGAGAAGTGTCAGGTTGAGATGAATGACTTATCCCTGCACAGATGTAGCAAACTGTCACATGCCTGTTTCTGTTTGCTATGGTACATTATGGCATCGAGTAGCCAAAAACCCTCCAGCATGAGACAAACACAGAATGCTGTTTTTGGATCAGCATCAAAGCACATGCAGCGGATGCCTTTTTAGGAAAACGGAGACGTGGTGTAGTTTTAACCCACCCAGTATTCAACGAGTCCTTACAAACCCTAACAACGTTCATGATTTTTAAAAAGCCTCAAACAATAAAAGGAAGTTGCTTAAGTGTGCTGAACACTTATTCAGCTAATAATTCTTAGAGTACTTCTATGGTGGTGCTTGTTCTCTAAGGATCTATGAAAAAGAAGACTGAGGGCATTTTTCAGCCTAATTATCTTTTTTTTCCAAAATTGTTTGAAGCCAGGAATGCTTTGTGATGTTTGCCTACCCCTGATGCAGTAGGTGTGCTATCATGTTTATTATGTCAAACTGATACGATGAAGCCAGAGCAGTCAGTGGAACTTGGAAACTTGCTCATGTCCGGTAGCACAGACAGGATCCAAATGGAAAATAGTTACCAAGGGTTTAGAGTGTGGACAGAGTTAAATGGTTGACACAGTGAATGTTACATTATTACTCTCCCCTTCTAATTCACCTTTCTCTCACGGTAAAATTGTAAAAAAAAATAAATCCAAAAAACCAACCAACCAAGCAACCAAACACTGTAAAATATCCTTTAGAACTGTTTTGATTCCATGATTGTTCCTTGGGAATTTGGCTACAGACTTCCTGTTCGATGTTAGTCATGTCCTATAGAAATGTGGATTATTTGAATGCACTGCTTTCTGTAAGCACATCCTACATATAAACTATAATGCTTTGACCCATTCCACTTAAGTTTGACTGAAGAGCTGAAGACTCCAGAAGATGAGATTCTGCCAAGTTTCTTGAAAATGACAGCCACATTAAGGAGATATATGCTATAAAACCGTATTATTAGACATCATAGAGTCTGCATTGGACCAACAAAGATTAATCTAGGCTTTACAACCCACCCTGCCATGGTCACGAAGCAACTTAATTTCTTAGAAATATTTTGGTTTAGACCTGTTTCTAAATCCATGAGAGCATGAGGTGCCAATAACTGTTTCAGTGGGGAAAAAATATTTCTAGTTTCTAAAGAAAACATTTTAGTAATTGCCCCTCATTTATTTGTATTTTCTAATTTGCTTTACATGCTACAGGGAATCCTGCAATTACCCATAGAATGTACTGTCTGTACCTTCCTGATTGAACTGCCACCTCCCCTACACTTTGTTAGAGCTGCCATTCAGTGTAGCTCTGATTCAGACTCAAGGGAATAGCCTTGACACAATGCACTGAAGGCAATATTTGCAGAGAAAAGGAATAATCGCTGAACAGCAGTCGAGCTCCACGCTTCCATGTCCCATGACCTCTTTTCTCTCTAGCCTTGGCATAAGAACTTAGAATAAGTCCCTAGGACTCTGCTGTCCCCTTTCATGATCCCTTAGCCCTCGGGCGCAATTTGGAGGTACTTCTGACAGGTTAATAATCTTCATGTGATGAGAGCAGTGAAATATCACAGTCTGTTTCCACTAAGGTTTCAGAGAAAGCTAGAGCCAAGTTTTTATCTGCTGATATTTGTCAAGATCATCACCTCTAACTGCACACATTTGACAAAAACTGCACAGAGTTAAAAAATGAAACTCAATGTCTCTCTTTTTTTTTTTTTTTTTTTTCATCCCATGCATTATTCATTACTAAAGATATTTCTTTTATCTCAGGCTATGTTAGGGTTTCCTAAAATCCCAGTTTCACATCATTTTAGGAAAAATCTTTAATACAAACCTAGATTGAACTGTCCTTAAGAAGTTAATTTCCTTTGCTATGTCCAGCTGCAGAATCTTTCTTCAATTAGACACCAGTATCCAAGGAAAAAAATGTCAAAGCACTGATATGAAAATATAAATTGCATAAAATACTGGTGACAGAATACTAAAGTCACAATCTGACATCTACAGTCTGGAGGTTTTTACCATTATGCTAATAGAGCTGTGTTTTTTAATGCAGTGCTATAGATTTTCATGATGATTTATAGAGAAAGTATCTGACAAGTTCCTGCTAGCACAGTATCCTACATCAGGCATGGCACAGGACTACACAAGGGATTGTGAATGAGAAGTGGAATACTTTAAAAGGAAAAAAGAGCATAAACTCCCAAACCCTTACCTAAAAATGTCTGGAATGCAGCTCCTCACTACTTCTACTCTTACTGAAAATAAAGAATTACCAGAATTTTCATGCACTTTTGTATGATCCTCATAACAAGACACCCAACCTGGGGGAAGGAAATTGTACGTGTACCTTCATCCAGTTACCACAGGTGATTTGCAAGTGATCACTGCAGCTGCTTTTCCTTGCCATGCCCTCGGACTTTCAAAAAAATTCACCTGATGTGTTTCACCCACAGCCATGTCATGGCAAGATGCCACAAAGCTGAAGGTTCATGATGTTATTACGTTTATAGCATAACTACCTACGAGACAGCTGAGCACGTCTTGTCGCTCAGCTCTTGTCGCTCATGCTCTGCTTGTCGTGCTACATGTTTCCCCTCCCCTAGGTCAAGACTGTAACTAAGTGCAAGGGGTCCATTAATCCAAATTTTGCAGCTTGTGGCTGCAAAATTTGCTCACACTGCATATTCAAATCTCACCTACTTTGGCCTTCTGAAGATAAAATAGGCAAGTCCAACAAGCAGAATTTGCTGGGAAATCCGTCGGCATATGAGAGAAGCTTAGAGGAGAGGGAGTAGGGAAGCTTTATTATTGTCTTGATTTTTTCCTTAAAAAAGAAAAAGGCAGTACCGAAAAAAAAATAAGCAAGCGAAAAATCAGCCAAAAAAAAACAAACCCCAGAAAATTTCTGGATAAATCTCAGAAATTCACAGTGGAAATCCTTCTGAATGCTGCAGCTGGGCTTCTTGGACAGGCGATATAACTCCCAAGATGCACAGCAGCCGCCTCAGTCAGGGAATTGCTATTGTGCATCACAGGAAGCTCCTGGCCAGAGTGCAGCAAGGACCAGGACCTTCAACAGTCCTGCTGGTCAGACCAGGCTACAGAGGTGGTGCATCCTGCACACCATCACTTCCATCAAATATCACACAGGTGTTATTTTAATGCTAAATACAATGAAATTATATCGATGTAAAAAACAAACGCAGATGAAAATGTATACGTAAGTATATTGTGTGTGTTTTCACGTGGATCTTTAGACAAACTTAATTCAGGCTAAATGCATGTCTTTATGAAAAATTTTCATTGATTAAAAGCTTCTTACACTTAAAAGATTTTACAGGCCAGCACTGCCTTCCTTTTACTTCCAAATTCACCTGTGCCAAACACAAGCTTGTTCTGACAATGCAGGGATTTTTTCTGTGTATCCTTCAGCCTGCTAAAAATCAGCATTGCAGAGAGGTGAGACAGGTCAAAAAGCTTACCATATCTAGTACTATAAATTTTCCCCTGAACAAGCTGTCAAACAAGCCTATGGGCCATTTTCGCAACTTCCACTCTAACGGCTTTCATGCGACTGCTGTGCACAATAGAATTTGTTTATTTTGCTGACATTTAGGTACTTCAGTAAAAGTAGCAATTAAATTTCCTTCTCTTTGCAGCACAGATCTCTCATTTTCATAATTCTCAGAACAATAGATGTAATTAAAGCATTTTAATATTTTAATAACTTTTCATGAACTTCTACGTTCTTTTTAAGGAAGTGACAAATGCACCTAATCTGAGGCAATCAATCCCTTGTTACACACCCTCTCCCTTATCTTTAATACGCTAATGGTTAGGCAATAATAAGCTTCTGGACATCAGTAAAATGTCTGAGAATGATAGAATAAATCTCTGATATGATGTTATATTGCTCTCAACTACTTACTCGCTTTGGAGTTATTTGTTTATGGTTCTAGCAGATGCTAAAAATTAAATTTTATATAGTTAAGTCTCTGCATGTGTTTTGTTTTAGGATGTTTTTATAATATGACCTATTCATGGTCTTGCTGATATTTGGCATGTGAAAGCCAGCTATTGCAATACTCCCTCTAATATTTTTTTCAGTTGAAGTTACTGGAAGTTTTTGCAATCAAGGCCAGGTCAGAACCCTTACAATTGGATAACTGAAAAAGGTGTACATGGCCTACATACTGGAAGGATATGTAGAAGAGATGGTAACAAAACATAATAATTCTACATATCACCTACTGAGTTACGTTATTGAGAGTCATTGGTATGTATATGGGGTAATTCCTAATTATCCTTTCAGTATGGTAGCATATTTAAAACACTGGCAGAATCCTTACTCCCTCTGTCAACTTCAGTCAACATGTTCTTGATTGGTACCACTGTAAATCAGCATATTTGGTATATGGTTTTTTTATGAATTGTAAGATGACTAGGGATATTTAATAGTAACTGACAATACACTGTTTTAAAATTTATTCCAAAATTGTGTAACATACGTAGTTTTTACACGATTTCAAGTTAATGAGACAATTAGTATTTTCATTCTGTCCTGGAAAATATGGGCACTTCAAAGCAAAGGTAATATTTACTATGCCTGCTTCATTTCTTGATTATGTCGAAAAGTAGGAACTCACGTCTACCAAAGGCTAATTTGCTGCAAGGTTCATGCTTCCTCTGATATGCATCTTCTGGGTACTTCAGATAAAACTCTTTCTCACAGTAACATGAGAGAGGACTTGTCTTTGTGAAATATCGTCAGAAATGCATCACCACCCGTACTGTTGACTGGAGGGCAATTCCCTTTGACTTGTACTGAGGTTGGCTGTATGCTGTCTCTTATTCTCTGTTTCTCTTAGAGTTGTCAGAAATCATTGCATAATTGATTTTCCAGTTGCTCAAGAGACCTTGAAACAGCTTTTCTTTAGCTTTTCTATTTCAAAGTTCTTAGAAATAGCAGGGCGAAAAAGAAAATGCATAGTAGAGACTATTTTCCTAAAACCTGTTCAACAGGTGGAGCTATATGCTGCAAAATGGAGTTTAGAAATGAAATCTGTATGATGAGGTGTTCGTTGAATAATTTTCAAAGTTATAAAAAATACTATACCTGTACCAAACACATGGTTTTCTATGTTTTAGGAAGAATCTTTCTGCAATGACCTTAGATTGGGATAAAAAAAAAAATGTCTCAAACAGGATTGTTGTGATTTTCAATGTATTTTGTTAGTGGGCAGAAGTGCAGTAAGTGTTGCTTGATTCTTCTCTAGAAACATTATAAGTAATAAATGGAGCTGGGAGGTCTTGCATATTGCACAGCAGGCGTTCAGCACTGTGTTACTGGTAAAGCTTAATGCTATATCAAATATTTATTAATCAGCTCTCCTTATGACATTTCTTCTTGCTTTTAGTGAAAGAATTTTGGGTGACAGAAAATCCCCAAAAGACAATTTGATGAAAGAGCGCAACAGATATAGAATATGGCATCCTTCTCTCTCTGCCTCTCCTTCATTGCCAGTTTTGACCAGTGCCCCTTTGAGACAGAAGAGCAAGTTCTCTGACTGTTCATCCGCAGGTGCCAATTGTCTTTTTCCCCTCTGCAGGAAAGAGGACTATTTGCCCAAATTTTCTGACTCCTTTAGAACACAATGAAGATGCAGCTGTGGAAAATTAGTGAGCTGTATTAATATCACTCATTAAGTCATATCTACTGTTACCGGTACATCAGAAGGTATTTGATTTGCTCATGTCAGAGGACAGAGTATGCAGACTGCGTATAATCTGGTGCTGTCCTCAGTTTCTACCCAACTTCTACAGAAATAAAGGTATTATTTTTGTAACAAGAGCTAACACATTATATGCACTTACTGTGACATATAAATGCACCTAGGAGGGAAAAGGGAGGAGATGATACTCACAGCTGACAAGTCAGTTAGTTATTACCTTTTTGACAGTGTTGTACCAGTTTCAAACTACATCTGTTTACAGAAACACACATAAGCATTATCAAGCAGTAAAATGGTGGTCACTAGAGGAGTATTTTTTTTGCAAGAGGAATAATTTTTTATAATAAGTTAGTTGTTGTTCTTTAACCTTTTAGGAGTTTTTCTTCCCCTCATCAGTACTTTTTTTTTTCCCCTTCATTAATGCAGACTGTGTCAGATTTGTTCATCTTTCCTCAGGCTAATGGAACTGTGAGATTTCTTGGAAATATATCCTACCCAATGTGACAAAGGCACAGAACCCTGTCTTATCATTTAATCCTCTTAATTACCTCCATTTATTAGATTAGGTACTTACCTAATCTTCAGAACTGTATTAGTTGAACATGGCACAGTTGAAAGGGCCTCCTCACACTGGGTAAGGAAAGAATGATTTAGGCGTTTCAATTATATTAAGATGACCAGTGCTCCTCTGTTGCCAAAAAGTTTGGGTTCATAGACTTGCACAGTTTCGAGGATTTATGTTCCTTTGGAGTTTTATCTTATAACATCAAAAAATATTAGTGATGAGAAGGTCCAGTGTAAAAACTCTATAAGCATACAGAAAACAGAAGTCCAGCTGTAAACTGCCCAGGGCTCAGGCAGGCAGTGACAGTGACCAGAGAGCCGAACAGAGTCCTGCAGTTGAGTGACAGGAGTTCTTGCATGCACACAGGTGTTTTTTGCACTGGAGAGGAACAGTTTCCAGACACTTCTTTTGAGCTTGCTAGGAAAAGTATTGCTATTAATGTATAACATTTTGCAACCGGCCCTCCTTTAAGCTGACCGTACAAGACCAAAGCATATGTCCCTGTCCAACAGACCATACAAATGTTTGAACATAAAGCTTCATGAAATATTGTTTGTATAGTTGTGAAGAGGAGGGAGGGAGACAAGTAGAAGACACATCCTAAATCAGGAAAGGAAATCCTAGACATAGGTCAGGTGGACCTAGAGAAACATTGAGAGAAGTATTTTTGATCTGTGAAGTCATCAAACTGAGTGTGCGAGAGAGAAGGCTGCCTTCAAATCCTCCATCTCTCCTGACTTGAGAAGAGTGGATTTAGATCAGGCTGTGTGACAAGCAAGAGAAAGAAATATTGATGTCTCACGGACTAGATCTCTGAAACTGTTACAATCAGTTGTCCCATTCATAAGACAGCTGCCCTCAGCTCTGAGGTAATGAGACATCAGGACGGTGTTCTCCAAAATTGGAGTAAGTGTGTCATCCAGCAATGAAATGAGCTGCTCCCCTGGTTCACAGATGTCTTCCTACTCTCTCGGGACAGCTGCTAACATGATTTCCCATCATGAACACATGTTTAAACTGATTGCCACTGGGTAAAATAGCTTTATGTCTTCGCTAGCAAGACACTACTGAAGTTTGAAGTTTTTGGCTTTTTGGCTTCGGGACATTACTGTAACTTGATGAAAGTGACTAAAGACACCAAGTTATAAGTTACAATCTCAACAGTAGACAAACAGTAATATTCTTTCCTGACTTCTTTTTCTTTGTCATGTTTTTGCCCATTTTTTCCTTCAAAATAAATGTACTTAGAGGTTTATGTCTCTTTTGACCAACAATTTCATATAGTTACCCTGAGCAAAACTGTGAACTTTACCCAGCTGATTTTTTCCTCATTTTTCCTGGGTGATTTATAAGTAAATTACATTTGCTATCATGATGCCTGGCCTTTGCTTTCTATGATTCCAAGTTCTTTGAAATGAAATGGTCACCTAAAAGAAGTTTAAAAAAATCACGAAATTATAGGCTGTGTCACACAAATTGAGTATAGGAGTTAATCCCAATTTTTAAAAAGATCATTTTTTGCCAGCTTCTCTTGGCATCTCTCAGTATAAATAGGAAAGATCCATTAATCTGTGCAACCTGAAATTGCCTTTTCCAAATTGAAGTTATACTGACATAAAAATGATCTATTACCAATTTTTGCAGGATTAGCATTTGTATGAATGAAACTATAAAATCACTTGTGAATCTGACCTGGAAAAGTGAAATGTTTCAGAAATGCTGTAGCAAATAGTTTTGAATTTTCTGACGTGTGTAGTTTTGGGGGCTAAAACTGTCAATAGAATGCAAGTTGCAAATACATGCGAATTGTCAGAAATTGTTTGTTCAATCATTCTTATATTTTGGTCATGAAAGCAATTTGCTCCTTCAGAAATGGCTCACCTTAATTTTTATCCATTATTCTTATTAAGAATGTAATATTTATTTATTTGGAATTTATTCCACTTCCAAATAAGAATTTGGCTTTCTTATAAGAAGTTGGACTGGGAGTGGAATAAAATCTGAATGAAAGATGATATCTCTTAATTTTTATTGAATCATCAGTCTGTTTTTCCAGAATTAAGAACTTTGCTTATTACTAGATTTTATTGTGGATAGTCATCACTTACACAGATAGGTTTTTTGATTATTTCAGAGTGAAATGACCATTTACTATAGTATGAAACAACAGAAAAAAAACACTAAGCAACATCATAATCCTTTTTTTTCACTTTTTTTTTCTTTTTTTTTGTACTGATTAGCTTAAAAAGTACACCCATCATAATAGGAAAATGTAGCACGGAGAACACAGTTGAGTTCAAACACATATGGTATTAATCTCACATAATGAGCATTGCTTCAATTGACAGGAGAAACTACACTAAATAGATGGTAAGCTGCAATTGGCTTCCTAAAAAATCATGGCCCTTGACTTTAATTCATCCTCTGCATCAGTTTCTTATATTTAAGAATGCTTATTATTAGGTCTTCTTGCTGTGCTCTCCTCAGTTCCATGCCACTAATTGGTTGTGAGTGAGTCTGGTGTTCTCTAATACATCCTCCTCTGCTGCCGCTAAGTCTGCTGGAATTGTCACCACCCACCACCCTCCCGGTGCTGTAACAACTGTACTTATTACACTATAGAATATTTTTATGGCAAAATTAAAATTAGCCAAATAATTTTTTTCCTCTCTTTTTAACATTTTTTAATTTTGTTGATGCTACTGTATACGCTTTTTTCCCTGCGTTCACTGATGTTCATGAGTAGTCCGTCCCTTCTGCATGCATTCAGGGACATGCATGCTTGTGTATGTGTGTATTGAATAGAATCTTCTTTGTAGGTGATGAATGGATCTTTAAATATGCAGTGGTGTGGCCAGACGCAGACAGATATATGCTCACCTGTCTGTTTTGCAAGCTGGCCATGTTCCCAGAGGTGTTTATCAGCCTGGGTATGGTGCCACGCTTGCACAACTATATAATTTGTGGGCTGGAGCTTGTTCATATCCAGCCAGCTGAGAGCAAGAGCAAGACAAGACAAAATTGAACATCCAGATGTACCCCAAAATCTTCTCAAAAGCCCTGTTTGTGGGATCTTTCATTTAATTTCTTTCAGATTGTATCATATGCCAGCCTGACAAAATTTCCTGCTTTACCTGATTTGACAATTCACATAGAGGGGGGGAAAAAAAAGCAAGCATATTTTTTGTCTGAAGGTAGGATAAATTTCTTCCTACATATTTAACTTGAGCCTGTTTTCCTTGCTGGTGAATTTTGGGGAGAATTGCTGTTGTCAGCTCAGAGTTTTTGTGACTCCTTGTCACTTTTCCTTTCAGCTATGTCTTGCAGGACCCATTTTCTAAGATGACTGGGGGTCCCACTGAATATTTACTTTGTTTCAGTTGCTTTGGGGAGCAGCTGTGATCAAAGCTAGTAATTTCATAAAGCAATGACCATTGCCATCATCATGGAAATGGGGAAGGGATGACCTCTGCAGTCCCCTTTGTGCCACAGAACTTGGGCATTTCTTCCCCACCATGATGCCAATGAAGTTGGGGGACTGAGACTCCAGTAAGAATTGTAAAAGTACCATTCTAAAATTGTATATTTCATAAGAAGACGAGGAAGAAAACCATCAGTTTGGGCCATTTTAAACAATTTTGCTTTAGCATCTGGAGAGAAGGAGCCTAGAACTAATATTGCAATATTGACTTTTATACAGTCTTTTTCTGTGTCACTTCCAAGTAATTTTTAGAACTGGCCAGAAATTCTTGTTTGTTTTTCATGGGAAATGTTTCCTCTTGCTAAGATTTCCTTTTGACATGAATTAGAAAGATGCCAAAATCTCTTTCTGAAAATGTTTTTGAGATATTTAAGGCATTTCTTGAAATATTTTGCTTGTATAAGAATGAAGCATTGAATCCTTAATAAAATGTAACATTTTGATGACTTTCTGTTGAAGTATACAATTAAATAATATGTTCCAATGAAGCACTTCTGTACTTTCTGGTATGTTTCTGGCAGTGTTGACCATCTCCAACCACTGCAAAAAAAGATAACTTTACTGTAATCACTTCTGCTCCTTCAGGTTTACATGCATCCCCATCACACAGAATTAAATGAGGTACTCCCTGGTGTCTGTTAAAATCTAATGTTCCTCTAGGTCTAGTGACTGAAAAAACCCCACTTTTCTAAGCTGTATCATCGAATATTTAAATGATGGAAAGGATATGTTCTACATATACTTATAAAAAAATACTTCTTTTACAATATAACTTCTTTTTCAGCATACAGGCTTCCTCAGAGCTTTTCAATAGATTTTTTTTTTATATATCTATTAACACAGGTAGATTATCATGGCAGAGAACATGCAAAGTATGACACTAAGAACAATTAAAGCATTTTTAGTTCCTCACTGAAGGATAGTTTTTAACATTACATTTTTGTGTGCTAAGTACTCCATATAGGTAGTGTCTATTGTGTTCTCTTAAAATAGTTCTTCTGATATGCTGGCATTTTCACTCTGGAACACGTTCCTGAATTTCCCTCATTTAGCTCACAAGGTTACAAGAACCTTTCAGCCACCATCTGGAATCTCTGAAAGGAGAGTTGTTTCAATCTTCAGTTCATCTTTCACAATTTGCTCTACAGAAAATTGTAGGAATAACTCTTAGCACCTTCGCATCTCACAAGACGCTGATACAAACATGCACTTAGCATGAAGTACACTAGTAATGGTCTGCAAGCCAGCAGAACTATTCACATGCTTAGACAGGCAAGTGCTCAAGCCCTTCATTGGACGCAGGCTTAGGAAATTGCCAAGGTATAGTAGAGCAGTGCACAAACCCTGCTTTTTCTCTGAGTTATTTGTCAGTGCTTGTGAACAACCTTTGGGTCCTTTGCTTCCACAGTCATCATTTGGTATCCTTGTTCACAGTCCAGGAGATGAATTTTTGACCAATTTGTATCCTCTTAAGACTGAAAGAAACAGGAAGAAAAGGTCTTTTTCTGTTCTAAAATCATCTCCAGTACTGTGTTTTGAACTGCTGTAGCATATATGTGACAAATTCCAAAAATTAGCAATGCTGTCTTTTCTTGGTGGTTTTCTTGGTGACCAACCTCTGATCAAGATGTGTCTTGTAACAACCCAGAAGTCTGAGCTTCTGGGCAGCTCTGTCCTTCTACTTCTGCCTCAAGAATATATCTTCCACTGTCTTACCCCTACAGACTGATTGACAAAAATATTCCCCTCTTTCTCTCCATAGAAGTGGTAGAAGCCCTCTCAGATTCCAGAAGAATCTTAATCATCAGCATTCACAGTATTAATTCATGCACTGATGGGCTGATTGCCTCCAATGTTCACCTTCTTCTTCCAGCAGACCTTATGTTGTGGATATGCTCTGGGGTTACTAGAGAGCAGGGACTGACAACAATGTTGTTCAGGCCATTCACAGTTATGTGCTGGATTTAACTGGTCAAGTTGATCCCTGCAGAAAGACTGGGACTGATCCATGTCAGTTTACCACCACCGTATCACTCTATGCATAGGCAAACCAAGGAAACTAGCCAAGTATCTTACTGCGTTAAAACTCAGCTAAATGTCTAAAACTGGGTGCTGCAAAAGCTCACTTCCTCATTAATACTGAATTAGTCTGTGAATATTTCTGATGCTTCCAGCTCTCAGCACATTCAATCAGTACATACAGTTCATATTTTCTAAATTTCTTTGCAAGCAGAATGACTATAAATTTCTCTCTCTGTGTAAATTTACATTCTGAGATATTATGAACATTTAAATTTGACAAGTATCAATTCATGTACCCAGCATGGACCTCTAATGTTACGTGTTTTGGGTGCCTTAGCTTGGCCAAGATTCTTGCTGTAAGCTGTCAGATGTAACTTGGCTCCTGTAGGTGATCGGTGCCCTTGTGGAATGGCATTTGGATACCAAGGTGGACCTTACAGGAGGTCTATATTTGTCAGCCATACTTCTCCAGTGACTCCAGGAAGAGAAGATCTGGTTGCAATTCCAGGCAGTGCAGCACACTTTGGGACGAGAAGTGTTCAAGCCTGAGTACTGTCCTGCTTTATGGTCTCCTCCACACTCATTCTGGAGTTGGCAAATGATGAGTTCAACCTGATATTTCATGAAGATCGAGGGGATACTGTGAAGGCTGCTGCTCTTGTACCTTCATATGTGGAGCATATTCAGTAGGAATTGCACTAACAAAAAAGCCAGTACAACAAATGAATATCTTAATGAGTGTTAAAAAATTGTCATAGAACTGTCTGTAGCATTTTGGGGGGGTTTGTTTTCAATAGGAGTAGTCTGAAGGAGGCATCACTGCTTAACACCCAAAGTCATAGAGTGAGACTGAGTAAACAACTTTGTGCTGATTCACTTGCACACTCGTCTGTTACAAGAAAAAGTTGAGGGCAATGTCTGTGTTTATTTGCAAATATTAAAAATCTGCCACCTTGCAGGGTCTTGGATTTGCTGTAATTAATGTCCGTTCATATTCTCCAACATGCTCAAAATTTACCTTTTCAAATAACGAGGTGTCGTGGAAAGTTGTCACAGTGGGATTTTTGCTCAGTGAATGGAAGAGTCCTTTCAAACATGAAGCCTATCTGTGATCTCATGCCTGTGAATTAGCATGCAGACCTACACCAGCTTTGCAGTGGAGGCAGCGGAAGAAGCCAGCATTGGGAAAGAGCAGCAGCCGGTGAGGGAGAGGGCTAGCTGCAGGAGGAGGGGTACACACAGAAAAAGAGAATGGAAAGCAGCTTCCAAAAGGGAGGGAAATGAGAAAGAGGAGGGCAGCAGCAACAGTGGAAGGGTGAAGGTGAAGAGGGGAGAACAGCTGCTTTTCCCCCTCGTATCCTGACTGAGTTTTTCTCTGAGATGCCCATGTTTTTTGAGCATATTGATTCTGTGACCCTCTTTAGCAGTTTGAACTCTCTATTGGAAAGAATCAAATTCAATCCAAATCTGTTTCTGGGATCTGTATTATTTTACATTCCCTTGAGGTCTGAAGGAAACGGAAAAGACAAATGGTGTGATAATCATAGACCACACAAGAAAAAAAATACCAAATAGGGGTGAAACAGCTTGAGAGAGAGGTCTGATTTTCAGGGACTGCCAAAGAGGTGGTCAAAATTCTTCATATGTAATTTAAGATATTTTTCTGAGCTCTGAAGTGATGATGATAAAAATGCGCTTCTTTGGGATATGGAATTTTTTGATTTGTTTCAATTATTGTTTTCAGCACATGTTTCATAGGGGCAGAAAAGTCTTTTTCACTCTCAAAAAAACCCCCAACCATAACCAGGTAGAATCTAAAAATGAAAAAAAAAGGTGTTGAAAAGACAACAGGACCAAAAATTTTAAATAAACTGCAAACATATACAACATGATTTTAACTCTCTAACCTTTCCCAGGCAATGTACTTTTCCCATGCATTTTCCTGAAAATTTGTTTTGGCATCTTTAGGTGACAACTCCTGAAGATACACTCACAGCAACTTATCTCCTTGCTCCTGTTTGCCTATAGCACAGGTGGTGCAATTTGTATAGGTGAAGGGCTTTCTCCATCTGAAGTTTGAGTCTCTAGGTCCTATGGTTATATGTCAGTGTCATTCTGAGCAAAATAGCTACTTGGGAAAGCCACCTGAGCTCGGGTGCCCCAGTGCTCCTGTGAACCATAACCGATCCAGAGAGGAGAAATGAACTCCTATGTAACTAACATATGTTAGCATAGCAAGACTATTTAAAAGTGTGTGCAGAGTAAATAACATAATGTTTCTTGGAGAGAGGGACAGTTGAAAGAAACTGTGCTAACTTGGGAAGGGAAGTGAATGTTGGTTTAATTGGCTATTTAATGATTATCTGTTTTCTTCTTCTTCTTTTTCTTCTCCCCTTTTTTAATCCAAACAGAAAGGTTAATCTAACTATACATTTAAGGCTTTTAAAGGCTCCATTACAAGACTTATTATGCTAAAAGAAACATACCTGGCACGCTGCAGTTTTCTAAATGTATCAGCGATGCATGTAATGATTCACTTAAACCATCATGGTCAGAATTCTTTTACATTATTTCTATGTAAATTGGATGCTTCACGATTACTATAATATGAGTGAAATTCCACTTATTATTTCCTTTAACATGGAAACTTTTATCACTTAACTTCAACTCACTGGACAGAATATTTGAACCATTTGCAGTCATTAGAGCATTTTTGTTTGGTCAAAACCCTTGTGGGATTATACTTTGGAAAAATAGCATGAATTACATTCAATGCAACTGAATGGCAATTTTAAATATATAAGGGGCATCAGGAGTGCTCATCATTATACTTAGAATTCAACATTTTTTTTTTCTGTTATGGACTTGTTTTTACATTTATGTCTTTTATCTTCAAGAGACTTATTTCAGCATGCAACATTAAAAAAGCCATAATCCATATAGAAAAGGCTACCTGGTGAAGTACATCTACCTCTTCATGTTCTGCAGGACCAATTTAAAATACTAGGTTGGGTCACAAGTTTTTAGTTTCACCTTACTAGTTGGAAGGCTTTTTCCTCTTCACTGGGTGAACTGGTGCAGCAAACCTACTCTAGTAAAACTGAAGGTGATGTTCTTCTTCAGTAGTCTTGAAAGTTGGCACAGGGTTTCTTAAAACTTTCTAAGATTCCCAAAACTTTCAATTCACATCAGCATGAAGAAGACAGAAGAGAAAAGAAAAACTTCAGAGCAGCCAGTACCTTCATGATCCAGGTGATGAGTCGAACTGTAGGAATCTCTGTTTTGAATGTCCGCTTTGCCATTCTCTCACAGGAAAACCAGGCTTCCTTGTTGATTGTTAGGTCTCTGAGGTGGATCTCTCTGGCTACAGTTAATCATTGGAATAAGGACTTGAAGTTCAGATGCTCTAACATGCTTCAAGGAGTATTATTTGCAGACTTTAGAAGGGCTCTAAGAAGAGTTTTGGCACTACAGAGATGTAGCAGTCTAGACTAGCCAAGAGGTTTTGCAAGAGGTAGTCCAGGTGCATGTCATCCACAGTCCAAAGTGGTTAGACCCTGATTTTTGCCTATTCTGGAGACCTTTCCTGAATGTTCTTCCTTCCATCATCTTCCAATCCAAATACATTAATCCGTCATTTTAGAAGAGGTTACGTATTTGTCTCTACTTCTTCTGGCTTTAGGCCTATATTTAGGCCTTCTGTTCCTATTTTAACCACACTTAATAAGTTTTCCAGAAAATAGTCAACTGAAATTAGTAGATTTTAATCAGACAATGGGGTGGGGTTTTTTCTCTATCATATGAAGATGCCATTTTTAAGGCAAATTGACGAAACAGATTATGATCTCACTGCTCTAGCTTTTACTTCAGTAAACTCTGCTTCTCATCCCTCAATGAAGCTCTCGGCTTTTAATTTGAGTGAAAATGCCTCTAGTAAAAAACAGACAAAAGTGCTTCAACCATTTCAGCACTAATCTTCCACTACTTATTTCTAGAAACGAGTCCACCTGAGCTCACAGAGCTGTGTGCCTTCAATTTCAGTATCAAAACATGGAAGACACTTTAAAATCATGGCTTTTTTATAGGAAAAGTGAAGAATCATGAGCCCTGGAATCATGGTCATGTTACGGAGAGCTTTTTCCTTAGATTTGATGCTCAAACTTCTGTGACTTCAGGTAAAAAAATCCTCAGTTTCCTTTAAAGCAAAGGCATTACACAAGGTTATAAAAGCTTTCTTTTCTTTTGACATGATAGTATCTGGCAATCACTTTTGTTCTACTATTTAGATAATTCTTTGCTTCTCTAGAACACGGATACTAACAGTGAAAAATAAGTTTAAGGTAGTTAATGTAGTATTTTATTTATTTCAAATAGAAACATCATTTTGTATCTGAATTTGTATTTGTTATGTAATTTTTGAGTCATTTTATTACGTGGTTTGTAGTTTGTTTTTTTGTGTGTTTTGTATATTTCAATTTAACTTAATGAATATCTGTAATATGTAAACAAATATCTATGGCTACATATGTTGCACATACAGAATACTTCAACTGTGATTTTTAGAATATGTATTTAAAGTTTATGTTGCTAATAAAATCCAGAATAGATTAGGTCAAATAATTTTTTAAGAATGCCCCCTACCACTCCTACACTTTAGCTGCTCTGTGGGTTTAAGGTATTATTTTAGATATGCATATACTCATTCTAAAATGAACTATTCTTCTAAATATTTGCTTTCCCGATTCATGATGTTTCTACCTCACTTGTTAAAATGCAGAACGAGTGCTAACTCAAAATTTTTCTTTTGAAACTAAGCTACCTGGGAAATACAGTATAGTATATCTCTCCGGATTGCAATCATCAGCTATTTAAATAGATATAGTTTAAAACGGTAAAGACTTAAGTTTCATCATAACCCATATTGGAATTAATGACTCTACTCACAGCTGCTGGTTTGGAGGACAGAGACTGAGCAGTGCCATCACAGAGAATAAGCCACTGGCAAGTCAGGCAATTCACTGAGGACAGAATGATTAGCCACAAGGAGCACTTACAATGTGCACTGGTAATTTAGGTAATTGTATTGCAGGGTTTGTAGACCCATGAATTACAGAGATCTTTTTAAAAATATATATCGTGCAATTTGAATGTGTCCTGAAGCAGACACCACGAAGAACCAGCTATCAAGTAATTCAGATAAGAAAAAGCATTCCTAATGTATAGTATTTGGAAAAACATACGGAAGGCAGCATGCGATAAAACTATAGCATAGACATTTATTGTAAGAACTTCTTCGCTAGCATAGCAGGCATTTAAACACCCCAAAAGACACAGATTTCCTGCAGAAAATCAAACGCAAAACAAAAAGGGGGGAAAAACATTAAGAAGGAGGTGGTTCCACTGGAATACAATGTTAGATTGATTTATGTTATTGTTTCTAAATGTATGATACAGTCACACCTAACCTAGCAAAAAAAAATCCTTATATTTATTTCCTTTTTTGCACTGCATATTTTCAAAGACCTCCTATAGTTAACATTATAATATAGTTAGTTGCTACAAATAATCTGCACTGATTATAGGAAAACTGTCAGTGTCTGTTCAAGGTCTGAAAAGGCTGCAGCAAATAGCTTTTCTCTTTGCCATGGAGACTGGGGTCTGTTTTTACGGTTACTCTGGTAACCAAAGCCTTTCTGGTGCTAGTCCTTTTCAGTTACTTTAGCTATTAAACCCTCTGGTTGAGACAAAAGGAAGGCAGTATGCAGACACTTCCCTCTAAAGCAAATCTCAGGGTTAAAATTAAGCAAAACTTGTAATAAAAGAAATAAAAGCAGCTTCTAATCAGCTGGTTACATTGTGGCTGTGAGGTGTTTGTGTGCTTGTCTACATGTGGGAAACTGGGGTTTGGTGTGTTTGAATTTTAATCTGATTATTGCGGGAGTAGAAAATGGATTAGGCATCTTCAGTGCTGTTTCAAGGAACACAGTCTCTCAAACCTGTGACCCTCACAGTGCAAAAGGTAGCTGTTTTCAAAGTTGTTGGTTGGTGAGGGGATTTTTTTCTAAGGTGGGGATTCTGATATTGCTTTAAGGTGACGGATATTAAAATAATTGTAAGTGGACATTACAGAACACTGCCCCCAATGTCATAGGTTTGTCATGTGGCATTAACGGACCTTCAAAGGGACTGGGATGCTTTAGAAAACAAAGTCAAAAAATTGGATGCTGACCTAAAAGCTTATTATCCTCTTGAAAATAACATGCCCAATTCAGTGATCAATTTCATGAAGTTGATTACAGCAGACTGACAACTGGAGTAACAAAAATCCAGAAGGCTGAGTTGTAAAATATTTAACAGCTAAGATGGTAGTAAGTGTTACTTTTGGTTGGAATCACTGAGTGTAGGTAGGTTGCCAAATTATCTTGTTTTTCAAAATAGTAATGTTTTCACCTTGGGTAAGGGCTTATTATGGCAAGCTTTTACCATCCCTACACATTTTGGGTTGAGCTTTCTACTCCGAATAAAGAGGATTTTGCTCTGGAAGAAACAGCAGACTAAATAGACCACAAATAATATGCTTCACAACTGAACAATCCATTCTTGCTTTAACGTGGTCAAACTAAGTAACTCTAAATACTGCAATACCCATGGTGATAAACCACTTTTGAGCTGCAAAGTATTCAATTATTTTTCATTTGAACTATTAAATGTGTCACACAGAAATTTCCCATTGCTGTTTTCACCCACATAGATTACCATGTTTAAAAAAAAGCAATAACTTTGTCCTATCAGAAGAGAGTTCAAACTAAAACACTACAGAATGTAGTAACTAAATTAAGATCAGTTGGTATTTGTTAGCAGAGAGGAAAACACCTGCAGTATCAAAAAAACCTAAAGTATCCATTCATCCATAAATTAAGTCCCAGATCAGAATACTGGATGGATCTCAGTTTGATCAGATTTGTGCATTTCAATAAGGAATGCTCATTTAAATGTATAGGCATAGTGTTAGAGTGTTAAACATAAGGTTTTCTGAGGCCACTGTTTGATGTGAACATCACTACTCAGAAGGGCAAGTACCAATTCCTGATACCATGTGTGCAGCTGATAACCAGGTGCTAAGAAATAAAATATATTAAACACTCTTTTTAATCAATTTTCTGGAGAAGACAGGTATCATAAGGAGAAAGTGAGAAATGTATGTCTCTGAAAAGGCTGAAATCAGAAGGAAGTTGACTTTCTCTGGATTCATCATAGCAACCGGTCAAAAGAACTTATGGACATTCGTGCTGAAAATGGCTCCTGCCATATAACCTGGTTTTGCACAATGTTTCAAGAATTAGTGGAATCATGAAAAAAAAAAAAAAAAAGGCCAATTTTTTTTCTCCAGTCTTTCTTTCACCTCAGATGCTTTCTTGTTTTCAAAGAAATTGATATTATTCATGATAAAACATTGATCTTGCATAGTCATATGTGTGGAAAAATCCAGATCTGTAAATTAGGTAAAATGAAGGACAGCAAATGTTTCTGACAAACAGTCCTGTTCAATCACTGAGCTAAACACAACAAGCTCTTGACACAGAAGATTTTATCGCCACGTTTGTCATTAGCCTTTCTTACTAATTCTGTGCGTTGATACTTTATGTTCCCGTGAATGCTCTAACCTCAACCTCTCTCTCACACCCATATTCAGGCAAAGTCCATCACAAATGGCATCAGGTGGTGTATTTAGGATTTTTGCCCCACATCAAGTCCCCCGTAGGGTGGGAATGATCTCACGAGCCAGAAAATCAACCTTGTCTTTACCTGGGGTGGTAGGCAAAATGTGCATCAAGCTCTGACCTGTTAGCTTTGGGTTCTTAAGCCCAGGAATGATATCATTATAGAATCCCTGCAAATCAATTACCCAAGGCTAACCATTTCGGAAAGCTCCAACTTTTGTGGGAATCCTGCCCTCCTCATGGGTGAGGATGTGCTGTCAGATCACTGCATGAAGTGCATCTCCCAAGCACCTCGAACACCTTCTCTGCAGGGCCAGGCACAGAGAACTATTGCTGCTGCCCTTTCTGCAGAGAGGGGCAGAGATCCTTAGTGCAAATAGCACACATGGTGACTGGCAATCTTCAGTCCTTCAAAGCATTTTACCTGCAGGAAAGAAAAAATTAAAAAAAAAAAGTCATTATTCCCATTTTGCAGCAGAGAAAGCTGAGATCGAGGCTGAGCTTCAGCTAAGACTGGAATGTAAGCATGAGCATTGGGATACTAACCCCACATTGAACTGAAAATTTCATAGCAAAGGGCTTAGACAAATCCCTCAGCTATGCTTGAGACATATCCTTCTGGGGTAAAAGCATTTCTGAAGTAGAGTAAAGCAGTTCAGACTGAGCTAAAAGCCTACTTGTGTGTCCTAGTTTGCACATCACAGAGTTCAGACAATGTTCTGAAACTGAAACAACAAGATATGGTCATCTAACCCACAGGTAAATTATACACGGTAAATTGTACACAGGTAAATGATGAGGATTTATTGCTTTTGCACAGAGGTAGTGGCACAGAGAATGTCTGGAGTGAACACACATCTACAGTGAAGAAACAGAAGCCTCACAAGCACATTTGATCAGGGCATACCTGATCATCCCAGGATAAGCTGCTTTATCTCACTTATTTTAAATTTACTTTTATCAAGTGAAAACCAGAGGTTAGTGTTTTCCAAACCTTTCGTACTGGCTTAGAACTGCGCACAAATGTCCTCAGGGATGATCTGTAGCAGAGCTTCTAAGAGCCTTCTAGCCCTGCTCCACTTGTGTAGGATTAAAAGCCATGGGGCATAAGTACTTGACCTCCTGTGACTTATGGGAATGCAGGGATTTGTGGGGAGTAGTGGAAAGGATTTTAAAGAGGACATCTTTTAAAATGAATGTGCAATGTCTGAGAGGGGTGGAGATGAAAACAGAAAAAGATACTATTATTTGTGGAAAAGGATATTAACAATGACTCAGCACAGTGGCAAGCTGCTCTATGCTTTGCATTTTATATGTCTCCCACAACTACATCCTCATACTGTTGCACAGGGTGGTTGGAGGAGTTGGCCCATACTTTTCAGGTCATTTTTTGGCTGTAGCAGAAGTCTTTTGTTACACAGTGATCAGCAATGTAAATACAGTTCCAGTTTCAAGGAAGACACATCCAGATGAAATTGCATTTCCCCATGAGCTATGTGTAATATTCACCTTGTTTAAGTGCATAAAACTTTTATAAAACATCTTTACAACAGTCTCATAAATGAAGTGGTATGCTGAAGTGTGATTTAACAATTAAAATCAGAACCTTGAAATTATTTGCCTGAGATGTCTGGAAAATCGTGACGCATAACTCCTGAGTCTGCTGCCCATGTGGAACTTAACAACTTATTTGACTTCTGCAATCTACAGCTGCCTCCTCACTATAATGGGGAAAAAAATATTTAGGCCCAAGTTTTGCCAAATCAAAAGTGGAATTTTAGCAATTAGAGCTTTTTCTCAGTAGGTTTATTCAAATGAACAGGAGCCTTACACATACCTCTACTACTCCGAACTGTTACCTGCAAGTTACCAAGTACAGCTCTGCAGCAAAGTTATGGTTAGAAGACCCATTGCTCTATCTGTCAGTCTTGTGAACTTGCTTCAGTTGCCCAAACCTAGACAACTAGAACCATTTGAGGCAACTTAGTTTCACAGAATCACAGAATGTTAGAGGTTGGAAGGGACCTCAAAGATCATCTAGTCCAACCCCCCTACCAGAGCAGGATCACCTACAGTAGAGTGCACAGGAACATGTCCAGGTGGGTTTTGAATGTCTCCAAAGAGGGAGACTCCACAACCTCCCTGGGCAGCCTGTTCCAGTGCTCTGTCACCCTCACTGTGAAAAAGTTTTTCCTCATATTTTTATGGAACCTCCTGTGTTCCAGCTTCCACCCATTGCCCCTTGTCCTGTCAGTGGACGTTGCTGAAAAGAGCCTGGCTCCATCCTCCTGACACTCCCCCTTGACATATTTATAAACATTAACGAGGTCACCCCTCAGCCTCCTCTTCTCCAAGCTAAAGAGATCCAGCTCCTTCAGCCTTTCCTCATAAGGGAGATGTTCCACTCCCTTCACCATCTTTGTGGCTCTGCGCTGGACTCTCTCAAGCAGCTCCCTGTCCTTCTTGAACTGAGGGGCCCAGAACTGGACACAATATTCCAGATGCGGCCTCACCAGGGCAGAGTAGAGGGGCAGGAGGACCTCTCTTGACCTACTTGCTAGTCCCCTTCTAATACACCCCAGGATGCCATTGGCCTTCTTGGCCACAAGGGCACACTGCTGGCTCATGGCCATCCTGTTTGTCTGGGTCATCCTTATGGTGCTGGTGATGCAGGACATATGGAAGAACAACACTGGTCTGGACGTGAGGGCTGAGAGCCAGCCTGGAGATCCTCACCTAAGTCAGGCATAGAAGTTGCTTCTTTAGACAAATAAAGCAACTAAGTTTGACTGTTTAGGCAACTAAGTCACCCATCCAGATGATCAGCAGGTCATCTGCTTTTTCCAGAAAGACAATCTCATATATCTCACAGATCTTCTGTTAGAACTGATCACAACAGAGTCCAAAGAACACCCTGACTTAACTTGCTCATCCAAACACCTTGAAAACATTATTTCAGCAAAAATTTGATACATTTACTTTAGGAAAAAAATATATAAATTTGTTCTTGTTTCAGGGAAACTGTATAAATAAGCATCTGACTTTCATCTTCTCTCCCTCAAAACCAAAATGAAACAAAGCCACCTTGAACCAATTACTTTTAAACCTTTTATGCCACTCTTGTAGAAAATTACATGAAGCCTTCCTGAGGAGTTACACTGTCAACAAGTGTGTCACTACTATGAAGCAGTACATTAAAACAGTTAAAACAGATTTCAGTATAGTGTGAAATGAAGTATGATGTAGTTAAGTTTTTACACTTTCTGGAAAGAAAATTATTTTATTTTCACTTGTTAATTTTAGAAGAATTTTTTAATGCCATTAACCATTCATATAGTCATTGAGTCACTAAACTTACTTCTTAAACTGCTTGTTACCCTGCAGATTTTTAATTCACCACCTCCCAGCATCTAGCGCATGCTCCAGTCTGGCGGACAGCTTCATCACAAGCATCATAATTGTATTTTCTTTCTCACAGCCCCTGAGTGCTAGAGCTGTATGACTGTACGAGGTTCTCAAACTTTCATCAAAACACTACTTTTTCTGCCTTTCATTTGCATAACATATTAAAAAAAAAAGCCATTTAAGTGTGACAGAGGTTTACAAACAATACACGTAAATTAAAACCGATAGAATACTTACTATGACTTCTTCAAAGCCTTCTCAAGGCTTTACGGACAGTCATATTTGCATCAGCCTTGAGTTTGACCTTGCCTGCTGTTGACAATCTGTTCCCTGCTGTACCTACTTTAGGGATTTATCGAAGCTTATCTTAAGCAACTGAGACGAGACACTTTCTGTAAAGTCTAAGTTTTCATGGTGAAACAGAAAACCATGCTCACTTGTGGAGTTTCACTTAGCTAAAGACAGAGATCTGTTCTCCGTTCACTGGTGTAGGTGGCCAGAGCAGCTGCTGTTGTGGGATATGGGGAAAAAAGAGCCTCGAAAGTGAGCAGGCACAGGGCAGTACATCCCTCACACGACATCCAACAAACACCTCTCTCCCCAAAACTATCATCTTGCCAGCTAACATAACGTGACTGAGTAAATGAGCAGAAGCTGATGCTACAAAGAGGAGTGCTTCTGATGTGCAAAAGAGCATGACCTGTGAACGTGTGCATCAAGGCAAAGGGATCCAAATCATTACGCACATTTCAAAGATATTACACACTTGTTTAAGAGCCTTCTTCTCCTACTGCCAATATTTTCTTTGCAGGTTTGCACTGGATGTAGAACCAGCTTCATATGCCTTCTTTGATATCTGTGAACTCATGCTGATAAATTTGTGGTAGGGAGCAATATTAATTTTCTCATAAATTTCTGTTTACTCTGTGCTTTCCTTGAAGGAATGGCCAATTAGTAGTTAAGTATGTTGGCAATATTTTACCAATATACTGTAGCACTGTCTTCAAAATCATTGTTTTCCATTAGTAAATCAGTGGGTTTAGGACATTTCGCAACATATACTCTTTAACCAAGACAATGGGATGGTTTTTTGAAGCTACATATAGATGTTTACTTTGTCTATTGTAAACCTTTATTGAACAAGTTATTCAAATGCAGCATGGATCCTCAGTTGTGAAACATGTTCCAAATGTTGTAGAACCAAAATCCATGTAAAAGATTGGTAGAGCTTTGATTTATTAAGTTTCCTGCAGTTGTGCTTAATTTTGCACAAGGATAGTTACATGTGACTTTACAGAAATCAGGCTTAAATTCTCTAAGTCTCAGAGCAAAGATATTTGACTGTAACTTTTTAGAAGCACAAAAGTAAGCTGTGTACAAATCAGGAGCCAGTACTGCTAGCATTACTCCTGCCAAGCATCAGCTCATCCCAAAAGATATATTGTCAAAACTGCTCTTGGTCTACACATACAATACAGCACAAACAAGAGAAGCAATCTATAATTTTGTAGATAAATGGTTGATCACTGTCCTGGTTGAATCATCATTTTGAGATTTGAATTTTGATTGACTGTTACTTCTACATGCAACCAGCTCAGCCTGTCAAAAGATGAGTGGATATACTGGTTTTGAGATGCATTTATTTTCTTAATATTCCCAGTGACTGAATGACTTGAGAAAGAGAGGTTATTTCATTATTGTTTATTCTCAGTTAATTTTCATTACTAGCACAATTCTATCATATAATATATGGGCTTGTTCTGTGTTAGTAAAAGTACTAAACACTCCTCTGGAATCACTTGTGTTAGGACCTTAAGAAACAGAAGACTTAAGAGACATCTTATTTCAATATCATTCTATAACACGGTGTTGCATGGAGTGATACGACTATTCAGAAATACAGACATAATTTTTGGAGCCTTTACTTGTTTGCTTTTAAGCGTTATTCATGTATTTTCATGTTTTAAAATATTTAAACTATATCAGGAGACATATTGCAGTGAAGGAAAAAGATTGAGAGTTGCAAATCTAATCTGTACACTTTAATGGAAGTAATGACAAAAATCGAAAATACATTTTATCCAGAAATGGCAATAAATGTATTTTTCTATATGCTATAATCTATTACTTTTGTGTGATGGTTGTAACACCTAGAAAGTGCCTGAGTTAATAGTTCTGTACATCCAGTTTTTATTAATTTAACCCTGTGAATCATATGTCATTAGAGCTTTTTTGTTAGATTTTAATTGTTTGCTCTTTATAGACTGTTCTTATAAGTTGCTTATTACTTCAATAAAAAATACAGAGCCCCTTTTACGTCAAGGCTAAAATTTTTTATTCCAGAATTAGCTGAACAGATATATATATATATATATCACAACATGAAATAAAATAACTCAGTAAAGCTGAAACTGGAAAAATATATCTGTACGTCACTGGTGTCATTACCAGGCTTGCACATGATGCTTCTGTCTTCTAATGCAGAGTTTCAACAGGTACCTAAACACCTGACTATCACATCATGTTCCATCTCACTGCTCTTCCTTTTGCCAAACTTAGTTTATCACTGGTCATTTCCAAGAGCTCTCATTTTTTTCCACTAATCTTTGTCATTTCTAAAAAAAGTCCATGGAAACAGGAAGCCCGGTATTTTCCTTAAAAAAAAATGCAATTCCCTTCACAGTAGGAAGGCCTTTACTTTGCAAAATGCGTAGTACCTCATCTTAGGAATCAACCATCTGTTCCCATCAGTACTGTAAAATCAGTCCAAGCAGTCTTACAAACTGAGTCTCCTGAGTATTCTCCATGTCTTTGGCTTGAGCCTCCTTCTTCAGGACAAACCTGCACCAAGCTTCAAGTCCGAAGCCTGAAATGCCAAGAGCAGTTTCGTTGGGCTGTTTATCCAACACTACATGGCCCATGCTTCAAGTTACTTTGTTTATCAGTTTGTTTACCAATGAAGTAAAATACTTCAGCTGCATCCTCTGAACAGTTGCACCTCAGCAGATCTGACACTTTGTGTAACGGAAGAAAAAAGCATGTTACAAAAAGCCCTAGCCATAGGAGAAATGTTTCAACTGTACGTATTTGTTTTCACTTAGGTGACCTATAGGATGTTGCGTGTCGTCCTTTCCAAGAGGACAAAGAGCTCTGGGAATGTTGGTGCCCTTTAGGGCTCTATAGGGTTATGTCTGTTGTGTGTATACACACACTCACATACACTGAAGAGAGGAAGTCGTTTTATTTTACACAAATCAGCTACTTAAAGTAAATTGAGATATATAGAATTTACCAATGAAATGAGTGATTTGATGTGAATAAAAGAGGTGGTGTGTTGTAAATCAGTACTGACAGCCAAATGGGAAAAATTGACAGAGCACTGTAATCACTCCCAACATCCACTGAAGTTATTGATCCAAAACCTCTATAATCCCCTTCACATAACACAAGCAATTTCATATAATACCTGTAATAACAGTGCATTCAAACTCAAGTAGCCATCAGAAGCTTTGTATCTAATGGCGAAGCAGGCCTCTGCTGAGTAAGTGTAACAACTAGAGCACAAAACCGGCGATGACTCTCGCCTTTCATAGGTACCGGCCTGCGATAAGAGCTAGTTCAGAAGATAAACAGTTCCTCACGCCAAGGAAAATGAGCTATTAATTGCCCGCTCACTAAACGCGTTGTAAAGGCCCTAAAGCCCTGGGTGCAAAGCCGGGAGAAGGTAGGTGGGATCTGGGGACTGATAACGCCCTGGGTGCTATCCACGGGGCAGCTATCTGATGTTAATTACAAGAGGGGAGGGAGGGCTGAGAGGTATTTAGCTGCTGGGTCATTACATCCTTCCCAGGTGTTTTCCCCGTGAAATGTTCCACCAGTTTTACAAGCTCCTTCTCTGGCTGATGGATTATTCCACCGCCTTATCAAAGCTTTGCCAGCTCCTCATTAATATATAGAGCGAGCGGCGCGGTTCTATATATCATTGTCTTCTTCTCGGGGAGGGCTAATCAGTCAGGCATTATCAGCCCGTCAGCAGAAGGCAGGCAATCAGGCCTGACAGCGGAGAATCATGGGAGAGCAGGGAAGGTTAAATGAGGCTGACAGTTGTGATAATGATGATTATACTATAAATTAAGATATGATGATAAAGGAGAATAAAAGACACAATCTGAAGCAATATTTGGTTTAACATGTCTCTCTTTTTCGGTACTGTTAAATGGCCATAACATTTATCACGCCGAACAAGAATGGACATTTAACTACCATGATAAAATAGGACAGCATCAGATTGAAAACCCAACAAGTTGTGATTATTGTGTCAGCCACTTTTCCACTGGTTGAAAAAACTGGAGATAGAGCATATGTTATAATCATTCATGCATTATTCTGCAGAATGAAAAGAAAATAGATCTATTTTAGAAATGTCTTCCAGACTTCTAGATAAAAAAATAAAATCCAAAAGGAAAAAAAAAATTAATAAAGTCTCCTGCTTCCAAGATCATTTTTATCAATGAAACTATAGGAAGCAAAGTGATAGTTCCTCTCCTGACACCTTCTCATAACAAATGCATGTATTTATTAGGAGCTGATCTGGAGGATTTGTAACTGTTTTGCCATCAGTCTCCTATTAGGCAAAACATTGTAAATGAAATTGCAGAATATCAACAAGCCGTTTTTAAAGACTACTTTCTTGTCAGTTGATTTCAATAGGTTCACATAGGTGAAATCAAGTAAGGATTGGCACGGTTTGCTGTGAGAACATATGTGATACTGTCGACTTCACATAATTATCTGGTTGTTTGCTTGGATGGGTGGATAATATATGTATCATTTGTTTATGATGTTTACATTTAAGGTGCTTAGCAATCCTAAATAAGTATCATTGGGCTGTCAGACTGAAAATTATGCTGATGAGCACAGTTTATGCAGCATCCCAGCCCCCCCTGCATTTACATGCCTTAAGTCAGGACAGCCAGACCAGGCTGAACAGAGAGTACTTGGTGTGTGGGTGTGCTTGCCGTGTGTTGAAAGGACGGAAAAGTTTGGAAGGGAAAGTGTGAAACCTCTTTTTGTGGAAAACCATACATTTTAGATTAAGTCGAACTCAAACATTTCGTAGGTCTGCAAAAAACCACTCTGCTTCCTGCAGATGTACTAAAGAAATTATGATCTATATACATAGAGATCTTTGTATAAAACAAAACTTTACAATTTGCACAAGTATATAATTTCTGTATCCGTAGAGATGACCATGCTCTTGTTGCAAAGGCAAAACCTCAGATCAAGCCGATGGTGTAAAGCTGTACTCTTAACGATTGTTTTGTACATGAATACCTGCATTTTACAATGCACTTATATGTTGTGCATCTCTATTTAACACACAAGTTTGTCACCAAATATGCACAAGGACAAAATACTTTGATAAGTCACTGTACTGTTTGATTGCTACCTGATTTGTGCAAATAGAGCTTTTGTGCTCGACATAGGAGAAGAAATAAACTTCAATTAGTGTATACTGAATTAAAGTGACAGTGCAGGAGAGGGAAACAAGTATTTTAAAAGTTCACAGCCTTATTTTTCTCCATCTCTTCTTTATCACCTCAGACTGGGAAGTATTCACAGTATAAAAGCTGATTATTAACTGTAGAGGAGTTTGAGATGACTTTGCAAGTCACAGACGCAATGATTTGCTTTATAAATTAAAGTTAGTCCACAAGCCTCCCATGAAACACAACTTCTCTGGAAGCTGCTCAGACACTATAGCGATGGCAGTCACTTAAGTGCCCTAGGCAAACAGAAATCCTTGCTGTGATTATAGCGATTACATTTTCTGCGGTGACTGACTCAATGGAAATAAAGCCAGAGCTATTTTGTAGTAGGTAACAAAAAACAACCCACAACCAAAAAAAGAGCCACCTTGAAACAACTGCTGTAGTATTGTTTTTCACTGGAAATGGTCTATTGTCTAATGCACTTTAGAACAGTATTTTTATTATTTGATCAGTTCGATTTACCGGAGTAGTGAAAATTGCACACATTCCTCTTGTACAGATGTAAAGGAAGTAACACAGATGAGTTTATAAACCTGACAGTCTGTAATGGAAATGCTTCTGCAACCAGCACTCTCTAGCTGTGCAGTCTGGGCTTCAGAAACACCTAAAGGCATTCATTATTAGAGGACAAGGCAAGAGCGTGGAAAAATACAAAGAAAGAAATGTGATCAAATAGAGTATCCTAATGCAGCATCCTATGCTTTATTTGTGTTTCTTTGCTGTGATGACGCACAACACTTTGCCTTGTTTCAATTTGAGATGTGTTATTGCATTTGAATAAAATCGCTGGAGTTCTTCATGAAGATAGGGATTTTGTTTTGCTATTTATCCTCCCTAAGATCAGGGTTTTATCAAAGGAGCAATGTTGCTTCAAAGACTTTCTCACTAGCTTGTTCCATCAATTCAAGTGCATACTGAAGATGTGTTTGCAGGACTTCAGTCCAATAAACCAGCAGGTTTTCGTGAGATAGTATATTTCTTTTAAGAGGCAGAGAGGGGATAAGCCTGGTGTAATCAGGAAAGAGGCAGAAGACCAGTGCAAAGATTAGGACTACATATTTTAGGGAGATCCAATGCTAGAGTTGAGACATGCTGTGCAGGAGCAGATTCAACTCGTGTTCTCAGAAAATAGTGACAAAATACAATGTCCCCCACTCCCTGCCCCAGCTGTAGCTAATTTGAAAAAATCCCCACCCCAGATTTAGTAGATGGGTTGTTTGAGGAGATGTGTGTTAAAAAAAAAATCCAGGCTGTTTTCCAAGCTTCTGTTCATTTGCTGAGTTGCGGATCTTGTAACATCCGTTGGGATAAATATCACTTGCCGGGCTCAGAAATCCCATGTAGGCAGTGACCAAACTGAGAATCAGGTCAAGCCATATCAGGATAAACTGCAAATTTCTTAGGGGCATAAGGCAACTCAGCTGAATTCTGTTGGGATTTTGCAGTAGGCATGATTCAGCTAGGATTTCCTCTGTGGAGATTTTAATAGAAGCGGGCACAAATCGTTGGTGCCTGCATTCTAAGGTTCAAGAACAGGGATCCTTTGTCCTCCTTCCAACTTCTCCTTTCCTCTCTTCCCTTTCCACCCCTCCTAAATGGCCCAAACATACCGAGTGTACTCCCACCATAGATGGCCACTGCTAACACCAGCCAAGTCTGAAGCACTTGGCCGAGACTCATTAGTCTTGTTATAGAAATGGGATTGGATGTGTGGTTTATCATTTGGAGGTAAGGTTCTAATTTGGGCACACAGGAGGCTGCAGGCAGGAAAATATCTTGTTCCTTATTCCATTTTATTAACTTTGTTTTGTTCGCTTGAGCCTAGTACTGTGTTAGACTTTGAATAATCACAGCTGTACAGGTAGCTCCAGTGGAGTGAATGAGAGGCTTTTTCAAGGGCTCTGCTCCCTGCAGAAATGATTTGTACCTCTGCCTGATTGTCACTAACAGAAAATGAGAAATAGGAACATTCAATGCAAAGTAATGTGTTCTGTACAATTACTGGATTAATAATTTTATTCCATTACTGTGTGGGGAGAGAGGACATCAGGTTGAAGATCTGCAATTCTAGTATATTTCTAAGCGTCCTGTTAAGAGAGTGAGCAAGGGTCAGGAAACTTAATTATGCCATAACTAGATAGAAATTGCCAAGTGATAAAAAGAAACATCCAGCCAGATTCAGCAGGAAATTACAGCTTTAATAATATAGCATAATGCCTACTTCTATACAATTATTGGAGAGACCCTGAATGATTTTAAATAACAGGCTTGGTTTTCCAGTAACGACAGGGGAAAAAAAATCTGAAAATGACATTTTGCATTTTGCCGTAAATATTTTTCTGAGGTTTTGGGGGTGGTTTTTTGAAAGATTAAATTATTAAAAAGCACATATTTACATTTGGTAATGCAAAAATGCTATTATTCTGAAATAAGAGAAAGGTTGTATTTATGGAGGAATTTATATTTGTGGAAATTAAGCCCGTGGAATCATACTTTTGGTCTATTGTGCTTCTGTATTGTATTTGTAATTTTGAAATGAAAAAGCAAAGCATGCTGAAATTTATATGAAAAACTTAGGACCGAGTCATTTTGTTTTACAATCTCAGTTTTTTGCACACTACGACCATGTTTGTGTCCAATATTTCCCCAGACGGTATTTTTTTTATAAAGTGCTTATGAACAGATTAAAGGTACACTTACATGCCGATACAGGATTTCCTTATAATTTTGTGGTCTCTACAAAAGATTAAAAAAAATGCTATTTTAGCATAAGCATAACTCTTCATCCTAATGAGAAGAACCTCTTTTTTTTCCCCCTCCCAGATGAAATAGGATATTTAAAATATTAAACTCTTATCACCTTTGTAAACACTGCATGTGATATTAAGGCCTTTTGCAATATACATGCATGTGTTTGTCCATTTATTTCTAATGTAAGAAGGAAAAGTCATTTCTGGTGCTAACCCAGGAGAGCCCAGCATTTCATTTTGTATTCTGAGGATGCAGATTAATCAACCTGACTCTCTTACCCAAGGCTAGCCATTCTGCCTAGAAATCTGCATATCTGCATATTACTGTTCTTCCCTGAATTTAATTTCCTACAGGAGCTGATATTAATCACCCTGTTTAAACAGAGGGGATTTGGGGTCTATACAAATATGACATTTTTTATGGAAGTTGTAGAATATTTTCTCCTCTTACATTATTATTTAAAGAGACAATAGCGTGGTGCTTTAAAGCAAACTATAGTAGATTATTTTTGTTTATTGGAACTCATATATATTTAGTTTAGATTTTAATCGTAAAATACAGTGCACCAAGAAAACTGTTTTACATTTTTCCTTCTAGAGTCTGCCTTCCTTGCCAAGAAAATTCCTCCAGTTTTATTGCATATGGTGGCAGAGAGTTGGGCCGTTCGTGCCTCAAGTACATCCTAGCTGAGAAAGCTTTTTAAACCTTTTATTTAAACCCCACACGGGTTTCATCACCTGAGTACCAAGCATCACACAAGCAGGCGAGCACTTCTATACCCCTGTTTTGCAGATGGTGAACCCAGGCAGACCAATGTGATTGACTTGTTGGGTTCCCACTAAAATCCATCAGACAGATGGGGATCTTCTCATGGATTTCACTGCCCCTACATCCTCTCCAGATGCCTGGCAAAGCACTTGAGGAGCTGCAATGCTGTCACCGGGATGGGGGCATTAGCTGGTAGGTTGTCCCCTTGTCCTTCACCAGGTAAATCTATATCTACACAAGGCCATTGACATTGCCTGTGTGTGGTCACAAAATCCGGTCTAGTGGGGAATCCTCATAGCCAACAACTCCTTGTTGTCTCCAGGTGAGAACAAAGGCAATTTCATTGAAGCAGCGGCAGCAACACCTTCACTGTCCTACCTTAAAGCCCCCTCCACATTTTGTGTTTGAAAGTGGAGAACAATGAACTGTCACTGTGTGTGACTCCACTGATGTCAAGAGCATTGTACCAGGCAGGAATTCGGTCCAACTCATCTGTCCCTCAGCCAGTATTACTTGGCATATTTTATTTTGGCTGCCTAGGCTGCAGTTATAGTCCAAGCACAAACAACTCAGAAGAACAACATGCTTCGAAATACGTGCCTGCACACTCCAGGAGCCTCTGCCAGCTGGAAAAACAGAGCATCCATCAGTTGCTGACTAGATATACTGCCCGTGTTAAAAGATGAAGCTGCCATACAGGTTTTTGTTTAATTTACACCTTGGCCTACTGTGGCACTCCAGGTTCATTTGGATTGGCACTTCCTTTGCAGAGAGCTCTGGTGCAGTTCTGAAAAAAAAAAATGGGACTTTTTTTTTTATTATTTACACACTCCAAAACTTCATATGAAAAAACTCAACATGGCACCCCTCCTGCTTTCTCTGTCTAGAAACACATAGAAGCTTCAAGTTGGAGAAAAAATTAAACAGAATTCTGTTTTCTAGTCAACGTGAGTACAGAACAGGTATAATAATGAGTAATTTTTCACGTAAGTTGTGGTGGAGATTTGTTCTTCTATTTGCAGAGGTTAAACAACAGGTCTTCAGCCAGATATGGTCTGGTTTCTAACCAAGCACCTCATTCTGCATATCCTCGTGTTTCCAGAGAGGTTGTGTTGCCAGCAGTTTCACTGGGTCTGGTCAGGAAAGAAAATCAGGGTGCTGCAACATACAATCAAGGCAGATATTGGTAACTCCTTGATAAAACGTCACAGTGATTTATTTTTTTCATTTTTGACCTAAAACTGAATATGAGGTTGATCTAAATATTTTTTTTCTACAATTTTCATTAGGTTTTAGAAATGCTTTCTTGTTTTAGAAAACATTCAAAAGTTTAAAAAATACTCAGTCACTGTGACTAACCCAAGATTTTCTGGAGGGTTTATTATCAAAGGTCTTGGCATCATTGTGAAGAGATTACTGGTATTCCTGAACACCTAGGCTGCTACGTTTTCACTGCCTGTTACAAATCACAAGGGTATCCGTCCCAGGCAAATAACAGCTTAGCATGTTTATCTGTCCGTGCTAATAGCACTTCATTTGAAGTCTTAAAAGTCACAAGTGGCTTAAAAGGGCACTGTTACATGACTTCATATTTTATTGCAAAATGGCAAGGTCCAGTTTCATTTGTTCTGCTTTGAAGTACTGATGTCCCTTGGCTGCCTGATTGCAGCCTTTTCCTATTCAAACTTGGAGCACGATCCCCTTGAACCAAGATGCTGTCTTCTCTAGACAACAGGGAGAACTTCCTCTGTAAAAATGCTGTTTTCAGACGTAGTTGTCTGTCTGCCGTTGGTGTAATATTATCCACTCTTACTTACTTTAGGGCTAGCTTGCCTGTAAAGGACAAAATTAGATAAAAGTGCAATTTCATAATTAACTTGCACTACCTGTCTGCATTCATAAGGAAGCTAGAACTGAAAATTATATGAGTATTAAAATAGTGTTCTGTGTGCTTTCAGAAAAATATATAAATATTTAAAAGTGATAGTCTAGATTGAACATGTTCCTGACACTTGATAGGTTTTAATTTATAATAAAAATATTTTTATCTTAAAGATTTTGTACCTGGTTGTTTTTTTTTTCCTGTCAAAACTTTTCTGAGACATTGCTAGAGGCATTAGAAATAGCCCATCTCTCTCTCTCTGATAAGGGGAAAATCATGTTCTGTTGCTAGAGACAAATAATAATAGACAAATCTTTCTGATGCAAATCGTGTTTTCATGCAATTTTAGCAACAGAAAACCAGATTCACAGAGCTCCTTACAGGCCTTCTGGACAGTATAATTCACCTAAATCCTGAGCACACTGAGTACCGTATGCTGACTTGGAATTTGAGTGTTTATGTTTTGTGAACTTTAGCATAATCACACAGGAAGAAATCTCAGAATATTTGGAAAAACACTCTTGTTCTACTTGTGCTTATTGGATGAAATTTTTTAACACAGTTAGTAGTAGAAGACTGAAAACTGCAGAACTGGCAAACTCATTTTAATTGTAAAGTGGTCTAAGTCCAGAATTAATTTTCATAGTACTTTTAGTAGGATATATACATCGTGTGAACATATGCCTGTACTTTCCAGCTACAAAGCAAACATCAATGCTTTATTTCATAGCAAATATTATCAGCTGAAAATATGCCCAGCTTAGGCATGCTTACACCACATTTTCACAATACGAGATTTTCTGTAAATAAATCCATCAAAAAGTAAAAAGGGAAAGAATTGTTCTGAATCAGATGATTATACCTGTAAAGCTTGTAACAAGATGATATCTCACTCGTGTTTAAGAAACAAGAGGCAATGACAGGAGTATTTTTTTATTTGAGTCTTCTTCTATAACCTGATTCTTATTTATTTTACTGAAATCAGAAGAGTGTTCCGATCTGCAAGAACCTGAGTGGGGGAGATGTATGTCAGAAGAAAAGATAATTGATGGTAAACGTCAAATATTAAATCTTGATCTGGTTATTACCCAGCATATTAGCTATGTAAGTAGCTTAACAATTACAGCTGTGATTGACTAGGTGGGATCCAAAATCCTAAATATCAACTGCCAGAAGGGATAATTATAACACATTAGCACCTGCGTGCTTAGACAAGATTGACAACTCCAGTCTAACAGCTGCTTAATATCACTTTCATACTTTTCATATTTTTTTCTTTTAGAAAGGAATAACAAAGATTTTCTTGAAGCATAACAATAATTCAGCATCCATGTTACACATTCAGTTGATTATAGTTGCTTGTTGTGTTTGGTCATGTTTTGCACTGACACATTTAAAATTAAATAAAGGCTTTTTGGGATTAGACAGTCACAGTTGTGGTGTATTTTTGACAAAATGTACCTGTCAGAATCATTTGAAGAAATCCCAACAAGTGGGCTGCTTTTCAATCCACTGGGCTGGCCAATACCATTTAACAACAGAAAGCAAACTGGTTTGGAAAAAAAAAAAAGTCTCACACTCCCACCATGGAAGCAACAGAGAGAAGAATAATTAGTGTTTGACATGACCAGCATAGTGAAAGCACAGTGCTGGGCTGTTTTCAGAGACGAGGCAAAATGTTCCCCTCCCAGCACAGATCCCGACTGCCCCAGCACTGTGCCTTAGGCCAGCGGTGACCTCCCTGGGATCTGTGCTGTCGTGCTGCGAGTGCTGGGGCTCTTCTGCTGCACCGGGGTCCCAGGAGCCCCATCAGGGCTGCTCTGTCTCTCTGGCTCCAGGGGACTCCCTCCCAGCGAGACCCAATGTCGCGCTCTGCCCAAAGCCAGATATTGCATTCCTCATATTCAGTCCCAAGGACATGAGCAATTGACACCAGCGTGACCACCCTGGTTGTGCAACACAGGAATCCTGAGTGGAAAACTGGTGAGGTGGCATTATGGCCTCATAATAGAAGAGGGTGGCGATAACAGTGCCATTACGATCCCAGTTCAATTAAGCACAGACATCATTACTCCTCTGTCTTACAGAGCTTCCTCAGCTGGTAAGCCAAAGAACTGTCCTGGTTCTTCTGTGTGTTTCTGTGCTGGGGAAGCTCAGCAGCTGAGATTGTTCTTGATCTCACTGGGAATCTGAAGCAGGCAGGAATTTCTCACGGAAAAATATATAGCCACTACAGTAACCTATTCTCTGACTGGACAAAGGAACCCACTTAGTAAAGATTTGTTAGGAATTTTTTAGAAAGAGCAAAAATCTCATTGCTTGTGGTTTTATCTTTACAGCAGCAGAACATTGACTAATTTTACCTTAAGTCCTTCACTGCCTTTAGTGAGCTGCAGAGATTTAAGCCTATGTAAGTCTTTCCCCATTTCTTGGGGTTCAGTCCAAGGTTTCTGTTCAATTTTAAAAAGGGTAGTTCAAGTATACGCTACTAAGACACGGCACACAGGAAGACTAACTCACTCAGCAGTGCCAGCAAAACCTACCTACTGAGGCAGAAGTCTTCTCAGGGTACAGCTACTGGATATTTGGGCAAACTCTGTTAGCAAAACAAATCTATTTGCAGGTATAACCAAGGTGAACTTTCTCCCTCATTAGTTTCTCTAGTCTTTACCTTTTTAATATTTTTCTGCTTTCATGCTTAGGACAGTCAAACACTAGAGCAGGCTGTCTAGGGATGTTTTGCAGTCTCCACTATTGGAGGCTTTCAAGATCCAAAGAGATAAAGCCCTGAGCAACCCAATCTAAGCACATAGCTGACTCCTCTTCAAGCAGGAGACTGGACTAGAGACCTCTTGATGTCCCTTCCAACTTGTATTTTCCTATGATTCCAGTTTCTGAAAATTATACTGTAAAGTACAATCTGCTCGCTAGAGAGTGTGAGGAAGATGTCGTTTCATTCACCCCAATAATAGTGGTTATTTTTAAACCCTAAACTACTCTGTATCTTTCAGAATGTTTACTAAGATGTTAATGTCAATGTGTACCTAATGGGATAACTGAAGCCTTTCTACGTCACATTTTTATATCACTGTAGTACTAGTCTTTGTAAAAGTTCGTGTTATTGGCAGGTTCCTACCAAAACCTGGAAGTGAAGCAGTTTTATACAGAGTTACTATTTTTCACATCTAAGTCCTGATACAGCATCTCCTTATTTATTGATGAAACATGTTGAGATAATAATATAGGGGCACAACTAAGGAGACATTATATTGAGATGGTCAGTCCTGAAAAGGAGAAGTCTTTAGTAATTTGACATTTCTACATCCTCAAAGCTATTGGTTGAGAGGGGAGAAAAGGAGGAAGGCTGCTGTTTACTCCTTTGGCCATCCCACTCTTCCCTTTAAAAGAGGTTAAAGTGACATTTTTGCGATATAGAAGCTGCCATTCCTCTGCAGACTAACGCTGTTTTACATTTTGTCATGTTCCTTCCATTAATAGACATTTCAAAGGAGGTCACGGTACCTAAAATAGAATACTCTCTAATATCTTAGCATCATTAAGCTGATAAAATTATACATATGTTCCACAGTGATAACAGTTATATAAACGCATGATTTTTACAGGTTGAGAACTGCATATATGAGTGCCTCACTCATACTCTTTGAAGTTACTAGTTGCTCTATTGCCTGAGTCATTATATGATCAGCACAAGGCATATTAAAAGTAGGCTACAAAAATGAGTGAGATTTTCATTATTCATATAAGTTTGATGCCTTATCCTGTGTTGATCTACTAGGCACTCTGGCTTCACGAAATTTAGCAGCAGTTAGCTTTCTGAGAAAATTTTAGGCATAGTTGGTGATCCCCTTCTTACGGTGTTCTGAGTAAGGGTCAGTCCTGCTGCTGTTCTAAGATGATCAAAAACTTCCATTCTTTTGAAGATCATTTATAACTTCATACAGTGTATAAAAGTTAAAACAGTGCTTCCACTATTTGAAAATGTTCCTTTCTTGTGCTCACATGAGATGGTAGCAGAGTGTGGTCAACACAGAAAAATGAAAGTTTATGCATGATGGAAAGACTGTTTTCTCATCCGTTACCCTATTTTCCATTCACATAATTTCCCACATTCCCTGTCAATCCACACTGGATCTAAATTTAACAATAATAACAATAACAATACAAGAATAATAACAATAACAATAAATAATAATAGTTCCACATACAAACATTACCACTTCATTCTGTATTCCCTTCTAGATTACCATTTTATGTTACACAGCCTTAACTCATTTATATTTTAGAACTGTAATGTTGTATTATTTGCCTTTTTTTCTGTGTTAGAGCCCATTACTTAACTTTGCCAGTCTTGTGTTTGTTTTCTTTACCCCTTTTCAAAAAACATTACTGTAGTTTTCACTGACAGACCAAACTCACTATATTTTTTGGTCTTCTTTATTCACTATTCCTTGACTTTCTGCAAAGAAGGCTGGTAGATTGAAGAGACGTGATTAATCTTTACATCAACCATTTGGGTTTGTCTCTAGCATGTTTGAGCACTTGATGGACATTCTCCTCAGGCTAAATAAATAAATAAATAAATATGTAGAACCTTATCTAAATGGCAAGATGCTACGCAATGATAAGGGCAATCAGATTTCCTTCTTCGGGCTGTTAGATGATCATAGATACAGCAGTAGTGTTTGCAAGCTTCCCCACCAATAGGTAGAGCAAATAACTCACAATGAATAATGCATCCAACGAATTTAGCCTCTCTGTCTGATTGTGGCATATGCACGAGCAGTCCATGATTTTGTCTGATCTATTCATTATTCAAGGTATTTGATTAGTTTGGCGTGAGCTTTTTAAACTCTATGTACTATTTTCTGTGAGTGTACACAACTCAGTTTGCTTAGTTTTTTGTGATTGATTAGGCAAGTCATGAGGGTAGTACACTGTTTTATGGAATGTATTTGTGTGACACATTTGTCAGTACCGATATGTTTGAACTAAAAAGTAATTTTCAGTAGAGAGGACTTTAACTTTGAAATTCACTGTTGCTTACCTTCTTTTGCCAGTGCAACTCAATTTTATGGAAATTCACAGAAGAGACACAACCTAGGACCATGCTGAGCCCATTAAAAATCTTATCTACAGTAAGACATTTTGATCACACATGGGCTCACGTAACAAATACAGAGAAGCGACTTCAGTTTGAAGCCAACTAAATCTTTACCTTCTTATTTCAACCAACAGGAGTATGAGTTGAGGTATGCAACTATCAGAGCCCATGAAGGCTAACTCCATTCAGATACATCATCAGTCAGCCATCATATAATAAATGCTTTCATTTATCAATCACCTCTAATCTATGCCAGTTCTGTATAATTTGATCCCTGTCCTCTATTTCTACTTAGCATTAAATTCTTTTTTTCTCAGGAACACATCTTGTTTTTGTGATTAGTCCATAAATTCCTTCACTTAAGAGCTGATCTCTTCAATTTCATTATTGCCCTCAAATGCTGTTGGGTTCATCAGAACTGCTTGACTAAACCTTTCTATGAAAAGATTGAATTCCATTAAAAATACTGTCATATTTATGTCTAGAACAAATGCCACTCCAATATTCACAATCTCTTCTGCCTCAGCATACAATGTACTAAAGTCCTTTCAGAAACATTGAAGTGGCACTGCCAGTGCATCAAACTTTACAAAAGCCCATGATGTCAAGGTTTGCTGGATACAGTTCCCCTGTTATGGAGCAGCTGTTCCATCCATTTAAGTAGTTAGACGTTTTAAAGTGCCAACTGGTACATTTTTTAACATCAAGTTAATCCAATAACTGTTTTTTTTTGCAGAAATATAATCACCTGCAAGATTATGTTACACTTCTGATGAATCTCTTTGTAGTGGGTTGACCCTGGCCAGCCGCCAGGTACCCACACAGCCGCTCACTCACTCCCCCTTCACTGCTGAACAGGGGAGAAAATATTTCCAAGGGTTCCGGGTTTTTGAGATAAGGACAGGGAGATCATCCTCATTTACCGTCCCGGGCAAAACAGACTCAGTTTTGGGGAAATTAGGTACATTTATTAAAAGAACTAATCAGAGAGGAGTAGTGAGAAGTAAGAAAGAGCAAACAGATCTTAAACAGAACACCTTCCCCCCATCCCTCCCTTCTTCCCGGGCTTAACATCAATCCCGGTTTCTCCACCTCCTCCCCCCGAGCGGCGCAGGGGGACAGGGAATGGGGGTTGCGGTCAGTTCATCCGACGTTGGTTCCACCACTTCTTCACTCCGGGGGAGGACTCTTCACTCTTCCCCAGGGCCACTGTGGGGTCCCTCTCACGGGAGACAAGCTTCACGCTCTCTTCTCCGCGTGAGTCGTCCCACGAAGGGCAATTCATCACAAACTGCCCGATGTGAGACACCTCACAAGGGGCAGCCCACCCCTCGTGAGTCTGAGGCGCAGTCCTTAGGGGGAAACTGCTCCAGCGTGAGCCACCCGCAGCGTCCCAAAAGTCCCACCGGCCAACCTGCTCCAGCGTGGGCATTCCTCTCTTCCACGGGCTACAGGTTCCGGCAGCGACTTGCTCTGATGCGGGCTTCCCACGGGCTACAGTCCCCGTTCAGGCATCCACCCACACAGCGTGGAGTCCTCTACATGGTGGACATCTATGCGGTGATCCTCACGGTGGACATCTGCACCTCGCCCATGGGCTGCAGGGGGACAACCCGCTTCACCATGTCTTCACCACGGACCCAGGGGACTCTCTGCTCCGGCGCCTGGAGCTCATCCTCCCCCCCCTCCTTCTTCACTGACCTTGGTGTCTGTACAAATTCTCACTCCTCCATCTCTGTGCCAGCTGTTATGGCGCAGTTCTTTTTCCCGTTCTTAAATATGTTTTTCACAGAGGCGTTCCTCTGCTATCACCTTACTGATAGGCTCAGCCTTGGCCAGCGGCGGGTCCCTCTTTGTAGCCGGCTGGCATTGGCTCTGTCAATCTTGGGGAGCTTCCAGCAGCTTCTTACAGAAGCCACCCTGCAGCTCCCCCCCCCCGTCGCCGAAATCTGGCCAGGCCAAACCAAAACACTCTTAGAATTTGCAGTCAAGAATGTCTCAGAAAACTGTGAGAGTTTTAAGTTTTACTTTAAAGCACACACATTAAAGAACCTGAGACTATATTTACTCCCTGTGTTTGTGCTGGGCTTGAGCCTCAGATTTTGCCCAGGGAATCCTCTGAACTTCCACTCCCATGTCACCCCCGGGAAAGTACCAGTCTTGTGGGAGGGCTTGTGGTGCCATTCCGCAGGCTGCACCAGGAGTTTTCACTTCTTCCCCCTGTCTCTGGATGGGGGTTCATGCAATGGCCAACCCCTGGACACTGGCAGCAGTGTTTTGGGTCAACGCAAGAGCTTGTTTGCAAGAGTGGAGTAGAGGAGAGCAGCTCTGGCTGACAGCACTTTCGGCTGAGCAGACAGGCTTGTCAGCTGCCCCTTATCCAGACAGTAAGTCTTGTTCCCAACATTGCTTCCCTCTCTGCTGGAGTAGGGTGTCATCCCATGTTATCATAGACTGATATGAAACAACAGGTTTCCTACTGCCTTCTCTTTGTGTAGCTGATGAACAATTTCTCACACCAAAATAATGTGCAAAGCTTCTCTTTGTATCTACAGATGGAAGGAGACTTAGCATAGAATTTTATTGAATAATATTAAGGAACAAATTTAAAATTTCATTTTAATCTTCTAATGTCTCCATTGTTTCCTGCTAATCACAGATCTTTAAGTATTGGATAGAAATTTGGAATAGATTATATTGACTGAAAAATTAATTTACATGACAATTTTAAGGTTCAGGCTGTAGCAGAGCTGTTTAATCTGCAAGTTATCTGCTTAAATCACTTTATGAATGAGGGCAATTGTATCATCAATCTATAATAAAGACACTTTTCAGGCAGTAACTATTGATCACTTTTGTATTTTTAGACTAAATGGGCAAAAATCTCAAAATCAAGTAAAATCTTTGTACTCAAGTACATGCCTTTGTTAATATATACATTAATTGAAACAGAATGGAAGTAGAATTGCCTGTGACTCACAAAGAGGAATATGTACAACTGCTTGATGTGTTATCATAAAGAGGATGGCATCACAATTTTTTGCTTTATAGTCATTCTCTACTGTTTCAATACCATGTCATTCCGGTGGACCCTTTCTAAAGGTCCACCCAAGTGCTTTGCACATACGGAAGAAGCTTCAAAAGCCCTGAGGTCTCATGGCAAGCAAGGTGTTGGTGACAATGGCAGAAGAGTTGTTGATACCAACAATGCTATTCTAGTAAATTTTTGGCAATATGAATGACAACAGATTTCAGTAACAGTTTGGTTTTTTCCCAGTAGCTATTTCCTGAAGCTCCTACCTGAATGCAAGGGGGATCAGCCTGAAACAGCATTACACTGTACACTGTTGGTATTAACAACACATTCACTAGAGGTTCTTCTATAGGAAATACATTGTGTAACTATCTTCTCACCCTGAGGCAATGTAATTTGACCATCAGCTGTCCCAGGTAGTCCTGTAACATTAGCTCCATACAACCCCTCATACAACACTCTTATGTTTTAGTTGGTTTTTAATCAACCTTATTAACCCCCATGATTTTCTTTTTAGCTTGGAAAAATCAAGTATATCCAGGGCCAAGTACAGCCCAGTGGAGCGTCCAATCCCATATGAGAATAAAACCCTGAGAGACTCATCGTGTATTTAAATCTTTACCACCCCTTCCTGATTATATACCAAGCTACATATAACAAAGACACAGCTCATTTCAAGCCCAAAATATTCAGAAGAACAAGGATAGTGGTCTTCCCATGCTACTCCTCCCAGTGTAGGACTTTATTTCAAAATAACATTTTATCTGCTGTTTCGTGCTTAGAAGGTGTTTTCTACGAAGTCCCACCCTCATCAGCAATATGTCTTAAACCTGTCTTTACTCTGGAGATATCCTCCTACACTGCCAAGCTTCTCCAAAACCAATTGCACTTGTCTCCATTTGAGGAAATATTTGAATTCATCCCAAACTATTTGGCACATCTCTTTAAAAATGATATTGCTGAACACTGAAGCTTTACTTCATTTTAAAGTTTCATGGTTCATGCGAAGTTTGATCTCTTTTTCAACACTAATGTAGTTTTAGAAAACTGTTTAGTTTTCTGCCTCTGTCTTCTTTGACATTGTTCTGTAAGTGCTGTCTTGTTAAGAATAACGTTTCTTCTGTCATGGGTATTCCGCTATCGTTGCTCCATCTCCAAATATGTTTTTTTCCATATCCACATGTCAATCAATAGCTTGCCTTAAACTAGCAAATGATAGTCAGTGTAACTCAAATTAAAGGGTTTTATGCTGAAACTTAACTACTGATGGCAGAAGAGACAGTATCCGTGGTTTCAGCAGGAATGAACACAATTCCACAGCTGGATCTTCACAACTGCTCATGTAGTTCACACGAAATAAATTTCAGGTGTGTTCTACGGCAAAGCTCTACAGAAGCAACTGCCCATTTCTGACATATGCTCTAATGAGATAAGTGTTTTGTAAAGGTAAAGACCAGTGAACTAACAAACAGGGCAGGAATAATACCTGTTCACAGTGACGGTATTAAAGCCAGCTATTACCATAGAGTGCCTAGGTACAAAGTCAAGAACAGGAACAAAGCCCACCGAGGGAGATGAAATTATGTCACAGAATCACAGAATCACAGAATGTTAGAGGTTGGAAGGGACCTCAAAGATCATCTAGTCCAACCCCCCTGCCAGAGCAGGATCACCTACACTAGAGCGCACAGGAACGCGTCCAGGCGGGTTTTGAATGTCTCAAGAGATGGAGATTCCACAACCTCCCTAGGTAGCCTGTTCCAGTGCTCAGTCACCCTCACAGTGAAAAAGTTTTTCCTCATATTTTTCTGGAACCTCCTGTGTTCCAGCTTCCACCCATTGCCCCTTGTCCTATCAGTGGACGCCGCTGAAAAGAGCCTGGCTCCATCCTCCTGACATTCCCCCTTGACATATTTATAAACATTGATGAGGTCACCCCTCAGCCTCCTCTTCTCCAAGCTAAAGAGATCCAGCTCCTTCAGCCTTTCCTCATAAGGGAGATGTTCCACTCCCTTCACCATCTTTGTGGCTCTACGCTGGACTCTCTCAAGCAGCTCCCTGTCCTTCTTGAACTGAGGGGCCCAGAACTGGACACAATATTCCAGATGCGGCCTCACCAGGGCAGAGTAGAGGGGCAGGAGGACCTCTCTTGACGTACTTGCTAGTCCCCTTCTAATACACCCCAGGATGCCATTGGCCTTCTTGGCCACGAGGGCACACTGCTGGCTCATGGTCATCCTGCTGTCCACTAGAACCCCCAGGTCCCTTTCCCCTGCACTGCTCTCCAGCAGGGCAGTCCCCAACCTATATTGGTACATGGGGTTATTTTTTCCCAGGTGCAAAACTCTACACTTGCCCTTATTAAACTTCATAAGATTTCTCCCCGCCCAGCCCTCCAGCCTGTCCAGGTCTCTCTGAATGGCTGCACAGCCTTCTGGTGTGTCAACCACTCCCCCCAACTTCGTATCATCAGCAAACTTGCTGACAACATTCTCTAATCCCTCATCCAGATCATTGATGAATATATTAAACAGCACCGGCCCAAGCACTGACCCCTGAGGGACCCCACTAGACACAGGCATCCAGCCAGACTCGGCCCCATTGACCACAACCCTCTGGCTTCTTCCCTTCAACCAGTTCTCGACCCACCTCACTACTTGGTCATCCAGACCACACTTCCTCAGTTTACCTATGAGGATGCTGTGGGAGACGGTGTCAAAGGCCTTGCTGATGTCCAGGTAGACCACGTCCACTGCATGGCCACCATCCATCCACCTGGTTATGTCTTCGTAAAAGGCTATCAGGTTGGTCAAACATGACTTCCCCTTGGCAAAGCCATGCTGACTGCCCCTAATAACCTTCTTATCCTTGATATGCCTAGAGACAGTGTCAAGGATAAGATGTTCCATCACCTTTCCAGGGATGGAGGTGAGGCTGACCGGTCTGTAGTTACTCGGGTCATCCTTCCTGCCCTTCTTATAGACTGGAGTGACATTCGCTTTCCTCCAGTCTTCAGGCACCTCACCTGTTACCCACGACTTACCAAAGATGATGGAGAGTGGTCTAGCAATGACTCCCGCCAGCTCCCTCAGCACCCGTGGGTGCATCCCTTCAGGGCCCATGGATTTATGAATGTCCAAGTGTTCAAACTGATCCTTAACCCACTCCTCATCAATCAGGGCAGACTCCTCCTTTGTCATGACTTCCTCTGGGGTCTTAGGGGACTGAGGCTCCTGAGGACGGTCTTCAACAGTGTAGACAGAGGCAAAGAAGGCATTCAGCAACTCTGCCTTCTTTCTGTCCTCTGTCTCCAGGGCACCCACCTCATTCAACAGAGGGCCTACATTGCCTCTAGTGTTAGTTTTGTCAGCAATGTATTTGAAGAAGCCCTTTCTGTTGTCTTTGACCTCCCTTGCAAGTTTTAACTCCAAGGAGGCCTTAGCTTTTCTGATTGCCTCCCTGCACTCCCTGACAGCTGCCCTGTACTCCACCCAAGTGGTCAGCCCTTCCTTCCACAATTTAAACACCCTCCCCTTCCACCTGAGTCTGCCCAGCAGATCCCTGGTTAACCAAGCAGGTCTCCTGGATCTCTTTCTTGATTTCCTACCTGATGGGATGCACTGATCCTGAGCTTCAAAGAAGTGGTCTTTGAATGCCAACCAACTGTCTTGGGCAACTGTCTGCTGGCCTCATGTAGTTTTGAATCAAGACTAAGGTATAGCAAATGTCTGCCTCACGAGTGGTCTGTGACCAGACTGTTGGAAAAAATAAGTTGTGATTTTCAGCATTTCTACTGTATTAGCAACTTCTATAATAGTCTATGACACATTTGCAACTGTATGTCAGTGCATGTATATCTCAGTAACAGTATAAATATACAAATATACTATCTCATTTTATTTAATTTTATTTTAGCATCATTTAGTTTCCACTCAGTCTCCTTCCTGTTTGTCATCTCATTTATACAAAGCCTTTTGCCTCCTATATATGCAGAATCATCCTCATTTCTTACACGTATTTTCAGTCTTTCCTCAGGACCCATCAGTACCATGATGTCATTTTGCTATGAGAGAAATAATCGTATAATGATTGTTGCTCCTCTCTATATAGTTTATGAACATGAATATACACAGAAACTATACTAAATCAATTTTATCCCTCAGTCTTTGCCACCTGCATTTTTTCACATTAAATTCTCATGAGCATCATGTTCTCAGAAATGCTGTTACTGTGCTTAGCACGATGAGACCTTGATCTTGAAAGGAAGCTCTCAGTTTTGTGTTGCAAATATCTCTTATAAGGTAGTGAGAATACTAGTTTAAAAACATTTTTTTCCCCACAATAAAACAAACCATCCTGACATGCTCAAACCACCTAGAAACTCTTGGGTTTAGTTTACTGCTTGTGAATGGATTAACAAATACAAATTCTGGTGTTAATTTGAACATTTCTTCTTTGCCATGTTCAAATAAATGTTATCTTCATGGCAGCCAAAAGATGAAATAATACCTCTTAGAAACTTTTTTTTTACTAGCACATTGGTCTCAAATCATATTCCAAATTAGAATTGTGTCATGTTATAGGAATTTAAAGAGGCATTAGAATTGCTGAAGAAAGTAGATGGCATAGACCTCAACTGTTACCTGAGTATAATCAAGAAAATTTCAAAGTGCAATTATCTGTTTTGCGATCTCTAATACATCACAGTAAGTAGTAACAGTAATACATAAGAAAAGTCCGTAGCTTTGAATACCAACGCTATTATTCTTTCAATATTCAGATATTTATGTTCTGATCAGCTGTTGTCAACCATTGAGCCCAGACTGCCACCTTACACTCCAAGCTTTTGAGCTGGTAGTAATTTAAACTACAATGCAAAGTGAATCTTCACCTACTCATTCCCTTCAGCTGAAATGGAGCACTGAAATTTGTGCGACAGGTTTATCGGTGGTTGGTGTACTACCACAATGGCAAAGGGACAGATCTTTATTTTTATAACCCTGGTTGCTGAAGGGGAAGTTGCTGCCCTGAAATGAAGCATTTCAGTGTCTGTGAGGAGAGGACAGATGTGACAGGGTGGGAACCCAAACATCTGTCTGCAGGAGGGGAATCACCTAAGGGGTGCTCTAGCACCCAAGTACCTGAACCTAAAACCCTCACATAAGGTCAAATACTCATTTCTCTTTCAAAAAATACATCAAGAATCTCCCTCTTTATATACACAGTTGTTTTCGTCTATGGGAGCCACTCATCCACTCGTTACTGCTCATCTGTGTTTGTGAAGACTGGCATCCAGACTTCAAAATTTTGATATAAATCATTTACAGAAAGTTAAAATGTTTGTTAAGACATGCTTTCATCTGATATTTTCATGGATTACTATAAAGCCTAACGCGTCCTAACGCTATTATCCTGCTGAGCATCGGAGGCAACACTTTCTGCCTCCTGATGTATCAACTCCTAGATAGAAAATAGACACAGTAACAGAAACACATTAATAGCAAACATATGAGAAAAACGTACCAAATGGTGATATCCATTTATGAAGGCTGCAAAAAAATTTAGGTGGGGGGGAGGAAGGGAGTGAGACTGAAGCTGATAAAAGATAGAGGAAGTAAATTCCACTTAAAAACTGAAAAATAGCATTTTTACCTTTTTTTCAATGTAAATGTTAATTATTTGAGTTTAAAAGAGCAACTCAGCAATATCTGTTGAAGAAACAACTTTGGGGAATGTAAAATCAGACAGTTTGCATGACTTTTGCCAACTATGCAGGCTGCTTGGTTTCTGCCTTCATTTGTTGCAAACACTAAGATCCATGCCTTGAAAAGTTTTTCAAACTCTAGGTAGCTCGTAGAAAGAAAATATCTGAGGGAAAAAATGCCAAACTGAAGCGTCTTAAGTTTAATTTTTTTTTAAAAAAAATCTGTTGTAAGAGAGAAAGTCAATGGGATTTAAGTTTCTACTAACAAAGCTGTAGAAGGAACTTACTTTTCTTCCACAGATTTCAGTGGGAGCACATGACCACATGGTCCCATGAATCTGGGTCTTAGACATCATTAAAACATTATCCCTTTTCATTATCAGCACATCATAGTTAAAAGATTGAATTGATTAGGAAGCTAATCAATTTGGGCAACTTGTGCTTACAGTGCATCCTATTGTATTATAATAGTGTAATTATACTATAATAGTGTAATTATAACGGTGTAATAAACAGCGTCATGTGAAAATAAATGACAAATCTATGAAAACCAGTCATAATCTGGCATGTTAGAAACTAATATAACGATACAGACACCAGCAGAGAACACTACATTGATAAAACCAGCGAAGGTAAACTAAACTAGTCTGTGTTATTTTGATTTCCAGAAAGCAAAGGATTGAATTCTGAAGTATTACTGCTATAAAGGAGGTTGGGCTGTTCAAAAGTGGGAATTTATAAGCAACAAAAATACATTTGCCACCTGTTAGGCTAGGGTTGTGTTGATTCCAAGCATATGGTCCTTCCTAGTCTGTGAAAAAGGAGCAGCTGTTCCAATGTGTCCAGGCTGTAAACTGAAAGGATGACAAAAAGCAGTGAAGAAACCCCACAGCAGTAGTCCTTAGGCTTTCAAATCAAAGAGCCAGCGACAGAAGAGATAAGGCAAGCTCTAGATGAAAGGTGAGACAACTCACACGTGTCCTCAGCATATAGAAGTACTCAAACACACACACGTGCGTGTACTCATATGAACTGATATCCTCTGATGGATTCAGAGATGAATTTATAAAAAAAGTTCAGGAGTCCTTAGATCTGTAAGACCTCTCAGATCTTCTGTCCTGAGCTGGGTTATATGTGCCTTTATCATGGAAGCATTTAATAGTTCAGAAACGACACGACTAAGTTACTTAAGGTCAGCATAGAGCGAGTATGGCAACACCACACATGAGGTAAATCTCCCATTTTACCAAGTGTTGCTCAAGATGAGAAATAAGCAACTCCTTCCACTCCCTGGGCACTCACAGCCCACTCCTGAGCGTACCCCAAAGACAGGGTCATTTCCTTGCAGGTTCATTTTTTTACCTTTTAAAGGTTGGCTGGCAGAGCCACTGTGATAAATTTTTTATATAATTATTATACGACTTTAAAACTCACCAAGGAAATTAGAAGTTAGCTTGGTGAATTGAATGTCCTCAGAAAGACCTATTCTAAGCATGGGTACATAAGACAGTCACCATCACTTAGGCGTAATTTGTGCCCTTATTAACAAAGGAACACCAAATTGATAGGAACTGAGAAAAGTCATACCTACAAGAGAGAAGAACTGCTGTCTAGCTATCATCAGAAAACAAGAGGGATTTGAGTTCTTATCAAACCTCCTAGGCCTTTTTTTGGTTAAACAGAACTGACTTGGAATAATAAATATAATTCCTAGAGACAACAAGGACATATCAGATCCTTCTGGGCCCCATAAAGAATGAAATCTTCACCTGACCAGTGATGAGCTTCTTCTTCCTCAGGACAAGAGCTTATAAGCCCATGGTTAGGATGTGTGGGAGATGTAAAATTGTATCTTCTCATGAAAGCAAATGGCATCAGATCTTCATCATCCATCTGCGTAAGTTTTCTAGCTGGACAGCTGTTAAATGAAAAGAGGAGAGTGACCATATTTCAAAAGAAAGAAACAGGTGCAACTGCATTCAGCAAGGTGTACACTCATATAAATGCATCCCAAATATTTTGTTTCTGGATTTGAGTTCTATGAAAAACAAGTAGCTTCAGCATATGTAAACAAAAGTTAGAAGCTTTAAAGATGATGACAGCAGAATTTATGTGCTTCTACAGATAAGAGGTAGCTCACTCTGAGACTTCAGGATCATAACTCTTATGACAGGTACTTGCATACTACTGAGGTTCCATTTCCAGTACTTAAATCCTTCTAGAATCCCACATTTATGAGAGAAAAATTTTGGAAATTGGCAAACATTTCTGAGTTATAAGTGGCCATATATGTTGATTCCCTATTTATTTAATGTTGAGAAGTAGTAGTCCGTCTAGAATTCAGCCCTTCTAAAAAGCTACTTAAAGCCAGATAGGAAAAAAAGCTCATCTGGATAACAAATAGTTGTCTGGGGAATGATGATTATTCCTATTGCTCCAGCTGCTGACTTTGGCAACGTATGCCATTTATTAACTACACCTCACTCTGTATTTTTGTTCAGTCTCATTTTCATTGTTTCCGACCATGTTTTTACTCTAATGTTTATTAGCAGATCATATTGTAGCACAATTTCTTCTATCGTCTCTGTAATTCTTCAGACCTCGAATTCCTTGGTAAGATCCACTTTCTTTCTCCTCTGCAAAGACTGCAGGCAATTTTGTTTTGTTCTTTGACCTTTATGAATAATTAAGTTTGCTGTCTACCAGATTCTATTGTCTACTTCCCCTTGCCTCTGCTATTTTTATAAGGTGTACAGAACTCCTCATAGTATTGCAAATGCAGCTTCATTCATAAATGTCTTATGCTGGGGGTGGAAAATCTTCATCTATGATATTATTGTTACCTCTCTGAATCAATGGTAACACCTTTATATTACTGTTAACCATTGTCCTGAGGCTTTTTGATCTCAGTTTATTTCTGGATTCTGCTTCTACTCAGTATTTTGTACCACATGACTACACAGGGTATAAGCATCTTCTCTTATTTTGTGTCCCTAATCTCATTATCTTACACTTCTCTACATTTAATTGCAAAAGGTACTTATCTTCCTTTGGGTACATTCTATCAGAGCCGTCTTGACTTTTTTACCTTTCTTCTTTCTATTGATTGCCCCTTCCTAGTATATATCATCAACAAATTCCATTCCCCTGGTGCACACCCCTCCTCCCAGGTCAAATCCCTCCTCCCGGGTCAAAGCAAGTTCTAATACGGAGCTAAATGGTGCTGCAGAGCAGTCTCCCTTTAGAAAAAAATGTTACTCTTCCTACCTACCTTTCCCCTTTGGTCTCATAGCCACTCTTTAAGCACCGATATGTCTGCATTTATGGCATGTTTAATGACCTTCTAGCATGAATTTCAGTGCTGCAAAAACTACAAAACTCTCCTCAAGTCCTTTTACCTCTTCTGGTTCTCTCTTCTTGATTGATCTGTGCATTATTCCTGGTTATCTTCAACACCACCTTGGGAAACTTAGGCTGTATTCTTCTCCAGCATCACTATAATTAAGGTCAACTCAGTGGAAAAGAAGGCATGAATACGGAAAGTAAATCTGACTTGAAATGAGAGACAGTAATGTATTTGCAGAATGCATAGGTTTATAATATAAGAACTACTACTATTCCATTCTATACAAAGACTTCAAACTAATATGATACAAATGTTTTATCAGCAGATTAGAATGTTGGTATTGCTCATGACTATTTTGGGCTAATTAATATTTACTTTCTGGTTTAGTAAGGTCTTGCAGGTTTTCCTTTAATTACCTGTTGCTTCATTACGTATTTAAAATATTTTGTTTTATCTCTTTTAGGGATTTAATTTTGCAGACCCTTTGCACTTACTTGCATTTGTTGTATCGTTACAGAGCCATTATCTGAAGCTACTCAATAATTTGTCTTTATACATTCAAAAGTGCTTTTCTCAGCATTTATCTTTATGTATCCAAAGAAGCTATTTTGTCTTCTTCCCACTCCTCAGAAATAGATAGATAGATAGATAGATACATAGATACATAGATACATACATAGATACATAGATGTATTAATAAATTAAATGCAAAAACATCATTCTCTTGCTCTGGTGTTACAGTAGATTCTAAAAACTCTTTGAAATTCACAGAGTGGAATTAACCATTCTGTGATTTTTCTTGGGGGGTGAATAGGGAAAACTCTATGAAAGGAGCTATTTTCTTGTAATAATTAACAATCATTTAACAATCTCATGGGTCTGGGTTCTCAGCTGATATAGATTGCTCTGCTGGTTTAAACCAGCTGAGAGTCTGACACATCAACTCTTTCCTCAATTGCTTATTATTTTGCATTGAATCAAAACTGCATTTTACATTTGTATAGTCAGAGGGAACTGGAGAAACAGAAAAAGAGCAAATACTTATTTTTTATAGCTTCTTTTCTGGGTTTCCACATGACCCTTTCCTTTCTGTGTCTCCTTCAAATAGATAACACCAACAGATATCTTATAGTATTTATGTGCTTAACAAATTAGATTGCCAAACCCTCATTATTACCCTAACTCTTCTTTCTTTGATATGAGTAGAAATTTAACTACTGACTTTAGAATCAGTAAATTTAGGACAAAGTACCTTAGGGAGTAGTTATTAGTATCAGTACAGAAATTAGTAAATAGGAAGTGATCAGGTTATATGTTTAGTTTTAGTTAACGGTAACTACGAAAGCATGTGTCTCCTATAATACAGACCCCCAAAATACAGAGGTCTTCTGTACAAACAAGTTGCCTGAAATCCTTTTTTCTTTATTCAGATTTCTGAATGCAAACAAATCTACTTTTAATTATCACAGGTCACATGTCAGTACTTTGAGGTCCATGAAATCCTGAGGGCGGGATGAGAGGTCGGTTCAGTAGCTGCCTATTAGATGTGATTTTGGTGCTTCAGTTTTCAAAGTACTGCTGTCAGAGATATCAGCAGATCTCAGAGATATCAGCAGATCAGTTATGGAAATGCTGTGTGTTAGCACTGATGGAATAGGATTAAAATTTAAGCACTCATGTTGTAAGAGATTAAAAGAAAAAGATATTCAGGAACTTACTCTATTTTCCTCTTCCCGTTGCAATGGACTGAGCCTGTAAGTTCACACCATGCAGATAAACGTCAACACTGCCAACTGTCCAATTCTCAGGGAAATTATAGTACACCCATATTGAAAATGTCAATGTCTTCCTGAAAACCTTTTCTAAAGCAAAATTACTTATAAAGTAATTCATAATTTATAAATTTACAAAGTTTCTATGAGCGCCCTCTGGTTTTGTGCTTGGAGTAGCATACTGAAAGGTGCAAATGAGGTATTTTTAAGGTATTACTTGAAGTCTGAATATCCTCTCTGCCTTCCCTACTAATTCTGAGCACTTTCTTGTTTTCTCTGAAAATTAATTAAAATCTGAAGAATACCAGTTCAGGACTGACAGCTGCTCCTTCTGTAAACATAGTCAATAAAGGAAAACATACAAACTGATGTCCTCCGGTCTGTGCATGAGCAAGGCCACTGTAGCTTGGAGACCCCTCCTTTGTAATAGCTTGTGAAAAGCTGGGATTTGAGATCATTGCTTTTTGCAATTTCCTCTGAAAAAAAAAAAAAAAGGATTCTTTTTCCTCCTAACATTTTCTATAATTAATCTTTATATCATAATTATATTGCTGGCTCAAATTTACAGGCTTAGACTGGAAATAACAACTGTGAAAAAGAATTAAGGATTGGAATGAATGAGATATAAAGCTAATTCCTACCAGCCTTCTTCATGCTGAGCAATACACTGATTCTTGAAACAGACTGCATCCAGACTTATGTGGGAGACCATGCCACTTCAGAGAGACTTCTGCATGCATATCATCCCAATTCCTGCATATTTTGCAGTTCCTGAGTCTGGGTGACCATGCCATGCTACCCATATTTTGACAGCACATCAAAATGAAACCTCTTTGTCCCAGCCACCTCCTGGCTGCTACCAAAAGAAAACCTCCCTTCTCAGCCAGGGCAGTAGCTCCTGCAGAATCCAACTGATGTCTTATTTTAGGTCCCTAGAAAACTGGGACCCCACGAGGTACCATGGAAAGTCATTGTCAACACAGCTTAGAGACACCCTCCTCAGGAGCAGAGAAAAAGCTACTATCCAATGTGAACAAAGATGGCAGATTTTGGCTCAAAGTCATGATATCAAGATTGAATCAATAGAAAATAAGGGAATCTTTTTCCTTTATTAAAACTAACTTGCCAGTAGCAAAAGTAAGACTCCATACAATTAATTCCTGAATCAAACTGCTGTGGTGTGTGGCTCACAGCACAGCCCCAGGGCTCCTGCCCTGGCCTAGGCAGGAGGTAATTCCAATCTGCAGGATATCAAAGCACAGGGGAAGTTGGTAAAATGTCTAGCAATCAAAGTATGATACTTCTGGGGTCCTATGATTCATGGTTACTAGAAAGCAAGCTCTTTGGCCACTGCTCAGCACCAAATCCCACAGTCTGACTGCTTGATGAAGAAAGATCTGATAGACTGGATGTTCTGTGGAAGGAGAGAGAAAAGAAATTCTGACAGATTCATTCTGCAGCTGCAAAATCATTCCTCACCCTTGCATTCCTGTGTGGGTAATCTATCTGAAAGCTCACTATAAAAGGATGGAGAATTCACAAGAAATGAATAGGCTGTGCCTTCTTTTCACATATCTCCCAGGGCCCCACCCAGACTCATGGCATCATTTAACAGAAAGGAGTAAGCTGTGCTTGGCATAGGCTGCTTCAAATTACTGTCAACTGACTCCTAAAGCTGAGAAAAAACAAGTGACCAAATTGCAACTCTGAGTTACAATTCATTCTCCAGATTGCTCCCAGGCTGCTCACCTGTGCACTACCCCTTGATCGTGATATCTTTTATGCCTGCAGTCCAGTCCTCTACACTAAAAGAGAATCACAGCGTGTTGTTGTCATTATTTTCATAATCTTTTCTCCTCACATTAAAGTGTCTCTTCAGGTGGATTTGGTCTGCCATACCTGCATGAAAAATTTATAAGCATATAATAATACTCCTATTTCCCAAGCTGTCAAAATGATAAAGCAGGACAAAAAAATCCAAAATTCAGCAGTATCAACATATTTCTAAAGCATCATAGGGCCTCTAAATGAGCCTAAGCTCTTTTCCCCACCTTCTGTTTAGGTTCCTTTTATGATTTACAGTTTTTTGTCTCACATTTGAGAGATTCAGACCTTCTCACCTGGTTCAGGTTTATTATTTAAGTGACAGAACAATGAGAACAAGACGAAACAAAACACATGTATGTTATGGCAGATTGCAGTTCATATTGTTTTTTTCTGGGGGATGCAGTGGTGTTTCTTACAGGTGAAAAAAATAACATGAAAGAAGAACAAAATAAATTTTATAAAAGTCAGTTCAGCAACAGGCTGTTTACGTGGCTCCTCCAATTGTCCTGTTAGGCAGCATCTGAGACAGAGGTCTGAAAATCAGCAAGCCATTAAGCTATGGAAGCCAGAGACCCAAGCTTGTTTTTTCATGGCAAGTCATTTGCCATGTGTAATCTACAATAGCTTTAGATGATTTCTCATAGACACACTTCATAGCCAGAGGGTCAAACACAGCTTCCTAGCAGGGGATTAGTGTTCTGCCCCAGTGATTGCCAGGTATTTCTGCATCAGTAAAAGAGATGGTCCTCAAAGCAAATGATATTGCAGTCAATCAGAGATGATCTTTTTACAGGATGACACCAGCTTTCCTGCTCCAGAGCACAACACAATGGAGTGTGGAGTTGCCTGAAAGCACAGGAACTGAAATAACTTCGGAGGACTCTTGGTGGAGCAGGGAACCCAGCTTGGGGTGCAGCCTGATTCCATACTACATTGTCAAGTTCAGTCCCTGAAGTAAGGTGTCACCTTTTCAACGGTGCCCACAGTTCCTTGCTGAGGGAAAAAGCTGGAAGCAAGCCCAAGAGACAGCTAAGTTTCTGTATGGGTAGTCAAAGGACCACGGTTTGGAGCACACTGGAAGTTAACACCAGAGGCGGAGCCCAGTGTGCATTCTTAAAACGTGAATATTAATAAAGTTTCATGATCTGCCAGGACTAACTGAACTTCACTGAGAAATCTAAGTTGCATTGTAGCTGACTTAGGCTTCTTCAGGAATCCATGCAGGGACACAAGGACCTTTCTCACTGAGTTGTCTGAACTCTTCTCTTGACAGAGGATGACTTCAGCCTCTGTTGACTAAACTCCTGGTGCTGGCTGTTCAGTGGAGCGGTTCAGACTGAGTAGTATGAAGCCTGTTAAAGCTTGAACACCAAATACAATTTTCACAGAGAAATATTTTCACAGGAGGCCATCCTTTTGATATCAGAGAAGAAAATTTTATATGAAGGAATGCATATGAGGGAAGTGCTTGAATGTTAAAGGAACATTTTCCTGAGAAAGTTTGGAACAGTGTCTGAAAATAGGAAAATCCACATGGTATGATTTTCAAACTAAGTTTTGCTAGCCTGTAATCAATTTTCAGTTGCAACATATTTTCTTATTATCCTTTTAAACAGTTTTAGTTGAAAAGTAATGACATCTAATAGAAAGAAATTATTCCCTGAAAACTGGAGCATTTCTTTCCAATAGATTTATTCCTTGTTGATTTTTAAATTAATTATACTAATAGATACAGTGTAAAAGCATTCCTTATAAACACCAGAAGATCCATACAGCAGAGATGTTAGAAATGCTCAAAATGTGGAAAAGTTTGAGGTTTGTGCCTTATTAAAACCTGAAAATCTGCACAGAATAAAAACCTTAACTGCAGATTCTTTAGTGTCTGTTAATGGCTAAGCTCACATAAGAGCCTTTTCCTAGAGCAGACACAGTGACAAAAATCATTCCTCTTTACTTAGCTATTTCCATACAACCTGTAGCTCTGAGATCCCTAAACTCTATCAAATTTGATTAAAACTGACCAAGGTTTCACAAGTCTTTAGGCAGATACAGCTGTGCACAAATAGTTGCACATATCTGCATGTGAGCACACACACACACAGACAGACACATACACACACCCCCAAAAGAATGTATTCTCTGGGAGGAAAACCATTTCTAGCTTGAGCTTTAAATGTTGCCTGCACTGTTACACCCAAATGGATATTATTTCAAAAACAATACTGAAAGGAGGGAATTTTACGGTGGAATGTTTAAGATACGTCTAATAGCAGTGTTTAGAGAGCTGCCTGCTTGCTTTTCATGTTGTTGGAAGTTGAGATAGTCTTTGGGTACTTGGTGACCTGCCAGCTGGCATCTGTAACAGACGTCTGTTTGTTCAAACCACTTCAGCAGCTAGCAACACTAGTTAACTAGTATGAAGTATCTGGTCATGTGAGAAGTAGTGCGCTTCTTTGTTTTGGACGTGTCACACTGGCATTCACAGAATCACAGAATGTCAGGGATTGGAAGGGACCCCGAAAGATCATCAAGTCCAATCCCCCTGCCAGAGCAGGAATGCCTAGATTATGCTACACAGGAACGTGTCCAGGCAGGTCTTGAATGTCTCCAGAGAAGGAGACTCCACAACCTCTCTGGGCAGCCTGTTCCAGTGTTCCATCACCCTCACTGAGAAGAAGTTTCTTCTCGAGTTTAAGCGGAACCTCTTATGTTCCAGTTTCAGCCCATTACCCCTTGTCCTATCATTGGTTGTCACCAAGAAGAGCCTGGCTCATCCTCGTGATGCATTAAGTTGTTCCACTACACTCCATTGATAAGCTGATATGATAGGATAAAATATTTGTACTGAAGCATGTGTAATAGAAGAAAAAAGATGTATAGTACATTAAAAGACAGATAACCTTTGGAATGGCTGTGAAACCAAAGCATTAAATCCATGTCTGGATGTGCTAGAAACTGGTAAAGGTCCTTGGCTGAAACAGGTGAAAACTCATCTACTCTTTGAAAAGACGTGTATGGGTTATTCATCTGGTTCAGACTGGAGTGACAAAATACACTATTATCGTTTTGGAAGAGGGAGTTCCTTGAATATTTGCACACATTATACTTTTCTGAATGTGCATCACTGAGCTGAGCAAGAGTGAACACAGGCATATCATGGAGTGCTGTCTGGTTTTTTAGAGACTAATTCCATGGTACTGTAAACCATTCCAGTGCCTTTCTATTACTGCAGGACATCACCTCTTTTTTTCCCATTATTTTTTTTTTTTTTTAAGTAACATTTTCTTAATTTTCTCATTCTGTTCTATAACCTTGCTCTTCTAGATCTTGCTCTAATCACTAATAAAAGATACTCTTCACTGAATTAATAAATATAAATAGCAACGGTATAAATGTTAAAGGCTAAGTGAACAGGAGAATACTTAAGTCAAAGGCAATCCTTTTCCTATGACCTATCTAAAAAGCTGTTCTTAAGCTCTGAGTCCCTGATGAAGAAACCAGAAGAGATGGAAGTGTGTTAATGATATGTGTGCTATCACACAGACTGGTGCTTGTAGAGGCAACACAAAAATTAGTCTGACATCTATGCAAACTGCTGTAAATTACTTCCAAGGTAAGAGGGTTTTTTTAAAGAGAGGAAAGTCTACAGAATTGGGAAAAAACCTCTTCTGCTACTCTCCTTGCTGTTGGTCTCCACTTTCTGTTATACTTCTATATTTGCTTCTTCATGCTCCTGAAGTTGTCCTGTAGTTACTCATGCTACTAAATCCCTATGGAGCACAAGCCTTAGAAAGTTCTGGCCAGACTTCAGACCAGTCATTGAATCTGCCTCAAGTAATTTTAGTCCCATTTGTCCATTTTCTATAAGCCTTCTTCAAGCTTTAACTTGAAGTATAGCTACACTTAGAAACACAATGTTGACAGCTCGCTTAGACAAATCTAGACATATGTTGTTTTTGATAATGGTACCAGTTTTTGCAGCAGGTCAGGTTAAAAACTATTATTTGTTGCTGTTGCTGTTTACTACAGATTCTTAAGGTTATCTGTGTAAGCCTCTATTTTCAGTGGTTTTGTCTGCCAGAGATTATTGGAAGTACTCTCAGGTTTTTTTCAACTCGATGACTTCAAGTGAGAGTTTGTGTGTTGGTATCCAAAGTACATACTCTAAACACATCCAGTGCTTCCATCTGATTTTAATAGAGCTCATAGCTGACAGAGAGTACCTAAGTTTCTCAGATGGTGATAAAGTCTCTCTATCAAAGGCCGGTAATTCAAAACAGACAATGCTTTACAAAGATGCTTAGTTTCTTATCTAATGCCACAGTAGGTCATTATCTCCTGCAACCTCATGTTGGTATGTTTCGGTGCTACATATCTTTATTCCTGTTAACTGGTGAATTCAGAAAGTTCTGTGCTGTATATTTGTTTTACCCTCTCCTGATCTCTGCCTTGGCTTGTAACAGGTTGCCTAGATAAACAAATCGTCTTCTCTTTATGATGTTGACTCTTGACACAGGTGGTTCAAGGGTGGTTGGTTTCATTTTGAATGCTCCATAAGTCACTGCATCTTGCATATTTTATTTGGGTCTCAAATTGGTACCAATGTGGTTGGTCTATTGGGAAGATGAAAAGAGCAGAGATTTGTACTGTTCTAGGATTTCCTTGATGACTGGCAAATTTCGTGTTCATTGTATATTTGCAATTTAGAAGGAAAAGTTTACTTATGAGAACACAAGACACAAGTTACAATGCCAGAGTCTCTTGGATTTGGGTTGATACATTCCTCTCCCAGGCTTCCCTGCTGCTCATTCCATTCTTTGGTTGTCGCATCTACGTTGGCATTAATGTCACCCATCACAAAGTGTAAGTTGTGTTTTGGTATTCTGTCAATCACACTTTTGAGGCAATTGTAGAATTTGTCCTAGTCACTGTATTCCTTTGTCAGAAAACATCTCCGTATGATTGATGTCTTTAGGAACCTGGTTTGGAATCTGGCATATATGATGTGCTGGCTGATAGCTCCCCAACTGAAGAGTGATTTTTTCCATAAAATCTATCATGGTGAATGTTATCCAGCTTGTATGTTCCTCATCACTCAGTTCAGCTTTTAGCGGGTTTTGAGATGGGTCCCTACTTTTTATCTTTACTGAGGATCATGAAAAAGTAGGAAAGATGAAAATACCAATCCCCTTTGTAGAGGTTTGTATGCATGTGTAGCGAGAGGTACAAGAACATTTTTCAAAAACATCAGCAAGACAAACTACAATCCCTGCATGTTCTCGTTGCTCTAGAAGATCGTATTCCCATGAACACAAACAGATAACCGTACAGTAATTATATTAGAGAGCTGGTCAGATTGTCCAGTGAATATTTCCTCGCTTTCTGAGGCACTGCAATGCTGCAGAGCTCTTGAGGATGGTACAAGCCCCTCATCCAGCACTATTACGGATAGTACAGCAAACTTTGCCAAAACAGAGAAAAAATAAAGAGCCACATAGACCTGAAAACATCAGCATAATATGGAAATTACATGAGATGCGGCTTAGGTAAATGCAAGAAGTTGCATTGTAGGTAATAATTATTTGAAGCACACAACCCAATATGCAGGTGAAACCCAGAAAGCAGTAACACTGAAAAAAAACATGGAGTGAAAGGCATAGTGTACTAAATAAGAGTTTTTCATTGATATATTGCTGGGATAGTCCTGAATACTTTGGATTGCCTACTTAAAGACATTCTTTTTCCAAAGGAGCTTCTGTGAATCTTCCTGGAAAACCGAAGTCAAGCTTGGTCAATTGTTACTTAGCAACAAAAATACTGTTAATTTGAAGACAATTAGGAGGAGCAACACAACTGATGAGAAGATTGGGTGGGCTGAGGCATAGACACAAATATATAAACTACTGCTTGATTAAGCAATGACTAAGGTGATAGAGTGGAGGAAAATAAGGGAATGACATAACTTTAACATGGCCTTTTATATGGATATAGACATCAAGGAGGAAATGTTTCCTGGAAATCCAGAGGATGGCCATGAAAATGATCAGGGAACTGGGGCATCTGCCCTATGAGGACAGGCTGAGAGAGTTGGGGTTGTTCAACCTGGAGAAGACTCCAGGAAGACCTTATAGCAGCCTTCCAGCCCCTAAAGGCAGTCTATTTATCAAGGAATGTAGTGGTAGGACAAATGGTAATGGCTTTAAACTGAAAGAGAGTAAATTTAAATTAGATACAGAGAAGAAATTCTTTTTTTGTGAGAGTGGTGAGACACTGGAACATTTTGCCCAGAGAAGCTGTGGCTGCCCCCTCCCTGGAAGTGTCCAAGGCCAGGCTGGATGGGGCTTGGAGCAACCTGGTCTAGTGGGACGTGTCCCTGCCCATGGCAGGGGAGGTGGAACTTTAAAGATCCCTTCCAACTCAAACCATTCTATGAGTCTATGATTCTATGACTCTATGATTCTATTATTCTATGTTTCTATGTTCCTGTGATTACTGTGCATTTTCTAATTAGCACTAATGGACTGATACTGATGCTATAAAACCATTAAAATGGCTATTGCAAAAACTTCAGTTTTGTTAAACTGTAAAATTTCTTCCAAGGGAGGTAAAAAGGCCTCTAAAACCTAGAATGTACCTAGCACTGGCGAAAGTATAGAGTGGATAATCTCATGCTCACAGGGAGACAGACTGGATGATCTTTTGTCTCTTTCATCTCTCATGTTTCAAATTCTGTTACCAATGCTTATTTAGTATTAGCTTGTTTTAGTTTTCTGTTCTCGTTGTGGTAATCTTTGGCCTGCGTTGCTTTCTGAGTAGGAAGTCATGTAATATATTCAGTATCAACGGACTGTTCAGCTAATCTTCGTCTTATGCCTGTGGTTGTTTCTTCAGATTACAAAATGAAGAATGTCTTTTAAACTGTAAAAAAAATATATTTGGAAGCCAGAAGAGGAAACAAATTATCCATCTTCCTATTTTGTGTCAGCTGTGAAATATTTCTGGCTTTCTTTAGTAATATATTTTATGTTTTTTAAATAAATATCACTCAAAAAAAAGAAAAAAGCTGCTTGTCTGACTAGTTTATTTCAGAAGATATGGAAAACCCATAAATACAATGTACGTTATAGTATCTTCAGCTGGCAAGAACAAACATTAACAGTCTTGGCATTGTTTTTGACAATACTAGTATAATTGAGTAGGGGACAAGGTAATCTAATGGCAACAGCTTTGGCACACCACAGCGAAGCCAAAAAATCGGAGCACCTAGTTAATATTCTCAGCTTAATCTTCCTATAGGCGCATTAGCTGCAGAACCTCTGTCACTCATGAGAGATGTTCAGGGAGAATTTGGTCATGAGAGAGCGAACATGAGAATGAACAAGATGATGCTCCACATCTCAGCAAAGCCACGCTCAGCCCCCAGCATCACCTCAGACCTCCGTGAGCACAAGGATATCATGCTGCTGGTGGCCTCTATCTCCTGCCAGCAATAACTCTTCCTTTCCCCCGCGCTGAAACATCGTCTCCCTTCTTTTCCTAAACAAGAGCTGTGTTCGCAAAGGCACACCCAAAACCTGCCAACAGCTGGATCAACACCGCTGGCTGGCAATTAAAGTTGGGGACATGGCAGTGCTGGCTCTGTCCGCAATGCTCCTGCCAGCAGCTAGTGTCATGGGGAGGTGTAAAAGCATCACAGCCACCACCTCTTCTGCCCTGGCAGTTAGAGGGTACCCTTCAGTTTCTGAACCAAGGAGCCTTATGCTTTTCCTGGAAGAATAAATATAATTTCCTAATGTAAGGTTTTGATGTCGCTATAGCTGGGAATAAGGGCAGCTAAAAAGAGAGAGGAAAAGGTACTCTCTGCAGTTTGTGTGGTTCTTCTTAGTGCTGTATCTGACAGCTGAAAAGGATTTGAATGGAATTAGGAAATTTTTAGAATAAAGCATTTTTTTTTTCCTCAAGCCTACCTTACTTCTGGTGACCTGTGATATCTCATTTCACATCTACTTTGGCAAACACTGATGCTGACGTCTGCTTGATTTGCTAGATTTCATCTTTAACAAGAAGATACCAAGTCCTGCAGCCCGACTGCGCTGTGAAGTGAGGGACAGAAGTACTCGTTTTCTGATTATCTGCCAAAACAACCCCAATCAGCCACAATTCTCATCTTCAGTCTCATTTTCCAACCTCTAGCCAACAAAAATGATGGTGCCCATTTAAACTAGGCACCTTGTCCTCCTACTTTCCATGAGTTTTTGCCATCATGTCAGAAGGAGAGGACATGTTTAAGTGAAGCGCACATTAACAAGTTAAATAAGTTTACGACTAGGCTGAATGAAATACAGTGATATTTTGTGTCTTGACCATAATCCCTTTAGCTGACCTGGTATGATCATGAAAAGCCACTATTGGAACGATGCCTGAGATATTAATATTTCTAACGTAAGTGACATTAATTGGCTTCCACACTGTTTATTAAAAATAAAGGAATGTTAATGTAGTTAAAAGGATTTGTGCATTACTAGGGATGCCATTATATGTGTAAACTACGTGCAGCATGTTTTTTTATTGCTGTTTCCAAATTGACTTCAGGTGAATGTGCAGCTGGGTGCTTAACACAGTGGTGCGGAGGAAACAAGCATTTAAATATTCAGCTCCCACTTTTTGAAAATTGCACTGCAATTTTGAAAGTGCATTCTCTCTTAGGAAAATTAGGCCCTAAAGTCCTGCTGCAGATGACTGACAATGCCAGCTCTCCATCAGTCTTCCATTCCTCTGATCACTGGTTAATTCTCCATTTAGATGGCATGACTAAATTTGATATTGTCTCCTCACACAGCAAGGGAAAGTACTGTCTGTACTGTCTTTGTAAAGATATTAAGCAGAAAGAAAAAAAAAACAACAAAGCAAAACAAAAAACCCTCGCCCAACTTGTGCATTACAGACCTTTTCTTCCAAGGTCACACTTGTAAATAAGGGCCTGAGCCTCCACTCACTGATGCAGTGGCTCAAGGAACAAGCTATAAAAAATTTCGGCTCTTGAAAAAGTACACACAGAGTGTGTCTCTGGAATTTGGTCTGTTTTAACAGAGACACCGGCTTCCTCAGCTATTGTCTCGCAGTGGGCCCAGACTAAATAATACTTGCTTGTAACAAAAGAAGAAAGTTGCCTAAGTCTAGTGATCAGCTAAGGCCATAACTGCCACCAAAGAAGCAGCATTCTCTCCCTCTATTCCTGACTGGACATCTGTACACCTTACGCCACCTTTGCCCTCCTGTTGGTGCAAGCAGCCACAGAGCTGCATGCAGGAACATGGTACACATTAAAATTAACCGGGAAATAAAGGCTGTTTTTTTAATCAGAGAAGCTTTGTGATCCAGTCCATGCCACGGCTGCAAAAAGCCATCACCACAGGCACAAGGGAGGGTGTGTGACAATACAGCTAAGTTTGGAAGGAAGTGCAGTTACCTCCTTTAGTAGCAGCTTGGATTTAGACTGGCTTCATCCGACCATGAAGACACCCTTTAATGGTGTCATTTGATATCATGCTGACTGTGATCTAACTGCAGAAAGGGTGGTACCATTCTCTTTTTCCTTCCTTCCACTTTCAAGGTCCTTGGTCTATTAAGTGACCATTTGATCACCTGGACCAACTTGCTGAATTACTGGAAAACTAACCAACAGTTCATGGCTGGCCCACTGCACACCTGCACAACCATGGGAAGAGGCAGAAAGGTGACAGCTTGTGAGGGGAATAAACTGCAAATGTACTGATCAGCAGCAGCTGCTCTTAAAACGGATAAAATGCAAAGTTGATTCACTCCCTTGAAAACCAAAGGTGAGATCAAATTCTTTCTGCAGAGCATGACTACCCCAAAATGTTTTAGGGGTTCACCTCATCCCTGTCTAGATAATCTCAATGCATTTCATGTGTCAACGTAGCCTCTTTTTAGGAATGTTAGACTCCTTTTAATCATCTGCAAGCAGAGCTCTGTGCTGCATAGAGCAAAGTGTACACAGATCTACGTACTTGATTTTCAGATGTGTCTGATCCTCCAAATTTCTAAATTATATTTATATTCACTTTAAGAACAATTTAAGCTTGCTGGAATGGTGCTTGTGAGCCCCAGTGGAAAACAGATTGAGTCATTTCCCAGCTATGTTTCTCTATAGATGTCCAGACACATTTTGATTTTTTACTCATGTCTGTCTTTATTTTATATGGCTGCCAAGTTCAGTGGCATTTGAGGAACTTCATGTGCCTCTCATTCTGTACTGAACGGAAACCATAACTTATTTTATTTTTGAGGGAACCCGTGTAAGGATTCTGATCAATAAAGATGTCTGAAATAAAGGAGGGTTACAAAGTTCAGCTGAAGAGAGCTCCTGTATTGACAGAAATAGCAAGGGGGGAGCACCAGAGCCTCGGTAAATAAATACCCAGTAATTGACTTAGAGAAAAAAAAAAGTGAAAAAAACCAGCCTTTTAACAAGCTGTATCATTAGCAATGCAAAACTAGTCCTCACTGTTGTTCTTACTGAGATTTTTTGTTATTCCCCTCCTCCTTCCTAGCTCTAATTCAGCCTTTATTATTTTGCAAGGTTTTGCCAGCAGAAAAAACCTCCATACATCAAAGTGAGTAGTGAGTGGCTGGGACAAGGTTCTGTTGAGGGAGAGAATAGGACACTCAGCATTAGGAGGAAGCTCTGTGCACTTAGAGATGAACAGTTTTATTTTAATCCTTTCATCTACTTCTTTAGCTCCTTTTTTGTTTCAGCTGCCATAAACACTTGCTGTGGAGCCAATGTTCGGTACTGAAAGGATTTTTTTATTTATTTTTTTTTTATTCCTCTCCTTTCTGTTGAAACATGACACTCAAATTGGAGATAGGAGCAGAGATCAACAAACCCTGTCAGCTCTTGTCAACCCAGGTGTAACAGTGTGATCTTCTTAAATTGCTGCTAATCTGCCAAAGATCTCTTTATCTGCAGTCTCCATCATGCTGTTTGCTCACATTCGGTTAACACTTTGAATTTCCCTTTTGGAGGTGTCACTGTTTGCCATTTAGCAACTAAGAAGAACTGTGAGAGCAGCTTAAAGCACATGGATTTGGGAAGCTAGAAAAGCTGATTAGCTATTCAGGGAGAATAATCTTATTGAAAGTAGTAAGAGCTGTATAAAGAATGCTTTTCCCTTTCTTCGTAACAATCTTCTAATTATGTTGTCAAGCTTGCTGTCGTGTTCTCCCCCTGTGCCATTAAGAAACCGTTTTCTAAGTTAAGAAAGAGATTTCCAGATCGTGATGATGTTTGCTGATTTTTTTTTATTGTTTAAAGAATCTGTGTGTATTAAACCAAACATTAAAAAATGATTCATGTGCCGCATAATTATCTGAGATGAGGCGCTCAAGGCTGGGGTGGTGGCAAGAGAGGCAGGGGGTGCCCAGCAGGCAGAGGTTACTTTTCCATATCCGTGTCAGGGGAGTTCACCTCTGTAACTGGGATCTGAGTCTAGTAGGGGCCCTTTGTGACAAAAATATAGTCACAAATCAATAGTTGCTCAAGGGGTCAGAAGCAAGGCCAGCGGTTATCTGCAGCTGCAGATTTCTGAGCAAAACCCAATGTTTCTTGGCAGTGGATGGACAAACCCAACTGTGCTCTAATCCACTCTTATTTTGCTGTTGTCCATATTTTGATGGGAAGAATAGGAGCCTAACTTTTAAATATTCCCTTCGAGTCTGGTAATTTCATGTCTGGTAATTTAGTGATACAACATAGGTCTTTTCACTGATCTCAGCATGTTCATAGAAATACGGTATCATAAAATTAAAATAAAATGCACTGGTGGCCAAACCAAGCCCAGACCTGCTCACTGGTCTTCTTGTTTCTGATTAATGCCATAAATATCACCTATCCAGTGGTTTTAACGTTAATGTTTTGCTACCAGACGTAGTGGTACAAGCACTGTTTAGCCAAACATAGTATCAGTGTTCATTCATTCACTTTTGCTGCTGAGTGCCCAAATGAAAGTTGAAGATCATGTTGATAGCTGGTAGAATTAGGTGTATCAAATGATTCAAACCACAGCACAGTTTAGGAAGAATCCACAGAATTATCATCTTTATCAAATTTCCTAACTATGTTGGCAGTTCTGCCTTTATGCAATGTGTTTTGTTACTGAGTGATTTGTTTTCCCCTAGCACACTTCATGACTGAAGGTGTGTGTAGAAAGCGTTACTGAGCAAATACAGTGCACTGCATAGGTTCTTCCTTTAAAAGTATAAAGGTATGCCATCACACATTTCAATTTTCTGGATGTTTTGCAGAGTCAGATTTCTTCCTCTCCCATTTGCCATTGCGTAGCTCCACTTTATTCAGGAAAATTACTTCTGATTTCAACAGCAAGAGAAAATAATTTGGCTAGTAAATTTTCTATATAAAAACACTTGATGCCAAGAAAATAATTCTGCTTGTCCGATGCAACTCACCAAAGTCGGTTCAGTTTTGGGGTTTTTTTTCCTAACAGAACAACAGGAATTTTAGAAGTGGGATTTTTTCATAAAAAAAAAATCCCCTCGTGATTTTTACCATGTCACATACAAAACTATTATCCTACTTAGGTATACAATTGGTGAGTTGCAAATTATTATGCACTTACTGCTGCACTCAAAACCTGTGCACATGAATAAAGTTCAGATAAAATATCGAAAGGAAGAAGACTAGATGGGAGCTGGAGTTTGGTTAACCTCACACCAGATTTTTGCTAAAGGTTGAGCTGAGGGCTTAGAACAATGGCTGTCTGCAGGTAGGTGCTTGCAGGCAATATTACTATCAACTTTAACTATGGGGGAAGATTAATTTCAACTAACTATAGTAATCCTAGAAGTCAAGTGTCCAGTCTAAACTCTGGAGACAGGCAGGGGCACTTCCAGAGCAATATCTATACCTTCTTGCAAGTGGGTTATAGTCATCAAGAACAGAACTGAAAAATGCATCGAAAGAGCCCTATGTTTCTGCAGGATAAGCTGCTTAAATTTGCACATGCAGTCAATTGCTTTCATTCTTATATTGTCTGTTTTCTCTTCATGATATAGAGAGAAATGTAGGGAAGTGTGCTGTGTGTCAGATTTTAGGGTTTGGGGGTTTTTACTAGAGAACACTATATAGAGTTCATCCAAGTTGTGTTTAATTTACACACAGCTGCTAAAAATCTCTTCCTGTTTCTTGCGGTTACAAAGAGAAAATATGACTTAAAAGAAAATTAAGATCAATAACTGCAGTTTTTTGAGATAAAATACTTTGTGAAAGAATTTGAAGCAAAAACTAACTGCAGTTAGACCTGATACCTGAATTTAATATTCCATTACAAACAAACTTTAGAGGAGGCCCCAGAAGGCACTGCAGCTACTTCTGTTAAAAAAAACAAAGCAATCCTGCAAATGAGGTATCTTCTCATCTGAAGATCCAGCCAATGCCTGCATTTCGCATTGATATTTTTTTAAAGTTACATCACTGAGAAATCAGCAGAACACCTTCTACTCGATTGGTTGTTCCCATTGACCTGTTGTGCTCTGTGACCATCCAGGAGTTTGGTGCTCTGACCACTGCCTTCACCCTGGGTGCAGATTCGTGATCTGAAGGGTTATTTAAAACTGGTAAGTCTAAGCAGAGAGAAGAGGAAGAGGGGAGAAAGGAAGAGGTAGCATTCACAGAATTCACAGGTGTCCAGTAGCTCTCTGCTAGACTGGTCTTACCAAATGAATGTGACTTTGGGCAAGATCTGTTTGGAAATGTCAGAGGGTGGGAAAGTTCCTGTTCTTGTACTTGGCAAGGAAAGTTATACGGTGTTGCAGGGAGGCAATGAACCAAACTGTAGCTTAGTCTTTGTTCCTAAGGCAGTTACAGGACTCCAGCAAGGTTACAGGACTCCAGGAGAGGTGTGTCACTAAGGGGCTAGAGTGTGCACCCATGAAGCACTATATTTCCCACTGTTTGCTTTTATTTTTTATGATGAAGAACAATAAAATACATACTTCAGCCTGAGCATCTTCATATTACCTACTGATGTTTTCACAGTATCACAGAATTGTTGAGGCTGGAAAAGACCTCTGAGATCATCAAGTCCAGCCTATGACCCAACACCACCACATCAGCTAGACTATGCCACTAAGTGCCACATCCAGCCTCTCCTTAAACACCTCCAGGGACGGTGAGTCCACCACTTCCCTGCACAGTGCATTCCAATATTTGACCACCCTCCTGGTGAGGAAGTGCTTCCTGAGATCCAAAAGTGCTTCCTGAGATACTGAGATCCTGAGATCCAAGCGCTTCCTGAGATCCTGAGATCCATTTCTTTGCAGAATGATTGTTCTTTCTTTGCTTTCTTCTGTGTCTCATCTCTTTGGCTGGACCAATTTGTAATTACAAGTCAAAGTTCTAGCACTGGTACATTAGAGAGTACATGAATCCAAATGTAGTGACGAACTTGGCAGAGCAGATGGAACAAGCTCTGGGAGGTTATGGTCACAAAAGCTTAGGAACCACTCACTACAGTATGTCGTCATACAGTGACATTTCACTGTTTAAAAGCATAGAGCTGTATCCTATATTCCCATTAGGAATAGAGTACTATTAATATGCATTTCATGAATTAGCTGTAATTCAATAACTCACCATTTTACATGAAGGATGTATATTTTCTGGCTGACAAAAAGAAATAAACCCTTTATGTTTTTCTTAACTTCTTAACTTCCTGGTTCCACTGTCCAAAATTAGAGCTACAAACTCATTTTCCTTGCAGTCCTCTCACCAGCACTGGTGTTTGGCTGCTAGGGTAGGATCAACTTCAGATTCAGAGTATTGGAGATGCAGTAGAGATGCAATGTAAAGTCTAAAAAAGACAACTACATTCCAAAGTAATCTCTAGGTTCTTTTGACTGTACGTCCTGTGTACAATGAGACTTTAAACAACTTCCTCCCATGAAGACTTTTGCATTGCAGACACTCACAGGTAGGTGCCTGACTGCGAGGCTGAATGCCACTTAGGAATTCCAAAAATTGCCTCCACATTTTCCTATAGAGTAGCTGCTGCAGGTCAATTATCTACCTGGCTGAAGTGGAGAATGATTTCCCCTAGCTGCTTCTCCTATTGCTTTTTAGTTGCCGTCAAACAGCAAGGTAATCTTCCTGATGTCATGAGATGAACTGGAGAAAGGAGTTATGCCTATTTCAGCACCGTGAAAAAATGTCTTCATGCTCTGGATTTGGTCAGGTTTTCTAGAAGAAGGATCAAGTTTTACTTTTCTACATAAACATGAACCAAACCAAAAATGATTCACATTTCGCAGGAATGGCACATAATTCTTCCAGGCTTTTCTTCAGCACCAACCGAATTTTGCTATGCAGCCTCAAGGCAGCATCAAGTATCATCCTATCTGTGTACAGCTGGAAAGGTTTTGGTAGTTGAACTTTCTCACTATGTGAAGTGACAAATGTCATGCAAGCACTGAAAAAAGAGAGAGGGAGCAGTAAAACTTGAACTAAGTTGATGCATCTAAAGTCTTGTCATTCCAGTTCAATGTTTCCTAATTGCACCCCGTACCAAACTAATGTGTTCATAACCTTCTAATAGCATGACAAGTATGCCTGCTGTGTGTGTTTATGGACTAGTTTATTATCTATCTTTGCTAAATAGTTAGCCCCAAGATAATCTGGTGATGGGAGTCAGAGGAAGCATCTACATAGAGTTGCCTAGAGTCAAGTTCATCTGAGTACTGAATTTTGCTTTGCAATGTCCTCTTGGTAATTGCACTCAGGAATGCATTCTTTCTTAGTTGATCCTTGATGTCTGTGGTTTGCTGTTCTTCCCTTGTTTCTTTGCGCAAGCAACTGGCATTACCCTGGTTGGAGAGTCACTAGTATTTGCTTTCCTGTGTTAGAAGTGGGAGAATAGGGTCTGCATATTGTATTTTCAAGTATACTAGCTAAAAGTCAATTCAGAACAAATGATTTATAACACTTGAAAGACAGTGAGAATGAGAGAAAAATAGTTTTTTGCTCTTCCCACTCCCACCATTTCTATAACCTATTAGTTATACCTAAATTCTGTTCTTGCCCAAATTCACGTCTATTGGCAAGAGTTTTCTTGATTAGGTATCTCTCACAGGCCCTTTGAAAGGAGCCCACAGACCTCACCCCAAAGTGAATGGCCTTTTTCTGGGAGGAAGGGGTACCCCTGGTGCTGAGAGTAAAAATCTTCCTAGAATCCTATGAAAAGGATGGGAAACACTAGTCATGGATGGAAAGGCAGAAGAGGGGTAGTGAGGCAGACCTCACTTTGGGCAAGGGCAAGGCAAGTAGGAAGATGTAATTTAGCATCAGTGTTTCAATCCCTACAAGCATTTCAGCCTAAAGAGGTGACTACTAATATGACTCCTAGGCAGACAGAAAATGCCTAACTGCTGGCTGTGTTAGCCTAACTGTTAACACAACACAATCAATCAAGGTCAATCAAGACCCACAACAAGAAAACATAACAATTTGGAAAGTGCTCCCAAGGCCACTCTCTGTAGCTGGAGCGTTGGTTACACGCAATAGCAACAACTGGCAGTCAATCTCGGACATCATGAAAGTATTTGGAATTTATGTCTGATTTTAAAAACAGGTGGGAAAGGAGTCTTTCAGGTGATGTCAGTGAGTCCTGAGCCAGACTATCTGAACATTTAAGCTACCACAAACAAAGAAAAATAAAGTCTTTCTGAATTTTATCCCTTAGTCCAAAAATCCATAGACTTCCAGAGCAGAGAGAAACCCTGCACTATCTGGCTGGATTGCCTGTTCGTGCCGAATATGGCAGCTTTCCTAGAAACTGGACAACAGCACATCTTGCAGAAAAAGACCACTTTAAAGACTCCAGAGACTAATGAGCTTGCTACCTGCCCTGGCAAGCAGAAAAAGCATTTAATTAACTTCACTGGTAGGAATTTTATTTTTTTTTTCAGTTAGAAACAAGGCACAAGATTTTTACAGAATTGTCATTGAGAAAAAAAAAAAAAAACAACCAACCAAACAAAAGAGTTCTTGGTTTATGTTTTATATTTCTAGTTATCCGAGGGCTACATTGCTCACACCATGACAAATAAAACTCAGGTTGAGGCAGTTATTAGTGGTAACACCCACCTCCTCTGAGTTTACCAAGACAAACTCGTGTACGATAGATAGACCTTGCAGTGTTCATAAGTGAATATTCATTCCTAGATTTCCAAATGCAATGTTTATTTCTAGATGTGCCTATTCCACATAAAGCACATATCAGTGGATTGCACTTTATTCCACCTTCTGATCCACATTATTTACTAGCTTGCTAGTCTGCCACATGGAAATTTAACCAGAAAACGTTGCCTCACTTTACCTAAAATAGTGGCAATCAACTTAAGGCTTCAGTGGGGCTGCAGCAGTTAACAATTACATGCTTATGGCTGTGCAAATGCAGAGCAGAGGGATGAGTCCTGACAGACACTAATTTTTTGTACCAGGGAAGTATTTGCAAGTCTGAGTGGAAGAGAAAGCAGAAAAGTTTGGGAACTTCCTGCATTGGCAGGGGGGTTGGACTAGATGATCTTTCGAGATCCCTTCCAGCTCCTGATATTCTGTGTGTGAGCTATTTTTCTGTGTAGCTGACTAAAACAATTTAATGTTGTGAGACCAAGGGCCATTCCCTAGAAGGCCTGGAAGTAATTCTCTTTGACGTTTTCCTATTAGCAACCACACTTTCAGACCTGTCACTGAACCAATTTTTGATCCATCCAACTTGCACCTGCTAATCCAATGTAAGGTAAGATTTTTAATCATGCAGTGCTGTGTCAAATGCCTTGGAGAAATCCATGCAAACTATGTCAGCACAGTTGCCTTTATCAAGCAGACCTGTAATCTTGTCAAAGAAAGCTATCAGTTTTGTTTGACAAGACCTGCTTTCCATGATACCATACTGACTGGCATTAATTAGATTTTTAATCTCTAGGTCTGTGTTGCTAGAATCACAAATTAACTTTTCATGAAACAAGTGATTCAACCTTGCTATCCCAGGTCACTGAACAGACTTCTCTAAATTGCCAAATTTTGTTGCAGTTCTCCATTGTTTGGAAGTTCCCCAAATTTTAAGAAGTTTGCTTTAAGTACTTTCAGTTAGACAATCCTTCAGGTACCTTCTTTACCTCTCTTTCAAGATTTGTAGGTGAGTTTCTAACTATTAACAGGTCGCCAACGGGACACATAGCACAATATGAAGAAAAATATTTGGCTTCACTATTTTTAACTGAAAAAAAGTTATTGATGCATTTCGGCTGCAGTATTGGAGTTATTTCTGTGATAAAAGAAAGTTAAATGACTGAAACAATAAGCCAGTTGGGCATAATTTTCACTAAATTCCTTTGGATGCATGTGAGTTCTTCCTTTTACACCAGGTATGATTCACTACAACACATCTCCCATGACAGATTGAGAAGCAAAAGAAGTGGTTACCTAAAGTTGACAACAACAAGAGAAAACTTTTGGTGGTTTTCTGTGCAGCTCAACAATTATGAGGTCCCCTCTGTAATACTAATTAATTTTTCAGTAACATATTTCAGGAAAGATATGGACCAATAGCAGAAAGTAAAGATGAGAGCATGAGCAACCGAGAGGCAAAAATTTGAAGAAATATTGAAAAATTGGGGTTATTATCCACAGAAAGGATGACGGGGGAGAAGGTAACAGCCTTCAAGTACACAAAACACCACTGCCCAGCAAAAATAGGACTATTTGTTCTCCTTAGCCCTTAAATGAATTGTGACAGTGGAGACTAAGGCTGAATGTGCAGAAAAACTCCTAAAGAGTAGCAAAGCCTTGCAGCTGATGGTCTGGAGACCATGATGTATTTCAATGGATGCTTTTCTGCCTTGGACCAGGGCACGAGCAGGTGATCCCTTCCAGCCCTGATAGTCTGTGTCATGGCTGTCAGGAACAGCACTCCGCTGCCCAGGGCCTCTCGTGAGACTGAAAGAAGAACGAAGGTGTAAGAAACTCTTTCTCTTTCAGCATGTCCCCTTCAAGTTATGTGGTTCTTTCTTGCATGCAGGTTTGTGGAGTTTTATCTACGTATCTGTAAAAGTAGACAGTCTGACATTCTTGTCTTCACAACATGGAATCATTTCTGTTGTTATGATCAATGAATTAAGAAATGAGGCAGATACCACTGTCACTGCTACTTACCTCTATTTTGTCAGCCTACATTAAACGCTCACTTAAGAGTTATTCTATCATTTTTAAATTATCTTGACATTTATTTTATTTACTAATAGCAAGACTGTGTTTGGTTTTGTGTGGGCTGTGTGTAGCAGCAGGCAGCAGCATAACAGAGTCTCTGCACAGCTGCTAATGCCTCTTCTTCATGGGGAGTGAGTGGGAAGACTGAGGAAATGAGTGGAGATTTGGCTTCTTCCCTTTGGCATGCCAGCTAGCACAGCTGAATCATCACAGCAGGGAAAATATATGACTGTGTATCAGCAGCAGATGACTTCCCTCTGGAGCACAAGAGGAATGCAATACACTTTTAGGTACTTCTCCATAAAAAGCATGTCTAGATGGTACAGAACACACCACACACAGATCTATGACTTAGCCCTGAATGAGTTGGTTCAGATGCAAAATATCAGACAGACACATTAGTATGGTGTCCTATTTTGGCTAATTTATCCCAAATGACTGGTATTTCTCAAGGCTTGTATTGTACTATGTAGAAATCTCAGTGAGACTCAGACAACGTTTAGATTCCCAAGCTCCAAATCTCTTCAGACCATCACCAAGCTACTAACTGCAGAAGTTCCTTGATATTTCGCATTAAAATTGTTGTATACTTCTCTTCATATATGTGCATTCATGTGCGTGTGTGTGTGTATCTAGCAGAGCACCACTGTGGACACCAAATATATAAGCTCCTGTAATCTACTACTTAAGCATTTCTTTTCTTCTTGAAGTTGACTCCTAAGAGGTCCGTGTCAGTCACTAGGAACTCTGAAATCACCTTTTGGAGCAAGTGCTACACAAGGTACAGAGGCAGATGCATTCTACTTAATAACTTAATAATTTTGGATGTTTTGTGCTGAAGCAATATGACTTAACGTTAAAGAATTAAAGGTCTAGTGTGACCTGAAAAAAATATATATCTATAGCCTGGGGAGCAAGGTACTGCCTAGGGACTGGGCAGTCATGTGGTTGCCCTGAAAGAGCCCTAGGAGGTCTGGAGTTCTTGAGAATTGCTCCCTTGAGAATTGCTTTCTCCCTTGAGAGTTGCTTTCACATCATAGATTAGATATGGTCTTTTTTTCAATAATAAAAAGATACTTGGAAGAAGATTTAAATTAAAGAAAAAAAGATATTCTCTTCTCATATGATGTTGCTTAGCAGACAGGTTCCAGGCACTTCCTAACTGCTCCCTAACTCTGATCTAACAGACCTTCATGGCTGCCACAAGTTGAACAGTAAAAAGAAGGGGAGAAGAGTTAGATGGTGTCGTCCCTTGCTCCTCTCATAGACAGACCATAAAGTGACACCCTGCTGTCCATGAAAGTTCCAGAGGCCAGATATCCCTGAATCATAGAATGGCTTGTCCCTGAATCATAGAATGGCCTGAGTTGGAAGGGACATTAAATATCACCTAGTTCCAACTCCCCTGCCATTGCCAGGGGCACCTTCCACTAGACCATGTTGCTCAAGGCCTCATCCAGCCTGGTCTTGAACACTTCCAGGACTGACGCATTCACAAGAGTTGGGCATAATTTTTTTGGGGGTAGTTTTTCTCCAAAAAGCCCAAAACAAGTGAGATCTTGTTAGGCTTCTAAACAAATTTGCTGACTGAATTACAACTTTGACCAATTTGAATTCATTTATATTGCTATTTATTGCCAGAATACATTCCAAACAAATCCTTTAGACACAAGCATACTTCACAGTCAGTTCCTTTATGACTTGACAAACTGCAGGTTCCTGAACAATTTTTCAGGGTTCATTTCTAAGTCCTGCTACCAGGTCAATTCCATTTCCACTTCAGTGTTAGGATAGTTTCTCTCCTACCTATTCCTCCCCGGTTCTGCTCGGCCCTTTGTACTCTACTGATACTTCTGAAGTACCGCTCAGGATAGTGTTAGAGAATTTAAACCATATTTGAACTTCATCGTTCAATCTCTCATACAGCTGTCTGCACTGGAATGTTTATTCCTATGTGCTAATATTTCAGTTTACTAAACTTCAGTAAACTTCAGAGAAACTCCTGATAGGCAGGGATTTATTTTGTGTTTTCATTCAATGAACCATACTAATCATACATCATTTATTAAAACTCTCTCTTTAGGATATCACGGAAATGTAGCTTCGTCTGCAGCTTTAAAACTGTATGATATTAGGGATTTAAAACAAAAAAAAAACCCAACAGTTTAGCTACTAGCAGATACTGCTACACAGTATCAAGCTCTATTTCAAAAACCTTAAAATTATGTAATTTACATGTCTCATAGCATCCCATTTTCTCCTTTATACAGCTTAATACAGAAGATTGTTTTGAAAAATTCAAACAGGTCCAAAAAAATATCCTCTATGTTCAAAGGAAGCACCAGAGGTTGTTAGAACAAATCTCATTAAATAGTTTGCGATTTTTGCCTCTGCTGGCAAATTGAAGAGGAGCAGCAGAAGTCATGACTTCTCTAAAAACAAAAAGGGTCTGATTAAAAAAATTACCTGAATACATATTCAGAGGAAACCTATCTCGGCTTAGAACAATCTCTAAGCACTGCCTCGGTTCTGAGCAAATGACTGTTCCTGCTGACCTCCTTGAGACGTGTTCCTGCTGCAAGCAAAGCACTTGCTTAAAGGAGCTGAGCTCCAGAGAAGTGTTTGCTCATCTGCAAGGCCACCTGCCTGCTTGCCCTTTCTTTCCTCACCCCTCAACCTCCAGTCATCCTTACTCTCCAATATACTGGAGGCAGCCCCAGTATATTTGGGGCAGATTCAAGAAGGCATGTGGAGGGACAAAAACTCTGAGATACAATGCCAGACTCACCAAAAAGATGGATCAACATACTATATCCACACAAAGGAGTACAAAATTTAAAGGCCATTCGGCAAAAATAAGGTATCAAGAGCTTTATGTGGTTATGAAGAAATCACTAGAGGAATTTAGTTCAATTAGAACCATTCAGTCACTAGAGCCAGAAGAATCTTTGCTTCCATATTTCAGGCAGTTTACTGGAAAGGTCATCTTGGTCAAAAAAAAGTATACTGCCATGGATACACCCGTAAGAAATCCCTTCAGGCCGTGAGCATCTTCCACCAGTGGTTCCTACCCCAATTTGAGGATTTTTTTTCTTGTTGTTGTGAAGGCTGTGTTGTAGTTTTGTCATCTTGATTGCTGCAAAAAGGGTATGATGATGTTTAAATAGATAGTCCACTAACTCCAATGGCTTTTGTCTCATACTTCTCCCTTCTTGGGCACTAAATCACATAGTTTGAAGGAACAGCACGCGTACCATTAACTAAACATTGTGCTGTACCACACAAAGGATAAAAGTGACCACATCATTTCTTCAATACTTCTTATTTCTTACCTGTGCAACTTTAGCAGTATTTTAGGGAACTATGGTAAAAAAACAAACAGCCATATGTGCCCTGCTTTAGGACCCCGTCAGCACATATCCAATCCGAGTGAGACATCCTGTTGAATTTTATATATCTTAGTATCTTGCTGAGCTGAGGCAGTATTAAAATGCCTTGAGATTTTTTCCCCTGTAAGTCTGATGGGATTCTTCCAGTTTCATCTGGAAACGAAAAAACTCATAGTTATTTTAACAGTTAATGAAGAAGTTAAGGCCTAGTATTATGGAAATTGGAAAAGATAAAAACACGTTGTAGCCTTTTTTCCATGCATTTTTTTCAGTGTCAGTAAAATGTAGCATTTTTCCTTTCTAAACTTGATGATTCTTTCCAAGCTCCTTCAAATTCATAAACCCATAACTAAAGCATTTTTACTTACACATGTAATTCAATTAATTTTTAAAGAAAATATCTAGTTAGATGCATGTAAACATACTGGTTAAGCTGTATATCTTAATTTTCTCCAGTTCAGTGAATGAGACTGTGTAAGTAGACTGCAAAAACAGCACCTAAGAGCATATTCGGTTTTTATTGCCTGTCAAATTACTGCTGTGACACCCATAGTTGGTAGTGAAACATTGTGATCCACCGTTAGCAATGAAACACAGAGTGTGAGTTGCTCATTGAGTTTAGGTAATGTACCATAAAACATTGCATGAAAACACTAATTTTCTCAATATATATTAGTAGACACAGTGTTTACCAATGAGAAGTTGAAGATGGTTTAAAACATTGTTTATTCATTTGAAGCTTTTCCCAGGCTCTACTTAATGAAGTTATATTTGGGATTGCATTAGACGTGAATGGCCCATGCACTGAAGGAGCAGAAGCTGTGATTTGACCTATGTGGCTGTCAGTCCTGGGTTGATGTCACACCTCACAAATGCTGACATTTTTACAGTGAGATTCATATGCATCATATCTTTGACATTGAGCTATCAGTTAAGGTGTCAGTGCTGGTACATCCACCATAAGATTTGTCATTTTTATCTTTACCGTGTTGCTTTGATTATTCTTCCTTTGTATTGGATGTACATGCAACATACAGGAAATTTGTAGGTCATCGCTTCAGTCCTGCTGGTACCTCTCTTAGTAGTCTAAACACTGCCCCTGACATTCACTCCTTCCTCATAGACCTGCCCTGACTTCAGGTACCTTACAGAAGATGATCTTGAGACTATTGTTACAACATGGCTTTAGGAGCTGTATAGATAAGAGCTAGTTTTATTTAATTTATCCGAACTGTATAAAGAGAATCATAAAACCCAGTATTGTCAGCCTTTAATAATACTACCACTGAAACCTTTCATTATCTTAATATCCGTGCATTCAAGGAGAGGTTCTTTGTCTCTGTCCTTTTTCTTAAGATGCCTGTTTCTCAGTGTTAAGTAGCAATTGTTGGCTAAAACCAGCAGAGGGGAAAGCACTATTTCTTGGATAGCAAAACAGTTGATCTAAGCACATCATAATAAACTTTATGAAGTGACAAACATTGTGGCTTATACAGTTGTTATTATCTTTTCTCAGTTTTTCCCTGTAGCTTTTATCTTCTATGTAGCTTCTTACACTGCCTTTGTTGCTTTGGATGCTGAGCTCCCCTTCAGTGCTGAAACCAACTTCTGGTGCACATGCCTCATTCTCTGTCCTCCAAGGGAAGAATTATGTGTGTGGTGGATTTGGCTTTGTGAGCAGACTACAAAGGGACCACTAAACTCTTATGCACTGCAGGAGAGCATGTAATGGAGACTTGACCTAGAAGACTTCCCCAGGACATTTATTCAACAGGTCATAAGGCACTGTCTCATCACAAAAAAGCAAGTCCTTTCAAGCTAGATTCTCCCTGACAGTGCCTAAGCATCAAAGCTATTTCTCTTCACTGACTTAGAGGAAGATGGGAGCAAGAAGCCCCAGAGAGTAGACAGTGTGAATCATTTAGGTTGGAAAAGACCTTTAAGATCAGCAAGCCCAACCCTTAACCTAGCAATGACAAGTCCAACACAAAACCATGCTCCTAAGCACCGCATACACACATCTTTTAAATACCTCCAGGGATGGTGACTCCACCACTTCCCTCGGCAGCCTGTTCCAATGTTTAATAATCCTATAGGTGAAGGAGTTTTTCCTAATATCCAATCTAAACCTTCCCTGGCAGAACTCGAGGCCGATTCCTCTTGTCCTGTTGCTTGTTACATGGGAGAAGAGACTGACTCCCACCTCACTACAACGTCCTTTCAGGTAGCTATAAAGAACGAGAAGGTCTCCCCTCAGCCTCCTTTTCTCCAGGCTAAACAACCCCAGTTCCCTCAGCCACTCCTCATAAGACTTGTTCTCCAGACCCTTCACCAGTTTCATTTTTCTTTTCTGGACACACTCCAGCACCTCAATGTCTTTCTTGTAGGGAGGGGCCCAAAACTGAACATAAGATTCAAGGTGTGGCCTCATCAGTGCCGATTGCAGGGGCACAAGTCACTTCCCCACTTTTGCGGGCCACACTATTTCTGATACAGGCCAGGATGTTATTGGTCACCTTGGTCTTCTGAGCAATTTCTTTCACTGCTCTCTTGAACTCAAATGCCATGACAGTCATGATGACAAAACACATCAGGAAAGCTAAGTATCAAAAGTGCAGAAATAAAAACTGTAGCATAAATGATCATGAACTACAAAAACTATGCCTTACTTAGGTAATGATCTCAGGATAGTCAACATTTTATGCTCTATATCGTCAGTTATCCATATATCCCAGTAAATGGATCACACCTCAGGAGAAAACAAAAAATATTCATAAACTTTTCCAATCCTGTTAGGAGAAAATGTTCCTTCTGTACTACAAAAGTGGTGACCATTGATGTAAACTTGTGAGCAAAACATGACAGAGAACCAAGGGGGCATTATGGCTGAATCTAAACCAGCTCACACAGTGAACATCCTCCAGTTCGCATACACACGTCATTCTGGAGAAAGACTTAGGAGAATACTGTTCCCCTGCTCCTTGTATCCTGATTTCTACACAAGGGAAACCTTTACCCGCAACCCAGATGAGAACAGATCATGCCCTACAGATGTGTTAGTCTGGATAATTGGGAGACTAGGACCTCTAAATGAGTCATGGCACACACCAAAACCTAAGTCAAGGCATAGCCCAAGACCAACAGATCCTTCTCTGACACCACCACCACTCACTTAGAGTCTGAAGATTTGAAGAAGGGCAATCCCTCTACGTCCTTACCACCACTGCTCAAAAGCAGTTCATACTGGGAGAAGAACTCCTCTGTGACTTCTGTTCATGGTCAGCCAGAAGTGTAAAGATAGATGTTTATTTGTCCGCAAATGAATAACAACTGAAGCTCTTTTCAGTTTTCTCCAAAAAATCAAGCACCTCAGGTGTTGCAACACTTGAAGGCTCTTCATTTTTTATGTATTTTTTAGTCACTGACATGTCAGGGTTCCCAACAGAAAAGATGGCAACCCAATAGAAAAACATTATTCCTTTAATCTAAGTCAGATTAAACAAGTAATAATTTTAATGAGTTTTGCGTATAGAAAAATGATTTTAAAATCACATTTATTTATTCATTTCTCAAAAGTTTTTTGCTATCTCTATCTTCATTATTTGAAATTCATGTTAAAGGTACGGGAATGAGCCAGACCTTTTATCTTACCCTAATAAACATCTTGTAATGTAAAAATGAGCACAGATCAACCAATGTGTAGAGCTGGTATTCCCTTCATGTACTCTAACACCTGGCAAAAATTATTCATTAATTCAACAGCTACATTTAAAAGCAACAGTTCAAAGATCTATGAATGGTAGAATAATGTGTTCAAAACTGAAGGGTACTTCAGCAGCAGCAGTGTCAGAGTTTAGAGAAAGAACCATTTCCTGTGAGATGAAGGGCTTGGGAGAGGGAGATGGTGGTTAGGAGGATCTCTACTTTGTAAACTTGTTTCCTCAGCCTCTGTCAAGGCCAGCAGAGATTAGCTGACATGCATTTTAGAAGAGGGGGACAGTTTTCCACATGAAAGTTTCTCCACAAAGAAAAGTTTCTTGGGCCATGTGATTTTTTTTTTCCCTATGAGTTAGTCGCCAGGAGAAAAGTGAGTAATGAAGTAAACATGGAGAAAGGAAAAGAAAGGATAGGGCTCTGGTGCAATACACTGATATATGTTAGAAGACGTCACATAGCTTCTATGAGCTGAAAAGTGTGACGTGCTAGTCCCACAGAGCTATTTAGTGAGTTCCTGTGTTTGTATCCAATGAAATGCACCACGTGCAAGAATCTGTCCAAAATTGGACTGGCTGTGCCTCAAGTGACTTCATCTTTGAGATACATTTTTTGCCAAAGACTGACTCCTAGCTCCCCTGGCAAGACGTATACTGATTTTAAGAGTAGGTCCCATTCTACAGTGAAGTCAATAAGCCCCAAGCTTTGTTATTACTTAGATTACAAATGGAATATTTATGAGCTCCAGGGTACAGAAAGAAAAGAAAATGGATTTGTGCCATGCTTAGCATAGTCCCAAACATCCATGACTATCTTCAGGATGGAAGAACCATGCCTGAGCATGTCTGTCCGCAGTTGTTCAGACCACTGTATGCCCAAGACTATCTTCTAGGGACAAGAAACATGAAATCCGTGACAGACCAGCCAGTGGAGGTCCCTATTTATAAATTCAGGATTCTGCATACAACAAAGTGTTAGTGGATATGTAATCTACTGAGCTGCAGATGTTCTGAGTCTTACAATGCAGATGCACTGTAAGAAGTGGTGCATGACATGCACGGAGCAGGCCACATACTCCTGTCCACTAAACAGTTTAAAGAGATCCTCTAAACCTGTTTGGTTCTTAAGCTTCGCTTTTGCTGTGGTCAGATGTGTTTGTTTCAGGGAGCCTGCTTCTGTGCAGGAGTGCTACAGACTTGAGCTTTTGGAGCTCACATCTCTTTCATAACAATTTTTTTCTTTTCTGCAAAACGATATCATGGCAAGGGGCCTCACTCGATACTCTCCGAAGTCCACTGGCATCTTTCAGTGACAATAAAATCTCCCACTGACCACAATGGACACTGAATCAAGCCTCGGGTGAGGTTGTCTTTCCAGGGCTCGGAAATTACTCTTTCTTGATCTCACAATTTTCTTTCCATTGGAGATTCTATATTTCTCATACGATAAATCACTGGAACATGGACTCTCATTTACATCTGTCTCCAGAGGATGGAAGCAATTATTCCATAGCACCTTTCATCTTCTTCAGTCTATGAAATTTTAAATGTCTCCATCCATTAAGTGATTTTAAATTGATCTTCTCCCTTAACTCCCCAATCTTGCCTCTCAAGGTTATTTAATTATGTGTTATATTGTGTAGCATTCCATTAAAGGGTTTCGTGGTTTTGATCCAGTAATGTGTGTAAGCGTTGGTTGAAGGAGAGGTAGTTGATGGTCTCCAGCTTTTATTTTGAGACCTATTTTTGCTGCATGAGACTGTACAGTCAGAAAACTCAGGTCTTCAAACATTTATTTTTTTTTTTACTTAATATTTGAACTGCCCATTTCATCCAGGAAAGCAAGATGCAAAGGGTATGGTTTGTTTTACACAAATATCTTCTCTATACTTTAAAAAACTTAATTAATTCTAGGCTAAATTTCCCAAAATATATTTTTTTAACTAAATTTCTGCATTTCTGAGTAGCATTGAATAAGAGACTTGCATCAAATGTGCTGAACTCCTGCAAATTCCACTGACCTCACGAGGAACAACGGCCACTTAAGAATGATGATACTCTGATACCTCTACACATACTCCTTTGAAAACACGATCCCTCATTTCAGTTTCCTATTATGCAGCAAGGAAAAAGTTTTAGGAACAGAAATATTGTATTCTTTCCTAAAAACTTTCCCTGCTTTTTAATGAGTCAGAGAGAGATCAGCTCGCTGTGCTAAGATAATGCTAAGACAGTGTTAAGATTAAGATAATATGCTGGAATCAAAATAGACACCTTGTCAACCACATCTACAGACAGGTGAAGGGGAATCATTTTCAGACATACATAAAGGGAAATTTCTGGCATCGCTGCTTTCCTATTCATTTCCCAAATGATGTCAGTGGTTGACAGTAAATAGAAGCAGTTAACATCAAGTCCTCTTATTGCCTTAAAATGGAACTGCAGATGTGGCATTTGGCACTATGGCTTGTTTCAGATGTCTATCACATTGTCATACCTTGAGTCTCTGTAGGACAAAGGCAATAAGAAATCTAGTGCGGGAGCAGGGGTGACAGACTGCAAGAGCTCACCTTACGACAGGTGCTGCCCTAGGAATACAACCACTGTTTCAGTCTGAGAAACACCATGTCGTCCACAAGTCCCATTAACATTGATGGAACAAAAGAAAACAAATGCTACCACAGAAGATTATAAGTGGACAGAGTGTCCAACCTTGTACCTCTGTTTTGGATCACAAGGATTTTGCAACACTGTATTGTGTTACAGGTGGTTAAATTGAGTGAATAGCTCTCCTCTCACCCATGATTATTACCTAATTATGGAATCTAAGTGAGCACATACATCCTTAACCTCAGTGGACTTTTGTCTATGTCATGTCACCGACTTCCAGTTAATTTAATCTTATTAAATGAGAGCTGCATTCGGACCATGGTGTATCTAGGTAACATGCATTCAGCTACTCAGTTCTCATTAACTTTAGGGTTTAAGACTACAAATATTGAAAGTGACTGTAGCCTTGGTCAGAGATGAATTAGATGTTTAAGTATTTGAGGGTTTGACTCACATTCAGTAAACAAACAAACAGCTTTGTAACATTTCTTCCCCATCAACTGTAAGATCTTTTCGTCTATGGTTGACAGCAGAGACTACAGAAGGGAATGCACACTCTCACTCCAAATATTTTGGGCAACAGTTTAGAATTCTAGCGCAAGATGGCCTCCATTAGAAGGAGGATTTAAATCAGCGTGAACCAAGTGTTTAGAAGTTCAGCACCACCCCAAATGGAGAGATGGGAAAACTAGCATTGCAATTATCTGCATCTCTATCTGTTTCAGTTTGTCGGAAAGGACAGTTTTTAAATGCCCGTTATATAAACAAATCCGATAATCCTTTGGGAATTCCCACAAGAAAAGCATAGAATCACATAATCACAGAATGGCTTATTCTGGAAGTGATCTTAAGGATCACCTAGTTCCAACCCCACTGCCATGGGCAAGCACACCGCCCACTAGACTAGGTTGCTCAAAACCCCATCCAACCTGGCCTTGAACAATTCCAGGGAAGGGGCTTCCACATCTCCTATGGGCAACCTGTTCCAGTGTCTCACCACCCTCATAGAGCATTCTTTAATTGTTAAATGAAACGAGTTCCTAATATTGCCAGTTTACTTCATCCGACATTCTGTTCCTTACAACGTCTTTTGGAGTATAAAGCTCTTGCAATCTTCATTGAACCTAAGCTGACATGTAAGTAATAGAAGTCATTTAAAGCACATGAATGATTCACTGAACTAGTGACAATTAAATCTCACATACATCAAGTTTAGGTTTCCAAGTAGCCAGTCATCATCTACAGAAGCCTCTACCTATCACAATCACAGGATGACTATCTGTGTGCCTGCTTCTCAAGCCATAATGGTAACATATTTGTATAGTGTTTTCAGTTGTTGTTTTTTTTCATTTGGCCTTTTCTTGCAGCTGCTGGTTAGTAGCATTTTCCTCCCATTTTGTTCCATGCAACCTCTTTGCACTGAATCCCAGATGCATGTGAAATGGCCACAAAAGAACTATCTGGGTTAAATGAGTACTAAACAGGTTTAAAATTAGTGCTTATTGTTTAGAAGCAGATGCAAGCTTCAAACAAATGCAAAACATCAATGCAAATGCAAAAAGGAGGGCAATTTGAAAATCAGATCCTAAGTACTTGATTCTATAGGTTGTTTTTCTAGTAGTAATACCCAGAACAGTTCTGTTAATGTAATGGAAGCACATTGAATAACTACTCTACCAGCATTTGTGTTTGCAGAGTTCATGAATCAGCAAAATAACTCAGGTTCCCTGCTATTCTCATTTTAATGAACTGTTATCTCTACAAAGCCACTCTTTTAGAAGCTAGTAAACACTGCTACACATCTCTACACTGCATTCTACAGAAATTATTAGCTTATAGAATTTTTTTTGCTGTTTGTTTTTCTTATCTTTTGCACTATTTTTCTTGAAGGCTAGTCATATCCAGAATCATGGTCCTGAAGATCTACAGCGATAAATTCTAATAAGGTTTGTCTGTTCTTATTAAATACAAGTTGATGGCAGCATATGAAGGAAATGCCTATGTCGAATTTCTTTAAATACACCATTAACAAACCTTTTTCTGAAATTTTATTCTTTATCTTGCTGTGTAACTTGTGGCAAATCCAAGCAGCATGTCTGTGCCAGTATTTCAGGTAATATCATGCAGGTGGTTTGCTTTAGACATAAGCAAAGCAGCAGGTTTATAGCATAGCACATGAACTACAGTGATAAAATCATGGTCTAATGTAAGAGAGGGAAATTCCCCCAAGTTTAATAGCCGTAGCCTAATTCCTTTGCCCAGCCTGTGGAGACTTAGAGACAGGCAGAGTACTGCTTTTGTGAGGTATTCTTGCAGTACCTACAAGACACCAAAGCTGGGGCAGGACTGTTCACAAGGGTGTGTAGAGATAGGACGACAGGCAATGGTTTTATGCTAGAGCAGAACAGATTTAGGTTAGAGATTAGGAAGGTCTTTACTATGAGAATGGTGAAACACAGGAACAGGTTGCCCAGAGAAGTGGTGGAGGCTCCATCCCTGGAGACATTCAAGGTCAGGCTTGATGGAGCTCTGAGCAACCTGATCTAGTTAAAGATGTCCCTGCTCACTGCAGAGGGCGTGGACTAGATGACCTTTAAAACTCCCCTCCAACTCAACACATTCTATGATTCTCTGATTCAATGGAGGGAGTTCCCCAGCTTCAGTAGCAGACCACCGTACTGCTGTGTCCAGCTTCATGCTCATCTCCACCCATGTCATGCTGTTGCTGCTGAAGGACATGGCTATGCAGCTAGCAGATGTTTCAAGAGCAGGGAAGGAAACAAGAGAAGCTGGAGAGTGGGAGTCAGCCATGCAGCCTGCTTCCAGTCGCCTGGAAGCACCTCAGAGTGCCTGAAGGGCAGACACAGACACCCAGCGCTGGCAGGGAGGCTGGTTACAGCCAGGCACAGAATGAAACTGGCTGCCCAGCTTGCATCAGGGGCATGAATACTCAGCCTCAGTTCCCCACATCAGGAAAGATGGTGACACGAAATTCTTTTCAACCCTCAGATGAATTGATTTTGTCTTTGGCCTCAGGAAGCCCTGAACTGGCTCTAAAAATTGATCAGCAATGAACTCTGAAAGTATCGCGGTGCACAGGAGGCAGGGATCATCTAGAGGGCCATCACTAGAAATTCAGGATCCCTCTGCAAAGGACAGATTGGATGTAAAGTTCCCCAAGCAGCCTTTACTGCCAGCATGTTCCAGCTGTGACTCAGTGGATTCTTCTCTGGGTCCTATGTGTCATATGTTCTCTCTATCAGAAGCAGTTACAGACAGTATTCTGCATAAATAAATAAATAGCTTTCGGGTAACATCAGACTGCCAGTTTGCATTGCTCACTAGAACACCTCAACAAAAAAAGTTACGTCCTGCAGGACTGCATGACCATCTATCCTGAAAAAAAAAAAAAAAATTTAAGACCTGCTCTTATAAATCTCTTGCAGTTGACGCTTGGACAAAGCTTAGTGCTGAGAGGGAAATTAACTTTCCATATTTATCTATAAAATGCGCCAAAAATCTGTCAACATGTGCCAATTAAAATAGCAGTGATTTTGATGTAGATACCCAACCACAGAAATCAAAACAAGGACAACAGCTAGTTTCAGAAACAGAAACAGTTCTGAACTTATGTTAGGTGTAATGGCTTTTAGGAAGGATTTTGATTTAATTACAGTATTTGTGAAGAAAAAGAGCAGAAAACCACTGGAATAAAATTTTTTTTATTATTATTATTTTTGCCCAAAGTAATAATATATTATTACAAAGTAATAATAATATTATTGCCCAAAGTAAAGGGAAGAAGACCATAGTTTTCTCTAAAATACATGTCTAGGATTTAAATAAAATAACCGTATTTTCCAGGACGGCGTATGCTCGCTTTAGAAGCACAGAGGTTGCTCTTACGTATCATAAGAGCGCTGCAGAGCAGACAGCTACATCTTGGTCATTGGAGCTGCAAAGAAAATAAAGATTTCTAGTCAGTACTGACAGCAGAGCCCTGACCTCAGGAATGAGGAAATGTCCCTTCCCCAGCTGTTGGAATAATTTGCAGGTACTTGGCCTTCGTGGAGCCTGTTCCTAGAAACGACCTGAACTTAGTTTTCCAGTACCTGCACAGTATTTTTTGAAAGAGATGTCAAAAGGATGGCAGCACACCTCTCTCATCATCTCACCCATGAACTCAGGAGTGAGATTCACCGCAGACCTGCATACCAGGAGGCTACAGCTATGATTCTTCCTTACTTATTACTGCCTCCATGCCCAGCCTGTCCTTCAGCCGCTGGGCAGGCCAAAGGCAGTCAGGCACATACATATTTCTGCAAACATGGAGGCACCACTATAATGCAAGTGAGATGAAGGCATATGTTGATCTTAAACCTCTACCAAGGACTGCAGGACAGTCCAGCAGACATCCATATTGTGACAATGAGGAGCAATGTCACTGTGCCGTCACTGAGAAGAGGTACAGGCCTAGTCATCAATAATTTGCATTTTCATTGTAACTGATGTAATTGCACTGGAGGCATTTTCACCACCTATCTGTTGACTATCGGTCATAAATACTAGTGTTGGCTTATAAAATAACTCTAATCATCTTATATAAAGTTCATTAAAAGTTTTTCTGGAATTTATTCTTCATACACAAATATAAGCTTCTTGTTAACAGAGAGTGTATGCCTAGTTCATTTATATCTGGGTGTTGTGAAGTTCAGCACTATCCAACTGGAAACCAGCAGAATGATTCACAAATTCTTTTCCATCACCACATGCCACTACAAAACAAACTTCTATAATATAATTCAAACCCCTGGCTGCTGAAGAACAGACTTCTGTTCTGGCTGAAACCTTAAAATCTTGGATTTGTCCTCACTATTTATTCCATGGGAAAAAAATACAAGCACAGGTTTTGGTAGATATAAATCTTTCCCATTAAAGAGAAGGTAGGCTATAATACTTTACAAGTTGCTTTAAATATGTGAGAGCCATCTTTCAAATCAATGATTCCTGAGAACTCACTAGTACACACTATTTATGCATGTGAACAAACTGGTTTGTTTCTACATAGAGAACAGTTTTGAGCTGTGTAACATCTGCTTTTACAAAGTCCAAGATCCACAAAGAGATTCCTCCACATTCTGACCACCTGAAGTGTGATGAATATCCAGAAATATTGCAGTGTTTCTCTTTTTACAAAGCATACTACAGACCCTCCTCTCTCAAGATCCTTTACTATATCCCTGAGAAATATTCCACAAAATACCTCTCCAGTCTATACAAATGAACCTCTGCAAATATGGTAGATATGTTGTGTGTATTATACATACACAGAGAAAAAGAGATTTTCTACAGCTTATTTCTGTGTAGGATGAAAAACACAAACTCAAAGAAAGGTAATCAGGAAAAAATACAGAACATGGAATAGTTAGTTTATAAATACACTGAGATTATTTTAAAATAAAGCTTGTATCATAGTTTGAAACGAAATAGTCCTGGCAGGGATAAAAACTATACTCATATCCAGAGAAAACAGAGGGGGGAAGACAAAGAACTGTAAATGAGTAAGATCTTAATTTAGTATATTCCAGGTGTACAAATATATTTCCCATTATTACCAAAAGATTACAACTGTCAGATTTCCATATCTTGAGATGAGTCTGTTTCATAAAGTAGCAATAACTAACAAAACTATAAAAGAAAAAAGTCTAAGTGAAACAAATTAAAATAGTACCCATTCAGACATTAGCATGAATAAATACGAAAAATGGAAAATTATAACTGACTTTACTTGGATAACTGGCGAAGGTCACAGAACTGATTTTCTTCCTCCATTTTTAGTGTTATGAAAAAGAAAAAAATGAAGTAAAAAAGAAAAAGCCCCCTCAAGCTTTCCAAATCCCCTGCAGTTCTTCACTGGAGAGTGATTTTCAAATAGTGCTACAATCACAGAAAAGTGTCAACACCATTATAGTATCCTATTGAAGAGCCTTATATGCATTTTAATGAAAGGAATAATGAATGGCTAAATGCACCATCTCTACCTTATTGTTTTGTAACAGCAAAAATGATGTGCTCGAAAGTAGCTTTTAAGGTTCCGTTTGTATCTGGTCCTTGTCTACATCTTGTTGTTACCTGCTGGTAAGTCACCCACCCCTGGAGACGGTCTCTAAGCCAGGCCCATGTTTGGACCTGAAAGCTTTTGATGCAGCTGAGCTTAAGCAGCACGGAGACATCACCGTTAGTCAAGACCTCTGGCGTCTGCCCCGTGGTGTGGCCCCATGCCTTGAGATCCCTCCGTGCAGCTGTAAGCTTGTAAGAGCTGTGTTCCCTTAGTGCTATGCAGCAGCCTACATGACCTGTAAACAGGATACACTTTTCTAGGAATCTGGCTTAGACCTTAAGTCTTCAGGGAGTTACAACACATCAGAGCAAGGAACTTTCCTGGGCTTTTGAGAAATACTTTCTCATACACATACACCCACAGAGAGACATCTTAGAAGTATTCTAGCTCGCAGTGCTGGAGAAAAGCATAGCAGGAACAGAGCTTGCGACTAATATTTTCTCACCTAAAATAATACGATCTAGACATCTATAATGTGAGTCATCTTTTAAGAAACCAAATCATCAGATAACAGGATTTGGAAGGTGGAGCAAGAGGAATAGATAATGATAGAAAAGACAAGAAGCAACAAAGGAAACTCTAATAGAAGGCAAAGAAATTAATAGACATGAAGGGAGTGAGTAGGCACTGGCAGAGGTGCCCACAGAGACTGTGGAAGCTCCACACTTGGAGATACTCAATATGCTGCTGAGCAAGTTCCTGAGCAACCCGATCTAACTACGAAGCTGGCCCTCCTTTGACCTTGGGGCTGACAAAGATGGCCTCCAGAAGTCATTGTCAATGTGAACTATTGTTATGATTCTCTGAAATGCTAGGAGGAGGGATTTTAGGTCCTTTTTCACATATATGAAATAAATCCCTCCCCCATGATATTGAAATAAAACAGTAGTACTCTAGTTGTTAATATTTCTGAGGTAATCAAAACACACAAGAGGCTCATGTATTCATCACACAAGCAATATTTGCTGCAGAAATCTTGCAGTCTGTAGTAGAGACAAAGGCAGGTGAGAAGTATTGGGAGACGACCGGGTCATAGTATAATATCCAGGCAGGGAAGATCACTCCAGATAATAAGACTACAGTATGACAGCATGAGTGTGATTTGCGCTGCTCATCCATGTGGAGAGAATGGGACAAAAACTCAATGACAGCACATTTATTATCTCTCCACAGGTCTTAAAAACTAAAAACAGCTATTTGCCGTGTTTACTGGTTGGAGTTATCTCTTTTAGGACCCAGATATAGCACAAAATATTTGGGAAAAGTGAAGAAACATTACAGAAACAAAGGCATACATTGTGAGTGTCGCACAGTTTAGCACTATCAACACCTAGCATTGGGCTCAGTGGCACAGGATTCATGACACTGAGAATGAAACTAGGTTTTGGCACATTTCTGCAGTATAATAATATAATCATGTAAGTGAATAATGATACATTCAATTTCTTCATTTAGTTCCCTTCAGCTTCAGTCATGCATCATTTAATGTGTGAGTTCTCCTTTGGAAGGCAGCAATTTAACTGAAAGCATTGAGAGAGGACTTTGCTTGTCCATGATGCAAGCACAAGTATATAGGGCATAGGCTGCATTCAAAATACTGATGCTCAAAACTCTTGTGTGTCACAGAACTGCTACAATTACGTGTACACACCAGAGAAATCTCAAAGGTACTGTCACCTCTATGACTACACATGCATCTGTGCAGCCAAGCCATGAGCAGCACAGAGCAGAATCGTGATTCTTTTTAAGCCCTTGTGGACTTTCCAAAACAGATACCTATCTCATCCACAAGGCCCAAACATCTCTGTATAGAAAACTGGCATCAGCTCTTTCCTGTATCTGAAGAAGCATGAGTAAGTATGTTTAACAACCCAGCAAAGGGACTGCCCTCTAAAAGGCAGGGTATTCTGTGAACTGGGGTACCCCTCCACCTCTCCTTTCCTACTAAATATTTCATCAATTCAGTAATTACTCCAATGTGTTTTGAGAGAAAGCCAGATAAAAACTTACTAGCCTAGTAATTTGGGCATTGATCCAGAAAGAGATGTGGAATCCATCTAATTCCTTAGTGCACTGAAGTTTTATCTGTAAAGTGGAAACATCTCATCAGAATAGGATGGGACATGACAACCCTGAACTCAGTGCCTGGATCCTGTCTCAGTTGGAAGGAGTTCAAACTCCAGCAGGCAGAGGAGGGAATGGAGTGATCTCCTCTCTTATTCTCCCAGAATGTTTGGCAACCAGTCGGTCATTGTCATTGAGTTATTATTTGTAGAGAAGGTGAAGGATAGCAAAAAGTGAAGCTGCTGCATACACTTGATTTCAGGAGCAGATTCACAGCAGAAACTTAGGGAGCCCTCTTTATTTTGCAGCCCAGCATTGAGCTTTCTTGAGAACTGTAGGCTTTTTAAGAAGTCGTTTCTCCACAGTTGTTTTTCATTTTCTATCTTACTGGCTTCTTGGTCAAATCACCTGCTTCTGCAATAAGGTATGGCCATGCCAGCCTCCAGCCAAAAAAGGTACACAGCTCAGTGTCCTTTAAAGAAGGACACTAAATGAAAACACATATGCTGAGGGAACAAAAAAATATTGCCAAGAGGCAGAGTCACAGATGATTTTCCATTCTTTCACTTACAGTTCTTGAAAATTTCTGAGCAGACGATGCCCCGCTGCAGGTCTGTGCAAGACCCTCACCCTCTTGCCCCATTGCCGCAGCAGCCTGGCCACCCTGAGGAACAGCACTGGCGTCAGGGGCAGCTGCTGGGCTCAGCAGTCAGACACTAATAAACACACCCTTGCCTTTTCACAGATTTTAACACACAGCTGTAGGAGAGAGCTCAAATGCTCTGTGTATAGAAATATTTTCCTCAAGTGGTGCTTCTCATCATTAAAAAGACAGCAAAAGAACAATTCTGAAAATATTAAACACATGCAGGTAAATTGGGAAGTCTAGCCTACGTATATTTCTGAACATTGGCAGATGGTGCAAGAGAATTCGCTTTCAATGTCCTGATATCACAGAATTGTTAAAAAAATGAAAAAAGACAAGGTTTGGCAGTGACAGATGTTTACATAACTAATGACGCTAATGTATTTATACAAATGTCTTTTCCTTGAATCAACTTAATAGAAATTATACTATCCTCCACTTAAAGTTTTGTACAGTCATTGCAGTCAAGCAAGTCTTGAAATCATGATGTGTTTCCATCATCCAAGCAATGTTAATCACTATAAGATCTCTGAATCATAGATTATGCTATATTTGACTTCCTTATTCATAGCAAATAGAAGAACATTGGAATGCTTTCAAAGACCTAAAGAGCCCGTTTTCTCTACTGCAGTCACTACGTACAGGCTCTTCACTTAAATATAGGAAGCTAATGAAAACTGCAAAGCGGGAGGGATTGCTATTTAAATAACCATACACTAGTGTTTGTACATACCGTTCCTGCCACTGCAGTTTTGGATAGGATTGGACTATTTGCTTTAGACAAAACATTAACTCATGGTGACCTAGAGCTAAACTCACCAGAAGATTACTTAGAGTTGAAAAACTCAGATTTTTTTTAAAAAACAAATCTGCATCTATTCACATTTAATTCTGACGCTAAATTCATGCTTCTTGGTAAGAATAGCAGACACACAGAATCATCTTGACAAACCACTTAAGCGTATTACAGGTTATTAATAGGAAACACAGGTAACAATGAAAAATGAACGATAAAGGAAAGTTTGGGGAAAAAAACATTTAGATTACAGGCTTCAAGACTGTAATTGTATCAGGGATATGCCCTTTGGAGAACGGAATTCAAGCCCCATTGAAACCAGTAACACAATTTATAAGATGTAAAGATAGGATAGGAATAGAAAAGCTGAAAGGGAAATTTAAGGAGTAGATAGGGAAAAACACACATACACAAAATAATGCATTACATAAATGCCTGTGTAGCACGATGGTTTTGAGAGAATCAGTGATTCTACTGGGCTCTTGGGAACGAAAGCAGCAAATAAAAGGGGATGAGGACATCACATCTGTTAAAAGCTCTTTTTGCTTCAAGCTTGTCAGAGAAAAACTCTATTCTCCTCATGACATAAAGAAGAGGCACTGTCAGAAATTGGAGCTTTTGAGATTTCCTTTAAGAGCTTTTAGAATAAAATTCTTTAATTAGTCTTGAGCTACCAAAGAACCAAGACTTGATTCATGAGGGCATTAGTGGTGTTTAACTGCCGCCTCATCATCACCCTAAGGAAAAAGCAGTCCAAACTTAAGACCCTTCCAGCTTTGATCCATGGAGTGGTGCTCAGGACGCTGGGTATCAAGAAAGGAAATGCCCTGTCCTGAGCATGTTGAGAGTTCTCAGTTACTATTGTTGTGACTTTCATAGGAATGTTGTTCCCTAAGTCACCCTTCACAGACCCTTTGCTTCTTCTTTATGCATGGGCCACACCATGACAAGACTTTCAGGCTCGATGGGCCACCCAGGACTGTGGTTAGACTATTACGGAAAATTTCTCTCTTCTTTTGATATATTAAAGAAAAGCTCTATTTTTGTACTGTCTGATTGACTGACACTGGGATGAGCTTTCAGCCCCTGAGAGAGACATGTCATGAGATTTTTTGAGACAAAAGCAGTTCAGAAAAGTATGTAGACTGAGGGACGCCTACTCAATATCAGACTCATCTGCTGAACCATCTTGTGGATGATCAGGGATTTTAGCAATTCAGAATGTGGCGCGTCCATTTCAGATTAGATTATATAACCCCCTGCTGTTCCCTGAATTTCCAGTTTATTTCACTCTAATATGAATTCAAACAGACAAAAAGCTAGGTCACTGTTTCTTATTGAATAAGCAAACCCTGTTTATTCTTTATCTGTGTTAGTTTGGTGTGAGGAGGAGGAGGTAGGCACAAGCTCTCTTGTGTGTTGCCATCAGTGGGAGAGATGGGTGCCAAATTCCTCCTGGGGAGTCTGAGCTCACTGCAGTCAACTCCTACCAGAGCATGCCAAATCCTGGGTAAAAGCATTTGTATTTTGTTACCATGCACCCCTGGTGAAGTCTCCTTCTTCTTATTTGGTAAGGAAGTGATGGTTGGAGGTTTATTACTTCTCTGTCAGACTGAGGGAGGACACAGTGCTTAATATTGTTTTCACTGAGTTACCTCATTCACACCATCAGGGTATCTGCTTGCTCTGGTGAGGCTGGTCATTCAGGGCCTTTTCAAAGGTGACTCTGGCAGCAAAGTGTCTCCTTTAGTTCAAGTATTTCACCTCTCCCTTTTCTCTTCTACACAAAGAGCCTGCGTTTGCTTCATCCATGAAGATGGCAGAGCAGTCGTCTGCCCACGGTGTGAACCATTTCCTTCGGCTGGCAATGTATGCAAATACGATGTCCCATGTTTTCTCAGCAGAATTTATGTTTTACCATTTTAAGACGCTGGAATATTTTTGAGAGTTGTATAATCTTTCTATGTTCCTCGTTGTAGTGAAATGTCCTGAAATTTCCAGTACTGAAATAAAATTAATTACAGAGCAAGACTGTGAAGCAAATTGATACAGATGTACATCTGACTGTGTTACAGAAATAAACATCAGTGGAGGTCTGTACTGTGTAAAAACAGAAATTTACTCTCGAGTCTGAATAACTCAAGCATCCTACAAGAGCGTTCCGCAGCGAAGGACAGTGACAGTCGGGTTTGATTCATTTACCTTCCCTCTGCCAAATGTGCAATAACGTGCAGGAATAAGTCCTTTATATTTTCATCACAGGTGCTGCTTTTGTTTGCTCTCTGCTCTTAGTCCAGAGCTTTTGAAGTTATGGGAATCCTTGCTTCTTCTTGTCAGTTGACAGCATCATGAAGCACAGAATCACAGAATCATAAAATGTCAGGGGCTGGAAGGGACCTTAAAGATCATCTAGTCCAACCCCCCTGCCAGAGCAGGATCACCTACAGCAGAGTGCACAGGAACGTGTCCAGGCAGGTTATGAATGTCTCCAAAGAAGGAGACTCCACAACCTCCCTGGGCAGCCTGTTCCAGTGCTCTGTCACCCTCACTGTGAAAAAGTTTTTCCTAATATTTTCGTGGAACCTCCTGTGTTCCAGCTTCCACCCATTGCCCCTTGTCCTGTCAATGGATGCCGCTGAAAAGAACCTGGCTCCGTCCTCCTGACATTCGCCCTTGACATATTTATAAACATTAATGAGGTCACCCCTCAGCCTCCTCTTCTCCAAGCTAAAGAGACCCAGCTCCTTCAGCCTTCCTCATAAGGGAGATGTTCCACTCCATCACCTTTGTGGCTCTGCACTGGACTCTCTCAAGCAGTTCCCTGTCTCTCTTGAGCAGTCCACGAATTGCCATTGGGAGCAAACCAAATACCACCAGGCCTCTTCCTGATTGTAGTGGAAACAAGCTGGTAGCTCTTGATTTCTTGCTTGTCAGCTTTGGTAATGGTACTTGCCAAGACAGCTGATAATGCCTTCCTTTCCTAGAATTTCTCATGGGCATTGGCTTCTGGGAATACCTTTAGGTTTAGAGTGTGGTTTTGAATGGAAAATTAGCCCATTTTTCTGGTATGTATTGGTGAAATTGCCAGGGTGGGGGCCAAGTAAAGTAGGGAGCACAGCCTAAAGAATAGACTCAAAAACTCCATTTGTTACAGAAGGAAGTCTGAACTTCCATTCTAGCAAGTAAATCAATAAATAATAAAAATAATGTTTACAAGGTTATAAATGAGCTTCAAAGTAAGCATTCCATTAAGATGAATGGTAAAGTTTGCACTCTTAGAACTATTGATTCAGTCTGGATGCCTGTAGATTCATGAAAATAGCACTGCAGCATCCACATTTGAGAAGGTTTTTCTTTCTGTAAAGAAGTGCTGTCTTTCAAAACAAAGCAAAATTGCAAATTGTACAAGGCAACTGTCAGAAGCTGCTGTACATATTTTCAGCTTTATGTTTTCCATTAATAAGATTCTGCCACCTAACTACTAGTAACAAAACTGAAAAAAAAGTAAAATTAAATCAACTTGGGAGAAAAATATATGGTTCTATTTAAAAGTACAGTTTTACTCTATGAGAGGCCATCTTGTTAGCAGTGTTGAATACATTTTGTTTGTGACAGCCATTTATACCTTTATTTTTATAAGCCTTTCCTTATTTATGTTACTTGTGGAACAGCAGAATCTATTGATCAGAGGAGATGCGCCTTAATATAAGATTGTGGGGTTTTTTTTAAAAAAAATAGAATCTTGTGTCTCAGAAGTTCATAAAAAAGTTTTTCGTTTTGGTAAATAGAAATAGAGTCCCAGATGAATCACTTCCATCAGTTAGACAAATGGTTCACACACAACCACTTTCATTGTGGACCTAAAGCTTTCCGTCACTGCCAGTGTGAATGTCCTAAAATTACAAGTTCCTTTTTGGTCATTCACACTACCAGCATTAAAAAATATCACTGATAGGTTATACATAGTAATTTCCAAAACCATAACTTTTTTCACAGAGCCACATGAGCTTCAGGAGCTGGTGGAACCTCCTTTTTATTTTCTAATGAACAGATGCTCCTTTTGACAATTGTAGCCCTCCATGGAGACAAGTTCTGAAGCTGCAGGAAATACTATTGCGTCAATGATTTCCATTGGTGCTAGACCATCTCTTCTTATAATTTGGACACAGTGACATATTGTTTATTATCTAGATATCATATAGATATACAGGGAGGGTCTTCAAAGGACAAGAATGTCTTCTTTAAACTTTGAAAAACTTTGAGATTATCCATAAGCAAGACATGATACCATCTTTTATGTAATGAAACTCGACCAGAGATCCCTTGAACTGGACAGTAATTCCAAGAGATTATAACAAAATGGAAGCATGACAGATCTTCTGAGACCTCCTGGTGGTTGCTGGGGTTGCAGACCCTGATGGGGAGGTCTGTCTGTCACATTGAACTTAATAAACTTACATAATGATCAGAATATTTTGTAATGTCTCATGTTCTGAAATGGTTTCCAGAAGCACACTATTCTCAGGTTTCTCTAGCTGGATCTAACTGTCCTCCTACAAACTGTGTCAGTCCTAAGTTTATTCCTGGTACCTCTTCTATGGTTTTGCATGTAGTGTTGTCTCCTGCTAGAATGCCTATAAATCTGGCCTAGCATTACCAGCATTCTCAAAGGATTCACGTGACTTAGACAAAAAGGTGGTTGTTTCTTGATGACCTGTACTTTTGTCTATAATTGTCAACATTATTCTTCCACATGTGATTGAATCAATGGGTCTTACTCAAAAAGAAGACTGCAGGCAGAAAGCTAGTTTAGGGTCCAAGAATGCAAGTATTGAATATAATATGATCTTAAGCAGGAGTGAGAGTGCCCTGCCAGTGGATTGGAAGGAACACAAGACCATTCCTTTCTGCTGCAAAACAGATAGGTTTGAGCTAATTGCTGAACCACTGTTTCAGATATCTACTGGTAGTCATCCAGCTGGCACAACAATACTATTGTGTCTCGAGCAGTGAACAAAATTCATGGGCTCTCATCTTTCTCTCTGCTAATTCATAGAACACTTGAGCAGCTTTCACAATGTGTTTGTGGTTGGAGTTGATCTTTTACCACCTGGGTGAATTTAACACTTCATTGTCTTTAAATGTGGCACCTTGATGTCCCTTTGAAAAATACATTGTAATACCAAGGTACCCTTCTCTTCCTTATAAATTCCACTGAAAAGTTTACTTTAAAGCAAATAATGTTTGGCTCTGTGCTTTTTCAAAACAGATTAAGACATAAATTAAAAGTCATGATTTATAGTTAGCATATTTTATTATTCATTTTATATTTCCTTGATGTATTTGTAAGTAAACTAATCCCATCTTTGCCTTGCAAGTCTTATTGTTTCACAGAATTATATGTGTGTGGATTCGGCCATATGAAAAAGTCTCATTGTAACAAATTTCGTTCATCTGGTCTAGAATTAAAGCAGAAGGATTGGTGTTTCCTACTTACCATCTCACTGACAATATACCGGAGGATATTCCAGCAGTATTTTTTGAACTATACCATACTGCTCCATCTTTGTGCAGAATCTCGTAGTCTGTCTGACACATGTTGTTCATAAGCCAGAACTGTGTGAACCCAGTGGTTTTCCTTTATCAAATCCACTGACATACAATATCACCATTATCATAAGGCAAATGCCTTCCTATGTGACAATAGCACTAATACGATAAGAACTATATTAAGGGTACCGTAGCGTCTTGAACATGCTCACCAAAAAGGGGCATGGTTCCTCAGAGGGTTTGCCTTTTTAATCCATAATCTGGATCTCCATTCCTGTGCTAAAAAAAAAGTTATACTGGCTGGCTTTACAAAACAGAGCAGTTCCTGCCCATCTGCCTGGTAAAGGCAGTTAGAGGCACTGCTGGAGAACAGGGGAAACGGACCCTTGGCATGGAGCTCTCTAGAGTTGAGGAATTCAGGGAGAAAAACTTTATAAGGAATATTCATGAAGATGTCCTTCCCTTAGGGACCCTGCTTGCAGTTTTCTCAACTTCTGGTTATTTTTTAAAGTATGCTGATAAGGTAATCATTATGGGGATCATGTAGATGTGAACACTGTGTTCTGCTAATGGAACTTCAAGGATGTTGTTTTGCATCTTGCCTAAGAGGCCAAATACATCAACTTTATAATATACTCAATCTGTAAAAGCATTTGTCCTTAAAACTCCAGTTTCCTCACAAAGAGAGGTCTCCTGTTAATGGAATCAATTAGTAGAACTCAACATACCAGCAAATGAGAGCAAACGAAGCCAAACAAAATCCTTTTTCGCTTTAGATTATTTTTTTTAATGAAACCTGTTGGCTCTTGTCTTTCAGGCTCATCCTCCTTTACTTGTTGCTTGTTTCACTGCCATTATGTCTAAATTAATGATGTGTTTGGCAGTCAGAAAACTGATCCAATTGGCTGCAATGTCACAGTTTGAAAATGCTCATCAGTCCTGCAGCCTACTCGTTTTTTATGACTGACATTAACACAACCATTGAACAGTGTACATGCTCATGCTCTCCCCACACACCCAGCAGACAAATAACAACATTTATGTTAATTTGGTGAATATACAGTCATACCCACCGAGTAGTGGGGAGTTCCATTGCAGCAGAGTGAGGAAGGAATCATTGCTGGATGAAGAGCTGACTCTGGGAGCCCAGCCTGGTCTTTCACAATCCCGTCTAGAATAAGTCAGGGTACATTTTTAGAGGGGGAGCTCTCTTAAGTCGGTAAGCTAGCATAATTGCATTTCTAACTCCATGACTGCAGCAAGAAGACGGGAAAAAAACCAAAGCTATTTATATCTAAGTCTCTCTGGCACTGACTCAATAAAAGGATTTGCATGTCTTGTAGTGCCAAAAAGGACATCCCTCTCTTCCACCATTCAGATTCTTAATGACAGTATCAGACAGTACAATAATCAGGATAGACTCTTGTGAAGGTCCATACAATTTAACCTTCCATTTTGACAGTGAAACATCACTAACTACTATCTAAGTACACTTTTCAAACTCATTTTATACATACCCATTAATTTTTTTGTCTATACAATTTTTTCCTTTGCTTCTGTATGTAAATGTCATGTGAGACAGTGTCGGATGTTTTACTAAGATCAAGAAAAATAGCTGCTGGTGTTTCACCTCAGTGAGCAAGGTCTGCTACCCACTTCGAGAAAGAAATTATATTTGCTTCACATTATTTGTTTTTGACAAATCAATGGTGACTGCTCCTCATCTCCTTACTTTTCAAGTGCTTTGAAATATTTTGATTCCTCATTTCTTTTTTGATTCCTTCTGTTTAAGAGCCTGAGATCTTGCTTACTCTTTTCCAGGTGGAATTAGCTGTGCTACTTGCCACCTCAAAACTGACCTCTTCAATGAAGGGAAATATAGAAAAATATATTTCAGTGTATTTTCATAGAACAAATCTTTAATACTTAAGCACTAATGTGATAAGCATTAGAGTTAAAAACTAGATCAAGTGGGAAAATTTTGAGAAATGAACAAATAAATATTTTCTCCTTTTAATTCTTTATCCTTCATTCTGCAGTGAGTTTTTTCTTGATCAGTATGGTTACATATTTGCAGCAGTATATTCAAGAATATTGAATTCTAATTAGTGTCACCATCTCACTTTTGCTTGTAGGTAAAACAATTTTTTTTTTCCCAGACAAGAGCAAGTTAACAATTAAAGCCCTCACAGTACAACTCTTATCTATATATCAATAGGATGATGTCCAATCAATTGGTTTAAACACAGAACAGTGCCATCCTTTGAACAAGTGAGTCCAATGCTATTCAATAACACTACAAGGATATAGCAGATTAAAGACAAGCATCTTCCTCTGAAGCATCCACTAGTAGCTTCTTCTAGATGTATAATTGATTGGGTCCCTCCAATATACCAATTCCTTCTATGTTGTTAGCAACAACATCTCATCAAATATTCTTTGCTTCAAGACTGTAGCTATACTAACCATGTCACAGCAAGAGTGAAAAGTTCTCTGACAACTGGTTCACAAGACAAGGAAAACCCTGAGAATAGCAAATGAGACCACCCATGCTTCACACTCAAGTTTAAGAGCTCTGCAATAACAAAGCTTACTTTCTTACTTTAAACCTTTCATTGCCACTGTTTTGCTATGGAAATCAGGGCTTATAGAGGACATGCAGAAACTAATATGAGAATGAAATGCATTGTTTCTAAGGCAATCTTTAATACATTACATGTCTGACCATTTAGAACATATGTCAAAATTAGAATTATGCATGTGAATCAAAGGCAGTGTGAGTTAAAGGTTTTGTAATTGCAAAAGAAGTCATCAGCCTTCTTGATTCATAGAAAAGGTGTGTGCTTACAGGCCTCTGGCAGAAATATTTCAGTCTTCTTTTAAAAAATAATTATTTAGTTCAGTACAGGCTTTTTCAATATCTATATCTACTTTTTCATTTAAAAGAGAACAGCATGGAGGCCAGAACAGAGAAGGGCCTATATTCAGTAATAGATAATTCATATGTATTTAAGTTAGTTTCTTGGTGAAATTCACCACTTAAAGAATCAGCCAAAGCAATCTCTGGTGCACTAGAACTACTTTTGACAACCTGAGGAAGGAGGGAAAGGATTCAAAGGACTCCAGAGGAGTCAGCATAGTACCTCTCATTAGAGGGGGGAATAGGACTGTAGCCTAATTTAGTGTCAGAAGCAATATTAGACTAAGAATTAAATAATCAATGTGTAAGCATCTTTAGGATATTAAGGTGATTAAAACTCTCAATGTAGATTTATAAAGAGTAAATCATGTCACATCAATCTACTCTCTCCTTGCAGAAGGACAGCTGTTCTGGTGATTGAGAAAGATGGTAATACCTGCAATATGCCAATACTTTGATAAATTTTTTGAGTTTTTTTTGCATATCTTGCTATATACGAATCACCAAAATATGATCTAGATAAAACTTCCATAAAATAGATGCAAACATGGTTGAAAATGCATAAACCACAAATGCCCAAAGTGCATTATCAGCATGGGAATAATTCAAGGAGGATTCTGCACTGTATTGTCCTAGACCAAATTTGATTCAATTTGTTCATGAATGACTTGGGTGACATAAGAGAGAATACACTTAAGACATTTGAGGTGACATAATGTTAAGCGCACAAGGGAAGACAATATCAGAAATCTAATTGATCTTGATACATCGGATGTCAAACTTGAAATTCAATAGAGACAAATGCAGAGTATTACACCAAAAAGAGACATCGGATACACAATAACAAAATGAAGAACGGAAGAGGCAGCAATCCATCAGAAAGGGACCTGCTGTTGCAGCAGTTTACTGAATGTGTGTGGGTAGAAATGGTGACACTCCTGGAGAGAAAATCATGGCAAATCCAATTCTGGATGAAACTTAGAGGAGTGTCACAGGTAAGAAACACAACACACTGATTCTGCTTTGTTTCCAGTCAGTCAGGCATCCACTGCACCATGACACCCCATTTGCTCAACAGGTTTTACCCCAAATGCAATTTAAGGGGAAGCCAGCAGACAAAGCAACAAGAATGACAGAGCATTTAGAACCAGGATAGAAGTCTGATGGAAAAAAAATCAAGCAAAGGAGGAGACACAGCAATTGTTCCACATGTGAGAACAGAGAGACCTCTATGATGGGTGAACAGGCAGCTGTGGCAGATGCCTGGAGGCAGCTAAAGGGCTGCAGGTCACTGCCAGAGACTGAGAAAGCTGGGCTGATTGCTGACACTGCCAAGGAAAGGGTGTTGATGGGCAGAGTTGGGGCTATTCTGGGGAGGAGGAGATCCCAGAAGCAAGAGTTGCTGTCCAGGATTGGAAAAGGAGCAAGAAAGTCTGTTATCTATATCTTGTGTGCTTGCAAGTACAGTTTGGATTTAGCCTTTCTCCTTGAAAGCTGACTGTCAACTTTCAGTCTTATCTATGCCATCAAGACATTTTGAGCTGTGCTATAAGAAGGCGTATATAGAAAACATGGTAATCAGTTATTGATGTCCACCCAGGGGAGGATAACAAGAATTTGACAGCTTTAAAGCTAAACAGGTATTAGGGGAAAAGTCCTAAAGAGAAGCACTGAGAATCATTTCCCGGAACATTATGGAATCTCCATTGCTGAAGGGATGAAGAGCTGTTAGGGAAAGTATATTTTAGCATCTATAAGCAGGTGTGTTTGCTGTCTTGCTGGGAAGGAAGACAAAAAAGTGACGCCCTGAGGGCCCTTTCCAACTTCAGATTTCCGATTAATAACATTTCACCATGTCTCCACACTTTACCAGGAAAAACTGTGAAAGTAGCACATTGTACTCTGTGCTGATGGCAACTTTGAGCCCCTCTTCACGGCCTTGGGACAAATGATCGGTAGGATGAGGTTCAGTATCATTTTTAGCTAGGATTATATGGTATGTGACATCAGCCCATAGAAATTGTTTCTGGCTTTGCTGTTTGGCATCAGTGAGCAAGTGCTAAGTCATACATCTGTTTGGGAATGCAATCACATTATTATCTCCTGACAGAGAACATAATCACCTAATTTTGGCCCTGGTATAAATGGATAACCATTCTCAGTTACCCTCGGAAGAAGCCTCCTTGTCTCCATTACTGTTGTATAGGTAAATTAAACTCCTCAATTTGTGCTCCAAATTAGTTAAAATAATTTAAAGTAGATGGAGTTAACCACTTGGAAGTTATTCCTCAATAACTAAGCTATTAGTAATCATTCCTAGGGCTCTTTATAATCAATGCTGGATTGTTTCTCAGTGAATGTGCACATGTCCTTGCTATTACTTCAGTGGAGTAATGGCGAGTTAAACCAACTGAGGATTTGGCCCACAATATCTCAAGGGTACTTCCTTTCAATTTAGTAATAATTGCACCCTAGGCTAATATACTGGAAGGTCTTTGGCCTTTGAGTTAATGAAATAATACCAACATGGTCCTTAGAATCAATTTATTCAGCAAAGAGGAAAATTATTACTTCACAAACAGGAAGTAACCTCAATTTATTATAATAAACTTCATTGTGTATATAAAAAGAGAGAAAAAAAAAGACAGAGGAGATGAACAAGTAGGAAGATCATTTTTAATATGATTTTCTATGGTTCTTATCTCCCTAGTATCTGATAACCCAAACCAAAAGTGTAAATCATGTGTGCGTGCACACACACACACAAACAGATTAAATGAATCCCAGTTTCATCACTCACTAAAGGCCTCCCAGAATTATTGCAAATGCTACAAAAGGATGAGAAGTAGTATATGTTCTGCCATCTACAGGAAGAATTACACCTCAGACTAGATTAATAATTACCTGGGAATATATGTCTTCCACCCTCTCAGAGAACTAGTAAGCAGACTGAACGTGCATTCTCAGAATAAGAATCTAAAGAAAGAGGTGATGGTAGCTCCTCTCTTCTAACATTCTCAAAGAAAAATTGTTTCATTTCCATTCCTGTGCCCCACTTTTTATGGAGGAAAATTGCCTGGAAGAGCAGGGCAAGAAAAATAAAACAGTCCTTATCACTTATTTCCTGACATCCTATTAACTATCACACAATAGAGCGGTGGATGTGGTCTACCTTGACTTCAGTAAAGCATTTGACACAGTCTCCCACAGCATCCTTGCTGCTAAACTGAGGAAGTGTGGTCTAGACTCTCGGGTAGTGAGGTGGACTGTGACTGGCTAAGGGGAAGAAGCCAAAGAGTTGTGGTCAATGGGCAGAGTCTGGTTGGAGGCCTGTATCCAGTGGAGTCCCTCAAGGGTCGGTACTGGGGACCAGTATTATTCAATATATTCATCGATGACTTGGATGAGGGACTAGAGAGTACTATCAGCAAGTTTGCTGATGACACCAAGCTGGGAGGAGTGGCTGACACACCAGAAGGCTGTGCTGCCATCCAGCAAGACCTGGACAGGCTGGAGGGTTGGGCAGGGAAAAAATTTAATGAAATATAACAAGGGTAAGTGTAGAGTCTTGCATCTGGGTAGGAACAACCCCAGGTTCCAGTATAAGTTGGGGATGACTTATTAGAGAGTAGTGTAGGGGAAAGGGACTTGGGAGTCTTGGTGGACAGCAGGATGACCATGAGCCAGCACTGTGCCCTTGTGGCCAGGAAGGCCAATGGCATCCTGGGGTGTATTAGAAGGGGGGTGGTTAGTAGGTCGAGAGAGGTTCTCCTTCCCCTCTACTCTGCCCTGGTGAGACCCCATCTGAAATATTGTGTCCAGTTCTGGGCCCCTCAGATCAAGAAATACAGGGAACTGCTGGAGAGAGTCCAGCACAGGGTAACTAGGATGATTAAGGGAGTGGAGCATCTCCCTTATGAGAAAAGACTGAGGGAGCTGGGGCTCTTTAGTTTGGAGAAGAGGAGACTGAGGGGTGACCTTATTAATGTTTACAAATATATCAAGGGTGAGTGTCACGAGGATGGAGCCAGGCTCTTCTTGGTGACAACCACTGATAGGACAAGGGGTAATGGGCTGAAACTGGAACATAAGAGGTTCCGCTTAAACTCGAGAAGAAACTTCTTCTCAGTGAGGGTGACGGAGCCCTGGAACAGGCTGCCCAGGGAGGTTGTGGAGTCTCCTTCTCTGGAGACATTCAAGACCTGCCTGGACACGTTCCTGTGTAGCATAATCTAGGCATTCCTACTCTGGCAGGGGGATTGGACTTGATGATCTTTCGAGGTCCCTTCCAATCCCTAACATTCTCTGATTCTATGATTCTATGAATTGTACCCACATACTCCTAGAGTTACACAGAGCGAATCAAGTCTTGCCATAACCAGAGGATAGTACTGGAGCCTTGTTCATTAAACACTGTATCCAAAGGGACGTATTTTTAACTTTTTGGTCAAGTTAAACAATTACTTTGTACAGTAAGTTATACGCATATGCCTAGGATAGTTCATTCTAACTCACATCTGTTAGTATCTAAGTGGTTTACTACAGGTTTTCATAGTAGAGCTGCAGAAAGAGAATTTTGCCAAAACTTCACATAATTAAATGGTCTTCCTTATGAAAATGTTTGCTATCCTTCCAAAGAATAATTTTGTGAAGAATCCAACTAACAGTGAATTTTGATAATATGATTATCAGTATCGATATCTATTCCTAAACCACCTAATTAAAGCCACACTGGCATTGCAAATTATATTTGCATTCTCGCAAGACATGAAATCTTGCTATTGGACAGAAGTAAAGGCTGGTTTTGTACATGAGCTATAGAAGTTTGAAATATTCAAGAGGGGATGCACTTATAGGCATTTTTGAGGACTAGGTTACATGATAATTTTGCTTTATAACTTTGGTAAACTTGTGTTTTCACCTCTTAATATGTAGTTGGATAAAACAAAACTTTCAGCTGCTTTTTTCACTTGACTTTGAATTTAGAGAAATCTGGGTAATAGTGAAGAAGAGGATAGACGAATCTTGCAAATATTGGAACCTAAGAAACACTGTGTACGAAATGTTCTAAAGCATAACTACTCTATTTTGCAAAACATAAAGCAGTGGACTTTAGGGTGTATGCTTTATTGTGTAAACCGTGCTTTATTACGTAAATTTAATGTGTTTTTCTGCACCAGTTGTATCTAAGCAGATACCTTCATATAGAGTTTATATATGCATATGCAGACACAGATAGTAATTTTAAATAATTATGTAGATATGTCCAGTTGCTTTCTTTGACAATCTGTCCATTACATAAATATTGTTTCACTATGTTTACATTGCATATTATGAGGCAACAATACTTCTGATCATACAGCCTTCATTAATTTAAGCTCAGTGCATTCTTTCCTATGACAAAATATTGCAGGATTCAGTTCATGTCTTCTTTATTTCACAAAAATTTAAGAAAACCATGAATGGTTCATGGAAATTGATACGTAAGTGAGGGATGTTCTGAAGAAAATAGACTAGATTTCATTACAAGCTGAGTATTGTCTTCTTGATGTATCCAGTGACAGAGATTTCCTGCAGTGGAGCCAGGACAACAATTTTGCACACTGTAAAATTATCTGAAAGTGATTCTTCAGTGAGATCTAAGGAAGATTTTTGGCTTAAGTGTAGATAAAAGTAAAATCTTGATAAAGCTCTAAGCATGCAACATATAGTGTTTTAAAAATCAGATAATAGCCAGAAAGAATTCTATATTCATTTTGAAAAATGGAATCTATGACTCTCTTTAAATCTTCTGACACTCTGGCAAGGGCCCAAACAAAAATGGGATGGTGTCCTAAGTACTTAGTCCTGCTGATGCCGAAGTAGCATAGACAGTATTAAGACTGATGGAAACATTTTGCTGAAGTTTCTGCTGCATTGGTAAAATATTGAGGAAACCACAGAACGTGTTCCTTTTGATTTCCTCTTTATCAAGCCTACCATCGTTCACAGATCCAAAACAGATATCATGAAAACTTCACAGTTTGGCTTGTTGTGAAGGTTTTGCAGCCTTGCAGAACCTGCTAGTGAGATGTACTTGGAAAGGAAAGGAGTCACTGCAAATACGAATTCTTGGCAAATACCTACTGTCGTAACAGCAACAGCTACGCATGCAATGGGGGCTTGCTTGTCTATGGTGAAACATGGTCCTTTATCCAAATGCTCAAAGAATATAGTTGTAATATAACTCTGAACTGTTCTTAACTGATTGCACAAATTTTAAAGCTACAGATTCACTCTAGGTCACCTTATTGCTGTGTGTTGCTTTTGACCAGAGCAGTGAACGTGGCGCTCTTTCCTACACGGGCGTTGGATGAACACTGCACCCTTTCTCCTTCCTTCCTTCATTCTGTTCACCTCAGCTATTACCTAAAGGGTTTCAGGAAAAGAAAAAACAAACAAAACTTTACAACAGAAACAGTGCAGAGTGATGCAAGTATTTCACTTTATTTTAAAAGTCCTCTGCAGAAATTACATGACATTTACTGTTTCCTATTACACACAAATGCAGCTCCATGTGAAGTTAGTCTCTGGGTAAGAGTGAACTGGAAATTACAGTTAGTTCTAACCCATTTCTAATAGTCTTGTGTTGGCCTCAAGGCATAATTGAAATTCTAGCAGCTGCTAAATTTGAATTTATGTATTAACTATTTGGAGGAATTAGTTAATTAACTTTAACATTGTTATAGTCCCTTTAACAGCATTCCAAAATAACTGACTGTGATTAATAGACCATGATAAGAATTTTGATCAGTTGTGATCTAATGTTTCTTGGTTAAAAAAGGAAGAATTTATTGCACATTAAAATTTTGTTTGCATTATTTAATTGTAGATTTCAATCTTGTCTGAAAAAGCAATCTTCATCCATTCAATGACATAAGAAGTTAGTTTCTTCCATCCAAACATTTACAAACCTTGCCTCTGTCTCCTTTCCTTCTGCCATTATTCCATTTAATTTCATGTGGTTTTAATGAGTGATTGTTTTCAACAGTTTTTAAGAGTTTCAGTCAGCAATATTTCATTCTGAAATAAAAGCTAATGATCCATAAATTCTTAATGCCATATTTTATAGGCCAGGTAAATTAGTCTTAATTGGTTCAGTAAGGTCTCTGATGTATGTCATTAATTGTTAATGGTGTTTTTAACCAGATAATTGTTGTAAAGGTTGTTTTATATATATCATCACCATTGGTGGGCGATTGTTCCTTGCAATCTGTTCCCGCCTGGTACTGCTGAACTTAGTCTATCTACCATTGTGTGCAGCAAAAGAGATCAGGGAGACTGTGAAGCATAGTTTAATATCAAATTCAAAGCATGTCCAGTGGATAATGAACCTACTAGACTTAATAAGGTCAGATTACTTTTCAGTTTTCAAACAGAAACACATGCGTATCTTATCCTAGTGCTCCTTGGACGTAGCGGTAAACGAATTATGAACCAGTCCTACCTAAGTAGTAAAAATGCCCAAGCTTAGATCCAAGCCAATTCAGGCATTACATTACCTAAAGATTATGATATCCAATGACTTAGTGACCTGAATAGCAAGAGAAGCTTAGGATAGACATTAGTGGTTTCCCCTTAGGATAAAGAGGTAGTGCTTACCTTAATGACAGCAGTAATTAGAGGAAAAGTTCATCAGTGCTAAGCAAAGTGAATTTTTCAGTACACAAGATAAGTCAGTCAGTAAAAGTGAATTCAGTCTCCTCTTCCTTGGACTTGAATCCTTGACTGATATTAGGACTTCACAGGCTGTTTCCGCAAAGTAATTATCAAGATTAATTACATCTTGATATTATAAGATAATTTGTAAGGTCAGTTCTACTACAAAGTCTTGTTTCAGTAAGTATAGGAAGCACTAAGCACCCAGAGGCAAGGCCTTTGCTTGCTATCCCGATTCTCTGGGTTACCCTCGTTCCTGAACACACACACCCCCCACACACACCTTTTTTCTATGCTCTCAGGGTTTGGGTTTTCTTTAGTGTATTTCTACAAATATTGCTCTTTTAGCATGTTTGCGTTTGTCTTTTCACATTTTCTCTTGGATTCTTTGGCCTCCCCACTATTTCCCTCTGAGACACATCTCCCTCAGATGAGTCCTGGCCCCTTGCATTTTCTTTCCACTGGTGACCAGCTGCATAGGTTGATCTCTAACTGGTTGGTGTACGGTCTGCTAGTCAGATTCAGCATTCCATTCCATTTCGCCTTCAGATGTTTACCCTAAATGAAGGGTAGTGGATACTTGATCTCAGTTTTAGGGTAATGTCTTTAGCATGAGATTCACCTAATCCTCAGGAGAACAATGCAGGCAGAACAAACTGTGTAGACCAAGGCCAACCCTTGGGTCATACCTGCTGCTCTTTCCCCTCATTGCTCTTGTGCCTGACATTACATGGAGCCCCCATGGACAGCATGAGCAGAGTCTGGATTCTGTTTGTGTAAGTACGGCCTCGTGAAAGTGTATCACGTACCAGCTCCAAAGTCCTACAAAGACAGATTAACTTTTTTCTTAAGTGAGGGTACCTAACACTGTCAAATGTTCTCCCTAATGCCTGCTATAGCAGGGAGGGCATAAGGGATTTGGACAGCTGGGTTTGCCCTGACTCTTGCAGAACTAGCATGCATGAGCTGTGTATGCACCATGCAGAATTAACAAATGCAGATTATAGTAACTTGTTTGGCATGCAGAAGGATGATGAGGCTGGAGTTCTGTATTCTGCCAACAAAATCAGGTACAAAGGCACATATTGTGCTCATGCTACATGTCTCACTATTTTACCCATCTCACTGGCTTCTATACTTGCTTCATTCCTCAGTTCCTTTTTGCTCCTAACTAGTAATATGCTGTAACCTGTCAAACTTACATGACTGAAAAAGCCTTCCAGGGACAGTCAGGAGTCAATAAATCTTCTCAGTAACTCACAAAAAAGAAGTGAGGACAAGTTTTTGTCCCTCAGAATATCAAACTTCTCAAAGACAGTCAGGATGCACCCTCCCCAAGAAAGCAACGCTAATAGTCTGGCGGGAAATATCTTGCCACGTCACCACCACAACCACATCTCCCAGCAATGCTCTTTCCATCAGCATCCCTTAATCATCTCCACATTTAGAAGGCTCCCTTCTATTCCCATGTTCCTCACCCCTGCTTCAAGAACAAGTAGGCATGATTTTTTAGAGTGCCGTGATCACAGAGTCCCACCCTTATCAGCTCAGTCAGTGCCCATACTGTTTTTCCCCTTGAAAAGGGGGCTGAACCTTTCCTTTCAAAACCAGGGAAAGAATCACACTCATTCTTTACAATGCGGAGCCAAAAGATGTCATCAATGTCATCACAAAGTGATTATGCACCCCAAAACACAGCAAAAGTCAATCTCCCTGAAAAACCATGGGAATGCAACTATCTCTAAAATGAATATAGGAAATAGAAGGAGTACTTTGCAGTATTCCAGTTGTAGCAGCTCTTTTGTACACATGATATTAAAATGATTTGCTGAGGAATGTGGGAGTGAACAGGGAATCTTCCAGGAGGAAGAAAAGGTGATTGCTGGTCCCTGTTCTTGTCTGTTCTTACACACACTCTTACAGCTTACCTACAACCAGCATTGGATAAGAGATACCAACAGACCTTGGGACCTAGCTCAAACCTGGACATTAACTTGTTCAACAGCAAACTGTACCTACTAGGTGGGAAAACCATGCATAGTCCCATTCCTTCTGTCCAGTCAAGAAGGTCTTCCATGCAAAGTACAGCTTCAAACAATCTGGACAGGAGAGGAAGGGAAGAGAAACACTCGTACCTCACAGGGGTGATGAAGAAAGCACCCCACAAGGTGAACTGGAATTCAAGTGTTTCAAGTAGACACAGGAATTGACTGTTGTCCCACATGATAGCTAACCCTCAAAGCACCCAGGTGTTGTATAAAAACTGAGAAGGCCAACCTCCTTCTTTAGAAACTGCAAGGTTTTATGTGGAGCCAACATCAGCCCTGAGACTGCCTGCCTGCCTATAATGTCTTGTGCAAATGAGCAAAAACATGCATTATATTGTTGTCAGAGAATGCAGGGATGCAATGAGGAAATCTAAGGCCCACCTGGAATAGAATCTGGCAAGGGGCATCAAAGACAACAAGAACATTTTTTTTCAGTATATCAATAGACGAAGAAAGACTAGGGAAATGGTGAGCCTGCTGATGAACAAGGTGGGCACCCTAGTGGCAGAAGACACAGAGAAGACAGAGTTAATGAATGCCTTATTTACTTCGGTCTTCACAGCTAAAGCCAGCTCTCATGAATCCTGGACCCTGGAAGTAGGAGAAAAGACTTGGAGAGAGGAAGACTTTCCCTCGGTAGAGGAGGACCAGGTTAGCAGCCACTTAGAACATCCACAAATCCATGGGCCCTGATAGGATGCACCAAAAGTGCTGAGAGCCGGCAGATGTTATTGTTATGCCACTCTCCATCATCTTTGACAGATCATGGAGTACACAGGAGAGGTGCCTGAGGACCGGAGGAAGGCCAATGTCACTCCAATCTTCAAAAAGGGCAAAAAGGATGACCCAGGGAACTACAGACTGGTTAGGTCCTCACCTGTGCCCTGGAAAGATGGTGGAAACAAATTGTCTGGATTTTCATCTCCAAAGATGTGGAAAAAAAGAAAGTTATTGTGAGTGGTCAACATGGATTCACTAAGGTGAAATCATGCTTAACCAATCTGATAGTCTTATGATGCCATAACTGGCTGGTTTAGATGTAGGGGAGAGCAGTGATGTCATCTATCTTGACTTCAGCAAGGCCTTTGACACTGTCTCCCATACCATCTTCATTAGGAAACTCAGGGTGTGTGGGTTAGATGAGTGGACAGTGAGGTGGTGTCGAGAGTTGGTTGAGTGACAGAGCCAGGGGGTTGCGGTCCAATGGAGCAGGGTCAAGTTGGAGGACTGTAATCAGTGGTGTTCCCAGGAGGCTCAGTATCGGGTCCAATCTTATGTAACCAAATTCATCAGTGACCTAGATGAGAGGACAGTGTATCCTGAGCAAGTTTGCTGAGGGGGGTGGACTATATGATCTCCAGAGGACCCTTTCAACCCTAACATTCTGTGATTCTATGATACAACACTGGGAGGTATGACAGACACAACCAGAGGGCTGTGCTGCCATCCGCATGACCTGAACAGGTTGGAGTGCAGAGCAGAGGAACCTAATGGAGGTTCAACAAGTGCAAATGCAGGGTCCTGCATCAGCTGAGGAACAACTCGCATGCACCAATATAGGTTAGGGGTAGACATTCCAGAAAGGCAGCCCTGAGGAGAAGGATCCTGAGTCCTAGCAGAAAGTAAGTTAACTATGAGCCAGCAATGTGCCCTTGTGGCCAAGAAAGCCAATGGCATCCTGGGCTGTATTAAGAAGAGTGTGGCCAGTAGGTCAAGGGAGGTCATCCTCCCTCTCTATTCTCCCCTGGTGAGGCCACATCTGGAATACTGTGTCCAGCTCTGGGCTCCCCAGTTCAAGAAATGCAGGGAACTACTGGAGAGAGTGCAGCAGAGGGTAACAAGATGATTGGGGGTCTGGAGCATCTCTCCTATGATGAAAGATTGAGAGAGCTGGGACTATTTAGCCTGGAGAAGAGAAGAGGCTGAGAGGAGACCTTATCAATGTCTATAAATATCTGAAGGTATGGGTGCAGGGAGGATGGAGACGAACTCTTTTCAGTGTGCCCATTGACAGGACAACAGGCAATGGGCACAAGTTGGAGCAAAGGAAGTTTCATCTAAATATGAGGAAGAACAACTTCTTTACTGTGAGGGTGATGGAGCACTGAAACAGGTTGCCCCAGGGAGGTTTTGGAATTTCCTCCCTCTGAAGGCTTTCATTACCTGCCTGGATGCAATCCTGTGTGATGTGCTCTAGGCAATCTTGCTTTAGCAGGAAGGTTGGACTAGAGATCTCTAGAGAGCCCTTTCCAAACCAGCAGGTTCTGTGATTCTGTGATTCTGTATTTAAAGAGTCAGTAGAGGTTATGCATAAAAGAGGTGAAAAACTGTTCACCTTTGAAAATTCATAAATAAACTGAAATGTCAGAAAATGATCATTTTCTGAAACTCAGCCTGCAAAAGTATACAAAGTGTCAGGTTTTTAGAATCTTAACTAACAATAATTAGATTTGGTTTTATATTAAAAGTTATGGCAGTTTAAACTAATGTGTCTGCATGTACAGGGAATGCCACTGTACATAGAAATGCTTATTTACGTTGCATTATGGAAATGTTTTAAAGAACTTCAAGGGGTCTTCAGCTTGCTGAAATGAACTCATACAGTAATTGGGTTATAAATCCTTTGGCGTGAGCTTCTTTGGATATCTGGTTGTTATTTGTAATATCTATTATTTCATTATGCATAATCTCTAGAAATAAGTCAGCTATTATCAGACCAAGACTCCAGTTTCTGCTCCTGTTTTCACTCTTCTCACATAGCTTTACATAATCCTCTTAATAACTATGTGTTCTGTATACAATATTTTGAGCAGTATCAATCCTAAACCACTATTTTTTTTCACTTTTTTAATGGGGATTAGATTAATTTTATTAACATTCGAAGGCTGCCCTTTTCTGTTGATCAGTCATAAGTTCTGCTGGGACCTTTTTAAAAAGCTTAATGGAGGTGGTTTCCAAATATCAATGGAATTTCAATGAAAACAGGTTACATAACACAGGCTATTGGAGAATCATAGCTTTAATTATATCTGCAGTCCTAAAATCAGCTCCTGGAATACATTGTGCATACCTGCACAGTGTTGCTTGGAGCTCAGTCTTGAATCGTATTATCAAAAAAAAAAAATAGAGACATGAGAGTATGTAAAAAAAAATAATAATTCATAACCCTCCTACGGTATCATGTGCAGCCCTCAGGCAATATGTTATGTCAGCAAAAAGGGACTCGGGCAGTACCTGCCTTGTTAAATGCTGCTCCACAATCACAAAAGCAGGGGTTCTGCAGCTTTGTCCTTTTTCTCTTCTCTTTGTCCCACCTTAAGCCTTCATACTAAATCAGATCCTTAGGACCCAGTCAGTGGGAAGGTTCACCTCTCTAAGGGTTTCTCACCTGTGAAGACATTTTGTTTACATCCATCAACTGTTTGAAATCAGCAGAAATCCCTTTACAGGGAGGACTATAATAAATTCAGTCCCCTATAGAGCTCACAGAGACCTCAGCATCAAAGAACACATTAAATTAAACACTTCTCAGTCCAGTACAAAGCGTGCTTGACACAGATAATTGGGCAAGACATTTCCCAGCCCTATGATTCCACAATCTGTGGTGAAGGACTGGTTGTCATGTAGAGGATGTGAATGAACACAAAACTTCTCAGAAACATGACTTTAAATGATGCTTGGCCTCAGTGGCTATTGTTCCTCTTTTTCACAGGTGACTATTAACACTGCTCTTGACCTCCTCTGTTCCCCATGGAGTCTCTGCTCGGAAAGTCACTGATGTTTTCCCATGCTGAGAGAGAGTGAGGAACTGCACTTTCCCCAAGGATCGTTGGCAGGCAGGAGGAGAGAGAGAGAAAGAGTCCACTGGAAGCATCAAAATTATCTAGAATGCTCTAGCTCCTTTTAATCACTGAATACAAATGACCTAAAAATGACCCTAAAGATAATCCACCCTCCAAAAAAAAAAAAAAAGAAAAGAAAAAAAAGGGAGGCAATCAGGGAGAAGGCAGGATTATGAAGACATCCCTTTGATAAGTTCTGCCCCCTTCAAAAGCTGGAGGGCAGAATTCAAAGATACAAGTGGGTGACGGCAAAGGTGGCAGCTTTCCAATACCAATGTTGTCAGTCTATCCTAAAAAGTTTGACCTTGTTAAAGTAGCACCGAATCTTTTCTTTTCCTGTACGGCAGCATTCTGCCTTTTTTTTGCGGAAACGGTTCCCTAATAGGCTTTCTCTTGGCCATTTATTACTCATCGAGTGCTAGGTTTGGTTTCTAATAGTTCCTTTTCATCTAGCTGCCTACTGCTGACTGTGGAAAGTGTAGGTTTGGCTCCACTGATGGCTCTCTCTAATGGCTGTGATTACACCCTCTGCATCTTCTTCACAGTGCCAGCCTTTCAACTGAACAGCACATTATGCCTGGATAAGACTCAAAGAGCAGCTTAATATCAGGGTTCTCTGGAGCTATAATAACTGGTTCAAGATCGAACAGATAAAACCACATCAATATTTCTGTATAGTCCATGAGGTAAAACACATCAATCCTGCATATGTCTATCTGTGAGTTAAAGCTGTATTTTACCATCGTTCTGGCAAAAGAGAGGTGAAAATAAACCAGTGTCATCAGAAAGTTCAGCAAATAGCAAGCATAAAACAACCTGTCGCCTGCTGTATGCACCCGCAGGATAGCCTCTTCATGTCAGATCCAACAGATCTCTTTGCAATTCATCATTCTTAAGCAGGTATCCCTTTAAACTTGAGAAAATGTGATTCTGCAAAATATTTCACACTAGCTAAACCCAGTTATTTCCAGGGAATTTACTGAAACGTTGCTGTAAGTACAAACAGAACAGTGCCTCCATGGGGAGGACCTGGGAAGAGGCTGGGTATGAAAGAGAAACTGCTTGCGAGTCTTTAAACTATATAGATTCACTATTCAGTTTTGTAATCCTGAAATGTTAACAAAACACACCCAGAACACAAAATATAAATGAAAATAAAATGTAGTCATCGTTTGCTTTTGGTTCTTTTGGATTTTCTTTTCTGTGCACAGGTAAAATTTCAAAAGGGAATTTTTTTAACTGAACTTCAGTTCTGTTGCATTCTACTGATTCTCAAAATTGGCAAGTAACTTTAAAAAACACCAAATTTTGCAAGGATAATTCATGAAGGCAGATGATGGCAGAGCTGTTATCAATACCTGTATTCAAACCTTGCTTCAGCTCCAGCTCTAAGAATATGTCAATAACATCAAAAAATTCAGTTATGGCAGTAGCGATGTCTGTGTGAAAAGCTAAGAAAATGCTGCACGCAGTTTTCACAAGGTGTTGGATATGGGGCCTTTTTATCATGCCCAGTCTTTCAGGCCATGTTGTCCATGGGACAGCCCTCCTGCAGGACCGTGGTGCTTTAAGCAAGCCATGTGGATGAGGGGGAGTGGGCCTCCATAGAGTAAAGCAGTTAGTGCTGAGACCTGATGGTCTCCAGGTGCACGTTTCAGAGTGGCTTTGGGTGGCAGGAGTCACTTAGGCTAGCTGTCTTGTGCCTGCTCATGGATAGAAAGCACTAGGTGCACACCCTGACCTCCAGTTCAGCTTTATTTGAAAGGAAACCAGTTCGTTTACTCTGAGATGGCTTCACGATGCAAAACGAAGTGCAACAGGAGGCAGCTGGGAGATTTATTGCAATAAGGGGGCTGGTTAGCTCACTCAGAGCGTGATGCTGAAAACACCAAGGTCGCAGGTTTGATCTCCGTTGGGTCCCCGTGTGTTGCCTGATCTAGTTGAGAGGTGTCCCTGCCCATGGTAGGGAGGTTGGATTAAATGATCTCTAAGGTCCCTTCCAGCCTAGGCCATTCTGTGATTCTATGAACACACAACTACTCTGAACTCAAATACATGTAGATGCACCTTCAACATCCAAGAAGCAGCTACTCTCTGAACAGCTTAATGTTGTGAAATGCTGAAGTAGTGTATAGGACACTGGACTTTAGTCAAATAACCAGCTAATAGGTTCATCCTAATAACTCAGTTCTTAGCTCATGAAAATCGTTTTTTTCAAAGCACCACTCACTACTGTGGGGCAACTGACTCCTGACATTTCTGCAGTAAAATTGCGGTGTGCCATATAGGTACGCCTTTCAAGACACTATATTTTTATACAACAAAGTTTCCACTTGTCTCCAAAAAATGAACTTTCCCATTTCAATCCCAAGTTTAACTCCACTGACATCTTTACAAGGCTCCACCCGCACTGCAATAAACTGCTGGTGTGTGGAACCACAGAGGGGCACTGTGATTGTTCAGCAGAGCCAATGTCAGCCACTCGCTTTTCCACCCACCATCAGCAAAGACCCACAATGTGACAACAGTCAGAGAAAAAAATTTGTTCTTCCCAGGCTGTTCTGTTCCCTGAGGTTTGCTATCTCACTGAGGCAGGCACTTAGTGAAACTGCCATCAGAGAGATGAGGAGTGACAGGCACAAATTTCCAAGGATCCTTAAAAGTCTCATGTGGGTTTTAGGCAAACCTGGTTTGGAAATTTTGTACTTTGGTTTTTTTTTTCAAAGGGGCTCTGACAACCTTACTGGAGCTGACATGAATTACCTAGCTGAAGCCTGAGCTTTAGCGTGTGAGTGAAAGTGCTCCCATGAAAAATGCACTGGTGTTATGTGTCTGGTTCCCAGAACTCTGATGCCTCCCTTTGCGTCCACCATCAGCAATGCAATCATTCAAATAAGCTGAAATCAATCATATAATGAGTCCCACCATATGATACTTATCTTTGAGGAGAATGAATAAATCATTGTACCTTTGACAGGGTGTTTATGCCATAAATTGACCTAGGAAGTGGCATGGCAACACTTTGATAGTTATGGCTGTGATAGTGACAATTTAGGAATGAATGAATCTTTGTACTTTGACCAGTTCAAATCCTGGCACCTGTTCAAACTAAAACTGCACAGGGAAAAAATCCTACCGCTAACAGAGACACTGGAAACAAAACGGAGAGCTGTCAGAGGAGAATGCAGAGGAGGCCTGATGCAGAACCCCCCTGCCAGGAGGAAACATACCTGGGAGCAACAGGAAACTGATAAGCTCCTTTCTCTTTGGTGACAGAGCAAAGCTTGCAGGCCTGAACCGAGAGCAATCACTGGTATTTGCCTTTCAGCATCGAGCCACGCTCTGCAGCGAGGAGGGCTCTCAAACTGATCACGTTCCACACCTCGCCGTTTCTCACTGCTCTCTGTCCATACTCAGCAGGTTTCTTATTTATAATTAATATTTTCATAAATAATGCAGTCAGAAAAGCATAGATTTGTGGTAAACGGCCAAGTCTGTCCTTTCCGGCAGGTATCTGTTAGTCTCTACTTACACATGACTACCACAAAGGGTTAGAGGCAAGCTTTCTTCACTCAGAATAAACTTAAACTGAATGTGAAGGTAGCTCCCTTTTGCTTTGGGTTTGTTTTTTGTATCTGCCACCTGCAAGCTTTGTGTCCTGAACAATATGATATTGAACACATCAAACGTTGAGTGACGTCAGCCTGTCAATCTCTATTCTTGCTGTAGTGATTTTTAGTGCTAAACACATTATTTTTAAGAGAGTGCTATAGGTGTGAGCAAAGCATTATAACAGATTTTCAGGCGTTCCGGCAACTGTAGACAGGATAAGTACTTGTGGGGCATGAAGGAGACAGTGGTTTAAAAACAGCTGTTATAAGCAATTATATATTTAGAATCATAGAATATGTTGGGTTGGAAGGGACACTTAAAGGTCATCTAGTCCAACCCCAAAGTTATTTATATCATAACTACTACATGAACAAAATCTTATCTATTTCTAAATAAAAATAAAATACATAACAGTATTAAAAATGTAGGTAAATAAAATAAAGCCTGCATGTAACAAAATAATACAAATATATATTAAAATTCATACACAACTTTTATTCTTTCTCTGAATGTTCGATGCTTCTCTGAAACCTCCGAACTAATTGCAGTACTAATGCTTACAAATATCTATGCTTGGTACTCTACACATGATTCAAAATAATCATATGGCATAAATTAATTGTGTTATCCCCATTTATGAAATTACAAAGCTGGGTCATAGTGTCAGGCACTAACACATGGCATCTATGTCTTAGCACTCAATTAAAAGATACCTTCAGAAGCAATAAATTCAATTCCCTGCTCACATGGTTGATCATGTTGCAGATTTTATTTCATAAACTGATCTGTTTCCATCTGAAAGTGGTTGGGATTTTTTGCTCTCACAGCTCCTTTTGGAAGACTGTTCCCAAGCCTTCAGCTCTGATGCTTTCTAATTTTTAGTCTAAGTGTATTCCTAGCTAGTTTACAGCCTTTTATTCTTATGCCAGTAATGTTCTTTAGTTAAATACTTTTCCTCTTCTTATGCTTATTCTCTTGACATATCTGTAGAGCACAATAATTCCCTCTCTCAACCTTTGTTTTCTTTGGCTAAACAAACGGAGCTCTTCATATCCTCTTGCAGAATAGACTGTCCTTTCCCCTGATTACTGTAGAAAACCTCCATAGCTACTGAAACTTGAATTCACTATATTTTAACATAGGTTCTTTATCACAGAGGTATCTTGCTCAACAACATTTCCATCCCTACTGGAAACACATAAGCTAAGAGCTAGAATAACATTTGTCTTTTTTTCTTGGCCGCATCGTAATGGTGACTTAGAGGCTTTCTATACTAGCCTCTCTCTTACATCCTCCCTTCTACCTAAATGGTAGTACATCACCTCTGCTTCTAACAGGTCTGACTCCTTGCTATATAGCTAACAATATCTGGTTATGAGTAGGTATTTTGTGCATGGTCTTGCCCTTTTCCAGTTAAATTTCATCCCAAATTAATCTGATTTATTCTGTGAACTAGCATGTAAGCTTTCTCCCTGACTTTAACTCCACATGCTTTTTTGTCAATCAACATGGACAACTTACTCCCACTTCTTGTGATTGTTAATGAAAGAGAATATTGAAGATGTGATCATTAGGTCTATACTGAGGAATTACACCCATACCTTCTCTTCAGCCTCATACTTCTTGAGTGGGTTAGGGCCACAAAATTTTCCTTGGTAGAGAGTCTTGTCAAAGAAGAGTACTGTTTCTCTCTGAATTTTGCCTCCTTCTCCATTATCTCCAAGTCTTTCTTGAAAGACTTTCCCGAAAGCAATACTGAGAGTTCAAGCTACTCTTCAGAGCGTATCCAGAGTGGTCTTTTGTTGAGCCATCTCTCAACCTCCAGTACATCAGTCTTTTCCTTCACCACTTCTTTTACCTCAGTAACTGCCTTAGGAGCAACATCCCCTCAATTCTCTTTGATTTGATATCTGGAGCCAGTGTCAGTGACCGCTTGAAGGGTTATTTTTAATGTTCAGTACCCCACCCAAATTGCTGATCAATAAACACATAGAGAGACGCTCTGGCTGATCTGCTGATGGTAGTTTTCCCATTCAGTCATCTAACTGTATTTCCGGTCAAACTGGATGCTCATTTTGCATCCACAAAGAAAAGTGTGGGACTATTTGTATTCCTGGACCGAAATAGCTTTCCAGCTGAGGGTATTGCCTTTGCAGACCTGACAAATTATGACAAGTGCTATGAACTTCTGATTTTGAAATAGTCCTGGCTTTAGCCCCTTTCTAACATGCCTCATGATTTAGGATAATAGACCTTTAGGATGGTTATATCACTCCTTCAGGTTTGTTTTAATCTTTCTTATTTAATGACCTCTCTCTGGTCCTACTGAGTACACTGCATCCTGGCATAGTAAACGTTTCAAAGGTGCTCAGGCTTCCCACAGAAGTGCAGAAAATTTGCAACAACTGTTCCTGTGAATAACTATATTCTTTTTCATCCTTTCCTCAACGTGCTTCTTTTAATGGCTCACATCTCGGTGCCCAAATGGAAACATTCTACGTACTAAGATGTGAAGAAGCTCATTTAGCTTCCTGTGATAGAAACTGTTCTGGACATCATATCAGTAGATACTTGTGCAATGGATTAACCACATCGTATATCCTCAGTCACTGAAGGAGGCATCGTCTTGTTTTTAGTGACCAGGTTGCCTGTCAGTAGTCTCAGAGGATATGTATCGGGACTCTATATCCAACATGCCTTGTCTTCTTGGTACATTCTTTTTTCAGTCACTTCTTATGTTGGACTGCTAAACAAGGACAGCATTGCCTGCTCTCCTGCCTTCCATAGAAGAAGATATGTTTGATCAAATCCATGGAGCCTGCTAATTTAACATCCTGCTGTGAGTGCAAAATTATAGAAACTACAGTTTACGACTAGGGAGAAATTATGAATTCCAGGAGGCCTTGTGTTCCCTGGGTTGCATACAAGCACTCTTCTGTTGTTCATTAGAGTCAATACTGTTTCCTTGTACATCAGCAACATAAGAACACATTTTTCCAGTCTGATATTTCTGGGATTGTATTGCAACTAATTCCACAATTTACCTGGATACAAACTGGTGTTGGACACAACAGAATACCTTCAAATTTATGGCCTTCTTTTAAAGCATTCTGTCTTCAGTATCTATTAAATGTCTTTTTTCTTTGGCCACTATTCTTAGTTTATTATTCAAAAAAACAAGCAAACAAGCAGGCCCAGTGTTTCAAATATTGATTCTGCATGGCTGTCTCATAAAATACCCAAACCTTTTTCTCAATTTCATCCTTCATATTCAGTTCCATATGCAGAAATGATCTCTGCTTCTTAGCTTCTGCAAGGATTTAAGTCTGTAACTTCTGGTATGTAAAATCCTTCCATACTTTTAAGCATGCTTTTGTCTTTGCTGTAAAAGCCCTAAGGGATGAGGTGACCTAACGGTCACCCAGGCAGCAACCCAAGAATCATGATGGCCAGACCTAGACCTACTTCATTTCTTTCTTCCTAATGCCGTACCCACTCACGCTTCGCATGACCAACAGCAGCCATATGGCGGACAGTGCCAGTCAGTCATACCAAGTCAGTGGTATCTCTTCATATTCATGGGTAACCACCTCTGCTTTGGACATCCAGCATGGGTTAAGTCAAGTACCTCTGCTTTCTCTAGCCTCTTTCTTTATGTTGCTTCCTTTTTATCTGAGCTGCTGAAAGGTCCAGCAGAGGCTGTATTATATAACAGACTTCATTAATACACTGTAGAAAGTGTATTAATTATTAAAGAAGGTGAAAATCCTTGTCATTAACAGTGGGAAGGCACTGAGGGACAGCCATGTTTACCATGGACTTAGAAGGACTCCACTTCTGGGTCCAAAGGGCAACTGTTTGCTGATCAGCGTGGTCTTTGACTTGGTTGGAGCCATTCTCAAGGAGCCTCAATTACGTTCAAATTGCTCCAGACTCACCTAGCCAGAGCCAAAAAAAAAAAGAGCTCCCTTCTGCTGTTGGCAAGCTTAGAATCCACTTTTTGGCCTTTTTGATCCTAACATAAAGAGGGATCACGAGGCAGCTGTGAGAAGGATTAAAGCATTGGCCTTTTTGGTGGGATCATTTGCCTCCATGCAGAGAAGGTGTCAGATGCTTACAGGTCAGAATACTAGCATTTTATACGCAGGAGGCTTCAGAAAGCAATTAAGATTCAAGCCCTACAGACTCCAATCAGTCCTCGCTCAACTTCAGTTCTATGCCAGAGTAATTTCACTGAAATCAGGTGAATTACTTCAGTATTATGTTGCATGAGCAGCTCCATCACTTTCAAGGGAATTACACTGGCATAGAAGTGGTGTAACGTGGGTGACATGAATCAGGCCTCGTGTTTGCAGCAGCCTTGAATACACCAGCATTGAGAGGACCTTTGGAGCTGGGCCCAAAGCACTCACAAAGGGAGCTCCTGCTGTTATTCCAACCCATAGGCAGTTCCCCGAACAAAGACCAATTATCTGAGCTTTGTGTGAAGGGGGTAGGGGACATGCACCAATATTCATAAATTAGGCAAGCCTGGTGTTTACTAAAGTGGAGAGCCTTCGTTCCAATTAAAGTCTGTCTTCATTGCTTCTGTGAATTCTTAATTTCCATTCCTTGTGATATTTGTCAGTTTTCATCTGTATATTAGGATGCACTTCACAAATGAGATGAAATATAATCATTCCCCATTTACGGACAGGGAAACTAAGGCATAAAGAAGTGAAATTACTTGCCCAAGAGAATAGTCCCAAGGTCACTTGTGACCTAAGGTAGGGCTTTGCCCACATGCTGCTTCCTATTAACAATTCTGCTCACTTACTCCAGTGGTGCGCAATAAAAAGAATGGAAATTAGACTTTTTCAAAGGCTGTCTTGCACCACGCCTTAAAAAGAGTTGCTGCATTTTTTATTTTTGTAAAAAAAATTAAGTAAATAACCATAACATTACCAAACCACTTAAGAACGCTTTGAACCTATATGTTAGAATGTAAAGGATTCAGGCAGAAAATCATAACACATTTAAAATATTTGTTCTACATGAAAAGGCCAATTAAAGGGGGAGAAAACTTCAGAAAGAATTTTTATAATGTCATTATATACAGTATAACAAGATCATTTTAAGTTGTAAGTATCATGTCATTACTCATTATAATTATCTGATTACATTCAATTTAACTTTGTAATTAGATGTAATTTCAGACTTTTCAAGTAAAATAAATTTTAACATGCATGACAGTATGTCTCCATTTTTCTTTTTGCCCCTGCCTTGATCCCTGATAACAGGATCCTTCCTCAGGACAGCAACAGGAACATCTGTTCCCACACATGAGGGAAAAAAAATTATTTTATCTACTCATCTTTGGTCAGAAGGATGTGGACCTTGAGAACTAACTCAAAGAGAGCAGAGGTAAATGATCCTATGAAACAAACAAAAAAAAAAAGAAATTAAAGTAGAGTTAAATAAATTATTTTAATACAAGTCTAAGCCTACATTACATCTAGTGAAAAGTCAAATTTTATTTATGTGTTATTTAGAGAAGGTAAAACTACATTTAAAGGAATAGTGCCAACTTTCAGCTACAGTCCTTAATTCCCTTGGTTCTTTGTCTTTTCTGACAAACTTTCATGACTGCTTTCCTGAAGGTACTCACTCCATCGCTATACCAAAAGCCCCACAGTCAGAGCAGTGCCTGTGGAGGTACAGTGGTGCAGAGGCTAAAACAGCTGTACTGGGTCAGCCTGAGGGACCCTCTGATCCAGGACCCTGCCTCCAACAGTGACTGTATTCCTGAAACTCCTACTGTTTTCACTTTTCAGCTGTACCCTCCTTCTCAGAGACCCACTTGGTTCCCAGGATCATCTCATCACCCCCTCCCGGTCTCAGCCAGGGTGGCCTTTCAGACCATCAGCAGAAGGAAGTTTGAGAGGTACCAGCTTCTGTTACATTTTCCTACCAAGCCTCTGGGCAGGGCAGCGTCCATTGGCACTTCACACACGTCCAGGGAGCAGGGGGAGCTGTTTGGGTGCTCAAAAACCCCTCTAGCTCCCCAGTTGCACATTTTGATTCAGTGACCTCCAATTCATCTGTTTTCTCCTTTTGCATTCCCTGTAGCCCTTTCTTCCTAAGGCCAGGGGAACACACAGAGAGCCCACACCCTCATACATCTCAGAAATCACAGGCTCAAGGATACCCTAAGTCAGACAAGGGTAAATCCCTTTGACAAACTCTTCTCTCATGATCTTACCTAATCCCTGAAGCCAATGACTTTTTGCATAACCACATCTTCTGTCAGTGCATCCCACTCTTTCCTTCTACTGCATGAAAATTAATTTCCTTCTTGCTTACTTTGGACTCATTCCCTGACCCCCTAACTGATTCCTCCTAGTTCTTGTATAAAGAGAAATGGGGTATAATCATTTTGTGTTCAGCTTCTGTATTTCACTCTGGATCTACAAACCTCTTCAGTCATCTCTTTCTCAAGCTCCAGTCTATCTAACCTCTCCTTGCACAGAGCCATGCTCCTATCAACTTTGTCCACCTCTTTCCTACTCCTACAAGAACCTTTGGGAAAGTAGTTCTTCACTGCTCATACACTGCATTAAGGCAGTTCTGTCTCTTCATTTGGCTTCCTTATTCACTTCTCTCCCCTCTTGAGACCTGCCTTTCAAGGAAAAGGTCTGGAGTGTGAAACTCTTAGTCCTGGAATCTCTTGGGATACAGTTCAATCTCAGCCATGATGACCATGGCTGCTCAAGTCTAATCACTTTGCAGGTGTTCGTCTCACTGAAAGACCAGAGATCCTGTCTCACCCTGCCCCAGGGTGGAGCCTCAGGAGTTTGAGGAAGCCCAGATCCCTGTCTCACTTCTGCATACAGCGGAGTTCCCTCCCTTTATCTGAGCAATGCATGGAAGCAGAGACTAAACACAGACACAGACCAAACTCTTTATTACACTGAGATGATTTCTAGAAAAAAAAATGTATAGGAAAAATCACAGCAACATCATTTATCTTTGAAGCTAACACCTTACAGTGATCTTTAAAAAAGTGGAAAACTATGTGGAAAATTTATTTTAAACTTCAGATAATAAGTTCCCTTCAGTTAGAGAAACTTTTTCACTTAAATGAGCCACCTGGGAATTTACCATGTGTTAAATGTCTTTCAAAGTTAGAAGGGGAGGTGATTCAGGCTGCCTGCATGGAGACCTGGAGAGAGTCAAAGACATGGCCAGACCTTAATTGTCACCAAATGGCACCTTTCCCTCTAGCTTCGTGCCCATCCATCTACTACTCTTCATCTCTCCATGATTTCATAATCACCAGTTCTTCCTTAACGTAGCTGTTTTCAAATCTCACTCCAGCTAAAGCTGAGGGAAGCTGTTGTGGATAACGTAGGCTGAGTCTCATTATACCACAGGAAATAAAATCTCTTTACAGGGCTCCCGTCCAAAGCAATTACCCAGGGCTTTAAACTTATAAATCTGAATTGTCTCAACAAAGTAGGTAAACCAACAAAACATTTAAAGTAAAGCACACACTTTAGTGGTTTGGTAGTGCAAATCTACAACTTGTGTAGGCTGATGATATCAGCTAATGTGTCTATTTGCAAGAAATTTGCCAACATGCTGGTATAGGAGCCTTTTCATTCTTTTTTCAAATGAAATTGAAATGCACTGATTGTTTAGATGAATCATTTCCCTCTCCTTGTTTTGGGTTACACATTCTTTTTTTTTCTTCTCGCCTCACATCTTCCTTACTCCTGAAGGCAAAGCTAATGTCAGAGCAGAAAGAAGTAGTCCAAGATTTCCCTAAGTGATATTTCTGAAGCAGAGCAGGTGCAGATGAGGAAAAAGGATCAGCCAATTTTTAAGAAGTCAGGTGGCGTTGTCCAGCAAGCAGAAGGTAAAGGACTGATTTCAAAGTGCAAAATCAAGTCCTTTTATTTATGTTGAATGCACCAATTAACAGAATTTGAAATGGCTGGTTACATAAACATATACATTTGATCGTAGTTTAATTTTCCATGGGCTGCAATACCTAAATCGGAAGATCTCAGAACATGGCACACAGGTTGATTCATTTCAGAAGAGTCACCTGGAGAGTTCCTACAGGGAAGATGTGGTTTATATTATCCAGTGAGAAATCTTATAATAAGCTTTTTTCTTAAAGTATTGTCTCTAGCTGCAGGGGGAAAAAAAAAAAAGGAAAAAAAATACTAAATGATTTTGTCATAAGCATTTTCTACATATTTTGCCTTGAGCTGAGTTCTCTGTTTCCCCGTAAATTTAGTCAAATATACAAAAATGAGATACCAGATCATCATGCTTCTTTTGTAATAACTGTCCCTTGAGACCTCAAGCTGGCTCACTGAAATGAAAATGTCCCTAACAGTGAAACATGAAACTTGTAGCTTCTCCAAAACCCTACAGAGTGTTTTCACAGAATCACAGAATCACAGAATGTTAGGAATTGGAAGGAACCTCGAAAGATCATCAAGTCCAATCCCCCTGCCAGAGCAGGAATGCCTAGATTATGCCACACAGGAACGTGTCCAGGCAGGTCTTGAATGTCTCCAGAGAAGGAGACTCCACAACCTCTCTGGGCAGCCTGTTCCAGGGCTCCGTCACCCTCACTGAGAAGAAGTTTCTTCTCGACTTTAAGCGGAACCTCTTATGTTCCAGTTTCAGCCCATTACCCCTTGTCCTATCAGTGGTTGTCACCGAGAAGAGCCTGGCTCCATCCTCGTGACACTCACCCTTGATATATTTGTAAACATTAATGAGGTCACCCCTCAGCCTCCTCTTCTCCAGACTAAAGACCCCCAGCTCCCTCAGTCTTTTCTCATAAGGGAGATGCTCCACTCCATTAATCATCCTAGTTGCCCTGTGCTGGACTCTCTCCAGCAGTTCCCTGTCTTTCTTGAACTGAGGGGCCCAGAACTGGACACAATATTCCAGATGGGGTCTGACCAGGGCAGAGTAGAGGGGAAGGAGAACCTCTCTTGACCTACTAACCACCCCCCTTCTAATACACCCCAGGATGCCATTGGCCTTCCTGGCCACAAGGGCACACTGCTGGCTCATGGACATCCTGCTGTCCACCAAGACTCCCAGGTCCCTTTCCCCTACACTGCTCTCTAATAAGTCATTCCCCAACTTATACTGGAACCTGGGGTTGTTCCTACCCAGATGCAAGACTCTACATTTACCCTTGTTATATTTCATTAAATTTTTCCCCGCCCAACCCTCCAGCCTGTCCAGGTCTCGCTGAATGGCAGCACAGCCTTCTGGTGTGTCAGCCACTCCTCCCAGCTTGGTGAGGAATACAGAAATCTCATGTTTAAACTGTTGCTGAGCAAGAACACTCAAAGATCTAAAATTGTTCCAAATTTTCACACAATCCTTTACTCTTCAGTACTGATCAGGCAACATCAATTAGATACCAATTAAAAATTTGGAAAGCTTTGCTTGATGAAACTAGTAGCTTTTAAATAGAATGCCTTTCTACTTCGGCATTGCTCACCAAAATGCTGTGCAATGCTATGGATACACAGAAAACCAGGTTAGCTGCCTATACATATGTATAAATACATGTGGGTAATCTTCTAATCAACTCCTCAAGGCACAATGACCACCAGAAAACATAGTGATGAGTAGACCAAGATAGTTGCATGTCCTAATACAATGCCGTAATTGCAGAAGTTGTAATTTTATCCAAACAACCGTAAGATTCACTTACACAAGTTATATCAAAGTAAAATATTAAATTATAAAATAACAACTACATATTAGCAAGGAAATCATATCACAGTGATGTAAATGGCAAAGCTAACTGCTGTCTTCCATGAAGCCAGGGCCTCACATGGGATTTAATAACTTGCTCATACTAATTATTTATGGTATTTTTTTTAAGTGAAAGAAAAAGTAACATAATTACACAGCCTTCTGGTACACTCTCCTGGTGCTAATTCCCAATGTGAGTATAATTTTACTCCAAGAAAGGATGTGGTTTCCACTGACTAATTTCTATGGTTAAAATGGAGCTGCAGTGCTTCACAGAGGTGTAAGTGGCATCAGTCAGGCCCCTTTACGCCAAATCCCATCCCTAGGACAATTTGGCAGACCACAAACTAGAACCATGCAATCAAGCCATGACCCTCAGGCAGCTCCTGTGAGCAGAACCTGCCTTAACCAGCTGCCAGAGAAGTCTTCTTCAACACCACTTGCTCCAATATTCCCATCTCTGCCAGCTCCCCTGACTGATGGATATTTCATCCGTGCACTACCTCTCAAAGAAACCTCCCCAAGACAGTGGTATTTCTTCAGCATAACAACATGGGAGGTTGTGCCTAGCACTTGGAGATAAGCTAAAAGACTCTTACTGATGACATTACTTCAAACCCTCTGCCACACGTAGCTGCAGATTTATTGTCCAACCTGTACTTAATACTGCAGTCATTCCGACCTGCACAGAATGGATGTAAAGTGCTATCTATCCCTGGAGAAGTCTGAGGAGCAGAGAGAGAAAACTGTATTGTTGCAACCAATAACCACAGTGATAATTTCACTGTTCAGCAGACCACATACACATGCACATATTTAAATCGAATCTTACAACATCTTGATGACAAAAGGCTACCAAAACATAGCACTGAGCCAAACGTATTTTTCTTCTCATTCAGTGGGTGCCACCTTCATCGAAAGGAGTTCTTTTCATTTTTCTTCTGCATTTCCTTCTGGTAAGCCAAGGAAAGCTCCTTTTTGTTTTTCACCATCTCTATGAATTGCTTCTCTTCACTGCTTGGTAAGCCCTGAAGAGATTGGCAGCCTTGACAGTTTTACTGCCAGTTGTCTTCTGCAGCTTCATGCGAAGCCTCCTGTAACGTTCCCAGCTCCAATATCAGGATGAGCTGATCAAGGATGAGCAAAGTGGGAGTTAGACCTGTCAGTCCCATGAGTTTTTTGGCAGCCACAGTCCCTGGCAAGATCAGATTGTTGCATCCATTGGGAAAAACCTACAAAAGCTAGCATTCAGCAGAGAATTCACTTTCTTAACTCAAAAAAAAAAAAAGCTAGCAATGAGCTTTCTGCTTCAGTAAACAGTTTCCAATTTTTCATCTGAAGATTTAAATACTGGCAAGCTTAAAATACATTAAATATAGTGCGCACATTTACACAAACAAGTCTTCATACAGACATATGAGAACACTTCTAACAGAAATGTTCCTTTTCGTTTCATTCTGATATTTTTTTTTAATAGGCCAGTTCAGGCAGCAGACTCCTGTGACTATGCATCATTTCAGGAGCAGAAATTAAAGGTTAGCCCAAGTCCAGGGATGTTCTCTCATGCAGACATAATATCATTGTGGTGGTGGTGGTGGTGGTGGTGGTGGTGGTGGTGGTGGTTAAGAGTTAGTCAAGATCTGGGCGGGAAAGAGAAGAAACTGCCTCATGTAGGGTTTTCCTCTGCCAACCCACTTCCATTCCCATTTGCAGTTTCTAAACTGACTCAGAGCCAACAGGTTTTACAGTGGTACCACACACCTTCCTTTATGGATGAGTCTTCTTGTATTCCAATTCTTAGAGTCATGATACTATCTGAGAATATAATTTTACATTATAATAAGAAAGAAAAATAAGTAGAAACACAAGAAAGAAAAAGTAACATTCAAAAAGGACAATTTCAGTCTAGTAAAGACACTCTCCTTCAGCTTGTTTTACAGACTTCCAGAGATCGCAGGCTAAATTTAGCTGCAATAAGTTTGGATCAGCAGCACATTTTGGTAACCGTCTGTCAGCAAGACATTGCCATACAGTTGGCAGTAGTAGGGGGAGTATACCAGACTTTGACTTACTGTTATGGGATAAAGATGTGGAGACAGGGAAAACAGCTGTTCTGTTTCCAATAGGAAAACTTTATTATTTTCCCTGTTTTTTTCAGACGTCTGATGTACAAAATAGGCAAACCAAGGGGAGAAGGAAAGAAAAAAAACTTTATGCACAACGTTTCTCTCTTTCAGTAAACAGCAAAATGTTATTTTTTCTATTGTATTTCAATCAGATTTTGATCATTAACAAGTATTTAAAATAATATTTTTAAACTCATAGACATATCTTTTCCTGTTTAAAAATAAATATTGGCATTTTCAGATTCAACAGTGCAATCTTCTTCATATTTTAAAGACATGTCAACAAGCAGAAGCTGCACTTAAATATTTTAGCATTCAGCACAATGCCATAAATGGTGCTAGATACATTATTCCAAAAAATGCATGTGTATAGAGAGTTCATAAATATACGTGCCAGTACTTCTCGTGTGCTACATAAATGACACATAATACAGTTTTTACTACAACAAAGGTAAATACATTTCAGCTTGAAGTAAATTGCTAAGTTAGTTGCTGTTCTTTCCTCCCTGCTCTATTTCTTCCTCTCTCTTTCTTGGAAAAAAAAAAAAAAAAAAAAAAATTTATATTTTTACTGTGGGGACAAAGTCCAAATGAGAATCCAAACAAAAGCAAGGAGAACAGGGAAAATTAACAGTAGGACATAACCTTCAAATGGAAATTAAAAACTGCGAGGTTTTAAGCAGTGCCTATTTCACTTCATACGATCTCCTGAGGTCTGTTTTTCATAGTAAATCCCAGGGACTGTCTGGATACGCTATTGATAGACATTTTTTTGAGAGCTACATCTTCACAGACAATCTGCCTTCCTGACACCATACCAGCTTCTTGACCCTGCTGAAAGGTGCACATACAACCAGTTGTAGAACAGACATGATTCCATCTTATGATTTACCGCAAAACCCTCTTACATTGCTTTGTCATCATAAAATACTCATGAAATGGATATCATTTCCTCTCATTTGAACATTAATTTGCAAGTGGCAGGCAAATGCCATAAGTAAATGAGCATCTGTCTATTAAAGGAGGAAAGGATCCCAGTTTATCCATACAAGAAGGCAATTCTGTTATGAACTAAAGGAGGAACTGACTTAACTCTGTCAAGTGGCATTTCAGTGACGATTCCTGGGCAGAAAGCAATCTGCTGCCTAAACAGTTATAAGGCCATACTGGAGATGGTGTTGGAGATGATAACCTGGAATAAGTCACTAAGAAAAAAAAAAAAATGAAGTGAAAAAAAAAGTGGAAAAGAGCTGTAGGGTAGGATGGGTAATGAGAGCTAAATAAGCTTCCAGCATATCACCAAAACCACCCAGTACTGTCTTTGGAAAACCAGGTAGGAGTGCATAGAGCAGGCTATTACAGAAGCTGACTCTAGTTTTCCTCCTCTGGAGCATTGTACCCAGTTCTTCCACTTACAGTTCAAAGGGTGCCTCCCAGAAGAAGGATAAAAACCACTCAAAAGTTGAAAAACATATCTTAAGAGTGAGAATCTCCACCCAAAGGGGCCAGCCCTTAATGTGCCTTCCTGGACAAGGTGCAATTTCTAAGTGACTACAAAAGCTGCAGTGACCGAGCTGCAGCCACAAGTGTTGTGTATGAGAAGCAAAAGAGAAAAAGTCTCCTCTGGCAAATGGTCCTTCAGTTATCTACAGCACCCAGGGAAAAAAAAGTACAGAACTGACGGACAGCAGCACAGGTTAGTGAGAAACCGAAGTGAAACAAAATCCTCCCTATGTACATTTTTTGAGTTAACAGCACAGAGGATACCTGTGTGAGCTGCTGGTCTGTCCCCAGAGCTAGACTGTGGAATTTGTGTGGCCAGGACAGGTAGGGGTGCAGGCGTGAGGGGGAGAGCGAGCTTTCTGGCTGTGAAGACGGCTGCTGGGTGAGACAGCAGTGGTGGCTGGGAGGCGTATTGGAGCACTCGCTTTAGTCTCCTGGCTGGTTGCCAGCAGTAGAGAAGTTGAGAAATCATTTGTCAAGAGGATAAAAGCCAAATACACCGCTCTGGGTGAGATGTAACCTGACAGTCTCCTGTGACTGACGCATTTGAACTACTAATACACTCTATATAAATGCCTTTTTTTCTGACAGCTAGCAGTCGTATTTTTCTGCTTAGTTTTTCTGCTTGTTCATGCTGAGCTTTCTGAGTTCCTAGATATCAGATTGCTTGGCGAGGAGCACTGGGCATGAGGACAGTTCTCTATCATGATAGTTCCACATCACAAGTTCAGGAGGAAACAAATTACAAAAGAATTAGAAAATATTTTATAAAATTACTGTTCCCTAGTATCCCTCTTTTCTTCTTTTCTCTTTTTCTTTTTTATTTTTTTTTTCCAAAATGCCATACAGTCAGCTGGCCAGCAGGAACTTCATTTATAACTGTCAATTTAACAGTTCATTTATTTCATTGAAGCAGTGAGACACAACAGGGGTGTGGTAACTATGAGATAATCACACCTCTGGGGTCTTATGAGGCAAGGAGAAACAGCCAATTCTCTCTAATCCCACAGTGGTGTGATTAGTGCTCCTGATAGCTACAGCCAAGCAGGTTATGAGATAAATTGTGCATTTCATGTTCTAGAAAAAGAGTTAAAGTTAAATGTTTAACCAGCCTCATTCAAGTTTTATAATTCATCTTGATTATAGATATGTACGATAACGAACACTGATGAATATACATTGGTCTAGTTTAAAATGTTTCACAGACAATAGGAGTAGTCATTTAGATCCAGAATTGTTCTACATGAAGAAGCTATAGCATATAGATACTTGCCTATCTACAAGCCTTACAGGCAGGCATCCATCATCAGGCTATCCAAGAGCTCCTCTGGGCATACAATCCCCATGTGCACATCTATACAAACTAACTGGATCCCAGTAGCAAAGAGACCACTTTTTTTTTTTAGCTGCTTTTTCCCTAACTGCTAATCAGTTTAATTAAAGACTTATCTAATACGTATGTCTGCTATGGAAGGTCCATTCATCTCTTATACATGATGCTTTCCCTAGAAAACATATGATGGGTATTTGGCAGACAGACAACTGCATCATGGAGAACAGAAATTACAGAATTAATGATCTCATCTATTCGGTCATATTGCTCATTTTCTTAATAGACCTGGCTGCGTGAGAGAGGAGAAGGATGAATAATGATTTATTCCAAGAGATTTCTTTAGCGCATGCAAAATGCCACATAGGTTTCTTTCAGGTTCCTGGACCTAACTCCAGCTTCACTCTTGTTTTATGGAACAGCATAAAATCAGAGTTCTGGGTAAAAAGAAGACTGCAGTCAGCTGAGGCACCTCCCAGTTAATCTTACTTTAGATGCAAGTGATCTGATTTCTCTACTGGTGGTAGGGGCATTATCCTTGTAATCTCAAAAAAAATCCCCAAAAAACCCATAACCAAAGTACCTACTTAAGTTTCAGAATTTAATGTCATTATTCATCAAATAGGAAGTCATTTATTGTTAAGATTATCCAAAATGATGGTTGTTAGTTTAAGCGACTGCTAAAAGCACCTAGATCTGGTGGTTGCTTCCAGAAGTCTCAGTGTGTTTCATGGCTATGGACAAATGCGATGCAGATATATTGCTTTAACCCTCTCACTACAACTGTGATCCAGTCCTTGGCCTTCTAAAGGGAATGATCAGCTTATGGGGTGGAAGTTTTTTAACTTCATGGAGGGATTTCCAGCATGCCAGCATCTGTCTCTCACCAGTGGACATCTATGGAGCTGTACCATAGCCCTAAGCCTAATTTTCTCCCCTCTCAGCTCAAGGGTGGTGCCGCCTCTTCACAGAGCAGAGCTGCTGCTGAAACGTGAAATAAAGGTGAGCCTTTAGAAGTTACTTGGAACGTTACAATCAAAAGGTGTGTGAAACGTGTAGCTCACCCTTCAGACAATATTTTGGTGATTATTCTAATCTCTCTGGGCTGCTGCAAGTAGCCCAGATCAGGCTGAGCCTGACTGGAAGAATGTTTGCCTACTCAGCAGTAGTATTTCTGCAAGAGAGAATGCTTTGGAGCAACACTGGCGTATTTCTGCTACAAAGGCAGCTTTGGGAGAACCAGCACTTTGATACCTGGGGCACTCTGCAAAAATTAAAAGACTTCTTTAAAAAATTATTCTTCTTTCAAAATAGAAGAGAATTATAACCCTTTTGTCCTAATGATAGGGAAAGGGTTTTAAATTTCTGAGTGTTCCCTCCCTCTAGCCCCAAAATTTTTGTAGCTGTGGCACTGAATGCAGTCCCATTATTTTTAATGATATATCAGGACTGGGTAGAAGAATAGCGTACCATATATCAAAAGCTACACCCTTGGAAATCACAGAGCTCTTCAAGAAGCCACCAACGGGTTAAACGGTGACCTGACCAATTTGCTATGGTTCATTTGGTCTATGCTAATTGTTTTAAATGCTCACTTTGTGACATATTCTTTACTGTGCTGATGGGAAGTGAGGCATATTTCTTTAGAAGAGGGATTCAAGGATACATTTATATTGGAAAGACTTTTTCAGAAAAGTACAGGCACACCTCAATAGTACTACGTAAATAGTAATTAAGCTTCATCATTTATACAACTTACGGAAATACATGAAATAAATACTTCTCAAATCCTTTCGTTGTGCTTGATTTTTCAATGTCACACTTTTTTCTCTATTCTTCTGAAATGCTTAAAGTCAGATTGTTTCTTTCCCATTACCAGTCTTTTGTGTTTGCCTGTCTGGTGGGTGGCTTTGTTTTTTTATCCCTTCGGACCCTGACCTGGCAGTCATTATTTTGTCTTTTATCTTCATCTTCTTTCCCCTTTATTTTTCCTTCTTTTTCTTATTAGACTAGTCAGCCTTGATATTAGTCTTCCCAGAGCTACTATCCATTACACTGTCAGCAAAGCAAGCTGCCTTACTGTAGGCCAAGTGTCAACAGAAGGTGAGGCAGAAAATCAGCCACAATCTAAAGCTAATTACCCTGCCTAGAAGTTAATTAAATACTTGTTAGGAGCAGCAGGGTAGATCCTAATTAAACTTGTCTAATAGCAGTATGCTGACATACTCTGACACTGGGAATTCCTACAGGGTTTAAATAATTGTACAAAGGGCAATAATACCTGTCACATCATGGTGTGCAGGCAAACCCTGAAGATGCACATTTCTCAGTATTTTCTGTACTAATTTGCCACATATTGTGCACTTCACATGTGTTTAATTTACACATGTTTTAATTTTGGTGCCCTGGATCTTTCTAAACTACTTTGCTGTTGCTGATCTAAGTGTAAACCACTGCAGAGGGAGATGGTCACTAGTATTTCATTGTATCACTTAATACACTAAACCTGATAAAATCCTGCTGATGGTGATACCTCTGCGGTTACTTAAGAAAGCCGTGGCCTTCTCCTTCAGATTTCAGGACAATAATTATCTTACTGGGAATTGAAGGGGAGGGGAGAGCCTGGCACACCTTGCCAGCCTTCTGACATTCTCAGAAGGCCAAATTCTGCACTCACCTACAGGCGGGGGATTTACCCACTGCATTTTTAATTCACAGGAGTGCTACTGACAGAGAATTTCACCCCCACTGCAAAGCCTGTCTTAAACCAAGATCTCTTTAAACTAGTCAGATCTTCATTTACATTCAAAATAAAACGAAGAGGAAGCCACTAATAAGTGTGTCAGCTGAACTGAAGGGGAGAGGAGAGGTGAAATGCAGGAGAAGGGGCTGATAACAGAAAAGAACCTCTCTCTTCTGCTATTTCCAGCCTTTTGATTGGCTGGAAATATTTTTGTTTCCAGACAGGAAAACACAATTTGCCATCATTCCAACTAAATGAAGGTTCCCCACAAACCACAGCGGGGCTTTTGTCTGGTTGTTTTTAAGGGATCCTCTATGCCAGCAGTTTTAACGCTGGTTAAAAACCTGCCATTTGACCAGGTTCTGTTTTTCAACTGATGAGTTGTCACACTGCCTTGCGAGAGGGTTAATCCCCCATTGTGTCGCCTATGCCACCGCAAAGAAGGACAGCAACGACAAATATGCAATTGCTGATAAAGCTTGTCTCTTCTCGAAAAGCCCTGAGAGGCTGTGTCGCATGCTGATGGTTGTTTACCGCAGCAAAATGCTGAATGTCAATTTTAGGAACACGGTGTTTCGAAACTTTTCGCCGTTTCTCCTGCTAAATCAGTTCCATTTCCCACCATTCCTTTACTATCCTTGTCTCAGTCGTTTTTAATATGAGGGTTAGAGCCCTCGGGTGGTAACTGGTGACGGACATTCGAAAATAGATTTGATGTTCGCATCATCAGACCATACTTGAAATGCCATGTCAGTGAAACTAATGAAATGGAGTGCCATGGCGTGAAACTAATCAGACATAAGGCAGCTTTAGAGGGGGAGAAATAAGAGACCTGCAAAGATTTAGGCCAATCGTAGTACTCTCATTTTGCACCCTCTCCCTGAACAGCAAGGATTAATAGAAAGATGTAAGCGCTCTGATCTTTTCTGGCAAGACTGTTGTAGAAATAATCAATTAACCTTGGGAGATCAAATTGACAGAGCTTAAGTGTGAAGTTATTTAAAATGCCAGATTATCTAGGCAGATGAATACATTTGTTGCAATACTAAAAGGAAAATGAAAGTATTTTTCCAAACTTCGTTTTTCTGAACTGATTTAACATTATTTCCCCAGGAGTCAGCTCTGCCTTTTTCAGTGTGCACTTTAACACATTAGAACAAAATGAGATTTGATGTACTCCGTAAAAAGACTAGTGATTTTTCTCTCTTCCTTCATGGAGTGGGAGGGTTATTATAGAAAATAGCTTATAGTAACCTCATGCTTTTAGCTCTTTACTTTTGTTTATTTGACAATTTGATTATTTGGGTTCCTGTCTTCTGTGGTGATTTTGGTTGATTTGCATTCTGGTTGCTGCTTCATCTATGGAGTAAGAATTACTTTTGTCCTTAGAACTACAAAGAATGTGAAATATTTTATACTAACAGTTATTTCTATTAAACACAAGAAACCAGCCAGATGTTCTTTAAACAGCCAACTGAACTTCATTTGGTTTGAAGAGATATCAATTTTATTTCATTAAAATGCTTTGGGCTTCGTTATTTAGACTAATAACCTCTCTACTATTTTATCACATTGTAATAAGACAAGGACAACATAAAGTTCTAGCAGCATCAGGCTGTAACTGTAGGCCCGTTGCTGCAAAGTTCAGCTGTCATCCAGCATGTAAGAATATGCTTCAGGTAGGCACGCAAGCCATAGTGATGCTTCCATGCATTCGCATACAGGCTTAAGTCTTTCCTTTAAAGAGAATTTGTGAACAAGTCTATTTATTAAATCAGTAGAGATTTATGATTAAGAGAGTGGCACAAATTTTACCACCTGAATTTTGAATCAATTGTTTTGTTAAAGTGAAAAAGTTGTTGCATTTCTTTCCCTCACTTGTTCATACTTTCATTCTTTTAACTTTCTGTTACTTTTTCTTTCTTCATTTATTTACAATGTTGCAGGAGTTTATATCAAATGCAGCAATTTGATCTGAGAACACACTAGAGTTTAATCTGACTTTTATTAGCTGAATTTATACATTCAACTCCAAGCTAAAGAGAAAAGCACAAACGCACTTAAACCAGCAAAGAAACATTTGCACAAAAAAAGACATACGTGCTGAATTGTAAAGCTATAGTGTGTAAACCAATTCCAACTGACCAAATCCACCCAACGGCCACACTGGTTTCACGAATTGCCATCCCCAGCCATTTATTCCCACACCATCACTGGATGCTATATAGTGGAATAAAGAAATATATTTGTGTGTACCCCAATCCCAGGCAAGCTGAAACAGGTTACTTTAGCCAGTGCTAGCTGTGACATATCTCGGTTGACTTTGCCTGAAGCAGGGCAGAGAACATTCCCTGAGTTCTTCTCCTGAGCTGTCGGTGACAAACTCTTGAGAGTGTTGATGTGATCAACCACTTCAGCCGTCTCCAGAAAGGGCATCTGTCCATGCTCTCCTTTCCATTGCTTGACTGTATACCTCGTCTTCACTCAGTCCTCCTCCAGACCAGGATGCCGTCAGACTAAGAGGGAAGCGAGGACAAGGCCAAGAGGGAAGCAAGGACAGGAAGCAGAGGAAACCCTTGGTGGGTCTGTCACTCAGGACAGATGACAAATAGAATGGGGAATAGCTAGGACGAAAAACAATGTGTAAAGAAGGGGTTACTTATAAAGTATATGGTTGGGAAAACAATTCTTTGGACTTTGAAGAACTGAGAGTAACGAGTCATTTCAAAGACCTTGAGCTTTTACATATGGGCAGAAGTATAGAAACTGTCAGAAAAGGGATAGCTTTTATGGACAGTGAGTCATTGGAAAGGATAACGGGGTGTCACAGAAGGCACGAATAAACTATTGGCCAGTCCCTGATTAAAGATACTCAACTCTCAGTCAAATGCTTTCTTAATATGTTTGCCGGTGAGCATATGTTCTTCCTCAAGCTTAGGACAGTGAATCAAACAGGAATTACACTTTTCAAAGATTTTCACATAGCAAGGTTCATTCACAATATAGTCTGGGAAGAACAATTCATGGCAGCAGAAAATTACTGGATGTTTTAAAATTGTAAGAAGTCTGCTTTGAAAGGAGCAAATGGGTGACTAGAAAATGGTATTTCTTACAACAGAGTGCTAGAAGATCATCTGAAGACTAGAATTCCCCATTCTCAGAAAAACTATCCTGGAAAAGAATTAAGGGTCATGATGGGTATCCAACCAAACATGAACTCTCAGTCTACTACCATGGTAGAGCAATAATACAGGTCTTCAATCCATAAAGAAACAGCAGTAGAAAGTAGGACTGCTGGGATTGCTTTTCGTATCCTCTACCTGGTTGTCATGTCCTCAGTTCAAGAATAAGGATAATATATCAGAGGGAATTCAAAGAAGAACCACAAGAGTGTTTAAAAAGTTGGAAACATGATTTAGAGCAAGAGAAATTCAACTGGAAAAAAAAGGAAAGTTAAAAAGTGACTTGATGGGAGTTTCGAAGTATAAACAGAAGGAGCAAAAATATGCTAATGGAGGGCTCTTCTCACTAGAATACAAACAAGTGAAAGAACCAGGGTACAAAGTTATAAGGCAACAAATAGAGATAAGGAATAACATATTTGTCATTAACAGCAAATGTAATTAGCCCTCCAAGCAATCTGTAGCTACGGGTATTTTCCATCATTGGGTACTTTTACTTGAGACTTGGCGTTTTATGAAATACTACCCCTAACACTCAAAAAACCTTATTCTACAAAACCTACAGCCTGTGCTACTCCACTAGTCATAACAGATGACTGCAATAGTTCTTTCTGGCTTAACAATATATGATGAGATAAATGAATTGAAGCAAAGGAAAACTTCAGAAAACCTATTCTAGAAGAAGAAAACTACTACATGACTTCTTTTTTAGAAGTCTCTTATTGCCATGACTTGCCCTTGCCCTTGGTTTTTAAAGTTCGCTTCTCTATCAAACACAGCCACTTGTATACTGAAGCACTGTTGCATAGTAAATGGTGTTAATGCAGGATTTTCTTTTCAAAGTCCAGCTTTAAGTAATACAATAGAAATAATGGTTCTTGTGCCTCTTCTGGATAATCTGCATTAAACAGTCTTCAGCCACTGCCAACATGGCAGTACAAAGGGAGAGAAGTGGAGCGAGCCCATGGTGTGTCAATGGCACGAAGTCCCTATGAATGTTCTGGGTGATTTGCCCACTGGTTCTTACTCAGCAGAATCGCTATTCTGTAGTCCACCTTTACAGGAGCCCTTGGCCTTCACTGTTCTGGGCAAATACCCACTAAAGGCAGCTGCCAAGAGGCATGTCAGAAAGCATAGCAATGACTAAGGGAACTCTGCAAATTTTAACAGCAAGAATGTACATCTCTAGCACATCCCACAGTCTCACAGAGGGAACTCCAAGTAGCGTATGTTGCAGAGGCTGAAGCCCCACAGCTGGGAGATAATGACTCTCTTCCATGCATATAAGGGGAAAAACAATGTATGTCCTGAGAACATTTCCTTGCTTTCAAAGGGATGCTTGCTGCTCAATCTCTTTTCAGTGCAAAGATGAGACAAGGCAAAGACAATTCAGACCACGGTGAGAAGGCAAACTGTGTTTTCTCTACAACACTTCACTCTCAATGCACCACAGCAGACCTTAAACTGTACGCACAGTCTCAGCGTAACAGGTGATGGCCTTGCTAAAAACATCAGCATTACATTGCTGCTTCAGTATGTACAGTGATTAATTGCCATCAAATTGATAGATGCATTAGGATCAAACTGGATTCTGTATTAAGGAAGGATGCCTCTGCTTGCTTGCTTGCTTGCTTGCTTGCTTGCTTGCTTCCTTCCTTCCTTCCTTCCTTCCTTCCTTTCCCCTCCCTTCCTTCTTTCTTTCCTTTCATTATTACCATCTATTGCAGCCTCAGAGAAATGTAACGTGCTGTCATATCTTTCCAGTGCAAAACTGATGGGCTTTGGCCCAGCAGATTCCTTTGGGATTATAGTTAACAATTTAATACTTCTAATGCTGCTAAGTGATTATTTTTCCTCAAGTAAATACAGTTTAAGGAGATGGAGAATTATATAATTGGTCTGCTTTCCCACGAAAATGTTAGCATTTTTTCCTTGGATTTTCTGTTATTGTAGCACTAGAGTAGGTGGTCTATGAGAGCAAAAGTCCCTACTCTAGGAAAGATAACTAACATGGAAAACAAAGACAATTCTGGAAGAATTAGCAACAGCATTCAAAACAATGCATCATTCCAAGCTTCTGTGAAACACATTGACGTAAGCATGCTACCCACTGCTCTCAGGCACTGAATCACAATCTGCATAGCAAGCCCAGTCTGTCAAGGAATCACCCCAAATCCAAATATTAGGCATCTGCTCCTGAAGACCTGCCTGCCTACGTTTAGTGACATCTCCCATAGCCATCTGTATTTGCCTGTAAAACCAGCAGAATGACACAGAAGTGTATCAGGCTAAGGAGGTGTTGCCTGTGGCAGATTTGGCAGGGTTTTTTAAAGATCTGTGTGAGGTAAAACACCGAACAGGAATTTAGGAAAGAAAATTCCCACCTGTTAGGATCTTATACAACCTAAGTTTTCATGTCAAGAAAGGTAATACTTGTAACACTTACCTTTACCCATCCACACACAACACCTGGGTGAAAGTATCTTGTGGAGTGCAAAATGTGGTTGTCATCCTCAGTTTAATTTACAGTTATTATTTGCTTCACTTCTAGATTGTAGGAAGTAAGCAATCAACCTTCTTGTGGAAGAGAGAACTTTGAAAATTTGCTCATGTTAATTCAGCACCTGGTAACATTCAGACATTTTGGAAACAAACCTAACATTCCTTATATAAAGAATTTAACAAATAGACCATACAAGGTATCAATAATGTTTTACCTGTCAGACTTTTACTACAGGAAATGGGGCTTGGACGATGAAGAGAGAATATAAAAAACTAGAGAATAAGAGAAAGGAGAAACTAACAGAGAAAATCAGGAGCAAGGGCAGGAAAGAGATGGTTAAAGGAGAAAAACGTTTTGCAAGGATACAAATTGAAAGTAAGGTAACAGCTAGTTAGTGAATAAAAGGGCAAGAATCCAAGTTCTATAATAAAGAAGTGATGAATTGAGGCAGCAAGAGAAAGGATCAGAACAAGAAGCTTTAATATAATGCAGTTAGGAAAGAAGACTGTAAAAAATATAACACATAAAAGAGTGTCAGACAGAAGGAAATTAGAGGAGAGAGAAAAGATGAAAACTGAGAACAAAAATATGGATGGCATATTTACTAAGCAGTCCAGCTGAAGGATGGAGGACTGGACAATAAATTAAATACACTTTGCCTTTCCTATTCTTCTGTTTTATTGGATGACAAGAAATAGTAAAAACAGGATTGAAATCAGGTGAAAAAGGAATGGATAGAAGTCAGTACTCTTAATAGCCTGAAAACACTATCTGTCCTCTAAGCATATTTTAGCTTGGATTCCTAAAAAGAGTAGCCATTCTTTCTCTTCAGCTACCCAGCTCTCATCCTTACTAGCTTTTGCCAAGTAACACCAAGGGTGCCTTGGAGATATTACATGTTTCTTGTTTCAAGGAAAGCAGCTGCTACAAAGAGGCAAGAAATCCAAATCAATTCCTACCCACCGAGGACGGAAGATTGCAGTACACACACAGATGTTCTCTCTTCTGCAACTAGTAAATAAACACTGCACAGTTAATAAGCACAGATGCAGCACAGAATCACCAGAAGTCTCTTGTTCAGCCGGTAGCTGGAGACAGAGGAGGAAACTGAGGAGACTGGTGATCTATAGAAGATTCATCAGAGACCTTAAAAAATCTGGCAAGTTGTGGAGCATTGTAAGAAAAGCTGGAGGGAGGTCAAAATATAGTAAAAGTGAGTTAGTGGAGAAGAACTGCAGCGTGAGGACATGGGGAAGGAGATCCCTCAATGACCTGGGAAGGGGTTAAGGCTGTTGTGGAGTGGAAGTCACAGGAAGGAGAAGGGGAGCCCTTATGGTATGGTGCTGCAGGAACAGAGGATGTGAATCCATGGGAAGCCAGGCTTTCACCTATCCACCCCTCCTGAAACTGTTTCCCTCCTCAGTACACTTAGTGACTTCACAAGTGTGCTGACAGAAACTAAACACAACAAAACGTTAGACTATTAAATGCTTACAAGGGCTCAGAACAGTGTTTGAGGGAATTGTTTACAAAGGATGCATCTGTAGAGGAAAACAAGCAGAAGCTGTATCACCTTTGAGTTGAAAATATACTTTTCCAATCTTAGTTATGCTGGTATAAACGAAGTAACATCAGGCTAACCGGATGCAAGAAGTTTTATAATCATTGGCAAAAGATAAAACATGCTAATGCTGTACAACGATGTCCATATTTTATTATTTCAGCTATGTCAGGAATTCTGGATATTCGTTTGTAAAGAATAGCTTCCACTAGCACTTTAAAAAGTAACCAGAAGGTCATCAACAAGGGAGCTGGGAGAATAATATATCATGAATAATGTATTAAATTATTTCAGTCTTTATCTATTAATGAATTATCTCCAATCATCTTATAATTTTCTTGAATGTATTTGTAATTCAAAAGTACTCCCCATGCAATTTCTCCAAAAAATTATTTCTCTAAATTTTTCCTGGTCTTCTTGTGAATAGAAAGTAGTGGAAATTTGAATTCAATTAGTTTGTTTTTAATAGGACATATGGAGTAGGAGTTTCTGTTTCTGTACCCTCACAAACACATTTCTAAGAATCGTTTTACCTATACAGCACTAAACTTTTAACCATGAAATCTCTTCCTCTAACATTTTTTTAAACATTCCATTTCCGCTAGTACCCTAATATGATGTACAGTGTGTGCTAGGGCAGTCACTGAAACTCAACACCTAGGGTCTACTGCCTGTACTTGGCACAATTCTTTCTTCCTAAAAGAACAACCTCTGCTATGGGTGTTTAGTCACCTCTCAAAGAATTCAAATGCTGGAAAGTCATAAAAAGAATCTTTTCTTTTGGAACTCATCAAATAGCAGTGGTGCAGTGCCTTTTTTTTTTCTGTATCATGATTATAAATAACTCCCAATGACCTTAATGGGAATCTCTGGCAGTCTCTATATGTAATGAAAAAAACACAAATTTTCAATCCTCTTTCCAGCACACCAAATAATATCTTGTACCCCACTGACATTTATTAGCTATTGTGAGTTGACTTTATCTTCTTTTGTAATACTTTAAATTATAATAGTGACGACCATACCCGTATTGGAATGCTGCACTCACAATGAGTGACTGAAAAAGAGATTATTTTTAATTTTCATGGCATAGTCACAGAACCAATCTATAATGACATGCCAAATAGAAAGAACATATTTGTGTAGACACTTAGCTCACACAGCCCCTTCCAGTGTGCAGAGACATGCAGAGGTCCATTCCATGTAAAGATCCAGGTACTTTTCTGAAGTACCTAAGGGTAAAGGAGCCTTACTGCTTTGGAAAATACTGGTAAAGTCTGTTTTGAACCTCAATTCTTCACCATTCATTGTGGAGGGCCAGTTTGGCTCACTTGGTTGAGTGTGGTGCTGAAACGCTAAAGGTCGCAGGCTTGATTCCCGTTCGGTCCTCATGTGTCGCCTGATCTAGTTGAGAGGCGTCCCTGTCTGCCCACGACAGGGAGGTTGGATTAAATTATCTCTACGGTCCCTTCCAGCCTAGGCCATTCTATGATTCTATGATGAAAATTGTGATACATGTCTGGCAAGTCTGTATTATCTGCCCAAGCTCTATGAACTTCTAGAGACACACTTATTGGTGTGCTTTCAGCAGTAGCATTTTTGGCCCTTGGTTAGTGGTGTCCAGCTGGCATCTGTACACCTTTAATAATTTCTCAGAAATGAAAATATGTGTGCCTACCTGAGACACAGAGTAAAGAACGTTCAAAGAATTATGTATACACACATACATGTCACAGCTGTGTTTTTTCAACTATCAAGTTGAAAAGAGAAAAAGAATTGCCTTCTGAAGAGCAGTGAGTCTGTTTGAGCCTTCTTCCAAGGTCCAAGCTCTTTTCTCTTGGTCACTCAGCTGATTATTGTGTTCAGTTTTGGGCACCTCAGTATAAGAGGGATATTGAGGTGTTGGAACGAGTGCAGAAGAGGGCAACAAAGCTGGTGAAGGGCCTGGAGAATAGACCTTACGAGGAGCGATTGAGGGAGCTGGGACTGTTCAGTTTGAGGAAGAGGAGGCTGAGGGGGGACCTCATCATGCTCTACAATTACTTGAAAGGACATTGTAGAGAGGTTGGTGCTGGTCTCTTCTCACAGGTCATTAGGGACAGAACCAGGGGGAATGGTTTCAAGTTGCAACAGGGCAAGTTTAGACTGGACATTAGGAAGAAATTCTTCACAGAAAGAGTGGTAAGACACTGGAACAGACTGCCTAGGGAGGTGGTTGAGTCGTCATCCCTGAATGTGTTTAAGTGTCACTTAGATGTGGTGTTGGGTGATGTGGTTTAGGGGTGAACTTGTAGTGTAGGGTTAATGGTTGTAGTGTAGGGTTAATGGTTGGACTTGATGATCCCAAGGGTCTTTTCCAACCTGAACTGTTCTATGATTCTATGATTCTGCGATTATTTTGTTGGCACAATCTTTGTTTATTTCCTCACCCTTTAGCCATATATGGCTGTTCCACCTAGGGCTCTGGCCAGCAGTGTGCAAGAGTGTTCATAAAGTCCATCGTCAAACTTTGGATCAAGCTCTGACCACAGTACTTACAGCAGCTGCAGATCTTCTTCCAACTGCCCTTTCTGCTACCTCAATCCCCATGGAGAAAAACCCTAGTGGGAGGACACAAGCATCTGTAATCAATGCTGACATCAAAGCACAGTCGCTAAAATAGTTCGGGTTTCTTGGCGTCAGTTCTGTGAGGCAGCAACTCACAGTGAAAACACAGTATTGTAGTGGGTTTTTTTCCTGGAAACATCAAGCATACTTTAATCCAAGTACTATTTTCTTGTCAATAGAATCAAAGAATTTAGAAAAGTACTCAGGGACACAGAGTTTCCAGATTGGATTTTAATTAAAATCTATAAATACTCATAAAGAGAGGCTGGCACTCAGCTTTAGGGATCAAGCTGAGTAATCCTCCTCTGGAGCTTTCTTGTATTTGTATGATGGTGTTAGATCTTGATAAGACAGTGACTTAGCTGAGGCAGAACCTTGCAAAATTTCCATCACATCAGAACAAAGCACATTCTGCCAGGCTTTTTAATGCCAGAACAGGTCAGGCAGGCTCATCCCCAGACAGCTCCAATACCAACTGGAACCCCGCCTTGGCTCCCAAAGGACGGCATTCTCCAGTGACTTCAAACAGGTGTGAAATCCCACTTGTTCCTAACTGTAGTGAGCACAAAACAGCCGTCAGACAAAACCCAACATGTAATTCCTAATCTAGTTGCTGGAACTTGGTCAGTGATCATCCATGGCGAGCAAGGAGCAAATGCAACAGGAACATCAGAAAAAAAAAAGAAAAAAAAAATGAAAAAGGTAAACCGGAGCCGTAGCACTACTCACACAAATCCCTCCAAATGCGACCGAGGAGTGTGATGTGCAGCAGATACGCTGTATCGCACAGACACAGGCATGCCTGCATGAATTGGAAAGACAGAATCCAGTGAGCAGAGTTTCGGCACGTGAGCCTGTATGTGAGAGCAGAAAATATAAAGGAGGGAGAGGAGTTAGTGATCATAAAACTTCCTGGCATCAGCTGACAAAGTAAGGGCAGAAAGGACACATCTAATTTCAATCTTTCCTCCACGTGAGTGGTTTTTCCTTTCCTTCAAAGACACTGAAGATGCTTTCTCTGACCATAAACTGTTCAGCAGGAACACCATCTGACTTAGTAAAGGCGATTTATGCCCATCTGGAAAAGTTGCCATCCTGCATTTGCAGGCTCAGACAGTCTGTGCTGGCTAACACCATTGCTGGGGGGCAATGGTGGGAAAAGAAGGGAAGACTCCAGTCTATACAAAGACTGCTCCTTCCAGTAGCACATCTTTGTCGGGTACGTCAGATCCTGAGCGCTTCAGCCTCCTTCCTGGCTTTTGCAACTGCTCTTTTAGACCATTTTGGCTCTATGTATCAAGCACTCCCACTGGGAACGACCTCCAAAACTTGACAATCTTCCCCTGTTCCGGATTGCTTTAAAGATCACTTTTCCACAGAAGTGTACAAGATTATCACGAGATCATCACTTTTCCAAAGACACATACAAAATTATCACCAGGTGTATGTTTTCATAAATATAAATATATATATAAATTTGTTAGCCTAACCCAAAATGCGTTCGCTGGATTTGAAGCTAGAGGGTGAGAGAACTCCCGTTGCATTTTACCTTCACAATGGTGCTGGAATGGTTGAATAAAGTGTGGCCCCGCTGCCCATATGCCATTCAGCTTCTGTCTGTCTTTTTGTTTACACTGGGAATACAATAGGAACTATAGTCCTTCCAATGCATCATTTATAAGTGTATTCTACCTCTGAATGTACAGACAGAACTGGCTCTGTGAATGAGCTCTGTGAATATTGCCAAGACACTGTGCTTTGTTCAGCATTATTCTTCACAATAGATACCACACTTTGGAAGTAATTTTAAAAAGGGAATCAAAATAGTGGTACTTTTAGCCTTTGTTTCTTTTATACCACACTGCATTCTCTGTCTCTCACTCAGCTGCTTCTATTATACTGACAAATTAAATAAACCACTCCATTGCTAAAGAGGCTTGGGCGGGCTGGGCTTCGGTACACTGCTGCACTAGGAAGTTGAAATAAACATTTATGCCGGTTTTATTCTTAACAAATTTCAGCTAACTTTAGTCAAGCATTTTTTATTTTTTTTTTTAAAGAATAAACGAAAGAAAATGTGAAAGGGGCAAAAAAGAAAGGAGTACTTCAAGTTTTCGGGCTGATCTGGAGCACCAAGGGATCTGGCATCTGAAGCAATGGAGTAATGCGAAGCCATGTGTCCAGGTAATGAGCCTGCTCTTTTAGTGCTCCACTATTTAGAAGCGCTGCAAGTTCATTCCTGTCGTGGGGCCTCTGGGAGAGTGACTTGGTGAGTTACGGGCAGAGTGGTGTGGTGCTGACAGGGTCTGCTGCAGAGGCTCGCTGCAAGCAGCTTGCAAACTTCCGCAGCAAACTTTCAGCTCGATCCAGGAGTGTACCTCTCCTGCTGCAGGCATAGCTCTCTTTTTGCGTGGCGTCTCGTTTGCATGCTGTTAGCCTACAGAAATAAGGGCAGATGGGGGAGTGCTGAGAAAAGCGTGCTGAATTGCGAGGGCAGGTCTGGCTGCTTACAGGTGTATATTTACAGATAGGTGGAGAGGTAGAAAAATCTGTTGATTTATATTTTGGCTATAGATTCACATTCCTATTGCATCTGTCACAAAGAGAGAAAGAAGAAACTGAGGAGAGAGTGGCAATGTGACCTTTACCTGCATCAAGGTGCTTTCTGACTTTTGTCTCTTTTCTTCAGTAGGCAGTAAACAGAAAGGAGAACTGGGGAGCAATTTGTGATTGTCTGCTTGTGTGTAGATTTCATGTGAAAGGCCGTCCTCCACATTTGCAAGCGCTGGTACAGTGGTGGGGATGTACGCTGTTTATAAAGGCTTGTCCGTATAGTCCAGTATTCTCGAAAATACTGTCAAATGATCGGTGTTATTTTCCCAAACGAGATCAGAGTAATGAGCGCAACGATGCCCGGATTAGGTCTGAAAGCTCCTCCTGTACTCCTGGTCTAACAGTGTGTGAATAATGCAGGACGAGTCTCACCCCACTGTGACTTTCCCCTCCTCTCCTAACAAAGCAGACGGGCTACGGGCAGGAGCTTGAGCTAGGGAGGAAATTTATTAATTTTTTTAATGGGTTTGTGTTTGGTTTAGGGGACCTTAGAAGCCATCAGCTTCCTCCTGAAATCACCACTAAATGCTGGCTGTAGGCTTTGAAGACCTGAGCCTCCTCTCCACGCGGGGAGGCATCGGTTGGGGCTACGGCCCCAGCTCTCAGACACCCCTTGGCCAGCCAGGCAGGAAGCAGGGCTGCCAGGGGAGCGGCTGGCAGGGAGCAATGGGGACTCATCTTTTATTACTGAAAGAAGACTTTTAAAAAAAAAAAAAAAAGAGAGGGGAGGAAAAAAAACCAAAACCACTCAGGTGAAATTTCTTTATATCATCTAGCAAACTTCCCTTTAATTTGTCCCCAGGGACACCCAGCCGCCTTGCGATTCCCTGCTCGTCTGTGTCAACGCCAACGTTTTGGGCGGGGGGAGCTCCCTGGAGAAGGGAGCGGGGAAGCTGAAGGTCAGGGTTACCCACTGTGGCATGACTTTTAAGCTAAAGGGGGTTTTATTTCTCTTGTTGCCGTGTCAGGTTTAATTTGGTCCGCATTATTCTAAAAGGGTGGGCCTGCTCGTGACAGGAGGGGGTTAAATGGGATTACAAGCTTTAGAGGTTGTCAGCAGCCACCGCTGCCTGGGGATGTTAAATTGCGATTTAATGGTCAGCTTTATCTGTATAGTATCACTGGAAATCTGCTGTTTTCAGCAACTTAATAGGCACTGTGTTTTCAGGAGGGGCCTTTTTCGAGGGGAAAGAGGGCAGGCCTGGGGAGAGGGGGGAGCACGGTCCTGGCGCCCCCGAGGCGGCCTGGGCCGCCGCTCAAGCCGGGCTCCGGAGGGCGAGCGGACGGGCCGCGCCCGCTTCCCGCACGGGGCTCAACTTCTAAACAGCCGGGCCGGCCCCACTGCTTCGGCCCCGGGGAGAAGAATCAGCTAGCGGGGCTCGGCTGCCCGGAGCGGAGCGGCGTGAAAGCGGCTGAGGGGACGGCCGGGCAGGGAGGGGTGACGGGGGCAACCCGGAAAGCAACGGCCAAGCATCACCCCCTCCCCGCCCGGCGCGGCGGGGCTGAGGGTGTGTGCGTGTGCCGGGGGTGTAAAAACATGCTGAGGGCAGGCGGAGGGGCCCTGCCGGCAGACAGCGGCATTGTGTGCTGGCGTGTGAGGGGTCAGTCCGGAAAGTTCAGGATTAGTAAATTTAATATCCTGTCAAAATTCTCATGGTAATGAGGAGGCCCAGGCCGGCCCCGCCGCTTCCCCGCCAGGCGCTGATGAGCGACGAGATTGCGCTGCGCCGGCCCGGGAGGGAGCGGGTCGGTGGCCGGAGGAAACGCTGGTCCCGGGGTGGCTTAAAGCAGTTTGTCAGGGGTGGTTTTTTTGGCTCATTCCCAAACCCAACTCCTCCTGGCAGAGGTGGTCTGCGTTTGGGTTTTTTCCTCTTCATTCCCTTGCAGGAGTTCGCCCGCGCTCGGGGATTCCCGGCATTAAAAATAATAAAAGAAGGGAGAGCGGCAAGGTCATGATTAACCACATACCTATCGCCTTATGGACTGATTTGCAAAGGGCGTTTCTCTAATTTACAGGGCTGGGTAAGTTTAAGATGGCAGAAGCTGGGAAGAAAAGAAACCGCAGCGCAAACCAGTGGGATGGTAATAAACAGCAAAGCTGTGGCCCCAACCTAGTATTTTTTGAGCTGGTGGATGATACAAAAATACAGTTTCTAAGCGAGTAACAAAAAAGATGGGGGGAGGAGGGATGAAGAGGGGAGGGGAGGAAAAAAAAAAAACGAGGAGGGGGGAGAGAAAGTTCCTGTGCACTTTGTTCAAGGTTCTGCACCTCTCTAAGCAGCTGTCACATCCGTACATTATGGTACATTGAATCTGAATGAGGCTCTCCACATCAAAACCTTGCATCCATTATGATATCATCTCCTGCTCTAAGCTGTAATGCTTATTAATTCTGCACCCATACTCTCCAAGCTTCAGCAAATGTATTCCATCAGCCTAGCATTTAATTTAATTAGTACAGCTGGGCTCTCATTCTCCTTTCTGTGTCAGAGGTATTGTCAGCACGTTCTGCTATAACACAATTACTGATTGCTTTTAGATAGGCAGAAATATGATTAGGGTATTGGGTGACTGTATCATAAGCCTTATTAGATTCATTTGAAATCTGGAGATAAATAGGAAACTTTTATTTGCAGTGTAATGAGATTATGCTTATTAGGCCAAGGCCTCACAACCTTTTGCAAAGAACATAGTGTATCACTAGGATTATACTCTGGAACCACACTTTTTTGCTCATAGCATCCAAGCAATTTCTCAGCGGCTTTGAGATTTAACTGTTGTAGCCCTGTACACATTTTAGAATTGTTTTCTGGCTTAGTGGCTTTCTCCTGTGATGGGTTGTGTGCGCCTTCCTCCACGCATTTGCTTTTGCTTAAAACCAGAAATCTGGGGAAGAGATTTTGTTCAACAGAGGAAAGATGTTTGGTTGAACTCCAGCCATGTATGGATGAGTAAACATGCTGATACGTTCGATGGAAGAGCTTTTGCCAACACCAGTCTTTTTATTTAAATTCTTTTTTTTTTACCCTCAGTAGAAAGCTGCAAAAATGTTTGGGGATTGGTGGTTTTCAGAAGGTAAAAAGCATCGCTGTTCAGGTATTTCTGAGGTTCACTCTTGAGATAGAAACAACGAGTTAATTTTCACGTGTAGAAATTGCTGGAAAGGCTGCACATTTCATGTCACTTCCAGAGAGAGTGCATTTAAATCTTAATGTATACATCACAACCTTTTGTATTATACTATCCTGACAAAACACGCGGCATGATGTTTGAGAAGCAAGAGTTACGTTTTTAAAAGTTCATTTATTATAGGGATTCAGAATTCTGATCTGGTAATTTCCCTGTAACAATCAAAGCTACAAACAGTCTATCACTGACTTGACAGATTATAGAAAGGAGTCCATCAGTTTTAACATTGGTGTCAAATTTAGGTTTCATTCTGTTTCTGTGTAAGTTTCGCTACAAACTCCAGCGGGAGCAAGATTAAGCTCCGACTTTATCTTTTTCCTTTGTGACTGTTACTACCCAGCATGCAAGCATCGCATAACTGAGTGTGGCAAAACCTTGAACCTGATTTTATATTCCTTGTTGCATCTCTTGCTCTACAGTCAAGATAGAAGAGTTTGTCGGCGTATCGGTATCTCAGGCTGAGGATCAGACCTGAGAAGGAAAATGTGCATCAGTGCTATTATGGTATTTTATTTTGCATTTGCCTAGCACTGAAAGCATGTCTGCAAGGGCTGGCTTGTCTCTGCTATTAGCATGCTTTGTGTTGCATGGTTTACTTCAAACATTTGTGACATTTTAAAACTGTCATGGGAATAGGCTTTGAAGAGGTCAGGCGAAAGTTCTGAAAGGTGACATTTCTGTATTTCTCATCTACTCAGGGAGCATCCAGAGAGTAAGACTATTGCTGCAGCCCGGTGGACTCCTTTGCCAAAGTGGACTGAGCTTTGGAGTTCCCAGCCCTGCCTGCACTAATATTTCTGCCGGCACGTCGTCGTGCGGTTCAGTGTGATTCTCCAGCTGGGGAATTTCATGCTGTAACTATGCTTTTTACTTACCTGGGGAGGAATATGCACCAGTTCACAGTGGCTACTGACTTGCCTCAGAAGCCACAGTGTGTATGCCTAAGCAACAAGAGCAAAAAGTTATTCCAGAGAAAAACTTCCATAACCAGGAGACCTCAATGCTCTGGAAAAAGAAGGATTGCTCTCGCCATTTTAGGTACAGGCAAGCTCAGGCACAAAATAGTGAATTGGCTCTAGCTACATATCTAGGAGCAGCAGCCTTGCTACTGCTGAGCCTCCTAAAAAGTGAAATACTGCAAATCCGGTGTTTGCACTGTACATAAATTATTTTATTATTGTATAGCTTTATAAAGAGAGATGCCATTTTAAATCAGGCTTATTTTGGAAAGGAGGTGATTTCTCAGGTGGTTTTAGAGGAGAGAATATCTAGCTTCTTCCTGCCAACCGAAACAAGATGAACAGCAACCCTGTTTCATGCAGGTTCCAAAAGCAGCAGAGATGACAAATGCCACAATTTTCCAGTATGTTGCTTCATCAAGAAAATATTTTAAAGTGTGGTGTAATTGCTGTATGTGAGAATGAACTGGTGGCCCTGTTCATTTGTCCCCCGTCACCATCATACTGATTTGCAGTGAGCAACAGGGTTATTCACATGCTTAGATTACACACATGCTTCGGTGCTCTGCTGGATCAAGGCCTAATTGACACCCTAATTGACAGGCTCAGTTGAGAGACTGAAGTCTAAATTGGGCTTGGAAGCTGAAACGTGATGTATGTTTTTACCCTCAGAGGTGGTTTGCCCAGGCTGTGTTTGAGATGTGTTACCAAATAATGTGTTCTACCTTCTGTTGTAGCTTTTGTTGCATTTCTTTTGTGACCAGAAAGAGGACTTCAGTTGCTGGGTGGAAAAAAAAACAAAAAAAACCAAAAAAAACCCCACCACAAATAAATATGTTAGCCCAAACTAATGACATGTTGAATGCTAAATTGAAACAAACAATTTTATCTTTGGTCTTTTTAAAAGAACAACTTTGTTAAAAGAAATACTAACAGCCATTTATTCAAAACCAGTTAATTAAATGAAAGTGTAACTAATTGTTAGATGTTTGTTTCATGTAGACTCAAAGGTAGAATCACAACAGAAGTAATTAGGGTAATTATTAAGGTCTGTGTTTAATTCAAACCCTCAGAGAATATTGCATATTCATTCAAGTGAGCTATATTTCCTATTAAAAAGATAGCAGTTTCTCAAAGCTTTCATTTACAGGTATGTTTTTGGTAGTGTCACTTTATATGGTATCATGTTGTCTTGCTCTCTTTCTACTGTGACAGTGTTTGTTGTTCATAATGATGGCAATCAAAGGGGAAATGTTACTGGTAATTTCTGTGTGCACTTCTAACCCCCGAATATTTGTAACAGTCATTTACCTAAGGCATTTGAGATTTGAAGATAGAGGCATTAGGATGAACTTGCCTTGATCTCTTGGCAGAATGTACTGTGTACATCAAGATACTAAAGCTAGGCATTTTCATATACTCCTGAAGAAAATGTAGTGCGATTTTATTTATAGAATAACTGAAAAATTGAGGCAGTAGTCATAACCTTTTACTGACAATGAAGAAAAATCTAGCTCTGTTTCATGCATTATTTTCTTCTTTTTAAGACTAATCTTCATAAAATGCAAAGAAAATCTACAAAAGAAATGTTCGCGAGCTTTTATTGTGGAGAGGTTCTCAAAGGGCTGTTTCAGGCTGTAGAGCGAAGATGAGTTTGTATCCAAGCATTTTGGGAAAAAGTCAGTTGGACTGGTGTGGTCTCCTCTGGGATGAATTTAGTGCTCAGATTTAAATCGAGATTCTTGTCTCAGTAGAGCCAGGAGTTTCTCTTGAATTTGTAAAATGCAAAACTGTTGCTCAAGACAAGAAACAATGTTATTTGCTAAATTTTCCCCTTGTGTTTCAATCCTACTGTAACAGTTGTAACAGTGTGCACTGAGTTATGTGTATCTGATAGAAACAAATAGGATGGAAGTTATGTCAGCCAGATTCCTTGGACCACACCACTCAAATGATAAGCTGCTGGAATATTGTTAGTGCCATTGTTTAAATAGATATGTAACGTGCTAGAATTAAAAATAGCAATGACAACAGATTTTTATCACCTTTTCCTGTTACTGTAAAAGTGCTGTAGTAGTGATAGTAATACCTAATTAACCTAATTTACTTGTACAACAGTAGAAGCGTAAGGCCTTAGTATGAAGCCAGCTATAATGGTCTGATGATGGCCTGCCTTTCAAAGATAGAAACAATTAGTGCACTGTGGAGCTGACCAAACAACTAAATGGAGAGAAGAAAGTTGATACAATCATAAAAAAAAGGAGTGAATGTGGGTTATAGGTGGTAGCATTACAATTAGCATAATTACAGCTCTGCAGTTAAAAGTCGTATCTACATATTCATTGTAGCTCCCATTTTACCCCCTTGGACATTTTTTTCTATTTTTTTTTGCACCAGATGTGACATCCCTCCTTATTTGTGACCATTTAAGTGCACATTGTTAAATAAGGAATAATGCGGGCTCATTATCGGACCACTGGGGACTATTGAGATGGTGTAGGTGTCTGCTAGAAGACAGAAAAGAAAGGTTGCTCACTGATGAAACCTTTTGGCCAAGTGACTGCAGAAGCATTGTGCTCACGTGTTAGGACTCAGCATTTCGTTGCTAGTCCGCATTTCCAGAAGCATAGCTAATTGGGGAAAAACAAAGCTTCCTTTCTATGCCCACTTCAATTGAGTTAGATAAGCCTCGCTCTCTCTGCAGCACTCTTCCATCCTCCTAGCAGTCTCCTTCCTTTTTCAAGCTACAGGAGAGCCAGGTAGGACTAGCTCTTGCTGATGTCAATAGAGTGTTTTCCATCTAGACCCTGTTTCTCCCACCCCTCCTTCCAAAAATTGTGTGCCTCTTCCACATTTACAGTTACCAATGGCTTATGAAGAGATGCTGTGAGAAGCCGCACTGCAGCAGAGCGGAATCCCCGCATCATCGTCTTGTAGTAGAGTCAGGCTCTTTATCGTACAGCTTTTGAGTGTGTGTTTTCTAACTCAGTCATCCATTACTTCATGAATTTATATAAAACTGTTTTCAGAAGAGAGGCCTTACCAGCCTTGTGAGAAAGCCAGACTTTATGTCTAGTCACGGCACTAAACTGATATCCTGTCTCACAGTTTTTACAAAGTTATCTATTAGATCCATTTCTAATAGTGAAGGAGTTATTTGGTCACGTCTGTATTATAAAATGCCTTTGCCTTCAGGCCTGTTTGACATTCATACACTTTAGAGTGGGCAGAGAAAACTCAAAAACTTGCTTTAAGAAGGATGAACTTTTGTAAAAACTACTGTTAACGCTTACTCGAAGAAGGAAAGGCTGTGCATGTTGTCTACCTTGACTTTAGGAAGGCATTTGACACTGTTACCCACAGTGTTCTAGAGAAATTGACTGCTTTTGGCTTGGATGGGCATACACTTCGCTGGGTGAAAAACTGGTCAGATGGCTGAGTCCAAAGAGTTGTGGTCAATGGAGTTAAATTCAACTGGAGGCTGGTCACAAGTGGTGTCCCCCAGGGCTCGGTACTGGGGCCATTCCTGTTTAACATCTTTATTAGTGATTTGGACCAGGGGATGGAGTGCACCCTCAGTAAGTTTGAAGATGACACCAAGCTGGGTGGAAGCGTCGATCTGCTTGAGGGCAGAGGCTCTCCAGAGGGATCTGGATAGGCTGGATCACTTGCCCAAGGCCAACATCATGAAATTCAATAAGGCCAAATGCCAGGTCTTGCACTTCGACCACAACTTCCAACAGTGCTACAGGCTTGGGGAGGAGTGGCTGGAGAGCTCCCAGGCAGAGAGGGACCTGGGGGTGTTGATGGACAGCTGGCTGAACATGAGCCAGCAGTGTGCCCGGGTGGCCAAGAAGACCAACGGCATCCTGGCCTGGATCAGGAACAGTGTTGTCAGCAGGAGCAGGGAGGTGATCATGCTCCTGTACTCAGCTTTGGTGAGGCCTCACCTTGGTACTGTGTCCATTTTTGGGCCCCTCACTACAAGAGGGACACTGAGGTGCTGGAGAGGGCACAGAGGCGGGCTACCAAGCTGGTAAAGGGCTTAGATCATAAGTCTTATAAGGAAAGTCTGAAGGATCTGGAGTTGTTTAGCCTAGACAAGAGGAGATTGAGGGGAGACCTCATTGCTCTCTACAACTACCTGAAGGGAGATTGTAGAGAGGCAGGGATTGATCTATTCTACCTAGTGGCAAGTGATAGGATGAGGGGAAGTGGGTTTAAATTGTACCAGAGGAGGTTCAGGTTAGATATTAGGAAGAATTTCTATACTGAGAAGGTTGTCAGGCATTGGAACAGGCTGCCCAGGGAGGTGGTTGAGTCACCGTCCCTGGAGGTGTTTAAGAGACAGGTGGATGTTGCATCAGGAGAAATCGTTTAGTAGGTTGATAGGGCTGGGACAAAGGCTGGACTCCATGATCTACATCTCTTCCAGCTGATACGATTCTGTGATTCTATGGTACTTGGCTTTGTTTTCCATTATGCACCAGCTTACAATCAAAGAGCACATGAAGAATTTCCTTTTTCTTTCAATACCCTTGTCTAATTGTTAGCTTCTCCGCAATGTTTTTGTTGGGACAGTGTGCCGTAAAAATTCCTACAAGCCCTCTGCATGTTGTAGCTTAGCATATTTGTACACGTACAGATAGACTTTTGTCTTGTCCGGTAAATCCTGTGCAGCAGCAACCTAAAAAACTTCATTATCAGAGGTCATCAGTTGCATTATACACATTTTCTCTGCTCCCTCTCTCCACCTTAGTATTAGAATGCATTCAGTCTTTTTCTGTTGTCTGCCATGATTTTTTCTATGTACAGACCAGTATGGGGGTGACAGTGAACACTTCTTCCCCCTGCTGCCTTCCTATGTGCTCTGTGGAAAAGAAACAGGAGGATTAAGATCATATTTTTAACTTTGCCGCATCCAAGTCTTGGATGCTGTTGCTGTTATAGCAACAGACGTAGTAGGATGCATGATGAGTGTTTAATTTTTAACATGGAGAGCTGCGATAGCATGACACCTTGATGAAGAAATGCCACTAAAAGCCAGAAGAGTTAGATTTTATTCCAATCTCTTAACTTGTATTTTCTATTTAACCTGGATGAGAGTACTGAAATGTGTCTGTTGGTTTGTTTAGAAAACTCACCAGCACTTGAATGAGTCTGCTAGGGTGGGTGTTCTGGTGACTTCTGTTGCCAGGCTATCTGAGCCCCCCTCATGTTAGCCAGTGCTCTTTTTTGAGCAGACAAAATATAATTTATTAAAGAAAAGATGGCTTTCTTGGTATAAATGTGTGTATATGTAGAAAGAGAATCCTATTCCAGAAAAAAAAAAAGTGTTTACCATGTACCATAAAATGTATAGTAGCATCTGTCTTTTGAAAACGTATAGTGTCTATCCAGTGACCCAATACAAGCACCTGTGAACCTGTAGATTTGGAAATTAGAAAATGTCTCAAATTCCCACCGTTAAAGCAATCTCTGTTTCATCAGCCTATTCTTAGACTAATTGAATTGTTTTTAACATAGCATGCAAGTCTTTAATTTTAAGACTCGCTACATTAGTGTTGGTCAAAATTTCCCCAAATGTACACTTTTCAAAAGTCTGCGATTAAAATTCCATTTTTATTACAAGCCTTTTAAAACTAGTAATGACACAAACAGTGGTTTTGGCACACCTACTGGTTAGCGCATTTTTATAATAAGAAAAATGAAATACACTGGCATTTTTCAAAATATCAGGGTAATACTTAGAAAAAAATTGGGGGCGTATTTTTAATGCTTATTGTTTAAGGTAGTTCATATTGTTTACCTATATTGTGGCCAATTTTTCAAAAAATTTGATAGAAAAGAATCAGGTTAGAGGTAAAAGGTTGGAAGCTACAGGAAGTCAAATGGTGAGAATAAAGATCAACATCACGTATAGAGATACAGAGTATGTAGGGCAGTATAGAACAGGAAGACATACAGCAAAACTTACAGGTTTGTTGGAATAAAGTCAGAAGAAGAAAATTACGTAGAGGTGGAAAAGGATGCAGCAAAAGCAAAAAGGGACAAAAATGGTGTTTTAAAAAATGGTTGGGCAATAAAAATGTGATAGGAGTTAAGGGATAGAAAAAGGGTAAAGATCCGAAAACACTATGCCTGTTGCATGGCAAAAAAAAAAAAAAAAAAAAAAGGCAAAGAAATGGGAATCTAAATTTCACAGTTTGATTCTCAGCCATGTTACATTCTATTATATCATCATAACTCAGTTGTTTCCATGTAAGACAGCAACACCAGGAAACAATCACTGGAGCATCTGCAGCTTGTCTAGAAAGTGTTGGACTTAGCATCCCTTGGAGTCTTTTGACACATCTGTGATGCAGGGAACTGAGAAAGAGTTCTCACTGACAGTTGCTTCAGTAGCTATCCCTGGTCATTGTGAAGAAGAAACCCAAAAAGTCTGAGGAGTTCTGTGACTTCTCATTGAGACCAGACCTGAATCCTGCTTAGAGGAAGATGGAAAGGCCATTAAAGCTTACAATGAATTAGGCCATTAGGACTGTTTTCTATGACCTTTTGAATAATTCCAGCCACAAAAACTCACCAGCAATTGCTTTTTTCATTGCAGCGACATATTGTAGAGTCCGCTACACACATATAAATATTAGATAATTAGATAGATAGATAGATAGATAGATAGATAGATAGATAGATAGATAGATAGATAGATAGATAGATCTTATGAAGTCACCCAGCTTTTAATATAAAACTTCAGGCAAACTCTTTCCTAAAGCAAGGTAGCAGGTACAGTGTCATCACTGGGACACATAGTGAATGTCTAACTCAGTTATTGATGATAATAATGAGAGTAAATAGTATGGTTTATTAGGTGCATAGGCATAACTGAAACACCACCACTCAGCCTCTACTCATGTTTGCCATTTTCAGTCCCCTAAAAGAGAAAATGTGAATTAAACCTGATGAGAAATGCACTTAAGCGATGCTTAACTTCAGTGCATGCAGGTAGACTCAAATGCAACTTTTTTTCAAAAGTGCACTTTCTGAAGCATATGATAGAGGGGCAGAAATTGATCTCTATTTAGCAGCAAGGTGCTGAAAGTCTTTGCAAGGGCCTGTAGAATTGCTGTTGACATTTTCACATAGAACATGAGCATGTGTATTCACTTTTCCAGTATTCTTCAAGGATGTTGAAATTATTGATGAGGTAATATATATGTGTTCAAAAGAGAAGAATATAGATAGAAAAATAAAAATCATGTTGTATGTTCAAGTTAATCCATATTCGTACACTCGTAGTACAAGGATTTGTCAGTGAAAAACGTATTGGATACGTGTAGCTATCAGCATTCACGCCTATCGTGAACTCACTCACCCTCAGCAAGCTCTTAAGTTTTTTAATGCTATGATATTATTTAATTTTATTCTTCTAATCTGAGTGGCCTGAGATCAGTAAGGGGATGGTTTTATCTTAATCATCACTCCTTTCTTCATTAACATGCAGATGTTCAGCCTTCTAGTAACTCTAGTTATGATTTTTTGATGCATGAGGACAATGCAATGAAGTAGTTTCACCTTAAACACTATTAAAACTGACAGTCTGATTCTATTAATATTAGAAGGGCATATTATTGCTTATGCCTTTTTAGCAATTGGGAAGACATCACAGTAGAGCTTAGAGCAAGATTGTTTTTCTCCTTTTACTCTCTAGTGACAGTGTAACACTGACAGGAATGTTACCAGACTTTTTAAGAAAGTTATATTTGAAGATACTTAGCTCAGCTCTGATCAACAGAATTGGCAGTTTCACATACCCTCATTTTTCCTAGTGGTAAGCTCTTAACCAACATTGCTTCTTCTGGGAAAACACTGGTGGAATTGAAATTGTTCTAATTCAGTGAGCTTTTGGCTAGCTCTGGCAGCAGATATTTTATATCTTTTTGAAACATAAGGGAAATTATCTTCTTTATTTCTGCATCTGGAATGCTAGTGTGAGTATGATGTATGTCAGGGTTAGACCTGGATGCAGAGTAAACTTGTTCACCGAGAACTGTGTATGTGAGAAAAGCGGTTTTGCCCAGCCTGTACTTTGAGACCTGCAGATGTTTCACTGGTTCTGCATCTGGATGTACCTTCTGGCTCTATCTCACTCCTTGTAGTAGGTAAGAAGGTGTCACAGTTGGAGTGAGGTCACGTATTTCTCCTGTCGATCTCAGATAGCAAAGCATGACATTGACAGTAATGTTACTGTTGGGGTGGTTTTTAAACAGGTATTTAGAGACATAAGCCTTAGCTCATATCAGTAGCTCATCCCTGTCACATCCTGGTTTTTACTGGAAGGACAAGCGTGCAGCTGGTTGGAAATTGCTGCATGGTCTGGCCAGGCCTCTGTCTGAATGACTTGAGGACACCAGAACTGTGTGATATGGCATGGAACACCAACAGCTAGACAAAGCCTGTGAGTGCACAGGTGAGACACTGCTCTTTTTTTGTGAAGAGTCTCCACAGGGTGAGAGAGTTTCACATACCTTGAAAAGAAAAAGCTTAGAGCATGCCCATAGGATATACTAGGCAAAGGCATCTCATTCATTCTATACTGCTGTCTGCTTGGAATTCAGGCTACTGTTTCTGAGGTACATATTAGCTAGGGCAAAATACTGGCCTTTGTAGAGTAAGCCGTGTGAGAAAATGGTCACCCATTCTTGTCTTTTTGAAATTTAAGTGGTCAGGACTCTTGTGCTCTGCACTGGCTTCAGCAATTTTGTTTTGCGTTGTCTATTCTGAAAATATCTTCTTCAGACTTATCAAATCATTCAAGAAGACAGTTAAGAAGGTACACGAAGTGTTTCCAGACCTGGAAGCTTCTCACTGTGTCTAGGGAGCTTTGCACTTGACTTTATAGTGTCACCTGCTAGGTGATGTTTGAGGGCAGACAGACAAAGGCAGCATCAGGAGCTCTCCTAATTGGTGAGCAGTCTAACAGGGCAGAGCTGGCAGCCACAGGTTCCCTCTACTGCCAGTGGACAGAAACGGTCATGCTTGCGGCACACGAGCAACCAAAATGGGTTTTGAATATCTCCAAGAATGGAGACTCCACAACCTCTCAGGCCGTCTGCCAAGGATGAGCTGAATTGTGCTATTCAAAGCACCTGTTCTCCTCCAGTGAATATAAAGGAAACAGATGATAATTCAGGTGGAGGCATCTGATTTAGGTGTAAGAAGGTCTGTCCCAACAGACCACTTAAACCAAGATTTAGACAGCACAGAAGTGGCCTGCATTTGGCTCTCTTTCATCATACCAGTTTTCCTTGCCTTTACCTGTCCTTTATTCAGAGATCATTTTAAGACTGTGTATAATACCATAGAATCATAGAATGGCCTAGGCTGGAAGGGACCTTAGAGATCATTTAATCCAACCTCCCTGTCATGGGCAGGGACACCTCTCAACTACATCAGGCAACACATGGGGACCCAATGGGGATCGAACCCACAACCTTGGTGTTTTCAGCACCATGCTCTAAGCGAGTGAGCTAACCGGCCCCCATATACTGCATTACTTTCCAGACATAGGAAGGAACATCAAAGGTTGAATTAAGCAGTCCGGATTAACACGGAATCGCAGAATGTTAGGGATTGAAAGGAACCTCTGGAAATCATAGAATCATAGAATTGTCAGGGTTGGAAGGGACCTCAAAGATCATCTAGTTCCAACCCCCCCACCATGGGCAGGGACACCTCCCACTAGATCAGGCTGCTCAGAGCCCCATCCAACCTGGCCTTAAAAACTTACAGGGATGGGGCTTCCACCACCTCTCTGGGCAACCTGTTCCAGTGTCTCACCACCCTCATGGTGAAGAACTTCTTCCTAACATCCAATCTGAACCGATCCATCTCCAGCTTTATTCCATTCACTCTAGTCCTATCACTACCTGACATCCTAAAAAGCCCCTCACCAGCTTTCTTGTAGGCCCCCTTAAGATACTGGAAGGCCACAATAGGGTCTTCTTGGAGCCATATTTTCTCCAGACTGAACAACTCCAACTCTCTCAGTCTGTCTTCACAGGAGAGGTGCTCCAGGCCTCTGATCATCCTCGTGGCCCTTGTCTGGACACGCTCCAGCATGTCCATATCTTTCTTGTGCTGTGGGCTCCAGAACTGCAGGTGGGGTCTCACAAGAGTAGAGTAGAGGGGGAGAATTAGCTCTCTGCTGGCCATGCACCTCTTGATGCAGCCCAGGACACAATTGGCTTTCTGGGCTGCAAGTGCACACCAATGGCTCATTTTGAGCTTCTCGTCCACCAGTACCCCCAAGTCCTTTTCTTCAGGGCTGCTCTCAAGCCGGTCACTGACCAGCCTATATTGGTGCTACCCGATCTAGTCCAACCATGAGCTTTTACCCAAAACACAGATTATTTTTTAAGTTGAAAATGAGTAGTGTGCTTTTTCTTCTCTACTATACCAACATTCAATACTGTAGTAACACGATAATTATTTATGTCCAACTTCTGTTCCTTTGGAGATGATGACAGTATACATATGGGTATTTTTGTTCAGCTTGTTCATCTAAGATTGATATCTTTGTAAATACTGCATAGAGTAGTTTGAATTATGTGCTGTTTGTGTTTGTTTCTGCTGCTTTACAAGTAGCTTCATGCTCTTTAAACGATCTTGGCATAGTTTCATGTGAGCTAAAATCTAATAGCTTATGTCTATTAGTTAGGGGCATTACTGTAGAATTTCTATCATGGCAGATCTGAAATTTAATTAAATAGATGTGTATCCAAATAGCTAGTAAAGATTTTCTGAAAACTGTTAGCAATATGTGATCAAAATGTTTGAAACGGGTGTCGCTATAACGTGTGTGTGGTTGTGTATGTATATATTCATATATATGCACATACACTGTATATGAACACATAGATCACAGAATCACAGAATGTTAGGGGTTGGAAGGGACCTCAAAAGATCATCTAGTCCAACACCCCCCCCCACCCCAGAGCAGGATCACCTACAGCGGAGCGCACAGGAATGTGTCCAGGCGGGTTTTGAATGTCTCCAAAGAAGGAGACTCCACAACTTCCCTGGGCAGCCGGTGCCAGTGCTCTGTCACCCTCACTGTGAAAAAGTTTTTTCTAATATTTTTGTGGAACCTCCTATGTTCCAGCTTGCACCCACTGCCCCTTGTCTTGTCAATGGATGCCGCTGGCTCCGTCCTCCTGACACTCCCCCTTGACATATTTATAAACATGAATGAGGTCACCCCTCAGCCTCCTCTTCTCCAAGCTAAAGAGACCCAGCTCCTTCAGCCTTTCCTCATAAGGGAGATGCTCCACTCCCTTCATCATTTTTGTGGCTCTGCGCTGGACTCTCTCAAGCAGTTCCCTGTCCTTCTTGAAATGAGGTGCCCAGAACTGGACACAATATTCCAGATGTGGCTTCACCAGGGCAGAGCAGAGGGACAGGAGGACCTCTTTCGACCTACTTGCTACTCCCCTTCTAATACACCCCAGGATGCCATTGACCTTCTTGGCCACGAGGGCACATTGCTGGCTCATGGTCATCCTGCTGCCCACTAGAACCCCCACGTCCCTTTCCGCTGCGCTGCTCTCTAACAGGTCAGTCCCCAACCTGTACTCGCACATGGGGTTATTCTTTCCCAGGTGCAAAATTCTACACTTGCCCTTGTTGAATTTCATAAGATTTCTCCCTGCCCAGCTCTCTAGCCTATCTAGGTCTCTCCGAATGGCAGCACAGCCTGCTGGTGTGTCAACCACCCCTCCCAGTTTGGTATTCACATATATGTATGTGAATATGCATATAGTGACTTGTGGATCTAAAATTCTTCGAGACCGAATACAGGGATTTTTGAATCCTGGAATTGTATCTTGTAGTGAACAGGAAATATGATCACTTTTAATGCAAGTTCTTTCCTTGATGAGACTGTGTTTGTATGTGAAGGAATATATCTAACACTTTTTCAGGTCAAGGCAGATAAAAGTAGTAGTATTATAATTATTTTGTTTTCACTGAGAAGGGACACAAAAGGAGCAAGGTTACTTGATAAACTAATATTGGAAGTCTGTAGAAATTAAATCTGATTCAACCATCAGCACATTTTGTATTTACCTGATGAGGGAGTGAAAATGTCACACTTGCTGCTCAAGTAGGTACATGAGTTTGGGATTTGTTTTCTTTCTTTTTTCCTGTTTTTAGGTAGATTTTAATTTAGATTAAGAGGAAGGGGAGTGTCTTTGTGATGTCTGTGTGGTGTATTGATTTCAATGTTGTAGTTTGCAGGGCTAATTTACCATGTGTATCTTATCTATATGAGTATGTCCTTCATGTCCAGTCTAATAAATGTTAAGTTCCTGGGCTTTTTTTAGTGTGACTGGGATGAATCAATTTATTTTGTAAATTTTTTTTTTGATGCCCAGGGCATTCTTCTCTGCATCACAGAGTTTCCCTTTTACCTGTTCAGTGTAATTTAACCTGAGTCAGGAAATCAGTTGAATCTATATCTGGAAAACAAACAAATCTAAGAAATAAACAGTCCTCCTCCTGTCCCTGCGTATTTAAGATTTTCCAGCACAATCATGATACACAGTGTAATAAAGCTCCAAAAAGCAAAGTAAGAGGATTCATTCAATCCACAGTTCTCAGGGACTGACTAGATTCTTAAAACCGATTTGGTGAATGTCTGTCCAATTAAGTTGCCTTTTTTCTTTTATCTATTTGTGTTTCATAGTTTTCCAAATCTTATTCTGGTCTCCAGTTACACAAATCTTGACTAATTCAACACATGGTGGTAGACAGTAGAGTAAATCCTAAATTCTTCACTCTCCAATGACCACACTCTTAAGCCTCAAGCAGGCTGGTAACTCTGAACTTCCCGTTTTAGCTTAATAAGGAGGAACCTCTGGCTTTTATTCTTCATAAAACCCTTGGGTTTAGTATATGCCAGAAGCCTCTAGAAAAAAAAAATGTACTTGAAAGCATGATATTAGCCTTATTTCTAGACAAAATAACTGCAAATAGTGATTGTTTTCCTTTTGACTTTGGTGTAGTTGTAGCTACTCTTCTGAGTTAGCCATGTAAAATGAAACACTTCTAAGCAAATACATCATTTTAAACTTTGAAATAACCATTGCTAATTTTGGGGGTTGGAAATGGGGAAAGGTTACCTATGGATTTCTTAGAATTTCAGTCAGGTTTGACATTCAAGTTTATGCTGTTATTTGTGGCAGTAACAACAAGAGCAATTAAAGTTCAACAGATTTCGTCCATAGGTGCCACATTTGCGTTTCAACGGTAGTGCATGGTGAATGTGTTTTATATAGTCACTCCTCACTGAAAACAGCAGTGGTGGTGGCGGCAATATTAAAGTGGTTAGTAAGGATGCCTCAGCCCAGGCCACCACATAGCAACCACTATGTTTCTAAGGACAAATAGCTCTTGCCTGCCCTAAGCAACTGGATGAGAACATCAAAACATGCCTTGTGAGAGACCTCTAATACCCATTAGTGTTAGCAACTGTTACCTCAATCATGAGTGACACAGCCCTAATTATTAAGGTAATTAGAAGTTATAACACTGGCAATATTAAAGGGAGAACTTCTAAAGCCCATTAACAATGTTACTTTAAGTGATCTGGCTGTGAACTGTTCAAAACTCTAATTACATTATACGTCTGTCTTAAAGGGTGATGTAATTAAGTGATGGGAGAGGGAATGAATATATAGTGACTACTGTGCTACACTTTGTAAGTACTGTTTTCACAGAAACCAGGCTCAGTAATGTCACTGTGTCATTTAAGGGTGGGGTTTTTTGCTTGACTGTGTACCACATGTAGCTAAAAAAAATACTTGTTCTCAGAATACATAAAAACAATACATCATGGTTTAAAATAATTATCAAAATTAAGTTGGATTGGTTGCGTTATTCATGCATGCCGAAGCCATCAGTGACATACTCATGCCACCTCAAGTGGCACTGCACTTTCGCATCACCCTTCACTAGCGTAAGTGGGTAAAATACCAATATCTTATGTGTCCTACCTGGAGGAGGGCTACTTAAGATGCTTTTAAAGAAAATACATTAAATGTTACAAAAATGAGTCAAAGTTTGTTGGAAGTTAACATCCATTTTGCTTGGGTAGGAATACAGGACAGACTTCTGCATTTTGGCCTTCAGGTGTTCACATTATTAATTTTTGTTGAGGACTGGGGAAGAGAGGGAGCTTAGCACCAGCCCCTCCTTTTCAGATTGGGAAGAAAGATGGAAGAAAATGAGAATATAGTGGAAAACAGAATTATATGGACAGAGGACACTCTATAATTCTTCAGTTGTCTTTGGTGAGTTATCAAAATTGCTTTTCATGAAGAACAAAAAGTAGAAGAGACAGATTAGCACTTTCCCACATTCAGTAAAATATTCATTATCTCAGCAGAGAGAAGCAAAATAAAGTAATTCCCTCTTTTCAGTTCTCTTTATTCAGAAATTGGCTATTTTTTCTAAGCATGAAAACTCAAAAATTCTAAAAGACGGTGAAACCCAGGTGCTGGAGTTTGGTTTTGTGGTTCTTTTGCAAGTCTTGATATTTGTTTAAAGGACAGTGATCCTACAGAGTCTGAGAAGTGTTAGTGTGCCAAAAAAAATTACAACCAATGATAGGCATGATGTATATATGTGATTTGGGGAATTCCTTTTCTGGGTGCTAGTAATACTAAGTTAAATTTGTAGCTAAACTTATAACTGAAGTTGGACATGGCACTTCATTTCCCCTTTTTCTTGGCCTTGTACAAAACCAGATTTCAAAGCAGTTTTAACAAAAGACAGAAATATATTTTTATTCTTTAAAGCAGGGGAAAAAAAAAGATTACAGAGTTTTGCTGTTTAAAAAAAAAAGGTCAGTGCTAAGCCATGCATGGAAAATATGTAGCTTAATGGGTCTTGGGTTCCTCAGAAAACTGATAATGTCAAAATTAAGAATTAAAGTGAGCTTTTCAGATAACCTTAGCTTTCATTCTTGCCCTAGCAAAAGAGCTGATGTTCACAGAGGCACTAGTTAGAAACTATCTTATGTCAGGAAAACAATCAAGCACTTGCTTAACTGTGTTCTGGCATGGGATACAGACTATACAAAAGGATAAACTGCAGATTCATAAATGGTATTGATAGCATTTCTCTTGACTGCTACTTTATGATATCACTGGTGTTGCCGGCGTGCAGAAAAAGGTGGAATATAATCCAGTGAGCTTGTTTCTTCTTGCTACCTTGAAGCAAAAAAACATTTATGCTGATATTACATGGTAGGTCCTGCCTCACATGTCAACAGTTTCCTCAAAGCCTTGGAACAGACGTTTGAGAACATGTGATTAAAAAACTGCTCCACAATTTGGGAACACAGTTTAAATCAGCTCTCCATCAGCATAGAAAGTCACCAGTGCATCCATTCCTGACTTAATCCCTGTGAGGTGATATATTAATGCAGGTCTTCACTTGGGCTAATACCTCTCGGTTGTCAAGGTGCTTGATGCTGAGCTCTGTTGGCCAGACAATTTCTGACAGAAGCATGGGTCAAAGGTTAATGACTGGGCACATGTTTGTCACTCCAGGTTTGAGATTGGAGTATGAGACTTACAGCTTCATCCGGCAATGAAAGAAATATTCTGCTCTCAGGCACAAAGAACAGATCATTCCTATCTCAGTTTGAAAGCAGAGTTATATTCCTAATGTATAAAAAAGCAGGAGAGCAAGAAGGAAATTTATCTTCTTTGGGGACTTTAACAAGTAATCAATAGCTTAGTCAGGATCTAGCTTGAATTGAGTGTAGAGCCTGATCAATAGCAAGAGCAAGGCAAGTTCAAATCAGGCAGTAGAACAGTAAAGATAGACAAGGCAACCACCTAGGCAAGAGCTGAAACCAGAGGCCAAGCCAAAGGACACGAAACTGAACACAGTTGTACCAAGCTGAAGGGTAAAACAAGAGGAAGGTCAGAAACCCAGGGAATTACAATACAAAGCAGGGCACGAGAAAGAGAGTGAGACACAAGAGGTGCCAAAGGCAGAGTAGGCAGTTAGGGTGTGATTTCTCCTTTGGCACCCAGAGCAAAGGACCAGCCAAGCTCAGGTTGTGTTTATTGGGTCTTTAGGGGGCAGCAAAGGCTGAAAAAGAGGGGCCTGACAGGTCCCTCGAGCTGGAGCTGAAAGGTCTCCTCTGCTTTCTAGTATTCAATCAAACACAAGACTTTGAACATTTCTCCTTGCATATAGACATTTTTTAACAACTGTTCTGAGACAAGCAAGAAAAGGGCTGAAAAAACTAGGTATATATTTGCCTGATTTACTCAGCTGCTCTTGTGGAGATGTGGAGGTTTAAGTAAGCAGTGTCCTGACCTTGGTCCCCAGACTTCACAGAATATGCCACTCAGAGACATTTGTGTCACTAGTAACGATATACTAAGTATTTCTATGGAAGTATACTGTGACAGTAGGTATGAAAGAGAGAAAATAGTGTGAGATACCTTGCTCTGTTTGATTGGAGGGTTATGAAAGTAGATTTTTAAGGTTACAGGAAAGGAGATGCCTTCAGAAGATGGTATAATGATGCATAGGAAGGCACATATTTGTGAATTCTATTCAATTTTTCTCTGTATTTTAAAATACATTTTGGAAAAGAAATCTTCCGAGATGTTACATTAGAACAATGTTGTGATGATGCTTAAATTGATGCTTAAAGTCCAACATTTATATGGTGATGGATTTTCCTCTGGGAATGCAGGCAGCTAGGCTCCCAGATCTCACTAAAAGTCAAGGCCAGTCAGGCCTGTCATTCTCAGTTATGTCTTAATCCCCATTGTCTTTCCTGATCCTGAGGTGCTGATCCAGAAAGGGGCTCCATATGACTTTATGATTTAAGTTTTTTTATACCTTCTGTATGTGTTAGACTACAGTCCCTAATTTCATGATTACTTACTTGTTCTCAAATCACACAACATAAACAATATTGTTTCTGTAAAGACATTTAACAATAGATTGAAATCTTGAACATTATATCCATCCTTGTGTTTACAAGTGGAAAGAAATATGAACATTACAACTGATGTGGGAGGTTTTTTTGAGACTTCTTGAAGATGCTTAGAACATTGTATTACAAGAGGTTCAAAATGCTCTGCTAAAATAAAATACATGCAACACAAGTGCTATTGATCATGTGACTAATCAAGGAGTTGTGTAATAAGCTGAAGTCATACCTCTCTTTGGTTTGGAGAAGAGAGGAGAAAGGTGACAGATGAGCGAAGTTCCACCACAAAGGTGATAGGTAATGCAGAGCTGTTGTTCACTACATCCCACAGTATGAGAAGCAGAGGCTACTCAGTGAAAATATTAGGAGTCTGGATTAAAGCAGAGTCAATGTTTTTACCCACTGGATAGTGAACTTCCAGAACTTGCTGCCACAAGAAGTTGTGGAGGCAGACCCTAAGAGGGTCTTCAAAAAAAAGAGTCAGAAAAATTCATGGACAGCAAGTCCATAAAGAGATATGCAAGGACTAGACAGGGAGGAGCTCTCTAAAATCCCTAATAGAACTGTTTGTGTGCTAGGGGAGCACAAAAGAAATGGACTGCAAATAATGACTAGGCTCACATGCTGTCCCTGAATGACATCTCCTTTTGCTGTTGACAAAGTACTGAGCTAGATGGACAACTGGTACAACCCAGTAGCTTCTCATGTTCCCATGCATGGCACTGCTTGTGTCTTTGGGTCACCAACATGCTCTCTGCTAATCCATTCCTTCCAAAGCAGCTTCAGCAGCTCTTTTCCACCATACACTAAGGATTTCTCTGCTGACTGGACACAGATTATCTCTTGTGAAACAGTTGCTTGGATGTAGGCGATGATTTGGCTATTTGACTATACTAATCTGGGAATCATAGAATCATAGAATCATAGAATGTTAGGGATTGGAAGGGACCTCGAAAGATCATCAAGTCCAATCCCCCTGCCAGAGCAGGAATGCCTAGACTATGCTACACAGGAACGTGTCCAGGTGGGTCTTGAATGTCTCCAGAGAAGGAGACTCCACAACCTCCCTGGGCAGCCTGTTCCAGTGTTCCATCACCCTCACTGAGAAGAAGTTTCTTCTCGAGTTTAAGCGGAACCTCTTATGTTCCAGTTTCAGCCCATTACCCCTTGTCCTATCAGTGGTTGTCACCGAGAAGAGCCTGGCTCCATCCTCGTGACACTCACCCTTGATATATTTGTAAACATTAATGAGGTCACCCCTCAGCCTCCTCTTCTCCAAACTAAAGAGCCCCAGCTCGGTGGAGTGTACATCAAGACTAAATCCTGCTCTGTATGATTTAAGTGTGAACAGCTTGTCAAAGAGATAAAGAAATGCAGAGAAAAAGACCATGTAGACTTGTCAAGGGTTAGCGCTGGGCTGGACTCTAAATGAATGACAGATACTTTCTAGTAAGCCCTCTCCCCCCCCAAATGGGAAGGGAAAGGAAATGAGGCAGAGAGACTTACAGATTGGAAAAGAAAACTAAAACAGCTTTAATAAAACAATAACAGTAATGATAAAGGAATAATGAAAATAATTAAATATATACTGATATATACAAAACTGACATCAAACCAAACTCCTCACCCCAAGAGCAATCACCACTGATGCTGCAGAGCAGGCAGGCACCTGGGAAGTTCCAGGATCAGGAGCAGAGAGCAGCTGGACACAGGAGCTGGATTCAGAAACTGAGGATCAGGATCAAAGGCAGATCAGATGGAGTCCTCCTTGGATGCCACACACTGAAGAAGAGGGCTTAACTTGTGTGATCACCCGGCTCTATACTGAATATGATGTGTACGGAATGGAATACTCTTATTGGTAACTTGTCCTATCTGTAACTCCCTGGAGGTGCAACTTTTTACTTCCTTGTGACCACTTTTACTTCCCAGCACCCCTAATGTGGCACACAAGATCCACCAGCGACCTTGGTCACTACAGGAGTGAGTATAAGCAACAGGCTTTCTGCATACCAGTCCCTAGTAGTAACTATGAACATCAGGTGTTATCCCTTCTAGTAGCAGATGCTGTCTGCAGAAACACGGTTAACCTCAGAAAGTGCAGCCTCTTAGAAGTGACTGAGCTGAAAAATAAAATCAATTAACAGAACTGGTTCTGTTTAGCTCAAACCAGGACAAGACTCAACCTGGTTTTATTCTGTCATCAAGGGTCTTCATTATCCCTTGTAAATATGTGATCAAGTCTGGATTTTGTGGGGAAAAAAAAAAAAAAGCAAAAAAACTTGTGTTGGTGTCTACATTAGCCAATCTTGTAGTAAAGATAATGTACAGACTAACTGGTACACAGGAATTCACAACATTCCTAGTGGTAAGGTGATTACAAAAGCTGAAACACTAGAGCATTTCCGAAGTTCTCAGCAATGGGGGACCATTTGGTTGCACAGGCTGGCTTGAGCACTGATGATGCCAGCATCTGTGTGGAAGAGACGCCTTCCTGCAAACATATTTATGCAAGTGTCCAGCAATAGGACAAGGGGAAATGGATTTAAATTGAAGGAGAATAGGTTTAGATTGGATCTTAGGAAGAAGTTCTTCAGTATGAAGAGTGGCAAGACTCTGGAATAGATTGCCCAGAGAAGTTGTGGATGCCGCTTCCCTGGAGACGTTCAGGGCCAGGTTGGATGAGGTCTTGAGCAACCTGGTCTAGTTAAGGGCATCCCTGCCCATGGCAGGGAGGTTGGATTAGATGATCTCTAAGGTCCCTTCCAAACTAAGACATTCTATGACTCTAAATAAAGTCCCTTAGCAATAGTAGAGGTACAGTGACTTCATGGGATTTGTAACAGCAGCATGCAGAATCAGCACGAAGATATGAACTCTGAAGGTTGTATTTAACTGACTACTTTGTCCCCATTCAAATTTACTCATGTTTTTCATCATTCAGAGTGATCCATATCATCACTTTGGTCATACATTCCTGGCTGGGAATTATTTGACATCATTTAACTGAGAGAATTCAGTTACAGATCTTGTCTAAGTTGAACAGTCTAGAGGAGTGAGCGACTCACTGCAGATGGTGCTTGAGTGGGAAACTGGGACTCTTAATCCTTGTTTTTCTACTGGTCTAGCAAATCCCTTCATTACCAGCCTCAGTCCTGCTTGTTTTCTGCAGACAAGAAAAGGGAGATCCTAAGAGAGAAAGTGTGACTAGAAGGTACCATTTAATCTTTGGAATTTGGCTCAGGCCTGTTTCTAATTCAGAATTCAGATTTCTGTGTTCAGATACTATGGTTAATGCACTCTGTTTCTGTCTCCTGATAGGAAGAGGGAAGGATTTAGAAAGAGGTGAACTTCTGCTTACTGACAGCTCATTTGTTGTGAATATTCTGTGATATATATTTAAACAGTCCTCTTATGTCAATATTCTTAACAAGAAAATTCAATTATTTTAGCATTTTTAGAAGAAAAGGTATATAAGCCTAAAAATGTATCAAAAGGAAGATAATTTAAAACATTAATATTTGTGGGCATCTTCTTTAAATATAGTGTTTGGTTTTCATTATTATCCCTTTACTGGCAAGCATAAAATTTTGAGGCTACAACCTTTGAAATGAGAAGAGCTTTCTGTTAGTCTGTTGGATGGAACCCACGATCTGGTATACTTTCCAGGAAGGTGTGCACTGGTGGACTAGCTTGCAGTGTATTGTGGCCAGTTGCATCTAGTGAGTCAGAATCTTTTATTTATGTAACACTCCCATTTTTTTATTAAACAGGATTCTGTCATATCCAACACAATATAAACTGTTTCTCAGAGCCACAGTAAAAGCTACTTGAACTACTTAATGTAGACATTGTCCTTGTATGTTTTATGTTATTAGAATTTTAGATAAGTTTAATATTAAACATTTCTCAGAAGACTGTGCAGTTTACGTGAAAAGTATATCCTCTTACTAAGACCTCTATTCACCTGAAGAGTTCTGATAACCTGTGTAAACCACTCAAGTTCCATTTTTGTTTGGTTATTACAATATCAGATCCTCAGTTGAACTAAACCTGCTTCTGCATTGTCCCCTATTAAATTTTTAAGCTTTTAGCTTAACATTGTTCCTTCTTGCAATTCATCAGGTAGATAGCTGAAAACGTGTTCCCATCTTTATTGTTATTTATATGCACTGTAAATACTTCAATCTATTTTCTCTTAAAGTTTCCTGAAATACTAAGTTGAAAGCCAATTGAAATTCACTCACTGAAGGCACTGTGTTGAACTACCTCAGCTTTCTCTCTAAACTTTTCTTTTATATCACTGCACCAAACTTTGCTAGGGCTCATCTGCGAGTGCCACACACAATAAACCGGCAAAGCTCAGAAAAGTAAAGAAAGGAAATTCGAGTCATCTTACACAGCACAGCAATTAGTCTTCTTGCTCAGAGATCACCTTAACCATTCCCCTCGTTCCTGTACATCACACGTGGCAGCCTTGGCTCTGCCCTTATGTCACTCTTTTGCACACACTCCCTTACCATGTCAGATTCTTTGATGGTTTGGGGTCTTTTTTCGCCTGTAATTAGTAGTTGCAGGCATTTTCTGTAGTCATTGGTTGTGCTTCGAAAGTGTAATTTGGTGAAGGGGCATTTGCACAAAAGAGAAAATGGAAGGCTGATTTCAGTAGTAGGGGGCCGAGTGATTATGAGGCAGAAAGAGTTTATGTCAGTTCCAAAGCAGTGTAAGGTCTACCAACAAAAAAAAAAAAAGACTTTTATTCCAGAATAAAATACAGAGAGTTAGACGAGCAGTAGCTGCTGCAGCATTATAATTGTACTGCCATAGTTCTGCCAGTTAATTTCCTCACATGGACAAACCCGCAATTTTTAACTTGCAAGGTCTCACCAAGAATTCTTATTCTGCATAACCTTTATGAATTCCTGGTAAAAATTTATTGGTTTTTAAAACTTCAGTTGTTAGAAGAGCTGTGAAGTCTCTCCCAGACATTACCATGTCTTTGAAGCACCAAGCAGATTTTATAATGTCTGGAGAACACTCTCTGGATTGCATGGGGTCATTGAAATGCTGTGCAGACATTATAAACCCCTGAGATGGATGGGTGGACCTGATAGCATTAATAATAACAGCAAATCGCCTTTGCAAAAATTAGTATGGCTGCTATTTGCTCGTTAGGCATTAGGCCCATGAAAGTAACGGAGTAAGGGGTATGCAACAGCAAAATGAGGGTGTAAGTTCAGAATGGGCGTTTGAAGGCTGAAAGGATGCTTGGATAGCCAAGCTGGCAGTTCCTAGGAAAAAAACAACTTTATGACCTAAGAAACATTGCATTATTGCCTTCCTCAGTGCAAAGGGAGGGAAGGGAAGGAGCAGGAGAGCAGCACATTACCACCAGCTAGGGCAACACTTTCCTAGGAGTGTATGCAAACTCTCTAATGAATCTCTGCATTCATTTATGCTATACAGCCAGGGCACCCACATCTTCTTGTTACTGCGAGACATTTTGGTTGCTTCAAAATTTAAATATTTTGAGTGTTTTGTTCTATTCGTGTAAGAAAGACAGAGCATGACCTTGCTAAAAGCATACTTAATTTGAATTATATAACTTACTATGGAAGGAAATTGTTAAGGACCTGCACCCAAAAGGGAAAGCCAGGAAGTTCTGTAGTCAACATCCTATATAAACTAGAATAAATGCCCATATAATACTGTCAGTACAACTGTGCAAGGTATTTTCACACTATTCTCAGGAGAATTCACAAACAATAAAGTACCTCCCTTTTTTCTGCTTTACTGCATTTTGTTACATTCCAAGGACAAATGTGCATTTGCTCCGGTATAAAAGTTCTGATGTGTTTTCCTTTTAAATTAGGACTGTATTTTCAAATGGGAGTGGCCTTTACACTGGAGACAACCATCTTGAGAGCCTTCAGGGGTCTTTACTGTCAGAAGGTGAGTTCTCAGGCTCTTGAAGACACCCCACCAGCTACCAGCATCAGGTGTCACTGCAAATGGAAGCCATATCTGGGGCTTTAGACTTAGTTTTCAGAAATACTTAGCTGTATGAAAAAGACTCTCTATGCTTCATCCAGCCTCCTAGGAAGATGAAGATTCATTGTATTAGCGTCCACTTACCCTATCCTGATCCACTAGTTATTACTGTGGACCTGGACACAGCAGAAGAAATGAGCTTCTTGCTTTGAAATTGTGTCTCCTTGTGTTTATGAATAGAATAGTATGCATGGAGTCAGCTATCCAAAGTAGTGAACCTGATGATTAGCTAAAAGGTCACTTCCAGTGCTCGTACTACCAAGACAATCAAAAGGTAAACCTAGAATCGCACTAGCTTCAATTCATGATCCCCAGGGAAGAGCTGAGGACACACTGGTCTGTAAGAAAAACAATCTGTTTCAACACTGTTGGTTTTATAAGGGTGAAGGAAGCTCTGTGAGGTGCACCGACTTTGAAGTCTGTTTCCCCTTAGTTAAAAGTTTTTACATTGTATCTCCTTTGTTGGGTAAACAGGGTGTATCCCCAGCTGTTTTGTCTGTTTATTTGGTATAAAATTCAAGACAGTTTAAGTTAGTTTGCAATTTGTTTGTCACAGAATAGAAGCTGGGAATTTGGCAGAGGAGAATGCACTTTCCCCCTATAAATGCATAGATAGCAAAGTCAGAGTGACCACTGCAGTCATTCACTGCCTTGGAGAAACAGACCTGTCCTGGCCTGAGCTAAACAGAACCAATTCTGTTCAGTGATTTTACTTCTCAGCTGACGGGCAAGTGGTCTTCTCAGGGCAATGCTCATCCCCTGCACTCCAAAATACTAATATGAGGAGGCCTGGCAGATCAATTAACAAAATATCAGCTGTCAGTTTAGTGGCTGACCCAACTCTAACCCTTGACAAGACCACAGAATGCCCTGGAATTAATCAGCATCCACACTATTTAAAATTGCCGGTCTTGGACAACCTATCACAGTCCCTTGGCCAATAGGATATCCTCATCTGCTTTGGCTCATTGAAGGGAGGAGATAAAAAAGACTTAGTTTTGTTTTGTAGACCCGTTGAAAATACTGGTTCTTTTCTATCTTTAATAGTAGTGTTGGGAAGGAGGTTGATTTTCTTTCTTGAGGTTTTACTGTGGCAGAGGGCAGATAGGGTTGCATAAATAACACGGATAGGAAACTACTTATTTTTTAAGTTCTCGTTTCAAACACCCTACTCATTGGTTTAGTGGGAGTCATAGTGCTATTGCTAAAGCTTGAGTTTAACAGTTTGCATTTATTTTACTTGCAGTCAGTGTTCCAGATAAAGACTTCTGGGAAAACAAAAAAGTCCCACGGTGTGGTATAAAGCTGACAAAACAAGAGAAAATGAGAGAATAGTATCAGAGCTCATAGGCCTCTAGTTCTAACAGCTCTGCTCCTGACGCGCTCCTCTTTCATTTAAGCTTCCAGTAAAGTGTCCCAGTGTTTACCTCTAATTTAAGAAACTGCCCCTTAATCCCATCCTTTCCTATTCTCTGTCATCTTCCTGTTACTTCCTTTCTCTTATCTTTTAAAAGCTTGCTCACTAGCTCTCCACTCCCACCCTGGCTTATTTCTTCCATATTAATAATAATCTTAGTGCTGAGCACTTATATCGCTCTCTACATGTTCAAAGTGCTGTACAAACCTTAGCTAATTAATCCTCACAACACACTCCCCTCCCTCTGTAAGATAGGTAAGTATTATTATCTCAGTTTTACAGATGGGGAAATTGTCGCAATGACTCAGTGGCAGACACAAGCACAGTAACCTTGTTCTTGCAACCTCTATTTTGAAAATACCTTCTCCAGCCCTGCTTGCCTCTATAAATACCTTCCCATCTCCTTTGTCTCCTATATCGTCAAGACAAATCTGCTGCCTACTCCTGCCACCACAGCTCCCTTAATTGTTGCCATCTCTTTCGCTCCTTCAGACACCTCCCGCAGGAGCTTTGCCAATGCATTGCTCCTCCAGCTCTTTGAATACCTTCCTCTTACACCTGCAGTTTTCATCTCACTTCCACCAGGCAAGATGAAAGTAACCCTTGCCAGCCTCACCAGTTTGTGGCTTGTCCTTTTTCTATCCCTGAGTCACATCATAGAATCATAGCATGTTTTTGTTTAGAAGTCACCTTCAAAGGTCATCTAGTTCAACCCCTCTGTAGTGAGCAGGGACATCCTTAGATCAGATTGCTTAGAGCCCCATCAAACATGACCCTGAATGTTTCCAGAGATGGGTCTTCTACCACCAATCTGGGCAACTTCTTCTAGTGTCTCACAACTCTCATTATAAAAAAAAAAAAAATATTCCTTATATCTAGTCTAAAAGTACCCTTTTTTAGTTTAAAACCATATACCCCTGTCCTAGCACAATGGGCCCTGCTAAAAAGATTATCCCCATCTTTCTTACAGGTTCCCTTTGAGTATTAAAAGGCCATAAAAAGGTCTCCCTGGAGCCTCCTCATCTCCAGGCTGAACAATCCCAACTCTGTCAGCCTTTCTTCACAGGAGAGGTACTCCAGTCCTGTGATCATCCTCGTGGCTGTCGTCTGCACCCACTCCAACGTGTCCATGTGTGGGAGCATCAAAATCAGGGTGTAAGTGCCTGACACAAGGTTGTGTATTGGGGATCTGGATCAGGATGGCCTGAGTTCCTCCCACATCTTTTCCTAGAACGTTGGTATTTCTGAAAGTGTTCTGTACCAACAGGAAAACAGGAGGCATAGGTTTGTTGGTAGAATTTATGGTCTCTATACATGCAGCTCTGAATTTAGCGACAGTGATCCAGCTCAGGACTGCATGTTAGTTCAGGTACAACCCACTTCTTTGTGTTCTCTGTCAGCGAGCTTTGTGTGCCCTGAACCACCTTCCTACGATCTGGCACTTTAATGCTTAAATAACCTTCTTGAAGCTGATGTCCTGAATATGTCCCTGAGAGCAAGTGGATTTACAGAGGATATTCTTAAATTTAGGAAAAAAAAATCCACAATTTCAAGTAAAGACATCCAGAATTTAGCTGTCACTCGTGGTTTTCTGATGTGACTCTTCCTTGTTTCTGTATGTTAGAAACAGGTGATCATTGCTGTCATGTCCCTGTGTGTAGCACTTGAAACACTAGATCCAAATACTAATTATTCAGATATTATTCTTGGTTTGCTCTCTTCAGAGTGGTGCTTTTGGTCTTACCTGACACAATGAGTAACAATAGATTCTGTTGGTGTGGCTAAGGATCTTGCATGGCTGCGACAAGTTTTGTTAGTCTCTTGTTTCAGACCAATTAATTAGACATGATTACATGGATTTGCTCTTTAAGAGTATGCCATAATGTCATGCCCTGATAGGAACAATCTGTTTAATGGATCAGTGCTCATTTTGTCTTTTTCTGTTCTGTCATATGACACAGTGTCGTACCTCTGCAGGTGAGCTGTCAGTCTCTATGGTGCTGTATTGAGGAATTTTTTTAAAATGCCTTCAAAGACTTGTTTTGATGAGACTCCACAGCAAGTTCTTACTCAAGCTCATAGTAATGAGGGGCTAACTGAAATAAACTGATCACACAGGCACATCTCTTTTTTCATCCTGTGTCATAGAGATCGGAGACTTGGACAAAGAAATTGCTGGCTCCTTGCAGCTAAATTTTGCTGACCCATACCCTCTTGTACTGCTGCCTCTTTCATTATTTTAGGTCAGTTTAGTTATACACGTTAGTCCATTACTTTGTCATGAATTAGGTCCTCACCTTCTGCAAAGAGTGAGCAAGGGAAGTGGCTTACCTCAGCAATGTTCTTTGGAAGTCTTGCCTCAGTGTCAAATGACATTTACTCAGTATTAGGCTTGATACCCACAGCTGAGGTGATGGGACCAAGGTGCACCTGAATGGCCTGCTTAAGCATTTCTTCAGGTTTAACAAGGCCTCTGGTTTGCCAGGTTTCTGGGGCACGAAACTTGGCATCACTGCATAATAATGCATAGCTGTTTGTTCGCAAAGACACCGGAAGAATTGTGTACCACTTCCTATGCTGTGCCCTCCTTCTTCTGCATAAACTGAACACTAGAGGGTGTAACCCACAAACCTCTCATCTCTCCAGGGGCCATTCACTGTGGTTGGGATTGGCATCACTTTTGTACAGGACTGGTTTCACCAGTTTACCATCTATACGCTTCTGTGGGTGCCCGGCTTCCCGCTTAGCAGCAGCACCCTTTGCATAAAGACTTATGTGCCTCACCGTACCTCCCAGACCAAGTGACCATAAATACTAGCTCTAACTTCATCTTTCCTCCTCTTCCCTTCCCAATAAAGATGGAAAACAGCTGCTTATGCTGACAAATAGCTGCGCTGGTTGCTTGAGGGGTGAAGGGCTGTTTTTTCTAAGGACCACAGGTTATTCATTGGCCGTAGAGCCTCTTAAACCTGCAGCTGGAAGTCTCTACATTATTATCTGGGAGCTGGGGCAATTGTTTGTGGCTCTGGGAGGTTGTTCTGCACAGTGGCAAGTGCAGAGATCCTTGGTCTTTTCTAAACCTGCTTCTGACCTCAACATTCAATATATCCATTGTGCTCTCTGACTACTCTGTGGAAAACCTTAACAGGAAAAGAGCAATCAGAAATCAAACGAGCTCAGCACAAGGCACAGGGAGAGAGAATGCTACGAGCATTTGAATACTGACTCTGGCACCAGCCTCCATGCCTTCGGCCACTCCAATTTTTTTTATTTATTTTTTTTCCTCTTTTTCCTACTTACTAGAGAATAATGAACAGGGCTGTGTCATTAGCCCATGTGTGTGTGCTTACTCATACCTATTTACCATGAGTGTAGTTATTGCTGTCTGCCAGAGTAGGTCCAGGGCCTTCTAGATGCTCATTCAGCTAGGTGGCTGTCAAAACCTGCTGGAAAACAATGACTGGGTGAAACCTGCTCGTTGCTGGGCTTTTTCAATTGTGTTTTCACAAGGAATTATGTTCAGTGTTTCACTGAAAAGCTCTGTTCTCTAGAGTTTTGATGGGAAATTTAGGTTGTCTCTAAAACTATTTACTTTTCACATTCCCAATGGGTATTTTCTTATTTTGAGGTTCCCTTTCTATTTCCATTTTCAAAATTCAAATGCTATTTGTTTTACCTATGAAAAGTGTCAGTTTAAGCAAAGCTTGCATTTAAGGGAACCTTTTTTTTTAATTTCAAACATTTCTGTTCTCCTTTATAGTTACCTCTTCAAACTGATAGCAAGTACTTCTCGGGCCCTCACATAAACAGTTTCAGCAGGAAGAATTGGCTCTTCATAAATATTTTGTTACATTTTTGAAGATGCTCCAGGAATAGACCTACTGACTCCACCAAAGCCCACAGATTCCTTTTGGAGCAGGCCTTGAATGAGGTTACCACACAGCCCTCTGTACAAACTCAACACTGATGTCTTGCTGAAAGTCTAAGGTGCTACTTCAGGGAAATATACAGACAGGTGCTGCATGTTCAAATTAGGTCTTTCAGAGGCGAGATGGAAGGTTTAATCTGTCTAGCTCGTGTGCCCACAGCAGCAAAGGTGCAGCCACACCAGCCACAACTGCTTAGGACTCTGCTTTTCACTCGGACAATTGTCCTGTACTGCGAACAAGGTTACTAAAGCTTCATTGCTCTTGGGACCAGCTTGTTATGTTTGTGCGTGTTGCAGTGAGAATTCTGCCTTCCTGTAATCACACTCTCAGCAGCCACTGTCCTGGAGCTGGGCTTCTGGTCCAGTTCAACAACCAGATACCCAGTGGGACAGTACAGACACAGAGCCCTTGCTCCCAGAGTGATGCTCAGAGCGTTCCTCAGCATGATTTCTTCACTTGCAGTGTAATCACAGCCATGAAGACTCATCAGGTTTTTTCCAAGCCACATTCATTATTATGTCCTTTGCTGGGTCAGAGCTAGTTGTTTAATAAAACCCAATGTGAAGTAACAAGGAGTATCACATGCTTTCAGGGCTACTGCCTTCAAAGCAGTGCAATTACTACCCACTTTCAAAGAATAAGGACAATAAGTACATCTCTTTATTCCACCCGTATTCTGCCGGAGTGTCTAAAAGTACTATGTGCATTGCTGGTGTTTATACTGATTTCTTATCCCCAGTATTTACCTGTCAAAGTACTGAATGTTTCATTCAAAAACTTTGCAGAGCTAAAGGATTTTGGTCTTTGGTCTTGTATAGCAGAAAACATTTCTTAGATAATCTGCTAGCAAAATAGAAAGTCTCTACAATTTTTAGAGGGTAGAATTTCTCTGAAGAGCTATATGATATGACCAAAACATTAACATTTCATTCAGAGAATCAGTAAGCTGCCTTTCAGAATACAAACTGATGTTTAAATAGCAAACAAAGGTAGAAAGAGTCTAGAGAGGTCAATGCTTTATATCTAATATGCTTTTGCAGTTTACTTTTGTTCTGGTAAGCAGATGCTTTGAAAACTGTTCAGCTGCAGTTCAGACAAAGGTCAATATCCGGCCAGTCAGTATATCACACAAAGTTCCAAGTCAGTATTCTGTGAGAGGAGGCTCAGCACCTTCTGCCTAAAAAAAAGTGTTTAAAATAGAACTTACTTCTCATACTCAAACTGTCCTGGGTGATTCCTTTCCTCATGTTCCCACTGGAGGAGCCCATCATAATATTGCAGTAATTGGTAATCTTTTAACCACCTATCCATGTTCTGAATTTTGTGATTTAAGTGAGCATGTTGATAACCAGCCTTTGCTTTTTTGTACATAAATGTTAGGGTTCCAGGCTTATATTTTCCACATAAAAGATCAGCAACTTTATTACTGGCAAAAGGTGGTTATTAGGGTCTAAGACTAGAATTCATCATAGTAAGTATGGTTATTTATTTTATACATTTATGCAGTATATCAGCCACAGCTTTGACAGTGCTCTGCAATTTTTTTCTTCATACTAAGGCATTCAAATCTAAGAAATATATTCATACCTGCTGTCAACAAGTGCAACTCCCTTGGAAAGCGCTGAGCCAATTTCAGGAGTGACGTGAACGGCAGCATAAATTTTAGGTCTAAATTGGTCAGAAAATATGTGAAAGTGGGCATAATTTGCATGCTGAGGACTGAAAGAGGAAAAGTAGCTAGCAAAAGAGTGCAATTAAGTGGGGGGGAGGGAATAGAGGATCTACCGGCATGAGTGTCGTGCATCGATTCTGGTTCTGAATTCAACTACAAGCAAATGTAAATGTTATACTTAATGCAACTAGCTATTTATAGTGGAGGGAACACTTTCTCTACCTGTTATGCTCATTGCTATGCTAAAGCATGACTAAAGTATGTCATGTCATGCCAAGGCTGCCAAATATTCAGCACATACCTGTATGTATGTGTTGAATATGTTTCCCAGTTCCCAAGTGGGCTCTGTAGTGTGATTGAATATACACTGACTCTTTCTGGAATGGAAATCTTGAGAAATGAAAACAAAAAAATTATCTTGATCACCTTGAATATGCTTTGGGGGTCTTTTGCTTAAAGCAGCCTTTCTTATATTCTAGGCTGCTGTGGTAAAACATGGAAAGTGAGGGATCACAAGCATCACTTCTTTGGCACATGCTGAAAGGAATGGCTAAGAACTGTGTAATTAAATGTAGGCGATATTCAGACTACCAACAGAAACTGCTCAGCTTGAGTGCTGTTGTGCTTCCAGGCATCCCACGGCCCAGTAAGATGATTCAGTGCATCTGAGGTAGACATCTCAATTCCAAATACAGTGGGTGGGGAAAGGTGACCACCTCTGAAATCATTCAAAGTGGCTAGGACCCTATCTCTCTCCACTGCCTAAGCAGGTCACTAAAACTCCCACCTACCAATCACCTAGAAAACCTCTCAGTTTACAACTGAGTAAGTGTTGAACCTCAGTCACCTTCATCCACTTGAAATTCAGAGCATTGAGTCCTCTCTTGAGAGCAAGCAGCTAATGATGGAGGAGGAAGAGGCAGCAGCCACTTCAGAATAACTTCATTGTTTGAACACTCTTACAAGAAGTGGGAAACATGGATTTCAAACCTTTCTCAGACTGAAGGGGTTTGAACTGCAATTCCCTTTTCCTCGGAGCTTATCCTACCCATCAAGCTGGAGAAGTTCTTCATTCTGCTCACTACATGAGACCACAGAGCAGAGGGAGAATAGGTAAGAGAGAACTTGGTTTTGCAGCCCATTGGTGAGGGCAGGTATTAGAGAGTCCTGAGGCTTGGTCCCATCTGTCGCTGTGTTTTAAGTATTCTTTGCTGGTAATTTCTAATACGGGCACTCGTACAGTCAAGCAGCAATGGTTGTCAGACTGTGGAGACTGTAGTGTTTAATTCTGCCTGAATTTGTATTAAGCACCAAAAACATGTGAACCCCATACTGCTCTAAGCCCTGAACTTATCACATCCAATGATAAGCACCTGAGAATGTAGCACCATAGTTGCCTAATTAGGAGCAGAGTTGTTCAAGGCCTTCTACAAAGGTAATTGAGAAAAGGAACCTCCAGAGGAAAAGTGAGACTATTCTTCATCTGAGTCACATTCTGGAAGTGCCTGTTCTTCCTGTTGATTACAAGGACAGCCTCAGATGACAGTGTTCCCCAAATAAGCCTCTTGGCTGAATGTAGCATGCCCAAACCACAGGACTACAATTTCTTTCTCCAGTTGTTTTGCAGTTTATTGCTGTTAGTTTCCTTTGTGTCCACCTCTGGAGAAAGATACAGTGGAATTGTCTGGACACGATCTAAGTGCCGAGACTGCTACCTAGCACCAACCTTTCCAGGTGAAGTGTGGGAGATTTTTAACCTTCCCTTTGCCCCAGGGAATCTGTGCACAGCAAAACCCTCGTTCTTTCATGAAACGAGCGCACCAAGAACAGATCCCGTTGGAAAGATACACTGCATAGTCAGTCCTGAAATGTAATGTCAAACATCTAATCTACCTGTGGTTTGTATCATTAAATGCGTCTTCTCTGTCAAAGCGTTGCCCAGTTTCAAAGTGTAAAATGCATTCATCATGGTTCTTTTTTTTTACCTGAGAACATTTTAATTATTTCAAACAGTGGCTCTCCTGAAAAGGGGAGAAGTCCTAGAATGGTACCGACAAGGTACGCAACACTGCTGGACTACTGGTGTAGCTTGTGGAGTGCAGTATAATAGAGAACCCTAGAAATCCCTTTTGAGGTTCAGTCTTCCTTATTTTCAGTATTTTATGACCTGGAGGAAACAAACTTCATATAATTAATGTACTTATTTAGGAAAGGTTGCTAATACAAGAGAGGAAGAAACTCATTGCTGTAGGAGTATAAACTAGTAGAGTTCCATTTAGCTAAATTTGTAGAGGAAAGACACCCTCAAACACAGGTATTTCAAAGGGATAACTGGATTACTGGGCCCCATGGGTAATTCTTGGACCGTAAGGTCTTTTGTGGCAGATACTTCATCTTCCTGTATGCTTCCAAAAGCCCTTGTTTCTGGCTGAAGCCTCGTATCATTATTATAAAACTAATGACAGCAAAATCAAAATTAGGCCACTATAGATTATTTTCACTTTTTCTGAGATATGCCTTGTAGGAGCTTTAAGTGGAGGAACAACATTTTGAAACTGTAATCCAGAATATGTATGGCCGGACACTGTCTCAATCAGAAGACTTTTCTAAATCATTCATATGTGTTCAGTCCTTGCCACTGGTGTAACTGTCCTGATCTTCCACCAGTGGAGCTGAAGGGAAACCATGGCTGTGTAGGGATATTTTTCTTTTGCTTAAATAATAGAGCAAATAAAAATTGTAGAGGAAATGGTGTTGAATGGTGAAGAACATGTTAAATTAAGTTTAAACAGCTGCAGCAAACTAGTGGAGACAGTGAGAAGGCTTGCCATTTTTCTTTGGGAAATAATAATGTCACATAAATGACTCATCAGCTTTTATGTCTCTCTCTGCAGTGTTTTTCACCTTTCTCTTTCAAAGGGAATGTTTCCTGGTTAGTAAGAACCAAAGCAAGATCATGTGCCTTGAGTTTTCTGATGATCTCCATATATTCATCACCATCTTTCATGACCATAATGATCCTGTCATCCGGAGTAAACTATGAACACAAAACTTGAGGCTTTTTTGTCTCTAGTACCTTTGGGATTTGGGAGTTGTGCTTTCACCAGATTTTCCTAGGATAATGTACAACTTTGTAACATTTAGATGAGATGACTGACTGCTTATATTCCCCCAAACCATTTACAGGGCTTGAAGGTGAACCATCCTATTGACTGATCAGTTCAAGAGCCATGGTAATGATATTTGCTCGCTCGTTTCACTGTATCAGTTGACTTTACTGTAAAAATAAATAGCACTGATTGGAGAAGAAGTACTAGGGAAGAAGCAAGAATATGTACTTATTTAATCTATAACACAGATACCTCTCATTTTGGATAAAGAAAACACAGACCCTCTCTTTGATTTTCCTTAAAGCTCCTCCTTTTTCTGTGTGACCATTAAAGCCCTTCAAAACTATGACAGTAAAAAATGAGGCCCAGTGTGTTTCCTCCTATACGGTCTAATTTAAATGTGAGTTTGAACAATTATTCACATTAATAACTTAAGGTTAAATCTACCAGCCTTGCCAGAAATCTCAAATAGAGAAGCAGCAAAGGTACCAGCTGAATGCCATTTTAAATGGAGAATTTCCCACCAGGGCACGACTTTCCCCTCATTTCAGATCTCTTTGGTACTGATTGGGGTAATTTTGTCTATGCAGCTTCTCTTCTCATTGTTTTGTTGTGCCAGTGTGTTATGGGAATGTTTAATTGCATTTAGCAGATCTTGTTTCCTGTTAAAAATTTTCAGATTATTTCACCAGCATTATGTAGTAATTAACACATCACCCTCTGTGTGGAGAGCTGAAAAGATTTCATTTTAACTGATAGAATCAATTCAGGAAGATACTTTTTATCTCTCTAAAAGTAGCTATTCCAAAAAACGTATACTGAAGTTATCAATAATTTAATAATCTGTGTGTTTATTCAGTCTGTGGTTTCATCTTTATTATTATTGCTGTTACTGTTGTTATTAATCACCACAGTTGCTTTCTATTCTTTCTTTACTATACTTCAGTGTCATTACCTCTTGCAGCTTTGTGAATAAATAAGCTTTGCTCTCCCAGTCCCGTAAAACTCTGTGTCTCTGCCTACACTACCCTAAGCTGTCCTAGGGCATAGGAACCTCATACAAACATACATACATACATATATGCATACATACATACAGAAGAAGTGTGGCCAGCAGATCAAGAGAGGTGATTCTATCCCTCTGCTCCGCTCTGGTGAGACACCACCTGCAGTACTGCATCTGGCCCTGGAGCCCTCAGCACAAGAAGGACATGGACCTGTTGAAGCGGGTCCAGAGGAGGGCCACAAAGTTGATCAGAGGGCTGGAGCACCTCTGCTGTGAGCACAGGCTGAGAGAGTTGGGATTATTCAGCCTGGAGAAGAGAAGACTCCAGGGAGACCTTATAGCAGCCTGAAGGGGGCTACAGGAAAGGGGGCTACAGGAAAGCTGGGGAGGGTCTGTTTACAAGGGCATGTAGCGACAGGACAAGGGGCAATGGTTTTAAACTGGAGCAGGGTAGATTTAGATTAGACACTAGGAAGAAGGTCTTTTCTGTGAGTGGTGAGACACTGGCACAGGTTGCCCAGAGAGGTGGTGGAGGCTCCATCCCTGGAGACATTCAAGGTCAGGTTTGATGGGGCTCTGAGCAACCTGATCTAGTTAAAGGTGTTCCTGCTCACTGCAGGGGGGTTGAGCTAGATGACCTTTAAAGGTTCCTTGCAGCCCAACACATTTTGTCATTCTATACATATGTTGGACCTCCTGACAGCTTTCCATCCCTATGGCTGCTCCAGGCTTAGCCTGGGGGCAGCAACAGGGCCGTGCCTGGCTGGGTCTGCTCAGACAGGGAGGGTGCTGCGCAGCACCTAGAGCTTGCTCCCACTGTGCCGAAGGCTGCACTTGCAGGTTCAGGAATCAGGGAGCGAGTAGAGTTATGTCGGCAGCCTCACGAACCCTGTAAAGGCAATAAAATCCTAAGGCCACTGACGTGCTCAGTGGAATTAATCCAAAGCCCTTCTTCTGATGTAAAAGCCAGGGTGGTTTCCACATAGCAGTTCTGAAGGCAGAGTCTGTACTCAAGCAGGATTTGCCACGTGATCCTTTCTGTTTGGAAATTTTGGCTTATTATATTCTATGGATTTTTTTAAGGCACAAGGTCACTCCCACACATCCTCTGTCACAGTCTGCCCTCTCCGTGAGGCTGCGCACAGACAATGTCCCATTGTTTCGTGACTCCACCATGCTTCAGTAATGCAGATTATAGGTTCTCCTCCAATGCCTGGCAACCTGGTTTTTGTTTCCAGGCCTCCTGTAATGGTACATAGGCATTTACGGGAATTTTATCTTTATCCATGTACCAGTGTTTATTTAGTTCCTTTATTTGATACTATTACTTTTATACAACCTCCGCCCTGTGATCTTATGGTATCATAGCATGTTAGATTTTGGATGAGTTTCAGAGAGTTACTTTTGTATTCCTCAATCTGTCTGCAACTGTTACAGCTTTTATCCTTGTGTGTTAGCCATTCTAAAAAGTCCTCTTACCTTTGAATCTCCAACAGACGTCTTAATAGGGCTTCAGTGCTTCTCAGCACCTGTTTCTTCCCACTCCTGGTTTAAGTAAACATACATAATAATTAGTTTTCCAGTAATCTGGTTTCAGTTCGGTAAGGCAAAAATCTACCCTTGATGTACAGTGTTCTTTTTTGAAGAGGAGCCCAAACACCTTACAGTTCTGTTCTCTTTCTACCACTTGCCCTCCTAAAGCGGGGACCTTGACATCTCCTGTCCTTGACATCCCATTCATATGATCCTGCACAAAGAACCATGAGAGAAAACTACCTGGAGACCTGCAGCACCAGCATTTGATAATGTTAACATAACTCCTAGATTTCTGCCTTTCCTTCTGTCATTAATATCAATCTATACCTAAAAGCACAAACCCAGCCCTTTCTACAAATCTAGACATTAAATAAGATCCACGGCCCGCATAGCATAAGTCATGGAAGTACTGGTATTTCTACATGACTGAAATCACGATTGCAAAAATTCATCTGTACCAGGACACTTTCTTGGAAAGTCCTCTTTAAGACGTTTGCTTTCTTCTGCCTGTTTAGTGAAGTGGGCTTGTTTCATGTGTACATTTGTGGTCCTCTTTTGCCATGGAAAAAAAAAAAAAGGATCTTTAGGATTAGCAAATAAAGAGCATTCATTTTGCAAGCACTGCATCATGCAGCTCACTTATTGGTCTTTTAGGGACTTCTTGCAACGTCAGGTCTGCCAGACCATGTCAGAATAAATTCTTAGAGTGTGAAGATTCAGTGGATTAAATAGTAAATTTGATATACGAAGAAGAGTTAGAAAACAGTGACTTTTATACAGAAGAGCAAAGCCAAGGCTTCTTTGGCCCACCCAGAGTGTCAAATCAGTTCAAATTTCTTAGACTTAGTTGAAAGGATTTCAATGCTCATATCAAGAGTTCAAAACTTTCCAAACCTGGTTAAATTTGCAACAGTATTGTAACCATTCTGTGGCTTTAGATCATGCAACAGCATTAATATATAATAAAACAAATTAACTGAGTTAGACAATAAACAAGCTAGATGAAAAATGGTTCAAGAACTGAGCTTCAGGCTTGCCAAAAGTCTCTTAGGTACCTTCTACCATGACATATAGTTAAGATAGCCTGATACAGATGAGACATATGCCAAAACTGAATCTACGCTGTGTTCTTAAATAGAGGTTGAGAAGGGAGAACTTTACTTACATAAACTGAGGTGACTGTCAGCACACAAAAATAAGACATTCATGGGCATTTGTTCATGAAAGAAAACTTAAAAAAAAAAAAAAGTATTCATACCCCAAGATAGCTCTGGAGAATAAGTTGATAGGGGAAGAAAAAAAAGAAGGGTCAGAACTGGGATTTGCTACTCTCTGGAGATCAATGCTTCATGCATGTTGGTGATTTGATGGGGTACTTTCTGTAAGTGGTATGCCATTACAGAATATTATTTGCATTAGTCAGAAGTATGTAGAAAAGAAAGAGGTACTGAAGGACAATGAAGGACAGTGAGATATGTTCTTCAGCTGAAGAGAGGCCTAACCTTCTATTTTGTACTTGCAAAAGACTTCAAATTTATCATCATAGAATAAATACATGAATATATATTTGAACACTTGTACTTTCAGCTACCTGTTTGCTGATGGGCATAGCCTAGGAAAACAGGTTGGGGCCCAGAGTTGAATTGTGAGTGCAAAACATTTTTAAGTGTCCAAATAGTTGAAAATCACAGTGGAAAAATACTTTGGTAATAATGCAGATTACAAAGCACAGCATTACAGCGCATCCCTCAGATCTAAAGAAGTGCAATAAAGCCAACAGGAGATACACACTTATAAGTAAACAGCTACAAAACCTAACTTAAAACCAGCTGAAGGTGGTTAGGAGTCTGTGAAGTAGATTTCTCTTCAGGGAAGCCTATCACCAGCCCTAGTTACAGATAATGGCTTTGTTACGGTATATATTTTTGAGTCAACAACAAAAGCAAATCTAAGGCTTCTTAAAGATTTGTGGTCCTGCTCTAGTTGCTTCATGCATCACTAAGCGATGTAAGAGTATATTGATCCCTGAGGCTTTCTCTTTTCAAGACTACTTTGATGTATACTCCCTGTTTAGTAGTTCGTACAGTAGGTTTGATCTAGAAGCAAGATCATGACACAAGAGTCCTCTTTCTAACTTTGGGACCATGATATATAGCTGGTATATATTTTACAAAACCAAGGACTAGTGTGATTGCTAAGTTTATGTAATATAGCTGGACACACTTGAAGTTCTCCACTAAAGACCTGGTATGGCAACAGCTGCTAGATGTCCAAGGCTGTTACTCCCTGGTCTTCCCTTGCTCCACTGCTGGTGGTTTTACAGCATCATAGATTCCTTTGGTGGGATTTGCATCACATAATGTTAGATGTCCACATCTGAACATATTATGTCCAGGTCTCTTCATATCCGGTGTAGAAAAATAGATGCAATTCTAGAGAACTACATTTTAGACATGTACTTTGGGAGGAAATCAGTCACGACCTTGAAAAAATTTTCTTTCCACTGACTTTACAGGGGGTTCAGATCACCCTCTCAGACATGGACTTTGGGAACACAGACTTTCTGGCAAGGTACATCGCACTCAGTTTGTCTGTATGTATTTTTAGTCACAGAATTATCTGCGACTCAATTCTGATTTTCTGAAAATAAGTAAATTACATTACCATTCTTGGGCAACTATTTCACTTTCCGGCATTGTTTGCAGTGCTACTGTTAAATTAAGCCAAGATGCTTCCTTTTCACTGACCTTCTAGCAATTACCTTGTTCTCTTTATTACATCTTATTTTAATGTCAACAGTTTTATGCCAGAGCTCAATCATCTGGGTGCTCGAATGACTTCACAGAAGACTAAGAATGAGAAAAGCATCCCTTTAATATATTTAGATGGAAATTATAGTAGATAATTAACTTTAAAGCACATTTGTATAAGTGAGATTTACTGAGTCCATACACTCAAACCAAACATAATTAAAGTTATTCCATTCATTATTTGGACTGTGGATTTACTGACTGTTTTCTCTAAGATATAGCACTGATTCTCATAAGATAACTTTTCAGCTTTTATTTGCAAGCCAGGCTGACAGATAAAAGGCATCCAGTGGGAGGCACTCTGAGTTTCTAAAGATTCTCCATGCATGCCCAAGTCTTTAGGAAATACCTGCTTTAACTTTGAGATAAAGAGTTTAACACATAAACCCTGTTCAGTCCCCATGTGTTGCCTGGTCCAGTTGAGAGGTGTTCCCTGCCCATGGCAGGGGGGTTGGATTAAATGATCTCTAAGGTCCCTTCCAGCCTAGGCCATTCTATGATTCTATGATTCTATGAACCACCTTTGGGAGTGGAGAGACATGGAGGAAGTAGAGATAGAAGGTAAGAGTAACTGTATTTTGAATTAGTTTCCTTTCTCTCTGCAGAGTATCAGACATTCCAGATTAGCCACTTTTGGCTGCTCAGAGGAATCACAAACGTTATGTTATCACAGGGACTTCAGAGAAGTACAATGCAAAGAGCCTTAGCATTTATTTCAGTGTCTTTACTCTAAATAAATATCATAAAAAATCATTAACCCCATAGCGAATCTAATACACTTGCATGCACTTGAATGTTTTTCTCTGATATTTGTTAGAATAGAGGAGATCTTTACAAATTTTGACATGGAGTTTGCCTGAAATAAAGCACCCGAACAGAAATGCATAAACAGAAAAAAAAGAAATATAAAGCAATACTAGTGGCCCAACAGAGTATTACAGTATCTCTAGTATCAGTTTTCACCTTGTCCTCAAGAGAACGTTGGTTTAATTCTAGATGTATTCTAATACCCTCTGTGTCTTCTGCTCACAGTTGTTTTCTCCCACTGAACTCCATTTTGCCTTCAGGATTTAGGAGATATCTTTCCTTCTAAGACATCTGTCTCAGGTCCTGTCCGCAAACATCACTGTGGGCTTAAGTTGTTTTTCTCTCTGCTTCTTGGGTGAAAGCCGGAATCAGTGAAACTGGGAGAAGCAACATTTTACAGGCACGGCCAGAGGTGGTATTTACTGCAGAGGTAATGTCTTGAGGACAGGAGGAATACTTTTTGAACTTGTTAGAAGTTCAGTTGCATTGATCATCTATGCAGCAGTTATCATTGCTGACCTTCAGAGCGAAGTACACTCCCCTTGATTTACAGTACGACGGCAATAAATCTTTGGAGAGTTTATTTGTGGTCTTTGCTTAGCAAACTATATCAACATTGATACAAAACCATGTTGATGCTTCCTTTTGTTATTAAAGCGTAGTGGCTACCTTCACAAAATTGACTTCTTCACAGAAATCAAGCGGGAAATTACTTATCTATTCTTCCACCACTGATAAGAAAGAGATTATTGTCCCTTGGTCCTGAAGAGAGCAGATCTGGTCCCTAGATCGAGGCACATCCACCTAGGCCTCACCTGTGAGCCTGTATTTCATTTGAAAAGAATAGAAATCATACAAATAACAAGGCTGAGCGTCAATGTCAGCACATGGGTTTTTTATACAGGAAAGAGTTGAAGAGTTGATGCCGGAAATCTTTACCTTCTGTAAAGAATCTATGATTCATAAAATGAGTTTGTATTTCTTACTGGGAAATCAGGACTTGCAAAGCACAGGGAGAGAAGAGGTTTAATCCTCTTATAACTTTTCCAGTCACAGAAATACCTGCCACCACTACCCGCTGTCACTTTCTTTTAAAAACGTGTGTACACATCTCACTGAGATCATACATTCTGTCATCTAAAACATATTTCAATAAACATAAATAAGTATCTTCTCTATATTTTTTTTTTTTAAATACATTATTAAAAGGCACAGAAAGCTACACAACAGATGTTCTAGACTTTTGTAATAAAATACATTTCAGGAGAGATAAAATATAACATAATTACTTTTCTTTGTCATAGTCTGGGGGTTTTTTTTAAGAGGGCAACTGAGTTGACATAGTAAAATTCTCAAAATCTTGTGTAACCATTTATAATTTTTTTCATTATGCTAATTTCTACATTTCAAGACATTTAAAAGTTTTATGTATGTAAATTTTTATTTGTCCAGGGAAATGTAGAGAAGTTCTCTGCCAATAACTGCTCGTGCCCCTCTTGAGCAACTGACAAGTTGCTTTTCTCATGTGAAGAAACATCTTAAAATATATATCCTAATGTTGTAAAGCATGCACTTAAAGCCTTGCCCCTTTTACATGGACACCGGACAAAATATTCTTTAAATGTTAAGACTCAAATAAGGAAGTGGCAGTGAGATGCCAACTCTGTAGCTTGCATCTCATGACCTCAATTAAAACAGAAGGGCTATGCGGAGGTAAAAAAAAAAAAAAAGAGAGAGAGAAAAAAACACAGAAAGAAAAAAGTTACCAGCAGGGTAGATCTATTACTGTTTGTGACTCTGAAAGTCTTAACTGATGAGAGTTTAATTTGTGTTTTTCATGTTGCACACAGGTATGTGAGCAGCTTCTTAGCCACCGTAATTAAGAGAGCTGGAGAGCTTGTTGCTTTGTGGCAAATCACAGCCCAATGCAGCAGCAGCAGTGATGGGGAGGAGAGATTCCATAGCCCTTGCTGCACCTCGAGACCCAACTCTGCGGGCGGATGGGCTGCAGACTCAGTATCTGCCCCCTCCTCACCTTCCCCTCTCACAAATGTCCCTCTAGGGGACACCTGGCCAACGCCATCCATTGCGCAGAAAGGGTTAACTGCAGACAGCTGCTCGGAGAATTCCCAAATCTTTGATTGACTGTGATCAATTGCACGATTAGGCTGGATGTTGTTAAGAGTGGTGATTATCTAATGGGGGTGGGCACTGTGATCTCTGTTACAAAGAAACTCTGCCAGGCAGGAAGAATTTGTATGAGACATCAATATGCATTTATACAAAATACCTCGGGGCAGCCAGCAGTCTATAAGTTAAGGTAGTGGAAGGAAACATGGTTGCATTAAATTTATGTCAGAAAGTGAATCTTAATGTTAGTCTTCTTTCTGCTAATGCATTTAGCCACACTGAGGTATGAACTTAATCACTGAGCTGTTCGGGAGGTATCAAGCACAGACATTAAATAGGATTATGCAACAGCCCTCTGCTCTTGCTAATTAAAATGTGGAAAACAGCCAGTGTCAAATTATTTTGTTTAGACAACGCATGGCTGGTTTAGATAGTTCGGCATGTACTGCAGTGGTTTCACTGTTTGGTAAGACTTTTATAATTTCTCAATGACCTGTGTCATTCTGATATATAGACATTAAGTACAGCCAATGTCATTCTTACCCCAAAATAAACTTTTTTATTGCCATTATTAATTAGTGTGTTTAATAAATAAATGGTGTTTTATTCAAGTATTTTTGAAAATACAGTCTTAGGACTGCACTTTATACGTGATGTTCACCAGTAACTTCAGCTACCAATTTCACGTACATTTCAACTATGGGTGATCCGTGCTTCTAGAAGGCCCCTGCCCCAACAGCATGACCAAAAGTTCATCTCTTGCATACACACACTGCACACAGCCCCTGCCAAATGCCACATACACGTGGGGAAGTGCGGCTTTGCAACATGGTGTGGGGGCCACTTTCCTTTATTATTTTTGTTGAACGTTCTGCCACTGCCTTAGGGGACTGCAGCTGTATCCCTTTTTGCAGGGTGCACGTGCTCAGCAGCACCCAACAGCCAGAAGTCTAGATGTTTTAGACCAGGGAACCCACTGGCATATGCACCACAGCTCTTCACCATTGCATCTGAAGAGAAGCTGAACATAGGGAACAAGATGGTGTGTACCTCAATCTACCTCAGTCATGGAACTAGGCCATGTCCGAGTTATTTCTCAAAGATCTAGGAAAGCACGCTTATGGTGTACAGGGTGGTAGAGATCATGTGACCCACTGTAGCCAAAAGGTTGGGCATCACTTTATTACTGCTGGAAAGCTCAGTGTGTGTCACCTCTGAGACTTGTCAAGTAAGTGAAGCCCCAAAAGAACCCTGGTGCAAAAACGCATGACCACAGGTAGAGTTATGAAGACTACTGTAGTGACTTCTGTGGCCAGTGTAGGAGATCTGTTCTTCTCATGGTCATTTTGTTGGGCCCCGAGTTCTTTATTCCTCTGAAGAAACCATTCACTGCAATTAGTTTTCCATCAGGCATCAGTATTCGAACAAGATAAATGCATTTGTGTATTCATTAGACACATCACTGAAATGCTCGGTGGGAACACAGCCTAAAAAATTACATTTACATTGTCACCATTATGATTTAAAGTCAATGCCTGCCACAGATGAAGAGAACTCCTGCCCCTGCTAGACTTTTATCTGCCCTACGATCCATAGATGCTTTGCATCCTCTTCGTATATGGACAGCTATCATTAGCAAACCAAGTATTTAATTTTTTTAAAATCAAATATTGGATTTCATTGCACAGATCTGTGGCAGAGTCAATTCACTGACAAATCTGCAGGGCCTGCAAATGAGTAAAATGAAGCTGGAGTTCTTCAAACTTAGGAGCTAGAAGAAAAGATGGTTTAAATAAACCTTCTAACAAAACAAAATGGGTTTTAAGCAACATAGATTCAGCAGAGAGTCTTAAAATCAATGAGCAGAAAGCTTTAATAACCCCCCCCAACCACTGTTTTCCTCCTTGCATGAAAATGACTCATTAAAAGGACACATCAAATTGCTCTCCATGTCTGTGAAAGCGAACACCAACACAATTGGAGAATTTGCTAAACTGTTATAGTGAATGCGATATATAACAAGAGGGCTAGGAAGCTGCTGCATTAACATGTGGGAGATGTTAAGAGAAAAACACAAATGTCAATGTAAGAATGGGGAGGAAATTTGAATTTGCAATTATGCTTTAGAATTTTTTTAACAAACGTTGCCATTTGTAGAACGGAAAAAAAAAGCCTAGTTTGGTAGTTTGTGCTCCAAACTTTCAATATTGTTTTAATGTAAGCACACAGAATGTTTTGTTTCATGCTTTAGGTTTGTTTAGGTTTTGTTGTAGTATTTTTGCCCTCCGGCCTGCATGACAGAGCACTCATGACATTCGTCTGTCTCAGTTACGGAAACAGAACCACATTTCCAGGCCCCACACATAGATAGAAAGTGAGACCTGATGTTTACATTCAGTAGTTATAGACTGTTAAATATAGAGATTTCACAGCAAAGAAATCCTTTAAATGGAGCATCATATTAATCACAGAAAGTAACTTCTACCCATCCTTCTGCAGACAAACCCCTAAAAAGACCAAGAGTGAGAAAACAGGGCCGTAGAAAGAAGAAAAAAAAAATCTGCCTCTAACATGAAGTTCAAAAATCACAACAGTCTTCTTTTTGTCTTTTTTTTTTTTTTCCTGGAAAGGGAAGCTTAACTTTGGGACATGAGTAATAGTATGACAAGTACATCCAGGAATGCTGTTACTTGACAGTCCAGTGCTGTCAGAGCATGCACATCAAACCGCATGCACGGTGCTTCTCTGGCCTTTAAAAAACTGCCGTCTAAATCATCTGGCAGTGGATCAGGCTGAGGTTTCACTTTCTCAAGCTCAAAATGTGCTTCTCCTTAAAGCATGCAGATTTCATATGAAATACAGTACTATTTCTTTGGAAGAACCACAGAGTACTCATATCAGTCCACAAACTAACAAGATGATCATCTTCTATAGTCTGCTCCACAGACTATGGAAGGGGACTTCTCCAGTCCTCCTCCTTTCCACCTACCCTCTTGAGGAATTTCATTTCAGACTTTTGGGCAGGGAAAGGTGGGTGAGCTCCCAAGGACCTGAAGATAGCTGGAATCAATAGGAAGTTGTGCAAGGGTCTCTTGTCTTGAGAGCATTGAAAGTGTGTATTTATGGGCATTATTTCACACTCCATTAGAAAGGTGTGAACATTGTGAAACACAGTGCAGTTATTCTTTATTAATATGTCTAGATGAAAGCAGCAGCTGAATCAATGTTTTAGCAGAAAAGGCTGTTTACTCTCATAATTAAGGAGAGTAGAACAGTTAGCCTATCAATAAGAGCTGTGCCACTCAATACAATAGAAAATCTTGTTTTCCTAGGGAATTCAGGTGGAAGACTGCATGCTATTTTTTTTTTCAGAAAATAATCTAGTAATACTGCTTTAAAAAAATTGGTTTAAGCAGTTATTTCATTAATTTGACCTATTTGTGTTAACGTTTTTCATGACACAATAATGCCAGTGAATTCTACTACTTGCTGAGGGAGGCATGTCGCTATCAGAATGCGTCCTGAATGTGTTCACCTCGTTCAGCTCAAAGGAAACAATGGAGCTTATAGACATGGTAGGTTACCATTCAAATTGGCAAGGTTCCCGTTACAAATATTCCTTCCTTTGAATATCTCTTGCCATCCAAGTCCTACAATGATGCATATAATTTAAGCGTTCTCCTTAATGAATCACAAATGAAGAGCAATGTCTACAAGGGAATTTCAGGGGAGTTGTGGGTCGGATCCTGTGTTAACCTGAACAAGCACCTCCAGAGGAGGCAGTGGGAATAGAGTGCCTGATCCAGAGATTCTTGGTGGGAATGTGATCACAGAAAGCTTTGGATCTAGTCCAAAGGGTGCACAGCACGTCTCCGGAGGTGTTCAGCTGCTAGGAGGATAAAGCCTCAACTAACTGTGTGTAAAACTAGTGGCCTTTATGCAGCTTTTGACGTTTAAGGGTAGTCCTGCAGAGCTTGACAAGCCAGCTTTGTTGATTTAAAGAGCATGGCTTTGGACTCTAAATTACTGAAAATAAAATGTGCATTGTTATATATTGCTACTATATGTTTTCTACAGTTTGTATATGAGAAAGTATGATTAAAAGTCGATGAGAGACTGTTTATAAATTTTGATTGCTTCATAATTTTAACTCTGAGCAACATTTTTATCATAATTATAGGCTTTCTTAAAGCATTTATGCAGATTGTTTTATTCAAAAGGGGTTTATTCCATATAAACTCCACTCTTTTATCTCTCCATAAAATCAGTGTGTGAATTCCCGGCAACCACAACTCCACTAGACAGTCATCACATTAGTACCAGAGATATTTTCAAACAAGGCAACATTCCTCAGATATTCTAAACATGATTTCCCACTTTCCCAGCCCAGCGAGTGTCATGGTGGGAAATAGTAGCAATAATCCTTGGCACGCTTGTTACCTCTTTATTTCTCTTTAAAAGTATTAGCAAATTTATACTCATAATTCCTCTGTGGTGTTCCAGTGTGTAATGGTAGCCAGTGTATCTGTGCTTCAGTGGAGGCTGGGGGAGATTAAGTCAGATATCTGACATCTTCAGCTCAAGGAGATTTAAATCCAGGGATTTAGATACATAGCTTCTGTTCATTTCAGTGAGAGTTTTGTGTCTGAATATCCCGGATCCCTACAAATGTTGAAGTCTAAAGGGCTTACCCAAGGACCTCAGACTGTTTCTTAATTGTTGTTAACATTCAGTTGATCACATTCATTCAATGTGTGTGAGCTGCTCTTGTGGTCTACAGCAGAGAATGAGCCCATGGCTCCTAGTTTAGACTGGTTCATTTCCATATTGCCTATGAGGAGAGTGCTCCAGCACAAACCATCCTCTCTCCTCAGGTTTCCTCCAGAGGATATGAGATATCCATCCCAGCCAAAGGCCCAGGATTTCTTCAGTGGGGACAACTGGGGCATCAGGATGCCTGGGTGAAGCTTGAGGCAACAAATTGACGGCACAGCTGGGTGTAATAGAACAGAAAAACAGTTTAACCCACCCGGTGAACCAGTGGCAGTCCTGAAGAAGCCCAGTAAAAGTGAGTCTTCTTCACTGAAGAGAAGCTGAAAGGTTCCAATAGTTTCATAGCAGTCACTGTCTCAGCAAGCCATGCCTCATTATGGTCTTCTCATCCCAATGACCTGAAAAGGCACTTCTCCAACTAGAACTACTATAGAGTTAAAAGAATAAAATATATACCCTCTATTTGCATATACAGCTAAGGCATCAAACGAACAATGTGCTATCACCTCCTCCAGGAACTGCAAACATATAATATTAAATGTATATAAAATACTTGCAAACATTTGCCATCACAATAAAAGTTAGACCTTTCGGAACAAATGCTTGGATACTCGAAAAAACGACTTCTTAAAGCTGTAACGTGTTCTGATGGGCTCATGATAGGGATGGCAGTGTCTTTATCACTTCATTCATCAATGAGGAGTGCTAGCTTGCCTCAATCTCATTGATAAGCCACAAGGCCTGATGCTAAGCCCCGCTCCATTTTACAGCAGTACCTTCTAACGATTTGCTCAATTGACTGCATCGCGTTGCAGTGAGGTGACCTGATCTCCACCACTTTCTACTTACAAGCCACTTGAAAAAGTGACTTGCATCTCAGTCTTGGAATGTACATTCTGCACTTGAATAGTGTGGTTCAGGATTAAGGCTCCATGCAAAGGCCAGACATATCAAAGACCTAAAAAAAAAAAAAAAAAAAAAAAAAAAAATTCAATTACCATCTGCTGCTCTAGCACGAAATGAGAGAATCAACACAGTGTAAATACTGAGTTCTGCACAGCAATGCAATTAAGTTTCACCTGTTGATTTTTATAGTTTGCAGCCTTAATATTACAGGTCTTTTAGCTTCCCTCTTATTTCACACCAGTGCAGGTCAAACATAATTCCACCACAGGTGCAGGAACCAAGCCCTTGGAAGAGATTACATTAGTGATCTTTGTGTTTCCTATCTACAGCAGAAAACCCATTTAATCCTTAAATGGTAAAATCATAGTAATCTTTACTTCCATTTTCTATATTATTTTAGCAGTTTTTCAGCTCTATCATTTAAATTTGTGATGTAATATTCCCATCTTGAAAACATACTGGTATTAATGTTTAAACTATGGGAATAAATACAAGTTGAATGCCTGGATTTCTGATGACACTGCATTTGAAGAAGGTACAGACTTGTATTTCAGAGCAATTTTAGGACTTAATTTCCAGACTTAAGGAAACTGCTACATTTGAAGAAAAAATATTTATTTATGTCAAAATATTTATTTATGTCAATTATATTTTGACTTCTGAGGCTTGGAAGTGTTTCATGGCAGAATGCTGGAAAAGGGACAACTGTGTCTGTTGGAAAGCAGTAAAATACTCATACAAATATACCCGTAAAAAAAGTAATCACATTAAAGGTAACAGAATGTCCATTTTTAGGAGGCAAGAGGAGTTTTTTAATATCTATCAAAGATATAAATAAATATTTTTTCCAGATTTGTTTGTCAGTTTCGTGTTTGAAAATAAGGCTCACGGTTCTACCATAGCCTTTCTTTGCAGACAAATGGGCTGGATAGCAACTACAGGCATTTTTTTTCTGAGTGAGGGAATTGAATAAACACTGTCCACGGCTCCACTCCAGAGCCAGCTGGTGTGTTTTCACAAGCTGCTGCACACCGAAGTTGCAGCTACAGTTGGCTTATAACAACTCGGAGGCAGTTGTTGCAGAATAAATCCTGATTTCTTTTTCCTCGACGATTTTACCCGATGTTAGTCTGTGGTCGGTGTTGTCATGGCACGGAAGAAAACTTACCTCGGGGCTGATGCTTGTGACTCGAGGAGTCCCCAGTAACCTCAGCCTGGAGCACTCTAGGTACCACTGGGCTTTAAAATTATGAAATATGTAAGTATTTTTAAAACCTAGGGTGTTTGAGGCAGCAACTATCAGCAACTATCAGGTCAGTCCCAAAAGCACTATGTCTGCTATGCTGACCCAAGGCCCCTGGCAAAGGCTAGGGACTACTCCGAGCCCCTCTCCGAAATTTAGAAGGTGCTATCTGCAGCCCCGGAGCCGCGGCCGGGGGCTGCTGCCCGCGGAGCACGGGGGACGCGCCAGCCGCGCAGGGCGGGGCGCTGCGGGCATCCCCTTCTCCCCCCCATGCTTTCTGAACACCCGGGGCAAGGTTAGCTAGGATTCCAGGAGCTCGTTGTCGTTCTGCAAAAAGTAAAGGTGGAAAGCCACTGGAAAACAGCAACGGAAACAAAAACCTGCCAAGAGGAAAACGCTGTAATCAAGGAGCAGAGCTTTGGGGATTTGGGGGCGGGGGGGGCGGTGGGGGGGTGGGGAAGAGCGAGGAGGCGGAGGAGAGAGTTCAGATCAAATGGGACTTAAAAATAACAGACAGCAGTAACTCCATATGATCAATAATCATCACTTGTGCGTTCCTCTACACATTTGACATCAGCTAGGATCGTGCAAATACTGCTAGTGCTCGACAAGGAAATCATCTGAGCGTGTGTTTTAGCTACGGTTAATTATTAATACGAACAATCCTTTTCAATTAAATGTTTCATTTAATACTCTCGTGTCGACTTGCTTAGGAAGCTACATGGTTATCTTCCAAAACGATAATGTGGGTGCAGACTTATTCTAAGGAATTTGATACCATCCATGTAATATCATTTGTGCGATGAATTATCGTCTCTTCTCTTCTTGTTTCGTTCTAGCCAGCTGAGGCAACGAACAATTTTTGGTATAAATATTTATGGCATTTTCGAAATGTTCAAAGGAAATTTGTCAGGGACGTCTCTCTAAGCACAGAGGAGAATCACGTCTCGGTGTATACACGACTCTTGGAGATGTGAATTCAAAAAAGAAAAGCAGCTAGTATTTCGAATAGTAACTTCAGAAGAAATTAACCGTGACTAAGATTTCTTTCCTGCTACCACTTCTAATCTGTCTTGCCATGCCCTGGGCAGGTGCCTGCCGCCCTTTGCAACGGGTCTGGCCACCTCCTTGCACCATCCTTTGCTCACCCTGCGGAGTCTGTGGTTGTGCAGTTGCCTGCTTGCTCCGTTTGTGGTCTTTCCTTCCTCTGCCGCCTTCTTCTGGATCAAACCCTTCTGGTCCCGCTGTAGAAAACAGTCCCTAAAACCTGAGACCCTGCCAAGTCCTTCTTTTCTTCCTCCCTTCCCTTCCTCCCTCCCTGCCTCTATCGCTCCCCTCCTTTCCTTTCCTCCTTTCTTCCCTTCCTGCCTCCTCTTCTTCCCTTCCTCCCTCCCTCCCTTCCTTTTCTCCCTTACTTCCTTTCCTCCCTTCCTTCTTCCTTCCTTCCTCCTCTTTCTTCTCTCCTTCCTTCCTGCACTTCAGATTTGGAAGAGCAACTGCGAGCTGAGGAAATGGAGAGCTCTGGTGGTTTTTTTTTCAGTATATACGGCAATCAGCCCCTTTCAATGAGCCATCATATGTGTCCTTAATTTCGACTTTCCCAAGCACTGTTCTCATATTCCACTGTTTGAAATGTAGGAAGATTTAGCATAATTTGGAGGTCAAATTTCTAAATAAGCCTACTTTAAATAACAAGCCCACACGGGAGATTGTCAGTATCTCTATTTTGTATACAGTTTACACACTGGCACCGCTTTTTAAAACCCTATATGTGGGTTAAAACTCAATTTTACAACCTCCATTTATATGAGATGTAGGTTTGACATCTGTTTGCCAGAGTGTTTTGCACTTAGCCTAACACCCACTATTAAATGACAAAATTGTGGCAGGCTGTCAAAGCCAGCTGACTGACAGCTGCTCTACTTCACAAAAAAGCCCCATTCAAATATTTGCAGGGTTTGAAGCTTTCTGTAACGCTGTCGCCATTCTCCCCGTTATTTAGCATGTAAAATATAAGTCAAAGTTTTAAAGCTGCTTTCCAAAATGTTGCCATTTTTCCATATAAAAAGAGCGAGCAGTGGTTGCTGGCGGGGATCCAGCGCCAAACGCATTGGATGGGTATTTCGCTGGGTCCCCGCGTTCCTCCTATCTGCACAAACCCGATAAAACTGTCATTTAGCAGCGTTTCTTAATATTGCAGCTAATTAGAGCCGACGTGTTATTGAAGTGAGAGCAAAAATCCACTTAAAAGAAAGGGGAGGGAGGGAAAAGAAATAATAAGAAGGGGGAGGCTAAAATGTTTCCGCGCAGGAAGAGCGCACCCGAGCACGAAGCACAGTGAGCCCCCCCGGGGAAACGGGTGGACTCCGGGGAAGAGACACCGAGGGCATCCTTGTACCCCTGCGAGTACATCCTTGTATCCCTTCCTGCCCCTACCCGCAGAGGTCCCTCTGTGCATTCGTCAGCCCGGGGCATCTCTGAAAGAACGTGCAAGGGACTGCGCAGAACGAAGGGCGAGCACTGTGCCTTGGCCGAAGTCGCTCCCACTTCCCGCCCCACTGATGAGGATGTAACATTTAATTCAGGTTGTTAAGACATGCCCATCCCTTCCCCTGTTTCCCTTCCAAGAGAGAATACGAGTCTGTTAAGGGCATCGGTGGTTTAAACTTAGAAGTGAATGCTTTTTATTCCAACATCTCTGAGGACTGTATGTGACTGAGCAACGCAAAATAGCTGGCGAGGTAGCGTCTGCATACTAAGAAATCTTCGCAGCAATTGCTAGGATTTCTTTGACCCTCGGGTGCTTTCCGCAGCCTTTGAGAGACAAGCAGGACTCTAGCTGTCAAAGCGAATGGAAGGTTAATGGTGTGGAGGGGGGTTATTTATTAATTTATTTTTTAAATGACGACTGGATCCACCCCCCAAATAAAAGAAGAAGACACTCCGGCGACAGGAAAGAGACAGTCCCCAGTGTCCGCTGCAAGTGCTCTGGCCCGAGGGCGGTCGGTGACCCCCTCGCCCCCCCGCAGGGTAAAGACTGCCGCGACCCGCCCGACCGCTACCGCCGGCTCCGGTAACCGGCAAAAATATCCCCTCCGGCCCCCCTCCTCCCCCAACGCCACACATCTCCCTCCTCCCGGCACACACCCTCTCACAGCCAGAACGGAATAGAAAAACGGGTTACTCTCAGCTTTACCTGGAAATCTTTAGCTGATTTGTGTCCATTTTAATAACCTCTATCGACTGCCTTTCCTAGAGCGGTTGTCGTGTTGATAGAAAGGGACTGGAAAAGAGTATTAAAGGGGAGGCGCGGCGGGGGGGGGGGGGGGGGGGGGGGGGGGGGGCGGGGGGAGATATAGGGAGAAAACTAACGGTGCTATCTAGAAAAGGGAAGGTTGTCACGATGAGCGGTACAGGGCGGAGAAGGTGCGGACCCTCCGCAGAGATCCCGGGCGGGAAGGGGGAGGCTGACAAAGCCCGTCTCGATCCCGGGGAAAGGGAGAGGAGGCAGGGAGAGAGGGGGAGCGAGAAGGCGGAGGCGGCGGCCGGGGAGGAGGGGGGTGTCTGAGCCTCCCTGGGAAATCCAAGTTTATTGTCAACAAAGAACGCTCTGGCCGGGCTCGGAGCCTCCGCTGTGCCGAGCTGCCGAGGACCGGCAGAACACGGCGGGGAGAACGGGAGCGGGGTCCCAGGGTATCCGGGGTGGAGGCGGTGAGGGACGGGCGGAGGCGGGGGGAGCCCCGCGGCCGTCACGGCCCCGCACAGGTGCGGGGAGCAGCACCTGGGGTGGCTCTTCCCTTCCCGGAGGCATCTCCCCCGGAGAAAGTGGCAGGGGAGCGTGGCCCAGCAGGAGCGGGGAGGCGGAAAGGCGAAGTTAGAGGAGAAAGTGCGTGTGAGAGGAGAAGGGGAAGAGAAAGAGGAGGAAGGCTCCGGGCTCCACCTCCCCGCTCTGCGCGGCGCTCCAGCTGCTCTCAAACCAACTGCTCAATTCTATTCACTGCCGCGACGGAACAAAAAAGTGGCTATTTATTAGAATACTTGTTTGGTATTGTTCGGTGCCACACAAAAGGCGTTTCATTATGTTGGGGTGGGGAGAAAAGCCCCTCTCTTTTTTTTTCCTTCCTCCTTTTTTTTTTTTCTTTTTCTTTTCTCTCCAGACCGAAACAATAACTTGAAATTGTCTTTAAAGTCTTTTCTATCAATAATAAATTTCATTTTCTTCTCTCTCTCCCGCTCTCCCCCTCTCCCGTGCAGGGCGTGTGTGTGCGCGTATGTGTGTGTGTATGTGTGTGAAGGGGGGGGGGGAAGAGAGAGAGAGAGAGAGGGAGAGGGAGAGAGCGCGGATGGTGAGTGTGTGCGTGTGTCGCCGGGCACTCGTGGCTCGGGCACAGCCGCCTGGGAGCTGCGCCTGGGCGAGGGGCGAGGAGGAGAAGCCGCAGGCGGAGGAGGGCTCGCCGGCCCCGCCGCCCTCGGTCGGGTCGCGCTGCCTTGCGCCTGCCCTGGCACGCTCGGAGGAAGGTGTGAGCTAGGCTAGAGCAGAGGGAAAAAAAAAACCCAACCCAACAACAATCCAAAACAAACAAACAAACAAAAAATTTATAATAAGGCTGCCCCCTGAGATGATATGTTGGGAGGAGGCTGGAGCTGGAAGAGCAACTGTAAGTGTGCCTCTAACTTTTGAGGGGGTCTTCACCCTGTCTCGGGAAGGGAGGAGGGGAAGCCGGCGAGGGGAGGGCTTCCGAGTTACTTTTGCTGCGAGGAGGGAAGAGCCGTTCGCAGTCACTGGGTTATCGGCTGTGACACGGATTTGGGGAAGGGGGGGAGGAGGGGTTGACAGTGTTTTGGGCTGCCGCCCTCCACTTAGCCGAGGAAGACGCCTCACCGGGTTTTGAGGCGGGGGAGGGAAGCGGTGGCTGGGGCCGGGGGCTGCGGGAGGGCCGGGGCGGGGAGGGCGCCGGGGGCGGTGGCGCCCCGGTGCTGCCTCCCGAGCGCGGAGCCGCTCGCTCCGGTTACACGTTCCAAAATTAACATGTCGGTGCGCGGGTGCCATTTAGTGAAAGGTGTCTTGGGCAAAGAATCAATTTCGCTGTGACTGACCGACGGGCTTGGCTGTATTAATACTGCCAAAAAAAAAGGGGGAAATCAATAGGCAGAGCAGTCCTCAGCTAATACAACTAATGCCTGCTTAATCTTTGCCCCTCGGAGCGAGCATTCACATGGGCTCTTAGCAATGCTAATGTGGCCGGGCTGAGCTCGGCACCATCTTCCCAGGGAACTGGGGATCCCCGGATCCGGTCCCCCGTGAAGGTGACAGCTGCCGGGACCTTTTCGAAGCGGGAGGCTGTGCCCAGCCTCTCGAAGGAAAGTCCCGGCAAAACAAGTTCCCGGGAGTTGGGGCTACCTGGGGCGGTCCGACCCAGTGTCTTACTTTCCATTCTCAGCTCCAAGGGCTGTACATCTTCCCCCTATTGCCATAAAGTATCGGGATGTTTAAAAGGTGAAATGGATTTTTCTTCTCTCATTTGCCGGTGGTGTTTGGGGTCGATCAACAGGCAATGGAGCAAGGCTGTGCATCTATCGATCAGGGAGGGGACGGGTTTTGGCTGAATCTCTTTTCAGAAACAGGTGTTTAAACATGATAGCGGCTCCAGTCAATTAACCCATTAAAAACCCGTTTTATCGCATTGATTCCCGCAGCCTACCATAAAAGGTTGTGGTTTGAAAGCCTCTTTGTTAACGGAATGGTGGTGTGTAGATGGATGGGTGGATGGATGGAGGGGAGGGGGCTGCAAATCGTGTCCAAATGTACAGCATCGAGTAGGCAGTAAGATGCCGAACTACCGTTTCTTGCCCGCCTTCCCACCAAACCAGGCTGCCCCGGCATCTCAGCGCGCCCCGTCTCAGCCCCGGCTGCTCCCGGGCTCGGCTCCACGGACGGGAAGAACGGCCGCTATGGGCCCGAGGGCTGCCGCCTCCACCTCTATGCCCCCCTCCCTTGCCGTGGGGGCCACCTGGATGCGCAGCCCCTGTGGCAAAAGTTGACACATCCCCCTGGGAAAAAAAAAAAAGGGGGCTCCCGTTGCGGAAGGGGGGAGAGGCAAGGAGACACCCGTCCGGGGAGGAGGGGTCGGGCCGGGGGCGGGGGCTGCCGCCCTGCACCGGCTGCTGGCCGGGGAGAGCTGGGGGTGCAGCGAAACTAGAAACCTAGAAAAGTTGCAAGCGCTGTTATTCATTAAACAGGACGATCTGCGAACAGTCCGTCCCCCCTCCCCCCGCGGCTCCAAGCACCTTTTCCAGGTTTGCCGGTGATACGGCTAGAAGAGCTTTATTTGCTAAAGGTGTCGGTAGCCGTGCTGTTATCCCAGCTTACGGTGACTACCAGGGAATCCGCGTAAGGGGAATGTGAATTATCAGTCAATCATTTGGTGAAAAACAGATCAGTGACATTCACCCCTTTTCAAAAGGCAAATAAGCGCTGGATCCCGACTCCGGCCAAGTAGCCAGTATCTCCTTTTGGTGGGAGGGAAACTGGGCTTTTCTCCTCGCTTCATCGGGGTTCGTTATCCACCTTCCCATGGCCAGAGAGCTGCACTGGATGGAGCAAGAGGATCATGTATTTCCTCTGGGTAACTTTGATTTCCAGACTAGCGGTCTGAGATTATGTAGATGTTTCTAGTTTTCTCCCTTGTTTTCTGTTTCCTGAAGTAAACACTGGATGATGCGACAGAAAAGGTTTGAAATTGTGTCGAAGTGATGTTTTAATCTCATTGAAAGTGTATTAAAGGAGAAGATGTAATTTGTGTGGGATGTTTCGCTGAAAGGAGAGATTGGAGTGGATGATACTTTCGCTCTCCTGTGAACCTCATGTCATGTTTATATTGAAGTCTGTGTAGCTAATCTAATTTGCAATAACGGAATGGCCTGCAAGAGAGAAGCTTCTATATGATTTAATTTATTTCTTTCCTCGTTTAAATTTTACGTAAATTCATTCTGACTTGCCCTGAATAATATCTTTACATTTTGAGGCTAACTGCCCAGGATGCAAACCAGAAATATTTATTTCATGGTGTCCCAAACGCCACTTCACAAGCAATGCGCCACAAGACATAAACAGACAGGTTGTGAAGCTTGTGAAGCTCTTTTTTCGTGACTGACATTTCAACAGGGCAATTTTAAAGATTAACTTCGTAATAACTCCCGTGTCGTACCAGTCCGACGAACTCTCCATCGCCGTAGCTCTTCTTATTTTTCCTTCAAAGGTTTACCATTACAAAACAGTACTTTCAAAATATTTTTCTGTGGTAGAAAGTAAATTACTGAGTAGATTTTTTTTTTTTTGTCTACGGGTGCTCTCGATTAACATATCTTGCAAAAAAAGTAAAAGCCCTGGCCATACCTTTCAACGGAAAACTAAAACCCTAGAAAATAAGACGGTGCAAACCCTCGTCTGCCGAGAGATGTTTGGTGATCTGATTAGCACATATTCCCGGAGTGTGTCTTAGTAATAATAATTTTTAAAATAATAAAAAAAATCTGAACAGACTTGAAAATTACAACTTCTGTGTATAGTAAAAAGGTGTATTCAGCCTGTTAATTACAGGGGTTTGTGTCATTGGAATGTTATCAATGACCCGTTTAATTTTACTATAATTACTGACAAAATAAGACAAGGCTAGATCACAATACAGAGTATTCCTCTTTCGGATCAGCATTGTGCTGGAAGTCGATCTGATACGTAACATAAACAAACATTTCAGAAAAATGCTCCTGCTGGCAAAACTTTGTTCAGTCCCAATTCTGCTTTCCCTACCGACTTGTAACTCCCACCGGGCTAAGGACCGAGCTCGTTTCAAGGCCGGGGGGGGGACACACTCGGTATGTCCTGCAAGAGTGAGGAGAGGGGAAGGAAATAATCTCTCCTTAGGCTCGGGCTGACCGTCCTGCCGTCCCACCCAGGTGTGCCTCGCCGTTCCTCCCGCAGTGTCGGCCCCGGGAGCCGTGGTGGGAAGTGACACCCCCTGGCTCCGCCGGCCCACCCGCCCGCCGGGACCCGCTGTAGCTCTGGGGCGGCCGCTGGCTGCCGCTGAGATCAAACGGGAGAGAGATCGATACTACTTCTTTTAGGCGCAACGGAAAAATAAAACTCGTTTTCAAAGCCGATAAAAAAAAAAAGAAGAAGAAGAAGAAAGAAAGGAGCGAAAACAAAAAAGGTTGGGATGTATAAACTCTTAGGAAAGGGGCGATTTATCGATAGTGGGGGGAGGATTGATGCAGAGTTTCTTTAGAAAAATAGTTCCAGGAGTCCTTTTATCTGACACAATAAATAAATAACTGGAAGTACCTACATGGAGCAGCCGGATGCCCTCCGGACGCTTTGATTTTGTACAGAGTAGGCTGGCCCTGAGCACACTCCTGTGCTTGGGTCGCGCCCCCTCCCCAGCGCCCGCTCACCTCAGGACGGGCGGGCTCCCGGCAGCCGAGCCCCGGCCACAGCACCACCGGCTCCGGGAGGGGAGGACACTTGCCTGCTCCCACTAGGATTTCAGAAAGCTTTCGGGCCCGTTTCGTACGCACCCTCGGGGTTTCCGCACCGTGCCCCTCGCCTTTGCCCCAGGACACACCCCCGCAGAGCCGTCTCACAGCCTGTGATCCGGGCTGCCCCTTCCCCGCCTGTTCCCAGCGCGGCAGTGGGCGACCCGTCAGTTGGAGAGGGGATATAGACGAAAATGCCTGGGGGATTATTCGCCCTTTCGAGTGGCTCCGGAGATCAGTGGGGACGCCACGGGCTGTCCGGGAGCGGCGACCGGGAGCGAGGCGCGCCGGCAGTACAGCCCTTACCCTAGTCATGCTTCCCGTTGGTTGGCACGGTTCTCCTGGGGGAAGGGGGGAGACATTTCTCGTCAGGGAATTTTAGCCCTTTCCTTCCCTCCTCCCTTTTCCTTTTTTCCCCCTTCCCTTTCATTCATAAACCTGGTGGCTATAGACGCAGCTTGAATATTGACGTCTCTTCCCCCAACTGCTCCTCCGTTAACCCAATTACAGAATTCATCAAGAACTGTGTTGAATTATCTCTTTCCATACAGTATCAGCATTAGCCTAATTAAAAGCTATAATGTCTGATATAATGATTAAATCGTTAGCTCTGCTGTAGGGAAGCAATATTTTGTTTTCCCTTCAATTAGAAGCTGATTGAGGTTTTCAGAGCAGGTCAGCTGTGAAATTTGAATTATATGTGTGAGTACCGTTCACAGGGTGAGCCCCTACTCGAAAGCTCCAGAGATTCTCCAAACGCTTTTACCCAGCAAGCTGGGAAAAGACAACAAAACACACAGAGAGCCTGTAGCTGATTTGGGACTGGGGCTGCAGGATCCCCGGGAACAGTTGTTAGTGCTGGAAAAGGAAGCGGGGGTTTATTCAGACGCCCTTTTTCCTCCATCCTGTCCCGGCTGGATAGCCGTTCGTGTTCAGAACCACAATCCCCGAGTCGCCAAGTCACCGAGGCAGGAAGTGGCTTCCCCTCTGTCACTTGTCTGCCCTCCCTGCCCCCTCCGGGTTCCTCGTTTTGACCCAAGTAACGGTGCCCCGGGAGCGAGGGACCAGTGTGTGCATTTCATGCTGGCCAGCGGTTTTGCAGTAAAGTGCCAGGGAAGCTGCAAGCAATATCCCCCTCCCATCCTACTCCCGCCCCACGTTTCAGTAGGGGCTGGCCACCATCTCCCACCGAGCATCTTCCCACAGCATCTCCCCGGAGCGGGCTGGCTCTCGCTGTCCCCGGCCTGGGGCGAGGGAAGCACGGCGGCAGCCAGCAGACGGCGATCGCCGCCTGCTACCGGGCGCCCGGCTCGGCCCCGCAGCCCCTCTGCCCCCTCCTCTCCTCGAGACCGAGCACGATGGAGGCAGCAGCGGGCACAGAACCTGCCGGGCCGGCGACCGGCGACCCCCGCCCCGGGTAGGCGGCCCTCCCGCTGCAGTCGGTGACGGGGAGAAGGCGCCCCCCGCCGAGACGGGGAGCGGTGGCCGGGGAGACACTCGTCGTTCCAGCCGGCCTGAGGACGGGCCACACCGACGCCTGTCCCCTCGGAGTGCCTGCCAGGGCTGATGCCGAAGCTCTAGTCCTCCTTAGTCCTGCTCCCAGTGCAGAATCCCCTCCTTTCTGGCTTCCCGGCGTCGCCTCTGTCAAACGACACTCGCAGAAGTGCTTGGTCTCATCTCTGCTCCTTGAGTCTGGGTCTGCACCACTTTTACAGTGGAAGAAGAGCCCCTGTCTGTCTCTCCAGCTGGTATCTACTCCCTCCCCGGTCGATATACACCCTTCGGCCTCCGGGGAGCTGTCACCCAGGGTATATATCGACCTGGGACAGGGGCAAGGGGGTTCACGCCAGCAGCGTCTTCTCATTCCCCCTCCATGTTCTCGTTTATCCACTCTGAAGGAACGTGTTCATGGCAGTTTGGCTGCTTTTAGGGGAAGGAAGGGGAGCTCGGTGTTTATTTGTCGGGGGAGGAGAGGAGGAAGAAAGAGGGGGAAGCCTCACACTGAGAGAAAGCCCATGAGGGGGGCATCCCCCCGGTGGGGTGCAGATGAAGGATTGTCCCCCGCATGGGCCAAGGTCAGGGTCCGTCCCTCGCAGGGTGCACGGGACTCGTCCAGAAATGGTTGCCTCATACCGATTCGTCCTGTTTATTCATCAGGAGGCCTTTGGGTATCTTTATGTAAAATTTCAGGGCAAAAATACCTCTAGGACTACGGGTGGACAATGTGCAAGTCATGTCATTTATCTTTTGGGTTTTACTCCTAATACCTTCGTTCGGCAATCCAAGCGAAAATGAGCCTCTCTGCAGTAACCTTCTCCACCCTTCCCCCGCCTTTCCTACCCCAACCAATTATATTTTTAATGCATCATTTAGCAATTACAGCAGGCTTACTTGTTTTGCCCCTCCAGATGTGGCAACACATCAGCTAGGGAAAATGTCAGCCAGAGCAGCGTAGGCTCTATCCTGCACCACCTCCCTCTCTCCTCTTTGCACTTTTAAGGGCAACTGAAAGGGATCAGACTCCCCCCGAAAGCATCCCCACCCGAGCTAACAGCAACACTCTGGTTGGGCAAAAAAAGGGCCCAGAAGCAGGCCGAGCCATCAGAAATGGGGAGGTTCTTTCCTCTCCTCAGCAAACTCAGATTGTCTTGATGAGATCACTATTTCATGACGAGTCGTTTGGGGGAAAAAAAAAAAAATGAAAAAAAGTCTAATCCTACTAGCCTAGCGCCTAAGGCTGGTGCTTTGTGCACGGTGCGTGCTCCTCCTGCAGAAAACTTCTGGCCGTAATAACAGTAATTGGGGGAGCTGCGGCGTGATTCCTGACTTGTATGGCCACTAGGGTCAGGAAAGTTAACGCTCGCGGTCCAGGAAAAGAGCAGGGATGCCCTGTGTGCCTTTCTCCACCTGGCAAAAGACGATGAGGGTAACGGTTTCTGTGCGCGGACGTTTCTGCGACGGCCGGGCCATCCCTATGGCTGTTGTTAAAGATTGCAGCGTGAATTTCAGTGCAGACCATTTTCTCCCTTGTATAAAATAGCTAATAATCTATCTCACGGGACAGCCAGGGCACAAATACAGTCTTTTAATGTTGTCGGGGGGGTGGGGGCTGGAGTTACACGCCTATATGTACTTTATACGAATATAACATGTCTCCGTGTACCTTCATCAGTCTCAGATGTTTTTAACTCCCTTAGGGCTAAGTGCGTAACGACCGCGTCCAACCGCCGCCTTGCGCCCAGGCCCGGGAGCGGTTTTAACACTGAGGAGAGCCGTCTGCCCTCTCTCCAACTACAAAACGGTTGAAGTCCTGGGGGAAAAGGCTTTTTTAGGTGCCGCTCGCACCGGTGCGGTAGTGACGGGGGCTTGCTCGGCCCGGGACGGCACCTCAGCCTCCCCAAACACCGCGGCGCAAGGCTTCCTTCCAGCGATGCCCGACGGGGAGGGGGTGACGGTTGCCTCCTCCACCCTAACACCCCCACCCCGTTCCCGGAGCGCGGGGTGAGGCGGGGAAGCCGTCCGCGGGGGCGGGCCGGGCCGTGACCCCCACCCCCGTCCGTGTGTCGTGTCCCCCCTCCCCGAGTTCTCGGCGCGCCCCGCCGGACGTCACTGCTCAGCGCGCGCCATGCAAATCTCGCGGCGGCGGCGCCCCCTCATTGGCCGCCACCAAGCGATTTAAGGCGGGTTCCGCGCGCCCCGTATGGCTGCAGCGCCCGCTCGCTCGCCCGCCCGCTCGCCCGCCCGCCCTCGCGCGCGCGCGCGCCCGCCCGCCCGCCCGGCAGCGGCTCCTCCTCCTCCTCCTCTTCTTGTTCTTGTTCTTCTTCTTCTCCCGACCCCGTCCCGGCCCCGTCCCGTCCCGCCCGGGCCGCGGGAGGGAGACCACCGCCAGCGAATTACTGTGCCACCGCGCCCCGGCGGCCGGGCTCGGCGCTTGTTGTGGTTGGGTTCCTTCCCTCCACTCCCCCCTCCCTCCCTCCCTCTCTCCCTCCTCTCGATCCTCCTCCCGATTTTTTTTTTTTTTAGTTAACGTTTAAATACTTTTTTTTTTTTTTTTTTTTTTTGCGTGGCGGTGGGTTCTCCTCTCTCTTCTGCTCCGTTCACCTGCGATCAGCGGATGCAAGTCACACACGCTCCCTCCCTCCCTCCCTCCCTCCCTCTCTCTCTCCAAGTTAGCAAAGAACAAAAAAAAAATAGCTCCGTTAAGGATAAGAGCGGGAGCGGAGGGGTGTGCGCGCGTGTGCCGGGGAGAGCCGGCGAGCGGAGGACACCGCCGACGGCTCCGCGCACTCCTCCTCCCTCCGCCACAAGTGAAGCAGCAAGTTTGCCGTGCACCTGTTTGAGCAGCTCGGATCCCCGTCGCCGCCGAGCCCCTCAAGTGATTTGCGCACAAGGGAGAAAGTTTTTTTCGCCGGCGGGGTCGCCGATCGCTCTCCTCCTCTCCTCGCGGTTTTCTTCTCTTTTTTTTTTTTTTTTTTTTTTTTTTTTTTTTTGCACGGCCGTCGCTCCTTAGATACAAACGGGTTTCGCCTCGCTCGCTCCCCCGTCCTCCCGAGCTCCTCTATGTTTGATTCTTTTTTCACGCCTGGCGCCGGTGGAAAATAAAAAAGCTACTTGAATGTACAGCATGATGATGGAGACGGACTTGCACTCCCCCGGCGGAGCCCAGGCCCCCACGAACCTCTCGGGGCAGACCGGAGCGGGAGGCGGCGGCGGCGGTGGCGGCGGGGGAAACAAAGCGAACCAGGACCGGGTCAAGAGACCCATGAACGCCTTCATGGTGTGGTCGCGGGGCCAGCGGCGGAAGATGGCCCAGGAGAACCCCAAAATGCACAACTCGGAGATCAGCAAGCGCCTGGGGGCCGAGTGGAAAGTCATGTCGGAGGCCGAGAAGAGACCGTTCATCGACGAGGCGAAGCGGCTGCGGGCGCTGCACATGAAGGAGCACCCGGATTATAAATACCGGCCCCGGCGGAAGACCAAGACCCTGCTCAAGAAGGACAAATACTCGCTGGCCGGGGGGCTGCTGAGCGCCGGCTCGGCCGGGGGAGGCCCGGCCGGCGTCGGCGTGGGCATGGGCGTCGGCGTGAGCCCCGGCGGCGTCGGGCAGCGACTGGAGAGCCCCGGCGGCACGGCCAGCGGCGGCTACGCGCACATGAACGGCTGGGCCAACGGCGCCTACCCGGGCTCGGTGGCGGCGGCGGCGGCGGCGGCGGCGATGATGCAGGAGGCGCAGCTCGCCTACAGCCAGCACCCGGGCAGCGGGGGGCACCCGCACCACCCGCACCCCCACCACCCGCACCACCCGCACAACCCGCAGCCCATGCACCGCTACGACATGGGCGCCCTGCAGTACAGCCCCATCTCCAACTCGCAGGGCTACATGAGCGCCTCGCCCTCGGGCTACGGCGCCCTGCCCTACGGCTCCCAGCCTCACCAGAACTCGGCGGCGGCGGCGGCGGCAGCGGCGGCGGCGGCGGCCGCCTCCTCGGGGGCGCTGGGCGCCCTGGGCTCGCTGGTGAAGTCGGAGCCCAGCGTGAGCCCGCCCGTCTCCTCGCACTCGCGGGCCCCGTGCCCCGGGGACCTGCGGGAGATGATCAGCATGTACTTACCGGCCGGGGAAGGCGGCGATCCCGCGGCCGCCGCCGCCCAGAGCCGGCTCCACTCCCTGCCCCAGCACTACCAGAGCGCCAGCACGGGGGTGAACGGCACCGTCCCCTTGACGCATATCTGAGACCCCCGCCGGACGCCGGCTCGGCCGGGAGCGGCGAAGGCGGGTGCGGGCACCGGCACCGTCTCGGCCACCGGCCCCGGAGCCGCCCCGCAGGACTGCGCGCCCCGCCGCCGCCACCGCACGCTCGGCCCCCGGCCCCGCGCTGCTCCTGCCCCGCTCCCGGCTTCCCCCTTCTTATTTTTGCCTCTTGCTCCCCTGCCCTCTCGCCCTCCCCCGCCTCTCTCTCTCTCTCATTTTTTTTCTTTCTTCCTTCCTTTTTGTACAGAAATGTTTTGATGTTCTTGTAATAATAATAATAAATAATAATAATAATAACGAGAGAGAAAAAAAGGTAACGGTTGCTTTACTTACCTTTTTTTTTTTTTTTAGAAGGACTAGTTTATGAAACTAGTTTTAGACTGAACTTCTGTTTTATCGAGACTTTTTGTACAGTATTTATCATTCACCCAAGAGACATAGAGCATTTATTTGCAAAAGAGGAGAGAGAGAAACAGAAAGGAAAAAAATATGGCGAAAAGACAAAAAATATCAATAATAATCACATAAAGTTGTAAGCGATGCCAACTTTTATACCGCGCGGAACCGCTACGATTTCAGTCACGGATAGCTTCTTGCGAAGGCTTTTTATTGCCTAATTAACTCGAAGATGATGGGGAAACAGTTCTCATTTATTACTCATATACTAAGGCAAATCCAAAACAACACTCAAAAGTTTTTATAGATGTTCTTGTGTTTATTTTTGTTTGTTTGTTTGGGTTTCCTTTTGTTATTTGGGTTTTTTTAATTTATAAAACTTTTTTTTTTTCTTTTGGAGTCTGCAACGTTGTTTGGTTTGTTTTTTTTTTCTCCTGGGTTTTGTAAAACTTTATTGTACCTGGATATTTTTTGTTTGTTTTCTCTTTGATTTTGTTTTCCTTTTGTATCATTTCTTGTAAATGCATTGTGAAATAATTTTTATTTAGGCGATACGAGGGAATTCAGATTGTATATATAGTTTACTAAAAAACCTTTCTGCTAAACAGAAATCCTAAGGATGCGTTCAATTTTGAGTTAAATAAATTTCAAAGCGGAAAAAGTCAACTGTTTTTTTTTAAAAAAAAAAAAATAAAACAACCCTAACTGGACAACATAGTTGTGTTTACTATGGTATGTCTGGAAATACAGAAGGTAAACCCAGAATATGAGGAGGAAGTTTTAAACCGGAGCGGCAAACAGAATGAGGTGCAATCCCGCAGTAGATGTCGATGTCTCTTAATTCGTATAAATCAAGAGGGATGAAGGTAGATTTATTTTAGTACTCGTTCTGTATTGCTAGGGAAGGCGACTTACGGAATATTTTTTCCTAGCCTTTCGTTTTGTGGATTCTGTGGCTGGGTTTGGCGGTCCGGCCCTTTTGCTTGGGCCCAGAACTTTTCCCCTTCGGGGGAGGCCGGACCTTGAGGCCGGGCTGCTCGCCCCCGCCCGCCTTAGTCCCCCGCTCGGCCGGGGGTCCCGATCGGCCCGCGGGGCACCGACTTCCCCGTGGGTCGCGAAGGTACCGGCGATCGTTCCACTTCCCCTCTAATTAACATCATGAAAAGCGAAAGGACTTCGGTTTGGGCGCCCGGAAAGGAAAGGCGACCTCTAAACCCCAAGCCCGAAAAGCAGCCCCGTCCCTGCCGAGCATCCCGGGGGAGCGGCGGGGTCACCCGCTCTCATCCTGCCCAAACTGGGACGCCGGTTTCAGCGACTGGTGTGAAAGCTGGTGAGAAAAACGATACGTGCCTGTTCTTTGCAGGATGTTCTTCGATGCTTTGAAATTTAATTTTTACTTTTTCCCCCTAGCTCTTGATCGGTACCTTTCGATATGCTGGAATTAAAAGTTGCCTCTAAACTTCGTCTAATAACAGCATTAAGCGTTGCATTTAAATTTCATACTGTAGCAAATAAATTTTTAAGTTAGTCATAACTACTTAAACAAAAGGGGAAAAATACTTTTGACTTCCACGGCGGTGATGTCGGTCTCAGCAGGCTGTAGGGCTTTTAAAACCATCTTTTAGCACCGGCGAACAAGTACTTCACCTACCCAGGAGTGGGAAAGTGTTTGTTGGTTAATGAGGAGCGGTTTCAGTCCATGCTAGAGATTGCACTTTACCTATAATGCTGACATGTGAATTGACGTATATGACTCTTCGGAGTCATTTGATGATTTTGTTTAAATCACTCATTTGCTAAATTGAATGCAAAATTTTAATGGAAGTTGTCTATTGATTTAAAGCCAAAAATTCTTCCCCTCCCCGCTTTTTTTTTTCTTTTTTTCTTTTTTTTTTAACTATTAGAGCCTTTATTTAAGTGAAGTGTGCGGGGGTCCAGACAGTCAGCAGACTATTTTTGAAAATACTCAACGCGCAAAAAGCGCACACAGAAAACAACAACCTGTGAGAAACCTCCTGTACAGTTGATTGTGTCCAGCTAGGCACGGTTCTACAGGTAATTTAAAATATGAACAGGAGTACCTTTAATTATGCAGAATAAACCGAGTACCTGTTGAACTGTTTCTTTAAACCCGTTATCCGTCATGCTTATATGTACTCATATATATCTATAGATATATGAGTACATATATATAGAGAGAGACAGCATCACGACCGAAGAGAAGTGTGTGTGTGTGTGTGTCTGTGTGTGTGTCTGTGTGTGTGTACACGTGTGCACATGCAGACGCTTATACATCTGATGCAACCTTGTTACATGCCTTTTCTTTAAAGGTCATAGCTATTGAAAATCACATTTATTGACAATGCGGAAGAGAAAAACCCCGGCGAGACGATCCTGTATCGCTGAACACGACTGATGGAACACGCGAATTAGGGCAGTCAAGGGAGAAAAGCAAATAAACATTTGAACGCGTCCAGACAACAGAAATACTAGGGGAAATGCTTAAGAGAGAAATATTACAGGTCTCCAAATGAGTTCCTTTTAACGAGTCTTCCCTCCTCCCCTCACAATTTAGCGGCTCAATGGCGTTATGCCTAGAATAATAGAAATACCTGCACTTTCAACACAAGGCGATTATACAGACCCAATCTCGGCTATATTCAAATAAGATTCGAATATTCTCAGCCCGCCTTTCAAAGGAATACAATCCCTTCCGCAAATGTCTAACCCCCTCCCTCTCCGCTAATCCAATCCCCCTACACACTCCCCAATACCATAAGGGTAGATTTTTTTTGCTGTTCGTGGTTCGCGTGCTTTAGTTTGAGCTAAACTTCACGTTTAGCTATACAAACAAAGTTAAAACAACTTTGCTAGGCAGACAAGTTTGGTTTCGGTGCGGTAAAATAATTCTGTCTTCGGGCTTTTTGCCGTGCGGGTTATATATAAGAGAATAATTGAATATGCAAAACTAAGAATAGGTTTAAGCGATTTATGGCCTAAGTACATTACATCTAAAATTGTATTAAATGTTCCTCCTCTAACATGATTGACAGAGCTATTAAAATCACCTGTGTGGAAGAATTATTTTAAAAAAAAAAAAAAGTAATCTCGTTTTCAGTAAAATGAAGGGAAATCCAGGGAATAAGGCTAAGGGGATCGGGGTGGAGGTGCCCTCTCTGGGGAGTTAGGCTGTGTGTAGCGTGAGGGGCTTCGGGTCAGGGCTCCCCGCGGAGCAGACCGCGCCCCCCCTCCTCCGGTCACGGTTCTGCCGGCGGGTACCTCTGCCCTTGGAGAGAGGCGGTGGCAGAGGAGACAGGAGGACAGGAGGCTCAGTGCGATAACAGGTTTGATCTGCTCCAAACTTCGAACCAAAACGCAAACTTGGCCTGAACTCCACACTGCTTTCCCCAAAGATTCTCTCTCTCTTTTTTTACTACTCTGTTGTTTTTCGGTTTGTTTTTTTTTTTCCTCCTCCTTCCTCACCTCCCTTGTTTTTTTTTCCGTGCGTGGCTCGCTGAGCTCGTAGGAGTGGCGCTGGGCCCGGGGGAAAAGCCTTTCCCTCCAGCTCTGCTCCTCCTCAGTTTCAACCGGAGTCACACGGAAGCAAGCTCTGGGCAGGGGGGCGAGGAGGGTCCTCGAGGGGGGACATCGATAGCACGGCTCCGGGCCTCTGGGAGCAGCGGAGCAACACATGAAATTGCCCATGAAGAAGGCTCTAGAAATATGCGCAAGGGGTCGTGAGGATGCAGCCCCGACGCTCTCGAAGGGCAAGAAGCCCCCTCGGGAAGTCCCTTGGCAGGGCCAGGGGGATTGAGGAGGATTCTCCCTCACAGCTGCACCACGTGCAGGCAGCACCAGGCCGGAGGCACCTGAACACCTGACACGGTTACAGCGTTTTATTATTATGTGTAAACCGTAACGGAAAGAAAAATTTTTTAAAGAAGTCAAAAATCCACCGAAACTCGAACCAAACAGATAATCTGAGCGTTGTTGTAGAGTAAAACGCAGCTAAGACACGCGAGCTGGCACCTGTCCGTGGGTTTGACCCGTTAGCCAGGAGGGGGATTCCTTCCCGAGCCCGGCGCTGACTTTCTCCCGAGCCCCGCGATCCTCCTGCCTTTCGCGGGGACTTATTGACACCCTCCCCGGGCCCTTTTCTGCCCTCTCCCCCCGGCAGGCACCGACTCTACACATTCCTTCTTCGCTGAGCAACACGTGGGGGAGCCCCGTGAAGGGGCTGCCCTGTGGGGGCGGGAAGCGTCCGGGAGCGCCCGTGTGTGCGTGTGAGTGTGTAGGGAGTTGGTCTTGCGGGAAGAGCCCTTCTCGCTAAGCAAAACCCCTGGGAGCGTGGAGCAGTGAGCCTGCGTGGTGGTGTTTGCGGGGTGTGCATGGGTCTCTGCAAGTTGTGGCACCACGAAGCGAGGTCCCGTCGGAGAGGCTGCAGATGAATGATGCAAGAGGAAGATAGGGGTGGAAGGAGGGAAGGGAGGGAGGGAGACCGCGGGGAGGAGGAGGGGGGCCGGTGTTTGGAGAGCGAGGGATTAGCGAGGAGAGTCCTGACCCCGAGGATCAACGGCCAGTCAAACCCGTTTACAATCACTCAGCGGAACACCGACGGCTCCCGCTGCAAACCAGCAGCCGGCCGGGCAGCCAGAGAAACCAGAGCCCCCCGCGGAGAAGGAGGATGGTGGGGGAGGCCCGACTGCGGGGAGAAGGGAGACGCCACAGCCTGGGGGGGGGGTGGGAAGAGAGATCCCAGCGGGAGAGCGGTGGGGAGGATGCTGCGGTGCGCCCCGTCTCCTGGCCTCAGCCTTCTTGCCCCTCACCGACGAGCATGGGGGAAGGAAGGGGAGGGAGGATCCAGCCGTGAGACACGGAGGGGGAGGCAGGCCGAGATAGGTGGGAAAAGCAAGCGCGTTTCTTCCCGTCGGGAAACGCCTGTCTTGAACTCCACACGGGACCCTCCTGAGCCGGGCCGCGGTGACACCAAAGACCGGTTCCAGTCATGCGTTCAGCGGCGGGCGGGCTCAGGCCGCCCTCCCGGACCGCAGGCCATCTGCTGCACGGCTACTGGTGACGGGGGGGAGGTGTGTGAGGGGACGTGTCCCCCGACGGGCCTCCGACTGGGGCCGGCAGCGGCGGGTGGGCGCCTCGGCCGTCGCTCCGCGCCCCGCGGGGCACCGGCGCCGCTAGTCCGCCGTGCCGCTCACACCCCACGCACACAGACACTGCACAGCTGGGGAGACGACACATGCTAACCATTTTTTTCTTTTTTTTTTCGGAAGGGGAAAGCAAACGTTCCCTCCACCTTGCGGCATTTTGGCTCCTCCTCTTCCATAAAACGTAGCTCCCTCCCAGTGCGAGGATGCTCGTTGGCTCGGTGCTATCTCACGACCGACACCGAGCATCCCTGTGCACGTCGTCCGACCAAAAGGGAAGCTAAAACTGGTGGGTCTGGCCCGGTTAAGAGACACGCCCCACCCCTAAAAGTGCCGAGGGAAGCCACGCGTGGCTCCACTCTGCAAAACGCGGGCATTTCCCGCCCCACTGCCCTCCCCAGAGCCACGGGGACCCACGGGGCTCCAAGAGACGGCAGGAAGGGAAGCTTAAGCGAGTGGGTTCGTGCTGAGATGAGGGGATGGATGCTGCTTCCCCGCGGGGGAAAACCGAGGTCTGGGACAAGTGGTTTCACATGGCTGTCAGGGAAAGGATTTGCACAGCGAAGCTTGGCTGAAAAGTCGCTTCTGCAGAGGCAAGGCCAAACGAGAGACAGAGGAGACGACACATAAAACGTGGCAGGACACGGCCTTGCAGAGCTCCCAGCCGGATATGGAGGGGAGGACTGGCGTGAAGGGGGACGGTTGCAGCAAGGGGCCTGGGGGAGCCGTGGTAGCCGATCCCAGCTGACTGGGCGGCGGGAGGGAAAGCAGAGATTATGCATACAGGACGGACAGAGCCTTGCCTGCCTGCTGGCTCCAGCCGCTCCTCGCCTCTCCCGAGAAATGTCAGGAGGAACCGTCAGACAGGGGAGGCCCCGACGGGGAGGGCAGCTGGCAAAGGAGGCGACACCCCGGGTGTGCAGGTACAGATGTAACAGGAGGCTTTCATGAGCAGAAGCAAGGGAAAGCCCGTTGACTTTTATACGCAGTGAGCGGTTGTGCTGTCGAAGGAAAATTTGAGAAAGTGAAGATGAGCAAAGTAAAGTTTGGACACTCTTGAGGAGCTTTGCCGTAACAGCAGTTTGTGCATGAAGCCTGCATACACCCCATACCCGACATGGTAAGGGATGTTAGTAGGACACCTGGAAGTCCTTTCTAGTCCTCACGCCTAACGTCAGAACACCCCTGGAGATGCCTCCGTAGGGTATGCCAGAAGTCAGTAGGAGCTTGTTCAACTGCCTTGCACTGCTCTATGTGCCGTCAAAAAGTCTGTACGTACCACAGGGAAAGGACTAGAAAAAACCTCAGACTTTAAACTGCTCATAGCTGGTGTAGAGTGAAGAGCAACTGCCCAGGGAAAGCCTGCTAGGCCTTGGCTTTGGGGTGGAAGCAGTAGGGCCTTGTGACAAAGAATCCCCCTGCATCCTATTTCCAAAGCCTTGGGGTGCCCCTGTGCAGTTTCATGCCTATCTTTCCTGGACGATGTAACTCCCCAAAGGGAGGAGCCTTCAGAAAGGTCTCGTTTCAAGAAAGTCATTCAAGTGCTTTAGCATGGCCTGTCAGGACGCGTTTGGGGGTGATGTGCTTCATGCTCAGTAAAATCTCATTGTCCACGCTTTCAGCCCGGGCACCTCTCATTGATTTGGAGAAGACGTGTGCCACGGTTAACTGCGGCTCTCAGATAGAGGGACTATCCTTCAGAAACCTTCGGGGGAAAAAAAAAAAAAAAAAAAAAAAAAGAAGACAATGAAACCGAAGAGAAGCAGGAGAGCATCTGGCAATGGTCAGACAATTGGGCAAGTGCTAGAGGGCGAGCTGAGCTCCGAGGAGTGGGAAAATGCGGCTTCAGCCCGGGGCAGAGCAGCGTGGGCTGAGGAAGTGCAGCCGACACGGAGGGGGAGTACCGGAGTCTGCAAAGTGTGCGTTTAGCAAAAGAATAGCTTTCACCGGGAGGAGGTGAAATATAGTTTACCAAGGCGTAAAACTCTCCATAGCAACTAGGAACGAGCGGTGAACAAAGGCACCATACATTTTGGGCAGTATAATTTATCCACGGGGGGGGGTGTGGGGGGGTGGGGAGTAGGGAGACGTTTATTTTCTACTCCAATATTGTCTCGCACAGATTTCAGAAGTACTGAATTAAAGTCCTTTTTCTTTCTTTATTTTTTTTTTTTTTACTCCAATGTAGAAAAAGTGCATAGTAAAATTGTTGATCAGTGGATAGTTCAATCCTAATCAGATTACCAGAATGAAGTAACAGGTTCTTTAGATTTGAGGCTGCAAACACAAGTAGCCCAAGGCGGGAGGAGAGACCTAAAACTCCAGGCACGGGAGTCCAAATCTAAGTATAGGCACGAAAACACAATTCCAAACCGATATGGAAAGCTGGGGGCTCTGAAACCATCTACAGTACCTCAGAGTGACATACACCCCAGTCATGGTGTCTCTCTCCTACCTTAAACCCAAGTTAATATTTTTATCTTTTGGAAAAACCTCTAGTGATCACTTGATCAAGTGATAAGATTTGCTTTCCGGTTTACCTTTCTTTTTACCTGCATGTAGCAGAAGAGAGAAAGGGACTTTGCTTTGAATGAGGATTTGTTTAGGATTTTTTCACTATCTGTACATGATCAGTCCTACCTTCCTCCAAATTGTGTTCCAGTCACAGGGCAGGTGAGGGCTGCGTGGTTCCCCCTCACTCCCACGCGATATTAGAATGTGGGAAATAAAACGAAACACAAGAAGCTTGTGCAATCGAGTCACTGTTAACACGTGTGTTTCCTACCTTGAAGGACAGCGAGAAAGAAACGAAAACTAGGTGAGGAACGCCTTTTTAAGTACGCAGCTCTAGAGGAGCTGACGCCTTCATGTTTCAGGACGGAGAGGTCTGGGGTAAACTGTGAATCTCAGAGTCCAGAAAATAGCTCAGGAAGATTAGAATTCGGGAAGAAGAAGGGGAAAAAAAGCCGAACAAGAGAAGCGTGGCATTTAGCTTGACTAACTTCTCAGCGATGTGTCTTAAACTGCCATAACGGTGAAGAGGAAGGGATATAGACTACAGGCATAGAGTGCATTTTCCAAACTGGGACTTTCAGTACTCTGGTGTTACATCATTACTTAGGCGTCTTGCGGAATAGCCGAAAGAGTGAAGAAATGAGAGCAGAACACGCATTTCTCCTCCCAAAAGCACTTCATCTCTTAATGTTCCTCTCAGTTTCTAACTTTCTGGCAAGGGTGAGGAAGTTTCTGCTAACCCTCGACCCAAAAAGGTCCGTTTAGGAGACCAACTTTTGGGTCGTAACATAGGGACAAATAATCTCCTAATAGTTTTACTTTGACAAGGAAGCTGCAGGGAAAAGTCCAGAATCATTTCCCCTAATATAGAAACATCTTCTCAGTTTTAGACGTCTCACACCAAAGCTCACTATTTAGTGGGACAACCTCATCATGATAAATGTGCCACAAATCCAGATATTTAAGATAAGGAGAGCAATGAAATAGCGTTATTGCAAAAGACATCCTTAGTCAATCGTATGAGCTATCAGGGACAATTTGGTCAGAGCTCGCTATTTAGTTATATTATTTAATGGATAGTTCCAGGTAGATAATATAAATGTGTTCCAGTCACAGGACACGTAAGGGCTGCGTGGTTCCCCCTCACCCCCATGCGATATTAGAATGTAGGAAATAAAACGAAACGAAGCATCTCAGACCTGTTTTAAATGTTTCGTAATACTTAAATCATGTGTTCATGTATTCACGGTTATGATGAGTTCCTACTTAAAACGACTCTACTTATCATCTTAGAGCAGCCCTAGATGCTGAAGGAAATAAGGTACTACAGTTGAAAGGTAAATTTGTTTTCATAATAAGGGCTAAACTTGGAGTCCCTTGCTCAAAACACAGTCTTTGCTCAGGACGTTCTTACTGAACTCCTTTAACTAGCATAAGCTAATGTACACACACACAAAAAGTTACTCAACTTTAATAAAAGTCTACCAGGGTGTGGATAGCAACTGCTTCATAAATATATGCCGTGGCATCATTTAGCTGATTATCCTATCATAATTTCATGACGTTTGCAGCAGAATGCAAATTTCTCTGCATACGCACATGGCTGTGCACCAAATTCAGATACTGGCCAGCCGTGATGTCTTGTCGCACCTTTAGGTTTTAATATCACATGCCCATTGCCTAACAGTTAGAGGTATCGCTTCAGACATGAAAATTGCAATAATGAATAGAAGTATGGAGGTGGAAAATCAGAGCTAAAATTCACAGAGGAACTGATTTGGCTTTTGTGGTACGAGACATAATAATAAAAATTGAAGACAGGGCAGAAAACGTATTATAGAAGATCCATCCCTATTCAGTGAAATATATGGGCAACATCTGAAATGGAGTTCTTTGCATCGTCGGATATCATACAGTAAGCACAGCCACAAAACACCTGAACGGAAAATTTCGGCGTTGCCTCCGCCGGTGCGCACTCCCCTGTTAGCAAGAACACGCAGATCAAAGGGATTTCCAGGGTGTCTCTAGGAATGACAAACCGTGAAACGTTACTTTAAAAATCTGTTCGAGTTTTCGGTGGGATACGATTGCCTTTATTTCCTACGAAGAGGGAGAAAAAGGTCTTTTGCATGGGAAGCAGGGGAGATGGCCGTTGTGGAGAAGCCTCTCGCCGCAGGGTCAGCCGACCCTCCTGCCAAAGGGGTTCCTGATTAAAACTGGGTCGGGCTTTAGCCCCTTATTTTGAAAATCAACCCGATTAGCCAAACTAAAGTCACTTAAAGAAATCCGGGATGCGGCTACCCTATAGCTCCCCCCGCCGCCGCCCCTCCCCGACAGCGCCAAAGAGTTTCTTACAGAAACCGGTGCGAGCGGTCTTTTCCCGGCCCTCTGTGGCATTGCCACAGGGGGACATCCATTCCCCCCCACTCTTCACTGTCCTGGTTCATTTGCTCGTTCAGGTTTCCCCCTCACACCCACCTTCATCCCACGGGGGCGGGGTGCGGATGTCCACCAGTGGGATGTGGGAAAGAGCTGGGATGTGAGGGGAGCACCTCGAGAGCCAGGCTACAGCGTCACAACGGAGAGAACCGCTGTTTGCCCCTGGAGGGAGGACACGGGACAAAGCCGTGCCCCGGGCCGAGGAGCTCCACGTGGCCCTTTACCGAGTGACAGAGGCGGATCTGGCCTCTGATTTTCGTGGGGGTTCCCTGACCGGAGAGCTCGGAGAGGACTCGAGCGCCGGCACTTACATCACCCAGCAGCCCCAGCCCCAGCCTCGCCCCAGAGGCCGTCGTTCTCCACAGACTAGTTCCTCTCCTGTTTCCTTTTTATTTTTGTACACTAGTGACCAAATGGCAACTTCCATGACCTAAGCTGCAGCCTGTCTTCTTTCTCTATCGATGTGCTTTGGGTAATTTTGGGGGAAGCCAGCTGCTCACGGGAATTTGAAATAGCACGGTTTTAGGAAACCTGTGAAAATGCTAAGCTTAGGACTGCAGTGATTTTGCCCAGGCACAGGGCACAAAATATGAGCCAATTTAAAGGAATGCTTCAGAGAGGGAGAGAAATAAGTCCAGAGTCATTCAGCAGTAAAACAAAAGGCCAGGAAACAAATTCTCATCTTAAACGAGTAGTCACTGAAGAAATATTTCCTTATATCAAATGAGAGTTATTTTGAAGAGTTTTCCTAAACGAAGCCCTTCTGACATGTGTATTTTCTGCTTCAACAGTGGGGTTCTGCGTTTTGCTGAATATCATCGTGCCAGCAACACAGGAAAAATACAGCTAGAGAAGAGAGGAGTGCTGACATATACAGTTTAATAACTGTTAGTGACTTTCTCAAAGAACAGGTTATGTACACCTGGCAACAAGATGCTAATAGAAAATAGCAGTAAGGATTTTGCCTTAAGAATTCTTTCTTAACTTGTGAATAAACATAAACTCAACAAATATTATTCTTGTTTTGGAAACTTTACAATACAATTACTGCAGACTACTAAGATCACTCCACTGACCCTCAACCATGCTGCACAGATATTGCCAAACTGAATTCCCTTATTATTTCTCAGAGCCAACACTTGTTAAAAGGAGAATGCAGCATCCCTAATTTGAATGTTATTTTCCCCGTGAAAAAAAAAAAAAAAAAAAAAGAAAAAGGAAAAAGAGAAAACATGAAAAAAATGGTAGCAAGCTGTCTTTTAGAATGAAAGAATTTTGAGAAGTCTAGGAAAATGGTCAAAAGGTGACTAGGCTTGTGTTGTGTCTTGTTCAACCCACAAGTCTTCTGCAGGTTATTTTTCTCTGGTACAAATGTAGTTTAGTAATCGAGATGGATATTGTTTCACTTTCAGCTATCTGCTCTATACTCCGGTCTCATTCTACACTAGATGATTACCTTACTGTCCTATATGCACAATTTAAAGGGAATTACCTATTACTTCAATTATTTGTTTCTTATCAACTGATGTTACACTACAAGGATTTGCATTGAAAGGACACAAAGAAAGAGCAAGTCATGGCACATTGCCAAATAAAAGAGTAATGTTCTGGTGAATTTAGCCCAAATAATTTACTGCTATATAAAAGTGGAAAAGTGGAAGGTGAACCCTTTGACCAATAAATCTCTTCTGCATGTGAAACCCTTATCTTGTCCCCTCCAATATATTCCGCACTAGGAAGCCATCATCATTGGCTCTGGTTTGTTATTTGTAAACCTTGATCTTCTGCACTCGGTGTCCTAAATATGGATAATTAGCATCAGTTTATCACGCCTCTGCATATTTTCTCTTCTCTCCAAACATGCATGCTTCTATTGGCTGCCATTCTGTCACAGAAGATTATGGAGACAGATTGCAGAGAATGAATGTGCTAAACGAGATTAGGAAGGAATAGAAATAGCAACTTGGCCAATAAATTCCTCGTGAGAGCCTTATCATACAATTACACGTTGACTTGTTTCACACTCTCCCAGCCTCTTAATCCAACGCCCCCACCAAGAATAAAATTTCACTAATTTCTGAATTACTGCATATCCTCATGACTTGTCACTGAGAATGGTTGGAAGAAGCAACACGGTCAAAAATAGCACATCAAACTTCCAAAAAGAAAAGAAACTCTACAGACAGAAAGAGATGTGTCTTGAAACTGTGTGTGGCCATATGTAGTTGTTCTTGTTCCTCCCCAGTTTGAAGGGTGAAGGCTTCAGTATCAGACGTCTTCCTCCATGCTTTTACTCCCTAATACCTTACATTTGGTGTTACGGCATCCTGTAGAGGAACTCGAGGATCAGAATTCGGTGCATTGGTGCTGTTAAAATACCTTACATGATCGACTGCTCCGCAGTCACCTCTCACTGCTGAGTTTCCGTCAGACAGCAACGGCGAAAACGCCTACTGCTGTCATCGATTTCTGGGATGTTCCTGAGAACGTGATAATTGAGAAGACACCAAAAGCATGACAGCAAAGTGAAACAACTGATCTCACAAGAAACATCTACCAGCTCTGTGGAGGTAGTTTTGTCGGTTCTGCCGAAGTTGTTTCAATGTGGACGCCAAGAAAACATGATTTCCGTGACATAATTAAGAGGCATGGCAAAACCCTTCAAGAGACATCATCTCTGGAAACGCTGGAAGTCTCTATTTCCCCCTTTATACTAGCCATGGAGGATGACTTGGAAAAAAATAGTAATGTTGTGATAATATTGTTTTCATCGTGCTAGATATGCGTCAAATAAGAAGGATCTAAATGGAATAAAAGGTCCCAAGATCTGAAGGTACAGCCTTGTTCAGTTGATATATGCTTATGGATTTGACACCATGGTGCACTTGTCTTACAATTTTAGCAGATTTAAGCATATTTTACAGCATTTATTACAGTGAAAGGAACGCTTTAAAGAGAAGATGTTTGTACAACTCGAGTAGTTGTTTCTACTGATAAATGTGAATTTTCAATCATACACAGACTTCCAGAACGTGTATGAAAGGTGTGACAAAGTCATGTTACATATTCTGGAGTTGCTTAGCATCACTCCTCCCCATGCAATCAGATTTTGGGAAATTTTTAGCATAGTGGTGGAACGGTACATGTTGCAAGTGTTCAGGATGCTCAAAATAAGGCTATTCCTTCGAGTGGGACCTTCCCTGCGTGCTTTTTCCCGGGCTGGAAACGATCCAGGTGGCAGTGGAGCATCTCAGCTCCCCCCAGGCTGGGGACTGCAGGGTCCTCCACCACCCACGACCCGTGGTCCCTAGCTGGGGAGGGGTGGAACAGAGTGACCACGACGCTTGGATATGGCGAAGCAATCCCGCCAGTACCATGGAGTATGAAGCGCCCCGTGAAAACTTCAAGCTTGAGGCCTCTGAGTTATCAGGAAGCGGGTTCAGTGGTGGTGATGTTGATTTTCTTCAACCTACCCATCGCTTTTTTTTTACTCTCTCCTGGAGTTCTGCTTGGTACTCAAGCACCTTCAGATGGAAAAAATAGACTGCAGTTGAGAGCCACCTTCATCCAGAAACTTGGAACCGTTCAGTTGCAGAAAAGATTGAGATGATACAAAGCGTGACCTTGTGGGACAGCAAGACAGCCCTGTTACCTGTTTGTTGCCACAAGAGCCTTTGAGGTTACAGAAAGTAAAAAAAAACCAAACCCCACAATCCCTTATCTCCTTCTTCCTTTTCTTGTTATATATGTAGGCATGCATACAAATTCATATTCATGTATATCTGTATGTGTGCACATATATATACGTACACATACATCTCTCAAGTGAATTGGTTAGCTGCATCAGGGAGAGAGGCGTTTGCCATTAATCTGGGAACAAACCGCTAACCTCGGTGACTGGTATTTTAGCTTTTCTTTTCTCGCTTCTCTCAGTGTGGGGAGAGCAGTAAAGCTTGTGTGGACTGATTGTGAGGGGCTCTGCTGGAATTTGGCAGGCCAGGGGCTTGGAGAGAAGCCCCATGCTGACTCCTATTCAGCGGGCCAGTTTTCTGCGAGCTTTGGAAGTTTCACTCAGCCGTGCACTCAATGGCTTCACAAAGCTGATTACAAGCTTCAGCGCATTCCTGAAGGAGCCAAAAGCGACGCAGGTGCAAACGAGCCGAGGGAGCCCCTTATCCCAGTGACAGAATGGGACAAGCTGGGAAAGGCTTGGACCACACAAATCCAAGGCTCACCAGGCAGCAGCAAGCCTGCCTTGGGAACCTGGGATCATTATCCGCTCCATTCAGAGGGGACCCAGCGGCGGCAGCGGCACGTCCCGGGGCTGGGGACGGCTCCCGGGGCTCTCCGTCGCGGGTGGGAGCGGCGTCGCTTCACCTGACATCCCCTTCTCGCTCTCTTCGCCGCTGCCTCATGCATGGACCCGAGGTGCCCCCGCTCCCCTGAGCCGATTTCTGCCCCAGCATCTGTTAGACTTTAGCTCGACGCCGGTTTCTTCCCTATTGCCCCATCACACACGAAAAGCCCTCCTTCACCTTCTCCAACCCCCCGGCTTCCTCTTCCTTTCCCCACCTAAACACGGTGCTTAAGAGTCCGTCTGGAAATCCAGCACAGAAAACGCACTGATCCGAAATGGCAGGTTTCCTTCCGACTGAAGTTCTCTAACAAACACCCTGTTTTGAAGACTGCCTTTAATTCCAGAGAGAAATCAGCCGAGAGTGCACCCGCTACCCCCGCCTTTCCCTCCCCTCGCCTCCCCCCAATTACTCGAGCCACCCAATTCCCACAGAAACCTCCCGCAACACAAATGCCTGGTGAATGCTTTCCGACTTCGTGAAAGCAGCCCACGGTCCCTGCCCTTCCTGCCTCCCCGGGGAGAGAGGGGGCGGCTAGAAGTCGAGGGGGGGTCTCGGTGCCGGAGAGGGTGAGGCGTGATTTCCTTTAATTGGGGGTTCTCGGGGGGAGTTCCTCTCGCCTCCGCTCCCTTTGCTCCCTTTCCTCTCTCCTAGCCCTTCCCCTCCAGCCGGGAGAAGAAGCTGCACTTTACTTCGCTGCGAAATTAATTACGGCCCTTCCCCGCTATCAATTACGGAGGAATCAGCCTTTCCTAGGGAGAGGAGAAATAATCAAAAGGCTTTTCAGTCTAGGGGGGACCTCGGACCGCCGAGCACATAATGCGGCAAGGGGACTGCCGCGCTTCTGGCCGCTGGTTTCATATGCAAATGGCGAACTGCCTCCAAGTTATCATTATGGTTTTATTTTTTCTCTCTCTCTCTTTTTTTTTTTTTTTTTTTTAAATGTTATTATTGTGTCGGGGTTTTAATAGCCACATGCTCTCCCCTTTCCCTTTCAGCGAGGTTTCCTTGGCGATCAGCCACGCCGCTTCTTCCCCGGGCGCGCTGCCTCCCGCCCCAAGCGCCTGCCCCACGTCCATGTTAATTTCGCCCTATGGAAATGAAGGCGGCCCGGCCGGGCAGCTGATATTAAAGCGATCCCCCCGGCCCCGGGGTTCGCCCTCCCCGCTCCTCGCAGCGGCCGTGCCTCCGCATGAGCGTGGCGTGTCGCTGCCGTGAAGAGTGTCCCGTCCCCCCCTCCTCTCCCCGCTCCATCCCTCCCCTCCAGCCCGGCCCCCCCCGGAACCCACGGGCCCGCCGCCCCTTTTCACGCTTGCGAGATGCTGGGGAGGCAGCGGTGCGTTTGCTTGTGCGGAGCACACCGCCTGCAAGCGGTTGCCTTGGCAGAAAGGTGCAGCTTTCTGATGTTCTTTTGTCTGATAACTAATTCAAGTTAATGCGATCTTTATGTAAAGCTAACAGCGGATAATTGTCTATTTTCTCGCCAACAATCTCCATCACAATCACTTATCTGGAAACCTGCGGTTGTATTAATCGTTATATTCCCCGAGATAAGCGTCTCTCGAATTATCAGTAAACACTGGAGAGAAATTAAACAAACTCCAGAGCCACTTAAGTTTCCTCGGCAGTTTTTAACCCCCTTCTCTGTGCGGGGGGGAAAAAAACCCCAAACCAACGTGGGACTGGGGCACAAGATGGAAGTGGGTGTCTCTGTGAAACAGTGGAGAAGGTCCTGAAATTTGGGATAATTTTGAAGAGTCGAGTTCCTCTCCAAGTGCCTTCGCTTCGAGGTGCCCGAGTTACAGAGACAGGCTCGCACCTTGCGCCCTGCTCGCAGGGCGAGGGTCGGTCTTTAGTAGCCCCTGGGACCTTGTTGGCAATTCTTGCAAATCATGTAATTAAGTGTATTAGTCGCTGCAGGGGAAAGACGAGCGGCTAGGAGAGAATACACCGAGACATTAAGCAGAAGTCGCATGGCTTTAGGTCTGCTATGCCAGGAGGAGAGAGTTCTGCTTCTTTCTGAGAATCATCGTATTAGCACAATTATTGGCAATATTTATACTAGAGAGTGATCTGAACCCCAGGAGGGTAAGAGAGAGTGCGAGAGAGCGAAACTACTGTGGGAATATGTTTTACTGCTCAGATCCCATCAGTTCCGTTAGGTGTAAAGAAATTATAGCAAATTGTGCTGGAAACCCCTCCAGGGAAAACATACTTGTACGACAAAGATTTTGCCTTTTTGAGATGAAGTCAAAACATCGGTGTCAAACGAAACTCATTTTAGGGGCGCTGCAAGTGTGTGTGTGTTTACTCGAGTACCTGTGTGGTTGTTTTTTGTTTGTTGACCTTTTTTTGTTGTTGATTGTGGTTTGTTTTCTGTTTTTTTTTTGGTTTTGTTTTTTTTTTTTTTTAAAGCCGGAGCTACGACATTTCAGTCGGCAATCTGGGCCAGCAGAGAGTTTGCAACTTCTCCCGGGAAAACGAGGCGTGCTGCAGCTTCCCCTCGTTCGCCGGCGCTCCCAGCCCGGCGCCCAGGCTGGAGGCAGCGCGGTATAGCCCGCCTTGCGCGGTGCTGGCTGACGGCTCCCTTCGCGCTTTGCATTTCTAGGAGGTTTTTCCACGTCGAAAGCGCTTTATGAACATTAACTAATTAATCCTGGCACTTAGTTACGGAGCAAGCACCAAGGAATTTCAAAACGCGCCTCTTCGATGAGCTTTATTTACTGTTGCCTTGTGATTTTTAGTAAGCAAACTTTGATTCACGAAGGTTTCCCATGGCACGGCTCCCGTCCTAGCCGGTGGAAGGTGAGGTCTGGGATGGAAAAAAACCCCACAAAACAACAAAACACAAACCAACCAACCAAAGAAAAAAAACCCAACCCGACGAAAACCCCAAAACTCACAGCACAACCAAACAAAATAACTCAACGAAACACAAAAACCTGTTACTAGTTTTTGTATCAAGGCAGTATATTTCCGAATACGATCGATTTCTCAAAAAAAAAAAAAAGAAAAGAAAAGAAAAGAAAAATCCTTTCTGTTTCAATTCTCGAACCATTTCTCTTGCGCTAAAAGTTCCCAGGGTAGCTTTTTCTTACGGTATTTGAGAATCATCCCAGTTCATCTCTCACCTGAATCTTGTCATCTGTGCCATCTTGAAGTGATCTGTGAACAATGCTGGTCCCTTGGACAGCCCAAGCTGGTCAATCAGGCAGAACAGACTATGCAAATGGAATGGAAAGGCGAAGCGATGGAGAACAGTGGCCCCCATTGTCTTGGGCATTTCAAAGCGAAGCCCAGCTGCAGCAGGCGTTGCTGTCTCGGACCCTTGGTTGCTACTCTAATGTCATCATTGCAAAACATCACATTTTGAAAACACTACAGTCTGAATGCTTGAGTAGCTCTCCGCAAAGATTTTGTTTTGCTGCGACATCTTTCGAAGTCACCAAAAAAAAAAGGAAAAAAAAAAAAGGAAAATAACCCAACCACAACAACTGGGGATTGGGATCCCAGCCACATTGCCCGCTCACATCCCTCAGTCCCTTTCTCCCGTGCTCTTGATAACTGCAGTGCAGCTGATGCTAAAATGTCTTTTGCAACCTTTTGGTGAACGCCTTGTCTTTCTTGTTGTTTTTAGAGTCGGATCGGATGATGATTTAAGTTGCATTTAACTTATTTTCTGTCAGATCGTTTTCAGGCACTGTAATGAGCTAACGTCGAGGAAAACATTGCTGTGAGGAGGCAGCGAAGTATTTTTTCACAATTGCTTCCAAAACTTCGGATACTCAGGGCTTTAAAAGGGTCAGGCAGTGTCTTTGTGAGTGATTAAACCGGTAGCTAAGCTGTATATTTATGGGTCTGTTAGCAGTTTTTTTGAATAGTTGGTTTCTTAATATATACTTATGCAGTCACCACTCCTAAAGATTGCTGCCAGCCCTGCTGCAGCTCTGCTTCCTAACACTGGTCCCAAAGTTATCCTCCCGCCATGAGAAATGAACTTTTACTGCAGTAAAGCTGAGGGCTGTCAGGTGATTAATGTGCATCTTCAAGGGACTAAATCATTGCCCATGTTTCGCTTATCATTACTTTTCTTTTTCTTTTGTCTGTAGGTGACAGTTGTGATCACCATGTGGTGAGCAGAGGAAACTCCCCTCTCATGTCAGGAGACCTCGCTCAAGGAGCAAAGGTCTGTGCCACTGGTATCTTAAAATGTTGGGGGTTACCTTTCCTCCTCCCCATCTCTCGTCTTGCAGGAATTAGTGAATCCAAATCTTCTTCAGCAACAGCCTTACTATGGTGAACCTACAGAGATAGATAACACCATAACCAGCCTCTTACCCTAGAATTACTTAAAACTAAATAATTATCCACTGTCATCTGATTTGCTTCTTAAATTTAAGTTTGCCTCTTTCAGAATGTTGCATGTTGGTAAAAGATGAGAGTAAAAAACAAAAGCAAAGAGACGTTGAAGTGAATAGGGGCAAACAAATTACTGCATAGGTGCATTTCATCTTCTGCCTGTAATTTTCCTTCCCCTTGTCCAAGAGAATTTTCCAAGAACAAGTACTGGTTTAAAAGAAAACCAGCTTGCAGCTACATCAACCTCTTGGTCAAATGAGTAACAGCAGGAACTCAGACTCCTACCTGCTTCATACAGATATTTCAACAGAGATGATATGCACTGTAAACACACTTCTCTGCCAGATATTTGTTAGTAGATGTCTCCAACACTCTTTCCTCCATCATTTTGCCACCTTAAAATTTTACTTACTGGATAAATGGATCCCCAAACAACAATGTCCTAGAAAATCTTGGACATGCTTCAGGTACCCTCCAGGCCCCTCATTTTCTAACTTGAATGCAGAAACCTAGAGGAAAAGCAATGCTGTGCAGCCAGTGCCTACACAGAGGACAACAGCAACGCACATGACCAGGGGCCAAATGCCATGTTGCTGTAAGTGAGTGCATCTCCATCTGGATCTCTGCTAAACTACGTACAGAAAGACATCGTGAAGGAGAAGGATGCAGCAACTTTCAAAGAGGAGCAGCCGCTCCTCACACCTCCTGTGGAGGTGTTGTCATGGGGCTACCCTGGAGCAGGGATCCCCTTTATGGACACCTCAGTTCTCACTCAATGGTGGGATGTATGATATACTTAGGGCCCAGGCCATGGATATGGGAGAGAGGCCCACAAGGTCATCCCACTGCCTTTGGCCCAGACATACCCCTGTCCCCTGTTCCCAGCCCATGTGGCCAGCGGGTTGTTACCCCTTCTCAGCAGCCTGGCAGCCTCACATCCTGGGGGTGAGAGCCCAGAGGTGGGTTAGCTGCATTGTGCTTGGGCCCACTGTCCCTCCACAGCACCAAATCAGTTTCCATCACCCCGGGTTGATGGGCTTGGCTCTGCTGGGAGAGAAGCGTCCCCAAATCTGTCCCTTGGATGGAGTGCAGGGATAACCAGGGATGACCTCCTTTCCCAGCAGCTCCACGTACCCCCAGCCAATGGGAGCTAATTGGAAACAAGAGCTGCTCCACCCTTGAGGAGCTAAACTTCGATTTTCTCTCACAGCTGGAACTTCTGCCCCTTCCCCCTACCAGCCCCAGCCCTGGTACATTCAGCCACAGTTATCTCTGCTCATGCACTGACTGTATTTTTCATGTTTATTATCATCCAACCCAGTACAGTGCCATCTGGCACATGCACACAGGGTGGGGAGGAAGAAAATCATACATTCAGCAAATGGAGCATACAGGGTTTAGGTTTTGTTTTGTCTTGTTTTTCTTATTCTTCCAGTTTCCATTTTAAATTATGTAGGAGAGAGAGCTGAGAAATGATCAAAACGTCCAGTTATGAAATTAGAAATTACAAGAGCGTGGTCACACTACGAAGGGACAAGAACACTCCTTCTGCTGAAATACAGTTTCTTCTTTTCCCCCCTTCTGTGTTTCATTCCAACCTTGTGCTCAGATAAGAACAGAATTACTCAGAATGTTTGTGTTAGCTCTTTTTACCCAGGATTTGTTCTGGTCTTTCATATAATTGTTTTACTGTAAGACATATATTTTAAGCAAGTGACACTTGACAAATCACACTCCTTAGAAGCAATGGAGCACTGTGAGTCAACCTGCAGTCCTCAAAACCTTTCCTATTTTCAATGCTACAATAAAAATGGATGAAAAAATACATCTGCAGACCAAATGTAAAAAACAAGTAGTATTTTCAGTGAAAGCTAGCGCTTATTGCGTTTCCACCTTAATTCAAAGACAGTTTTGCAACAGAGTTGTATAATCAAAGCATTTTTCTTCCCTGTTAGTTCATGCACTATAAGATTACCAGTATATTTGCCTGTGGAAAAAGTACTACACAATGTATTGTATCATTTGATTAATTCTCTTCTAATTCTTACTTTAATTTTGTCTAATTATTGCGTTGTGATCTAAATCAGCAATCTCAAATTAACTATCAACTTAACTTTTGAAGATACCCTACAAATGCATGATAATGATGAAATTCAAATTACTGTCAGTTATTGTGTAATATCTACACCACGGAAAAGATAACCTTCAGGTATTTTAATTCTGTTTGTGTGTTCATCCAGTTTCATTTTTTGGAGTGGAATTCTCTGACATTTTCAAACTACAAAAACACTATAAAAAACCTGTTTGGAGTAGTTGTTTTTGGTGTGGTTTTTTTTTTTTTTTTCTCAATTGAATTATAGCTTTACTGAAAATGTGAAGGAAAATAGTTTTTGTCTCAGATTTGTTCAGAAAATCAACTTGTTGTTTTACAAGTATAGATACAGAGCGGTAGAACTGTTTTCTGATTCTGCTAAAATAGACAAAGACATTTCAGTGCAGTTAATACAGTACCTGTATATTGAGATAGATTCTGGTCTCACATCTGTTTAAAATTCAATATGTCCTTTGCTCAAGCCCTGATCCAAGGCTAAGTGATGTCACTGTAATGACTTCAAGTGGGCTGCGGATCAAGGCCTTTTACACCACTATGCTTCACACCACTAGGCCGAGAAAGGCTATTTTAAGCACATCTTTCTCTTTCTGTGGAATCAGATTAATTTGGAATGAATTAGAAATGCTTGAACAGAGAAGCTTAGGGTTACTTTCTGTGACAATACTTTTAAATATTTCTTACAATTACAGTTTGATAATAAAATAAAAATTTGCGCTTTCCAGTCTATTCACGCCCATCTTTGATTTTTGGGTGTATCGCACTTTACTTTTACATGCGTGTGCTCATCACCTTATTTCTGGCAACAGAGCATTACAATTTTTATGTAAATAACAAGCAAAAAGAGAATCTATTGTAAAATACAATGTATGACAAATTCATTGAAACAAGCAAAATAATTTAAATAATAGTTATTCAATAAATGTCAGGAAAGCAATCCCACACCTTCGCTGATCGAGGCTGCTATGTAAGTTAGAAGAAAGCGATCAAGGGAGACTTTTTATGCAGTAATAGATGGAGCCTGTTCCAGCTGTTAAGCACATAATTAGAAATTCAGCAAGTCTTACCAAAGAGGGTCATAAACAACCACAATTAAAAACTCAAATCTTTTTCTGTTTTGTATGGCAATGTGTACGATGGGGAAAAAAAGTGTTTGGTTCTTTTCTGTGATGACTCAGATTAACTCCAATTAAACTTAGCTTTGACTCTGATTGCTGCAAACTGAAGCAAACAGAACTTTGCTGCTTACTGTTAGAAGTTGTTTTACTTACACACTGGTAGAATTGCTTTTAAACATCTCTAACAAAAGAGGTATAAAAGAGAAATCAAAGTGGAAGAAACAGTCAGAATGCCACATGTATAATGCAAAATCCTTATGTATCAGTAAGCATTAATAGCTAAGAAAGTAAACTTGAATCTACCCATAGCTTTTCTTTGCCATGTATGCACCAAGCAGGTTGAATTACAGCAAAATCTTGTCATGAATGACTTTAGTTTTCAGAGTTTACAGTGTTTCCATAAATATTATTAATTAATTATTAAATAATTTGGTTAAATTATCTCTAATTGGTAAAATGTTAACAGTGATCAGACAGCGGCAGAATGATAGTTCCATATTTTGAAACTCTCTTGTGCCACTTATGTGAACTGAAATGGCAGAACAGACTTGCCTCATTAAACCACATCTGGGAAGACAATCTGTGGAGAAAGAAGCCCCATCATAATTAAGTGCCCGATCTAGATTATCATATTAGTGTTAGTTTGATATAAATGGTGGGTGAGTGAAGCAATGTTTCTTTCCAGTGGTAAGCACTTGGAAAATTTTAAGGTATTTAAATAATTTGAAACATTTTCTAGCTCACCTACTTTTAACGTCAAGTTTAGCCTCTCATTCCCGATTTATTCCTCCAACTCTACTGAAGCGGCCTTCAAAATGCTTAAGCCCAGATTTATTGTAAACTTCGCTGTTGCAGCTTCACTGTGGTGGTTCTGATCATTTCAGGACAAATGTGACAGTTTAAACTAATGACTGAGCATCTATTGTGCTAGTGCTGTTTCCTGGTTATCTAGTTATTATTTATTTTCTGCTTGTTCTATTGTTTCTTGCCTTATGAAGACTCCTGTTTGCTCTGATAAAATTCCTTATAACATGGCAGCAACACCAAGGGTTGGGTAAAAGGAGTCCTCTGAACGATAACACAAAGAGCACATGAAGAATCCATCACAGCAGCCAGTAGTATAAAGCAATTTATTTTCACTAGATATCCTCTTCACTACTGGATTAGTCACTTCACTAATGAGCAAATGACCCATAACTCACAGGAGTGGGAACTTAATGTGCAGGTCTTGCCTTCACCAGTGCAGATGAACTGCAGTGTGCTCACCGTTGTACAATCACTTAATATTTATGACTCCTTCCCATCTTTCTTCGGCATTCCGTACACTGTGGGAGCTTCAGGTGGGTGAAAAATGCAGGACTCAACGGCAAAACAGATACCAGGATTTGTATTTTTTATTGTTCCAGAAAACATTAATAAAAGATGCCTCTTGCATCTAGATTCCACCAGGAGCCCATAAGCAGACAATGAACTGGTTTTAAAAAGCGATCTTTGTACGTGCTAATACATTCAAGATGATATTTTCTACTACTATACGCGAGGCATCTTTCAAACTTATTGTCCAGATCCCACTTTAGCATGACTTTGAAAGAGAATTTATCAGGTCGTTCACTGTATGAATGCAGATTGTCTCCCTATGCTAGGAAAAGTTGATACTGTGAAATCTAAAAAATTCTGAGTCTGTCAGTAAGAGGAGAGCTTATAGTTTCAGTGGAATCAAAGAACTTGTGAGATCTTGCTTCTAAATGTGTGGGGGTTTTTCCCTCTTTTGTGTATTGATTATGCGTATTTACAGAGCCCAGAATTTGGAATTTAAAACAAAATTCAATAAAAAGTAGAAAATATTCACATTTTTTAAGTTGCTGAATCACTCCATGTCATCAGAGAAGCAGAAATAGAAGCAGAGCTACATACTGTACCTCATTTGGTAAGGAAAGATGATAAGATTTCCATACCCAGCATTATTTTTAACATTTTAAAGTAAATTCTAGCACTCATTTTCCACATTTAACCCAGAAATAGTTTCCTAGAGACAAAATAACTTCTAGCTATGATGATAGGACTAGATCTCTTCAGCTGAAATCCTTAAGATAAGTTTATCACCAACTTCATACCCAGCAGATCACAGAAAATTTACCTGCCTGACACACCAAAACCTATAGTAATTGGAAGAATTCTAAGCCTTTACCCATTTACACATAAGGCCAGAAAACAAAATTGTTTCTGTTTTCTCAAATCCTAAATAAGACCCTGGACCAAATCCCACTGAAGTCAACTGTTCTCTTTCGTATTGACTACCATAGATCTAAAACCCTGCAACTTTCTTTTCTTGTTCTGCATCAGTGATGGTTTTACGCAAAACCTTGGATAAATTAGTGCCGACGTCTGTCAGGATAGAGGTAACTGAGGAGTAAAATGGAACAATTGGCCCGCTACTGTGTTACGTATTACATTTTATTGGTGTAGCAAGTACGATATGTGTTAGGTCTGTGAATACCTCTGATCTTCCCTTAATTAATTCCTCTTTCAAATCCAACGCCTGTGGTTAAACTGAAGTGTACCTTGGAAACATGTTTTAGAAACAGCCCTCAGTAAACAATTTCAGTAGTTAGTTGTCGTCACCATTAACGTTCTGGGCCTTTTTTTTAGAAGTCAAAATTTGTCTAGCTTGAACTTCCAGGTGCAGTGTAATGCGTATTCCTTTGTCTGCTGGACTGAAGAGTCCTCTACAGCCATCCTTCTGCTCCCATATAGATACTTATGTGATCAAGTCACCCCTTAACCTAGGCTTTAGCATGATTTATCTAGACTGAGTGTCTTTCCTTTCTTCTGCATAACACTGTCAATAATGCTTTCCAGTCTTTCAACCATGCTACTTGCTCTCCTCTGAAACCCTTCCAACATCCTCTAGGTTTATAGCAAGATGTTCTCAAGCAGCTATGCTGAATTAGGGCTATTTTAAGCCTGGAATAGTGGCTTGTGTTAAGTTCTTATTAGAATTATGTTAGTCATAATGGCATTAGAAATAAATAGGAACAGCTGTGAAAAAAAAGGTGACATATCAGCTGGTACTTCAGGGTTAGAGCTTTAGTGACAAGGCCTTAATTGGGAAATGAAAGGTATTTGTGCCTTCAGCACTTAGAAGCATCAACCTCTTCATTTGTGTTTCTAAATCTAGGTGTAGGAGCCTGACAAGAGGTGCCATTTCATAACCTAGAAAACTTCTACTTTTATTTATTTGTAAATGTGATTTAACATCCTAAAATTTTCCATGCTGTGTTGTGTCAGGGCGCTATTCTTCATCCTGCTTAATATTTGTGTCCAATGCAAATGTCACTACAGAAACATGGTCAGAGGACTGATGCTGTGCAGAGTATCAATCCTGGTAAAGTTTATAAAGCACTTTTCTTTGGGGGCAAAAGTAACACATTAAAAAATGTTGCTCTATCACATAAAGAGGCTTATAAAATTTATTTTAAGTATTTCAGTCAGTAACTGACAGTCAGTAGACTGGTCTATGACAGACATTTCATGCAGTGATCATTTGGCATTTCTTACCCAATTATATTGTTATTTTATGAAGTTACTCTAATAAAAAAAAATCCTGTCAAATTTGGAGGAGTGAAATATTGTACTTTTCTCTGCTTTGCTGAAATACGTCCTACCAGTAAAGCAAGCCATACCTCTGTAAGACTGTACATCTGCTCAAATAAACAAACAAACAGTTCAGTGGGTTATTTAAGCAGAAATACTCAGTTGTTTAGTGTTCTCACGATCAAGTGTTTCTTCCAGCCTTTTCTGTCAGGCTTTTAACTTCTGCTTCTGTTGGTTTTGTTCATGCTCCCAGTCTGTTACCGCTTCTTACACTCCTCTTGTTTTTCTCTCTCCTCTCTTTCCTTCTGCCTTACCAAGTCCACATGGGATGAGCAGAAACACAGACTCCCCGGATCACCCCAGTATTTGAACGTGGGGTTTTGTGCTCTGAACAGAGGTAAGCTAGGGAATGACTGAGACCAGGGCTACATTGTTTGTTTGGAGAATTAAAAATGAGTCTACAGGGAGAAAGAAGACAGGACTGAAAAATAAATCCAGACAAGAGGAGATTTAAGAAAACCCTCTCTGTTGTGCAATTCTACCGTCGGTTTCTGCAGGAGAGCTATGTATCTGTGCGGTCCCCCTAAGCCCTGGTCCTGTCAGGGTAATTTCTCCCATTTTACAACTTCAATGCCACATTAAAATTGTGACACGGTTTCAATAAGTCAGTTCAGCGTGCAGCCAATTTCACCTTCCCTCCTCTGCCCCCTCCACCCCCCCAACTCCTGTGAGATGAGTCTAGGGTGCAGCAACAGCCACGAGTCAATCAGGGATGGTTCTGATTGTAAATGCCTGCAATGGTATAAATGACAGTTCCGAGGGAGATTATATTCAGAGCGGCATACATGCTGCAGAGGTCCCACCTCAAGATTAGCCTAAAATACCACCCAGATCTCTAGGTGCCTCCCAATTAGCACAGCCAGGCAATCTTCCTGGCACTACAGAGGCAAAGACATATTTTTAGCTCAGTACTGTGCTCTCTCTCGCTGAACTCTTGGAGCCCCGCTGAGCCGATGGAGTCCCAATCAGTGGGCTAGCTCTGATGCTGCCCCTTCACAAAATTGCCTGTAAAGCCAGTTCAGCAAAGGGATCTGTAATGAGCTCAGCAGCTCGGGGCTCTCAGTAAACTGCAGTGGTGAAGTGAGTTCATGGCTGAAATACCAGCCCTTTTATTCAGCAGTAGCACATCAATTAGTAGTTTAACAGGCAGAGGAAAGATACAGTGAGTGTTCATTTAATATTAGGCTGATCATAGTCTGTGTTTGTGCTAATTCTGGCAAGCTCTCCACATTTTGGTACATGAGGAGAGCTATTTTCTTGATTTTATTTCTTCATTCCCCATGCTACAAAGAAGGTTCCAGCTAAGTTCAGCTGCAATATGTAGAATCAAAATAGAAAGATTAGAAAATAAGAAGTTAAACCAATTCTTCTTAAAGATTGAACAATTCATGAAAAAAGAAATGTGTCCCAGGCTCCTGTAGGATACATATATGATTTGTGGTATTGTTGTTATACTTACACTTCTGGTTTATTACTTGCAGACAACACTAAACATTAACGATTTTCATTATACAGGAAACACTTGTGAGTTAATCAGTGCCTCAAGTTCTTCAGTGGTTCCACTCTTTCTTTCTTTCTGTCTTACAAAGAGCTGATTTTATTACTTAATTAGTTCCTCTGATCAAGGACTATGGACCCAAGTGTTGTCAAAGTTAGCAGAAAGAAACATCTGTCCACTCAGCCAGAGTTCTCTCCCACCAGCAGGAGGGATGGACAAACAGTCGATAGCAAACAGTGTGTTCACCAAGTGATGGGTTATTATTATTTAACAAACTGATTGGAACAGTTTGGATGGGGGTTTTTTATTTTGTTGTTATTTGTAAGTATTCAAGAAATACTTGTTGGGAACATATTTCAGCCAATTTCAGCTTATCGCCTGTTGGATCTGTGCCTTCACTGCTCATGCTTGCTAGAGTAACCAGCTCCCCAAGTCATACAGGGTTGTTTCTTGTCCATTACTGGTGAATGGAACTAATAAATACGGGAGGTGGAATTTTGAATTAATTTCTGCTTTTTCACTGGGAAATAGAATCCCTTTTTTTTTTTGTAGACAAGCACAAGCCTACCCAGCTCAAGCTTAATATGCTATATTGGAAATTCAAGATTCCTGGGCCCTTGATTCTCTCTGTTATAGACCATTAGTCAGTTTCACTGCTCTATGCAAGCATCTCTGTGTCTCTGCCATGTGCTAGGCCTTCCTAAATATGTGCCCTCATCACTTCATTCAACTTTTGATGACTCAGATTTTCAATAACCACTGCTGTATTTCTCATAGACCCACTTGTCTGTTTCTGAGATTAAAATAGCCCTTGACAGAAAGGAGACATTATATCCCATGTTATGATATTTTCTTGACATTTATTACATGCCTATTACATATTTTTTGTTTTTTGAAACTCCTTTCTCACAGTTACTTCACCTATCTGACCCATTTTCCAGTCCACATGTCTCACCCCATGATGTGCCTGTCACCTATGAAGTCAAAGCTTTCCTTTCTGTGCCTTCAAGGGTCTGCACCACTTGGCTCCCACCTTTTCCCTAACCTCCTTGCTAAAGCTGGTCAGAATGATTCTCACACAAGGGGTTTTTCATCAAAATACTTTTTTTTTTTTTTTTTGGGTGAAGATGGCTAAGTTATTGCCAGTGAGAACAAAACTGCATGTTATAACCTTGGAAACTGTCAGAATATCAAACGGTTACCAAAGGTCATGTCTGCTTCCAGCCATTATCCTTGTTGTCTCCTTCCTTCTCTGCTCCCCAGCAGACATCAGATCCAACACCCATTTTATTTTTCTTCTTTGTAAACACCTATTCTCAGTCTCCCAGACCAGCCTTTGTCAAGAATATTATTTCCCAGGTGCTCTACATACTTCATTCTGTGTTTTTTCCTAATTCTCCTCCATTTTAAGAGCAACAAGCAAGGAGAATCGGGTGATAAAGCAGTCAGTGTCTCATTGATAGGACTCATATAGCTTCATTATTAGATCTAAGGGTCCCAATGCTCATTTTCCCCTCTGAATCAGTCTTCATCCCTTTCTGGGGAAGAAGAACACTGTGATTTCTTTGGGCTTTTTCTGGCATATTTTCCTCATTTTTGAGTCATTAAAATATTTATAAATGCTATAAATTATATAATATATACTATAATGTAGAATAATATGAACACACAACATTGACGTATACTGTTGCAAGTAATTGCATGTGACAAGTATATGTAAGTCCTCCTTCTGAATGGCATGACTAGATCTTTTTTTACTCCTCAGATCTCTCTGGAGGGGTTCTGAGGGAATTTGTGGTTATGAAAATGTTGCCCACACAGTGTTGTCAATTCTGTGTAAATGCAGAGCTACCAAGACTTCACTTGATGCTTGGCAGGATCTTTGTGCCATGGTGTTTTGTCTCACTGTACCCACCCCAAATTAAACCCATATTATATTCACAAATTAACTTGCATTGGGTCCAGTCTCCAGTTCACAGACAGGCGATAGTGACAACCTGTGTGGGATCTCAGCCCAGGGAAGGAATAAGGTGTTGAATTCTCCCTATTTTGAAAGGACTGTGCCTTGCACCCTCAGAGGTGAGGCTGAGACAACAATTTGCCACCCACTGTGGATCCCTGTGTATTTTCTGAGCTGGTAAAGACACAGCCAGGTCCCTACAAGTGTCTTCCTATACAGGTCCAGCTGCGCAAGAAGCAACTCCACAAGGTTCTTTTTCTGCTGTGGTGGTGACAAGTGAATGAGGAGCAGCAACAAATTCAGAAGGTCAGAAGGACGGGCACATGGTTCTTTTATGGGTACTGTTGATGAAACTTGCTCGTTCTTTGGTGCCCAGAACCGAAGGCGATAAGTGAGCTTGTCTGAGAGAAGCAGCAGTCAGGGACAGAGAGAAGTTTCTTTAAGTTGTCAAGATACCATATGATCTCTTGAGCTATTACAGGATGTTAGTGGAGACAAATTATATGTAACTACATAACTGGGAGAAAAGTGGTTATGTGTAGAAGACACCTGTGATGTGTCTTTTTCTGAGGGAGCAAGAACAATGTCTACTCCCTCTGTGAAGATGGGACAGGGAGAGATTTCAGGCTGTGATCCTCAAAATCAGGTCATGCAGTGAAACGACAGGGAGTAGACTACTGACAACAGTATATCCCCATATGTGTTCAAGAAAGAACAGCTACAAATAATGGCCTTCATTAAAACATAGACTTGTGTTTCTTTTACTGGTGATAACCCTGCATCAATAAGTCAAACGCGTGCGTGGTAGAGGATCCTTTGCAGAGCCCTCAAGAATTGAAGTGTCAGTTCTAGCCTGACATCAAAAAGGGTGGACAGGGTCCAACCCAAGGCTGACAGTCAGCTCCTCGTGACTGTATTCCCAAAAGCCTGCAATTGGTATTCAAAAGTTGCATTCATGCACAAGCTGGTGTGCATCCAACAGATTCTGAAAGGCAGATGAAGCATGGCTTCATTTTATAGTTTATTCATGATTTTAGAGAGTGCTGTAAATAGTATGTGATAAATGAGAAGAAAACCTGATGCTATTCCTGAGATTTCTGTGGTTTAGAGATGAACAGGGTACTTCTTTGGCCCAGTAGACTAGGTCTTAACTGTGAAACTGTGTCTTGCCATCTGAGATACACTAAATCTGTGAGCCTGGCGGATATATAGGAAAACTAAAGAGTGTTTTGCTTTCATGAGTGCTTGTGAAAAGTCACCAGAAAAGGAGAGTTTAGACTTAAAATTAATTTAAATATTTTAAAACTTTTAGATAAAAATTAAATTTCTACTTTTCTCAGTTGTTGCCCCCTGGAGTCTTTCACTTACGTTTTTTGATTTCTGCTCAACAGGCGGATTTTCAGCATTCTTAAGCTTTAAAATTTCAAGGAAATATATTAGCCAGCAGCCTCAGATTAGTGACTGCATTTTTTTCTGATATGCTGTCTTGGAAATATGACTAGGTCTAATAATCTTTTCAACATCCAATGGTCTGCATAGGTGGAAGATTTGACTCATGGTTATTTAAGAAATTGTTATATTCTTTCTAGGTCTCTATAGGGTCTTTGGCATTATTGTACATGAGTATTATAGCATAATACTAGAAGGAACTACATATTTAGGAAATCTTCTTAGCAACATTATAAAACGTTTAAAATTGTAAACACTTTTGAAATTACGATAGCACTTACTTTGACCTTGATATAGAGTGCATTTATCTTTCCTTCTGTGTTCGTATAAGCTCACCAACAATTTATCTGGAACAGGAGAAACTGCAGTACATCTTTTTTAGTTTATAAGTAGGAAACCTTTCTCTTTATACAGCAATGAAAATGGGAGACTGTACAGGATAATGCTAATACCAATGGTATAATAAAATCCTACTTCAAGATTTCAGTGAAAAAAAAGACTAAGACTGTCTTAAATATATTAGGTTAATAGAAGTAAGAAATACTTGACAACAGATTGCTATGTATTAAGATAAGCAGCTACTACCTCATTTAGACATAGCCAGTGCTTTTTCATTTGGTAAAAATCTGCTGCCAGTTTTCAGAGCACATATTACAACAGCAACTATTCTGTAATGGCATTATAAATACCATGTGAATACGGCATGAGTGCTGGTGTGAACATTACTTGAAGCCATCAAGTAATGGCAAGGGTAGTCTTTGGTTTAGACAGAAAGAACATCAGAGTTTAAACAACTGATCACAGTACCGCTCTCCAGTGACTCTCACCTAATGTGTTAGACAACATTCCGCGGTATTCAGCGCTATTGTTTTTCTACTCCTCAGTAACTGCCCAAAACACCACATGTCTCATTGCTCAGCCTAGGTGCCCAAAGTTAGCTTTCAAACACCTTCAGAATACCTGAGTTTGGAAATTTTGGTGACTAATCTCTTGCCTGGGATACTTTATAATCTAAATGCATTCAAAGGGATATAAATGCCACCTAAGTCCTGGAAGAGGAATTCTCCTTCTCTCTCAAAAATAAACAATGTTGGGTTTGGGTTTTTTAGGTCTTTTTTTTTTTTTTTCCCCCAGAACTATCTACTCCTCAATGAACCTAATAGTGAAAGGTTCTTCATCTTCTTCTCTAGCCCTTTGATTGGAATCATGTAGCGGTATTCTTCTTCAAGCATCAGCAAAATGGACGAAGAATATGCTTACTGAGGTGACCAAAGGATCTAATATTGAGGGGCTGCCTTGAGGGTGCTGTAGGTTCAAGCCATGTTGGAGTCTCTGATCCCTGTGGGAGCACTGCAGAAAAGGGAGAAAGAGGGTTTTCACCTGTGCTTTGGACTGAGTGTTTTTTGAATCTGTCGTTTCATCTTTTTGTTCAAGTACTGTGAGCCAAAGGAGGTTTCCTCATCATCTTTTAGACACCACTCCACTAAAATCATCTGTGTTCTGTTGAACCAAGCAGACTGAGGGAGTTCATGTGCTGTGCAGAGCTGGGCCCTGCTGCCTGCTGAAGTGTCGAGGAACTCAGACAGACCTCTGCTTCTGGGGCAGCTCTGGAAAGCTGCCTTTGCAGTACGCAGGTTTTGGAGGTCAGCTCTCTTCCCTCCACTGAAATCATGGGGATCTCACACAGCACCTAACTGGGTGGGCTCATGTCTCTTTTGCCAGTGCTGGGTGCTTGCACCACCAGTGCTCTAAAGCAGGAGCTTGCCACTTATGTACCCACAGGGCAAAGTGTGAGCTTTGTTTAGTGATGTTTTTGTTGCTGTTCTTAGAGTTGCATTTATTTTCAGTTAGAAAAATAGCATAAAATAAAATGCGCAAATACAGAGACTATGTTTTACACTGCACCCACACCTTCTGCGGAGTGGACTGGGTACACCTTGGCACTCTTGCCTGATATGAGGCTGGCTGGTGTACCAACTGCCCTGGGATAATGTTACCTGCAATAACCTAATCCAGGTGTCTGCCAGGTCCCTTGTGGATCTTGAGACAGCACCCTTCACAGGTTTTTGTGGACTTTTGGTGTAAAAGTGACTGGAATTATGAGGTGCTGGGTCAGAGTCTGCTGGAGAAGCGTTCTCTTAGCATGATGCTGATGGTGTGTGCTGTGTGGCATGGGAGTGATGGAATGTGGATACCACACCATGCAAGGACCTCTGGGAGAAATTTATAGGATGATTCAGGGCAGAATGAACCACAGTCAGTGCATCCCACAGCTAAGTGGTTTATTTGCTGTATGTCCTTCAGCAAGGTGTTCTATCAGCTGTACTCAGATTTCCTTCCAAAGGAAAACAAGTGACTTATTGGAGATTTGGATGTGAATTGGCATGTATGAAGTAGAGATGTTAGGATGACCATGTTCTCAGAGTAAAACAAGACTACTAATGTGGACATGGCCTTTGTTGCAGAGTTAAACCTGACTTCTACACTCTTAATACCCCTCACATCTATCCCTATCAGCTGTCACCTGAGTTTGATGGTGCTTTCAACCCAGGCTGACAATCCTGCCACCGTGTTTGGGTAGTAGCAGTAGCAACCACTTTCCATTCAGCTGATGCTCAGCCTGTCCTGCAGCTAGAGAAGGTGACTGGGACTACTATCCCCCAGGCACTGATGTTCTTCTAACACTTCATCACAATTTTCCCCTGTGCTGAAGAAATCCAATGTGTTTTCCCAGAATTCAGTGAAAAAGAGTCACAGTTGAATTTACCAGAACTGAATGTGGTAAGGAATGTCAAAGGCAATAGAAAGGCTTCTATAAGCATATAGATGACAAAAGGAATGCTAAGGGAAATGTGGGCCCACTGCTGAAGGAGATGGGGTCCTGGTTATGCAGGACTCAAGGTACTACGTCTTCTTTGTCTAAGTCTTTACTAGAAAGACCTGCTTTCAGGGATCCCAAAGGCCAGACACCAGGGGGAAAAGTTGGAGCAAGAAATGTAATTTTGGTGGAAGAAGATCATGTCATGCAATACTTAAACAAACTGGACATACATAAGTTGATGGGTTCCAATGGGATGCACCCATGAGTGCCAAGGGAACTGCCAGCTGTCTTTGTGATGCCGCTTTCAATAATCTTTGATCAGGCATGGTGACTGGGAGAAGTGCCCAAAGACTGGTGAAAAGCAAATACTACTCTGATTTTCAAGGAGGACACAGATTGGTCAGCCTCCACTCGATCCCTTGGAAGGTGGGTGGAACCATCCTGGAAATCATTTCCAGGCTCTTGAAGGACACGAAAATTGTTATGAGCAGTCAACATGGCTTCACCAAAGGGAAATCATATTTGACCAACCTGGCAACCTTCTGTGGTGAAATAACTGGGCTGGTAGATGAGGGAAGAGCAGTGGATATTGTCTATCTGGACTTCAGTAAGGCTTTTGACACTGTTTCCCATATATCCACATAGAGAAGCTGTTAAATTATGGACTGGCTGAGTAGACAGTGAGCCAGAAAACTGTCTCAGTGTCTGGGCTCAAGATGTGGTAGTCAGTCTTATGAAGTCTAACTGGAGGACAGTAACTAGTGGTGTATCCCAGGGGTCCAATCCTGTTTAATATCTTCACTAATGATCTGGATGATGGGGCAGAATGCACCCTCAGCAAATTTGCAGATGACGTAAAACTAGGATGGCTGGCTGATATGCCAGAGAGTTGTGCCACCATCCAGAGGGACCTTGAAAGGCTGGAGATATTGGCCAACAAGAACCTCATGAAGTCCAACAAGGAGAAGTACAAGGTCTTGCACCTAGGAAGGAACAACCCCAGGCAGAAAAGGATCCGGAGGTTCTGGTGGATACCAAGTTGAACTTGAGTCAGTAAAGTGTACTCATACAGAGGAGGTTAATGTATGTTGGGCTGCATTAGTGAATATTGTTAACAGGTTGAGGGAGGTGATCACTCTCCTCCACTCAGTACTGGTGAGACCACAAGGTGACTGTGTCCAGTTCTAGGCTCCCTAGTACAAGAGAGAGACGAACATACTGGAGAAACTTCGATTAGGGACCATGTAGATGATTAAGGGACTGGAGCACCTCCCATGTGAGGACAGACTGAGAGAGCTGGGACTGTCCAGCCTGGCAAAGAGAAGGCTCAAGGGGGATCTTATCAACGTATATAACTATGTGAAAGGACAGTGCAAAGAGGATGGAACTGGGGTCTTTTCAGCAGTGCCCAGTGGCAGGACAAGAAGCAATGGGCACAATGTGAAGTACAGGAAGTTCCTTTTAAATGTAAGAAAAGGCTTTACTATCAATGATCGAGCATTGGCATAGGTTGCCCAGGGAGGTTGTAGAGTTTCCATCCCTGGAGATGGGCCTGTTGCCTAGGCATGGTCCTGGGCAACTGCCTCTAGGTGTCCCTGTTTGAGCAGGAGGGTTGGACCAGATGACCTCTGGAGATCCCTTACAACCTCACCTATTCAGTGATTCTGTGAAGTCTGTGCAGCTAAAAGAACTACATTCCCCAAGGTGTACTAAATGTATGAGGAGTCTCCAAGCCAAAGAAGATTGCGTGCCGTGAGTGCATCTGTGCAGCACAGTTATCTACATGGTGGGTCAGCTAGCCAGCTATGCTGGCCTGGTGAAAGAAAGCTTTGAGAGCCATGGACCATCAAGTGAGGGCAAATCTCACAGCCGAGGCAGGTTGATGTTTGTCACAACAATGACAAAGAGTACCATTTCTGAGGACTGTTAGCCAGAGTTAATGTTTACAGCAACATGCTTTTTCATAAAGAGAGGGGTCAAATTAAGAGCAGGGCTTACTGTATTTTCTTTCTTCAGCAGATGGGGATCACAACACACTCTTACCATGTAAATGAGGGGTGAAATAACAGATCCTTTTACACTGTTTTTTGAGCAGAGAGGATTACAGCACAAATTGTGTCGTGAAACAAAGAATAGCTCCACAGGAGCTATGACTCTTCCTATGAATCATTCTGTCCCCCTTCTCCCTTTCCCATATATCCTTTCTTTTTGTAATTTTTCTTAACAGTAAGTATCTTCTAGATGGGAATGCCATGCTAACTGAATGGCTGAACTTAAAAATGACTAAAGTTGGCTGCTTACTAGCTACAATTTTATTTAATAAGTAGTGACTGATAATGGTTATTTGCCTTCCTCTTCAGAGACAGAAAATACACTTTAAACACAAGCATATCCATTGTCAAAATTATAAACACACCCTTCCCCTAAAGTGCCAAATAGAAATACAAGTCATAATACATCTCCAATATCACGAGAGAAACTGGAGTGGTGGGCTTGGAGACATGGTATATATATATGTTTTTCTGCATAATGTTATGTTAACAACAGCTATGAGTGAAGAGAAATTATGTATGGAGTCAGGCTGACATTTACAGGAATTATTGTGGAGAACCTGAAATATGTATCAGAGAAATGAAGAGATTTGGTGTTAAAAGGTTACATCACATTTAGAAATTGAAGGAAACAAGTGATAGTACAGGTGCAGAAAGGATTACAGGTGTGTCTAGGGACTGCTTGGAGAGCATTAATGGACTTTGTTTCCCTGTAACTTTCAGTGGGCGATTTGTCAAATACTCCCTGATGTGTGTTTTGAAGTAAGTGGCTCTTTTTGTGCATCCAAGGTGTTCTGTTCATATTCTCAAGGGCTTGTTTCATACCTGAGCAAAGCAGGAGCTGTCATGACTTGCACTAATTGGAGTAGCCTTTTTGGTCTGAGCCTAACATCCAGTGATTTACAACATAAAGTAATGACAAAATCCTATTTTTCCTGACCCTCTCTCCTGGGAACATGGACACATCAGCCAGATCAGCAGCATAGTGGAGAAAGATAATTTTAAGCCAGAAGAAATGCTATCTAGATGCTGAAGCCTGCTTTTCCTCTCCTGCAATGCTCAGTGACTGGTCACAATCTGGCCTGAAGTATATTCACTTGCAGTAACACTGACAGACAATATGTGTCACATATCACTTCACAGCAATTTGCTGGGTTCAGCAATTATTTCACTAATGTTTTGTTTCAAGTCTTCAAAAGTGTCTAAGTGTCCAAATTTGATTTTTCATGCATATAAGTCCTCTTAATAAGCTGTGGCACTTTTGTACAAAAGATGATGTTTCAGGAGCTCATTGCAGAATGCATATCTGTTATAAATATTACTTCTGTGTTTGTGTTCATTAAAATGTGAAAAGGTAACATCTGAACACACATATATATTCCAGGTATTTTTCTGGGAAAGTATTTTTTTCAAATTATTCTTACAGACCTACTGAGATGCCGTTGATTTACAAATTGTCAACAAACGACTGCAAATTCCTATGAAAAAAGGAAAAGAAAAAAAGGAAAGAAGGAAGGAGAGATGAGGAAAAGAAAAGGGAAAGGAGAAGAAAAAGAAGAAAGAGATCTAACACACAGAGGAGTGAATATGAGATTTAAAACAGCCTAAGGCCTGGTCACAGTGAAAACACAAAGTAGAGGATAACAGTCAGAGACAAGACACTCAACTCATTAAAAGACATTTCTAAGCGCTTACACTTCTAAAGAGCCATCCTCAAAAGAAAACAAGATTTTCCTTTTAGTACATAGCACATCAAGGCTGACAAATTTTGTTAACGCGAGCATTCAAGAGAAGTGGGGTTACAGAAGTAAATGTTCTTACATGTAAATGAAAGTAGTTTGATTAGACCGTCAGAATATCATAGAATGCCATGTGTGTCCAACTTTGTAGACAAAATCCGTATGACTTTGGAGGAGTCTTCATGATCAGATAATTAAGGATTTTGGGGGTGTGAGCTCAGGTGAATTGGACTGAGTTTTGTTGTTGGTTTTGTGAATGCAGTTTTAACTGTGCATGTAGCTTCAGAAGCCCCACATTCCCAGGTAAATTGGGGACAGAAGCTTAGCTGTTGTGTAAATTTTAACTGTTTCACTAAGAAAATCCAGTTAAAGCTTTTGTACAGGAAAATGGTAGTATTTAGCCCAAATATGAGGAGTATTTGGGTCCTGTGTTAATTATAATCCGCTTTGTTACGGTAGCAGACATACTGCTAGAGAAAAAGAGATCTCATCTTGAAAAGTATGCACTCTTGCTATTACTTTATTTGCATTCTTTCTCCTTAAAATTAGCTGCTGCTTATGAAGTATCCACAATAAATCCAAAGAGCGGGTTGGAGACAGAGATTGACTAAGTGAAACCTGTCAGTGTGTACCTGAGAGATCAACAGAAATCAATTTGTCTTGCAGAGGTAGGTGGTTATACATAAAAGCTTAGAAAAATCATACTGGAAGCCACAGGAATTCTTTCAAGTGGGAAAATTGGGGGTTGCCTACTGCATATGCCCTTGCTACGGGAAAGTGCGTGTATGTGTGTGTGTGCGTGTGAGTCACAGAGAGAGATACTGAGAGACAGAGAGTGGAAGAGAGAGAAAAAGAGAAAGAGGGGGAAAGAAAGGGAGAAAAAAAAAGAAATCACTAGAGACAGGCAGATGCAAAAGCACAATGGTTGTATTAAATTATTTTGAGCTTTTCGTATAACTTACATAATTCTCAAGTAGAAGAAAATAAAACCATAATTTATGCACAGTTCTCCTTAAGAAGTAAAAAAAAAAAAAAGGTTATTTTTACAACCCCTTATATTGATCGTATTTTTAGAACACTTTCTAAAATAAGTGGAGAATTCAATCCTACTCTCTGAGGCATGTCAATTTGTGCCCACATAGTCGATGGAAAGATTGAACCCTAAGTGCAGATCATGACATTCTGCTGTGATAAAAGCTGTTTCTGTTTGCTTTAACACTCGTGCATAGTGGTAAATGCCACCTGTGACACATTGGGATAACTATCACTATTGCATCCAGTAACTGCAATACACTGAAAGTTGTTTCTGAAAGTTACCTGACTCTACTTAGGTAACTTAATTTTCTTTGAGTATTTTAAGACAGAGGAAAGCAGTCAAGCTATAGATACAAATAAATTTCACTTACCAGGAGTTTTTTTTTCCAACATGATCCCAATTAACAAAAAATAGTACGTCTTAACAGAAAACCAGTCTGTGATCTACATTGGCATGTGCTTGTTTCTAACTCTGTTTAGGCAAAGGCTTGAACTCTTCTTAATTGCGCCTGTAGGCATTGCTTAATTGTCACTATGGTAAATAACCATTCACCCAACCACTGTCCACCACATTTTTATGCATGTAAGGACACGTGTATAATAATAAGCAAGATCTGGGCAGAGAAGTGTCCTTCAGCCCACTTTTTTTCAATGACATATGTATAAAAATAAGCAAGATCTGGGCAGAGAAATGTCCTTCAGCCCACTTTTTTTCATTGCCTCCCAGACACTGCTCTCTTTTTGTACCACAAAATGAACTTGTTTCCACTATTATTTAAATCTCTGTGGCTATGAGTGCAGAACCAGAAACAGGGAGAGTCCTCTAAACCAGTGAAAATCTGCTGCTCAGGAAGGTTGAACATGCCTCACAACATAATCTTCCCAGAGGTAAGGGACATAAGATTGCTATGCTGTCAGTGGTGTATTCCTGTTTGCCCGGTGTGACAGCTCAGGGCTCACAGCAGGGTGACAGGCTGCCTTCCCATGACAATTTGTGCAACTTTTCCAACTGTCTCTTCATCCTCCAGGTACCTTCTGCTTCTAGTGAATGGAAAGCTGTTCACTACCATGGACCTCCCAAGGAAGCCTGTGTTCATTTTTCTGATTTATTTGCACTGGCTGCTTTAACTATTACTTATTAATCACTTTTTTTCTTTTTGGGTGGGGAACAGCTTCCCTGTTTGTCTGGGAACTCACACCCTGAGGTTCTGGTCCATGCAATGGGGCTCCTGGACTCATTGCCAGCCCATGTATTATGAATTACATGGCAGGAACAAATTTTCTTCTTATCTAGCCTTATTGGCTGTCCAGGTCCTTGTCTGCCATCAGGATGAAGAACTGTCAGGTTCCAGCTCCAAAAATCCTTCCTGCTCCCTCCTCTGTGCTGCAGCCCACGCTGGCCTAGTTTTGAAGCGTGCTGGATAATGGATGTGAGCAGCTAAAATGTCTTTCCTGTGGAAGATAATGTGCCCTGTCTAATATTAATTTCTAGAGCACCCCAAGCTCTTCAGCAATGTAATAAATCCAGGTGGGTGCTAAAAATAAAGGGAGTGTTGACAGGCCCCCGGTAAAAATAAATAAGCAAAAAGGGCTGTTTGTTAAAATTTTGCTGAGAAACTGTTTTTGTCCTTGGGCAACTGTTTTATTACTCTGGTTGCATGCCTCAGTGAGTTTCTTACTGAACTGGCTATACAGTTCTATAGATATAACAATATGCATGCATGCATTATCTATATATCTCTTGTTTGCTAAACCTGAAGTAATTTATGTAATTATATACATAATGTATTTTATCCAAATACACAAAGAAGATTTTTTTTTTAAATGCCACTTAGGATCTAGATTTAACTTAAACCACTACTTAGTCTATCTTCCTTAATAGGGTAGTAAAAAGGAATTTTATGACAACATTATCAGTAGCATTTTGCTGATAATTAGAATAACAATAATAATACTGGATATTTTTTCGGTAATAATGGTGTTATTAATGAGATTTTTATGAAAGACAGACTTCTTTAGTATAATTATGAAAATTGATCTTTTGCATTTTACTTATTCACTGAAATCAGATAAGTGGCTTAACTACATGTATTATTTCTAATAAATATTCAAAAGAATGCATTTAAACAAGGCACCTCATTCTATTCTTGCTCATATTCCTTGCATTTAAATAAAAGTGTAATTGCTCTGCTTTTTTAAACTGCTAGTTTGGATTAGCTGTCTAACCTGTACAGTGTAGCTGTTTGCTGTTTGCATTTTTAATAGCTTTATTACCATTTGGTGAAGCTTTAATTTCTCACTCCCTTGAAGAGTCCTGCCTTTAAGTCAGCTCTACAATTTAACCAGCAATAATCTGTCAAGATAAGATAAAGACCTACACCAGATGAAATGCAGTATTTTTGTGTAGCATTCTGTCATTGTTAAAGGAAAGATCTGAGTATGTCAAAATGTAACACCTGAAAGTTTAATAAACTTTGTAGCATAATTTTACAGTTCACATTTTAAAATAAATTGTTCTAGAATACATTAGCTTGTTCACTAGTGAAATCAGTTAAATATCTATATAAATATGTTTGGGTGAAGGCAGCCAGCAGTTTTTCAACAAGGATGAAAGTTCTTTCAGTTTTCAAGCCTCAGATGAAGTCACTTCTGAAAATCCTTGTTTCAATTCAATTCTATTAGCTCTGCAGTTTCCTCTTAATGCCTTCATAATATTTGGCCATAACATCACTGCAGAGGTTCATTAAATTTTGCAAACACTCGTTTTTTTAGAGTTGCTAATACTGAGGTAAGCGAAGTGAAGCGCACTTAACTTCTCACTTTCAGGACTCAGGCTGCTCTTCGAGTGTTCCTGTTTCTTTTCACATTCCTGTCTCATTTATGCAAGTAAGTTATGGTTGGTTTTTATTTTTGTTTGTTTGTTGTTGTTTCGCTTTTTAATATATGAAGATGAGGTCCTAAACCCATTAGGGTAAAACAGTAACTGAACTGTATCTGGTATATGTGCACTTGTGTATTTATAGGATAGAAGAATGAAGAAGGAGTTTCTCAGTTCTACCTTAGCAGAACATGCTATTCCATATGCAAATGGACATTAATGTCTTTTATCTAACCAGGCATATTCAATGAAAATAGCAGAAGTGTAGGCTTTGTGAGCTATTCCAGAGTCCATGAGAATAGATACAGGCTCCGATACATGGTTGGGAAGGGAAAACCAGAGTGCTGTGGACAAGAATGTTTGGGCAGCCTTCTGCGCAAAACCTGCACCCCTATGTTCTCTGGTTAACTTGGGCTGTGCTGTGATATTTTTCTGCACAACCCAGGAAAGGAGGAAGATTTAGGATTTTGCACCCAAGTTTTTTTATTTTTTTTTTTAAGTAGCCGAACTCTTATTAATACTGCTTTTTTTCCATTTCTTCTTTTTTTTTTTTTTGTGTGTAAAGGAGCAATAAGATAAAAAACCAGCGCTAGTAGCTGTTTGCAGACATTCAGCTCACTCCCTGGGCTCAAGCTGCTGTCTCTTCCCTCCTAGGTTGGTTAAACTTCCCGAGGGCACCTTCACTAAAACATACGCTTCCATGAAATGGTTCCATTTTGATGAATCATCATTTTGCAGCGAAAAAAATCTGATTTGCTGCCAAATTCCCCAGTCTGTTTAAATGCAGTATTCCATCTTCCTGGGCTAGTTCTGCACTGAACTATATTAAGAAACAGCCCAAAGTGCTCTTTTGGAAGGCTCTGAAGGTTTGGCACCGCAGACCCTGTATTAATTACAAATACCATAGTACAGTGTATTTCTATTTCTCACAGTCAGCAGAGCTATCATTGAATGAACTTTGACTAATGAGAATGAGGCCCTGCCTGAAACTGCTAAGGTTGTTAATAATTTAGCTCTGATATAAACGTGGTAATTCTATGGGCCTTGGTTATTAGTTATGAGGAAGAAAATCTGACTTTTAGAACAAACAGGAAAGATATATGTATGATAAATGCATTCACTGTGTGCTCCATCGAACACATTGCTATCAGAAAACCTGTTAAATTTTAAGGTTAAGGCCATAGGTCTTTTCTGTATTGCTCACATGAGAACAGCCCATAGGATGTGGCCTTTCCAGGAAAAGCACTGAGATATAAAACTCACATTTTAGAAACAGGAGAATCTAAGATTAGGGTCCTAAGTCCATTGCTAAGTACTTAAGAAGCAGGACTTAAAAAATATTTAGTAGTGGTGTCTACTTCATGGCAACCATGGAAAGCAGCTCAGTGATAGTCCTTATCCCTGTTCCACAAACAGCAGTGCGTGGTATGTCGGTAGGAATTCTAGCACTGAAGTGTGGTGGAGAATTTTCCCGTGATAGCGATGCTAATTACTGGCCTGACGTATAGCTGTTAAAATACATTTTAAAGGAGGCTCAAAATATATAAATACTTTTTAACTTGTCTTTGCAGGGTGACCAATTCTTCTTTTTCTGCATGGAAGTTTGGGAGTTGAAAATGGGAATAAAGACTTCTTACAAACGTCACAAATATATGAAAAATCATGAGAGAGCCTGCAGAAGGCACAGCCCTTAGCAAATGCTGAATGTCTGTGTGTCTGCTTGAAATTTACTTGCTACAAGCATAGGTCTCCACTGAACAAAGCATTTAATCACATTCCTAATTCTATACTTGTGCTTAGGGCCTGATCTGCGTCTCAAGGACTTTATAGAATTTTAAACTGCATTCTTATCCTTTGGCTCCCTCTGGGAAATATAGTTTAGACCAGAGGAAAGGGTTCTTCAGGGGCTGAGTTAAATCAGTTCATAAGACCACAAAACACGCAGGGGCCAAAGGGCTCATCTGCCAGCATCGAGGGCCAGGAGATCAACATCTCTCGCGCAGAGGCTTGAAGCTAAGATGTCTCAGCTTCCAGCCTCACTAAGTGAAAGCGGTATTGTGTTGAGATGCTGATTCCTGACCATCATGGGAGTTTCCTGCTTCAGCAGCTCTGGCTCTGTGAACAGTCCTGCAAAAACCCTTTGGCAGGAAGCAGCCAGGTTCATGCCAGCTGCCCGGCTCATCCCAGCTTTGCCTGTGGAACAGCAACGGTGACCTCCAGGAACAGGCTGATGACACCCTCGTCTGACACAGCTTTTTGCACAGTAAATACCAACTTTTTACCTGTTTTCTTCGCAGTCTGACGTGAGCCATGGGTACAGACATCTCTTCATTAAGGGAGTGGAGCATGTCCCTTATGAGGAAAGGCTGAGGGAGCTGGGGCTCTTTAGTTTGGAGGAAACTCAGGGGTGACCTTATTAAAGTTTACAAATATATCAAGGGTGAGTGTCACGAGGATGGAGCCAGGCTCTTCTCGGTGACAACCAATGATAGGACAATGGGCTGAAACTGGAACATAAGAGCTTCCGCTTAAACTCGAGAAGAAACTTCTTCTCAGTGAGGGTGACGGAACACTGGAACAGGCTGCCCAGGGAGGCTGTGGATTCTCTTTCTCTGGAGACATTCAAGACCCGCCTGGACACATTCCTATGTAGCATTATCTAGGCGTTCCTGCTCTGGCAGGGGGATTGGACTTGATGATCTTTCGAGGTCTCTTCCAATCCCTAACATTCTGTGATTCTGTGATTCATTCAACCAGTTCAAGCCTGCATCAATCTGGAAAAGCATTTACACAAGTGCGAATCGAGACAGAAGAGTGAGCAGGAGGGTCGATGCGCCCGGTGGAGCTGAAGCCAGCTGGACCTTAAACATGCCTACAAGCCATCCTGAACTGCAACCTCAGACCTGCTTTCTCAAATCAGTCTCAAAACAGGACCTCACATCCCATGATTTATACAAGTCTTTCCACACCAAAACAACCTGAGTTTGAGACTAGTCCAAGCTGGAAACATATATATTTGAGGTTAATGTAATGGACTCCTTGTATCTCATGACATTTTTTATTTTTTAAAAAGTAGGAGCACTACCTGACATGCATGTGATGTGAGAGCATGTATCAATTAAAGGTGTGAAAAATTATTACACCAAAAGTTTCTGACTAGAATAACCAAAAGGCTTATAACCAAAAGGCTCGTGGTTCAGTAATAAGTTAATTCAAAAAATCACAAGGCAATGTGACAGCTGGAGTGAGGAAAGACTTGTGGCAATATTTTTTTTAAGAACTGTATGATGAAAAAATAATTAGAAACATTAACAACTGTTTTTATGTTGGTTTTTTTTAAATTTTCCCATGACATAAACAATAGTACTCTGGTCACAAGCCAAAACCTGACAAAGGTCCAAGGTTGAAAAGGGCTTCTTTGAGCCTGTCTTCCTGGTATAATTACTGTAGGTTCAGAGGAACCAGATCTGGAGTGTTGTAAAACTCAACACAATGAACTTGACAGACAGCCAGATTTCTGTTTTCAGCCAGTTTAGGGTTACTATAATCTCATTATTATGCTTGAAAGACGACAAGTAATAGAATCTCAGGTAGCCGTTCTGTCTTTACTCAGCCGCATCTTCTCTTTTATGCCGATTTCCCTTGATTACCTGAACTAGTGAGGCTCATTTTTCAACCACTTATCTTCCAGAAATAATCATCTGATCAGCCTTACAAGGTTCTCACTGCACTCAACGGTTTTAATGGGTCAAGCGTTAAATTAACCCTTTAACCATATCCCAGGAGAATACAAAACTTATTAAAAAACAATTTACTATTCAGTCGTTAACTTTGCAGAGGAGGAGTTCCTTAGCCAGCTTTGCTTGTTGTTCCCTCCACTCGTGTTCTGTTTTACTGCATCTTTGCCCTTACTAACACACAAAATCTTTCTAGAGCTTCCGCTTAAGGAAGCATTCTTCTGCTTTCTTACTTGTACAAAAGCATAAAATGAAGCCACAGGAAAAACAACTGTGTATCTTAACGTTGTATTTTAAGGTGACTTTTTACAAAAGTTAAATGAATTTTTCCACATATGGAAACCATAAATCTGCAAAAATGTAACTCACATCAGTTGATGTTGTATTACACGCAGAATTATAAGGCTCGTGAAATTGCTACAGACCCATCTACGCGATGGAAAGGGTTTGCAGTTCTCTTTGGAACTGGAAAGGATTTGCACCAGCCTCAGCAGGGAAGCAACTGAGCAAGAGGTCACTTACTTGTGTAGATCTGTGTTGGTGTGCAGGGCAGCCAGCAGCTGTGCTACCACTTCCAGCCTTGCTGAAAACTCTGGAGTCTCCCCTGGGAGAAGGCTGGGGCCCAGGCAGTGCTCTCAGGCTTCATCTTTCCAGAAGACAGTGCACAGCCAGCTGAAGTTTTCCTACTGCCCTGCCTTGTCCCAAAGCTGGAGGAATTGAGGGAGGTGTGAGAAGATAAGGGTCTGAAGAAGGAGACTCGGCAAAGCTGCTCCTAGGAGTAGGCCTGCACCACCAGGGAACTGTGTCATTAGTAGAGGCTTGAACAGGAGGCAGATGGCACCAATGGCTGTTTGAGAGCTTAGTTGTCCTTGAGAAGCCAAGGTCCTCTGCACACAAGAATAGCCTTAACAGAGCAGTCTATCCATTCCACAGAGGGGTAAATTCTCCCTTTCAGCAATATACTCCAACAGCAGAACTATTTCATATAAAACCAAGGCCAGGTAAGGCTTCAATATACTACCTGTTTCGAATGGAGGGTGTGATGCATCCCAGCACCGCTTCTTACACAGCATACTAGAGATGCCCAGGGTGTAGATCTAGCCTTGTTATCTTCAACCAATTCTTGTTGACACAAAATTCTCACTGCCGTTCACAGGGGTATTGCCAGGAAATGACTTGAATGAAAGATGGTTTTCTTTACAGAGAAATCTCATACAACACTTTCATCACCTTTAGTTTGTACAATCCCAAGACTGATCTTCGATGACAACTGGAACTGCTTACGGGGCTTTACTAGCTCAGGTTGGTAGTCATCAAAGGAATGTCAGGACTATAAAATCTACCCTGTGTGTCTGTCATTACCGTGTGTGTTAGTCATTATGTGTCTGTAGAAAAATAACGTGGTGATTTCAGTCTGTTCATTATATATTGATCATTCACAATGGTAGAATGGAAAGAAAGAATAAAATCTGCCAAAAAGTTAGATGGTGTAATGATTTTGAGTACATGGGCTTTTAAGAAGAATCTCGGATGAACCTCCAAGCCCTTGCACAGAAAAGGATAGAACCAGTGCCAAGGACATTGAGCACAGCCAGCCTGCTGGGTAGGGCACTGCCAAGAGAAACACTAAAAAGAGGAACACATCCTGGGACACAGTCCTCTGCAAAACTTTGGCATCCTACTGGGACCTGCAGTGAGGATTCCTTGTTGTCTCCAGAGTTCTTCTACAGTGAGACAAGTTTTGTATAAAATTATTATTCTATTCTATCAAAGGTCGTTCCTATTTCTCTTCAAAATACAGTCATTAGACAAGATAGAGCGATCACCTTTCTGTATCATTCCTTGTGGGCAGGGTCTTCCCCCAGAACACTGTATGTTGGGGTTCAGCAACTCCCTCAACTTGTCAGTGTATGATCTCCTTCCCATCAGTTGTCTATGTCAAAGCCTGTTTTTCAACAAAACTTCTAAGTAGAACTGATGTCCTGCTAGGTGACCATTGAGTCTATCCACTTCTGGCAAAGGTAGAAAATGCCTTTTGGAGATTTTTCTCTCATCTTATGTCAATCTCCAAGCCACCCTTGGACTAAAGGTTAACACCTTACTTGCTTTAGCTTGAACAAATGTTCCTGTAATTTAAGGGAAATGATTTACAGTTAAAAGATAAAAAAATGGCAGTAAACTGTACCCAGAAAAATATATTAAAAAGAGCTCCTGAAGAAGAGTTAATTTTCTAGCAGATATGAAGTAGATAGGATGTAACACCTAATGTGAAATCAGTGCAAAATCTTTTTTTTTAAAGGTTTAAAGGTAAAATAAAACCTGTTAATGAAATAAAAATATATTGCAGTAGAAAATGTGTAACTCAGGAATGGCATTTCTGTTTTCTGAAACTAATTTTTTACTTTACACACACACATAAAACATTATCAGACTGAAAAGTCCTGTAAGTTGACAGTGAATTTTAGGTTTTTACAAATGATACAAGCACTTACTTGCATAGATATATTATAATTCATCTTGAAAAGTAAAAATGAGTTAAAGAGTGTTCTTACTAAATTGAATTAAATCCTTCCTATTGTTAAGATAAATCTTTTAAGGTTTAATAACCCAATAAATAATGAAAACCTTACCAGAAAAATCTAATTCTTGTGAGTGGGGCTGATGTCAAATTCCACTTGAATTGCTGGGCTCCCACAAAGATCAAGTTTGTGAAAAAATTGTGTGCAAGCAGTTTGAGTCAGAAGTCAGACTTTCATCTGTTTTTACAGCATTTATTTACTGAAGGTTAAGATTTCATAAAAACATGCAAAACCAAGAAGTGAAACCTTGGCCCTTTTGAATATAATTTCTCATATTGAATAGATGGCTATCCACACTAAAGTACTTGCCTAAGCTCTCTCTCTAATTAATGGACCTTGGAGGGCAACTCACCACCTCCTCAGATCAGTGTCTATTTTAAACATCTATTTTAAATGGCCCTGTTTGTCTGCATTGGCTATAACAGGGTCATGAATGTCTGGATTGCTGAAGCCATCATCTAGATGGCTGAAGACAGATTAAGAGGAAACCTCCGGCCCATGAGGATACCATTTGCTGCTAAGGTAATGTGAATACGGAACAATTTCAAAAACCTGCAGTGAAAGTGAGCCCTTCTTTTGATGATGCGGATTTTTTTAAATGTATTTGGCAGTGTCTTACAAACTTTACTGAAGTAAAGAGAAAGATCTACACAACCTTCTCACATAATCTCAGACACAAATGCTCAATGACTCTGCTCTAGGAAGGCAGTGGAGGAAACAGATGGAGATTTGCCTAGGCTTTAAATCTGCTCATCCTTAGTAAAGCGCTACTGGGCAGTGGGCTCGGGAGATGCATCATTGTTGTGGGACACAGAGATGGCTACTCCACTCCTGCTTCTCCTGCTGACCTCCTGTGTGGCCTTGGGCAGACTGCTCCACCATCTGTTTCTTCACCCTGCTTTTGTCTGTGCAGGGAATGGCTACAGGGCACTTTACAGTCAGATGTAAGCAAACTCTCTTCACACCCTGACCCAAAATGACATGATCAAGGTGGTGTGGTGCCAAGCCTGAGGTAACATACCCAGAGCCTTAGAAAGGCTCTTCAGCTCCATCTTCATTCTTTGTTAGGCATAGTGACATCACTTTTGCTTAGCCTGTGATAATAGCAGAGCACAGCTCCAGGAAGACATATTCGTAGACTCTGAGAGCCTTCTTGCAGGAATCTTGTGTATTTTCTTGTATGCATGTACAGCAGTGAGCACAGAGGGATCTGTAAACTCTGCCTTAGAGATCAATATCACTCCCAGCAAGTGTGAGTCCATAGGTCTGGTTAGCCACCCAGATCATGCACCTAGGGGGTAAGAGCACGTGTTCAGTTAGGATGGTGGCATTTCTAATTCTTCCTATGAAGAGCATAATCAGGCTTTAATTAGGTATGGAGATCAAATTTAAATTAATAATATTCAACAAGGGCAAGTGTAGAGTTTTGCACCTGGGAAAGAACAATCCCATGTGCCAGTACAGGTTGGGGACTGACCTGTTGGAGAGCAGTGTAGGGGTAAGGCACCTGGGGTCTGGTGGGCAGCAGGATGACCATGAGCCAGCAATGTGCCCTTGTGGCCAAGAAGGCCAATGGCATCCTGGGGTGTATTAGAAGGGGAGTAGCTAGTAGGTTGAGAGAGGTCCTCCTACACCTCTACTCTGCCCTGGTGAGGCCACATCTGGAATATTGTGTCCAGTTCTGGGCCTCTCAGCTCCAGAGAGACATGTATTTGTGTGTATTTACACAATATATTTAACCTTGTTTCCTGAAGTGATGAAACAAAAAATGTTCTCGTACATCTCTTTTCTTTCCCCTCTCCTGCTTTCACCTGGAAGTTTCAGTTAAGTCAAGAAATACAACCATCTTATCTTCAAAATTAGTGAGTTCACTTACTATCCAGGATGAAAAAGGCACAGAGGTACTGGACTCTGAAGCACTATGAAGAGATACTTAACACACAGGAGCCCTGTCCTTCTCGCCTATTTATTCAGAAATATTCTTAGAACTAAGGAACCAGATTATATTAAAGTTCACTATCCATAGCAGGGTAACAACCATTTTACAACAAAAATGACTATGCATATTTGCACTGAAGGGCCTCATCCGATGCATTACTCTCATGCCACTCTCCGCGCTTGAAATCTTCCAACAAAGTTTCAGATGTTCAGAAGAGGGTCAAAGGAATGCTGCTCAGGAGGATTGATGGGCATTACATAAGATGGACAGTAAAAGGTAGTAGTTCCTGAAAAAAACTGGTCTCACAGAATCACAGAATCACAGAATGTTAGGGATTGGAAGGGACCTCGAAAGATCATCAAGTCCAATCCCCCTGCCAGAGCAGGAACGCCTAGATAATGCTACATAGGAACGTATCCTGTCGGGTCTTGAATGTCTCCAGAAAAGAAGACTCTTGACCTACTAACCACTCCCCTTCTAATACACCCCAGGATGCCATTGGCCTTCTTGGCCACGAGGGCACATTGCTGGCTCATGGTCATCCTGCTGTCCACCAAGACTCCCAGGTGCCTTTCCCCTACACTGCTCTCTAATAAGTCATTCCCCAACTTATACTGGAACCTGGGGTTGTTCCTACCCAGATGCAAGACTCTACACTTACCCTTGTTATATTTCATTAAATTTTTCCCTGCCCAACCCTTCAGCCTGTCCAGGTCTTGCTGAATGGCAGCACAGCCTTCTGGTGTGTCAGCCACTCCTCCCAGCTTGGTGTCATCAGCAAACTTGCTGATAGTACTCTCTAGTCCCTCATCCAAGTCATCGATGAATATATTGAATAATACTGGTCCCAGTACCGACCCTTGAGGGACTCCACTGGATACAGGCCTCCAACCAGACTCCGCCCCATTGACCACGACTCTTTGGCTTCTTTCCCTTAGCCAGTTCACAGTCCACCTCACTACCCGATAGTCTCCCAGACTTCCTTTGGGGGAGATGCTCTGCATCTCTTTCCAGCAGAGTATGATCCATTACCCTGTAACACCAAGCGGATTCCCGCAGGTGTAATCCCTAGCAATGAGTTTTTCTCTCATATGTGAGGGAGATTTTTTGTGGGAAATCTGATCCAGGTCTCTCAAGTGAGAAAAGCTCATAGTTCTCTTTACCAACGTGCCTTGAATTTCTGCTTTTGTGGGTTCAAAAACTTCGGGCATAGCTGATGTAAAAGACAGACTGGACTTCCCTTGTGTATGGCATTGCTACAGTGTGACTGTTGGTTTGGCAGATTTAAAACTGAATCAGGAGTTTGTGGAGAAAAGGGTAAGTATCTCTTGAGTTTGAAACATGGAGTGAGGGTATGGAAATCCGCCTTTTGGCTCTGCAACAAGACTTGTTCAATTCTGACCCTACTTCTCCATTACGAATATTCAACCTTTCTGAAACCATGCTTGTGTAATAACTGAGCTTGAGCTTTGGGCCTGTAAAAGAAGCCACAGCTTGATCTAAGACTCCATGTTGACTGGTGTAACAAGTGCATGTTACTAGTGTTACTGTCATCTGTCTAAATACCAAAGTCTAATCTTGCTTTTTCTTTCTCTTGAAAATATCTCCAGAAGAATAGAAGATAAGAATGACGCAGTTTTTCCTGCAATATCCCTCCTGACACATTTGGTTAAAGTAATCCAGAAAAATGCATGGAGTTTCACTACCTCTCCTTTCAAAACCTCAGCCCTCTCCTTGCCCCTGACAAGTCCTGACAAGACATAACTATATCTCAGCTGTGGGATTCAGGAATATGGGCTGGGCACACCTTCAGTACAGGCAGCCAGGAGAGTCTACTATAAGGTCCTCCCTTTGGAGTGAGAGCTTTGCCCCAGCCTGGTGATGGGTACCAGAGGATGCGCATGCAAATTTAACACAGCTGCAAGTTTCCTGAGGTTGTGAGCTCTCACTTTGGCAGTACAAGGCCATCTCCAGGGAGCCCTGGCTTTGAGCCTCCCACGAAGCATCCCATCATCTTCCCATCATGCAAATAGAGGAGGTTGTCCCTGATTCATATATGCTAAGTATATGTGATTCCCAGGAGGTTTCTCTGCAGAACAGGAAGCAGTGTCTCCACCAACCACAAATCACAGATGCACGAACTGAAGACAAGCAAATAACAGCAGAACATCAGACCTAGTTGTCTGTATCATAAATGCCTCTACATTTCTTCACACGGACCCAGACAACCGAGTCAGTCAGGCAGGCGTCTGACTAGCCAAGCATCGTAGGTGGACAAAAGACAGTATAAAGGAAGTAAAGGAGAGAAACTGTATCTCTCTCTGCCCTGAGATCTGGAGGGGTGGGAAAACACAGCCAAGCAAGCTGTAATCCAGCTACCCAACTATGAATGGCAGTGAAGACTCAACAGCACAAAACCGGTGATGCTGTGATTTCACTATCACACATGAGATACAAGATTAAAGCAAAGTACATCAATGTAAGCTTTGGCATGAGCCCCGCATGGAGAAAAGCCCTTTGCAGAGGCTAGGTATGGTGGTAGGTAAATACTCTTCTTGCCCTGAATCACTTCTAGAGAGAGAGATAGATGTGTCCCAGGTCTGACTCGGTGCTCCTGGTTACTGAGCACAGCTACAACAAGCCTCTCCCCATTTGGGAGAAGGTCCTCCTTTCTATCCAAGGGGATGCAAAGGCTTTGCAACAGGGAGAAGCCCCAGGGAACAGGTAAATCCCCTGATCAAAATAGTGTTCTGATCAGCTGTCAGTTGCTCATCAATTGGGCCCTGCTCACATCTGGCTGGCCAGAAGGTGGTTTGTCTTTCTGTGTCATCATGTTCTGCCAGACTTCCTATGGGGACTATGGTGAGACCTGAGTGTATCAAAAAATTGAGGCGATAAATCATTCAGCTAGTCAACTTTCCTGCCATAGACAAGACTCATCTCCTTTTGCAGCTGGTCTGGCAAACTGTGGTTGTTAGGAAGTGGAAGACGTCAGGAAAATCTGCTGAACTAAATGGTTTTGTCATTGCACTCAACTTTAAAGTTAACTTGCTCTGGGAACCAAAACAATTGCCCTTGTTTGGGTAGACCAGCAGTACACAAAACTTACAATCTTGTAAGAGTTAAACTTCTGAAGTATAATCATACATTATAAGATCATGTATGTCACTTTTGTAAGGCTGCTTATGCTTTCTCTACCAGGAAAAGAAAGGCTTTGCAAAGTTTAGTGCCCACTCACACCATTTCCTATCAAAACTTTTTTCTGGTAAAAATTTGGGTTTTCATTCATATAGGTTTATTCCTGCAAAACCTGCTCTTTGACACTCAAATTTCATACAGAGAAAGAAAGAATATTACTGAACACTCCATTAGGGATCTGGGATTTTACAACCTTCAGAGAAACATTTCCACACAGCGTAAATTTGTTTGGAAAATAAGTCCATCTTTTGTTTGAAGTAGTTAATTACCTTCCTAGAGGAACCAAACGAAATATAAGATTTATGAAACCCTCTTTCTCATAGCGAAGGAGAAAGTGATCTGTTTGCAGGAGTTATATTTTCAGGCACTTTGCTGAGACACCCCAACCCCCCTCGGTTGCTGACTGTAAAATAAGAAAACTATTACCCAGCTGGGGTAACAATAGGCTCCCACAGTGCTTTTCTGCTCAGCCCGCAGCTGCCAGTGAAAGTGGAAACTACAGCAGCAGGATAACATTCTTTTCTTACAGCCTGTTTCTATGGGCAAGGAGCCCTCCCACTGCTTCAATGTATTTTCTATGCAAAACTGTAGAAGAAGTGACATTTTAAAAGTTTTGACCTTTGTTTTTTTTTTTTTTTTCCTTTTCTCTGTTTTTGCATGAACCACAGCATAAATTTTTTAAACCTTCTGACAGAGTGTGTGTTAGGAAAGGCAATAGCCATTACTATAATAACAAGATGTTTCAAAATTTGAAAATTCTACATTGAGCAGAGCATACCGGTAACCTTTGTGCAGAAAAAGACAGTGATGAGAGATATAGAACTCTACTGGTTATTGTCACAGGCAAACAGATTATTGCAGCAGATCTCGCACACCTTTGCAAAAAAGTGTCTTTGAATGCTCCATTTTCATTAACTAGTTTTGTATTTTGCAGCTAAAATTTAAAAGGAATTTGTAGGCAAAATTTTTTTCCATCACTCTCCAAAAAAAATTTAAATAATAGCCAATTTTATTAAAATTGCCTTGAGTGTTTACAAAAGAAAAATCAGTGGACACAATAATGCTAGTGAACAACAGTAAATTAGCTATATATACATGTATCCAGATTATGTGGATCTAATTTGATAGGAAGTTGGCGTAGTTCCCAATTAGATTACAAACACAACAACAAAAAAAATGATTACCCTACTGGTTAACACATAAAATAACACACTAAATCTCAGGAAATGACAAAGGATTTTAGAAACGTAAAGCATATTTTCCCAGACACAAACAAAATAAATGAAAACTGTTGAAGCCAAACAGGGAGGGGGAAGGGATGCCCACGAGTCATTGAAGTGAATGCAGAAAAGATTCCAAAACCAAGCTTGGCAGGTTAATCCATCTGAGAGTCTCCCATTCACTATAGATTCCTTCTGCTACCTACCACCACTAGCTATCGCTAGCCCACCCTTATGTTCACCAAGGGCACTGGTCCTGCTGTGGGTCCATCTATATATCTGCCTCTCTGGGTCTGACCCCACATTCTTTTCGTATCCAACCCTCTCCCCTCCACACATTGAAACTGATGGAAATTTGATCGATGCAAATCATGACAAATAGGCTGACAGGGCAGCAGAGTTCTGAAACACTCAGGTTTAAAATCTTTTCTAAAATTCAGTAAGATGTAGAGGAGAAAGCAGAAAAATCCCATCTTTTAAGCTGATGGCTTCACGGGTGAATTGATAAAGAGCTGTAAAGACTTCTTGGTAACTTAAATCCTCCATCAGAACAAGATAAAATCATCTCTCACTCTACAACACACACACTGTAACCAAATCCATCATTAGCAAACTACATCATTCATCATTAGGCAACAATCTACTATAAATTACAATGGGTCCATTTAAAGATTGTGAAACCTAACCAAAAAGAGCAAAAGTAAAAAAAAACAAACCAAAAACCTCACCCAGGAGGGTCTGTGTCAAGACAGAAAATTCTTTCAAGTCCCCTCAATCCGTGCCTGAAACACTATAAACTCTCAGGACATCCCTTGGATTTCACATCCTGCACATGACGTCCCCAGGTAGACATGGCAAAGGAAGTCCTAGTTTCTACCTAAACTGCCTATCCTTTTGTTTCCCTTGACGGAACATCTCCTGCAGATTTTCAAACTTAAATTTCCTCTTTCTGATCTCTGAACTAACAGTTTAAAAAAAAAAAAAATATTCAGAAGCATTTTTTTTCATAACAAGCCTGCTAACAGACATCTGGGGATCAGAGATGGTGCTAAGGAAACCACCGAGGTACCTGCACCTTTCCTGAGGGCTCCATCAAGGTTGGGACACAGGGCTATGGGGGATCTGCCGGTCAGACCCTGCACCCACGGAAGGTCTTCTGCTTGCCTTTGGTGGGGGAGCAACCAAGTCAAACCAAGTTATCATTTTGAAAGCGCGTCTCTCGTCATCTGCTGTATTAATAGCTATTTGCATATTATTTCCTGGTTTCTTTGCTGCGATATGTGGGTGCAGGCAGAAGAATTCTAAAGGATTTTTAGGCTGATAGTACTTCCATTATTCAGGACAATGTGCTATCCAAGGCAGGCAGCTATTTGGGATAAATAGCATATCCCCATTTGTCCAAAATAGCCAAATGTCTGGCATGAGTCATGCCAAACAAGGCAGCTGCTCGGCAGGAGTGTAGTACTGGCATACTAAAAAGCAGAAGATATTGGAGGGGGCAGAGAGAGCTAAAGGTGGCACCAGGGTATAGTGACAGAGGGCTTGTGGGGTCAGTAATATGCAACTATCACACTCATTAAAACTGTCAAACAATGCCATCTTCAATGGCAGCATTTGTCTGCAGTTTGCATACAACAGTTTCCAAGACACCACTCATCTCCTTAGTATTTAAAGCAGACAATAAATGAATATCTTAGAGGCCGCTGTGTAGGTGGTGCTGGCGGGTATTACATCTGGAGCACACGTGTTGCAAATACGATATAATTGCCAGAGAAACACACCGGGCACGAATAGAAGAGCCTTGAGAAACAATTCCTTTAGTAAGGGTGCTGCTGCGTGATTTGCACATCCCAGGGTTTGAGATGGTTTTCTGAGAAGTAATAGCATTCACAAGGAGCAGGACAGATGTCTCGTAGACGTACATGAATAAGTTTCCAAGTGAGTAAAGGTATTTGTGTCCTTATTGGCTGCCAGGCAGAGCTACATCCGCACGGGCTTAGGAGCACCATACAGACCCTGTGTCTGTGCGCAGACACCCTTCTGTCCTTTCCAGGCTACAAAGTCCTTTCTTCCTTCAGCAGTGCATGAGAACTAATGATTTAAGCTGCAGATACTGGTGTGAAGTAGATAACGAACTTCATTTCACAGAGAAAGAAACCAAAGATGTAAAATTTGTGCCATACCCAGTGCTGCAAAGAAAGCACGGGGCAAAGTCTTGAATGAAATGAGCTCCCAAGAAAGTCTTCTATGACAAGAATATCCTTTGTCACAGTCACTGCAATGCAAGCTCAGCAGGTGCCATTTCAAATTCAGTATCTTGGCAATCTACTTTTCTTTTAAAATAAATGAAAACAGTCCCTGGCATGTAGTAAACTGCTTGCCAGACTTAGGAACTCTTTACATTACATTATCTTTAGCACGTTTAAGTGCCAAAAAAAAAAAAAAAAGAAACTGAGTAAATGTGTAGTTAGTCATGCTTGTAAAAATGTCAACGCTGTCAAAAATATTTGTGTGAAAATCATAAACAAAATCTGCTGCCATGAGAAGATATTTGGTTCTTAATTATGGGACAAAATGACTTCTTTTTCATGAAGACTTACAAAAAAGAGAGCTAATGTCGTGATGGAAATATTGGCACAATCTTGTCTCAGCTGCTTCCCTGGGGTAATAAAGTTGCTCCCAGAAAGAAGAGGATTATAATCTTCACAGAGTACCTTCAAAATCCAGCTAGTATGCCAGGATAGCTTAGCAGGTTCATAATAGGATGTGCAATCCTGCACCTCTAAGTACGTTTGGAAGGGTTCAGGTACTAAAAGGCGAGAGAGGGCTGGGTAGCAGTCCATTAACTGGCATTTTTGAGTAGATTTCTTGAACTGCAAATCTCAGATTTGCACACTTGCTTACAGGGGTTGGATAAGCATATTTTATAACCTAAAAAAATAAACAAAAGCAGTAGGTCACCAGACCAAATCATGCAGGTCAGTGGAGAGGAATACCTATAGCTAGCTTGAGGTTTGTGTTCACTGACCTGTGGGAACAGTTGGTGGTCCCATTCCATTTCTGAAGGACAGATGTCCTCACCCACACGCTGCCACAGGTGGCAATGCTGTGGTCAGCAGACCCCATGGGCACATCCCAGGAATAAACTCCTGCAGAGGGGGTTCACTGGGGCCAGGTACATTGACAGGATCTTTGGGGAAGTTGTTCTCTCTTCCCCCTCTCTTCTTTGCAACTTTGTAAGAGCAGACTCACACTCTTACAACTCATGGTTAATTGGGTAGCTTTTGCTGGTAGTAAAGTCATAGGGAGCAGAAGTGAGCATTCAAATGGTATGGCCATTTGAGGACTTAATTTCTAAACCCTAGAGTGAGTGAACACATTGCCATCTTCGCAGAACAGAATCGTACACATTTATACATGGTTATAAAGTATAAGACTCACCAAACGAATATTGAAACAAACAGAGGGCTAAGGTATTTAAGATGTTTTTTATGATGAGGGTGATAGATGAAACACTGGAACAGGTTTTCTGAAGAGGCGGTAGAGCTCTGAGCAACCTGATGGAGTTGAAGATGTTCTGGTTCACTGCAGAAGGGCTGGACTAGATGATCTTCAGAGGTTCCTTCCAACCCAAACCATGATTCTATGATTCCATGATTTCTGTTGTCCTGAACTGCAACTACAGCTTTCTAAAATTAGTATCCAGCTGTACTGATATAGTCATATTTATCAGTGATCAGGTTTCTCAAGAGTCTAGAGAAATGGCACTGAAAGGTTTGTCGCAAATATGGCACGAAAGAAGTTACTAGCAAGAAGCAAATTCCAAAAAGGGTCACAGGAACTGAGCTCTGAAATTCCAAGGCCTCTTACAGAAATGGTTTCCCAGCCCTTAATATCCCTGGGAGTTGCAATATCCCCAATGTGTTATACTGCAAACCTAAAAGATTTCTTGAAACAGAACAAAGATTCATAAAATTCTTTTTTTTTATTACTCTGTTTCATGTCTTTCTCTTGTTATCTTGCCTCCTCATAGAATTTCAGATTACTGCTTGAAAAGGTAAGGGAAAATAATCTTATATTAATACTCACTAGATTTATTCATGGGGCTTTACGTTATCCTATTTTATAATTGAAAATATCTGCATGGAATCGAGATACAATCAAAACTCAAGAGAAAAGTAACATTTTTCATATCACAAAAGGGATAAAACCTTGAAGCAGAAAAATATGACATTAAAGGAACAAAGGTCATGTTATGTTGGCTCATTTCAATCATACCTGCCTTCATTTCTCTGAACAAATCTACTGAGAGAGTCCTGGTACCTCTTCCTTGCTATCACCACAAAAACAATGTTTTGCTGGAAGAAAAAAAGGTGAGGCTCTCTTATGCACTGACTTTAACGCTTACCCTTAATTAGATAGAGGAATTTCTGAAGTATTTCTTGCTTCCTGAAAAAAAACAAAGTAGAACAAGAGCTGAATGAGTTTGTTCCATCTCTTTCTGGTTTGACTTGTGAAAAAAATTACATCATTTTAACAACAAATAGGAGCAGATTTGTTACAGTGTTCAGGGTCTGTGAGAACTAGGGGAAAGGCAGATCAAGAATAAATGGATTAAAGAAAACATAGTCTTCTAAGCAGGACTAAAAAATATTGCCTGGAGATACTGAGATGTGGATTGCCTTGCACAAAGGGCAGCAGGGAAATGAAAGGTGCTTTCTACCTCTGGTCATCCTTGGACAGGGAGAGGGAGGTGTTGAAATCTCTGCCTGTTGATCAGGACATTCCTCCCAGCAGTGGCTGTGCCTGTCCTCTGCACCCCAGCGTTGTCACCAGGCCAGCACAGAACATGTCACTTCTGGAATAACCCAGCAAGACTGTCGCAGTCTAAAACGCCATCTGCCTTCTGGCCTGTTCCTAGAACAGCAGCAAAACACTTTGCCTCACTCAAGGGAGCCCCAAGAGGCATCAGAATTTTTTCCTTCTCTTGGGAAATGGGCTCCTCCAAGGCCATCCATTTAAAAGGTTCCTAGAGCACAAAGACAATCAAGGTGGGTTCTTTTACACAACAAGCAGCAAAAAGTTTGTCTCAGTCTTGTTGAGGACATCATCAGATTTAACTCAAGTCTGATAAACTGTCAAGGTTTTTTTTTTCTACAGACAGGCTCTCAGCTCATTGTCTCCAGGTTGTTGAGAGACAGAAGAGGGAAGTGGATATCCTTAGCTCTCTGAGGATATCACTTAAATATTCTGAAAAAAACTTGCCTCCTTCTGAGGTACTCAAAACCTCAAATCTTCCTTTCTTTACTACCAACATTTTTAGAGTCCAGAGGCTGGGTCCTCTCTGCTGGGCCTGAGCACAGTACAGTATCACAGATGTTACAACGAGTTCACACTGATGCAAAGGATGAGCAGAGAAGATGTGGGAGATAGGGCACTGTGAATATGTTTCCTGATAGGAAGGATCACAGCCATCCCACAAGACCATCCAATATCCTGGTGAGCCCAGGAGTAACACTATTGCCCTCATCTTGTCCAGGTCAAGGGAGGTGATTTGGCCCTTCTGCTTGCATGAGACTCCACCTGCAGTACTGTGTTCAGCTTTGGGGGCCCCAACGTGAGAAGGACATGGACCTGTTCGAGTGTTTCCAGACGAGAGCCACAAAAATGGTCATGGGGTTGTAGCATCTCCTGTATGAGGACAGGCTGGGGGAGTTGGGGGTATTCAGCCTGTAGTGGATTAGTTCAGATGTCTACACTGTAGATGTCTTAATTTCAATCATTTGTATATAACTGTGAATGACTTAGCTCCACCATAACTGTCTCCACACAGTTTAAGAGAACACCTTAAAACCATATCTTCACAAATGAGGTAAAAGCCAAGGATAAGGTGGTGAGTGAGAAGTGTGCAAATTTTCCACAAGCAAGTTCAAGCTCACTTCTGTAACAGTTTAGGATGAAAATCAGCCTTAGAACAAAATGCAGACATTGCTTGTTTGGCATAGCTTTCCCACAGTAGATAAGTGATACAAAATTAGCTAGTGAGGGAGGAAAAGGAAAAAAACACAGATCATTTGCTTTCACTTGCAAAGTTTTTAAAGCATTAAGAACAATATAAATCCTGAGACAGACAGAGACTGTCCTCTACAGATGGGCACTGGGCATCCGCAACAAAACACAGTCATGACCCTACATATAAGTTTCTGTGAAGGGCCATTAGATGGGAGAGAGCTCATTGTGTGCACATGTGTTTCGATGCGAAAAATGAGTCACTCCCAGCTCTGGATCAAGCAGGTGATGTAAAGGATTGGCAGGGAGAATGATGCAAAGGCTCTTGCTTTCTGAAAAGCACTGAGTCACATCCTAGAAAAAAGCATAAATAAAGAAAGCAAAACTGGATGCAGGGATACCAGCTGAGAGTTGGGAGCAAGGATGAACACACTTACTCCCCTACAGCCGATGCTCACCTCCATAAACCGAGGAGCCTAGAGTGTGTTTTGTGATGTCTTCTCTAAGAGCTTAGGATTGGAATTTTCTGTCTGTTCAGCAGCAGTTTTGTTTGAAGCAGTCTTGTAGTTTCATGTGCCATCACAATGTAAAACTTCTCTGGAATGACAAATTCTTCACTACAGAAACCCGGTCGCAGGGCTGGTAAGAAGTGGTCTCCTGAAAAGGAGAATCACGTTCAGCATCATTCCAAAGCTTTACTGTCCTTCTTAGCGGTATTTATAACTTGGTCTCATGGAAAGGGTAACCAGAAGAGACATCCTTATCTTTGTAATATAAGAGATAGACTGAAAAATGTTATGAACATTCTAGGAAGAAAAAAAAAAAGTTATTAATACACTGAACTCTTGATTGCCCTGTTATGTTTTATCTAGGTTTCAGAGCAGCAGAAAGGCAAGCAGAGTTTTTTAGCTCTGGGCTCTGGGCCAGCTTTAGTGCATCTGGGCTGCCTTTGTGTTGAGCTGCCCAGGTATCCTCCTCCTCCCCACTACCTTCATTATCCTTGCATCCCAGACCCCCTCTGCTTACTATGGATAGTGGAGATTAAGACTGTTCAGTTCACTGACTTAAAGGAATTCAGTTCACACTGTGGCACCTTTTTGCTGATTTTACTAACCACCAGCCATTCACAAGAATGAAAAAAACCTGGAGACATCTAAACTAGAGGAGGGGAATAGCCACCAGCTCTGTCATCACCTTCTTGGGTGTGGCAAGGCAGTTAACACCAGTCAGCCCTTCAGGGGACCAGCTTCTAATATGAATAACAGATTCAGAAACCTGATTTCTGAGCTTGGGGCCTCTCAAAAGAGGCAGCAGGTTTTTACCATTTATGGTACAGCCAGGATAATTCTGTGAGGCAGCTCCCCTATTGTTTTACAAGCCTCTTTCCCTATGCACATGTAACAGTTGACATGGCAGATGCACCAAAAGGTAGAAGTCGCCAAGAAGATGAATACAAATAGGGTTAAAGATTAAGCCAAGAAGTGATATTCAAACAACTTAAATTGACTTAGTTATATTTTAAATGTTTGAGCTTCCACATTTTGTTTCCTCCTATCTCCACTCAGTTTTCATTAACACTTCACAAGGCCTTCAGAACGACTCATTGCTTTGCATCTGCCCTGGCTCTCCTTCTTTGAAAGCAATTTTTTAAATGTTCTTGGAAACAGATGTGACTAAAAGATAGATTTGGGTAGATTTGATGACTGCCATTCTCTTGACACTTTTCTGGAAGTTCAAAGAGATACTTGTCACTCAACCCCAGCTTTTCAGAAGAAACACGGGCCAGTTTTGGGACATCACAGATTTTTTGCTGGGCTCTCACAGTTGGGATTTGAAACCTTCTGGAGGGACCAAGCTAATGCCCAAGACCAGAGCAACACATGAGACAATTAACACTTTAGATCTCCCCATCCCCCAGTGAACTTTTGTCAGCCTCTCCTCTTCCTGAAAGAGAGGGGGGAAAACATCCTTTTTGTAGTGGCTGCTTATTATATAAAGTAAATCAAGAGTGAAGGGAGGGAGCAAAGAGATGGCACTGAGCCCGATAAGTGCACCCTTAAATCTATAATTAAAACCAAAGGCAAGTTCCCAATATAGCCAATTCAGTTATATAAGATCTTACAAAAGCTTCACACTGTTTGCTGGGTTTTGCTTTATTACTGTTCCCTCTCCATGGAGTTCACTTCAGGTCAGAAGCAGATGAGGTATTGCAGTCAGAGTTTATGGCAGGGTAGAAATCTAACAGTGCCCTGTTTGTAAAGATATGCAAGTGTGCACCCAGAGGGAAAAAATAATCACTGGCTCTACTTGAAAGAGAGCTAATGGACACTTTGGAGCTCAGTTTAGGCCACCTCTAGCAATAGAAACAGATTGCTAGTTACTAAGAAATCACTTTAAATTACGTCCAGAGAGTCTGTGAAATGCTCCTCCTTGTTCACCAGTCAGAGAAATATGTGAGAACTGCATGCAAGATAAGAAATAATTCTGGATATTGCCTTGCTAGTCAGCCAAAGTCATGAGTATACAAAAATCTTCTCAGAAAGCCCGTGACAATTCTATGCCATGTTTCTTCATGCCTACTAAAAGCAGCCTCCAGGAAGACACGAGTTCAGCTGGCACTTTTGTAAATGTAGGCAGCTCACTGTTCTGTGCAACTGTACTGGGAGTAGCTAACTCCATGTGGGAGGAAGAACATGTAGCAGAACCACTACATTAAATGGTATGCTAGCTAGGTTTCAGAAATACAAATAAAAAGCAGTTATCATTAATGGTAAACCCTTTCACTGCTGCATCCTCCTTTTGCATTCTTTAGAGCAGGGGTGGGCAATAGCATCCCTAGAAGCAGTGGTTTCTCAGGGCCATGCTGAAACCAAGCTCTTTCTCCATATAAAAAACCAAAACCAACCCAAATCACCAAGAATACCATGTTTAAATGCAGTAGAACCATTCAGCAGCAATCAGCACTGTGTGGACATCCATGTAACACTGAGGTACCGGATTTCAAAGACAAGGAGAATGTGGGTGCCAGGGGAAGAAGACACAATTGTCTTCTCTACTTACTGGTGAGGCAACAAAGTGCAGCCACATCCAACATGTTCAACCTCCAGTTTCATCAGTTAATGCAATTTTCTGAAGTTCTGTATCCCAGGGTGGCAAATGTCCTCAAGAAGAACAAGCTGCTTCTTACCTGCAAGAAGCTAAGAATTGCTGAGTGTAGCACCAACATTCACAGATTAAAATACCTTCATGTTCTAAATCCCAAGTATATTTAGATTAATTTGTCTCACAAAAATAGAAGTAGGGGAAAATAGAACACTTTAAGAAAACTTCCTAAAATACTACTCTTTTTTTTTTTTTTTTTCCCCCAGTGGCACTCAGAAACATCACCATGCCAGGTAGCAGAAAAAATGGGAAGAAATATTTACAAGAATGTTTGTGAAATCTATGACCATCTTTTCTTTGCAATGTAAAAGCTCAATGAAAAGTACCTTTTAAATTTAGGAGGCCACATTTTTTTAAAGGATATTTAACTTGAACTTTGGTGGTTTTTTTGAGACACGACAGTTCCTGGCTTGCAAATATTGTATGCAAAAGTACGGAGGAAATCACCATGGGCAAAACCGTGTTGCTGATGCAGTATTCCTCAAATATTATAACTGCTTTGATTCAGTCCCAGTTCCTCTTCATGCCTCCATCAGAGGATTTTTGTGATTAATATCTGTCAATGTCAGGTGCTAAAATGCTTACCCAGAGACTATTGTTTAAATTGCACTGGTTTGAGAGCTGGGGCTCAGCTCAGCGAAGACTCGTGTGGGAGAACTGTGGGAAGGAGAGACTCAGGGAACCCACTTTCCTCATGCACCCACTGGCCCTCGTGACAACGTGGGTGCTGGAAGGGATCCAGCCTCACCCTGACAGCAGCACAGGGCCCTTTGAAGGCAGATTTGTCTTAGCAGGGCAATGGCTCCAGAGCTGCCATGCAAACCAGCAGACCTGGTGGTGTGCAGGAGGAACGCCCACTTACCCTTTCAAAAGTTTCGACACAGTGCAGAGACACACTGGCTCCCAAAGGGCATCTATGCAGGACAAATATGGTGTTTTCACAAAATTGTGAAGTGTTTTCACGAAGTGTGAAGCCATGTCAGATGTACAGGGCATAAACGAGAAATGGGATCCAGTTTCATTGGGATGTAATATCAGCACAGGCTCTATCTGTTGACACCACTTGAACTGGCAACCACCAACAAACACCATCTGTAAGAAGATTGGTATCTCTATATTAAAAGAGAGGTTTGACACTGAAATCATAGAATCATAGAATCATAGAATGGCCTGGGCTGGAAGGGACCTCAGAGATCATTTTAATCCAACCTCCCTGTTGTGAGCAGGGACGCCACCTCTCGACTAGGTCAGGCAACACACATGAGAACCGAACAGGAATCGAACCTGCAACCTTAGTGTTTCAAGCACCACGCTCAACCCACTGAGCTAAACCGGCCCTCGAAATCTAAGGTTTATAGCATTTTCCTCATAAAAGTGTGCCATGAGCTGTTGTTTTCTGATCAAAGACAATCATCAGGCAATTTTTTGTGATGTTATCACAGAATCACAGAGTAGTTGAGATTGGAAGGGACCTTTGGGGGTCATCTTGCCCAATCCACCTGCTTACACAGGGATACCTAGAACAAGACCATGTCCAGACAGCTTTTGAATATCTCATTATGTATAAATAATTTTTAATATCTCCTTACCTTTAAATCCATGTAATCTTCCAGCTGTATATTCAATATAACAACTACAAGCAGTAGGCAGGCATTATCAATTTACCAGGTAATGTTCTCAGGCAAGACACAAATTTTACCTGGGGAAATAAGAGAAAGACGGATACAACACAGGCTCTTAATACTAGACTATAGCACTTCTTGCTTTCTAAGGGACCACACATCGTCTAACAAGAACTTCTATAACCAGTCTGAATTTGAGTGAGAAACACCACCAGCAAGACCATGTACACGAACTCTTGTGTCTATCTAGAATGTACTTCCAACAGTATACTACCGTTTTGCACATGTTCTTATAGACAGAATCTCAAGAAAAAAATTCATCTGGAAACTTATTCACAGGCAAAAAATGGCCAACAGGTTCTGTGCAAATCTCAGGGAGAAGAATAGATGTCTATGCCAGTCTCACATTGCTCTCTCATGCGACATCCACTCTGAGACCACTAGGAAAAAAAAATCATTTGGTGGCTTAAAGCATTTGTTAGTTTTGTGGTGTTTTCTACCTAATCAAGTCAAGGTAATCAAGCTCGAGCTCTAAAGGCTAATCAGGTTCTGAATGGAATTGACTTGAATAAAGGATTCCATTTCCTTGAACACATTTGATAATCGTTACAGCCTATCAACTTGGTGAAATAACCTCATTGTGTCAATGCTAACAGTAATCGACTCACTTTCCAGTGCTCAGATAGTCCAACAAGTATTTTATTCTTGATACTTGTTTCAGAACTAATTTGCACTGTTTCATAGATCTTCAGATTCAGATGTCCTGTCTTCTCCTCCCATAATATGCTGAAAAGCGAGTTTCATTTCATATTAATATGCCGACATTCCTTTTTAATTTCCTTCTTTTATGTTTTACGTCATGAAACAGCACAAACGATTTCAAGGAACCATTCAAATAAGGTACATAGCACCTATATGACACATCCTAGGTACTGTGTCAGACGATAAATGTTATAAAATAGCCTCTGATTTCTCAGTCAGTAATAGCCTTTTTCTCATTAGAGCCATCTGGTAACACATCTTGGATTTTTTTTTAATCCTCTATTTTGATTTCTCCAAGCCTTCCACTGTTTCTTTTATTTTCACGTCTGAAGTTTTCACTTTAGATAGACTAATTGATAAAGGAAATACTAAGTGGAGTTTCACTTTTCATTTGTGCTATTTTCCTCCCTTACTGTTTTCAAGACCCATCAATTAACATTAAAAAACTCCTTAAAATGTACACACTCAAGCTTATGCTTAATAACAGTGAAACAAGAGATCACTATGGCAAAAGTAAAGTCCAAAGCCTTTCTCAGTTTCTTTGCTTTTTTTTTCAGACCTGTAACTCACTGAAAAACTGTCCATGACTTTCAAGACTTGTCCTGTTCCACCATTTGGAGCTGTTACAACTAGCAGAGAACCTACCCAGTGCAGTTTCTGAGCATGTTTTGCTCTGAACACTTCAAATCCTTTTCAGGTGACTTTTTTTTTTTTTTTTCCAAAAATGCACTGAGATAAAGTGTCTGGATGCGAATAAATTGGTCACCAAGAAAAGGAGTAAGTAAACAGCTTCTCTTCAATAAGCCAATTAAAAAGATTTTTATCACAGACCCCTTTTTACCCACAGTGTTGTTCAGTCTTCTGGAACTTAATTTCTGAACACTTGTGAAGTCAGCTATGAATATATACTTCATCTGTGCTCCTGTCTATAACGTAATTTTCAAAACAGGCTTGAGAGAAGAGCTGCTCGTGTTCTCCTGCCCCTCATTTGTGACGAGAAAGAAAAAGAAAACTCACTCCAATCTTGGAACCAAACAAAACCCACAAAAAAGTATTAAATTTGTGTTCCCCTTCTTGTCTTCTTCCCAGGAAAACCATGGCAGATGAGACTCAAGGCAGTAGGAAAGATTTTTCTCAGTGCTTCAGAATTATTCACTCTTTCTGCTTGTGGAGAAAATACAGTGATGAGTCCTAGTCAGATCTGCACTTAGGCATGGAAGCGGCTTCTCTCCAGTGACTGTAGAAAAGATCAGGTTTTGTCAGTAACAGTCTGAATCACTGAAGATTTTGGATGTGATAGTAGTCAGAAAGACTAAATCAGGCAATGCAAGTAGTCAGCAGGAGTCTAAAAAGGTGAAAAATAAGGGAGGCAGAGCATCATAAATTCAGAGGGCAGATATTTTTCTAAGTCTTCAAATCTGCCCTAAATCTGTGCTACAAATGTAGTACATTGTTTTCTTCTTTTGTGGTGGGTAAGGAGGTTCTTTCTGAAAACACTTGCTAAATTACACAACATCTGAATGCAGGACAGAATTATGGCACCTTTTTGCTGTTGTATCATTTCTTTTACAGGCAGTGGGTGCTCTTATCTACCCATACGCTGTCAAAAGAAGTGTGTATCTTTTGTGTCCCACAGAAGTTGTATGAACCATCCCCTACACTGCAGGTATTTGAGCTTTCCAGCCTGATGGTAGCAGGTAAATATATATTACTGGTAGTGCCAGCAACCGTTTTATTGTCTTAGCCCAATGTGGAAACAATTGCTCGGGGTCCTGTAAATAATAGTTCTTTGGTGTCATTTTCCAAAAAAGAAAAAAGAAAAAGCCCCTCAACACACAATAAGCTGGCAGTAATTTTCACATTGCTCCAGACAGTATCCCATTCATTGCTTGACAGATCCGTTTTTAATTCAGATTTCTACTTCTTTAGCTCTCCTGTTGCAGGTAGACAATACAAATTAACTGTGTCCTTTATCCATGATTTTATTTGCTGCCAAACTCTTTCAGGAGGATATCTAGCAGAAAGCACAGACTAGTACTCACGTCTGTTAGTCCTACAGAGACCAACAAAATTTGGGGAAAGAAAAAAAAGAGTGCTGAGAAGACCTATTAGTACCTAATGTGAAGCCCACCTTACACACTGGACATTCATATTTAAAAATACATCTTCCTGACTCAGCTCAGGGACATGGTACAGCAAATAATGAGGTTGGAGAGGAAGCAATACAGCTCTGAGAAAACTGTATCCCAGCCTAGTTGCATTTAAAAGATGTTCCCAAAGTGGTTTTAAGTAATGCAAATTATGTCAGAGAATGGAAAGTACTCATACCTTAATCTGCAGTTCTGTTAGCTGCACAGAATATATTGACTAAAACCTCTCTAGCAAGGCCTTGGTCCACCTGCACATGTAACAAGATGTTTTGTCGGGGACAGAGAGAGAGATGGAGCAAAAGCAAGTTTTGGAGAGTGCTATAAGCTCTACATGGCACAAAAGCAGTTTCTCTGAGGACCGATGGTTTGTCTGCACGCAGGGAAGCTTCTAAGAAATCAAAGACAACATTAGGTCTCTGTCAATTAGAATGAACTCCTCTTTTTCACCGTCATAAAATCAATGTATTCCCTCTACGCTTACCCTGCCAACTGTGCTGTAATAAACTTCTAGGAGAAGCAATAACCAAGTACTACATGAAGATAGTGATTGTGCCTGGCTGAATTGTTCTCTTCGGATACAAATGTTAGTTATAGGCTCCCGAGTTTTTTTTTTTTCTGCTCCCCACAGCAGCTGAGGTGCAGGTGTGCTTCTCAGAAGAAAATTCCTGCCTAGAATATCTGCAGCATGCAGTAGTGTCTGTGCAGAAACAGATGATCCTCGTGCCTGTGTCAGCAGACCTACGTGGCTGGGTAAAATTAGTTTTCCAAGCAACAATTCTGAGGTGCCATCTGCAAAGCACAAGAATGCATTATACCACCAGAGTACAAAATATATGCATTTTCATCCAAGATGCTGGCCTATCTCCCCCTGCCATATGCTCCAACCGCTAAGCTAAGTTCCCATTCCTGAGTATGTGCCAAACAGTAAAAACAGCATAACCCCTTGAGTTGCATCCAGTAATGCAGGGCTACCGGATCTTCAAGTGATCATGATTCAGCAGCTGAAAATTCAAATGAAGATGTAATATTCATGGCTGATAGTGAAAAGTGAAGACAATTAAAAAGTAGGAACTGGAAGAAAGTAACCTGAGATAGGTTTCATTCATCTTTCATTTTTCTTTTCTTTTTTTTCCTGTGTTAGATTCCTGTGTCTCACACAGGGGTGGGAACTCACGAAGGGATTAAAGAGTGTAAACTGGAATCAAGTAAAGGGTAAGTAACGGAAAGGTTGTTGAATGTAAATATGATCCAATTAATTGTTGATTTCTTATTGAAAATTTCAGAATTTAAGACTGAAATTGAAAGCAATTAACAGATATTCTAATAGTTGAGTAATCACTCCAAATTATCATAGAATTCGTTAGAGAAATAGATGTCCCATGAAATTTTTAAGCCAGGATAAGGAATCTAAGGGAGAATCACAGCCCAACTAGCACACCACATTATCTTTGAAATCTTTTCAGAATGACCAGGTCTGAACCACATGTTTTCAAACTTATTTCTATCTAGAAGTAAGCCAAAGGTACCTATTCCAAAGACTACCAGGGCATTAATGTTGATTCTCAACCACTTTTTATCCAAATTCAATAGTGTGGGGTTACACTTTCACTGGAATGAAGGTTTAACAAGCACAAGAAAGAACCTTGGAGCAATAATTAGATAATTACAGAAATGCCATCCCTTTAAATACTACTGAACTGCTCCCGCAGGGGATTCACAGGAAGACCCTAGTACAAAATGAGTGGAAATACAGCACCAGTGCTGAGAGATACCAGTCCTGATTCTATGAACACTTACTGACATAAAGAATCTCAGACAACAGAAGCCCAGGCTGTGCTGATTTTTACCTGTGCTCACCCCTGCACATAATAAATGCACATTCTTCGTTGCTGGAAAAAACCTGCCCTGGACACCATCCTTATGGATGTCTCATTTGTAAAGGGACAGAAGTTGCTTCACTTGACTAGAAAAGTGGGCATCAGGATTCAGCGAGGGAAGGAATCCGAGTGGTTAGGACTGCTGGATGATGTGAATATCCCCTCCACTGAACCATCTTCCGTCTTCACAGCAGGCACAAAGAGAGCTGTAAGGACACGGGGAGGGTGAAGTAGAGAAGACACAAATAGAGAAATACAGCTGCAGTTTGAGCCTGCCTCTGCTGCTGGCTACAGCCATTGCCATAGAGCAGCTGTTGACACCATCAGCAGTCGAGCAGGTTTCCAGCCAGCCCAGTTTATTCGCCCAAGTGTCCAACACATGATTATTTAGTGAGATCCTTAGCAGGAAAATAGCTTGTCCCTTGCACATCAGTCATATCCACATACAAAATAAAACACTGTGTACAAAGTGGGACAACTTCTGTAATCTTTTAGCTTTGACAAAATCTTTGGGAAGAATGTAAAGAACCAACCAGGGAAAATCAGAGGCACATGTTTCAACACGAGTAAACCCACAAATTATATCACATGTTGCCAGCAGGTCAGTTTTATTCTAGTCATTTTTTTGGTAGTTCTTCTGGTTTTAATAAGTAGTTGTCACCTCAGACACCATAAATATAAATATTTTTTTACATAAATATAAATATTTTTTACCTTAAATTAAAAAAATATGTTGGAGCTAGACTTGGCAAACATTTAATTTTTTCTCAAAATGTCCTAGAAGTATAAGCCATCTTGGCTTTCCCATCCTTATTTTAGTGCATCTCCAACATCTGTGTACAGGCTTGCATAATTTCCTAAGTTGCACACGTCCCTGGTGCTGCCTGGAAGGACTTAACGGCAGCAAGACAAGATGTTGTAACGTGTGCCTCAACCCAACAGTGACTGTTGTAAAATGGGAGGTAAAAGCACTCACAGTAAATATGCTCAGTGGAGAGAAAAGCAAGCAAGCAGGAATCAGTTACACGAGTGCAATACAAAGGATGTTATTAGAATCTGGGACATCTTTTATATACCTCTTCTTCAGTTTAATTAAGGCAATTATTCACTGGACTTTAGATAGCGTGCAGAAAATTCTATCTTTTTGTCTGCAAAGGGAGTTAGTTGCACATTTCTGCTCTCAGTGGCTGGATGATACAGAGTAGACATTTCCCGCAATCTCTTAAGAAAAAAATTACGTTTTTCTTTGCATGAGTTCAGTGATCATGGATGCTGTCATTCCTACCACTCCAGAAATGTATTTATACAGAACTGTTTCCTTCAGCCCAAAACCCCTCACAGTGGCCTGCCTGGCACCTCATTCCTGCACTGGCGAGCCTGCAGGCAACCAGAGCTTTAGCAGCATCATCTTTAGCAGCAGAAATTTGTGTTTTAGGAGGAAGCCATGACTCAGGGCACCACTCGAGCACCTGCATATCTTTTAAGTATGTGTGCACCCCTGTGCTTATTCAGCAACCGCTTGAGGCCAGGCCTACATTATATCTTGTGCTTGAGTTACATGGAAGCCCGCTGGACTCAAGCACACATTTCAGTCCTTCGTGAAATAGGATCCACAGTGATTAGGAACCCCGCAAACATCCTGAGTATAACCAGATTCTGAAAATTACATTTTACTTGGACTTAATTTTCTTGGGCACAGGACTGCAATAAGTGGATTTGAATACAAACGTATCCAAGATGCTTCTTTGTTTTGAATTTTCTGAGAACAAGTACTCTGCATCTGCACATTTTTTCCTTGATAAAAACTTTCTTAATGAGTTGTTAAGAGATACTAACCTTTAAATTTTAGGCATGATACCACTGCTCCTGTAGATGTTTATTAACTTGAAGAAGTGTCTAGAGGGATTGTTGCACTGTTCTGGAAAATGGATGATCACTTCACTTTATCCAGCTATATGGCTTTCACAAAAGGGACTTGCCCCTAGGTTCCCCACCACCACCCCAAGCAAAACATTCAAAGTCATTTAAGAGATCTAGGAAGAAGAAATTCAACTAAAGGCTGATTTTGCTTCCAGCACATTCAGATGGGCCAAGGGTTGAATGTATTTGGCTTCATTGCACTATGGAATTTCATAAGAAGAAATTACTGACAGTGAGCAACTCAGCCAGAGGGCTGCTTCTCCAGCCTGCTGCTAAGATGCCTTAAAAGAGCTCATCATTTTACTCTCTTTTTACTTATTTTTAAAACAGTCTAGATTTTTGAACTCACAAAATATCTACATGAGAGATTTCGTATTACTGTAGGAACAATTTAGACAGGTAAATGCTTTTCCTCAGAAGAATATATAAAACAACCTCACAAAAAGGCAAATGATTCTCTTTTATGTAAGCATCTCATACATCCACGAGGATTTCCTGGGACACATTGGCACTGGTTGTAAGGGATTAACTGGTCTGACCTTAAGCTGGCATCTTCAGTATGAACACAGGGCAGACCCACATCTGGGAAGAACTCATCTTGCAAGGACACTATTGAAAATACCTGCTTGATCACACATAAATGATGGTATATGCAGCTAATCTCTTTCTTCCCCTGATCTTTGGGATTTGAAATTTGACTTAAGAGATGGGTGATTGCTGAGGGAGAGACAAAGGGTCCCTCTGCTCCAGGCAGACAGCAGGATGTCTGGAGGTTTTCCTCTCAGATTTGATTCAGATTGGTGTTGGTTTTGAAACAAGACATTGTGTCCCACAGCCACTTTTCTCAAACACACACACACCCACACCCCTTACCAAAATGGTACAATTGCAAGACTAGATTTTGGAGTGCAAAGGTCAGGTTTGTGCTATCTATTCAGGGCTATTACGTGCTGTAACAAAGTACCTTTCTTCTCTCCCACACTCACTCTTACTAATATGATTAGAAAGTGAGTATTTCCTGTGGAAGGAATATTCACGACGGTGCACTTAACTGCAGTTCCCACACCGTCACCGCATGTACGTGAAAGAGTCATCTCTTTTAAAAGTCCTTTAATTCTTCAATTCTCTGGGGTTTTCAACAACCAGAAGAAATAAATGTAGTGCAATATATCTTTTTTTTTGGCCCATGAAGTAAATGAATCATACTGCATTTGTAATTAAGAGATTAATTTACATTTTGTCATATGAAAGAAATAGGCTGTGGCAATGATAGAAAAATAAGTCCAAACCCGAAAAAAAAACACAATTCAGATCTTAGACATGCAACAATTTCCCCCAGTAAAGCTTCATAGTTCCTGGCTCAGTTTCTGTATTTCAAGATTGTCTCTCTTCCTCTCAAACGCACAAGCATCTTAGTTTTTCCTGGCATCTCTTACATAACTGCTACATATCCTTTGCTTCCCCCCTCCTCCCCCTTGCCTTTCTGCTGGATTCTCTTCTCTTTTTTCTTCCTTCCCTCTCTTGTTCTCCTGCCTCCAGGACCTCATAGTTACTACTTCATGCCCAATCGCTCCTATTCAGCCCTGTCTCCCTTTCTCTCTCTCCACTGGTAAGGAAAACTTATCAGAAAGCGTATTCTCCAAGTACTTTTTTAATTTAAATGTGAAGAAGAGAGATCTGAGCCTCTCTTCTAGCAAAGAATTGGTCATTTGTCAGTTGAAGAAGTTTCTTATCTTTATCTACTTTGAGATTTTGTTGTCTTATGTTTTGGTTGTAAAAATAAGCATTTTGTGGGAAACCAAAAGTGAAATGGCATTATTCTGTCTAACACGTCACAAACAAACATTTGAGTGCTTAAACCCTCCAGCTATGCTTTGACTGTAAATTGCTTTCTCATAACTAGTTTATCAGAGGAAACAGAAAGCCGTGTTTCCCAAAACATGCAGAAAGGCTGCCTTCGAATTTCGCACTGCTTAACTTTCAGACACGCTTTCCCCGGTGCCGCACACCAGTTCCCTCCCTCCCCACTTACATGCATATTCAATGGACCATATGCTTGATCTCAAATATTTCTGGGCATTATGGATCCTATTCATCAAGAAGTGGCTTGTACACTCATGAGAAAGGGGGAGGAAAAAAAAAAGAAAAAAAAAAAGAGACTTTTTCAAAGAGCTTTCAAGACTTTTCTGAGAAATAAATCCCAGTACACAGTGACCTGTACGTAGCAGGCCATGGTCCACTTTAAACTAAACCCACATGTTTCTGCTGAAAACACACACGTGGGCATTAAGAAATTCTCATTATTTCACCATAAAAGAGGCCTGTATAAAGACCTCATGAGGGATTTAAGTGGGAGCTTATTGACAAACACAAATTTAGTGATTCCTCAGAATCCAAAGCGGTTTGTGGGGTGACGAGGCAGTCCCACTACCAACCCCCGGTACATGACAAAAGCAGAGGCAGCTCCAAAGCTGACACACCAACTGCCTTGGGATCTGCCACACAGCCAGATGCCGTGTTGGGAATTTTTCCCTGACACCGTGGCATATGGGCTTTGCATTGCCATTTGAAGAGCATGAGATGGACAGAAACAATCTGGAAAGGGTGGGAAAGAAATGACACATCAGCCCAGTGCTTATGTTTGCTGTTTGGTTATTACATGACGCTTAGATGCATCTTTAGTCTTAAGGTAAAGAAAAATCTTGATACAACTGTAGTAGTTAGTGTGGGGATTAATTTCTCAACTTGTTTGCTTGGATTTTGGTTTTTTTTTTTTAAATATGAATTCAAATATTATTTTTTTTTTGTCTTCATGTCATCAGAGAAATGCAGGAGCAATTCAGAATTACATTTAAATAGAAATTATGCCACTATGTATTCACACCGGTTTCTCAAAGCTGCGGTACTCTCTTCACTGCCTTGTCAAATCTAGATAAACTAGTCTCTGTAGCCCTGTCACCTACTGCAACTGGTCCCAGTAAAAAGTTAAGAGGATTCCACATGTCAATGACTTACAGGTGCATGGAGATGTCAGTTTCATTCCTTGCTTCTTTGGTAAGAGTTTTCTGACATTGCATTCCAGAGCGTGAAGAAAATACTATACAAGGAGTAGACAAACAGCAGGGGCAAGAACTGTCAGTAGGGGAAGGTGATGAGGCAACAGGTTCAGAGGAAAAGGAGACCACGTGCCAAAGAAGCACATAGCAAAGAAAAAAAACAGAGAGCAGAGAAAAGTACGCGCAGAAGGAAGAGGATAGAGAGGAACAGGAAAGTAACTAGCACTGCAGAATGTTAAGGATAGATTTTTTTCCCCTCAAAAAAAAGAAGGTTAAATCTCAGGAAAAGGATGTAAATTTTCATAAATAAGAAGCAGTGATGGGTGACACCATTGATGAAGGTATCATATAAGGGAGTTTCAACGGCAGCGATGCACCATGTTAGCTTTCATTCATCCTTTTCAAGAGAGCTTGGCCTGATGGTTGTTGAAGTAGTACTAGGCTAAACAACTCCTTATGTGACAGATTTCTGCCTCCATCCTCCTCAAAAACCCTCCACCCACGCATGGGCACCTCTGCCCCCTGCACCCACACAGGCTCAGTACATCGGTCAGCACAGGACCCGCCCATGAGCCATCCATGGTGCAGGAAACGCTCTGCTCCTGCCACTGCAGGTGCTCTGCAAACTCAGGAGCTTGGGGAATCGTGATCCCCCGTGTATATATTGTCTCAGCTCACTTACACAGCACCTAGGAATTCCCTACTGAGCTATTCTTGACTGAGCCAGCGCTACGTGAAAGGAGAGTTGGAGGAAGGTCGTGATTCTGCATCAACTTTTCCGAACACCATTTGCAAGAAACGTACCGCTCTCTGGATACAGTGTGCTTTCCTAAAGCCAGTCAAGAAAATGGTGCTCCTCCCTCTCCTGCTTCCCGCCATGTATCTTCACCATTTGTGTCCCGTATTATTTTTTTGCTACTGCAAGTAAGAGTTCTCCTAGTGGTAATGATGTGGTGGAAAACTAAAATAAGAAGCGAAACATAAAAAGAAGTGAAAAAAATTTACATTTTTCACCTTATAAATGCACTGCTTGAACTACAACATTTGTACTTAGGAACCCTGAAGAAGTGCTTGACTTTTTAACTGTTTCTTCATTTATTGTTCTCTCAGTTTCACTTCCCACTCTCTGTGCTATTGCACCTATTTAGATAGTTACCCTTCAGAGTGTTTCTTCTTGCTTTGTTGAATTCTGACTCTGCAATCACATGTTTGTGCAAAAGCTCTTACTGACAGCAGGACTCTGACACAGATTTGGGTGCGTGAACGTCCCTATCTTCAGTAGGGTCCTTGACTTTATTTTAAAGAAGAAAAACCTTAATATAATAATACATTTTAATTTAACTGTGCACAAGTGTGCACAAGGAAAATCCTACCCTATTTCCACAGCAGTGCTGCATAAAAGTAGAGGACATCTTTTCATATCTGTGGCTTTAATGGTAGGAGTCATGAGACATACACAATATCATTTAAAACCTGCGTTGCTTATACATTCACCCTGTGAGTGGCTCCTTGTTATGGGGCTTACAATGGATTAGTTTCATCTTAAAAAAGAAGATAGGAAGATAACTCCTTGAGCATGCTGAATGAGCTACTGCGAGCTTGTTGTGATAAGGACCTGGTATTAGTTGATTGACATCAAACATCACGGATTTATTTATAGAATATCAAGCACAACAGCAACGCGTGGATGCAGGTTGTCAAAGGAAGTCAGTTCCCAAAGAGACAGCTAAATATTTAAGAGCCACATTTTCAGATATGCTTGAGACTCCAGGCCTCTCTCTCATGAAATTGTGATCTCTGTTGCCTTTAGTCTAGGATATCTCACCTTTCAAAAGATGCATCACACTACTGTTATAGCTACATTTCTCAGAGGACCTCAGGCAGAGAGACTCACCCCTGAGAACTTTTCACAATAGACCAAGATACTTGTACTCCCAGCTCCAGGTGTGAGTTGGAGCTGTGAGCCCACCTGTGGGCTTAGACCAGATCCAGAGCAGCCAGGGCTGGGAGCACCCCGAGGCAGAGTTTTCAGGCTTTTTTTGCATGAACTGCATGCACCCATCCTACTGAGTGAAAGGGATGTGGTTGCAGAGGACTCATAATTAACCAATAATCTGGATCACCTCCCTTCCTTCTTCATTTACCGCCAGGCAAAGTTGTTGCCATCCAGTCCAGCAGCTCAACACCAGTTCAGCCAATACAGACTGAGGCTGCTTTCCTGGCTCCCTCTGAACCTCTCCCCGCAGGTGCATTACAGAAACTTTATGAAACTTATAAGAAAAAAATGTTTTAGCTGAGAAGGTTTTTATTCGTTCTATCTTTTTCTGAGGAACGTGAAGAAGGAAATGACAATTTTTCAGCATTAAAAGCTGTTTTCTACTTTACTACCTGGGCATCATGTTGTAACATATGCTTACTGGAAAAACTTTAATCAAAAATTTAGAAAAAGAACATGGGCTCCTCACATAAAACAAGCATCCTCTAGAAACATCCTTATGATTTTGTATCATGTTAACTTATTGTTTGATAGTAGTTTGGAACTGTGGTAATATGTGAAGCTCCCTTTCCAATCTATATTTCTAACACTCTCAGAAATGGGAAAAATAAATTCAGCTGATTGGTCAGCTATGCTCGCAGAAGGGCTATGCTTACGGAGAACTGACGAAATCCACTCTGCAAGATAACTCTAATTCATTGTTAAGACAGCTCCATTGATTGCAGTTGACTTACAAGAGCAGTTAATGCATTCCTCTAGTTCGAAAGCAGTTGGAAGATTACCAGGTAAAATACATATTTTCATAATATCCTCTGAAGATATTTAAAAAATCTTTTGCTTTATTTTTTTTCCCCCTGATTTTAAACATACACTTACAAATTCAAATAGGAGATTTGTATTTGGCAACATAGGTCCTCCCTGTTCTGTACCAATGAGGTTTTACCCAACTAGTAGCACATGAATTCTATGTATGGGACAGCTCATGCTGAAGGAGAAGCAGCTGCTCACTGACACTGCTCTCTGCAGCACACAAATCTTACACTTTTGCAGAAAGAGAACAAATACTTGCACAAAATACACATGGAGTTTGATGCTCAAGGAGTATAAGATTAGGTCCAGTGTATTGACTAGGGAAATAGCCTGCAGGCCTTAGGCCAGAGAGGCTGCTTGCCAGTGACTTCATTAGGGCTTTTGCCTATGAAAGGGCTGCCTGTTTGGATCCTGGAAACTTGCATCAATACGTCATTTTGTGTGACTAAAGTAAGCAGAATGTGTCCAAAGTGCTGCCCAGTTACAGACCTCAATCTGCCTCCATTTGCAGGCAATGCCACTCTTAGGAAATCAGGTTTTGATTTGATCCGAGGCCCTTTTCAATAGGACTTTCATCACTGACTTCAACTGCTAGAGTGCCTCACGCAAAGGTCCCCACTCTCTCTTACCTCTCCCCACAAAAGGCACTTGCGGCTGATCTGTTTCACAGACTTTATCCAGGAATCCCAGAACCCCCAAAATCTTTGCAAACTTCAGGCAGCATTTTGCATCCTTGTGATAACCCTCCCTGCTCCCCACCCTCACCTCATGGCAGTGAGGCACCCACAAAACCATAGTGCCAGTGAATCCCAGAGTTCCTCTGCAGGGAAGGGAGAAAGGAAAGAATAGGGTGTCTTAGCAGATACAAAAACTCTGCACATTTGTCGGTATAAATTTACATACACTGCAAAATCTTATGAGATATGGTTGCAGTCGTTCACAGGTAACGGCCAGAGAATCCAGCAATCTGCTTCTTGGGTTTTCTGATACCATCAGGTCAACAGAAAGAGGGATAGACTAGTTTGGTGAACTTAATAAAAGTGCTTCTGAAGTTACAATTTTTTGTTAAAGAGCAGAGAGAGAAAGCAAAAAACCCCATAAGAACCAATACTCAAACTCCCTGAATTAGAATTGCATACAGATACCCACAGCATCCTCACTCACATAGGAAAAACCCAGGAAACACTGGAACATTGAGTTCTTTGCTATATGCTAAAAAAAAAAAACAAAACCTGGCAAGTGTTTCACATTTCTACGGCAAATTATCACTCCTCTTTTTTTTTTTTTTTTTCCAGAGACTACATTCTTTCCTATTTTTCTGAAATTCACTGAGAATATGCATTTTAGTTGCCTTGAACTAATAGCATAAAAATTTTTGTTAAAGGACAAATTGAAAGCAATTACCCTACTAACAAAAATAAGAAGCTGAATTACTTCTGGAGACTTCATCTACAGCTTGCAACACAGTAGGTCTAATGATTTCTGAGAATTCATTAAGTATTTGTGTCATTACAAACATGCTGTATGTGCCACACACGTATATTTATTACTCTGCTGAATCAATGTTGATCTGATCAGCTTACCTTTGACATCAGCATTTCATAAATTTCTTAGTCATTTCCCCATGATGACCTCACAAAACATGCTCTAAAGCAGTGCTAAGCCATTTGAATGCTTCCTATCCTTCCTATTGTGGACCCCTGCTCCTAAAATCATACTCTTTTTTCCTTTCCTCCCCACTCCTTTTTCCTCCGACCCCATGCACTAAAATTCTGAATTAGCTGCCTTTATCAGCCCTTATCTTAAAATACATATCCTCGTAGTGAAGGGAAAGCACAAGCGAAAAGTACAAAATCTATTTTTAGCAGGTGGGTCCTATTTGTACAAACTTTAGCAGGGGGTTATTCCTTTCTCCCCCTCCCCTCCCTTATTTTATTTTATTTTTTATCCCTGCCTCCCCCTCAAAGTTCCTGGGTTGCACTCCCTTCAATCTTGTCAGCTGTAAAATGGGTCTCTTTTTAACCTATAATGGATCAGTGAGATTAAAGGTGAAGTCATGAATTAGTAGCAGTGACAGCCCAGCACGATGGCCCCGGCAGCAGGGGGTCTCCCTTTGTGCTCGTCCACTCTGACCCCCCATGCCACTCTCCGCCTGTGGGAACCGGACAAGAAGAATGTCGGGGTGGGGCCGGGGGCCACCAGCCCCAGCCCCTGAGCCCGGCCAGCGCCCCCCAACACATTCTTTCCCTGGAAATATTCTGACATCACCCCGTCATACCTCCTCGCTGGCTCCTTCGTTAACTCCTTTATGCCTTGCCGCCGACGGACAATGGGTCCTGCTGCAGGGTGGAGGAGGAGGAGGAGGAGGAGGGGAGTCAGGGGGCATCTTTCCCAAGACAACTTTTTCAGAGGTTGTGGGGATTCTAAGATAGGGAGGTGGGTGAATTTTCTAGGAGTTGAGCTTGGCGTGCTACTGCTAACAACAAAAAAAAGGTGAAGAATGTCCAACAACACAGAAAGATTTTTTTGTTTGTTTTATAACCTGGATTTCTAAAACAAAACCAAAGGCTATCCCTACCACAAACACAGCTTGTTCAATTTCTACATTTTTCCCCAGGAAATGCATCAAAACCACTCATTAGAACCATTGCAGATGTATGATGCATTTCCAGTCTCCTCCATGAAAGATGACAGTAACGCAACACCAGAGAGAAAGGCAAATAACAGAAACCTCCTCTTGAAAATTCCTCTTTTGCAGAATACCTGAGAGCGGAGAGAGAGCAAGAGATGGCTATGTCTTCCTGCAGATATGACTTGTCTTCCTGGCCATGTTTTCTGGGTTATATTTTGTCCTTACTGAAAGGTAAATGCAGTGTTGGCTTCAGCCTGTCTTTTAGCATAAACAGCTAGACTTTTCATGGTCCCTCCTAATTAATGCAGTAATTAATTCATTTATAAAAGGATTCCTTATTCCGAATGATTTACATTTTTGGTAAAGAAAGTTTCACATTTCTGAACGTACGTTCCCGACACTTTTAAAGCAATCTTACTGCACCTACCACCCATGCCAGCTCATATAGCTTCTCTGGGGATTATAAGACATGTGCAGGATCGAGCTGGAAAGGACGGACCCAGAAAACTTACAGAGAATCTTCCCTAGAAAATCACAAGAGTATCCCTAGAAGCAATTTTACTGGATAAGAAGAGGTTTCATTCCTCTGTAACCCTAAAATCTCATGAGAATTCACTATTCTTGCCCCTTGAAGTTTTCTGGAGGAGAGTCCTCCACATACCCTGGCAGAGTCAGGTGGAATTTAGGCCCCTGAAACAGCACATTTTAAGATGCCCAAATTCAAAATTGCAATTCCTGCTTAGAGGTTGTCTAGCTCTGGGGAAACTAGCCCAGGGCTAGTCTTTGAACTTACTTTGCAGATATTCCTGGCATTCACATGAAGGATGTCTTGACTCAGTCTTGAAGTGGAGGGTGAGGAAGCAAAGTCTGTGTTACAGCCAGCTCTGTTTTCTTGTATGACCCTGTTTTGGTTTGCTAGCCAAAGAGCCCACTAAGGATGTGGGGATATCTCCTATGAAACACGTACGTGCATAAAGCATATAGAAATTAATGGATGGCCCAGATGAATACGGGGAAGGGGCAGGACAGACACCATGAGCCTCTTCATCTCCTAAGTAATGTGTTTTCATGCAACCTGCATCTGACTGGAAAGCTCACTCCAGCCTGCTCCATCCTACACCACAGGAGAACTATGCACATTGTCACTGACAGGGGAACGCAATAGCTCAGAGGGCTTCAGGAGAACCAATCCTGTCTCAGGGCAGGGCAGCAGGCACTGGTTGGAAGCAAACAGTGAGATGTTCAGATGGCAAGGTCTGAAACAGGTTTGTGAGTAGATGAGCTGACAGCATTTCCACACCAGTTCACATCAGCAGTGTGGTACCCATCTACGCTTTCTTCAGGTCTGCTGGACCTTTTTCCCAGAACAGGCTCTGTCTTCACCTGACAAAAGGCTGCAATCCATAATGCTACATTTTGAAGACAAAGAATAAAATGCATTGGAGATGTACCTAACTGGTAAGGGAAGACTGCAGGATACACATTGCAAAGTGTTGCTTAGCAACATGTGAGGAGTACACCAGGGCACAGTGAGTCCTGGACCAAACAGGACGCTCATGGCTTGCCACTGAAATCCTCTTCCGCGTAATGCTCTCCAAGCCCAGGCCATTTCAGGAGAAGAGTTCAGACCGCATCCAGCAAAAGACTTAACAGGTTGAGCATGTTGCCTGCCTGGTGTGTAAAATGTTCTCTTGCACAGAGGGTAGATCAGGATGTCTGCAAAATGCAACATCAGTATCTGTTCATTATCTACGATGTCCTTCCATCTGTGTAGGAAATGGGGAATTTAGGTGCAATCTTTCCTCAGTCTGAGAGAAATTAAATTCACATCTCACTCTTCGTGAAGAGGAACTGAAGATCTATATGGTTGTGTGATCTCAGCGAGAAAGGTGGAGACAAGCCTGATTTTACCCTTCAGATCTTTTCTTGAAACATGTCAGATCCCAGGTTTCTCTCCTCAGACCCTAGGCTACAGGGTCATCTTCCTTCTTTCTGGCATGCGAGAGAAAGTTAATCCCTGGGTGCTCAGTAGCAGTGCTGCAGTAAGCAAGCTCGTAGCCAGGCAGTAAGAACATCCTGGGAGTGAGAAAATGTCTTCCCAGAAAGAGGAGAGACTGGAGACTCTTAAATTGTGAGCAAACACACTGGACAGTGGACATCTATAAGGGATTATATGAATCACTGGCTATGTCCTACATTAAAAATGAACTCCATCTGTTTGGGTTTTTTTGGAAGAAGTGTTTTAGCACCCCATGCTGAGGAGGAGTGCACAGTCAGGCAGGGCTGATCCCTCCAGGGGTCAGAGGAAGGTGTCTTAGAGAACAACTTCTCCAATCCTTCCTCTCTTCCTACTAGTTATGGTAAGCAGTGTGGTACATTTTGGGGTCTTCTATACACTACATGGGGATGCAGGGTGTTGCCATAACTCATGATTTCATCAGCTATATGGTGTTTGATTTTAAATGTTGAACTCTTGGACTCATGTGACTCAGTGGCACTCAGCATTAAGGAAAGGAAAAATGGAGAGTCCTCAGGAACTGGAGAAGAGCTTGGAGACAACCACCTTTCTGACATTAATATCAGACAGCGAACAGCTGTAAATACCAAAAAGTACTTACAAGTACTGCTTATTAAAAATTATTATAAAGAATTGTGTTGGTTTGTTTTGATATTTTAAATCCTGTCTCAGTCTTTGTGGCCCTTGACTTCTATCTGCTAAAGAGCTTGGGAATCCTCTGACTTCACTATGACCAGGAACATTTCACTGATCTTTCCCTTTGACAGTGGGGAAGGCTCCCTTCAGGGCCGGCGAAGGCCAGGGCAGCGGTGGAAGTCTTCAGCCAGTGGCTATGGGGGGGGTGGGGGTGGTGGTCAGGAAGGGGAAATCACATCCCAGAGTCACAGAGGCATCAAACATCTCTGTATTTGCCCTGGACAGGTTTTTCCCTGCCCCCCAGCCCTAGACTTCTGTTTACTGCTCCACAATCCAGATCCAGGATTCAAGCAGCCCATTAGCAGTTGAAGAGGGAACCCAGCAGGAAGCAATTTGGTCCCAAGCCACAATAATCTTCAGCTCCATTTCTATGTGAAACTCCTGAAGGGCTGCAGCCTCCCTAATTACTGGTGTCAAACCCACAAGAATGCCTGGGCTGAGGATGGCAAGAGAGACCTGGTTCCTCATTGTTTCTCCTGCCTCCAGCCTCCCCGTGCAGCCCTGAATTCCCAGAGGTCTGGTGGTGAGGCCCCCCACCTGTGCCGGAGACACTTCTCTTTCCCATCCCTGCTCTGCTTCCACTGGCGACCATGGCTGTGAGCACACCAGAGAGACTGCCTTGTTTCTCTGCGTGGGTCTGGCTAGTTTATAGCAACTGGTGAACGTGAGGATGGAGAGCTTTTACTGAGCTCTTCCTGAAAAACAAGTGTACTCCCTCTTGTGTCATCTTCTCCTGGCCACGCAATCTCATGAACGTGCGTAGGGCACCCCGAGCTCCCTCCAGGGTTATTTCTGTTGTGAGTGGCAGGGCTAGTGCTCTTCCTTTTCCTCTGCAGGCTACCACTTCCACCCAGAACATAGGGAGAAGGGAGGTGTGTGAATATGAGCAGAATCCATGATATGGCTGCTGTCTCTGTGCAGAGTGGGTCGGAGTAGGGGAGGGCATCATTTAGTCCCTTACACACAGGCATGGGAGAGAGGTGGTATCTGTGCTGGGCATTGGGCTGACATGGGCTCTGTTAATCTTCATTTTTGTTGTTCCCTGTTCCCTGGGAGAAGAAAGGGAAAGTAAAGCCAATCCTGAACCGCTAAACAGTGTATCCTGCCTTAAACAGAGCTTATAGCAAAACCACAGTTTAATAGCAGCCCTTTAGTGAGTCTCTCAAGTAGCTTCTTTCTGGAGGAGGGATGGGATTAAAAGTCATTCGAAATTATCAATGTTTCTCCAGTATTTCACTATCAGTCCAATCCTTGATATTCAAGAAGAATCTAGCTCAAAAAACCCCCTATTTGCCAAAACTGTTGCAGGCCAAATTTTTAATTATTATGTGAATGTCCATTTCTCATACTACTCACTTAGAAAACAACACAATGAAGTGTTTCATTCATTAACTAGTCACTGAGAAAATGCTGGAGATACATTGAAACATCAAGCTTTCACATGACTGCAACTTCTCTCAAATACTATTAAAGACAACCAAAAATGTCTCCATTAGAAATACAAAAACATTTTGTGACCAATCCTCTCCTAGGAAGGTTTATTATAGTTCTAAAGTCAATTCCATCTCTGTTTTTTTTAGATCTGCTAAACTGTATTGTGAGGGAAGTATAAAGAATTTTTATTTCCATTAGATTTTTATTTTAATCACCTAAAAACAACATTCTTATGGAAATGAGAAAGACAAAAAGATTCCCCAGGGACTGAGAAACTTCACTGATTTGCATCATTAACACTGAAAAGAACCTGCCTGGAAATGGCCCGTTCACGTTTTCTTTTATTTACATTTCCAGACAAAAATAAAATTAATTTCAACAAGAAGGTTTCTTCTAGATTCACATTCCATTTTGATTAGTCTAGCTATTAAAACACGAATATAACTTGCTGTGCTTTGGTGGACTGTTTGACTCTTTTATACTCGCTCTTTTTTAGTTTTTAATTTATTTTTTTTAAGTTTTTACCTTATTTGTAAATGGTTTGCAACACGGGGACTCTCAGTGATCATTGATTGTATTAGCATTCATAATTAACACAAGTAATTGTTAAGACACTTTTTGAACAATTATCATTATGCTGCACGGAATGAGAGAAAAGTGGCATTCATTTAACTAAATTCTGTACTTTTCGTTTAACAAGCCTGTCCAAGCACAGGCAAAAATGAAAAAACAGAGAACACTAAATATATATTTAAATGCAGACAAATTTCTATGACAAACTAGTTCTTTCAAGGCTTGGATCAAAATTTTAAACAGTTTACCTTCTTTGTGTCTTCTGAAGAGTTTTATGTAACAAACTTTCAGTGTCATCACTAATAGCAGTTCATGCCAAGGATTACTTTCTTAAAAATGCTACTCAAGCCTTGTGATTTGCAGTACACTTCTTATTACAGGATACATTATGCAGAAACCCTCTGCTATGTGATGGGACATGGCAACCCTGCTGTGAGAATGCCTATCAGCGCTTCTTTTAAGGCCCTTTCTCAATTGTCAGCAAAGTATTTTTTAAGGTTAAAAGGTGTAAAATTATTCTGAAATGCTTTTCTGACCTGTCGCCTATCACTGCAAAAAGCTATAGTTCATTTTTTTTTTCTAAAATTGTATTTTTTAAATGTGATAATATTATAAGGATAAAGCTGGTAAGAGAAATATAGTTTTCTACGGTTTTCATTATCTTTTTGTAATTTTTCCAACACTGATAAACATTAAGATTGTAGGTCCCTTTTTATTTCTGATTTTCTTCATTATGATTCTTCCCTTCCTGTGAGTCAGTTACGATGTGCAATTAATGAGAAACCAGCAATTTAAGAAAAATCTTTTCATTTATATTTTTGTGGATTGTTCAAATGAATTTCTGAATCATATTCTCTAATGTAAAAGTCAAATGCAGTAGGGTCATGAAGCATAATCTCATTATACTGGTACATAAAGCTCACAAGATCTGTCATTCTTCAAGTGTTACCTGTACTTTGATTGAAACAACATTGAATATCAGCAGGAAAACTAGAAGAAGGCTTCTATTCTTCAGACTGGTGGCTGACTTTTATGGTTTTGCAAGCTGCTTAACTCTAGATTTCCCAGGCTACGTGCACGATTCAAGGTCAATGATCCTATAGTTTTAAATCCTGTGCACAAGCGGTTACCATCTCCCATTGTCTGTAGCTTAGGATTTCCAACGGCAGCTAACTGTTTATGTGCTGGTAAAATGCTGGAAGGTATCAAAAATCACTTTACCTTAAGTTTCACGGGCTGTTCTAAAAGACAATCTTATCAACATATATCAGAAAACTCAGCCTTGTAGAAAAGAAGCATCGGACATGAAGGGCCTGGTTATTCCATCTACTATGTGAGACGTGCAACACAACCATTCGAGTTGCAGCTGAAGCCAAGAAGAGAAGTATGAATAGGTGGCAGGGAGGAAAACAGGTGGTGTGCCAGCTTTATGCACTGAGTTGTGTGGTGGCCAGTACCGGAAAACCAAGGTGATGATACCCAAGGCTGTGGCATGGCTATAAGAGGTGACAAAAGCAGAAAGAAAGCATCATTATGTTGCACTCAGATACCTACAAGGATTTCTATCAGTCCTCTCCAGCATGGACTCATCTACTATTCCTGCTGTCCCACCTATTCGTCAGGGTCTCTGGAAAGGTTTTGTTCCTGCATCTTTCAATGCTGTCAGTGGTGAGAAACACTCAGCTGTGCAAGCTGAGCAGCTACGGTGTACTCTGCTCGTATCAGTAAAAGAGAGAAAGGGATAGCACATTCTTCTTCACATTAATTTTATCACATCCTTTTCGTTAACTAACGGTATTCCAGCAGAACAAAGTCTCATCTTAGCCTGCATATTATTACCTTGATGGCCAAAAAAGAGAGGATTGCTATTCATGCACACATCGATGAATGGACCACGTGGTTTTGGCACAGCCAAGTGTAGACTGGGAGGACTGCACTGTTCCCCAGCAAGTACCCCCCAGGAGTCTGTACTTCAGGAGCCATGGCCTGGCCCAGTATCCCTTAGAGCCCTGCGAGAAACACCCTGGGGAAGTCTTCTGGTTCCTGTGCAGGATAGGAGCAACGCTTATCTTCACCCAGCTCCTGCGTGGCAGGAGCAAGTGTTTAGGCCCTGGACCTGAGGACAAAAAACGAGTCATCACAGCATGCCATGAAGCACAAGGCAGGGGACTGCACATCCCATGCTCCAGGGCTGGTGACCATCCAACCAGCAGTGACTCTCCAGCACTTAGAGAGGCTCGCAGCCTCCAGCACACATAATCTAACTCCACTCCCATGGATGGCTCTTTTCAGCAAAGCAAGATGGAGCAATTCTTTCAGAGAAGAGACCAGCAAATTTCTAAAACTATCCCCAAGGATTTCAACCTCTGCATTTAGAAGCTGCTGACAAATAAAAAATGCAAGCAAGGTCATTGTTACCTAGAATAAATCACAAAAGTCTTAATAGTGGACAGTTCTAGCTGAGATTGCTACAGATATCACAGGATGATCTTTTAAGTTAGACCCTAAGAAATAGAGTCACTGCAGCTTGGAGAAGAGGAGGCAGAGGGGTGACCTCATTCATGTTTATAAATATGTCAAGGGGGAATGTCAGGAGGATGGAACCAGGCTCTTTTCAGTGGCGTCCACTGACAGGACAAGGGGCAATGGGTGGAAGCTGGAACATAGGAGGTTCCATAAAAACATGAGGAAAAACTTTTTCACTGTGAGGGTGACAGAGCACTGGCACAGGCTGCCCAGGGAGGTTGTGGAATCTCCTTCTTTGGAGACATTCAAAACCCACCTGGACGCGTTCCTGTGCGCTCTGCTGTAGGTGGTCCTGCTCTGGCAGGAGTGTTGGACTAGATGATCTTTGAAGTCCCTTCCAACCTCTAACATTCTCTGATTCTGTGAAATTCAAGGAGCTGAACTGAAAGCCACTTTTGACTCTCTTTGGACACAGTGTCCTGGAGGAAGGCAATTTCATGTTCATCTTGTGCATTTTTAGGAATGTCTAGAATCCCAAGCATATGCCAGACATGAGGAAATCAGTTTACTGCCTGAGTTTATAAGCTAGTCCCCTCAAGTCTTGGTCCTGCAAAAGTTTATTCATGTGTTTAACTGTACGTATGTGAGTAACCCCTTGCTTACGTTCGCATGTTTACTTAAATGCCTATATAAAATATATGTATAGTTATTCTCCTAGTTTAGTCCCAACATACAGAGGTTAAAAAGACACTTAAGAGTTGTAAAGAAAAAAATTGAATAGTCAACATGATGCTAACCAGTTCTCTGGGACCAGATTAAGACACTTTTTAAAATCACTTGAAACTTGCCAGACTGTCTTCACAGGGGTCTCAAATGTAATAGAATTCATCTGGTTTAGCATTTAAAGGTCTAGGTCGCTCTAGGTCCACAATTAGTTTTCCTTTAGCATCTTGAAAAGAAATGTGCATATCCAGACACATTTCATCTCACAGAAAGGTAGTTATCTAAGACTCTGATCTTCTGTTACTGATGAGAAGAAACAATTCACAGACCTACAAGACTAAGATTTAGGAAATACTTACAAGGAGCTACTATTCTTCTTCTGAAGTTCCACATTCAATTCTTTCTTCATCCAAACTCCAACGGTCACCTCTGGATAAGTGACGAATAAAAGGCAAAATTACTGTCTTGATGTTATTTTAATGCTGTCTTCATATCTCTGTGGAATGGAATGGAATGGAATGGAATGGAAAGGACCTTAATGATTATCTAGTTCTGACTCCCTGCCATGTTCAGGGACACCTTCCACTGGACCAGGTTGCTCGAAGCCCCTTTCAACCTGGTCTTGAACACTTCCAGGGCGGGGGCATCCACAGCTTCCCTGGGCAACCTGTTCCTTCATGAAATTAACACAATGGAGATAGGGCATAAGAAACCTAGAAGCACCAATCCTCCGAACACCGAGGATTTTGTTTTTACAATATTTGGGGCTCACTAGCCAAATACCTGCAGAAGAAGGACCATATGTAAGATGGGGACTATCCTCTTCTTAGAGTATCCACTGAAGCAAAGAGTTGGTTTTTGCAGGAAGTCTGGATTGTACGCATCTGTAGGAAGTGATGCTTCAGGTTATGGAAAGATGAGGAGGACTGTAAGACCCCGAACATGATGATGGCCTTAATCCCAAATAAACAGAAATCCTGCTGCTAATTGCAAGGGTGCAGGACATGACATTTAATTATTATCAGTTAACAGTAAACCCATATTTTGGCTACTAAGGCAGGATTGTGACCTAATCATATAAGAGACAGTTCAGAGCCCTGTGAACCAGCAGCATGAAGGCAAGGCTCCTACAGCTCTGCAGCCCATAAACAAGCTGTGCCAGCTTACCTCATGGACAGTCATGAACATCTGCCAGGGAGCTTGGCTTTCCTGCTCCAATATCTGCCAATGATGTTCAAAGAACTCTGCAGATTGAGCAGGATCCTTCACTTGCCCAGCTTTCACTGATTGCTGTGCTCAGTTTAGCTGGGATATTGAGTACCTGAGCTCCGTCTTGCCCAATGGAGAGGGAGAGGGTCCAACTCCAGGTCCGAGTTTCCAAAGCAGGACTTCAGTAGGCAAGAGGTGTGACTTGTGTGAGCAGGGGCAGGCAGGTGCGAGGAAAAGAATCACTCATATTCATTAGTAATGTGTCCAAGACGGATATATGCAACTATTGTTTGTTTATTTTTTTTTTAGTTTGAGGGTGAAAATTAAATAAAGGGCTAGATGACATAAGAAATTAACAAGTCCATTTTAATACCTAAGTAATGAATTTCAGGAGTTAATAAATAGTGGAAATATTACAAAAACATCCAGACTTTTCTAATTTCCAGATTTCATAATCTAAATATCACATTTTTTGCTTGGTAAAATACATTGATTTCAACTCAGTGTTATTCATATACAGTATGAACACATTTCTTTACTTTCTTGCACAAGACAGTAGATTTTTCTAAGCACAATACAACATGAAATAAATACCCTACTTCTCTGTGTCTGTTCTTCCTCTCGTTCCTCTGGTTTTCATTTTCTAGGGATTTTCATACTCTTCAAAAGAATCCCATATTGCTGGAAATCTAATCCACCTTTTTTTTTTTTTTTTTGCATACTGCACTAGCGAGTCATTAAAACAACAAAAACCCGTCAGTTATCATTCTTCCAAAAAACTCAAACTTAAGCAGAGGGCAAAGGGAAAAAATATTTTAGCATGCTTTTAAAACCTCAGTGGGCTTCTGCATACATACATATGCATGTAAATCATATAGATATACTTATAAAATACAAAGAAATCAGATGAGGTAACAGCACCCCCTTCTGAGAGTTAGGACCAAAGCTTATACCCTCACTTTAAAAAAAAGTCAGGACACTTTTCATCATGGTGCTACAGCTTTTCGATACACAGCTCCTACTTCATCTTTTATCCTACTGCACTAAACTAGAGACATGTACATACTATTTACTCGGCATTTATCTTCTCCTCCCTCTGTCACTGCAAGAACTGTTTGGTTACAAGGCAGCAATTATAATTTGGAGCTACAAAGTCCCTGAAAATCTGTTTTCTTCAGCTCACCTGTTCAGTTATTCCATGTATAAAATAGTCCCTGAACCAGTTGTTTCTGAAGTGAGGAAGAGTTGGGTTTAGCTTTCACATTCAGGGGAGAGGTGGAGGAAGGTGTGAAGGGCTGATGTAGAGGAATACCACTCTACTCTTCAGCAACTCAGTTTTCCCGGGGGTGGAACTTCACCTCTTTTAAAAGGGACACATCCCGCTCTCCCCCATCCCCTTTGCTTTCCCTAGTCTGTGGTTAGGGCAGGAAAGAACCAAGAGCCCATCTCTCTCTTGAAGTGGCAAGAACTAGTATCCGCAACATGCAATGGGATTATACCCAGAGCCATTCCAGTATCTCAAGGGCTACAGTAAGGCTCTTTATGAGCCTCCGTACACCTCCATCAGCAAACATTGGCTCAGTTCCTCCCTTGGCATGGCAAAAAAGGGTGACTTACCTATCAAAAGAAGTGCATTTTCCACACTCTAAGGGGAAAAAAAAAAAAACAACAAACAAACCAAGATGATTTCCTGCCTCATCCACCCTTTCCAAAGGGCAAATTTCCCCTCAGGTAATTTCACCCTGATGGGAAAAAGAAGACTCTTCCCCCACTTGCTCAACACAATATGGGGTCAGTTGCACAGCACAGTAAGGGCAGAGCTCTTGTAATCCAGAAAAGATCAGTCCTGTGAACGGCTCCATTCCACCAGATGAGGCTTTAGTGGCAAAAACGTCCAAGCAGCCTGCAGCTCACCAGTCCAAGGCCAAAATAAATCACAAAAACTAACAGTAATCACACCACAAACCCCTCAGAAAGTTATTAAGAAATATAGATAAGGTCAAGAATCAAAAGGAGAATATTACAGTGCTTCTCAAATTCCCACTTCTCCCTGAAAACTAATTTGTGGTATTTCTCAGCACACATTCTGGATAAACAGTAGTTTACATAGACATTGCTGCAAAAATCTTCTTTAGGGTCTGCCACAAATCAGTTGAGAAAAAACCAGAATGATATTTACTCTTTTTTGAGCTGCAAAAGAAAGAAAAGCTGTTTGATGAACGGTGTTAGACTCTAAGTAGAATAGTGAAGGAACTCTGCAACTTAAAGCACAGAAATCCCCATGACACTGAGCTATGTATAATTTACCATGACAAATCAGCCCTCTAGGAGAAAGAGACACAGCATGTGAAGAAAAAAAAATTATTACAAGCTAAAGATAAGATAGAGACACTTTTCTGTGTGCAGTGCCAGAAAGAAGAAAAAAACCAGTCAAATTTAAGCCAAACAAATAGAAACGAAACCCAGTAATACAGAAAGGAAAAGAAGATCTTCCAGGAGATGTATAAAGGAATGCACCACAGAAACTCAAAGTTAAAATACTATAGATTCATGAAGAAGATATTACAACTGAAAAAATTATTAAGGTCCACAAAAATCCACGTGATAATGCTGAATCTGAAGGAAGAGTTCTCAGAAGAGTTTTTTCTTTTTGCAACCCAAAACCTGTAGCAAGTGAGATAGCAAGATAGTTATGAATCAAGTTACTGAAATAATACTGAAATACATGGTAATTAAAGGACATAAAATGGAAATACCTAAAGCCCAAATTATAGTATCCTTGGTTTTGGCTCAAAACTGTTACATGTAGGGCTTTTGCACTCAGAGTGCAAAAATACAACTAATTTTGGGCAATGAGTTCAGATGATGCCTACACACCCGGGATTTTTCAGATGAAGAGTAGTAAGCACACAGGCTAATACCCAAATTCCCCAAAAAGATACACATGGAGATCATGATACATACAGAAAATAGAATATAAGAACATGAATGGGCAAGCATATACATATTTTGTTATAGGGTTCTTTAAAAACAGTTACTGGTAAAATAGAATTTCTACTACAAGCAAATAATGGCATCTTTAGTAGTCCTTTGTTAATATCACAAATCTCAGTTCCATCAAACAGGAGTTATATCTCCAGGAACCCCTTTGAAAAAGGCAACTCTCCAGCATCTGGAAGATTGTCCAATTACAATTTACAGAAACTTACAGCAAGGTTGATTGACTAAAGACAGAAGTCACAGAGTGTTAGGAAAAGAGAAGAGAGAGTGTGAAAGAGCGAGTAAGAGAACAAGTGAACTTCCTTTTCTCATGTGTAAAGCAAGGAGAATTATATTTGGCCCTTAAATTTCATAGTGAGTAGAGTCAGTCTGTAGTGTTAATTTTGGTCAGGTTTTCTTGCTTTCCTTCTGTTTTTCTCTACTTTTCCTCTCTCTTGCTCTCTGCGGACTCCACACTGTTATGAAAAACCTATAACAATTCTTATGGAGTCTTTTTAGGTTTACCTGTGTTATCAAAGAGGGGCTTTTAACTTAGAGACTCTGCTGGGGGCAGTAGCAGCAGAGAATAAAAGATGGCTGTTAACCCTGGGCTGAGTCCAGGGAAGCGTAGGTGGCTTCTCCTGGGAACACAAGGGAGGTTCCAGAGAGCCCTTGCCCTGGTAATCCCGTGCCGAGCAGGACCATCAGGAATGTTACAGCTCTTCCTTGCTCTCTCTGGGCCACTGACAGTCGTCCACAGAAGGAAACTGCACTGTTCTGCCTGGAAGGAGAACTGCACGCTTATGCACTCCCATCCCAGCACAGGTATTGCTGTCCCTGGCCTGGCACCAGACAGAGTCTAACTGGTTCAGAAGGATTTGAGATTGACTGCCCATCAAGCCCCTTCACTCCTCTTCACTGCTAACAGCTCCTGCCCCACTCGCTCTTGGGTTTTGATGGGCAAACCTGTTTAATGCTTTCAGCACCAGATCTGACCTGATTCAGGTCAGCATGGCTGTGAGTCTGTGGATTACTTGGGTGCAAGCTGGAAGCCCTCTGTTACAGCAACTTAATATTTCAGAGAATCACCTGTAAATAAAAACAACAGCCACAAAATAATTAATTAAAACAAACAGCATTCTTCCCTGAGGTGAAAACAAGAGAAAAAACCCCTTGTGTTACAATGGTCCTTAATGTATCTCCCTAGCCCAAAATTTAAGAAAAGTCTACCGGATTAGATTTGAATTGGAAACTAAAACAGGACCTTGAAAGTCAACATAGAAGATTCTGTGATGAGATATGAAATTGCCATGCAAGAAGAGAGATTCTGAAATTTTCCCTTGGTACTTTTTTACATTTCTGTAGTAGTTCTCCTAATCCTTTGGAAGACCTGGAGGCTTAACATTTCCATTGTCTAACTAAAAGACAAAATGTCCACTCAGCACTGACTTTTCTCTGTTTCTTTGAAGTGACTATCAAAGATACACACATCTCAAAAGACGGACTCTGGGAAAAAAACAACAGCTTTGAACCAATCACAAAGGAAGAAATCATGGTAAAAAGGACACAAAGACTAAGGACATGCAAAATTACGTCTCTCAGCAAAGGTTTCTGGGAGTTTGAGGCTATCTTAAAAGTGTACACATAGTGTGTCAAGAAAAAAACAAAGTAGCAAACTATTTGATAGATTACACTACAGTTATACTATACACGTGTAGAGCTGAGGCCTAGTTTACCAATTTTTTCTGTCCAGCATTGAATTTGAAGTGTTGCAGCAGTGTGCAGACAAGCTGAGGACAAGCTTTGCATCATCATCAACTGCAGAAATGGGACTATGTATGTCTGTCCATCAATAAACGTGCAAAGATAGCTCAACACCACATGCCATAGCAACTGAAGCAACAAGTTGCATCAAATTTCTTCCTTTATGGGAGAATATTAAGACACCAAACAAAAATTCAAATGAAAAATCTGTTTGGTTTTAGCCATCTCAATAGGATAAATAGCACTAGCATTTGAATTTTTGGAGGGAATATAAATGTTACACAAACGCCAGGAACAGCCAAGGTGGTAAAAGTGTCATATGAATTGGGTACAAACGATCAGAATGACTGAAAGCTCAACCCAGAACTGTCACCCCATGGTGGCACAGTAAAGCCAAGCCTCATGGCAAACGCAGCCTCAGTGGCTGCAAACCGCTGACGAACACAGGCAATGCAAAGCACCACCTCATCTGGGGCTGGAGCCACAGCCAAATGTACACAAGGTTGCAGCAGCTTAAGAAGCCAGTGTCTCCCAGCTGAGACACAGCAACTGGCACAGCACCCCACAAGAAGGTGAAATGTTCCAGCCTTCAATGGGACAGGGAATGCTTGCTGCAGGCTGATGTTCTCAGCCAAGAGCCTAAGCTGATGTGATTTGGAGAGCATCCGAGGAACTAATAGTGGAGATCTAACCCTTAGCCCCGTCTTCTACATGTTACCACGTGGACAAGAGATGCAGTACCAGCACATCGTCTCAAAAGTGTCATGCTGGACAGACACAGGGGGAATCAAGTCCCCTCTGGTCGGAAGGGAAGAAAGCCTGTGTTTGCTGCAGGATGCTTTCCTGAATCAAGGTGTGCCAGGGCTTGGGGCTCCCTCCTTATCCTGCTGATATGCTGTCACACCAAATTGAAGTGGCTCAGCTGGATCCAGCACCTCTTGATAATCAGTGAATATTAGCGTGGCATTGAAGTGAGGCCCGGCATTGCCTCTTCCACTGCTGGCAGGGCTCTTGCTCGCTCCAGCCCCACTGCTCAGCATGACAGCACATCAGTGGGCCACGCTGAGAAGGGAAACAACATGAGGCACAAAGGAGCAATGCTAACAGAAGCAGGGGGATACAGCAAAGGAGAGCTGAAAGCCCGTGAGCAAAGAGGAGGAAGGAAAAATTAGGTTGATGAGCATCTGAATAGACTTTACGGGGGGAAAGAAAAGTAATGTGTTTCTGTGCTTGCACTTTTCCCTTTACACAGGCAAAAGCATGAAGCAGAAATGCTGGTTTTAATACCCTTCATGATGAAATACAGAAAGGAAATAGAAAAGAGATTGAAAGGCAGAGCTCTGAGAGCTCCGGCTCCCGGGCTGCTAGGCCAATAATTTTCAAGCTGTGGTCCATTGTGACTTGTACCGCCAGGCTGTGTTTACACTGTGACTTAGTGCCAGCAGTACTGCTGGATAAGGCCTTTCAGCAGCTCAGCATCAAATCCTATTTTCAAAGATTTAAAACAAAGACAACAACAACAACAACAAAAGCCACGTTAAAAAAATATGCTCTGAACAAAACCTTGGTATGATATTGTACATCCTGGACAATTCCTCCACCAACTTTCAAATGAGCATATTTGGGTATTATAACATGTCCATTTTGTGTGGATTTTGCAGGCATTGTGAAATGTGTATGGGTTTAAAGTTTATCAATTGTTTTCTGGGTAAGAAAGTACATCTTGTGCAGGAACATACAGGAGGCCAACACGATCTAAACAATGACATTCAAGTTAGATGAGAAGGAAATTTGAAATTGCCAAGGCTTTCCAGTATTTAGACTCCACTCTCTTTATATGTTTTGAAAGAAGTGCATCTGGGGTACTGAAGAGTCTGGCCATAAATCCTAATATTAGCCACACAGAGCCAAAACCTGCCTGGACGTGTGTCTGTGTGACCTACTGTAGGTGATCCTGCTCTGGCAGGGGAGCTGGACTAGATGATCTTTTGAGGTCCCTTCCAACCCTTGACATTCTGTGATTCTGTGAACAGGTAGCTCCTGCTTCTGTGCCACTGCATCAATGATACTTTTTATGCTTCTGTAGACTTCTCTTGTTCACATGAAAAGCATATTCTAAAGTCCAGAGAGAATGGAAATCCCTGGTCACCCCGAAAATGAAAAGAGCAGTGCAAATTTTGGGACAATGCAGGCAAAAACCCTTGCTCAAATGACTAAAAGTAAAGCTAGAATAATTGTCTTACACTGCAGCTTTACAGGTAAAATGGCTAATGCCCTTTCCTCTGTCTAATGTTCTGCCCCATAACCAGTTTATCAGTTTCCTTTCTTTCACTCTGTCAAGCTCAATGCTTTTGTCTTATCCTTCCTAATTGACCTTGTGTCTTTCTCTGTTTACTCCCTCTTTCTCTTCTCATCCTATTGATCTCGTCCCCTTGCTGACTGGGATGTCAGCCTTGGTTTGACCTCCTACCACAGTAACTGATTTTGCTCTAGATGATCTCAAAGTGAGCTGATTCATATGGCTCATACGTACTTCTCTTCCAAAACCCCTCTCAAGCCCCTCTCTGACACGACAGTTTCAAAAAACAAACCAGTGTTTAATGGTAGGGCTAAAGAGCACTTGACAAACTGAAACTAGACAGAGTGTGTAGGAAGGTACACAGGTACCACATCCACCATTTACAACTCACTTCTCAGAGCAGAACTGGAAGACTAAATACAGTATTTCATCCACTTTTCACTGTACCCTGGCAAGTACAATACAAGTACATAAATAAAGATCTCTTTCATCACCCCACGGCCCGTGGGCTACTGATGAGCATATAGTCATGCTATGTAATGCTGAAAGGCTTTTTATGACCAAGGATAGTCAAGGAATAAATTACTCACCTTATGTGACAGACCAGCAGTGCAGTGTCCTGGAGCATCAACTTGCACCAGAGAGAGGAGCACCCAGCGAAGAGCAGGCACCATTTCTTCCGCCCCAGATATATGCCTTGAGGACACCAGACCACACAAGTCACATCAGAAAGCTAAATAAGCCTGACTTCAAGGAAACTGCTACGGGTACTTTCCAAATGCCTCTAGAACTGAGAACTGCAACACAAAGACAGCAACAACAATTGATTTCCTATATCCATGATTGATGGCTACATTCAGTTAACTTGGATACGTGCTGGGGTAGCAGAACACATGCAAGTAGCGTGGTGCTGAAATATTCTGCAAGAGCATTTTAACTGAGAGCACCAGTAAAACCAAGGTGTGAATGTTTTTACCCCATTACTCTTTCTTTTGCCTTCCCTGCTCCAGATGTCTTTGTCTTTTCCACAGTCTCTCCTAAACGAAGAAGCAAGATGCGTGTGAGTGGGTGCATATCCAAGAACCCTCAGAAAAAAAAATCTTAAAACAATACTTGTCCCTCCTTCTCAGCAGCAGGAATGTGACTTCAGTAGGTGCACGAGCTCTGCTCTCCCCTGGCTGGGGTAGTCACACTTCTGAGCCTGCATTTCTTGCCTGTAGCAGCAATCACTTTGTTATCTGCCCAGCCAGCATCCTTTTGTTGATCAGTGAAGTTTTGGCACTGCAGATGTGATAAGAATAAAAACATTTAAGCAATCAGTTAATCTAACAAATATGTTAAATATAGCTAGACAATGAAATCGAATGCCCACTGCTTTCGTTGGCACCCAACATAAATCTCAGAGAAAATTGCACAGATGCAATCAGAGTTGAACACAAGAAGTGTTTGGCACATTTGAGCTCTGCTACCCTGAAGATAAGACTTGAAAAAAGGACAGACTGCCTATCAATACCTTCACAGAGCACATCCTTTTGAGCTCTATAAATACATTACATTCTCACCACAATACTTTTCTCTTTTTTTTTCTCCAGGACTGTCTCGAACCATACATGTCCTCATTTCTAACTCAAGGTTTTTTTTTTTAAACACCTTTCTGATAACTTTACCCAGCTTTGAATTATTAGTGAGCCGCTTAATTGCAATGAACATTTACCAACATCAGTCAAAGGTCTCTGTCAATACACAAAGCTATTTATAAAATAAGTACTTTAAATAAAATATATATAATAATGCAGTTGTCAGTTGTTTGCAGGTACCCCTCACAGTCAAGTCTTATTAATGAAATGTGGGAAGCAACTTCCTGGAGGAGACTGCTCTGAGATTCTCAGTTGAGGTAAGTCTGTTTCACACTCTAATTGCTGAGTGTTGTCTCAAAATTGAACATGACAACTCTTTAGGTAGTGGCTGAATTTTCCAGGCAATTTTCTTAATTAGAAACTCTCCTAAATTTTATAGAGATTTTTAAAAACTCCCTTTTTCACCTCACATTTTTATGATCCTCTCATGACAAATAATATTTCACCCTTTAACATCAAGAAAATGTGTTCTTTTCTCATCTAAGAAAAGAGTTTTTCTTAAAGAAGTTAATCCAAGATAACTTTTTAACAAACCTTAAGTAAAACATATTCACCTCCCCTGTGGGATTTCCTATTCAGAATGAAAGTTGCCCTTATTTGAAACACTTTTCAAATATCACAGCAGGAAATAAATGAAACTAAGAACTAAGCTCCTTTTAATTTTGAATGAGAATGCACACATAGAGTTTTAACGTGATTTAGCTAAGCCACTTCAATTTCATATCTCTATTAATTCAAACAATCTCTTCTGAGTGATCACAACAAGATTATTCTTAGATTATTCAAAAATGCCTCACTTAATATCAGTTCAAAGTTAAATGGATGGTCCAATAGCCTTAAGATGAGATGGGAGGCTTCAGCTTCCCTTAAAACTCCAGAAACAGCCCATCTAGTGTTTCCATACACATGTCTCTCTGGTTAGAAGTCAAAGTCTTTTAATATTTGGATTGCCACAACCACAGGATGCCAAGAGCCGGTAAGGAAAACCACTGGCAATTGTCTGATACAAAAATATTATGGTTATTTTGCCTTGGAGTTACACTGCTATCTAAATATCACTTTACGAAGTGTTTTGTAAATTGATCTGTCAATACTGAAGTTGTTGGTGTCTTTGGTTAACCTGCTTAAGAATAATTTGAAGGTGAGAAAAATATTCCAGATAATTTCTCTGGTGCTGAACCCAGGAATGTCTCCCAGCTTCTGGATTTATCTGTACACACCAGCTATGCCTGAACTGAAGACAGGGTGAGGATCTGGCGTACAGCATCCCCTCTCCCTAGTTCCTCACTCCAGCTCTCTTTTGTTCCTGGACCAAATCAGGAGGTCACATATTGAAGAGAGTTGTGCCATATTCCAGCATAAACCAGACAATGGGGTGCCAGAGAACAGGATGAGGCAAAGTCATGGACACCACCACAGCTAAACTGAAGAAGGACTTCTCTGATACCAATTGACACCAAATTCACGTCCCATAGGAGTCCACGATATGAGAGGGTACATGAACCCTTCGTCCATGTGTAACTCTTGGAAGTATAAACTGACCCCCATCACTAAGACAGAGACTCACGTGGACCTGCAGTTATGCAGCAACAGCTCTTGTAGCCTGTTGTGGCCACAGGGGTCTACAACCACAGCAGATGCCATGGAACAGCTTGGAGGGAAGTTTGATTGTTATTGAATTGATGCATCTTGAGAGCAAAAGCCTCAAGATACATCATTCTCATGTTGATGTGAACACTTCTGCTCACTATCCACAGGTTTCACAAATGTGTTGCACGTATACTCATGAGATTACTGTTGATATCACAGTCCTCACCTTCAAATATCCTACTTAAGCACATAGAGATAAATTATTTGGCATGGAGATTGTAAGGTAGTTGTACAGTCACTTCTGAAGGAATCTTCTCTACACCTGCTGTGGAAAATACACCAGTTGGAGGTTTGCGTGGCAGAAGCAAAACATGGCGTTGCTGAAACATCATATAATGATGTATCAGTTGGACAAAGCTGGAAGACTATCAGTAAACATTCCCCAGAGTAATTTTAGTTATCTGAGGAACGTCTGAACATCCAAGGCAGTCAAGAGCTGTGAAGGCTCAGAGTAAACTCCAAGTCATTGTAGTCTCACCTGGCTTGAGTTTGGTCTGAGGCTTCAGACATGCCACGTATTGCCGCAATCCACAGTTCAGCCCTGTCTCAGCATGAAATAATTTTTCAGTTTTCAGTCTTACATTCTCCTTTATTAAACCTAAAAAGATTACTTAACAACAAGGAAGGCTCCTGGTCTGCTCACCCTTTGCCTAGCTGCGAAGTTCTATTGCAACTGATCCCCGAAATCCAAAAATAGCACCTGTCTTTTCCCTTGGTTAGATGAAATTTTGAAACTAGACAGAAAATTTCCCAAAGTTTGGCTCACTGTGTAAAAACTAGTTTCCAGGGAATTCAAAGCACTTACATTTGGCTGTACGTAGATGGACTCAAAGTTAGCATGAACGACAGATCCAAAACTAAAGAAAGGTTTAAAGTTATCATCAAACAAGCACAACTATATTGGCAAGTTCAGCCATACTAAGTCTACAAAACAGTTTGGTGAAAGGTTGTGTTCTCCCAGAGTACCACAGACATCTAAATATTGTCCTTCAATTTAGCATGCGTGAGGGCTGCAAAACCAGCAGTGCAGAAAGGTAGCCATGTATCTAAAGGGATTTCAATCTACTTTCATAATAATTTTTCTCTCAAGTTTCATGAGGCTTAGAAAGCTAGAGAAAAGGGTCAAAACTTGGGGCAAACATAGTTCTGAATAAAAAGAAGACAGCCTGAGACTTCAGGGGAGTTACCGGAAAATATTAAACTACAGCATACTGTCATTTTTCTACCAAATTTCAAACATGTTGGATAAAATGGCATGTGGTCCCCAAACTCTGGATACAATCTCTTTGAAATCTGGGAGCAATATCACAAATATGAGATCGGTTACGCATAACATGTACATTCACACTCAAGTTTCTGTGAGCAGAAACAAACATGAAAGTTCATACAGTAATTAAATAAACAGAAAGCAGAGCAGCCTGGAAGATTCCAAGCACCACATCTTAGTTACTTAATCACCCTGCAAACACATTTCAGATTACTCTGTTTTTATTAGTTTCATGTTAAAATGCAAATCACATACTGTAGTTTTAATGAAGCAACAAAATAGAAAATAATTTCTGGCATAAAGATCTACAAAATAGATTTTTTCCCCCCAAATTGGCATGTCCGATACATCCTCTGCTCAGTTTTAGTTCCTTCTCTACATTGCAGTTCTTTTGGTAAGATGCCAAAGCCTGTCAATTAACAGTAAGCCTATCCCTTATGAACAGAAGCAGGGACTGTGATCATGTTCAACTAAGATCAAGGATTAGTAAATCAGCATGGCACCAGATTGCAGGCACTATTTAAACCCCACAGGCCTACAAGCCAATGAAGCAATATTATATTCCAGCTGGATGTGGAGAACAGAAGCTCATAGTTCCAGATGAACTCACTTTTTACCTTTCCTGTGCAGGCAATTACAAGTCAACTCAAAATGAGCCCTGATTAAATCCTGTTGGCTTTCTGAAGTGTCAGTTAGGACACATCCACATGTTGCCACTGCTGGTATCTTATCAAGGACTTTCCATCAAATTAAACATATTTCATTACACCTACAATAAATTATAGAAGACTTTTTTTTTTTTTTCACAAGCAAAGTAAATATTGTGCCAAAGCTGACACAAAAGTTTCTTTTTAGAGCTTGAAGAACTGTAATGCTATCTTGCCCCTTGCTTGGCACAAAGGGTTGTTTCAAGGTTGTTTCTGCCATTTGCTGTAGAATCTGACACATCACACATGGTGAAACATTTTGTTTGCTTAATAAACAGAGTTTGAGTTCAGGGCTTGCTTTGCTCTGCCTTGCCAGAAAGGGCCACCCAGTACATTATATATCACATCTTCTCTATAATCACTCCTTAGGATTTCTTTTTTTTTTTTTTTTTTCCCCTTAAGAAAGGGATAGGTTTCTTTTATCCCAGATCAATTTACACGGGAAGGAGCCAAGATGTTTACTGCCAGGTAAAATATAAAGTCACAGAGGTCCAGTGGGACCTCATTCCGCAACCCAACTGCCAGGTTGAAAACAAACGATATCAGAAAATGATCACAGAAAGCAAACCTCACTCAAAGAGGCTTTATTAACCTCTCTTTGAAAGGACCTGAAAGTAAAGTCAAAGAACAATGAGGCAGGGCGACCTGCCTTGCTGTAGCTGCCCCCACCAAACATCCTCAGCTGGAGCAACACCTCGTGCACTGCCAGACTGCTGGTGTTAACGCGGTGATAGGTCTGCAACCAGAGAAGATACTTGGGCCTTTAATCCTTTAAGCAATAATTCCGTGATTCTGTTTTGCTTTAACACTGCCTCCCTTGCTGAGAAATAATTTCCTATTCCTGAAAATTAAAACAGGAAGAAACCTGGTGCTCTGATTTTCAACATTGATGCCTCTGACTTCTTTTTCTATGCCAAACATCAGGTAAGGACGAAGCGAGGCCACCAGCTGAGGTGTCCTGATCTAGCACTTAAGTGATGTCTTGGGAATTAAACTATAGACATTCTGTAACAGGCACATTGGCTATTTCTGCGCTGTAGGACCCGAAAATATATTTCAGTTCTTGGGCCTGTTGGGTCTGCAGTCACATCCCCACTCCATACTAGGACAAGAGCTGGGTAGCAGCCAGCCCCTCTCCTCCCTCCCCCTTCTCTGATTTCCCAGTGAAAGGCAGACAGACAGTCCAGGACTGTCCCACAGCACTGTCCAGCCAGATGTCATTTGGCATCATCAGAGGACCATGACGAAAGGGATGTGCATCCAGTCATACTGTGTATACTCGTGCTTTTGTCTGGGGTTCACCTCTCCTAACCCGATGGATCAGTTACTTAAACATCTGTTCATGAGCTGGTCACCTCTGGCTGCTTTTCTAATCAAAAAAGAGAAGCATTTTGAAGGTGTGCTTCATACCATCCTAAAACAGATGCCAAAAAAAAAAAGGGACAAATTATCTTCCTATTAATGTAAAGGGAGCCTGTGGAGACCAGTACACATAGACATTTATACTGCAGGCATCTAAAGACAGCAAATAGGAGTTTTAGCCTTTTTGGCTCATCAGCGTCCTTTGCCAAATACCTGGAGTTTACAAGCATAAGAATGATTGAATGTCAGTGTTCTGTTAAGGACAGAAATTAATCTGAGATGCCAAATACTATTCACTTAATATCATTTGTTCACTTCCATATTGCACACAGATCCAGATTTCTGCAATTCACTGCAAGACACGCTAACCAAAACCAGGTGGTTTTGACCTTTTTCACAAGTATCCCACAAAAACCAATTTCTTAGCAAATCAAGTTTCCTCCTCCCTTGGAGCTCTATGATTCAGGAATCCCTCTTGCTCAGGACTTCCCTGTGGGTGACATAGCTATGAGCATGGATATTAAGCATCAGCCTTCTTTTTACACATCTGATGTGCCGTGTAAAGGAATTTCTTTTCTTTAACTGCTGATCAGAGGGAAGAGCTGTAAACCACTCAATCTCTTTACTGAGAGCATCTTAAATGATGTTGCCGGTGATCCCTAATGGAAGAGACATTGAAATCCCATATGCATAGTAAGGTTTCTTCCAGGGACTAGCTTAAAAAGAGGCTTGCTGCTACTCCAAAGGATGCAGGCTCAAACTCCTGATTTATAAACGCATTTTAACATAAGTTTAAGTCCAAGTAGCCCTGGAATAACTAGCATATTATTGAATACTTGGCTGAAAAAGTCACATGAATTATGGCTGCAAGTACCAACTTTTCTTCAAGAGAATTGTGTCCCGTATCTATAGGGATTATTTTAAGAGAAAAGCTTACTTAAAATCAGGATATTTAATTAAATTGTACCTGAAGCTTATTAGAGAGAGAAGAGTTGACATGCAAATGAATTATTTCTAGTGATACTATCAATTTTGTCTCTTTAACATGCACTTGCAAGAAAAAAAAATAATTTGTCTCACTTGATGTTTATGCCATGTAATTCCTCAGATGGGCATTTTTTGACTAGTCTGGTGTCTGATGGTCTCTGAACAGCGATGTAAGAGAAAGGAAATGAACAGGCTGCAAAAGTTCTGATTGTGAAACAATCGCTCTTTGGAAGTGTTACCATGCCAAGTGAAAATTCAAGAACTGAATGTCATTTGGCATTGCTAGAACTTGTTAGGGCATTTTCTCCTCTTAGCAGTATCCTCATGTGACAGGATTTGGTTATGAGGAAACTCCTAGAGCAATGCTGTATCAGGCCCGTAAGGAGTTTCAAAGCCCGTCTGAAAAGAAGGAGGAGAGATGGCAAAGGCAATGGAGATCTACAAGAAAAACACAACAAAGCCTGGTGTAGCTTTCCCACTTCTGTTTAAAGCCAAGATGTACATGCCAAAAGCTCCTCTGTTCTCTTGAATTCTCAAACTATGAAGTAAATGTACACAACTCTTTTTTCTACCCCAACCACACAGAGAAACCTTTCTATTGCTGAATCCTATTTATACGCCTAACTCAAAACCATAAAACAAGTTTAAAAAAGCGTCCAGTGCAATGTACAGTAATATTTTCTTCTATTTTATTATTGTATTTGTTAGAGGCTGAAATACTAAATAATCACTGACGCTATCAGCTGATGGGAAATGTTTGTATTGAATAGTAAAGCTACTAACAAGCTGTACTACAGTTTCATAACATGGGCTTTTATTCAAACAAAAAAGCCCCACAGGTTTTAGGATTTTTTTTGCTGCTGATCTTCTGCTGAGCTTATCAAGCTGAGCAGTCATGGAATCAATCTCACTGAGGAGCCGCAATTTCTCCCCAATTCTCCCATGAAGCTTAAAATCAGGGCTTTGGCAGCAGCCCTCCCACCCACCCACAGCTTTCATGGATCCAGATATAATGTAATTTTATTTTTATCCTGTATGCTTTTACATGGAAACTCAGAAATACATTTACACCATCACATAGTGTCTATGAAAGCAGCAGGAAAGCAAATTCTGCCTTAGCAAGTTACAGTAGAGTCCCTTTTAAGGAGAAAAAATAAATACATAAGCAAGCATCTCTTTCCTTGCTTATTTCTGACAGCAGGTACCTGACAAAATGGTAATGCTGGACCTACGTTTTATTTCAGTGTTGATTCCCTTATCTCTATGGACTATTTACACATTTACAAAACCACGGGACTGATGGGATCCCAGTTATACCCCCGTCCTCTATGTCCAAGTAAGTTCAAGCATCCTGATTCCCTCTTAACAAATGCCATTCTGACCCATTTTTTAATACCTCCAGTAATGATGAAGTCTCCTAACATATTCTGGCATCTCTGCATTCATAGTAGAAGGGCTTTTTCTGTGTCTGACTCAAGTTTCTGTTTGATGTTGTGTAAGCTCATAGTTTCTCTCCCATTCATCTTAGAGAAGAATAGGACAGCCCCTCCCCTGCAAAGTCTTTCCTGCACTTCAACACCTGCCATGTCACACATCAGTGTTCACTCTGCCAGTGCAAGCAGACCTGAGAAGCCAGATTTTCCAGAGCTCTGATCACCTTCACTGCTCCCCTTCCAATTACGCTGCTCAAAAGATGACATCCCAAACTGGACCAAGTATTTTAATACGAGGCCTCCACTAATGTGGAGCAGAAGAGGAGAACTGGACACATCATGTACGCTGCATTCCTGTTTATACACCCTAGTATGGTGTCTGGATTTTTCAGTTTATCTCTAATTTGCCAAGACCATTTGAATTCTATTCCTGTCCAGCATGCTAGCAGCCTCTCTCAGATTTTGCTCGTTTGCAAATGTATTGAACACAGTTGTTACGCTATCATTTAGGCTGTTAATGAGAACTGACCCAGATTACTGACACTTAACTGCTCTTTTTCAGCATAGTGAAATGCATCGTTTTGTGGTGGGAAAACAGAAAATATGACTTGCTTTTCAAATCTCTGAGTATGCATGCTTAGGTGCTGCTGTCTGTAATAGAATAACATACGGCAGGCCTGCATTTTTCCCACATATATGCTTGAAGCCTGGGTTATGCTTCATAGACATGTTTGGGTTTTTTTTCCATTTGCTTTGCTTTGTTTCTCAGTGCAGAATAAATATGATCAAGGCAAATAGCCACCAAAGTCAAAAAATGGAGGGACTTGTTACAAGAGTCTTAAAAATTGCCTGTTAAAATTAATGTCTGCTTGGTAAATATGTTCCGGTCTAGTAATAAGTAAGCAAGGTATTCTGCAAGGATACCCTGTCCCTTCAATGACTGGGAAGAGAGAAAATACTACAGGTAATGAAAACCCATAATTTTTCTGCTAACTGTAACAGAAAAGTAATTCTCTAATAACTCATACAGCTGTTTTGGAGGAGTCCTGCCATAACATATTTATCTGTAGAGCAAATAAACATTTAAATAAGTTGGATTTAAATGCAGAGTTGGGGTTTAAATGCATTTGGGGCTTAAACGTAGAATATTAACAAAAAATTGCTTAAGTCATTTCTTTAATCCTCTCAATTCATTATTGCACTATCCTTTCTGACATAGTTAAATCAAATTCCCACAGAAAAGAGTATAGGAGGCCGTGATGAGTTCTTCTCTTAAGTGGATAGTAAGCTGTTGAGACAGTTGCATAACCATGAAGAAAGAACTTTTATCATGACACGGCAAAAGATTGGTCCTTCAGTCCTTTCTTTTATCCCTAAAAATGCCATGGACATAACCTCCTTTTCCCAACACAATGCACAGCCATGCTGTTGACTGACCACGCCCCAGACAACTCACAGGTCCTGTATTTGTTCTATCATGCTCCTAAGCTCTCTGTTTTTTTTCAGTATAACATCATCCGGGTACAGCGTGAGGGGACAATTCCCTCTGGATACTGATCCCAGCAGACAGGCTGGGTGACACTGCAGCAAGGTTGGACCCCCTGCCCTACCTGGTCCCAAAACACAAGCCCAGCCTTCTTCACCCACCCCTGCAAACACTCACACCACACACTGTGATGGACTGGGATTTATGCTGTAAAACTACTGCTCTGGTAGGCTGTGACACAGCCCTCCCACCACTTCTGAAGTCTGAAATGGAAGAAACACATGAAAAATAATAATTAGGTCTAAGTGGCACTGTACGGGACCCAGGGACCTGCCATACATGGACGTGGCTAGCCTGTTCTAGAAAAGACTAGCCCTGAGCAGCAGGTTAAGTCTTATCCCAGCAACAGGTAGGCAGTTTGATGATCTTCAGCTTTGTCAGTCTGCATTTAGAGATCTGAGCTAGATTTCACTTTCTCTGAAGTTTAAGAGTTTTAGAAATTTAGGGAATTTTAAGAATACTGCTTCTTTATCTGCCAAAATGTAGGTTCAGGGTGGATGAGTAAATTAGATGATCTAGTGAGGGCTTGCCTAGAGCAGTGCCAAGTTCTGGGCTCTTCAGTTGTTGACAAAAATGGACTATCTGCAGGTTGTCCGGAAAAAGGTAAATGAATGTTTGATGTCTAAGTGCATTTCCTAATGAGGAAGAATTTATCCTAGAGAAGATACAGCAACAGGCTTCAAATATGTAGAGGTTTATTATAAATACTCATGCTTATTAATATGTATTCTCCACACATGTTTATTGACATGAGTTTGGTGAAGACTGGGCAACACTGGAATTAAACTGCAGAAGAAAAAGTTCAGGTTAGAAATAACAAAAGGCATTGCAGCAGAAGGAATGAAAAAGCAGTTGGAAAAATGTCAAAGGAGACAACAAGACCTCCAACATCACAGTTGCTTAAGAACAAGCTGAATTAGACTCCGTAAGAAAGTAGTGTACAGCTGATTCTGCCTTGGGAAGGTCTAGCTCAACATGCTTATAACCCTACCCAAGGTCTTATGAGCGTTACTGTGGGTGCATGACAAATAGGAGAGAGAAGTGAGTACTACTGAGAGGCTACTCAGCAGCACATTGTTGCAAAAAGAAAAAATTGTTCTGCAAAGTGGGCAAAACTTCCCTAAGAAGTTTTCCTCATCTGGAGGCAGCTAGCAAATCTGGCAAGGATACACCTGCTTTACACAGCCATCATGGGAAAAAAAGCAAGACAAGTTAAAAGTAAACTTCATCTTCAAGCACTGGAGCATGTCCAAAGAAGAGCAATGAAGCTGGTGAAGGGTCTTGAGAACCAGTTATATGAGGAGTGACTGAGGGAACTGGGGTTGTTTAGACTAGGGAAAAAGAGGCTGAGGGGAGACCTTTCTGCTCTCTACAGCTACCTGACAGGAGGTTGTAGTGAGGTGGGGGTCGGTCTCTTCTGCCAAGTAAGAAGTGGTAAGACAAGAGGAAACAGCCTCAAGTTGCACAAGAATAGGTTTAGATTGGATATTAGGAAAAATTTCTTCATGAAAAGGATTGCAAAGCATTGGAAAAGGCTTCCCAGGGAAGTGGTGGAGTCACCACTCCTGGAGGTATTTAAAAGATGTGTAGAGGAAGTGCTTTAGGGACATGGTTTAGTGGTGGACTTGACAGTGTTAGAGTGACAGTTGGACTTAATCATCTTAGAGGTGTTTTCCACCTTAAATGACCCTATGTAACTAGGATATTTGTACTATAGGCTTTCAACTTTTTCTAGGCCTTGGCCTTGAATCATTGGTGAAGGGCAGATACAACATGTAGTTCATCGTACACAAATCAGCACCATCTTAGATGAGTCAGGTGAGGGAAACATGTCCTTTCCACCAAAGAAAAATGCTCTTCAGAAATTCTGAGTGGTGTATCAACTCTCCCTTTACACAAGTTTCACAAATTCTTTTCTAAGTTAATCAGTACTTAACATTTTCTCAAGGTGGAGAGAAGAGAGTGAATACTTCCAAAGCTTTACACTAGTCAGTGCCAAGGCGGAGCAATACCCTGCTTCCCTAATGAGAAGGATAAAAAAAAAAAAAATCAGTTTTCTTTCCTCTCACCCACTGGTGTTTAACATAAACAAAGAAGTAACATAATCACCATTATTCAAGGAAGCAACAAAACTACCTTTCTGGTGCACCCAGGTTTTATTCTTCAGGATACAACCAACTGGCATGTGTCTGTGCATTTGCCTGTACATGCCACATAAGCGGGGAGGGGGAAAGTTAGCATGCAGAATAATGTAATTACTCATTCTTGAATAGAAAGATAATTACTGTCACAGAAACCCACATAACTTGCAGATCTTTTTGTTCTTTTTAAGATGGTAAATACAGTATTTTCCATTTTTTAACAGGATGCATCTTTTTCCTTCTGATTTCCCTTCCCCCCATTTAAGCTGAATTACATATGCTTTGAATGAATAAGAAAGGTTATCAGATCACATATAGGAAAGATAGGCTTACCTGGATTTTCTTAAAAAAAATAAAAGTAATTCTACATCTCTAAAGGCACCATGGTAAGCCACTGTTGGTTAAGAAATTGGGCTGTTACCAGTAGCACAATTCCTTCAAGCATGAGTTTCAACAGGAAAAGGATGGGGAAAAAGAGGTCGCAGCAGAAAAAGGCACACTGACCAACCACATGCTAAGGTTTTTAAAACACACGCTCTGAATCACGTATTTAAAAGCAACAATAGCCAATGTGCAGCTTGCTGTTGGTCCCCAACACAGCATAATCTGAGGGTGATGGTAGCTGAGGCAGCACAAAAGGACACCCAAACACATGGGAGCTCACAGCCTCTCTTTGCAGGCCAAATGCCCTCTTCCTTCCTCCCACCCAGACTGGGCTTTGGAAATTATAATAATTGTCACTGTGGGATTAGGGGGCTGTTTAAATGGGGAGACAGCTTGCAAGATATTCTCTTAAATTGCTTTATGTAAAGAGCTCTCTTAAAGCCTGTTGTCAACACTTGCGTAAAGAGAATAATTTTTCTGGTACTTCTGTTAGGTCTAAATTTATATACAGAGAAAAGAAGCTGCCTGGGTTTAGGATATTACAGCAACACAAGAAGAACAGATAGTGGGAGTTGCTTTAATGGGACTTTCTAACATCCAATGACAGAACAAGCTTGCTCTTCTTTAGTGAGAGTGAGGTAGCAGGGAAAATTTTCAAAGCCCTCATAGAATCATAGAATCATAGAATCATAGAATGTTAGGGATTGGAAGGGACCTCGAAAGATCATCAAGTCCAATCCCCCTGCCAGAGCAGGAATGCCTAGACTACGCCACACAGGAACGTGTCCAGGCAGGTCTTGAATGTCTCCAGAGAAGGAGACTCCACAACCTCCCTGGGCAGCCTGTTCCAGGGCTCCGTCACCCTCACTGAGAAGAAGTTTCTTCTCGAGTTTAAGCGGAACCTCTTATGTTCCAGTTTCAGCCCATTACCCCTTGTCCTATCAGTGGTTGTCACTGAGAAGAGCCTGGCTCCATCCTCGTGACACTCACCCTTGATATATTTGTAAACATTAATGAGGTCACCCCTCAGTCTCCTCTTCTCCAAACTAAAGAGCCCCAGCTCCCTCAGTCTTTTCTCATAAGGGAGATGCTCCACTCCCTTAATCATCCTAGTTGCCCTGTGCTGGACTCTCTCCAGCAGTTCCCTGTCTTTCTTGAACTGAGGGGCCCAGAACTGGACACAATATTCCAGATGGGGTCTCACCAGGGCAGAGTAGAGGGGAAGGAGAACCTCTCTCGACCTACTAACCACCCCCCTTCTAATAAACCCCAGGATGCCATTGGCCTTCCTGGCCACAAGGGCACAGTGCTGGCTCATGGACCGGAGGTCACAGACACCTCTGTGTCTGTGAACCACAGTAGCTGAGGCATCATTTGCTCTTATATCTTCTGAAAAAAAGGAATTGAGACCATTCCTCCCGAGAAAATCCCCAGTTAGATTATGTTTACATTACAGTTAGGTTAAAACTATATGAAGACAATTTGTGAAACATGTGCATAAAGGGAGAGTTAATACACCACTCAGCACTTCCAAAGAGCACTTTTCTTTGGTAGAAAGGACATGTTTCCCTCATCTGACTCATCTAAGATGCTGCTGACTCATGTATATGACGAACTGCATGTTGTACTTGCCCTTCACCAATGATTCAAGTCCTAGAAAAAGTTGAAAGCCTATAGTAAAAATTCACTAGTTATATAGAATCATTTAGCATGGAAAAGACCTCTTTATCAAGGATCTGGATGAGGGGATGGAGTGCACCCTTAGTAAGTTTGCAGATGACACAAAACTGGGAGGAAGTGTCGATCTGCTGGAAGGTAGAGAGGCTCTTCAGAGAAATTTGGACAGGCTGAATTGCTGGGCCAAGGCCAGTTGCATGAGTTTCAATAAGGCCAAATGCTGGGTCCTGCACCTTGGCCACAACAACCCACAGCAGCGCTACAGGCTTGGGGAGGAGTGGCTGGAGAGTTGCCAAGCACAGAGAGACTTGGGGTGTTGATGGACAGCCGGTTGAACATGAGCCAGCAGCCTGCCCGGGTGGCCAAGAAGGCCAATGGCATCCTGGCCTGTATCAGGAACAGTGTGGCCAGTAGGACCAGGGAAGTGATTGTGCCCCTGTACTGGGCACTGGTGAGGCTGCATCTGGAGTGCTGTGTGCAGGTCTGGGCTCCACAGTACAGGAAGGACATTGAGGTGCTGGAGAAGGTACAGAGAAGGGCAGCCGGAAGGATTAGGGGACTAGAGGGTAAGTCTTATGACGAGAGGCTTAGGGAGCTGGGGCTGTTCAGTCTGAAGAAGAGGAGGCTGAGGGGAGACCTTATCACTCTCTACAACTACCTGAAAGGCAGCTGTAGTGAGACGGGTGTTGGCCTCTTCTCCCTAGTGAATAGTGATAGGACAAGAGAGAATGGGTTCAAGTTGCACCAGGGGAAGTTTAGATTGGATATTAGGAAAAACTTCTTCACCAAAAGGATGGTGAAGCATTGGAATGGGTTACTGAGGGAGGTGGTGGAGTCACCATCCCTGGACGTGTTTAAGAAACGGCTGGATGTGGCACTTCAGGAGATGGTTTAGTGTTAGGGTGGTGTAGGGCTGTAGGTTGGACTTGATGATCTTAAAGGTCCTTTCCAACCTTTATGGTTCTATGATTCTATCTTTGAGTCCAACTGTCACTCTAACACTGCCAAGTCCACCACTAAACCATGCCCCTAAGCACCTCTTCTACACGTCTTTTAAATACCTTCAGAGTTGGTGACTCCACCACTTCCCTCAGAAGCCTATTCCAGTGCTTCGCAATCCTTTTCATGAAGAAATTTTTCCTAATATCCAATCTAAACCTACTCTAGTGCAACTTGAGGCTGTTTCCCCTTGTCTTATCACTTCTTACTTGGCAGAAGAGACCAACCCCCACCTCACTACAACCTCCTGTCAGGTAGCAATAAGGTCTCCCCTCAGCCTCTTTTGCCCAGTCTAAACAACCCCAGTTCCCTCAGTCACTCCTCATAAAACTTGTTGTCTAGACCCTTCACTTTCCTTGCCAGTTCTAGGAACTGATGCCTTGTTACAAAAGTAATAATAAATAGATGAGAACATGCTACTCTGCACCCCACGAGAAACAGCAGGCTGCTTGCTCCAGGGTCCAGTTGAAATTCTGTCTGTTTGTAAGAGCATCCTTAGCAACCGAAAAATCACACAAGACAATTCATGTAGGTACAGCTAACATTTCAAATACAAGCTTTTCTCAAAAGCTGGTGTTTTCCAAAAATCTTGAATTTATTTAAATCTCTTACCCAAGATACCTTTCTCACTCACAGACTTAGCATATCAATGTTCCTGGGAAGTCATAATCATTGCTTTCATTCTATAGATTTCCTTGCCCTCTAACAACTCAGATTGTGTGTTGTTTCAACCATCCCCTTCAAGTTAGCTCTGACAGCTGAGTCAGACCAGAAGAATGGCTGAATTAAAAGCCTGACAATCCTCTACCCTTTATTCAGCCAATAACCTCATTTGTTCATTGATTGGAAATTAAAGATGCTAGAAGTGATTTTATTATTTTTGTTGGTGGTGATTTACAACTCTGCTGATTTTGTGTAAAACTGCATTTACAACTCTGCTGATTTTGTGCAAACTTCTATATTACTCATTTAGGGCCAAATTACCATGGAGGGAAAACAGGAAAGCCATAATAAATTACAGTAAAAATGTCAGAGGATAGTTCAAACTAGGCAGGTGTATCTGATCAGTGTTCCCAGCTCAGCTGAAGTCCCAGTGTTTCATTGTTCCTTTTTGAAGCAACATGCCAGAAAGATGTTTGCAGGATGCCACTTCTCCAGCAGCAGGAATATACCAGCAGCTTCACTGGCTCCAGGGAAGCATTGTGCTGCCTGGAGTGAGAATTGGTATGTCAGACCCCCACCCTACTAAAACTGGAGCTTGTGTTAGCCTCATTGTGTGTTCTGCTGATAGCTGAAACTTTCTCAGTGGTTCCAAATTCATATTTTTGCTCCCCTAATTATCCCTTAGCTTAGCTTCTGATATTGGAAAATTATCCTCTAATTCTCTCGCTTTAACCAGATGGTTTATATTTTTAAAAATTCTTGATTATACTCATTTTCATATCCCCACTTCAACATAGTTAGCGTTTGCTGACCTCTATCCCCATTAAAACAGTGATGAATCGACTGCAGTCATTCCAGCTGTTCACTAAATATTTTCCACATTTCTAGAGTGGAATATTCATTCAACATGGGATTGCAACTTCAGTATTTGAAAGACTGCTTTTTTTAAAGGCTCTTCACAATTATCTGTCTGTGCTTTTGACATCTAAAATGTTGTAGTGGGAAGATCTGAGGTGCTTCTAAATATCAAACCATTTTGCAAACAATTATTTTCTCAAGGTTGGGTCCAGAGCAGGCTGTGTTCTTACAGGCTAGTGTACCAATTGTGAAACACTCCTGAACTATACTTCAGAACATCTCTCATCACCTCATGTCTGTTCCTCTTGTAAAAGATGAGGAATTAAAATACCTTCATCCAACCTTCTGAGAAGTATAGCTTTGAATAAGTAAAATATTTTGTGATTCACCATCTCCACTTGTTCTGGATGGTTAGAGAAATAGTCTGACCTTTGGTAATGCCCATCATCCTTTAATCATATCTCAACTTTTGGTGTTTGTTCAAAAAATGTTGTTAGCCCTCTCTGGGAAGCACTGTGTTTTAACTAACTTGTGGGGTATATTCACTTAATGAAGTGTAGGACTCAAGCTAGGACTTGAAAACATCCAGAAAAATTATAAACAACTTCATTTCAAAAGGATTGGATAGTAAAAAAATAAAATATTATATAAGTAAAAAGCTTTCTTCTAATTTCAGAGTATTAATTTGTTACCTGAGCAATCAGAGTTACAAAAATGCATTTGGAGCTTCCAGACCAAAGTGTATTTGAGGTATCAGGGTTCACATAGCCTTTCCTTACAACTTTTTTTTTGATAGCAAAGACGATATTAGAATACTGATATTAAGGAGAAAGCCATCAAGTTCTAGAAAGTAAAAAAAAATCAAAAACCACAACCACGGACTTGTGTTTGACATTAGCTCAGTCTCAGACAGATAAATACTTTCTTTCCTCCAAGGAACACAAGAGCAGTATATGAAAAAACCTCTGCATAAACACTGAGAGCATTTCTTTGGAGCGCTGAATAGAAGGGAACTGACAGAATGAAAAGATAAATTGCCCACGGGCACCCCAACTTTTTATCCTGTATTAATTAGCTGTCTAAGGGCCCAGAGGAGCTCCTCAAATGCTGTGTGCTCGCTGCCTCTCTGGCTGCTGTTCCCTGGGGTTACCAGCATGTGAGTACGGGGAGGGGGGGAGAAAAAAACCCACAACATTTTTTGACAAAAGAGCAGGTGCTTACAGGAACAGCCCCCAGTTGCAGGACAGTAACAAAAGAGCAGCCATAGGGTGGATGCAAAACTGGCCAGAAAGCTGTGCTAAGAAATTAGTTATCAATGGTCCACCATCAAGTTAAAAGGATGTATTGAGAGGGGTTTCCCAGGAGTCTGGCACTATTCAATATTTGCATTATCAGCTTGGATGATGGAATAGAGAACGTACTTTGTACATTTATACCTGACTCTAAGCCAGCAGAATCTGGAAGTGATTTGGAGGACAGGAGTCAGAGTCTGAATGAGCTTTGAGAAACAGGAATTGTTTGAAAAAAAATGGATGCAGAGTTCTACATTCATTTCTGCATTTCAGCTGCATAAATACAGAGTGGGAAATGACTAACTACTTCACAGCTTTGCAGGATCTGGAGTTATCACAAACTGAATGTCAGCCAGAGACATCATGTGGCAGCAAAAAAACCCCACATAATCCCAAAATGCTGGAATGTGTGAACAGGAGGGTCAGCTGTAAAACATACAAAATAATCCTTCTGCTTTTCTTGAGGCTGGTGAAGCTACAGCTAAAGCATTGTGTCTAGTTACAGGGACTGATTTTCACTGAAGTTGGAAAGCACCTAGGCGGGAGACAACCCCTGACAGAGAACTGTAATGGCCAGAAAAAAGACTGAGGGCACTGATGAACAGTTTCCAGAAATGTAAGGACCAGGATAGGACAGTAAGTAGGACAGCAGATGATCACCACTATCTCCTTAACATATATGGTGGATACATTTTAAGGCAACTCTTTCCACACCACATATTTGTCCTGTAGTCATTATGCCTCACACTCACCGTAGGGGCTCTAAAAAGTCACTGATAGACTGATATATATTTATATACAAACTTCTGCACTCCTTATATGATTTCAGGAAAAATCTTTGGCTAGAAAAACGGACAGTATTTGTAGGATATTGGTCACAATTTCATCTTGTAAGTTATTTTATTTTAGACTTGGTTGATTTAATCTTTCTCATGGACATTTAACACATCACATTACTTTTATGCTTGCATACTACAAGCTCTCTTTCCTCCTCCAATCACTGAAATTCATCTTAATATATCAAATCATTTCTGTTTATTTTCTCCTGTTATGGACCCAGGTACAATTCTCAAGTCACTTGTATCCAGTGTCTGCTGCTCTGAGCAGCCACAATATATTGTTTCCTTCACCATAAAGAATGAGCGAGAAAACATCTCCCATTTCTCTAACTTGATTATTTGATTGAACTCATCACATCATGGTCTTCTCCTGAACACCTCACTACATCACTGCATTTGGGTGCCTTTATCTTACTTTGGCATGTATAGGTGACAGCACTTTCTCCTTTAACATGCTTTCAGGACCCAAAGCATGCTAACCATTCACAGCAGTACAGTCCTGTCATCCTCTGGGGTAGTCCCTCAAGGCCACGAATCAGAGTTCAGTCCCCTGTACAAGAACCTCAATTGTTGGTACATGCTCCCTTTCCTTGCTTTTACCTCATGAGTACTCCAGTTAATGATCCGCATGTGAGGAGATGTACAGAATCACAGAATCACGGACTTGTTAAGGCTGGAAAAGACCTCTGAGATCATCAAGTCCAGCCCATGACCCAACAGCATCGCAACAGCCAGACCATGGCACTAAGCGCCACATCCAGCCTCTCCTTAAACATCTCCAGGCATGGTGACTCCACCACTTCCCTGGGCAGTCCACGGTGGTGGAAATATGCAGCATGCATATTCCAGTGGAACTACCTTTCCGTTTGGGATGGTGTAACAGGTGTACAGAGCAATGAAAAGTAAAATGTCTCTCCATGGCCTCCTGGCATACACTAAACCACCATAGATTACCATTCCACTTAGTCTACTGGGAGGCTGAAACTGGATAATCTTTAAGGTCCCTTCTAACTCAAACCATTCTGTGATTCTATGATTTTTGTGGCACAATAGAGGTGGGGGCTCCCCTACACTTTCCTCAAGCCTTGCGCAAAAACCTAGGCTTGCCACCAGTCTGCCAGTGTTCACTCTGAAGAACACGAAGCAGAGGTCATGATCCAGCCTTCTTCCTCTGCTCTGTAGGCACTAGTGCCAAGCAGCTGTGAGTGAGTGAAGAGCTTGAGAACCACAATTGACCTTCAGTTGACCTTCCTGACATTAAAGTGTATTTCAGTACTCCACCTCCTGTAGTATCCTAAGCATGCCTTGGGCTTCTCCCAGTCTCTGAAGAGGTCTTAAGCCCTCTTTGACCTCACAGGACCAGAACATCACTTTCATCAAGACCGTCAGTGACTGATTCATTGCTTCGTTATAAATGTCTTTATGGGACTATTTTTCCTGGTCTGCCCACTCAAGTTTTATTCAGGAATACCTGTTCTTGAATTAATGTAATTTAAATAACATCTGTTCTTGAAAAATTAAAACACTGCAAGAATATCCACTGACTTGGTGCAGTACTAGTGAAATCTTAGCAAAAGAGGTGGCCTGTGTGCTCCTCCTTGGCCTTTGGACTTAACATCTGATAACATCAGGCAGAAATCTAAGTACCCTGGGATTTGTACCAGTACCTTTTTACATGTACATGTGGGGATAGCCAGATGTGTTGCGCAGCCTCCAGCTGTGCTGCTATGTAGCCTCCACCTACCCTCCACCTTGGCAACAAAAGTTCTGGGTAGAAAAGATAGTCTAAGACACACCCTTTCATGGCTCCACAGGTCTTTTTTAAAAGCACTCCAATATTCCTTGTCAAATAATACTGGTCCAGGCTGAATTCTAGCTTCTTACAGTACAACTCAAGTGCTCTGGGTATAGGGCTATTCTGAAATCAGCATTGCCAAGAGTACACTGCAGGGTACAGCTCTATCAAGGTTGCAGCACATTTACTGGGAATGTAAGGAAATAAAATTTTTAAATCAAGCTACCACAAAATGAGACCGAAATATTTCATAAGAAAATTACATGGCTCTTACTTTTTTAACTTTATTTTTCATGGAACACTCTACAATTAGTGGTCTGTGAATATAATTCTCTCTTCAGAACCTGTACATTATCTGAGTTTAGTGTATCACAATAAATACAAAATCCTTACAGAAAGTGAAGTTTCGTAGTTCGTTGGTTAAAAGAGCACCCATTTTATGAACGTTCAAAATTCAGCCTTATTTTACATTTCAATTCCTGCATATTTATAGTTCAGATGGTAGTACATCACTAAATAGACCATTTTTCATTTATACATTGGTCTACAACATTTTAACACTGCTGTGTGATAAACACATTTTCTAAGAGTTCATCTCACTGGTTCAAATGGAGTGGTATTGTCTGCGAGGTCTCATTTCAAAATTATTGCACTTTTATCTTTTTTGTCATGCCACGAGATGTGAAGTCCAAAATATTTACCTTTCCGATTGTCAGTCTTTCCTTCATAGCGATGTCTGAGTGAAGACAAAACAGACAACTTGTTTTGTTGAATCAATAGAAGCATATTATCACAGCAAGATTATAATTCAGGTGTACAATACCTGTATTTTACAGAGTACAAAAATGAAATTGCCATGTGCTGTGTGTCACAGCGGGTAACTAATATCAACAAAGTACAAGAGACTATGTTCAAATAATTTTGTATGGGTCTAGCTTCAATCCACAAAAGCAAGGCAATTCAAAGTTAAGGCTTAAACTCTATCCATAATCCACTCTCTTTAGGAATTGCATTATGAATGGAGCTGAACTCTCATCTCAAGACTGCAGCTACGTATTGCCACACAGACAGCGAAAGAAAGAAAACACACCGTTATATGCAGATTCCTATTGATTTTTTGACATCAGATAAAAATGTGTACCGGAATTTGCATTTACTTGAGCCTGAAACCTGGGAATTTGGGGTTATAATTGTGATAATTGCAAAACGTGTCTGGGATGAGTCTGGTTTCGATGAATGCATATTTCTCTTTACTCTTTGGGAGATATTGGAGTTTTAGCACAAGTGGAGTGGAGTCCCTCAAGGATCATTAATGGGATCAGTCTTGTTTAACATCTTCGTCAGCAACATGGACAGTGGCATTGAGTGCACCCTCAGCGAGGGTGGAGCCAGGCTCTTCTCGATGACAACCAATGATAGGACAAGGGGTGATGGGCTGAAACTGGAACATAAGAGGTTCCGCTTAAACTCGAGAAGAAACTTCTTCTCAGTGAGGGTGACCGAACACTGGAACAGGCTGCCCGGGGAGGCTGTGGAGTCTCCTTCTCTGGAGACATTCAAGACCCGCCTGGACACGTTCCTATGTAGCATAATCTAGGCGTTCCTGCTGTGGCAGGGGGATTGGACTTGATCTTTTGAGGTCCCTTCCAATCCCTAACATTCTGTGATTCTGTGAAGTTTGCCAATGACACCAAGCTGTGTGGTGCCGTGGACTCACTTGAGGGAAGGGAGGCTGTCCAGAGGGACCTTGACAGGTGGGAGAGGTGGGCCCAGGCCAGACTCAAGAAGTTCAACAAGACCAAGTGCAAGGTCCTCCACCTGGGTCAAGGCAATCCCAAGCACCAATATAGGATGGGCAGTGACTGGCTTGAGAGCAGCCCTGAAGAAAAGGACTTGGGGGTACTGGTGGACAAGGAGCTCAACACGAGCCGTCAGTGTGCACTTGCAGCTCAGAAAGCCAACCGTGCCCTGGGCTGCATCAAGAGGTGTGTGGCCAGCAGGTCGAGGGAGGTGATTCTTCTTCTCTACTCCACTCTCATGAGACCCCACCTGGAGTACTGAGTCCAGTTCTGGAGCCCACAGCACAAGAAAGATATGGACATGCTGGAGCACATCCAGAGAAGGGCCACGAGGATAATCAGAGGGCTGGAGCACCTCTCCTATGGAGACAGACTGAGAGAGTTGGAGTTGTTCAGTCTGCAGAAAAGAAGGCTCCGAGGAGACTTTATGTGGCCTTCCAGTATCTTAAGGGGGCCTACAAGAAAGCTGGTGAGGGGCTTTTTAGGATGTCAGGTAGTGATAGGACTAGAGGGAATGGATTAAAGCTGGAGATGGATCGGTTCAGATTGGACGTTAGGAAGTTTTTCATCATGAAGGTGGTGAGACACCGGCACAGGTTGCCTCACAGAGGTGGTGGAATCCCCACCCCTGGAGGTTTTTAAGGCCAGGCTGGATGGGGCTCTGAGCAACCTGATCTAGTGGGGGATGTCCCTGCCCATGGCGGTGGGGTTGGAACTAGATGAACTTTAAGATCCCTTCCAACCCTGACAATTCTATGATTCTATGAAACATCTATTTTGTGAACTTCTTGTGGTAACAGGAATGGCCAGTATGGTACTGGTTTCTGCATCTTTTAGAACTGTAGTTACTGAGAGCCTGAAAAATGAGGAAATAAGTCCATGTTGAAACCAAAGTAAAATAGCGTCAGTGGTATTCAATATTAAGAACCACCTACTTCAGCCTGTCCTTGTAGACAAACAGGAATACGGTGTAGGAAGCAAAACAACATTTCTAGGTGAAGATGCAGAGGGAAACAGTATAACCCAGCCATACCTGAGCTAGGAAATTTCTTTCTACAATGAAGATCAGATTTCACACCTGGAAACAAAGATTGTTTGTGAAAACGAATCAACCCGTTATGACCAAAATTTTTAGTCCCTGCCAAAAATAGCTGCTACCAGGACCCTATGTCTCCCACTGCTCAAAGACAGATTGCAGGAAATCAAATTCTCCCCCAGGCTGCCCCACTTCTCAGGAATATTAGTTGTTTGCCGCTTTCTCTCGAATGGTGTCAGGCCTGGCATTGGGGTTTTGCAGTTTGTCCATAAGTTTTGGGGTTAACAGAAAAACAGACACCACAAGGTGTCAGGGACTGTAGCTGTGCTACAGAAACAAAGAGGATGAGAGCACCCTGAGCTCTACACCCTCCTCTCCAGTGGCATCTTTCTACATGCACCATCTATTTAGCTACTTTTCTTCCTCTAGGTTTCAATGATTTCAAAACTCTGATGAATTTAACTAGTGGCAGAAGGTGAACCAGTATGGCTGATCTGTAGCTGCAGAGTGCATCAGATTGAAGAGCTTCATAACCACTATTACAGTGATCTCAAGCATTAAGACTCAAGAATTTTCACTTTTTTTTTTTTTTTTTCCCACAGAAAAGGGACTTGAAGCTACAATCTCACCAGCTCTGTGAACCAGACAAAGCTTTGCACTCAACTTCAATGGCAGCTGCTGCCACTGGGTTTTGTCTGACAGTTCCTGAGGAGAAATCTACAAAATGTTTTCATTTCTTAAAGTAGAGAAACACATCCCGAATGCGTAAGTCTATAGAAGTTGAGTTTTAGCCCTGTGCACCAAGGGCCAGTGCCCAGTAACATTTCAGTCAATAGCCCTTGATGGCTCAAATGGTGCCTTCAAAATTGATGGCATTGCTTCTGAAGCGAGCTGCTTGGCCAGAGAGGACGTGCCCTCAGAGCTGTCTCAAAATCCTGTTTTTCATGTGTTATAATTCTTCACTTGTGAGTGTTTCTGTGCTCCACAAGGAATTCCCGGGTTCCTAGCCCAGGATTTTCCCTAATGATATAAACATCCATACCTAGGGATGAAGAAATGATGTACGGAGCTGTAAGTTTTGCCCCTGGGGACAAGCTGGTGTAGTGCTGGGATGAGCAGCTGGACCAGCCCATGGTGCCCTGCGTTTGTGCCCGAGCAACTTCTTTCTTGATTGAAAACAGTGGGTCCTGAGACTAGAGTGAGGCCTTACCACAGCAAAACAGAGTGAGGGAGCTTATTTGCCTTTTCTACTGAAAAAAAAAAGAAGCTAAATTCTGTCACCTTTCCACTCCTTTGTTTACAGGGCAGGGTTATGGGGTTGAGAATAGGCCCAGGCAAGACCCTTATGGTGGGGCACTTCCCCCTGCACATAACTCAGGTGTGAATCCAGCAGCATCCAACAGTCCAGCATCCCATCCCTCTGGCTGGGTGAGCACTCAGGAAGGGCATCGCCTGGCTGAAGAGTTGGAACAAGTGACACAGCCCTTTGCCCAGCGCTGGCCTCTGTCTCCTTCTTCCCCAAGAGAGAAGGTAGAGGGAAGCAGTTTGCACAGCCCTATTCTCTCAGCCAAGAAGCAGCCCATGACCGACAGCCTGGCTATTGTTAGAATAGAAGAATCTGTGATCTGAGCTGGGACACGAGGTATTACTGCAGAACAAATAAAAACAGAGCTAGAACTCTGTACTGCAGAAGTATTCATCCTTTGTATTGCCTCAAAGAACAAGCATAATCTACTAACCCAAGTAGATTAGTAAACAGCACATTCAGCTTTCAGAGACCTTCAGTATGTCTGCAGGGCTTGTGATGTAAAATAATATAAGCAAAGGAAATAAATGGAAATTGTAGTAAAAAAAAAAAAGAACTGGAGTATTATAGCTGCTTACTTTCTCACTGCTGTGAGGAAGATCAGAGAAGATGCTTTTGTGTCAGTTTTATTTTGAACCCATTTCGCTGCTGAATATGGGAAGAGATTAGTTCACTGCTAATTGTGCTGTTGGTTTTGTGATTCTATGAAAACCCCCTAAAAGTCTGCATGCAAAACCAATGAGGTAGAACATGTTTGACAAGCTTAGTTCCAACATGACCAATGTAGCAGGAAAAGATTTTAAAATCATTGCCTCTCTTCACTAACAATAGTACATACAAGTGTTTACAAGAGGATTAAAAGCTGCTTTAGTGAGTTGAGTTAAAGATTCTTTTATCAGACAAGTTTTATCAAAAAACCTGTTGGAGCACTATGCAGCTAATCAGATGCAAACAGAAGCGGGTTATGTTACTGACTTTATTTTACTTGCTTTAAAAGGATGCACGATGTATCTCTAAAATATACACCATGCGTACAACAAGCCATACCTATTAACAGCCTGCCCAATTACAACAACAGCAAAAAAAGCTCCGGCAAGCAACGACCCCTAGCACCTGGTAATTAAAATTGCTAATCACCAGCAATTATCTGGCACAGCTTTATAGCCAGGCGAAACAGTTTGACCCTTTGCCCACTGAAAGAAGAATGTTTGCTGTCTATTGATAAGTGCTTAGGCAAAGCCCTGGTCGGCTCACATCCATTAAGTGGCGACTAATAGGAAGTCAACAAAAGAGCTCTGACATCTGTAGTGGGCACTTGGAGCAGGCCAGGTTTGGGAGCACAGGTGTCCGATGGGCTCCTGCCAAAGCACACAGGACACGGGCACTTCTTCTTAAAAAGCAAGCTTGAGCTGCCCGTGTTTCCTGACTGGCTCTTCTGCGACCAAAGAGTAAATGCAGTAAGTTTTCAAGACAAAGATTAAAATAATTACTCTTCTCAGGAGCAGCGGCTTGTTTTCAGACTGCTGGTACGCATTCAGACACAGGGAGGTGGAAGTCCTGTAGGCTCAGTAATTTAGGTAAAGATTGTTCTTCGGTCTATTTCTGTTCTTATTAAGTATTGAGTTAAAGATATATAAAAATGCCTCTCTAGTGCGCTCTTTAAGTCTGAGACAGAGAGTTTGAGATAATAAAGATTTTTTTTTTCCATAGGACACTATTATGCTCAAAGCTATAAAATACCCTTCCATTGTTACAGCTCCAGGAAGCTGCTGCTACAGATTATTCGAACTACAATAAACAACTCCATTAAAGCTTCTGAGCTCACCAATGACTCTTATAAGGTCCTAGATAAAAAGATCAGGTTTTTATTCTTTTTTTTGAGAGACAGAAGGAAAAAAAGAGAGAGACTCTGGCAAAAATATCGCAAGCTTCTCATAATGAAATGACCTACAAAACCTGAAGGACAAAGCATCCCTTAATCACTCAGGAATGTAAATTGCTCCAAGAACAGGCATCAGTGGAGATTATGAAGCCAGGAGCTGCTGACATCCAGAACCAAACCTCCATACCCTCATCCCTTCATTTAGAAGAGGCTTTTGGGGATCTTGGCAAGTTGGATTTTCAGTGTGAAAGGAAGGGACAAAGGATCAATCCCAGGGTGCATATTTACAAACATCAAGCAATTTGGGGGCATTCTAACTTGCACACACAATGAGCTTTCCTGCATAAGATCTCAAAGCCCCTCCATGTACATCTCTGTGTGGTGGCACGTAAAATAAGAACAGTTTTATAAATGGGAAGCGACACTGCTGGCTGGCACGATACTTGACAATATCTGCAGATCCAAAATCATTAATGAAGTCATTCAAAGCATTCTCTCCCTTCCTAACTCTCTCTCAAGCCCACCTCTCAAGCTGCTTCAAATTACTGGGGTTAGACAGCTTGAAAATAACATTATCCCATAAGTATATTGCGAATAAAGCAGCCACAATTTGCATCTCTGCATCATTTGCATTGATAAAATCTGCATCCTGACTGGATATCCCTTGCCTTGCAGAAATTGGTGTAGCTCCTGTTCAGCCAAAGTGCAAAAGTTTCCTTTCTAGACAAGGAGCAGTGCCGTGGTGGACATGTACATCTCAATCCAGCAGGGAGTAAAAATGCAGCTAGAGTTTGCACCCCAAACTAGGAGCCTAGGAACACTTCTGGGTCATGCAGTTCAGCTGTAGCTCAGGAGTTCTCAAACTGTCTTTACTTTTCACCAAACCCAACAGTAATAATTTAAATAAAATTTCAGATAAAAACATGAATAGATTTACAGAACCATCATCTCTGTATTCCACACAGATTTCTCCTTTTACATAAAATAAAAGTTGCAGTTCAATTTTCTGCTTGAATTTTGACATGTGTGTGGGTCATTCTCTGTTAGATTTCAATTCTTCATCATCAATATTACCATGGGATTGCTGGCTACTCTTGTAACTCCTGCCAGTGTGAAAGAGACAGAATTCTCTTTGACAAATCTTTACTGAAGTCAGAAAAAAAATGAAGTCACTGGAGATACACCTACTTACAAGCTCAGGCTGTAAAGTGTGAACCAAGATGATATGATGGATTATAAATTCTGGCATTGCTTGACATTCAGGTTCTTCTGCCTGCATGTCTAATTCAATAATGAGCCATAGCAGAAGAGCATGCTAGCAGATTTGTGTAGTCTATCCATCACAGAGTAAATTACACTGAATGATTCTTCTCTAGGTTAGCTGAGGCGATGAAAAATTTGAGGAAAAAGAGGTGGAATAGATTTTCTGACACTATTTGCCATTTGGAGTCTATGAAATACTAGTGGATTTCAGAGGGTTCTGTTCAAATTGGGGCATCATAGACACCCAGGTTATGAAAACATATTTGTCTGCCAATGCTTACACTGAAAAGTGATTTTTAATACCATTGCCTGAATCACAAACTAACGGAATGGCCATTGGCAATAAGACATTCAGATATTTTTGTTCCAGTTTTGAGATCGTGAGCCTGTGGGTGGGGTAGTGGGATGGGTGAATGAGTTCAGGGTACAGTAGATTAATCCCAGCTTTGAAAACTGTGGAGTCAAAACAAACTAGAAGATGGAGATAGGGACCTAATACATGGCTTGTGTTGCCAATCAATTGATTTCCATTTCACATACAATATGTGCCTAACACAGAACGAGTGCACAAAGTTCACCAAATCACCACCACAATATTTTTCTCTTTTCTCTCTGTCTAACTCTAAAACTAAAACAGCTGGCCCATTTCTCCTTGAGATGAAAGCCTGGCTGTGCCCCACAGGTCAATGAATTTGTTCTGGGCTTCCTTGGAAGAGAGCTCTAGAGTCAAGTCCTGCACTGAAAATGTCTCACTAGTGACTGCAGGACAATTAAACCTTGGGGATTTCCTGCTCAAGTGCTTGTTAACCTCTTCTGCCCTGGGTGGGAAGAAGAAATGAAGGAGGTAGATTCAACTGCTGCCATCCGTCAGGAGTGCTGGTGAGCTGTGTTGGTGAAGATGCAGCCCTGGGGAGTGCTCTGTCCCAGGATGGCACATCTTGGGTGGCATACCTGCTAGTGCTTTCCCCTAGAGCTTGCCAGCCCCAAGGATATGCCAAGGAAAAGGAAATATGTCACTCTAGAGATTGGGAAGGCAATGCCTACCTGGCCACACTTCCCTCAATTTGGATGTAGGGTAATAAACACACTCCTGTACTACCAATGCTTTGTAGAAAGATAGCCAAGCATTCACCGAGAAAAGAAATCTCTGTTCCCCCAGGTGATGTGAGTTCCTGTACATTCCTTCTTCAGCATCAGCTCTGTCTCACCCAGATTAAAACCAAGTGAATTTGCTCACCCCCCCCAAGCTCAGTTACACTTTCGATGAACAACAGTGCTGCTCCTCCTGGACTGGACAAAGTGCCGCAAAGCAGCACGATATTTCTGTGATGGTCCAAACTGTTTCAGCATCTCCCTTATCAGAAGTGGGACACACGGAATCACACACACAAGAAAAAAGAAGATGGAAAAAAAGAGGGACAATGATTTGTCCCAGTACATCTGATGTCTTCAGTACCTGAAAGGGGCCTACAGGAAAGCTAGGAAGGGACTGTTTACAAAGGCGTGTAACGATAGGACAAGGGGCAATGGTTTTTAAACTTAAGCAGCGTAGATTTAGATTAGATGTTATGAAGAAGTTCTTTACTATGAGGGCAGTGAAACACTGGAAGAGGCTGCCCAGAGGGGTGGTGGAGGTCCCATCCACAGAGACATTCAAGGTCAGGCTGGATGGGGCTCTGAGCAACCTGGTCGATTTAAAGATGTCCCTGCTCATTGCAGGGGGGTTGGACTAGATGACCTTTAAAGGTCCCTTTCAGCCCAATGCATTTTATGATTCTATGATTCTATGATTCTATGATTCTATCATCTTGGACTTTTGACTAGCCTAGGAGACAGACTCCTGCAAGAAAGATACAGAATAGAAATATAGAACAAAAAAAAAAAGTGAAATGGATTAAAAAAAAAAAAGAAAAAAAAGAAAAAAAAGAAGAAGCTGATCTTAAATTTTACCAAAAAAGTTAATAAATAGGTATGTTTTACAAAGAACTTAAAAAATCAGACTTATTTTCTGCCCACTTTGTATCTCGTGGACATAATCAGACAACAATAGGAATGATAAATCCTGATTCCAAATTTGCAGCCATGTTATGTGAAGTTAAAATGACTTCACAGCCAAAAACTGTAGACCTCATCTTTACGGAAAATGCAGCGAGTCTCTCAAATTAGCAGGCAAGCAAAGAAACAAGGGCAACATAGTATTCATATTTGTTGGAATATCAGAGTTCTCACAGTAAAAGCAGAGCCAAGCCCCTCAAACACTTTAGAATTTGCAGAGAAACAGGTGTTTCACTTAAAGAGGCATGGCAACTTTTTACTAGCATAAGGCAGAGAACTGCTAAGCAGCTGAGGAATTGCTGCACCAGAAATCAGCAATTTGAAGTCAAGATCCCACTTCCGTATGGTTAATTTCGCATTGTTCAAGTGCTGGTCCTATGCACCCCCATAGGTGTATTTCTTGAATAAAACAGTAGTGCAGAAAATTAATGCTGTGCTTACAGTATTTACCCTATTTAGCCGATGTTCATGCTGTTCCCTTCATGTCTATCTCTATTTATTGTATGAGATGTATGTTGAAAGTACTGTGGCTTTTGGTTTCTTCTACAAAACTCTGTGGGAGACTTTAAGAAGTCAAAATAACTGTTAAGTGGATTTGTTTGTCATTTTTCTGATTAACTCAGAGGACTCAAATTTGAGTAGCACAATATTTGTTTAAGGTAAACCACATCAATTTTCTCTATCTATTTGTCGATATCGACCTGGTACTGAAGGAAGAATGGTTTACAATTTCCATGCCCAAGACTAAAGGTTTTGTTAAAAACATATGCCTTTACCATTTTCAGATGCATCTTAATGACAGAAAATCATGGTCTGGTTACCCACCTTAGTTACCCCCTCTTCTAGTTGCTTATGGTTGCTGGATGCGTGTTAAGCAACTCTTTCTAATTAGCCTGTTCCAGAATCTTCACTTGCCACTTCTTGACTTGTTTTGCCTTTATTATTTGAAGAGACAGATATTTTTGTAATACCTTCTGCATAGAAGGTAGATATTAACAGATTATTTACTTCTTCTGAGAGTGTCCATTCTCTTAGAAACCTTGCAGCTTCTTCTTAAGTTCAGGAGATTCAGCAACTCTGTGACCGTAGTTTTTGCTCAAGCTTCATGCGAAGTAAATTAATTGTAATAAACTTTTTTTAAAGATAATGGGAGGGTCTTGAGGAAAACTTCAGATACTTTACATGCTCCCATAGGCTCTGAACATGGGATACATAACACCAACCAAGCTGGAAGGTGTGATGGTGATGATGCTACTGCTGCTTCTATTTCTGCAGTGTCCCATTGCCATTCAAGACTGTTTAAGCTTAGAGCAATGAGAATTTAGCAGCAAACAATGCCTTCCTCTGTTTACCACATGCAACCTCTGAAATAAAACTTTTGTGAAAGAGAACTGCTACCTAGTGCTCCCAGATACTTTTCTAGCTGGAGGTATGCGTGGCTCTTGCCAGACTGAAGGAATTGTGGGTACTTACCTCCATGTGCGGGGTAGTAGTCAGACACTCAGGTTGCTTGTGGGCCTAAATCTCACAGTATGAGTGAATTAACACCAAAATTCTCTGTAATGCTGTTATTACATGGGCCCAGGCAGCTAGGTCTGGGTTTGGCCAGGCATCTGACTGCAGCTTCTGCAAGTTGGAGCGCCCCATGCCAGCTGGAGCAGGGATCTGGGACAGATTGTCTGCCCTCCTGTCCTTGGAAAAGTCTCCAGAGCCTAAAAAGATGCCTAAGTCAGCCAGGCCACAAATACGGTACTTCTGTGGAGGACAGCAGCCTCCATGGTTGCCACCTCCCAAGAAGGCCATCTTTATGAAGAGGGGTAGGTTAGACTGATGTCAGGATGAGACAATTCCCAGCATGCAAAGACATCGTCTCGTTCCAGGCTTATGCACTAATGTCTTCCAGTTTGCAGAGTTTCAAATCCCTACAGTTTCTTCTGGTAAATGCACTCCTAGCCCACAAGGAAATTAAGAGAAAGCCTAATAGTGGATGGAGATTAACCACAGGTGGCTAGAATTGCTGATACTGGACTGATCTTTCCAGTCATCTAAATCTGAAGAGAAACTAAATTAGACCTTTCATAACAATAGTACTAATGCAAAAGTTATTATCAGTGTGTCAAGCTTAGCTGCAACACTTATCCAGTATCCTATTAGAAGGTGGAAAAGAGGTCTGTTAAATAAGAAACCTAGCATTTTTTTTAACACATTTTCCAATCAAACATTATTTCTGTACAATCAAAACTGAACCTTTGGCTGCTGAAGGCCACTGTTAAGCTGAATACCATGACATGCTCCGTTTCAAAGCTTCAGGATAAGGAGATCCTAGATCAGCAGATAACACTAAGTTCCTCCACAGGGTCTAAACGAAACGTTGCTATTGAGATATAGTGCATTTGTTGAGGGACATTATGAAGGAAACAACTCCAGCAAGCAGCAGAAAAGACTGCAGGAGATGCTAAGGGAACAAAAAAAGACATGTGTGGGAATAAGTTAAAAATAAAAATAAATAAAAAATAGGATGTGGAACGGGAAAGACAGCCAAGAAAAAATGTTAATAAAAGGTGTTGGATGAAAGCCCAGAACAGAAGCACAACAAATACAAACAACTAGCAAATGTACACATAACAGGGTGAAAATCAGAGTCTGTCCTCGCCTTGCATGCAGAACTGAGCAAATAGAGCTACAGGCAATTTTGGTGAATGGCAGCTCTGAAGCATCCAGAACATAAACATTTATTTCAGGCCATGAGACAGAGAGGCACCAATGCCACCTGTGAAGTATTGAGAAGGGAGATGATGTACAAAATGACGACACAGTTCAAATGTTCCATGTGCTATTTCTGAAGAATTCTTAACACAGTGGTGTAATAAAAAGTCTCAAAACCAGCTGCCTCAGCTGTTAGTACACTGCCTGCTCTCTAAAAATTTTCATAAAGAGTGGAAGGGCCTTTTACCTAAGACCACCAAAAGAGTACAAAACCAAGTTTCAATGTTCTTACGTACTCCATTGAGATGAGTAATTCACAGTTATTGGTTATACAATGAAATCTCTATTTTTCTGTTCATTGAGTATTTGCATTATTTCAGGTTTATGTGAAAATTTCAGCTAATAAACACTGAGTATTATTGTTCATGTTTACTCTAAAACATTTGTGAGATTTTTAATAAAATGCTTTATATCCAATAGTAATAGTTGGAACTATAAGGTTTAGTTTGAGTTTGGTCATCATGTTACAGCTATTTCCTGGTTTGGTGGGCATCACTTCTACAACTAGAAGTGATTTAACAAGATTCTGAAGAGAGGATGTATTATATAGGATTGTAAGCTTTACATAAACTGCAATCCTTCTTCTCCAAGTGTAAACATTTTTTTGCTAGTCAGTTTAGGAGTTTAAGGCAATAATGAAGTAAAATGTGTTAATTGAATGCTAGTTTTAAAGTAAGTTTTCTTATTCAGTAAAGAAATTAAAATATGCTGATTTAGACCAACTTTTAAAGGGTTTATTATCCTTTAACATCTTTCTGCCAGAGTTTAGGCTTGGGTTTTGGAGTGCTGCTTCCTTGTGTGAGCCTGGCAATACTCCTCTCACTTTATAAAAAGTTCCACTTCCAGGGTAAATATATGAACAAAAAGTAGTAATGTTTTTTATCCTCAAGTATTAAGATGGCCATGATTAGGGTTCTTAAAAAGTAATCTCCTTAAGTACTTTAAGATACTTGAATTTAAGTAAGCACACATATACAGAGATAAATGTTCATATGCAAAAGGGTATGGAACAGCTTTAATTGAAAACAAGTTCTTTTTTATAGTGTGTGAAAATGAGAAGGGAGGGATAAAATTAAAATAAAAATGGCTAAAGGGGACCTTCTGTTTGTGAACAGAGAAGGTCTAGTGGAAGATGTGGTAGTTGGAGGCTGTCTAGGGACCAGCGATCATGAAATCATCAAGTTCTCTATTCTTGGAAATGCTAGAAAGAATCACAGTAAAACTGCCACTTGGGACTTCCAAAGGGCAGACTTTGATCTGTTTGGGAGGTTACTCAATAAAATCTCTTGGGAATTGGTTTTGGAGGGTAGAGGAATCCAGGAAGGCTGGACATTACTTAGGGAGGAAATCTTGAAGACACAGGAGCAGGCCATCCCTACGTGCCTTAAGACAAGGTGACAGGATTGAAGACCAGTCTGGCTGAACTGGGGTATATTGCTGAAGATCAGGGAAAAAAGGAGACTTTATGACCTCTGGAAAAGAGGACTGGCCACTCATAGTGACTAAAAGGATAATGTTAAATTATGTAGGGAGATTATCGGAAGGTCCAAGGCCCAGTTGGAAATTAATCTGGCCTTGAAAGTGAAGGACTGTAAGAAAAGTTTTTATAAATACATTAATAACAAAAGAAAGAACAGAGAGAGTCTCAATCGCCTGCTAGACACAGAAGGAAATACAGTAACAAAGGACAAGGATAAGGCTGAGGTGTTTAATGCCTTCTTTGACTCAGTGTTTAGTAATAGTCACACCTGTATTGAGGGAAGCCAGTCCCCCAAGCCAAGAGAGTGGGACTGGGAGCAAAATGTTCCCCCCACAAGTCATGAGGAGACAGTCAGGGACCTACTACTACATGTTGACTTTCATAAATCTATGGGGCCAGACGAGATACACACTGGGTGAACTGGCGGGGGTTCTTGCCAGACCACTCTCCATCATTTATCAACAGTCCTGGTTTACTGGGGAGGTCCCAGTTGATTGAAAGTCAGCCAGTATAGCATCCATCTATAAGAAGGGATGGAGGCATGATCTGTGAAATTAGAGGCCTGTCAGTTTAACTTCAGTCCCAGGGAAGCTGATGGAGCAGATCATCCTGAGTTCCATTATGCAACACATGCAGGACAACCAGGTGATCAGAATCAATCAGTGTGGGTTTATGAAGGGCAGATCCTGTTTAACAAACCTGATCTCCTTCTATGACTGGGTGACCCGCTTGCTCGATGAAGGAAAGGCTGTGGATGTTGTCTATCTTGACATTAGTAAGGCATTTGACACTGTTGCCCACAGTATTCTCCTAGAGAAACTGACTGCTCTTGGCTTGGATGGGCATATGCTTTGCTGGGTGAAAAAATAGTTAGATGGCTGAGTCCAAAGAGTTGTGGTCAACGGAGTTAAATCCAGCTGGTGGTCAGTCATGAGTGATGTCTCCCAGGGCTCAGTACTGGGACCACTCCTGTTTAACATCTTTATTAATGATTTGGACGAGGGAAGGGAATGCACCCTCAGTAAGTTTGCAGATCACACCAAGCTGGGTGGAAGCATCGATCTGCTTGAGGGCAGAGAGGCTCTGCAGAGGGATCTAGATAGGCTGGATCACTGGGCCAAGGCCAGTTCCATGAGCTTCAATAAGGCCAAGTGCCAGGTCCTGTACTTCAACCACAACAACACCCAGCAGCGCTACAGGCTTGGGTAGGAGTGGCTGGAGAGCTTTCTAGACAGAGAGGGACCTGGGGGTCTTGATGCACAGCCGGCTGAACATGAGCCAGCAGTGTGCCCGGGTGGCCAAGAAGGCCAATGGCATCCTGGCCTGTGTCAGGAGTGGTGGTGTCAGCAGGAGCAGGGAGGGGATCATGCTCCTGAACTTGGCTTTGGTGAGGCCACACCTGGAGTACTGTGTCCATTTTTGGGCCCCTCACTACAAGAGGGACATTGAGGTGCTGCAGAGGGTACAGAGGCGGGCTACCAAGCTGGTAAAGGGCTTAAATCATAAGTCTTATAAGGAAAGGCTGAAGGATCTGGAGTTGTTTAGCCTAGACAAGAGGAGATCGAGGGGAGACCTCATTGCTCTCTACAATGACCTGAAGAGAGGTTGTAGAGAGGTGTGAGCTAGTCTATTCTCCCTAGTGGAGAGTAATAAGACGAGGGAAAATGGATTTAAATTGCACCAGGGGAGGGTCAGGTTAGATATTAGGAAGAATTTCTATACTGAAAGGGTTGTCAGCCATTGGAACAGGCTGCCCAGGGAGGTGGTTGAGTCACCATTCCTGGAGGTGTTTAAGAGATGGATGGATGTTTCATTACAGGGAATCATTTAGTAGGTTGATAAGGCTGGGACAAAGGCTGGACTTGATGATCTAGGTGTCTTCCAGCTGGTATGATTCTATGATTCTATGATGCTAAATAGATAGGTAAATGCCTACATTGTAATTAATAATTTACATAAATGTAGCTGAGAAGAGGATAGAGATTTTTTTTTTTTTGAAAATTTCCTTTTTACATTAAATAAAGATTTTATAAAGTGGTAAGTGGCGATGTTAAACAACTTTTCTGGTTCCCAGCCACCTTCAGTTGTCTCAAATAAATGAAGCCAGATCTGAGCCCCCCAAGGTGAATTGCCACTTTTGAGAGAATAAGCCTGTGATAGAAAAAGTAAAGTTCTTCCCATCTTGTTCAAATCTACACTCATAGGGCACTCTACTAGGGCAGCAAAAATCCCTCCTTATTCCCAGGTCATCTCTCATGACAAATTTTAATAAATACCTGCTCAAACCATGAAAATTATGAAGATGTACATAGAAGAGCTGGAAGAGTTCACAAAAACTCTTTTTAACTTTGTTCACAGAAAAGTCTTGCCTCTTTTTACAAGTACTCACCCGGGATATTCAGGGACTGGCAGAATGTAGGCAAAGAAAATTTCATCTTGTGTCACAGTAGTTTTACAGAATTATGGACAGAAGAAAATAATGGTATATAGTGGAAAGGATTAGGCAATCATAAGAGATAGTAAAGACATCCCTACCTCATTAAATGGAATCTGCTCCAGAAGCTGAAAATTTCTTCAGCCAGTTCCCTTTCCTAAACACCACCTTCCTTTCCAAGACAGTTTGGGTTAAAAAATAAAGGCCTTTGATATGCTTTTAGGCCTAGCTAGGCCTAAATTCCCTTTATTTCCCACTCAAGACAGACAAGAGTCCCAAATCATCCTGTCTCAGGGTTATACCACAGACCCGTTGACCTTTGCCTGCTGGATCACAGCCAAGTCCCAAACGTCATTTCTGTTCCTCAAGCTGTCTACAAACAGACACCTCCTGATCTTCTTTTCCTCTGGCTGCAAGAAGAGAAGCTTCAGGCACCTTTTCCAAGGGTTTCAGCAAACTCAGAGATATCTCAAGAAAGCTCCTTTCAGCAGATATTTCATCCTCCTTCATGAAGCCCATTAAACTGTGACGTTGACTAGAGGAATGTTCCTGTAAAGAAAATTTTCTAATGACCTGATGGCAATTTTGTGTTTTTTGAAAAGACAAATGAAGGTAGCGAGGCCTTGACCAGCCGACAAGCAGACAGTTGGCTTCCACTTTGTACAAGGCCGCACAATTGCATTTTAAAAGAAATAAAGTATTGTATAGGGCTGCACAATGGGAAGCTCACCTGGGGTATGTAGCGGTTCTCCAAGCGCAGCTGTAGCTTCAAGTACGTTGTAACAATGACAGATGTGCTATATATATATGTATATAATGTTCTTGGGGTTTAGGATCAGCAGATAAGATGGGCAATGAATGCTCAGAGGCCTTTCAAAGTATTTTTTCCTAAAAGAAGCGAGGCTCAAACATTATAGACCAAGAGACTCCAAGAACTTTCCAAACAGGTCTCTCAGCAGTTTGTTAAGACAACATAACGTCGACTGTTTTGTCACTGATAACAAAGTTGAAACTTGTCGCGGGTTAGGGCTGGGCTGGCCACTAATGTGGACAGACACTCTCTAACCCCCTCTTCCCCCCCCTAAATGGGAAGAGAAAAGGGAATGAGGCTGAGAGACTTACGGGTGAGAGAAGAAAAATACTAGAACAACTTTAATGAAAATAATAGGAATAATGGTAAAAAGATGAAAGTAAAGAATTATACACAACTACAGATAGTAGCCCGATAGCAAACCCAACTCCCTCCCCCGATATCAATCCCCACTGGTGCTGCAGAGCAGGAGGCACTGGGGAAGCCTCAGGCTCAGCGGTGGCAGGAGCTGGATGCAGGGAGCTGAATTCGGGAACTCAGGATCTGGATCAAAATCAGGAGGTCAGATGGAGTCCTCTCTGGACACCAGCCATTGCAGGAAAAAAAGAGCGAAAAGGCCGAAAAGGGCCAAAAAGGCAAAAGGGCCGAAACTCCCGTGATCACTCAATTTATACTAAATATGACGTATATGGGATGGAATACTCTCATTGGTCACTTGTCCTGTCTATCACCCCCCGGAGGTGCAACCTTTTACTTTCTTGTGACCCCTCTTACTACCCAGCACTCCCAGCGTGGCACACAAGAGCCAGCAGTAGCCTTGGTCACTATAGGAATAAGTATAAGCAAGAGCCTTTCTGCATCCCAGTCCCAGGCAGTAACTGTAAACATCAGGTGTTATCACTGCCAGTAGCACACACTGTCTGCAAAAACATGCTGCTGACTTCAGAACGTGCAGCCTTTTAGAAGACACTAAACTGGAAAGTAAAAATCACTAAACAGGACTGGGTTTTTAACTAAACCCAGGACAAAACTGCAGCTACAGAGAGCTTTAGCAGAACTTTATGATCCAAGATGTAGAGATATTTTACAACCCATAATGCCTTTACTACACTGTTACCCACACTTATGAATTGGTCTAATGGCAGCTTTCGGGGGACTGCATATATCAATCCTACTGGTGTAACCCCCTCAACTCACTGAGGATTTAGTAAGAATTGTATGAGAGCTTAAAGGAAAAGTACCCCTTTTACAAAAGGTCACCCTGTGTGGGTGTCTCAAACTGAAAGGACTCCTGAAAAATACTGAGAACAGACACTAACTGATTACATTTTCATAATGGGTCAGGTTACTAGCACAAACAATTGTGTTTAGGAGAAAAGATGGTGGGGATAAGAAGATGGTTGCTTTTTTTACCCGAGGAATTACAGGAAGTTAATACCAAACAGAGCAGTTTTCACATGACTGGAAAAAAATACAGACGTGAAAGGAAGAGACATTGTTGGTAAAATGGTTGGCATGGCCTACTTGAGTGAATAGCTTTGTGGAAGCTATTTAAATCTATGCCATTTAGATATTAGGCACTGCTGGAAGAAAATAAGAGCAATGAAAGTTTTCACATTCTTCTCTCCAGAAACATCATGGTTGGATTTTTCCTATAAAACACTAGTTCAGGATTTACTAAGTAGGTAATGAAATGTTTACCAATACACTGCCCTTACAACTAGAGTGGCAGCAACAGCAAGATTCCTTTTCAAATTATACTTCTAAGAAAGGAATGTGTTCAGTGCTACTGTGTGACCTTTCAGTACTGACATGAAAAAAGTTGTGCCAATTCAGTCTTTACATCCAAGGCTCCTCAATCAAAAATATGACACATCATAAAAAAAAAAAAATCCCAATAAGGCTAGCACGTTTTATACTGGTGGTGAAAAAACCAATACCTTCAGTTGATACCAGTTTAAACTATTTATAAATGTCTCTTCATCACAATCACCTCCGGAGGGTTAAACTTTTGGTATAGTTTCTTGGATGTCACAGGATACAAGTTTCAAGGAACTTCTCTGAAGCCCTGTAACCGTCACCTCAAAAGAACAGCCTGTTTGCCCTCACTGCATGTGGGAATACTTAGGCCCTTGTGAGTAACAGTACCATTACATTTGGAATCAAATCAGACCAAACAAGATACATCTCATTTTGTTTCATAAAAAATAGAGAACCCATCACTCTTCTCCCTTTTATAAATGTGAAAGGTAGTTGTCCCGTCCTTTCACTGACCCAAGACATGAATGACATGCTTGAATTTCCTTCTTGGCAGCGAGGAAACAAACCTATGTGTGACACAAGAGATGCAAACTAGTGTCTCTCTGTAATCTAACCCAAGTTACTAGCATGTCTCTACATCCTGCTGGCTACGACACTAGCTTAAAACAGAGTATATTAAAATAACAGTATTTTTACCCTTATTCCAAGAAACATAATAGGACACCAAACAGACAAAGAGCAAAATATATATTCCAGATTTATCCACTAAGTTTACTGGATGGTAGAATACAGGGGGCAGAAAGTAAAAAGTTTTCCACTTGCCTGATCTTTGCGGAGTCAGACCTCTTATTGCCTCTGACACTTCACTCTGACAGAGGTGAGTAGTAGCCATAGAAGAAGGTACAAGTAAGTGGAAGGACATCATGGTGCAAGAGGCCAACTTTTCAGCAGATTATACATTACCCTTTGGGATTCTTGCCTTCTGCAGCAGGGAAGGTCTCACCTGTTGGTACCAAGACAGGATGTGAGGTTGAGGAGGGGAATGGCATGTAGAGAGATACTAAGGAAGTGAACCTAAAGGTCGTTCCCATAGTGCACTGGAGGCCTCTGGAGGAAATACAGAAAAGGTCAGTAGAGAATCACAGACACTTACTTGCCCTGGAGCCCTGAGCAGTACAACACATGCAGCTGAGGCCTCAGCTTCTCAGATCACAACCCAGAAGTTTGCAGCTGAGGACAACAAACAAAAGTTCTAGGAGACACTTTGAATGTTCCCAGGGACAGGGATTCTATCACTTCTCTGGGAAATCTGTTCCAGTTTTACTACCCTCTTTGTGAAAAATTTCGTCCTTAGATCTAGTCTAAATCTACCCTGTTTTAGTTTAAAACCATTGCCCCTTGTACTATTGCAACAGGTTCTGCTGAAAAGAATAGGATATCTTGCTGGTGTCAGGCATACTGCCATATAGCAGCACTACCTCCGTGTGCTGATCATGGCAGATGAGAAGGGAGCAATGCACACAGCTGCCACCGGGTCTCCCAGAGGCGGGTACAAGCTGGGTGCTGTGAGAATGATGAACTGTTGCCAGAGCTCCCCTGGGAAGCATCATGCCAGTTATTCATGCAGGAACATGTAATGTCCCTGGAAACATTCAGGCTGGACGGGGCTCTGAGCAACCTGATCTAGTTAAAGGTGTCCCTGCTCACTGCAGGGAGATTGGGCTCGATGACCTTTAAAGGTCCCTTCCATCCTAAAGCATTCTATGATCCAATCATTCCAGGACACCCTCACAGACCTGGCTTCAAACACAGGGCTGGAGCAGGAGTGAGGATGTCATGCAAGCCAAGGATGGCCTGAGGAGGCCTCAGACCACCAAACTTTTGGGCTAGAGCACAATATTCATCTCATAACTTTTAAGAGAGCCCCTTGCAAGATGGTTCTGTGCAGATTCAGTGCTAATCAGCTCTGTTCTGCATTCACAGCAGCTTGAGGGGCACTGAGGCTTATTTTAGCCTGGTGCATAATCCTGAGATGCTCCTTGTCGTACTCACTAATTGTGCACCAACATGCATTCCTTGTTAATTTGTTTACAGAATGATAACCTCAGCAAAGATCCTGTGTCACAGGTAAATCATGTTATTACTGTGACAGGTTACTGCTGCAGCTTGTAAAATCCTACAGTCATTATTCATATTTGCTACACATAACCATTGTAGAATAACACAGTAAAGAAATGGTTTTAAGATTAAACATGTCAAAATCATGGATATCGTGCTGCCTATTATTTCAATTTTTATTTTGTTTCCCATATTTGTGTGTTTATACAATGCTCCAGGTAAATGCTCCCTCATATTTTTTTTTTATCATCGTCACATTATCAGAGCATGCAATACAATAAACAGATCTGTTAAAGCACGAGTGATGTCTCTATTGGCAGCTTTATAAAAGGGCTCGGTGACCTTGGTTAATTAGCCATGTAATAAACCAGAACTGAAAGAGCCTATTCCCACAAACCACAGCACAGCACCCCTCCACCCCCCGCTTGTCAGAGAGGCTCTGAATGGGAAGTCAGCAGACGCGATGCAAAGTGCAGCCACTTAGCCCTAGAGCCCTTTGGAATATATGCAAAGATCCACAAAGACATTTCTTTCCAGCCACTGATTAAGAAACAGTCTTTAAAACAAAAAAAAAAAAGTTTTCTGAATACTTGTGGCAGTCATTTCTCTTCCTTTACTGGCTAGTACTCCTTAAATTATATTTGGATAAGAGTGTATCTTTCTGAAGCCTCACAACACTTGTATTTCAAAAAATTTTTTACAATTCTTCAGTTTCAGAAATGTTTTCCATAAATTCTCTGGTTTGTTTTCACGTATATTTCAGATATTCCAAACAGAAAAAAAAAATCCCTCTATTAATTAACAGTTAATATTATATTATTTAAGTGTAATTTATTTTGTACCCTTATGGAGCAGTCCTTTTGAATTGTAAATCATAATTCAAATTATATGGAAAATGATGTAATATGTATTTCTGTTGCTCACTTGATTTGACTAAAAAGTAAACCCGAAAAGTTGGAACTATACTATAAAAATAAAATGGTTAGCCTTTTATCTGCGGAAGATTTTTAGCAGGTTCTTTGAATTTATTCTACGAGACTCTTTAGAAGCAAAAACTTATTTAAGTACAATCAAGAATCACCACAGTTTTAAATTCACTCAAATGTCAGTTTGTAACAAGCATAATGACAATTAACCACACAGACACAGGTTTTCTTCTGCAAGTGCAATAGTTTTTCTGTTTGTTATAAGAGTGAGTTCTTTCTTTAAGTGAACTTACATGAAGCCCATGACTACTATCCTTTCACGGCATGCACCTAAGTTCTGGCACTACACAGAAAACAAACAAAATTCCCAAACCCCAAGAGAAGCTGAGACTGATTTTCATGTCATCAGCTGTCACTTTCATAAAAGACAGTATTTTTCATTTCATAGGAAAAAAAACAGTATCAACATGAGCAATTTCTTTAATGGAACTTATTTTTTTTCTCCTGAACACTTTTCATTTTCCAGGTAAATGTTAACATTACTGTATTCCTATGCAGTGAAACTAATGAATATCACTCTGGTTTTAAATCCTATACATCTGTTCATCCATTTGGGATTGGTTTAGCTGCAGCAATTTCTTTCAGTACTGCAGCTCACAGTAAGTTAATATGAACAAAGTGTTTCACTGGGTCTGCCAAACAGTCCTCATTATCCTGGGGAAGTTTTAGAATATCAAGCACAATAATATCCTCAACACATCTGAGATTACAGCTGGTTGATAGCAGAGTATCCAAGAACAAACTTTTTCCTAGATATCCTTGATTGTAGAATCCCAAGTAAATGGGAGATGTATTTTAGGCAAGATAAATTTGCTCTCTGAGTTATCTAATGTGATCAAGAGATCTCTGGAACATGTGAAAAGGGTCAGGAAGCTACATAGCTACATGGCTCAGCAGGTTATTTGATAGATGTGTGTGTGCATGTGTTTGTCCACATTCATAAAATCAAAGATTTTGATCCACATATTATAAACATTAGTACTCATAGAGGAATATGAGCAATCCTCATGACTTGCAGTAAGAACATGCATAAACAGTTTAAGATTAGACACTTCTGCTGAGTTTTCCATTCAGTTTTCAGCTTCTAGGGTGACCACAACCATATTTAACAAAAAAAGGCTAGTTCGACAGGGACAGGCATAGGTACATGCTGATACAAGGGGCCATTATAGTTTAACATGAAGTAGCAGAAAATACCAGCAAGCAGACAAAGAGGAAGAGAACACGGAACCATGAATTAGTCACTCTCCTTAGATCCTGAGACTGTAAAGATTTCTGTAAGACAAACCAATGAGACAATTCCCAGGACTGAAGCTGGACACAGGTTTAAGAGTTGGTAGGACTGGGTGCTCTTGCAATTTGAAAAATGCTATGCTATATAAAGTACAATTTGTTGGTGGTATAACAATTCCGTCAAGGAGACTAGTAGATACTGAAAGTACACATGTGAACTGCAATCTCCTCTGGCAGACCCTGGTCCCATCACATCTCACATGTCAGTGCAACCACAGCAAGGGCCCAAGAGCAGGGTGGTGCATCCCCAGGCTGTGATCCAGGTCACGGGGAAACTGGGCTAGAGATGTCCTAGGTCAGTCCCGCAAATTACTGGTGAAATTCCGAGGGTGCCTGTCCGGAAGCCAGCTCACTTCTCACGGGGTGTTGTAATTGCTGCACAAGCACATACCCAGGAGAGTACCTCCCTTAAAGCAAAAAGCATGTGCCCCAAAAGAGAAAAGTTTGGAGATGTCAGCTGCAGGTACGCCTCTCCTCCCTGATTTTCAGCTCCCCAGGTCTGCAGCTGCTAAGGCTGGAGGAGGATGCCCTCCTCTGGCTACGCATCCCCTTTTCATCAAGCCTCGCAGGCTGAAGAGAAATCACTTTGAACACTGAGGCGGGGAGCTGGAGGCAATTACTTGTGATTGATAGCACTAAATATGAAACCGCATGTACCTCATCCATGAAGCATGGAATCAGCAGCATATTGTTAGTGGGGGAGATGAATGGGGCTTGAGATAACCTTGGCAAATTAGGCATATGTTAGCATTAAGCTTTGTCAGTAAGCAGGCTATAAATTACAGACATATTGTAACTCCATAAACTCATCTAATGAATTGAATGGCAGTGGTAATTTAAGGCAGAATGGAACTGTTTAACCCTTTTAAGAATTTAGATGTATTTCTATATTACGCAACAATCCAAAATGTATTAAAAGGTTGGCATTTCATATATACTGCAAGATACTATAATCATAACAGAGAAAAAATTCTTCCATGTTTCATGGATCAACCTCTGAATTATTTTACTTTTTAGTTGATTAAAAAAGAATAGAAAAAGAATGGAATATCTGGGGAGGTTCCTCGTGCATTCTCTTACTTTATCATTATTTTTCTGTATCATCAAGTTAAATATATTTAAGCTATAAGACACAGCATGCTGTACATTTCTGGATTACAACAGAACACCTTGGGAGGTGTTACAAGACACAAGGCTAAAGGGCAAGTGACTTTAGTTATGAGAGAAGTGCAATAATCCCTTCAAAATGCATGGCCTGCAGTGTCTTATTGCTATTCTGAAATGGAATTTATAAATAAAAATAAGATGAAAAAGTCAGTCTCCCGCATTTACTGGCTGCTATTGACAGATTTACGCCATCAGTGACAGGTAATCCAGGATTCTGAAGCCATTTTCTGTTTTACTGTGTATTTCAGCCAAAATAACATTTGAAAATCACTGGCACATCGATGGCAAAAAAAGGGCTTAAAATCTATACCTCAAAATTTAATGCATGACATTATTAATTAAAATGCATTGATATAATAAAAGAGTAGGTTTGCTTTTATTTGGTAGAAGTAATTGAAGAAATTAGTATATCAGCTATACCAGAGGTATAGTCCACTTTTCAGGAAATTTTAGGAAAGCATAATTCTTTCACACACTTCTAGGTACTTAATCTTGGCACTCATCCAAAGCATGGAAAAATTTCTCATCAAACTTCTGTAGAATATTAGCCTTCAAGCACATCATTCCCTTTGAAAACACACATCAAATAGAACAAGCTGGAGCATTTTGCTCTGTAGAGAAACCAGTGGGGCAGTCCTGGGTGATGCAAGATTGGAAGGGGGCCTTGGTAGAAGGGACAGTAAGTAGAAAGTGAAATTTGCAACATATGTTATTTTTTTATTCAGTAAATAATCATTACTCCTGCTGTTCACCCATGATAATAAGCTGTATAAAAATTCAGTGATAGCTCAGTGTGAAAAAGAAAGAGGGAGAGGTACAGTTAGGGATATTTTTTTTGTGGGGGTGACACTTTCCAGTTAGTCCTTCACATATATTCATTTTAGAAAAGACCAATCTCTGTAACACCACTGGGAAACACAGGTGCCTTGGGAGCTCTGTTTTGGCCAAAAAAGAAACAAAACCTCCATGGGGCTCACCCAGAGTTATACAAGGAGTCTGTAAAAAAGCCAGGAGGGGGTCCAGTCCTCATCAGTTCCCCTCTTTAACACACATAATCTTTGTTAACTCCGTGCCTGGGAATGTTTCTGAGAGCAAAGAAAGGCTTGCTGTTGTGAAAAGTTGCAATATGGTAAATTTTGGAGTGCAAGCAAGATAGTAGGATACTGCAACAGCCAACAGAGATGTGAACCCTGAATATGTCAAGTAATTTGTGAGAGAGCTTAGAGGAAGCAGAATTTATCATCCCTTGCTACATGTCAGACCCAGGTGCCTTCTTTACCTGTGTTTCCTGTATGAATCGGGGCTTTACCTCCTCCAGAATTCCCTGGAACAGAGTCTGGAAACTGTAATATGTAAATAAAATGTAACAAGGTTTGTTACCTTGCTATAATACCAAACGTTAAAGGATTTTGTTTTCCCTGGTGTTTGTGGGTTTTTTTTCCTTCCAGCATCTATAGCACACATTTGTATTAACACAAGTGCAGCGGAATCTGTGAGGGCTTCCTCGAGATGCTCATGGTTATTAACTCCTTTAGTTCTGTCCACGCTGTTTTTAAAATCATGTTTCAACAAATGGGACTAAAACTTAAGGCTTGTGGTTCAAAAACTCATCGCTTTTCTCTGGATTACTGCTTTCTTCCACAGGAAAAAAATCTGCAGAAAACCCCACGACTTTCAAAAATATTCATGAAATATATCAATTATATTTTCCTATAATAATACTGCACAAACTTACCTCTGTGTTTTGTGAGTGTTCAGTGTGCCACTGCTTCAAGGTTGTCAGCACTCAGGACACAATGTAAGAAATATGAGGAAGAATATCAGCATCTTGATGGAAAGTAAAAGGTGTAAGAAACAGTTAAATGAGGCAAAGGGCCTTATGTTCATAGTGAAAGAATTTAAAGTAACAGCAAGTGGAAATCAATATAAATTCTGTAAGACTGACAGGGTGAGATAGGAATTTACGGAGAAAATGCTCCATTTACTCAACTCTATTTCTAGTCCCACTAGCCGACAATGCCTTGAGCTACTTGTGAGGACTTTCATGAGAGGAGTAAGCAAAATCATTCAGTAGCAAGTGGCCTTTTGTGCAGTATCACAACAAGCAGAAGACTTGAAGTTAGGAAAAAATTCTTCACTGAAAGGATTGTCAAGCAGTGGAACAGGCTGCCCAGGGAAGCGGTGGAGTCGCCGTGCCTGGAGGCATTTAAAAGACGTGGAGAAGTGGTGGTGAGGAACATGGTTTTGTGGTGGACCTGGCATTGCTAGGTTAGGGGTCAGACTTAATGACCTTAGAGGTCTTTTCCAACCTAAACAATTTTATGATTCTATGTTCTGTAACCATGCTTTGTTAATTCAGAAAGGCTACATCCTTGCAGCCAGAGAAGAACAAACCCCATACTGCAACAGCTGGTGCTACAGTACCCTTCTACATGGCATGGCTGGTACCAGGCTTTGGGTGGAAGTGGATCACCATTGGCTGTGCAGCTCAGTTGCTGGTGGTGTTTGAGCTGGTGATGAGATGGAAAGTGAGCTGCCAGCTGCGGCTGAAGGGAATATTGTCCTCTAATACAGTTGTTCAAAGTCTGATCGTGGTGCGGCTGCTCCCAAGTGATAGGGCAGAAGCTCAGGGGATTCTGAAAGGCAGATTTCTGCACTGCCTGAACTCCATGTTTTGGCAGCTCTGACCCTAAGCTGCCTGCTCTCAGCTATCCCCCACCTCTTAACACAGAAGCTCCAGAGAATGAGGTGCAGGTGTCTCATCCCACCCTTTGCAGGTGAGACATCTGAGAGACTGAGAGATCTGTTCCAGGACCTACTGGAGACTTACTCTTGCCCTTACGGCATGCTTGGGAGCCAAGTCAGGTACCCTGAGTCCACCTGCAGCAGCTCTGGATCCCTGTGTTTAGGCATCTGAATTTCTACCAACACTTACACATTAAGGGCTTGCAAAGTGTTTCCAGGCACTCAACAATAACTTGAAGCTGTAAAAGCCAGTCTTTTTTCCAAGAAACAAATACATCACTTGCATACTTGTATTGCCTTCTTTTAAATGTGAAAAGTCTTTGTTAAAACACATTGAATATCTATCTGCAAAAAGAAGAAATTTAAAATGAAAGTCCATAAGTCCAGTTTATCTCATATAGCAGAAAATATTTCCTCTAAGTATGCCTGGAAAAAAACCTGACTGCTCAAAAGAAAAAAGCGATCCTTTGTGAGCCTGTGGGTATGTGTCTGAGGCAGATCCAAGCTCCTCCACATCACAGTCAGAGATCACAGAGCCAATACACACACCTCCATAGGATGAAGAAGTACAAAAGAGCCTATGGATAATTACACTGCTTGCATAACACGGGAGATTCATAACACCCACAAGGAAGGAAAGAAGCTGCTTCCTGCTTTTCCATCTTTTGTTGAGTAATGTTGTGTTCCACAAATGTACACCAATGAAACTTTGTAAATGCTTAAGTAAGGCATAGTGTGAGAGCTTCAGAGTTTTTGGTACAAATCTGACCTCTGAATAAAATCAGTTCTTCATTCTTCATTTCAGAAAAGATTACTGTGACCTTTACTTCTCCATTTTCCTAATGGTTTCTTCACTACAATGACAAAATTGAATGACTATCTCAGCCATCTGTAAGATTTTGAATTAAATTTACCTAGTGCAAATCAATAAAGTGGAAATCAAAACTAAAAGCCTGGGGTTATTTTTGCAATACTCTATGTGTAATACAACTTTCCATTTAACCTCTGGACTAAATGGTGACTTCATAACTAAGTCAGTCACTGAATGCATGCTTTACATACTTCAGCGGAATCAAACTCGTTAGATTAGCAGTGATTAATGAGAAGATCTGGTAAAAGTGACTTAGAGAAATGATATCTACTCAATCCTGAGAGCTTGTTGGGTCACCAAGTTAGAAAATCTGCTTGAGTTAGATATGAAATTATCTTTTCAATGGAAAATAGAGTGAATTTTGTTTCAACTGCATAATGATTACATGGCCCAGTTCTAATGAGAGGACACATGTGGGGGGAACGATTTCCCACCCCAGCACTGCCAACGGAAAGTATGTTAAGGCTGCAGCCAACTCCCCTCAATCCAGTTGTAGGGGTCTTGCAGCAATGGACTCATGTTTTCTTCTGGTGGTGGGCAGCTTCTCAGTGGCACTCACAAGACCATCCGCATAAGAAACTCCCTGTTCCTTGGGCTACCATCAAGCCGTTTATCAGCAGGCCTTGGAAACCACCTGACTTTGCAACTGGCAAGCTGTAAATGTAGGAGAAACTGAAAGAATTTGCCCAAAATAGTGTCAGCAAGGAAACGGTGTCTGTGGGAGCTGAGCCCCACTTTTCTCAAGCTCGGCTCCCTGTGTCTGCTGGACCACAGTGCTGCTCTGTTGTGATGCTGAAGGATCACAGCAAACAGGCAGCAGAACCATCACCTGGTCTGTGGCACCAGCACTCATTATCGCATTGCTCCTTCGCAGTGATAAGGGAACCCCATTTACCTGCAGAGAATAGAGGTTAGGCCCAAAAAATATCCCAGTGAAGAACACCAGGTTGTACCAGCAGGTGCCATTTAATGGGATTATTTCTTATTGTCTTACCCCAAGAGTCAGGCATGGTACAGAGGGAGAAAGCATCTATGCTCCTTCTGCTGTAGCAGAGTCTCTCAAGGACTCTTATCAGCTCATGGGAGCTGGGAGAGCTCCTTAGGCTAGGCAGATAATGGTAACCAGATCCTCACAGGTCTCTCCCTCGCTACAGCACCAGTGTAATTAGTCAGTGTTTTACTGGAGGTAAATGTTAATCACCTGGGATGAACCTTTTTTCCACCTTAAGATTCCAATTTCATTTTTATTCCTGCATCCAGGATACACATCACAGAAGAGGAACACATTAGTGCATTAAAACTGAACAGTAGTGGAGACTATGAATGGATAGGAGGTACAATTGTCTTTCAAATAATACACAAGTGTAAGCAGGTAGTACGATAATATACATAACAAACAATAATAATACTTCACTGCTTAAGATGAACACACCTATTTTATCAAAGGACACATTTAAGATGATTTCTAAATCCAGTTTTTGAGAAGTGCCTGTTCATCCCACCGTTGTCTGAACAGGAATGCTGTCTCTACAGGAATAATCATAAGATCTTTAAGTGCTGTTGTGGCCATGGCCTGTGCCTAGTTACGAGTAAGACCTAAGCACAACATCCTCCTTCACCCCACTACCTTCATGTTGGTTTCTCCTAGGAGCAAAACTCAGGTAATTAGGTTACAAGAAAGCCACAGCTTTTGGATGAAAATTATTCAGCTCTTAAGTCCATATAGAAGACAAACAGCTCAGACTTACTCCTGCCATATACATTTTTGTATGGTAATGTATGGCACCTCCTCAAACAGTGAATAGAAGTAGAGTTTTCTGGAAATTCTGGATGAAACTACCATTTGCCCAAACTGGTACTGTAGTGTTTGTTTCTAAGCACAATTAGACTAGGTGTAAATTCAAAACTATGTTCACTGACTCCAGCTGCCTTACAGTAGGTAGCAGCCTAAGTCAGATGAGTTTGGCTCATAACACCCAGTGCTGGAGTAAGAGGTTGATCAAGCAAAGGCAGGAAGCCTGATCAGACCCAATAGGTGGGAAGTTAAGCCCCGGCTCTTCGTACAGCTTCCTAAAATCTTTCTTGGTGTGGTCCTTAGGTGCTCAGTCCTGTCTGACGCGACATTTTCTGGGTGGGCTCATGCTCCCTGTTGACTTTGGTGAGGTCACGCTTTCAAAGTGTTTCGTTCAGTGAGTAGCAAAATTAAGCCAAAACTGAGAAGGCATGTTATAAAAAGTGGAAACAGTCTGTCAATCTTTGATAAAATGGAGTTCAGATTACAAAGAGAGAAATCCTCTAATACAAAGTTCATGTGAGTTAAGAATGGTAAATCATAAAAAGAACAGTATTAAGTAAGTGTATTGTTTCACAGTGCTTCACAGGCATGAATTAATTAGCTGTAATATGAGTAAAATCATTAGATATCAGAATGTTCATGGATGTCATCAGAGCCTGGATGTTATTACATAGAAGAAAGCCTGTTGACAGAATAGCAACAAGCCCTGAACCCATGGGAGCTTTGAGTTATTTAGCCCCACGGGAAGGGAAGGGAAGGGAAGGGAAGGGAAGGGAAGGGAAGGGAAGGGAAGGGAAGGGAAGGGAAGGGAAGGGAAGGGAAGGGAAGGGAAGGGAAGGGAAGGGAAGGGAAGGGAAGGGAAGGGAAGGGAAGGGAAGGGAAGGGAAGGGAAGGGAAGGGAAGGGAAGGGAAGGGAAGGGAGGAAGGGAAGGGAAGGGAAGGGTTGTTGAAAAGCAATAGCACTTTCGAGTATCATAACCAATTTGCAGCGTTTTTTTTTCAAGGAGACAAGTAAAAAAAAATATTGCAATTGTTTTATAAAATGAAGAGGAACAGATGTAGCTAATAACTCAGGAAACAGTGATTCATTAATTAAATTAGGGATCACAGTTCTTGAAACAGCATGTGAGGAATGAAAAACTCATCTGATTGATGACATTAAATGTCAGACAATTAGGATCATGTTTGACAGATCAGAGGTTTAGCAATGAAACCTAAAGTTTATAAAGAATACTGCAGTAGCTTCTGGAAATGTCTGCATTTTCTTATTAAAGCAGACGAGGATGGAACTCTGTCAGCAAAGACAAGCGTGAAATTCATAAAAATCAATTTTCAGGATTATTTTAATTTCACTCCATTAAAACACCTCCCATAACAACACATTGAACTCTGACCAGCACTTCCTCCTTTGTCTCAGAATGTTTGTTGTCCTTTAAGACATAAATTGCTAGCCAAAATTCAGACTTGAAGGCTTGTTTCCATTATTTTCAGAAAATTACTGTATTTATTAGAAATATTCACACAGGCCTTTTTCTCCACAATGAAGAGACAAGTATCAGTATTTCTAAACCTGAAATCCTTGTATTAGTGAGAACATTTGAAGATGTCACTCTTTGCACTTTCTCCTGTTTTCCTCTTACCTGTGATTCCTGCAGCCTGCAAGCAGTGTAGTGAGAACTGGCCTCAGACGCTCCTTTAAGTGTAGTACAGGCATTGAGATGGTTTTAGAACCAGTGTATTAGAATTGATCAACTTGTGAGCGATTTTGGAGGCAAAGCTCCTGTCTATTATTACCTCCTTTCTCACAGCAGCCACAGGGATGAAATGCAGAAGCAGATGTCATGACCTAAGGTTTTGTGTTCGTGTATCCTGACTTAACCTTCTGAGTTCTGTCCCCAGACTACACATAACCCAGCCAGTCCAACATGGTCTATTTAATCTGGCCAGAATGACCTTATCTGAAACCATTGTGATAGGGGAAATATTAAAATCTTGGTTTATCTGAACAAAGATTTTAGGCCAATCCTAAAGTATTCTACAGCAACACCCTGATATGTAAGCGAAAGGGTCTGTCCAGCAATGCACTGGGTGTACCTTCATAAAAGTTTCAAGAGTTCAGCACTCCACAAGGGCCAGTCCTAACATTTCTCCTTCACATGGGTTTCTCACAAAAGTCCAGTCACTTTACATCCATTCCTCGCTTAGTCAAAAACAACAGGAGTGTTTCTATTGACTTCAGTGAGCTGAGATTTCCTCTTTCTGAGTGAAAATTAATTCTCTTTTTGTCATGTCATGGGGCTGTCCCCATATTTATAGGTTGTGTAACCCATCGCATGCTCTTGTACTCACAGATTGGTTTCTGTTACCCGTGTCCTGTGGATTTCCTCTCTGCTTTCCCTGCCAGCAGCAGTACAGCTCACCCCAAGGAGATGTTGTTTACAACTACTAACAAGTAATACTAGAAGGGAAACAAATTTTCTGACCTCTGAATAGTTGGTAGTAGTGTCTAGTAACTGAATACTGGAGGCATTGGTTAGGTGACATGTATCCTTCCTTGTGCAAGGCAAGACCTGAAATGAGTATGGAGGAGACAAACTCTATCCTCGCTGCCTTCACGGATGTTGCAAGCCTTTGATGGGTGCAGGTGCCCTGCCACCCAGTATCATCCCAGCAAGGTTATGTGCTCTTGAATGTCTTTGAGCAGTGGTACAGTGATCTTTCACTATTCTTGACAGTTTTCCCTCAACTGGCCTGTCCAAGACAACCTCCGCAAAACACCAGCTAAGGTAGATTAGCTCCACAGTCAGATTGTTCTGCCAGCACTTTGACTCACACAGGGTCAATCCACCACCAGACCTCTACGTTTCATCCTTCGCTAGAGTGATGGAGAGGAGCATGGGCTTTCTTTTCTACATTATCTGTTTCCACGTATTTTAAACTACTTTATGGTTTTATTTAAGTTTTGATCCTCTATATTCTCTTAGGTATGCCAGGAATTACAACATACAAGTGCCTGATGATGAACTGGGTACAGAAAGGTAACACCAATGCAAAAATTGAGATTTATGACCTTCATGAAAGAAAGAAGTCAGAAAAAGAAAAAGGAAGTAAGAAGTCTACATGAGCCCCGGTACACCTGTGCTCATGTCAGTTTTCAAAGTGTATAAGGTGAGTCCTGGTCTATAAACGACTGTTTCCCTCTGCTGGTCATAAAGTGGCCTTGAGTGACTAGCTCTTCAGAAGACACACAAGTGATATCATGTCCTACGAGCGTCTACAGTTAGGTTCCATCCTTTGTACTTTGCTATGATAGAACAATGAATTTACTAAGAAAATCTGTCCATGCCTCCCTTGTGATAAACAAATGTATAAGCACAGGAGAGTAGATTTAAGATAAACATGGAATTTTCTTCCTTTAGAAAACAAAAGTCTCTGCTTGGAGAGAACATTTTCCATTTTCTTTCTTTTCAATTTTATTGTCTTTTAGAGGGATGAGATGGAAAGTTGATAATTCAGGAGTTAGCACTAGGGTTGTTTGTTTGGGTTTTTTTTTTAGTGTAAAAGCCTTTTCAAAGAGGAAGATTTTAAGAAATGCTCAAAAGGACAAATCTTGATTTAACTGGTCTTATTTGCAAAACTGTTTCAAACTGAGTTGCTTACACTTTTTGAGAGTAAGACTTTGGTCTCACCTCTCATAGGGTTCATCCTGGATTTTGTGTTGTCTGGTGAGGTAAAAGAATATGGCTGCATCAATGATTCCCAGAAATGTGGTCTCCAGTATAGCGGGGGCTTTACTGGAAATTTTAAGGTTAGAAGCAAAATCTTACACTATGGCCACAGGCTGCCCAGGTAGAAGGGAGGAAAGCTGCAGTGATTCCAACAAGAGAGAAGGTGTAGAAACTCTTACATCATATTGCATGCACTACCCTTGCCTTTCCCTTCAGACCCAATCACTCAGTGTCGTGAGTTTGAGTCTGGTGGGTTTTTTTGTAAAAGTGGAGGTAGACTCGTGTGAAGAATCTAGAGCCTCCCCCACTCCCAGGTAGGAGTCAGACCTGAACTGTCTCCTTTGACATCACTGTGGAAATGGGGTTGGGGAGAGGAGTGAGCTGGAGACTGCGTGGCTTTTTGTCCCAGTTGAATTGAACCATGACACTCAGTCACTGTAGTTTAGACTTGAAGTGACATGACACAGAATAAGTTTGAAAGAGCTGCCACAAACATGATCAGAGTTCTTAGAACAGGTAAGAGGAGTATTTTCTGGTAAAAAAATAAAAAAATAAGGAATAAATCAGTTTAACTAGGCCTTTGTTTCAAAGAGAGGATGAGTACCTACAAGTCAAGTAGCTGTGCATAACTTTAGGGTGCTGACTTGCAGACTGGCATTCAGAGTCCAGCCAAAGATTAGAAACATTCTTCTCATTTAAATTCAAAATAACTCAGGAACACCTTGTAGCCATAAGGTATTATGTTTATACTTTTCACATCTTCCCTGTTACTTACTCCCTAAAAGAGTGATGCTGAGCACTTGAATGCCTCTCCCAGTCTTCATTCAGCTAAATTAAGCAAGATCAGCTCTTTAGGTCTCCTCTTAGATACACAAATACTTTATTGCTTTCACAAAATCACAGAATCACAGAATGTCAGGGGTTGGAAGACACCTCGAAAGATCATCTAGTCCAACCCCCCTGTCAGAGTAGGATCACCTACAGTAGGTTGCACAGGAACGCGTCCAGGAGGGTTTTGAATGTCTCCAGAGAAGGAGATTCCACAACCTCCCTGGGCAGCCTGTTCCAGTGCTTGGTCACCCTCACAGTGATGTTTTTGTGGAACCTCCTATATTCCAGCTTGCACCCGTTGCCCCTTGTCCTGTCATTGGACATCACTGAAAAGAGCCCGGCTCCATCCTCCTGACATTCCCCCTTGACATATTTATAAACATTAATGAGGTCACCCCTCAGCCTCCTCTTCTCCAAGCTAAAGAGATCCAGCTCCTTCAGCCTTTCCTCAGAAGGGAGATGCTCCACTCCCTTCACCATCTTTGTGGCTCTGCGCTGGACTCTCTCAAGCAGTTCCCTGTCTCTCTGGAGCTGAGGGACCCAGAACTGGACACAATATTCCAGATGTGGCCTCACCAGGGCAGAGTAGAGGGTGAGGAGGACCTCTCTCCACCTACTAGCCACACCCCTTCTAACACGTCCCTGGATGCCATTGGCCTTCTTGGCCATGAGGGCACATCGCTGGCTCATGGTCATCCTGCTGCCCACCAGAACCCTCAGGTTCCTTTCCCCTACACTGCTCTCCAGCAGGGCAGTCCCGAACCTATACTGGCACATGGGGTTGTTCTTTCCCAAGTGCAAAACTCTACACTTGTCCTTGTTGAATTTTAATAAGGTTTCTCCCTTCCCAGCTCTCCAGCCTGTCCAGGTCTCTCTGAATGGCAGCACAGCCTTCTGGTGTGTCAGCCACTCCTCCCAGTTTTGTGTCATCAGCAAACTTGCTGACAGTGCTCTCTAATCCCACATCCAGGTCGTTGATCAATACATTGAACAGCACTGGGCCCGGTACTGACCCCTGAGGGACTCCACTAGAAACAGGTCTCCGACTAGACTCTGCCCCATTGACCACAACCCTCTGACTTCTTCCCTTCAACAAATACACAACCCACCTCACTACTCGGTCGTCTAGACCACGTTTCCTCAGTTTACCTATGAGGCTGCTGTGAGAGACAGTGTCAAATGCTTTACTAAAATCCAGATAAACCACGTCCACTGCACGGCCACCATTCATCCACCTGGTGACATCTTCATAAAAGGCTATCAGGTTGGTCAAACATGACTTCTTCTTGGTAAAGCCATGCTGACTGCTCCTAATGACCCTCTTATCCTTGATATGCCCAGAGACAGCACCAAGGATAAGTTGCTCCATCACCTTTCTAGGGACGGAGGTGTGGCAGACCAGTCCGTAGTTACCTGGGTCCTCCTTCCTGCCCTTTTTGAAGACTGGAGCGACATTCGCCTTCCCCCAGTCTTCAGGCATCTCTCCTGTTGCCCACGACTTACCAAAGATGATGGAGAGTGGCCTAACAATGTCTTCTGTCAGCTCCCTCAGCACCCACAGGTGCATCCCGTCAGGGCCCATGGATTTATGTCTGTTCAAATGTCCTAACTGATCCCTAACCCAGTCGTCCTCAACCAAGGTAAACTCCTCCTTTATCCTGACTTCCTCTGGGGCCTCAGGGGACTGAGGCTCCTGAGGACAGTCTCCAACAGTGTAGACAGAGGCAAAAAAGGCATTCAGCAACTCTGCCTTCTTTCTGTCCTCTGTCTCCAGGGCACCCACCTCATCCAGCAGTGGGCCTACATCGCCTCTAGCGTTAGTTTTGTTGGCAATGTATTTGAAGAAGCCCTTTGTGTTGTCCTTGACCTCCTTTGCAAGGTTTAATTTCAAGGAGGCCTTAGCTTTCCTAGTTGCCTCCCTACATCCTCTGACAACAGTCTTATGCCCCACCCAAGTGGCCAGTCCCTCCTTCCATGATCTATAGACTCTCTTCTTCCACTTGAGTTTGCCCAGTATTTCCCTGGTTAACCATTAGGGTCTCCTGGCTCTCTTTCTTGATTTCCTACCCATTGGGATGCACTGATTTTGAGCTTGGAAGAAGTGGTCCTTGAATATTGACCAACTGTCTTGGGCCCCTTTGCCTTTGATCCAAGATATTCCCTGATCAGCTTTTAAGAAGTGGACACAAACACATCAGCAGTTACTGCATCTTGTTCCCGCAAATGCGTTTATACCGCAACTACTCGTTCGGGCTTTCTAAGGAATTTGGATGGAGCTTCCCCTTGAGCTCCACCAGACATAGGCAGGTGTCAGTCAGGGCAGCTCTGGTGATACACAGCACAACTCAGGTATCTACACAACCTTCAGGACAAAGAAAGACCTAAGTGTTTGATGAGGAAGAGAATTGTCTCTTATTCCTGTACACAGCATGGTGGTGAGGCAGACGTGGATACCTCCCATCTAACTCCAAGTATGAGTCTGATTCCCTACATTTGGGAGAAGAGAAGGCTCCACGAAGACCTTCTTGCAGTCTTTCAGTACTTAAAGAGGGTCAATCTCTTTAGCGGGGCCTGTTGCAATAGGACAAGGGGTAATGGTTTTAGACTAAAATATAAGGGAGACATTTTTTACAATGAGGGTGCTGAAACACTGGAATAGGTTGTCCAGAGATGTGGTGGATGCCCCATCCCTGAAAATGTTCAAGGTCAGGTTGAACAAGGCTCCAAGCAACCTCATCAAGTTAATGTCCTTGCTCACTGGAGAGGGGTTGGACTAGATGGCCTTTAAAACTGCCTTCCAACCCAAACCAGTCTGTGATTCTATGGCGAGAAACCCCCTGTGCACAACCCTCCTCCTGTGTTGCATCCCTGCCCCCCTGTGCAGCCAGTGACTCACATCCAGAACTCAAATAATGGGCTGACCTTGGCCCCTGCTCATCACCACAAACTTCCCAATGACCTGGTTCTGGAGCAAACACTATTTTATCAGGACCTTCTTTTCTCACTCTGTCATCACTGTTGAGTACTGGAGATTACTAGGGATGACAGAGGTTCTTCTTTCCTCTTTGCCAGAGGAAAGATGATAAAAGCTCAAGGGTACCATCTTATAACTCTGGTGCCTTCCAATAAAACAAAATAGGAAATAAGATTAATTCATATTATGTATAAAAAAAAAAAATTCCTGATTTTTGACATGGCTAATCTGCCCCAGTGTCACTTTACAAGGATTTTTACAAGACAAAAGTGGAAAAGACAATAACATAAACTGCAAGAAGATAAGAAATAGAAAGTAAAAAAGCTAACAACAATATATCACAAACAGCTCAGTAAATAATAGTGCAATTTTCCTAGCTAATAGAATGGTTTAACACCTGAATACACTCACACGCCTGATTAAACACTAACAACATAAACCCATGAAAGAAGATTATAAGTTGTAATATCTCTTTGCAAATAATAGCATATTAGCCACTGTTGCATACTTCTCCAATTACATCCCTTTAATTCTTTTCATCTGCAAAACAGTTCACATTATAATAGTCAGCATCATTTGTGTTTTAAAACAAGCTATTACTTTGTATGCAGTATATATTGCCAAATTGCAGGTCTCTTTCTATATATATTCAAGTACACTCTCGAAGTTAATAAAATCTGTAATTGGTAATGCAAGGTATCTTTAACTTGCCTTTCTACGAAAAAAAATATTTAAACTTCAACAAACTCTTACTGCCTGTCACACTGGACAGTTCTCCCAAGCCTTTTCCCTTTTTCTTACCAGAGGTTGCTAGGAGAATGAATTATATCTAACACCAGCACCTTCACACTTATTAAAATGCATGACCCTGCCCAGATACATGTCCATACAGCTTTGTTTAGCTTCTGCTCAGTTGACTTGAAAGAAACATGGGGTGGCTTGGGAAGAAACATGGAAAGTCAAAGCCTCTGGTTTCAGTCACAGCAATCTCCGTTCATCACTTCTAATCAATGCCTTCTATCCCTTCTCTTCCATCCACCTCCAGCTATACAATTCACTGTCTCTTCTTCATTGGACATTCAGCAACTGTAATTTAGGCCTGCCCTCTTGCATGAATTACTTAGAAATACCTGGTTAATTTGAAAATCCCCCACAAGTGAGGCAAGGGAGTCCTTACAGATTGTTCTGCTCTGGACATTTAAGGTAGCGAACAAACTTTCCAACCCAACGACAAAACACTGGAAATATGCAACTCAGTGGAGGTCTTTAAGGACAGGATAAACAAACATTTCTCAGGAACAGTATGGGTATACTCCATCCCATTTTAGTGCACTGGGTGAGATTCCATCATCTGCTGCATTTCCATGATTCTTTTGGAACACGGAGCGTTGTGGTAAATGAAGCCTGGGGCTGAAGCAGTATGGCAATTTATGTGCTTCAGAGGGCTTTCAAACTGCGAAGGAAAATCAGCCCAGTCTTTTGAAAGCATGCTGTATGAAAAGAGGTGATACTCATTCACCAAAGGTAGTCTAGGTGGAAGTACCTGTTTAGAACAAAGGTAGTCTGTTTTGCAGATAACGACGTTCTCTTTTCCTCTTAATTTTGTATTCCAGCTATTGAGACATATAAAACTGTGCTTGTGTTTTATTCACCATCATATAGGGAAAACTGCATTTTAATATTTCTCTATTCTCTTCTAAAACATCAGGTATTGGCAACTTACTAAGATACATCAAGGATGTTCTGGACCAGTCTTCATAATCAGTGAAGAATCAATGTTTCCTAACGAGAAGGTTCAAATAAGTTACATTTTTCCCTTTCCCTTTTTTTTGACTCCTAGAAGTTTACAATTTACAATGTCTTTATTGCCACCATTTCCATTAACATGTCTCTAGCTCATTTACTAATTTTCCAGTGTGTTTCACAACAAGGTATTTTTAAACTACTTCCATAGCTGAGCAAAAATCGGAAATGACATCCCTGCTGCTTTTAGTGATCATTTTTCCTAGACTGCAAACGCTCTTCAGAGTGGATCGTCCAGTATAACCCTGACAGAATCCCCTAAATCTTGAACTCTTAGTGTGCTAAAAGTCCCTTTTGGACAAAGTTTCCTTGGAGAGAAAGCAGATTAAAAAGAAGAAAGAAGAGGAAATTTAAAGCTTGACAGATTCATGAAGGAAGTTAACACATTTCAGTGGCCTCTAAAAGGGAGTTGAACCCGATTCTTGTCCACTTCTGCAACCTCCACAGGAATGAGAGCAATTATCAAAGGAGACAGATGAGCTAGTTTTTTCCTCTTTCTTATAGAGAATGATGGATACTGCTAATTTATTTTGTATTTTTGTTTTCTGATGCAGAACTGTGGATCTGTACAGAAATGGTGTTAGAGTTGAAAAGCAGGTAATACAAAAGGGTGAATAAAATGACAATTGAAAAAGTAGGAGAAAGCCTGAAAATAGTTGTCTGGTGTAACCTCACACTCAGCACAGATCTCAAGAGTAGCAACAATAGTTAACTGAGAGGTGACGTTGTCTGCCAGAAAGCTCGTCTGTCACAGACTTGTAGATGCTCTAGGTTAGTAGGTTAGGAGGGTCTTTTTTCGTTGTTATTATTAAAATAGGTGAGTACAAAGACAAGACAATTATATCTGCAGGACCCAATGAAAATGCAAATTTTGTTCACCTTTTGCTACCTGCTTAGCTGAGGACTGGTTTAAAGTTCATATTTCTCTTAAGGGCTTTGGATGAATTTATGCTGGCTGCAACCGTATTAATGTTTAGCAGGGTAAAACAGACTATGTAACAATGTGCAGATTTAGTGCAGTAACTTAGGACTGGCAAGAGGATGTTTTAGAAATGTCAGTGTTGGGCTGGAAGATGCTTCACAAAGTCAACTAGTTCATTTGCCGTGAACTGCTGTGAGATCAAGATGGGACTTCCAGGCAGACGTTGCTCTGGCATGTCCAAAGCATGTACAAATGAAGCAATAGCAGGCAGCAGCTTGAGACTGAGCGACCTACACAACTCCAGGGCCGGGTTCAACTTAGCTGTCCTCACCAGCAGGCCACAGTTTGCCGAACTGGTCTGTTCTCAGAAAATCAATTTGCCTAAATTATTTCAGGAATATTTTCATTTCAATTAGGCTACAAAGTTTTATGGCAAAATTAATCTTCTTCACAACTTCCTACAGGACAGGACAGGATAATCATCTGTCCTCTGGGGTAAGATCACTGTCATGGCAGTCTTCCTTGCTTATCTCTTTCTTGAAGTCTAGGTTGCAAAGGCAGCCACAGGATTCCACCATGAGCTTCACATCACAGGATTCCACCATGAACTTCACCAGTGTTTTTGACCTGTTACATTTGCTGTTTCTTCTAAGACAAGACAGAAATAGGTGCTTCTCAAAGAAGATTTCACTGATTCAGATTAGGCTTCCAATCTCCTGGAAACCCATGACCCCTCCCTACGATGCTGCTACTCTGAGAGATAATACACATTGTCCATATTTGTACATCAATTTCTTCTTCTTACAAGTATTTTATGCACTTTGCATTGAATTTGTTCTTTTTTAATATCAGTTGATCTTTTCTATTACTCATAGTCATTCTGGATTATGACTCTGTCCTCCAAAGTGCTTGACAGAATGTCCCAAATTTCATCTTATGAAAATTTTATACTCACATGTTGTCTTTCAATAACAAGGCAGTTATTTGAAATATTGCATGAATGTTGGCTGTAAATATAATAATGAACAGTTTGCAAAAGCTGTGCGTGACTTCAGCATAGGAAAGTCTACGTGATCTGTCTGTATAGCTTTATGTAGCAAAATGGAGCATTTAGTTGACCTGATCATTTTCAGCAGATTTCAGTGTTTTTTGAGTTGCACTAATTAGCAGTCACTGACATAGAAAAGATGTATGTGAACAGCTTCCATTGAAAAACTCACCAGGAAGTTATTAAATAATAGCAGTCAAAAGGTTAAACTGCTCAGAAATCCTCAAACACGTTAAACATGATGAGTACTTGTATCTCAGTGATGTGATTTTATCTTAGATCTACAATCAGCTCAGGGCAAGTCTGTGCCCTACAAGAGACAGTTTCCTAAATAGAACTAGTAAAACTTTGCTGTCTCAAGCACAGATATTTAAGACCTTTTCAAAGCGTATTACTGTGATTGCAGCTCAGATGGTTCCTAATGTTGCTATTAATGTTTCCTTCTACATCAAAACTAACTTTAAAATATATACCTTTAGGATGTACACCCTCTTGCTCTTGCCTTTTTTGCTGCACTAGCTTGCACTATTGCCAGCATCGCTAGTAGCCTGGATCAGCTCCAAGGCCAATGACTGAAATGACCTTCACTGAAATAAATGAAGACACGATGTTCACCACACCACCCCAGAGATCTTTGTCAGGATCTTCTGGAGGAAAAGGCAAGGACCCTTGCTCCGCCACAAAGCACAGAGCCACAAAGCCACCAAAGCTTGTACTTACTGTCAGAGCAAGCATCATCCATGTGTGGTACTGGGGGAATGGAAATGCCAGTGAGAATGAAGCTCCCAGATGGATCCCAAATAATCCTTTAAAAACAGCAACATCAAGACATGGAATCAGAAGCTGAAGAGTAGTATTAATGATTCTCAGTCTGGGTGGTGTACACTAGAGCCATACCCGGGATGCAACCAGAGCTTACGCCTCTGCAAAAGTAGAAAAAAACCAGAAAATTAAACAAAATGTTTTAAAAAAAAGGTCAACGTTTTGCCTGGAACAGTTGTTCCATGGGGGTTACCCTGGGCATGTGGCAGTGAGAAGAGTCAGGAAGCAGACCTCCAGTGTCTGATTCGAACTGCTCCGACAATTCGTTAAAATAGAAAGCCTCTTGGCATGTTTGCAGTTTCCGTTTCATCCAACTCCCTCCTTACAAATAAGCTTTGGAAGAAACATGGTACAATGATAAGAAAGGAAGTATACATACATATATTTTTCACACATATAGAGCATGCCTCCCTACTCTGGAGGTGAACACCAAGGGAAGGAAACAAGGTAAGAGCAAAAAACTAAGTAGTCATTACTCACCAAGTGAGGATTTGAGCATCACTTCAAACACCTAGAATCCCTTGAAATGGATGGGAGTGGTTGCACGCTAAAAGATTGTCTTGTACGTAGGAAAGCTGTGGACCAGCCTACAAATTACATGCGATGTCAGAGCCCCAGTGACAGAATGGTTGCACGAGTGTTTGTGTTCTTCCTGTTCACTTATTAAGTTTCCCCCCTTGGCTTTGTATTCTTGCCTTCTGTTTATCCTCACGTATTGCAGTGGTGTGGCTGGCTGGGATGCATTTCAGGTGGTGAATTTCAGGTGTGGAGGCAGGCAGAGATCCCTCACCATCCCTGCTTCCCCCTCGGTCTCAGCTCAGGGATGCCCTGAGAGCAGCCAGCCTGGAGTGCCTGGTGGGTACCACAGCTGTCGAGGGGTACCAGGGGGCGAAAGGGGGGAGATGGTCAGGACACACCACGCTTCTGCCTGCCCCATGGCTGTTGTAAAATGGAAACGTGTTACAGCGTGTGCTCGCCGCCTGCCTAGAGAATGTTTCTGTGTAATTACGGGAAAGGCGCGGAGTGAAAACAGTGTGTCTAACAAAGTGCTCGTGTGATGCAGCTGTATCCGCTCTTAATCCTTCATTAATGCCTCATCAAAAGAGTACTGTACTTTCCGTTTGTTTCATTTACCGAAGGTCAGCATACTTGGAAGCTATTGTCATACAGCATTGCAGACTTTTTACATATTTCTCTGGTATTGTCCCAAGCTATCGCATACGCAAATGAGTCAATTGGTATGCAGATTGTCTATCATTAAAACCATTTCAAAATCAGCTTTGTCGTTGGTTTAGAGCTGGAGCTTGCATACCCCTCCTGAATGTAATGTGTTGTTCTGCATGGGTGTAGTGAGGTGGTTATGCCAACCTCATGTGGGACTGGTCCTGGTTTTCATATTGGCAGAACTTCCTCTGAATTAAAGGGAAATTTTCTCCAGGGCCGAGTCCTCTGCTTACACCGCCTTCTCTTTGCAAGCCATGTAGACTACGTGTGGCCATATCAGTGTCTGCGTCTTTCTCTTTTCTCCTTCTCTATTTGCTGGGTTGTGTTTTGCCTCAGTTGTTGAAAAGGCTGCAAAAGTTTTTCCTCTCTACCTCGGAAGAGGTGTCAGCCCTGGAGCTGGTCCTGCATTTCCAGCAGCTACTGGTGCCAGTATCTGCCTTGCTGCCCATGGCACTGAACCTGCATCACCATCTGAACACATCTCAAGTTCATCCATACTGCTTTGGTTTTGCTATTGAATTTCAGCTCTGAGCAGGAAATAATGCTTCAAAAAAGAAAAGCTACTTGCCTTTTCTACCTGCCATCTTCGCACAGTTATTTAGTGTTTCCACTGGGGCTTTTTTTGGCAGCTCACATTCAGGTATCACAAGCTCTTGGTGCAGAACATGGATTTGCCCATGTACAAAAACGATTTTAATGATTTCTATGTTAAAAAAAAAAGTATTTTTATTTGCAGCTGCATTGTAGACGTGTCAAATGGCATAAAAGTCTTCTCTCTTTAACAAGCAAACTATATAATCATAATCAGAATAAAATGAAAGTAAAAATTAAAAACTACATTTATATCAAAAGATTCAATGACAGGAAATGTTCATTCTGACAATGTCCAATTTATCAGGGGGTTTAGAAGAACAGGAAATGTAAACATAAAAGTCTTACCAACAGTGGTGGAGAGCTGAGTTAGGGATGGTCTGTACAGAGCCAGTATTTACAAGTCTATGGGACTTGATGAGATGCAGCTGAGAGAGCTAAAAGAGTTGGCTGACCTCATTACAAAACCACTTTGTATCCTCTTTGAAGGTGCAGGTCAGGAAGTCCCAGACAAGTAGGAAAGGGTTAATATTTTCTTCATCTACAGAAGGACAAAAGGAAGATCTGGAAAACTACACACTAGTCAGTCTCACTTCCTTCCCTGTGAAAACTGTGGATTGAGCCGTCATGGAAGGTATTTCTAAGTAAATGACAAACAAGAAGGTGACTGAGAAAAGCCATATAGTGGGTGACAACCTTCTATGATGAAACAACTTGCTTGGTAGATGAAGAGAGAGTTGTGGAGAACAATGCCTTGATTTTAGCAAGGTGTTTGACAGCGTCTTCCAAAACACCCTTGTTGACAAGCTGGAAAATTATGGACTGGACATATGGACCAGCAGATGGACGGAAAACTGTATAAACTGCTGTGGCCAAGAGTGGTATTTAATGGTTTAAAGCCAAACTGGCAGCCACTCCTAAGTGGAGTTCCTCAGTGGTCAATACGGAGTTCAACACTATGCAAAGTTTTACAAACAACAGAGATGTACAAGTTTAAATAAACCCTTGCCAAGACTGCAGATGACATCATACTGGGAAAAAGTCATCATACAGATAAACCTCAACTGGCTGGAAGACTGGGCAAACAAAGATTGCGTGAGATTTAAGAACAATAAATTTAAAGCCCTGCACCTGACAGAATAATCCCAAACAGCACTACAGGCAGAGGTCTGACTGGCTGGGAAGTAGCTCTGCTGAAAGGCCCTGGGGGAAAGCAAGGTGAACATGAGCCAGCAATGTGCCCTGGCAGCAAAGGTAGCAAATTTCCTCCTGGGCTGTGTCACAAAGTGCACTGCCAGCGATTCCAGGGATGTGATTATTCCACTACTGTCAGCACCTGGAATGTTGTGTCCAGTTTTGGTCCTTCTAGTTCAAGAACAACATTTAGAAACTGGGGAGGGTTCAGTGGAGGGCCACAAAGATGATTAGAGGGCTGGAGAATATGATATGAAGAAAGGTTGAAAGAACTGAGTTTTCTCAGCCTAGAAAATAGAAAGCTCAGGAGAGATCTAATCACAATCTTCCAAAAACTAAAACAGAACTACAGAGGTGATGGAGGTACTCTCTTCACTGAGATACACAGTATCAGGATGAGAGGCAATGGACATGAGTTGCTTCAGGAGAAATGCCATCTGTATACAACAAAAAAAAATTTTGGTTTTGAGAATAATTAAACATTGAAATAGATTGTTCAGACATATGGTAGAATTTCCCTCACTACAAATACTGGAGACTCATCTTGTCAGAGCTCTGCAACACTTAAATGAAGGCTCTGCAGTTGGGCTCAAGGCTTTTAAGAAGGGCATTTTCATTAAGTAACATATTTTAGGATTTGCTTCTCTGTCACAGGGGACTTCAAGCTGTACAAGAGACCTTTGACATACCTCACCCACAACCCCGCTGCTGTCAGTGTCCACATTTATGTTATTATGCGGTTCCTGCAACTGAGGAAATGAGTACACCACTCCAGGATCATCAGTTTATTATTAAAATTTGTTCTAAAATACCCTCAATAAGACACTATGTGGAGGTGCAGTCTTAATGTAGTGTTGCAAAGGCATATTTAATGTACAATTTACTAAAGTAAATTTACATTGAGTGTAATTTCTGCACTTACCTGACTTGGGACAATTCCTCGCTAAAGTAATAAAAAGTTATTTATTTGAAATAAAAATTTACTTTTAAATATTTTATTCAGGTGAGATTGACTTTAAATGTCAAAGCAAAACCATTCAGAGGGACCTGAACAAGATGGAGGAGTGGGCCTGTGTGAACTTCATGAGGTTCAACAAAGGCAAGTCCAAGGTCCTGCACCTGGATTGAGTCAACCCCTGGTATCAATACAGGTTGGGGGATTGAAGGGGGGTGAAGCAGCCCTGCAGAGAAGGACTTGAGGGTACTGGTGGATGAAAAACTGGACATGAGCCAACACTGTGTACTCACAGTCCAGAAGGCCAATCTCACCCTGGGCTGCGCCAAAACAAATGTGGCCAGCAGATAAGGGAGATGATCCTGCCCCTCTATTCTGCTCTGCTGAGACCCCACTTGCAGTTCTGCATCCAGCTCTTGAGACCTAAGCATGATGGAAATTTCAGCAGTGAATGGATGTCAATTAGGATAGTAGCCACACCTAAGCTGTCTTTCTGAAAATGGAGGAGAAAGAGGAGAGTTCTGATCTCTGGTTCTCCAATCATTTTGAAGAACACAGAGAGCTCCTTCTTTGTTGTCTGCCAGCAGCTTCCACCTCTCTCTGGCAGGGGGAAGAAAGGGACTGGCAGGAGCTTCTACTAGCTCTCACTAGTCCTAAGTAAAAACAGTGAGATCACTTCAGTGCAAGGAGCAGCAGCACCCACACAGCACCCAAACACACACACAAATGTCAATTGATGATTTTCAGTTCCAATACAACAACCCACCAACTCTGAAGCCCTAGCATAATGTTAAGTACCTTCTGCTTCTCATCGTCTCTTGCCCACTATGGTGTCCAATCTCATTTTAAGTTTTCAGCTGCTGTAGCCATGCTAAGTGGTCACCGGAGACACCATTCTGTCAATGTTGAAAATAGTCACCTCCAAGCACAATTCACTCCAACTAATATACTAGAGTTATTAATCATAGAACAGTTTTGGTTGGAAGAGACCTTCAAGATCATCAAGTAAAACCTTCGTCCTAGCCCTATCAACACCACTAAACCATGTCCCTCAGCACAACATCTCTTAAACATCTCCAGTGACAGTGACTCTACCACTTCCCTGGGCAGCCTGTTCCAACGCCTGACAATCCTCTCAGTAAAGAAATTCTTCCTAATATCCAACCAGAACCTCCCCTGGGCCAATTTAAGGTCATTTCCCCTTGTCCTATCACTCACCATGAGGGAAAACAGACCAACCGCCTCCTCGCTACAACCTCCCTTCAGATAGTTGTAGAGAATGATAAGGTCTCCCCTCAGTCTTCTCTTCTCCAGGCTAAACAGCCCCAGATCCCTCAGCCTTTCCTCGTAAGACTGTTGTTCTAACCCCTTTACCAGCTTGGTAGCCTGCCTCTGTACCCTCTCCAGCACCTCAATGTCATTCTTGTAGTGAGGGGCCCCAAACCGGATGCAGGACACGAGGTGAGGCCTCACCAAAGCCAAGTACAAGAATAGTTAAGCTGAGCCTTACCTAATACAAGAGGGTTATTATTATAGCCCTGTGGTCCTAAATTTCTCAATTCAGTAAAATACAGATACCCTTCTGTTGGCTTTGAGCCCTTGCTTTGGATCTTAGTGGTGGGTTTTATACAGCCGAAAGACAACAAGCATTTTTCTATTGCTATATGACCTCAACTACAGGAATATCAGGGCAGATTTTGCTGTTGCCATTGAGTGACTTACAAGTGACTCAAGGAAAAGCTCTGGTAAGGAAAGATGCAAGAACTTGAGACACAGCACAAGATCAATACTCTATTTGCTGCATTAACTTTGAAATCCACCCGTGCAAATCAGGTATGAGAATTCATCAAACAGACCCTAAGAAAAAACTTCACAAATTAAAACTCACTAAAGGGTCTACCTGAGCAATATTTTACAGCTCAAATGTATTCTGCAGAACAAAGAAAGTTAAATAAGTGTGGTAATTAATAATAATAATAATAATGCAGTAAAAGCGTATGATACATGATTCCCTCATGTAGCACATCTTCAGTGGGAAGCTGACAGTTCTTAGTTTGTAGGTAGTAGACTACAGAGAGATGGGCAAGAATAGTATTTATAGGACAGAGACAAGAGGAGCCCAGTGGAAACGCAGATTATTGTAGAAATCTCCCTCTATTGCCTTGAGATAGATTTGTTTGTATTCCTTTTTTTTTTCACCCATAGACATCCATTTTGAAGCATTTAGACACCAAAGGAATATGGCATGTTGAGAATAAATCATAGAATCATAGAATCATAGAATGTTAGGGATTGGAAGGGACCTCGAAAGATCATCAAGTCCAATCCCCCTGCCAGAGCAGGAATGCCTAGATTATGCTACACAGGAACGTGTCCAGGCAGGTCTTGAATGTCTCCAGAGAAGGAGACTCCACAACCTCTCTGGGCAGCCTGTTCCAGGGCTCCGTCACCCTCACTGAGAAGAAGTTTCTTCTCGACTTTAAGCGGAACCTCTTATGTTCCAGTTTCAGCCCATTACCCCTTGTCCTATCAGTGGCTGTCACCGAGAAGAGCCTGGCTCCATCCTCATGACACTCATCCTTGATATATTTGTAAACATTAATGAGGTCACCCCTCAGTCTCCTCCAAACTGAAGAGCCCCAGCTCCCTCAGTCTTTTCTCATAAGGGAGATGCTCCACTCCCTTAATCATCCTAGTTGCCCTGTGCTGGACTCTCTCCAGCAGTTCCCTGTCTTTCTTGAACTGAGGGGCCCAGAACTGGACACAGTATTCCAGATGGGGTCTCACCAGGGCAGAGTAGAGGGGAAGGAGAACCTCTCTCGACCTACTAACCACCCCCCTTCTAATACACCCCAGGATGCCATTGGCCTTCCTGGCCACAAGGGCACACTGCTGGCTCATGGTCATCCTGCTGTCCACCAAGACTCCCAGGTCCCTTTCCCCTACACCACTCTCTAATAAGTCGTTCCCCAACTTATACTGGAACCTGGGGTTGTTCCTACCCAGATGCAAGACCCTACATTTACCCTTGTTATATTTCATTAAATTTTTCCCCGCCCAACGCTCCAGCCTGTCCAGGTCTCGCTGGATGGCAGCACAGCCTTCTGGTGTGTCAGCCACTCCTCCCAGCTTGGTGTCATCAGCAAACTTGCTGATAGTACTCTCTAGTCCCTCATCCAAGTCATCGATGAATATATTGAATAATACTGGTCCCAGTACCGACCCTTAAGGGACTCCACTGGATACAGGTCTCCAACCAGACTCCGCCCCATTGACCACAACTCTTTGGCTTCTTCCCCTTAGCCAGTTCACAGTCCACCTCACTACCCGAGAGTCTAGACCACACTTCCTCAGTTTAGAAGCAAGGATGCTGTGGGAGACTGTGTCAAATGCTTTACTGAAGTCAAGGTAGACCACATCCACCGCTCAGCCATCATCTATCCACCTTGTTATATCCTCGTAAAAGGCTATGAGGTTAGTCAAGCACGACTTCCCTTTGGTGAAGCCATGTTGACTGTCTCTAATGACCCTCTTATCCCTGATATGCCTTGAGATGGTACCAAGGATAAGTCATTCCATCACTTTCCCAGGGATGGAGGTGAGGTTGACCGGTCTATAGTTACCCGGGTCCTCCTTCTTGCCCTTTTTGAAGACTGGAGTGACATTTGCTTCCCTCCAGTCCTCAGGCACCTCTCCCGTCTCCCAAGACTTGGCAAAGATGATGGAGAGTGGTCTAGCAATGACATCAGCCAGCTCCCTCAGCACCCGTGGATGCATCCCGTCTGGACCCATGGATTTATGGATATCCAGATTGCTTAATTGGTCCCTAACCCAGTCCTCATCGACTAAAGCAAACTCCTCCACTGCCCTGACTTCCTCTGGGGCCTCAGGGGAACGGGGCTCCTCAGGACAGCCTCCGGCAGAGTAGACAGAGACAAAGAAGGCATTCAGTAACTCTGCCTTCTCCGTATCTTCTGTCACCAAGGCACCCACCTCATTCATCAGTGGGCCTACATTGCCTCTGGTGTTAGTTTTATCTGCCACGTATTTGAAAAAGCTCTTCCTGTTGTCCTTGACCCCTCTCGCCAGGTTCAATTCTAGGGAGGCCTTTGCTTTCCTAGTTGCCTCCCTACATCCTCAGACAACAGCCTTATATTCTTCCCAAGTGGCCAGCCCTGCCTTCCAAGATCTGTAAATTCTCCTCTTGCTCTTGAGCTTACCCAGCAGATCCCTGTTTAGCCACGCAGGTCTCCTGGCTCCCTTCCTTGACTTCCTACGTGTCGGGATGCTCTGATCTTGAGCACGGTAGAAGCAGTCCCTGAATGCTAACCAACTATCTTGGGCCCCTTTACCTTCAAACAGCCTTGCCCATGGGATTTTCTCTAGTAATTGTTTGAAAAATCCAAAGTTTGCCTTGGCAAAGTCCAGGGTTGCAATTCTGCTTGCTATTTTGTTTCTGCTACATGAGATCCTGAACTCCACCATTTCATGGTCACTGCAGCCAAGGCAGCCCTCAACCTTTACTGCTTCAACCAGATCCTCCTTGTTAGCAAGGATGAGGTCCAGCAGTGCTCCTCTCCTAGTCGGCTCCTCCACCATTTGCATCAGAAAATTATCATCGATGCACTGGAGGAACCTCCTGGACTGTGGCTGGCTGGCTGAGTTGTCCTTCCAGCAAATATCAGGGAAGTTAAAATCCCCCACGACAACCAGGGCCTGTGATTGTGAGACCGCTCTCAGCTGCCTGTAGAAGGCCTCATCAACTTCCTCACCCTGATCTGGTGGCCTGTAATAGACACCCACAACAGTATCTCTCCTGCCAGCCTGCCCCTTAATTCTAACCCATACACTCTCAACTTGCTCCTCATCCATGCCTGGATGGTATTCAAGACATTGTAGTTGCTCTTTCACGTAAAGAGCAACTCCACCACCTCGCCTGGCTGGCCTGTCTTTCCTGAAAAGGACATAGCCACCCATGACCACATTCCAGTCATGTGAGCTGTCCCACCATGTCTCTGTAATTGCCACCAGATCATAACCTCCTGCCCGAACCCAGGTTTCTAGCTCCTCCTACTTATTCCCCATGCTGCGTGCATTGGTGTATAAGCATTTCAGGGAGCAAGCTGAGCGCACTGATCTCACCCTAGGGGGATGGAAGGCCACCTGGTCCTCATAATTTCTAGAACACTGCCCGGCTGCAATCCCAGCTATAACCCCATCCCCCTTCATATCTAGTTTAAAGAACGCTCTATGAGTCCCGATGGCAAGGGGTTGTCAGTGGGTGGGTTGCACCCCCCTCTTTAGGAGGGGTGCTTCCCCATACCAGTCACCGCCATTTCCAGATGGCTCTAGTGGACCCACCACTGGCCACAGCTGAGCCCATCAGCGAGACTGGTGGTGCCTCAGTGGTAATGTATTTGGGAAAGGGTGAAAACAGGAAGAGGTGTACAAAAAGAAAAAAAAAAGTGGGAAAGAGCAGTACAAATACCAAGGTCAGAGAAGGAAGAGGAGGGTATCCGCACCGCAGCCCATGGAGGGAGGACCCCACATCAGAGCATTTGGCTATTGCTGAAGGATGCTGCAGCCTACGGAGCAGAAGAAAGATGTGGGTGGAAAGGAGCAGCAGAGAGGATCCACAACATATTGACTGTAAACACTCTTCTTGCACCACCCATTGCCTCGCTGAAGGGACTGAGTGTGTCTGCAGTGGTAACAAGGACAGGAAGAGAGGGGTTTGAAATGAAAGAGTAAACTTGAGCATGGGAAAGAGGGAAGGAAAAGTGGTGTTTTAATGCTTGTCTTTTTGTTTTGCTCTACCCAATTCAGCAATTAAATATTTATTTTAATTGACAAGACATCAATTTTTCCCAAGTCAAGTTGCAGTAATTGGTGAATGATCTCCCTGGTTTTATCTTGTCTCATGAGCTTTTCCATTTCTATTCTTCCTATTTTCTCCTCCCCTGGCCCACTGAGAGGGTGTGCGAGCAAGTGGCTGGGTGGGAGTTTGGTTCTTAGCTGCTGCTATCCCACCACATATGGCTATCACACTGGAACTAGCCTAACAGACCCCTGAAAATTTTTTTGCAAGCCAGAGTTAGTGTCTTGACTTCCATACATAGGGATTATATCTGGGGATGCCTAATTCAGCAGGGAAGATCCTGTAGCAAAGTGCGTGCTTCGTGTCTGCGTTGCAGCAAACTCTTAAGGATAGTAATTATTCTTTAAGAAACACATCAACCCAAGAAAAGCATTACTATAAGGTCTCTCATTTCTTTTGCTTTTTTAAAGTGTTGAAAAGGGGAAGTAAGACAATATCAAAATAACGGCATACAAATGAGCAAGAAAGCAGGAAAGAAGAGAGCTGGAAAGAAGAGTGAATTAATGTGAAAGTGGAAGGAAGGGAACTTGTTACTGTAGTCTCTGGATTTTCAAAGCAAGAGTAGTGCTGTGTTGAAGGAATGGAAGTTGCACTAGACTAGGTAGGAAAAGAAAGATATTTTCTTATTTAAAAGTGTCCAAAAATGTTTTAAGGGTCAAATGTGGGCCAAGTGTCATCATGGCTTCACATGGTTTTGTGTGAACACAAGGAGGGAAAAAGAGAAACTTATTCTTTAAGCTGATGTTGGCATAGGAACATATATATATATATAGGCTGCCCATGGGAAAATTTATTTTAACAGTTGTGAAGTGTAACCATTAAAGTAATTCAGTGGCAGATGGGTCTTCTACTGGGAGTGGTGGTAAGAGACAGCATTCACTGCTCTGAGGGTCAACCTTGTAGCATCACAGAATCACAGAATATCTCAAGTTGGAAAGAACCCCTAAGAATCATCAAGTCCATCTCCCTGCACCTTGCAGGACTACCTAAAACTACACTGTATGACTGAGGGAGTCACTCAGATGCTCCTTGAACTCTGAGTCCACTGATGGAAGAAGATCCTTAGCAATTGGCTACTGATCTAGTGGCAATAAGATGGATGAACGAGCAAAATCTTTCAAGGTGTTTTCTCCTACAGCCTCTCAATCTAAATAAGGTCCTCTTTGGGATAGCAACTTTGAGCCCAAGCCTGCGCTCCAGAACCCAAACTGCATGCGCAGAAATAAAAAAAAATAAAATTAAATACAACAGTATATTAAATTGTTAGCAAAGCTTGGCAAGTATCCATTGAATGTTGAAATATCAGCTCCCCAAATCAGTCCTTATTAAAGGCCCAATTCAGCATTTTGTAGTAAGTTGTCGTAAGTCAAGTCAAGAATCTCTAGAGCTGGTAAAGAGCCAAATCCCCTTGGCAAGGTATTTAACCTGTTCATGTTGTAAGCTTGTTGTGACTCAGAACCAGCTGTGTGATAGGAGACAATGTAAAGAGGCCGAGTATGTCCAACGTGTTGGAGATGCCACGGTCACACATGACCACCTCGAGCTGGTTCTTCTCCCTGCTCTCCTCCATGATTTTCTTCAGGGACTTCGACACTGTTTAGTAGGAAAGGTTTTAGCACCTGGCATGGGAGCGATACAGCAATGACTTCCCTTCTGTTTGACCCTCTCTGTAACTGCATGGAAGGCTGTAAGGACAAGAGGGAATGCGGCTGCATCTCATTCAACCCAATCATTAAAATCATTGGAGCTGCCATAACCATAAATCAGTTTTAGAGACAGTCCACAGCACATGAATTTGCAGTGTCTTGGAAGCTCCCATTGTTGCTACTGAAATCAAGAAGATGATGTTCCAGCATTTTCATTCATTGAGAGACACTAATAAAGAGAAAAAGTAAATTTCCTGTCAACGTTGAGACAGATTACACAAGATTACACAAGAATGTCAAACACTTAGTGAGATTATCAGCAATGCAGGACCTTCCCCTCTAACACAAGGATTGCGCGATCCCCTCCAGACAGGAGGAACACAAAGGCTGCAGATCATAAAGATGAAAATGCTGAATAATAGTCTCAGCAGCAGTTTCTGGTTTCGTATTGGTTGGGACACTGTTCGACTTCAGCAGTTACTTCAGTGATGGAGAAAAAAGCCAGTTGATCTTCCCCCTCCCCCCATGCCTGTAATTCTTTATTTGATGGTTGATACTAGCAATTAAATGTTTATAGTTATTCACCACTGAAGTCTGGAGTGCAAGGTTAGCTGTAGACAATACTCTATACTGAGGTCTTTGTTGTAAGGTGGGTTTTTTTAATTTGCCTTAATTTGTACTAGGCAGTGTCCTTTTCTGAAACATTTTTATTACTGTAGAGGATGAATACTGACTAATACTGACACTGCCCCTAAAAGAAAAGAATCAAAATCAGGTGAACGCAGACAAAACTCAGGAATATGTGCAAAAAGAGCATGTGATTGCCAGATAAAATGTGAATCTAAAAAAAGCTGCAGCCAGCTACCTGTGACTGCCAGCAGAGGAATCCTAGGGCAAAGGTATGGATTCAGCAGCCTCAGAAGAGTGGCCTGCACGTGAGATTTCATAGAATCATAGAATCATAGAATGGCCTGGGCTGGAAGGGACCTTAGAGATCATTTTAATCCAACCTCCCTGTTGTGGGCAGGGACGCCACCTCTCCACTAGGTCAGGCAACACGTGAGAACCGAGCGGGAGTCGAACCCGCGACCTTTGGTGTTTCAAGCACCACGCTCAACCCACTGAGCTAAACCGGCGATGTTCTACACTAACTCAGCATCAAAAGCAAATGATGAGAAGAGCAGAACTTCTGCAATTCTGCTGTACCCCAAAACCATGGGCAGCTTTCACAAATACCTGTTATCCACACCTGTTCAGAAATGAAGACTTACAAGAACCCCGGGGCTTGCCTCAGAACGGAAGTTACAATCTCACTCGATCGTTTTAGTACTAGTAATTTCGTACCATGACAGTTTAACATCTGTAATTTACCTGGTGTGATTGTGGCTTGGTTCTACAAGTGCTGAAAGACAAGTTTTCTTCTGTAATCATACTAACGAAAAGAAACCCAAACTTTTTCTATTAGGCCTGGGCACTTGCTGATGTTAGAATTAACTGCATACTAAGAGCATCTTAAGGAGTAGTGAAAAACAAACTAACCAAATCTCCTTTTGACTCTCCAAAATAAATGTATCTGACTAAATCAGAGCATATTCTTGGTGGCTACTGTGACTTCTGTCTGGGTATTTGGGTCCACCAACACAGAACTTGTTCCAAGCATTGTTTAAGTGAGGTCAGTTGGCAGAGAATAAATACTTGAGGCTCCAGAGACACTTCTGCAGCAGTTACAGTAGCACATACAAAGACCATTAAATTATTTAAACATGCCTGTAAATGAATACTGAGTTTTTGCAAATGGCTAGAGCTGATGTGGCAACACAATTACTGTAATGGTGATACACAGAAGATGCTTATACTGCAGAGTGAACCAGTCACCAGCCTTTCAGGATGTTTGCCAGAGGTCTGTAAATACACTTGGTTTTCCAGGGGCAACTTAATCTGGCAATTCCTTAAAACAAAATCCTCTGAATCCTTCAGCTTTCCCTTTGTACACAAAACAACACTTGCCTCATGGACCAAAATTTCTTTCTGGTTGAAATGATGCCTTGCAAATGCTCCCATGAAGTTGCACTAGCAAATCCCTTAAATGTAACAGAAGTAAAAACTTTACATGTTTTATTTCACAGAAGTGAACTAAAAACACATCTGAACTCAAAACTGTGATTAGTTAAGGCAGAGAGTTGCTGAAATGACTTAATAAAAATGCAGAGTTTAGTTAGATGAGAGAGAAAACAGGAGGAGGCAAAAAGCCCTACTTTGGGTTTGAAGGAGAAGCATAGCTCTAACTATAGCTAAAAGGAACCAAAATAGACACCAGAAGAGAAGGGGAAATAAAGTCCATCCATCCCCAGGTCGCATCTAAAAGGCTCAGGGAGGCACCAAGCAAGTCCCATGAGCTCACTGCAGATCTCCAAGCAGCAGAAGAGTAGAGGGCTGTACAGCTGTAAGAGGGAGGACACGGCAAGAATTCAGTTCGGGCCAGCTTAGTGAGCTGAAGAAGGGGCAAAAAGGAGGGAAGGGAGTAGAAGAAAAGACGAACTCTTCATTAAACAAGCACACAACCTGCAAATGACACTGAAGGACCTGTAATTAGATATTACAGGTCTCCATCCTCTACAATGGTCACAATTAATTTTATCAAATACATTGCCACAATGGATGTTTCTATTGCAAAACTTGGAGATTTATATTTTATCTTGCTAAAAATAACTGCTTCCACACAAAGATCAGAATCTCAGCACGGCTTACGTAAGTCAGGAGAGAGACCATCCATCCCGTAGTGCAGGTGATGAAGGAGCTGATGTAAGGCAGTCTTCTCTCTTGATAGTAAAACTACTTAACCTTAGAGGCTGACCAAGTGCTTCCGAAGCTTAATGCCAGTTAGCCTAATTTTATACTATGCCAGACCTTTGCATCATTGGGGAGAAGCTCCTCCCTGGCCTAAATCAGCGGCTGATGCTGAGAGATTACCCTCCTCTGTGAAACCATAAAATGACAGACACATCAAACAGACTGGCAGTGTAAATCGTGGGGTTTATCACCCAGATTCCCCTGGTGAAAATTACAGGCCACGTTATACTGGAGCTCAGAAAAGCTCCAGTATAGAATCCATGAAGTCTTGGTCAGCGGATTTGTTTCAAGGGATTGGTAGCCTACTTGGAAGTTAATCTGCCCCTTTTGATTTCAGTTTGAAAGGCTTCCTCCTGAGAGTGACATATCTAATTGTCCAAAAAGAAAATGATATCATGGATGAATCCTCATCTCCCTTGCCCTCTGCCACCCCACTTCCCAAGACTCACCCACCGCCTGAACCTTCCCTCCAGGTCCATCCCTTTCACACCACACAGTGCAGCTGAAAAGTCTGTGTCCATCTCACCTGGGAAAGGCAGGTTATCCTGTGGGATAACCTGCTGGGCACGACCGCCTCCACCATCAGCAGGGTCTGGGTGTCCTGAGAGCAAACCTTTTAGTCTGGACCTTGTGGGTTTAAAGCATCGTCCTCTGAGACCTCACCTCTGTCAAAACTCGCAGCAGCCTGGCCTGCATGGCCTGGGAGGTGTCTCTGCCTCCCAGGGGTTCCAGCAGAGTAAGGGCAAAGGACAAAAAAAGGTCACAGATCTGCTTTATTCAAGGACAATTTTTAATTAATGAATTCCATACGACTGCAACTACAGTAACACTAGCATCAAAGCCTTGAAATTGGTTGTTTGATAGAGAAATCTGTAAACTGCACTTCAAACTGGAAGCTTCTCCTTGCTTACCTTGCTCAAAAATTAGTGTGTTTCAAATGCAAAAAGCAAAACCAGTGTTTGAAAGATAACTGTGTTTTTTTCTAATTTTGTACTCGTGGAACTTAATACATGAATACTTTAATTACCTGATATAATGACATCCTTGTAAACAAAAAGACACCCTTCTCCAATATATGGACAGCAATATATAAATATTTACAAAAGAAAAAAGAAGGAAGGAAAGAGAAATAAGGTAGTCTTGATTACCCAAGTAATTTTCTTTCTAACACAAGATTTCAAAAATAACCTACACTTTCTTTTGGAAGTGTTGAGGTTGTAGCTTCAGTTCTTTGGCTATTTCATATGCAATAAAGTCACGCCTGCTCTCCTCCTACAGTTTGTTCCTGTACAGTAACCTTGGAATTTCCCTACTAAATGACATCTATTTGTAACATTAACTTTGAAAACAGACACAAAAAGCAATTAAAATACATAAGTTTGTCATAAATATATCACAGTATTGAAAAGGAGCATAATTACATGCTTTATATAGCTTCTTAACAAGAACATTAGGTCTGAGTCCAAAACTCTTGGCTTTAACCAAAGCGATTTCAAATAGAACAAGTACATATAGAAAAAGAATTTTGATTTCTTGTTAAAAAAGGAAAGGGTGCTTTCTTAAACAAAAGAACATGTGATTTCCTGGACACAGAACCAAGTTACAGTGTGGAGAGCTCAGAAAGCTCCAAATTAAGTATCGCATTAACTAAAAGCATGATTTAACTGGAGGAGGTTCAATCGGTCCGTTCAGTCTGGTAATTCTAGAAATGTCAGTGTAAAAAAAAAGAAAACAAACCACAACTAACAAACTACTTTTTTTGCTTCCCGCTATACAGCGTCGCACAATCATAGGACTGAGAACATGTAGCCTGTAGAAATGCTAGACACCAACCACGCACAGTTTGGTTGTATTAGGTCCACACTGATTGCCTTGTCCAACAAGAGGTTCAACATCCTTCGGATACCGAGTGCACCTTAGAGGTTGTTTCACATATGTGAGTTTTGTCTGCCTCTAGTGCCTATGAAGCCTTGGTTCTCTTGCTTTATAAAGTTTACTGAAGTCCCACCTAAAGCTGAGAAACCAAAGATTTTGTCAGAACTGGTTATCAGCAGTTTTATCTTCCTGTGTCTGCCATGCACTTCGGATTCTCCCATGCAAACAGCCTGGTCTTTCAAACCGCTCCCCCCTTGCCTTGGTTGGCACCCTCCGTCTGTCTGAAGGCTTCCAGGCTGCAGAGGAGCTGCCCCCATGACACTTCCCTGGTCCTCCCAGGGCAGCCCCACCATCGCCAGGACACCATTCAGGACCCAACCCGTGCCAACACGAAACCTCACCTTGCTTCCACGTTACACACACACTGCAGGCCAGAACAGCATTAGACCACTGCCTGTTTCAAAAATACATATTTGATATAGGCTATACCAGAGCAGTGTCACCTCAGCAGAGCAGAAAATCTGCACAGTGGGGCAGTCTGTGCTGCTGACCCAGCCAGCTTCTATCAGTGTAGAGCAAAATCCAAATATTGTCTAATTACAGATCAGCCTGGTCTAGTAGAAGGTGTCGCTGCCCATGGCAGGGGGGTTGGAACTAGATGGTCAAACTGTTCTATTGTTCTATGACTCTATTGATAACAGTTCTTAAAATATTTGGCCCAGGTTTTCCCAGGGAGGGTGAAATGCAATATTTGGCCTCAGATGGCAAATTTCTCAGATTTGAAATTCCCATGTCAAAGTCCAGGATCACTACAGCCTCCTGCAAGAGTCACCAGTATTTTTCATCTGGGGATGCCATTTTCTTTATCCATTAGACCTGAACATGGAGCACCGAGCTCCTTTTGACAATGCAGCACTTTGTTCAGCAAGGCTGTAGCTTAGCCAGGTGAAAACTGGACTTCTCAATGATAGAAAAGGCTATAATGTAATTAAAAGCACATGGATGTTAAAAGCCTCAACTTTATCTTAGAAAACTATAGTACATAAGCAGCACACATTAACACAGAAGTTACACATCTTCTGCACTTTGAATCAGAACTCATGATTCATATAAAAACCCCAAAGGATCCCACACTGAGACCAGAAGTGAAAACGTGTCATTTGCAATTCTCCGCTGTCCTCTAAAGGCTGTTTCAGGAATTTCAGCCTCGGAGTTATAACAGCAAATTGCTCCTGCTCTGCATCCATGTACTAGATGACAAAAAGTGGGAGATTAACGCAGAGCTTCAGCCGGAGCTCTGCAAGTCACTACAAGAGATGGGTGTGACCAGAGACACAGACAGATCACGTCTGTGGGGTGTGTGACGCTGCACCGGCAGCATCGCTGTCGCTGCCAAGGGAAGGAATCAGCAAGATTTACATTATTCCTCACTCTGATACAGTCCGGAATCTGCTGGCGAGGCTTGGAAGCCCCTTAGCATGTCCGGGCATTTGCTGCAAAGAGTAACGTGCATCCAAATCAGCTTGCCAGGATGAACTTAGAAATTTGGTCTTGTTTGGTACCTACCTACACCTTTATAAGGTGCACTTGAGGAGTTCTTTATTAATAATGGAGAAAGGTCAAGCCTTAAAATAAGCCTACAATTTTATAATTGTCCATTGAGAAATGCTATAAGTCACAAACACCTGTAAACTTCTACACAGCTGTTTCTTCTGAGTCACAGTATTGCCCTTTAATGGTCTTAATTAAGGAACCGGTAACATTTATTCTTTTCTTATACTTCCTGGCTACCATTCAATTGATCTTTTTGGAATTATTTCCTATTCTGCTATTAATGGCTGGTTTGCTCTTTTGGTTTGCAGGAGCTTTGATTTATTTTAATTTCCAAAACTTTTTGCCTGTTAAATACTGAAGCCTATGCACATGTTCTAACTCTAGGATTTAAAGTATGAATCTGACAGGTACCATTCCCCTGCTGCTCCACCTCTCACAGCTGCTTTGCTGCTTTTGTCCTAAGAGTTGGGACACCTTACCAGTAAAGACGTCTCTTCATGATGCGCGCTTCTTGGGTGTCTCCTTAAGACTTTATGAAAATGCACACTTGTTTCTTTTGCCCACAGTGGCTTATTAAGTATGAAAGACCTGGAGTATATTGCTTGCAAAGCCTGTACCATAAAACGTGGGAGTATAAGGGCAATCTGAGTCTGGGCTTTTCATGGTCTGACTGCTATTAGGAGGGTGTTCTGGCAGATTCTGAGGGGATGTTTGTGTAATGCTGCAGTTATGATTATTTGTTCATTTACGGATTTCTAAAGGATTCACCTTTCCTGCAACTCTTGACTATCTTCATCTGTCAAGAACCGCATTTATAAGATCCTTTACAATCTCCCTCCTGATCTGGTCAAGAATCCCAGAATTCCTCATTCTGGCTGGTGGGAAAAGAAATGAGAAATGAGGCTGATGGGAAAAGAAACCAAGGTGAAAGGGAAATTGTGACATGACTTATTTTCATCTTTTTTATGGCTCATTCTTTGAAAACAAGAATGATGAGAGGTTTAGGAAGCAAAGTTATCATGTTTCCTCCTCAGTTGTTTTGGCAAAAGCTGATCTCCAACTGTTCCCGCAGCTAAGTTGTAAATGGCTCTTGCAGAAGCGCAGAGCTTGTTTTGCCTGCAGTGCTTACGAAACACATTTTCTGCAGCGTCTAACACCCTATCTGGCACTTTGGGGAAAAATAGCGTTGGCTCATCCATTCCATTGTAGATGAGAAATCTGTATGATATCTTTTCCCTCAGCAAATAAAATGACATATTATACTCTTATTGGTCTACTAGCACTTTTATTAGTTAAGTGCATGTATTAGGTACACAGATATATATGTACATAAAGAGTACAAATTTATACTGTGTTAGACTCTTTTACACGGTAATAAACAAAACATTTCAGTCTACTTATGAATGTTTTAATAACCTGAATCACAGCTGTCAAAAATACATTCTGGTTTTGTCTTAAATTTCAGTTGTGCTAATAAAGTTGCAATAAGTGGGAATTCTCCTGATTTACTCATTTATCAGATACTATTTTCACCTCTCATTTTATGTTCTCTTAATGCTTTCTGTTCTCTGCTAAACAGTGCAATTTTTCTCCTCTCCATTTGATGGTTCAATTGCTTTTTTTTTCTAGAGTATTTTTCTTCATTTTCTGCCTGTTATAGTACGCTCTAATTCTTATTTTTGCACACCAAGTTGTTAAAGGAGAGTTCCCATTTGCCTTTTTAGCAGCTGTTATAAGCCTGTCTGTACTTTCCTTCTGTTGCTTTACACCCTTCAGCACCACTCATTAGAAATAAGAGGTAAAACTCAGCACAAATACTGTCTTCCAAGGAGCGAATGTGGTGCCTTGTTTGAAAGCAAAGCAGAAGACTGTGTTCTCTGCCTCTTTCTTGGCAATTTTTGGAAAAAGTTTAAAGGGCAATGAACCGGCCTTGACTAGTTTTGGGAACGTTCCTATTGTAGAAGTTAGAGGGATCCTAGACGCCTACCTACCATATTCTTGTGACATGTATCGCCAACACAAATAATTGGTTTTCACTCTCTGTAGCACTGGAAGATTTCATGCACAGAGTAATCACCTTGGACAGTTTTTTCCTATTATACCTTTCCATATACAGACTGATCACTCCAACTGCATTTTCCATACTCCAGTGTTTAAGCTCATTTAAATGCTGTTCTTATGACTTGTGGAAAACATTTAACAGAATTGGTTCTACAAAGAGATAAAGTAAATTAACTGTGCAGTGATAGAAATTTCACCTCCTACTCAGATTTTTCTTGTGTTTTTCTCTACACTTTCCTGAGCATCTCTTTGATCACCATTTGCTGTCTTTCAGGACCCCTGCTCTCTTCTCCTCTGCCCTTTTCTCTTTTTGTGACTATCCATCACCTCGGTTTCTCTAACCTTCCTGACCTCTGTATTCTCTCCGAATGCGTACACCTCTGCTCATCTTTGTCCTTTCATCTGCACTTGAGTCCTTATTTCCACTCACGCAGCACTCGGGTTTTGGCTTAATAATTTTATGAGATTTTATAACGTTGGTTAGTCAAAGTCTGTCATCAAAAAAACTAACTAAATGGAAAGAAGACAGATAAATACTGACTGAGGCACGTTTGGTGCTTTTCCGGTGAAAGAGAGTAAGTATTAGTTTAACCCTTACGAGTGAGTCTGATGCCTTAAAGACTACATTGCTCCAAGCTATCTTAAAGTAGTTGAAATACTACATCAGGGAGCCTGGATTAATACTTTAGAAAGACAGAGTGGTTCATACATTAAATTCATAATATTCCCTGTCAACACAAAACTAACATATTTTCATTGTATTTTAGAATTGTTGTTCAGCAAGCCCGCAGAGTGATATATGACTATGTTAAATCAATGGCTGCAGAAACTTTCCACTCTGAACAACTGCAGACTAAGAAAGAGAACATCTTATCTTTGACTGTTTATTATCCTTTGCACTGTAAGTAATTTTAGTTTGTTAAATTGGGTGGAGCAGGTGATGGTCACAATGCCCTTCTAGAAACCATATGGAATTATTTCCTCCAACTTCTGAAACAGCAAGTTCTTGTATCCGTTCCTGCTCTACTTAACAACTGTTTGCACATTTCTTGCAGCTCTCCCAACTCTTTTTTCCTCCCTCCAATTGGGAGAATCTTACTAGAAGTTAAAGTGCTATTTTAGCTTTCAAGTAGCCAAAAGATGATTTTCAAAATGAATTAGGTACTTCTGGAAAGACTCTGAGCACCTTTACATGTCTGTGAAATGTTTTGTCATCTCTGAGGGTGCTCATTTGGGTGAAAACTGAAATATGTACGCCCACAGTTGGCTCTAAAGTCAGAATTAGGAAACATTCATGAACTACCACAGCAGACTCTAGATCTAGTCTAGAAGTCTTAAAATAAGCTTCAATTTACTGCCCAGATACCTCTCTTTTTTTCAATAATTCATTACCTTTCAACTCTAAGTGTGTTTAAAAATTTACATGTGCACTTGAAGAGTCCTTGACACTGAAAGTCATTGTTTCATGTGGCACACTGGAAGTTAGTTTCACACTGACCAAAGAGAATTGGCCATTCTTGAGAGAAATGCTCTTTTGAGCGGGTCAAAAAGAGTTCTTGTCCAAAAAATGGACATCTTACACTGGTGAGAGGAGGAAGACAGAATCCTTCTGTAACCGAGTTTAACAAAATAAACCATGCAGATTTAGAGTTTTTTGTTAAGAAAATTATCTGCCTATGTAGAGTTGAGCAATCTTGGTGTTAGCTCACTTCATCCAGTAAAAGAGGAGAATATCCACAGGGCCCTGAATGAAAAACAGAATCACTAAAATAAAACTGGTTTATGATTATAGTCTGTCCTTTATCTCCCACCCTAAATCTATAACCAATTAACTGGAAAATACATTATATCACGGGCTTCTGCATTTCTAGTGGATACTCAATTGCATCATACTGTACCCTGAGGCAGTAAAGCTGTTGTAACTTACAGAGGGAGAGTACATTTTCAGTGGCTGTTTTTTAGCTTTTTCTTCTTCAGAATTCATACTGCTTAAGTTATAATTTCTGTTTGTTACCAGAAAAAAATATCCCTTGGAGTTTAGAAGAATAAGACATAAACACTTTCCAGTTCTTTTCCTTTTAATATATTTATGATATTTGTAGCACTGCTCAGATAGCCCTTCACCCCAGAAGAGTTTTGCATATTGTATGACATCCTAAGGTGGGTGACAATTTTATCCTCGGTTTCTGCATTCCTGCTTTTTACTGCCATTTCTCAGAAACTTCTTTGGGCCTTCACAACTCCGAAAATCAGGGTCAGTTAACAATGGCCCCAGGACAACATGCAGAGAGCAGGAGGAGATCGGCTTGTTTCTGCCTGGAGATGTAGCTGCTCAGGCCCTCAGTTGCATTTGTATTTACAGACACTATAGTTCTGTGAGGAGTGTTCCCACTCTCAGTCAATCCACAAGTGTAATTAAACTGAATTTATTAAGAAAGGAAAGCTCCCCCAAATTCACAAGTTCTGGTATCAGTTGAGAAGAACAATTACTACACCCAATTCCTAAACTAAGAATAACGGTCCGTATTGTATATACACTCACCCATACAAACATGAGGACTCTCAACCTCAAGGAGTTACCGTGGTCAGCGTTCCAGACCAAGGGGGAGGTTGTGCCCCACCTGCAGGACCTGCTGCTCCAAAGAGACTTGCTCCAACACACCCCCGGCAGGACCTCATTTTAAAGCTCAGTCGAACCTGAGCTGTGGTCAATCAAAGTCATACTGGCCTCACGTTGGCTGTCAGCTAACCTCTTGGGTGTACACCTAGGCTGGTGGGCTAGACCCAAACTAGCCAGAAGTTTCTAAGAGTTTCTCTGAAATCTGCCTGGCAACCGCTGTGAAGGGAGGCATCCCAGACTAGGGGGAATGCACCTGCCACAAGTTCCAACAGCAAAACATTGATCTTAGCAGGCTGAATATTGCGTTACATAAGTTGCAAAATAAAGAATAGTCTTGCATAGTAAATCTGTCATTAAGAATAATAATCTTTAGCACTGACTATAACAGATGAGCAAGACAAATAAAGCAAAAATTCCTATGCTTCTCTTCAGAAATGCACCTGAACGGTGCTGCTGCCACTTGTGTAGTCGCAGCAGAAGGAGGTTGCCAACTTTTACACCAAGTACACACATTTATGTAGAATTCAATACTGGTCTCCAGGCACAAATGAAACATAAGGTCATTTCTCTCTCACTTTCCTTAGGAATTGCTGAATCCAGTAACCTGACAGAGGTGAGGCTGCCACAGCTCCACAGCCCCAGGTCCTACCAGTAGCAAGGCTCAGGATGAATCCCCTATATTCACACACAGAGCACACATACACACCATATATGTATGTATACATGGCTGGCCAGACAGGTACACCCAGACAGACACACAGAGAACTCACATGAACATACACGCAGCACTGATGGCCTCATCTTGCTCCTCTCTCTGGCTGAGCAGGACAGGGGGCTCACAAGATAAAGATATATTATATATTAATGGGAGATCTCTCTCCCATTAATATGCAATATATATATATATTACTCATTTTTACAAGTACAATGTTGTTCTGTATTTCTGTTGCGAGAGCTTCATAAAATCAGTTTCCTCCTTCATATCAACAAAGATTCTTTCATGAATGCCATAACTCATGTTGCAGAGAAGGAGCACTAGGTTATGTTAACAGGGCCCCAAAGAGGGAAGATCCAGCTATAGATGAAAGCAAAGGATAATTCAGAAAAAGGAAAAAAAAGAAAAAAAAAGGCTGAAATTGGCATAAGAATTGAAGGTGACATCGTTAGCTCTCATCCACTTCCACGGAATCTTCCAGCAGAGTTGGTCCAGTTACTCTGTGCCAGGGATTCAGAAACTCACCCCAAGCCTGGCAGAGAAAATCCAAGAATGATGATGGTTCCTCCATAAGTATCTGCACAGGCAAAGGAATCTCTGAGAAAGAGAGATGAATGGATGTCATTGCCTGAGAAAAAACGAACACAGAATCACAGAATATTGAGGCTAGAAAAAGCCTCTGAGATCAAGTCCAGCCTATGGCCCAACACCACCACCTCTAATCAACTGGAAGAAAAGAAGTTTATCAGGAACAGCCAGCATGGATTTACCATGGGGAAATCTTGCCTGACTAATCTGATATCCTTCTATGAAGGCATGACCAAATGGGTTGGTGAAGAGAGAGCAGTGGATGTCATACACCTCGACTTCAGTACGCCTCTTGATATTGTCCCCCATAACATCCTCATAGGTAAACTCAAGAAACGTGGGATAGATGATTGGACCGTGACATGGATTGTGAACTGGCTCAGCAACAGAGTTCAGAAGGTTGTGATCAGTGGCACAGACTCAAGTTGGAGGCCTGTGGCCAGTGGTGTTGCCCAGGGACCAGTACTGGGTCCAGTTTTGTTCAATATCTTCATGAACGACCTGGATGAGGGGATGGAGTGCACCCTTAGCAAGTTCACTCATGATATGAATCTGGGAGGGGTGGCTGGCACACAGGCAGGCTGTGCTGCCATCCAATGAGATCTGGACAGGCCGGAGAGCTGGGCAAAGGGGAACCTCATGAAGTTCAATAAGGACAAGTGCAGAGTCCTGCATCTGGGGAGGAATAGCACCAGGCACCACTACAGATTAGGGGATGTCCTGCTGGAAAGCAGCCCCGTGGAGAAAGACCTTGGAGTCCTAGTGGACAGTAAGTTGTCCATGGGACAGCAATGTGCCCTTGTGGCCAAGAGGGCCAGTGGGATCCTGGGGTGCATTAAGAAAAGTGTGTCCAGCAGGTCTAGGGAGGTTCTCCTCCCCCTCTACTCTGCCCTGGCGAGACCACACCTGGAATCCTGTGTCCAGTTTTGGGCTCCCCAATTCAAGAGAGACAGGGACCTACCGGACAGAGTCCAACAGAGAGCTGCGAGGATGATCAAGAGACTTGAACATCTCTCCTATGAAGAGAGACTGAGAGAACTGGGGCTGTTTAGCCTTGAAAGAAGACGGTTGAGAGAGGACCTTATTAAGGTATATAAATATGTGAAGGGTGGGTGTCAAGAGGAAGGGGACAATCTCTTCTCAGTGGTCCCCAGCAACAGAAGAAGAAATAATGGGTTTGAGTTGGAACATAGGAAGTTCCACTTCAACATGAGAAAAGTCTTTACTGTGAGGGTGACAGAGCACTGGAACAAGCTGTCCAGAAAGGTTGTGGAATCTCCTCTAGAGACTTTCAAAATCTGCCTGGATGCATTCCTGTGTAGCCTGAACTAGGCGACCGTGCTCTGGCAGGGGGGTTGGACTAGATGATCTCTAGTGGTCTCTTCAAACCCCAAACATTCTATGATTGGCTAGACCATAGCACTAAGTGCCATATCCAGCCTCTCCTTAAACACCTCCAGGGACGGTGACTCCACCACTTCCCTGGGCAGTGCATCCCAATGCCTGATCACCCTCTCCATGAGGAAGTGCTTCCTGAGATTCAACCTAAATCTTCCCTGACACAGTTTCAGGTCGTGTCCTCTCGTCCTGTCACTGGTTGCCTGGGAGAAGAGCCCAACCCCCACCTGACTACAACCTCCCTTCAGGCAGTTGTAGAGAGTGATAAGGTCCCCCAAGTCTCCTCTTTTCCAGGCTAAACACCCCCAGCTCCCTCAGCCTCTCCTCACAGGACTTTCCCTCTAGTCCCTTCCCCAGCCTCGTTGCTCTCCTCTGGACCCGCTCCAGCACCTCAAGGTCTTTCTTGCAGTGAGGGGCCCAGACCTGCACACAGGGCTCGAGGTGAGGCCTCACCAGTGCTGAGCACAGGGGCAGAATTACATCCCTGCTCCTGCTGGCCACACTGCTCCTGATACAGGCCAGGATGCCATTGGCCTCCCAGGCCACCCGGGCACACTGCTGGCTCATGTTCAACCGGTTGCCAACCAGGACCCCCAAGTCCCTCTCTGCCGGGCTGCTCTCCAGTCACTCCTCCCCCAGTGGGTAGCGCTGCAGGGGGTTATTGCGGCCAAAGTGTAAGACCCTGCACTTGGTCTTGTTGAACTTCATCCCGTTGGCCCCAGCCCACTGACCCAGTCTGTCCAGGTCCCTTTGCAGGGCCTTCGACCCTCCGGCAGATCGACACTCCCCCCAGCTTGGTGTCATCTGCAAACTTACTGAGGGTAGACTCAATCCCCTCATCCAGGTCATCAATAAAGATGCTGAATAGGACTGGACCCACTATTGATCCCTGGGGCACACCACTGATCACCAGCCACCAACCGGGTGCAGCACCACTCACCACCACTCTCTGGGCCTGGTCATCCAAATAGTTTTTTACCCAATGAAGGGTGCACTTCTCCAAGCCGTGGGCTGCCAGCTTTTCCAGGAGGATGCTGTGGGAGACTGTGTCAAAGGCTTTGCTGAAATCAAGGTAGACCACATCCACAGCCTTCCCCTCATCCACTAGATGGGTCACCCAGTCACAGAAGGAGATGAGATTGGTCAAGCAGGACCTTCCTTTCTTAATCCCATGTTGCCTGAGCCTGATCCCCTGGTTGTCTTCTACATGCTGCTTGATGGCACTCAGGATGATCTGCTCCAGAACCTTGCCAGGCACCGAGGTCAGGCTGACAGGTCTATAGTTCCCCGGATCCTCCTTCTGGTCCTTCTTATGGATGGGCATCATGTTGGCCAACGTCCAGTCAGCTGGGACCTCCCCAGTTAGTCAGGATCAGTGATAAATGACTCAGCACCCTAGGATGAATCCCATCCAGATCCATGGACTTGTTGGGATCTAAGTGGCACAGTAGGTCACTAACTACTTCCTCCTGGATTACGGGAGGGATATTCTGCTCCCCATCCCTGTCTACCAACTCAGAGTCCAGGTGTCCTGAGGACAGATCCAGTCCACTTCCAGGGGGTTTTCCCGCAGAGCTGAACAGGTTATTCTGTGCCACACCTTTCAACTATTTATAGACACAAGTCATAAGTTTCAGCTCCGAAGCACTGGTGCTCTCATACAATTTATTACGACCATGCCGTTTAACAGAGTTATTTCCAAGCCCAAAGGAAGATCTGAAATAGTCATTGCTCAACTTTTGATCCACGCTATTGATGAGAAGCCATTCCTAAGAGTACAGGGCCAACATACGATCACAAAGATTGATCTTTTTGTCCATATATTTTTTCATTGCTCCATCTTACTTGAAAAGGGGTCACTGGCTTTCCCCAAGCTATGCTTGTTACACCACAACTGATCAGTTTTAATTACAGGATCAGAGCTACAAAAAAATGCAAGGATTGAAATAAATATGACAGCTGCTGGTTTAGGGGATAAAAGACTGATCTCCACGCAGAGAGGACAATGGCAGGTCCTCAGCAGCCCAGGTGTTCTGTGCCTTGCCTTCAAAACACCGCCCTGAGCCTGGCAGTCAGTGCAACTCCTGCAACAGTGAGAGTGAGGACTCTTCTCAGATCAACAGAATTACGTGGAACCACCTCAAAATGATCATTCCCAGCACAGCCATTATTGTCATTTCTTGTGTACTGCTGGATTGTTTTTAGCAGCAAAGAGAACTAAACCTTCCTCTGGAACTTGTCCCCTGGTTCTGACACCGATGCTGCCTCTCGGGCCTGTGGATCCTAATGGTACATGGGACCACTGAACATGTCTCTCAAGGCAACGGCCACAGGAGTGTGTCTGCAACTAGCTTTATTTCCCCAAGCTCTGGCTAAGTCACGAGCATATAAGCTTTGTAGTTCTTTCAGACTTTACAAGAACAATAAGCTCCCACCACACCCATAAAACCAGAGTACTCCTGCCTGTAGAGTGATTTGCGAGCTCATGACACCAAGCTCAACATCCTCCAGCTTTCCTTTGGCACACGCTGACTTCAGAGTCCTTTTTTTTTTTTTTTTTTTTTTTTTACATCTGAAATGCTGCCTGCAAGTACCTCTCATGAGGGCAGCTGCACCAGCAGGTCCTTTAAAGGCACAGGGGTAAAAGCCTTACATGGTTTAGTTAACAAAAGCAAGGACTCTGAGACCTGCACAATAACAGGAATCCTACTGTCCCAAGGGCAAATTTGCTAATCCAGGGCTGCAAGCTGGTGCATCACTGTCACGAGAGTCCACCTCTGTCACAACTCAGAGCAGCTTCACTTGTGTGGCCCAGGAGGTGCCTCTGCTTGCCAAGAGTTCCAGCAGAGCAAGGCCAGAGCACAAAACAGGTCACAGACCTGGTTGATATAAGGGTAAATGTTAATTAACAAATTGCACAGAGCTTTAAGTATAGACAAGTTTAGTAACAAAATCCTCTAATGAGCAGGAATCTGTAAATCAATACACTCCCAACCAGAAGCTTCTCCTTTCTTGTGTAAAAATCATGATCTTACAATTACAAAAAGCAAAAGATTTGTTTGAAAGATAACTGTGTTTTTATTTTTCTAAGCTTGCACTTGTGGAACATAATAAATGACCTGATATAATGACAACTTTGCAAAAGAAGAATCCCCCTCTCCCCAACATCTGGACAGCAAGATAGAAATATTTACAATGAAAAAATACAGAAGAGAAGAGAATGAAGTCAACATTAGCCAAGTCAGTTTGTTTCTACACATCTGATTTTGAACATCAATTATTTCACTCAATTTAATCTTAACCAACACTTCCACAGTACTGAGGCTTTAACTTCATTTTTTAGATCTTACGTGCAATAGATACACTTTTGCTCTGCATCTATAGTCTTCTCCTGTACAATAACAATAAAATTTCCCTACTAATTTTTTTTTTCAGTTAAATGAAAACAACAAAAAAATTAAATATAAGTTTATGTCTTCCAATACAAAGTTTCTCACACAGTCAAACACATCACAACACTGAAAATCAGCATAACAAAATGCTGTATAGCTTCTTAACAAGGACATGAGGTCTGGGTCCTAATATGTTGGCTTTAACAAAAGCTCTCTTCAAAAAGAACAAGTACATATAGAAAAAATAACCTTCTTATTTTCTTGTTAAAAAAGGAGATGGTGCTTTCTATAAACAAAAGATGCAATTTTCTGGATACAGATATAAGTTAGAGTGGGGAGAGTTCAGAAAGCTTCAAATAAAATTGCCATTTCTTTAAAAGGATGATTTAAGAAGTTGTTTGGAGGAGGTTCAATCAGCCCATTCAGTCTGGTAATTCTAGAAATGTCAGTGTAAAAAAAAAAGAAAACAAACCACAACAAACTACTTTTTTTGCTTCCCGCTATACAGCGTCGCACAATCACAGGACTGAGAACATGTAGCCCGCGGAAATGCTAGACACCAACCACGCACAGTTTGGTTGTATTAGGTCAACACTGATTGCCTTGTCCAACAAGAGGTTCAACATCCTTCGGATACCGAGGTGCAGTCCTTAGAGGTTGTTTCACATATGTGAGCTTCGTCTGCCTCTAGTGCCCAATGACACACGAAGCCTTGGTTCTCTTGCTTTATAATGTTCATTGAAGTCCAATCTAAAGCTAAGAAACCGAAGGCTTTCATCAGAACTGGTTGTCAGCAGGACCAAGAACTGCTGGACGATTCCCTGAAGGAGAAAGAAAAACCCAAGAGACAGCTAAGAACACATCACTGGTGTACTTTGCACAGGGAGGCCAGGTGGTGCCCAGGCCTGGCAAGTAGGCAGAGGGAACTGGGAAAGGGCAAGCACAAGCATTTATATCCAACTGTTAGCAAATGAGTCAGGCTGGGTTCATTCCTTCTGCAAAAATCCAGAGCTTCATTGTATCCTCATCTATTTGCCATTCACTTCAGAGTCTCTCAAGTGAACAGCCCGGTCTTTTAAATTGATCCCCCCTTACCCTACTGGTACCCTCCATCTGTCTGAAGACTCCCAGGCTGCAGAGGAGCTGCCCCCATGACACTTCCCTGGCCCTCCCAGGGCAGCCCCACCATCGCTGGGACACCGTTCAGGACCCAACCTGTGCCAACAGGAGACCTCACCTTGCTTTCACGTTATACGCACGGTGCAGGCCAGGCCAGCATTAGACCACTGCTTGCTTCAGAAACATGTAGTTAATGTAGGTTATACAGGAGCAAGTGGCACCCCAAAACAGCAGAGCATTTGCCAAGTAGGGCTACCAGTGCTACAGACCCAACAGCCAGACTCTAAGTGTTTGGAGTGGTTTTTATGTGGGACTCGCACTCGTATTGCAGGAGGCACCCTTCTGGAGCCCATCTTCCCATTTGGCTCTAGCAACGGGCTGCAGGAGCTCCATAGCATGCAGGGAAGTAGAGGCCTTCAGAAGGATGGGAAGAAGACTCTCTTGAAGAGCTCATTCCTGATCTCTGCTAAATACGAATGTGTCCATAACTAGAGCATCCCACTACTTTCAAAGAGGCTGGTCAGGGAAGTCCTGCATGGAAAAATCCATAGTAGGGCTTGGCAGGAATACAGTCCAAACAGGCAAAAGCTACGTGGCTAATTTACAGCAACCTTGTAGAGCACACAAACTACATTCCATCCATGGCCTACACCTAAAGAATTTGGCTCTGTTTTCCTCTGGGAGGGAGACCTGCAATATTTGGACCAAGGAACAAATTCCTCCCACATTTGAAGTCCTCAAAGCCTTCAACAAAAGCCACCAGTATTTTATAACTTGGGTGTACTGTTCTGTTTTTTCTTCAAACTTCCACGTGAACTCTTTTGACAAGACAGCACTTCATCCAGGGTAGCTATAGCTTGGCAAAGCTACAGAAAAGGATCTGACACAAACCATTAGAAAGAAGGGCTGGGAAGTGCTCTGCACACACTGTACAGGAGCTAAGTCACAACTATAGCTGCTGTGAAGAACCAATTGTACTCTTACAAGGTAAAACAAACATACAGGTAACAACCCAGCAAAATCACTTCAACCTTATTCATTTACCTAAGGAAACAATGCACACTTACATGTTTAGTATTGTCTAAATGTGTATTTATGGACATTAAAGTAAGAAAGAAAGATACAAGAAGTACCACCAGCAAAAAGGAAGAAAGAAGGTCCTATAGCTTTAAGTCAAACTCAGTATCAACATTAGTAAAAAAGATCCCAACTTCAGGCATGTCAAAAGTAATAAGTAAGAGAGATTAAAAGGTACACTGCACTACATCAAGAGTATCTCACATGTCCATGTCTAGAGACGAGCTGGGATAGGGTTTTAGTTTTCAGTTGATCTGCGGTCTAATCCTGAGCTGCTGCTGTGGCACACAGTGCTGTGCCCCTCCCCTTCATTGCTTTCTGGAATGCTTTCCCTGAAACCTAACAGCTGATTTTTTCCGGGGAAGAGGAGCTTTAGAATCAGATATAACCAAAAAAGACAAAGCCAGAATAATTACCATTAAAGATGGCCTGTACACATTCCCCTAAACAGCTTACCCAGCACCCATCTCGGTTCACTTAACATCAAGCGTTAGGCCTTTAAGGATGCTTTCTGCAGTCTCTAATAGCAATGATTTGCAGAGATTGTGAGAAAAGTAGAAGAAATTCTGGTTTGGGTTTTGGTTTTTCTTCCAGATTACACTAGAAGATAGCTACTACTTCCACTAGTGGAGGAAGGAAGAGAATTACGTGCAGAGACTATGTCCTTTTGTCAGGGGAATGCACATGATCATAAAACCTGTCTACTGAGGAAGAGTGAATACAGTCTTCTAAGTAGAGAAAAAAAAACAAGACCTAGATCTACAACCTGCACAAACAAATACAGATGTTACACCTATTCAATATCTGAAAGAGATTTCTACATGCCAAAGCTCAGCATTTGTGCTAAAAACAAAATAATCCAAGGGGCACCTGGTAAAAGTGAGTGAGTATTCGCAGTTGTGAGCACATTTTGGGTATTGAGTCTTGAAATTCTTTCATTCTCTTGTTCTCCTCTTCATCTTCTGACGCAGTTACGCCCCACTTGCCCTACACAAAGGCCAAATGAATTAAGAGGTCAAGCATCACGTGATAAAGTTGCTAACTGGACCACCTTCCACCCAGTCATAAACCACCATGCTTACAAAACCCAACCATTGCCACTGAAAGCCAAACCTGGAGCCTCTAATATTGAAACTGTCAGTGCCCTTGGTGATTGCGCAGCACACCAAGGTTAGCAAAGCAGGGGACTCTCACACCAGTACCACGTGTCCCACAAACATGGAGCTCTGTTATTTTTTTTTGCAAAAGCGTTCAGAATATTAAAGCATCTTCCATTTCCTTCATCAGATAGCGCCTATGCTTCTCAATCTCCAAATCCCACTAGAGAATCTACTCGCCTAGAGATTTTGGGCAAGACAGAAACACAAAACACCACTTAGCACTTTTCTTTGAACCCACTGCCTACCGCTGATGACTTTTACATTTCTCCCAACTACATTTTCCACATGATATCTAAAATCCTTCATACAGCACCAGATAATTTATATTTGCCTCAATTAACTTTCATGTTCTAGTAATATCCTTGCTGTACCTCAAGCTCACGCTGTTTTTTCCTCTCTTCGAATTGCAACCTCAGCTGCAACTCCTCCAAAGCAGCTCTGTACATTGCATCTTGAGCATTCTGCAGCTCAATGATCTGATCAAAAACAGCTCGAAGCTGGTTTAGAAGTACCTGCAAGACAGTTAAGCAACAAAACAATGAAAGAGTTGTACAGCAAAAGAGTTCCAAGTTACTACCATTCTTCAGAACCTGAGTAAATTAGATCCTGTTATACACATCTGGAGAGATTGCTTTGCAAAGTCCTAAGCCAGCTGTTGCAAGATCACACAGATTCTTAGGACAAAAAACAACTGGTCCACGTCGCAACAAGTTTTATAATCAGCATTTCTCACCGTGTCTGGGGTGTACGTATAGAGCCTATCACATCTTATACCACTGGAATAAAAATGGCTTTTCCCCTTATTAATAGAATATAAAAGAAGGCAGCTCCTAACAAATAAGCCAAGATCACAAAGCTACAATTTAATGCAAAGGAGAAGACCTACCCTGGAATCGCTATCCAGCAAGCACCGAGCTATGATTGTGTCTAGAAAAACTTCATGAGCCGCAATGATGTGATCCAAGTCCTGTGCTTGTTGGACCTTGTTCCAGAGTTCGTCCCATGAACATTCAAGCACCTGGAGCAATGATTCAGGATTGGGGTGTTTTGATTTGCTGGATGACAAGTTCTTTGAAATTTAAGACACACAACACATACAAAATATTAAAAGCATTTCAGTTTTAAGCAACCGATTGGGTGGATAGAGCATACCTCAAATGTAATGTAATACTGCATTTGATGAATGAAATGGACCATTTCTGATGCCAGAACATGACACTGATGCAGCACGCCAGAAAGCTCTGTAAAAAAAAAAAAATCCAAAGAGATGGCACGTTAAAGACCACAAGGACAGGCACAGCCATCACACCAGCCTGGTAAACTTTTTTCTGCCAAATTGAATACTTCATAGAACAGCCACTAATCCTGACTAGTAGCAGCAATACTGGCTGGCAACAGTTGAGCAAAGAATATCATACAATTAACTCTTAGAAAATATGAGCCAAAGATGACACCAACTGTATGCTGAGATAGTGCTGGAAACTTGCCCAAGTATCACAAGTTAAGAAAGAAAAAACCAAAAAACAACCCCACCCTCTCAGTCTCAAGAGACCAAAATACAGTTAACAACCCATGCATTCTTTTGGTTGAGGTCACAGATTTGCAGTTGCTTCTGGGGTCTCTCACTTCTTTTACCATTAGCCTTCAAACCACAGATGGAGTATTTTTGCATTACTTGGCTACACTGGGTCCAAAGAGAGAATGGTTGTGACAGGGGTAGGGAGTTTGTGGTTCACGTGGTCCAAGTTCGATTCCCTGATCCACAACAGAAACCCACAGGTAAGTCACTAAAGGCCTCAGTTGCTCATCATTAAGAGAAGGTACCTCTGTAGCATAAAGGTAAGATTATCATCAACTGCAAAAATTCTGAGGAATGAAGATACATGTCCAGATGGAGGAAATAAATTTTTAAAAAGCTGCCAGAGTAATCTGCCACTGCAGACAAGCTATGAGACTACTTTAAAAGGAATTCTGCATTTTTATGTCTTGGCATGTTACAGGACCATCCAGTGATCTGGAAGATATTACAAGAAGCTGCTCTGCTCTTCGTTTCTTATGCCTTTACAGGAAGACTGTCGCTAGTACATTATATTGTGTTTACTTTAAACAAAGTAAATGAAAAAAACCTCCAGATTTTCCTGGAGAAAATTCTTCCAGAAATTACTGAACAATAGTGAGTTGAATACATCTGTGTTTCCTCTTCCAATTACTGACAAGAACAGAGTAAGTTTGCTACTACTATCTAAAAGTGTTCCTCTAAAGCATTAAAATCCCTGGCTGTTATGACTTTTGGGGAATTGTGAATGAAGTTATCCTTGAAAGTCAACACTACCTCTTTGTGACTGAAAAACAAAGGACCCTGTAAAGCTGCTTCCTCCTACCAGTTACTGTCCTCCATCTGGTAGGTACTTGCACGTGTAAAAAGTACTGTTTTGGAGGGGGAGGAAGAGAGAGAGAAAACAAAAGCAAGTTCTACTGCTTTGTCATAAATCAGTGTTGGGGTGGAGTCTCCATGAATTCCAGAAAAAATTCTACTCACAGCTTCCAACTAAGGCCAGTGAGCACTAAAGGTTCCTGTCCCTCCAGGCAGAAGGCAGTACAGGTCTTTGCAAACATCCCCTCCTTTGTCAAAGGCACAAACTGAGAAACGCAACACTTGGCTCCTTCTCCCAACAATAGCTGTAACAGCTTGGTCAGTAGGTTAAACGTCCACATTACTCAAAACACAGACAAATCTAAAGGTGATAAGCAGCTGAGCTTTTACCTACAGAAGACTGCTCCATGGCAAAGCATAAGAACACCATCTCAGGTGGGGTAGGAGTGGGAGAAGGAAGGGAAAGGAAGAAAAACCAAACTTCCTCCTGAAAACAACAGAACAAACAAAATCCTAACAGTGGGAGACAGCTCCAGCCTGAAGACCTTCAGGTAATGAGAACAAAAATCTGTTAACTACATCCTAATCCCAAAGTGAAAAGAAAGTAAGAATACAATAGAAAACTGGTTTTGAGTCAAACGAAAAACAGAAACACTTTTTGGGAACAGGGAAATGACAGTAAACTAAATCCCATCTCACAGAAGCAGAAACGAAACCTAGTCATCCTGCACAGTTGCAGAGATCAGCCTTGTGCACTACAGCTGACTGTACAAGAGCTTCTTTCCCAGCAGCCTTCCGAGGCCAAGGTGTCTACTCCCATCCACCAAAACGTTCCTATTATAAAAACATAAAACTATCTTTGTAAATATCACTACGTCGCAAAGCATAACCTTCAACAGGTACTTTTTACCAGGAGAAACGTAGCCAAGAGTGAGTCAGTACAGATGGTCACAAATATGACTCCATTCTCAGCTGAGAAGTAGGACCAAAAAGTCCCAGTCCACTAAACATACTCCCCTATCCTCCACTAAAATCCTCTTCTGCTCTTAGCTAAACAAAGCACAGCGAATGAGTGAAGGTAAAACTAGTAAATTCAGAACTGTGCATATGTGACTTACTACTTCCAGCACAAGAAAGAGGGAGACACAGAGTACATACAAGAAGGCATCAAGGAAGAGTAAAAGGGGATGGAAGTGTCTCAGTCTTTTCCCAGAGACAGGGGATGTTTCACTTGCTTATTGCTACAAAAACTCACAAACAAGGTTTAAGTCAAGCAGCAAACAGGAAACTTCTGTTTACAATAATGTTATTTTACCTTCACCATCATCTAGCAGTAAACTGTAAGTCAAGTGGAGCAGTAAAATATAACATTCATCTGTCCCAACAGAATTCTCTTTTCCCCTCGTAACAGTTTAAAATAAGATACAGTCGTCTAAATCCAGTTCACAAGTATGTCATCCATTTGGGCCTCTCTCACCTGGCATACTTTTCAGAAGCTTTGCATTGCACATGTGCCCTTTCCATATATCAGTAAGAATATACTCCATTCGCTTCGCTCTCCAAAGGAAATTAAAAACTCTTAGATAGTGGCTCATGCACTCACGTGTAAACACCTACAAAACAAAATATCAGTACAAATTTAACAGACATACTATGTGTTATGAAGGGCCAAGAACTTCTTCACAGTCTGTCTTAAACCCTAGAGTTTTTGGGAAGATCCTCCTTCAAGGGCTGAACTGAGTTACCTAATATTCAAGTTGGCATAGGGCACTGCAGGAAGTCTAAGAAGAAGTGAACATAACAAAGACTAAACATTTCACTCTTTTCAAACTACATATGAAAATTCCTTCTGCTGGTCAGTTTAAAAAAAAAGTTCTTTATAAATTCTTTCTACATGCTAAGTACATTCTGATCAGCGGTGCAGCTCAGTAGTTCTAATGAACACTACCTATCAAATTTAATTTAGACAGTACAATTAGGTTCTCTGCAAACATTCTCCAGTTCTTTGCAAATTATCCCAAATTAGCAGCTACAGACTAGTAATAATGGGAGAAAAGGAGCACTCCATTTATTAAGTACTTGCTAAAATCTCTGCTAGAACAAATGAATTACTGATTTTCAGTAATGATCATTTTAAATGCAGCTTTTCAGCACTCATGGTTAATTTATAAGAATTGAGACTTTGGCTCAACTGTTTATAGAGTGGATGCATTCTAGATGCCAAAAAAAGAGAAGTCTCTCTGTTCTTACGCTCCAGAATTAAAAAGAAAGGTTATTATTTCAACAACAAAAAAAATCAGCATTTCATTTCAGTATTTCAGACATGTTCACAACCAGCAACATATGACATTACCGTTGCTATTGGCCCATCAACATGATAGTCCAAGCTGAAGACATCCCATCCCGTGTCCCCAGGAGATACCTGTATTAAAAAGACATGCTACCTTGAGTGTTTATTAATTGGAACATACTAGTGCTGAAGACCAATTCTTAGTCTTCCTTTCTCCACAGACTACAAAAAAACAAGCATCCACACCAATACAAGATACAGAAGCTGCTTGTCAAAAGAAGGAAATTAACCAGAATGACTTGAAGTTTGTCATGGGTGGGATTTGCCTCACCCAATTGTTGTTGTTTGCGATGTCAATGTTTTTCTATTGCAGCTAGTAAAGGAAATGAAGGCAAGGAAAAACTTCTCAGGCAGGACTCAGCCTAGAGGTATAGACTTATTCCAGATGCTACAGTTTATCAGTTAACTTCCACCTGTGGGATTGCAGCTTTGTCATTAACTCAAGTTTCATACCAGAGGTCTCCTTCATGAAACACTCTCATTGCTTCACTCTTTGTAATCACTGGCAACAAAGGGACTAACCCTCAAATTCCTGTAAGAGCAGCAGCAGTAGGAACCATTTGCAGAACCTCAAATCAGGGCCACCAGCATCAGTTACTGTCAGACTCCAAAGGCTGCACTTTATATTGTCAGTGACACAGCTGTAAACCCACAGCTTGAAACACAGAGAATAGGCAGGAAATGGGGCAAAAGAAGAAAAAACTTACTACACAAGGTTTAGATAATTCAAAGCAGACCTCAACAGAAACGGAGGAGAACGTATTTACTACATGCAGGTATGAAAATTTTGTTTTATATAGAAGCCTGCATACACACACACACACAAATAAAAATAAAAGTATGTTTCAGGTCACAATCACCACAATGCAACAGACCTCCAGAAGTCGAACATCCAATCGTTTGAGAATCTCAGGATTATCAAACTGGGCATTAGTTGCCCTCACCGCTGTTTCAAGGATTCCAGTTAGATTATGCTGATACAAGGTTGTAGCCGGTCGTGCAAGCTCTGGTCTGGTGGTTATGAAACAGACAGTCACAGCACATTATTGAGACTTCTGCAGCAGCAATTTGGTAGTAAATGCAACACACAGCAAAACGCTTTTCTGACAGACTTTCAAAACCTCTTGTATTACTCTTGGAGTCTTAATAACAAAGAAAATCCAAGCAAAATATTTAAGTAAAATACGACTACTCATATGCAGCTATATGAAGAGTAACTTTATCCTCATTTAATGCCAGCAACACGAAATAACCAGGATCGCTAGCATAACTACTCTGTAATTTCAGTTCCATTCATATCTAAAATGAGGCAGATGACATCATTAACACATCACACCAATAAAACCATTTCACTTTTGAGGACTGGTAGCCATTGCAGAGGCTGTGAAGTGCTGGGAGAAGCACACAAACCCACCCTTTCTACGTAACTTTCCAAAGAGTTCCAATGTGCAAATAACAAGCACCTTGAGCTCTCCCCCGTGATCAGTACTGGGAAGTCTCTCACTACTTATGCCTCAAATGTAATATTGATTCTACAAACCAACCTTATCTCGCTTCGCACTTATTTTCATTTAAAAAAGCATAGTCATGTACAAATCATTACCAGACAGTGCTGATTTTGATTTACAAACAAGTTAATGGAAGCTCTATTACAAAGCCTTCTAGACCAAAGGAAAGCTTTGTAAGGGACATTTCTGGCAGACTGCTTCATCAGTAGCACCAGCATGTAAAAGCAGTGAGCTTGTAAATACACTTGAAAAACTGAAACTGACACTTGTGGCTGCACCCGAGTGCTTACAACAGAGGCTGGTGAGGCAACAATTACATTTTTAAAAACTTATTGAGGGGTTTTGACAAAATGTCTTAAACCAAACACCTCTGAAATACAGAAGCCAAACATTCACAGCAATGCTAGCTAGTGGCATCAAGAGCAACAGAACTTTTTGCTCCTGACAGGAGCAAAAGAAGCATTAACATCCTTGAGGCTGTCACGGGGTAAGAATATCAATATTAGCGCAACTTTTCAAGCCATTGTGAAATGGTACTTGTACATCCAGCCAAAAAGGGAAAAACAAATTTTAAGCCTCAGGGTCAAAGAAATTAAACCCAAACCAGAATTTAAAAGTTGTTCAATTAAACCTTTGAGTAATAGGATACTTAAAGGGTCCTCTTCCAAAAGCCAAACAGTTTCTGTGCTGATCATGCACATTTGCAAGCATCAGAACTTCCAACATCATTACCCTTCCTACTTTCTTACTTGAGCAAGTCCATTAAATGCCTGATAAAGTCTCCTTGACCAAGTAGTAAGTAGCGCCTCATGGCCTGCATGTGTTCCAGTAAATTATACTTCTTATTGAGAACATCCAGCAGGTATTTGCTGGTCTCAAAATAAGCTGCATCAATTTTCTCTTGAAATGCATTTTCCAGATCTGTGAACAAATCAGCAGCTAAAAAGAAAAAAAGAAAAAAGGAGAAAAGAAAGCCATTAAAATTAAATAAGTCTTTTTCCAAAACTAAGGCAAACAAGCTTTGGAATTGAAACACAGAAGCAAAAGAATTGTTATTTGTTCTAATTCACCATGTTATACACTTGGCATAGCCAAAGTGAAAGCAAGTGTAAAGCAGCCCTTACTTCAACATTTCACTTCTAATCTGTGTCTAACGTATTTTTCAAGGAAAGCTTGTATTACTTCACCACACAGGAGCTTCACTGATGGCTTTAGAGGAAGAAGGGAGAAATTCCAGAAGGGAAAAAGCTAAAAGAGGAGTTTCACAGACAGAACACAGGAAGTTACAACACTTCAAAGATCTGTTGCTGCAAGAGTCTCTCCACAAGATGTCACCAAGTCACACATATGCTGGTCCTGCCCCCACTCAAGCAGGGGTGAGCATGTGTAAGGCAATACCTATGGCTGAGGATACACACACCAGTCTCAACCTCTTGTTATCTTAAGAAGAAAAAAAAAAAAACAAGCCTTTCCCCTCTGCCTAGTACCATCCCCTTGCCTTAAGGGAAGTGACCTCACCACAGCCCTTCATCTCTGAGACTGGAATATTCAAATTTACATGTGTGGCTGTAATACACCATCTCTGCACACATGCACATCAGCACACGCAATGCAAGGTTCCTGTCTGACAAGCAAGACAACTAAAAAAGTTGCTTACACTAACAAACAAGAGACCTATGCAGAAGTTTTTAAAGATCTGCAAAATTAATCTCAGGATACTGAAAAGCCAGATATGGGGTCAAGAAAGGGTCAGGCAAAAAAAACCCAAAACACTGACAGACAGGCCCACGAGTTGCTACTGAATGTAGTGGTCTCATGTCATTTCTGGTTCTGACATCGCCAGACTGTAGACAGCTATATCAGCCTTTCGACTGTCCTTTTTCCACAATGCCCTGTCAGGCAAGATGACCAAATTCTACACTGTTGCATTTCCGACTTCCTGTTTCAATACGTGTTCAGACAGTTTTTTACAACGTGATTACTTCAGCATCAAAAGCAAACTGGGAAAACACAAAAGTTAATGTTCCGAAGCAAATTAAATAAATAATAAATAGAGCCAAATCTATGAAATGTTCAGATTTAAAGTAAGAAAAATCATCCAGAATTCAAGCTGGCACCCTAGCTTTTCATCGTCTTAATGTAAGTAATTATCTGAAGAGCCTCTCAGGATATTGTCAGATAGCACAAACAAGGACAATAGGATGCATTTCCAACATCAGTGACACAGAATATTCTTCCTAAATTAAACAGGTAAAACGCCCTAAATACAAACACAGTTTTATGCAGAACTAAGTGCAATACTAGAGATATTTAGGCTGCAGAAGATACATGCATTTTCATATATCTTTTGTAAAATGCAAGTATCCATTAAAATACCTCTGTTTTAGGGTAGATGGGATGTTTTTGTACGCCTTTCTTCTCCATTATCCAAAATGTCAGTTTTACAGTTTAAACCATGTACTGTACAGAGCTCAGTTCAAAGGCAAAAAGCTGACTAACACTGATACTCTACCATCTTTTGAAGACTCTGCAGATTTTGCCACAGCAATCATCTTTGTGGATGGAGTTTGATCATGACAAACTTGATGCAAGAAGTTTATGGATTTTCCTATCAGGAGGACCTCAACAAAAAACAAAAAAGCACAAAATAGCATTTAAGTGATTTACCTATACAAAAAACCACAAAACAACAAACAAACAAAACCACCACCCACAATCACCAGTACCAGTACAACAGGATATTTTATCACCTTGCTGTGCTCTTAGCTTCACAATCCCAACCACAGCAATCCAGAACTCCAATGCTAACATAGAAAGGTTTTAAACACAAACTTCTTTTCCCTGCTTGAGATCTCCTTAAACAAACTTTATTGGTTAGAGAATGGAACGGAGGAAGGAGGAACAGTCTTACAGTCTTCCTCAAACACTTCTAATATTCTTAAGCTGATTAATTACGGTTAAACTTGGTCTCTATTTTCTTAACGGAAATTTAAACAGTAGCATAGGGCAAACAGATCACTGGAAGAATTATTTTTGAATTCATACCTTTTTTGATTGCTCCATTGTAATAAAAGAAGGGATCATTGATTTCCTCAAAGTGTATTTGTCATGCCACAACCGATCAGTTTTAACTGTGGGATCTGAAGCTACAAAAAACTGTAGATTGAAATAAGTATTAAAACCAAGAGATGAATGTGGACTTTCTCCCCTAGTGTTTCATTTCTGTATTCAGAAAACTGTACAAATATTCCAAGTTGTTCTTTTAACTCAAAAAGTAAAAAAATGAATTCATAGCTTACAAGCTAACAATCCTTTCTTTTTTTTTTTTGTAATGATTGTTTGGCGCCTTGCAACAAAAAGAAAAAGTCACTTCAATAAGACTGTACTGATTGAAAACAGGAAAATGAATTGAGAGAGCTTAAAAACACATAAAAACATTTCTAAGAAGAAAAAGAACAGTTACTAAAACTTGCTCTTACAGAAGTCAGAACAAATAACTGTAGTTTCTAGAGTAAGTCTGGAACCATAACCCTCTTCTACGCAACTTGAAAAATTGAAGCTATTTATGAAGCTGAAGATAACAGCAGGAAATCAGAATTTAATATTCTGAACTTCATTCTAAATAGAAAGCTTGCATTCTAAACAGTTAAAGAACTCTGCATACATTACTATTGTTACACTAAGCAAGAAAAGGGAGAGATGACTTTGTCTCTCTTCAGAAGCATCTACTGCTGGTCCACCATTCTGTCTCTACTAAACAGACCCAGGATACAATTCATTGAAGACAACACCATACATCATTTCAACCTCCACATATCACACTGACTGAGTTCATTAAGAATCGTATTTCACATTATTACTGCATATATTACTTCTTCCTATGTTATACGTTTCCATCACAGTCTACTTTTCAAATAATTCTCTAAGCCTCCCACAGACTACACTTCCACAAAGTAAACAAACAGACAAAATATTTACTGTATCGTATACACTACCTCATGGTACGTATCCTCCAGCTCTCCATCATAAATCCATCGATAAAGGAAATTCAGTACGGGATGCGATACTAGGCCAAGAATGTGCTGAACCAGAGATCTCATGTAGGGATCTCCTGTTTTAGTATAGGCATGAACTGCTGAGGCTAGTTCACCACCTTTTCTCCCTGTAAGATCATTGCAGAAAGGAACAGAAATATATGAAGAAAAAAAATATTCACAGTACACTTAAATTCAACAGCCATTGACTTCAGCCAGTCATATGTCACTCAGTGTGAAGAGCAATTCTAAAAAAACGTAACAAAGGTACATTTCAATATTAAGAGGGAATTACTAGGTTCTAAGGCACAAATCATTTATCTCACTGAAGCAGTAAGCACAGTTCTTTGACACCGTATTCTGTCTGTTTTATGTAGCTTGGAGGAACACAAATTTCAAGGCATCAGATCACACACAAAGGCTGACCTCATGCTTCTTTTCTTCCCCACAGTCCCCATCAGAACAGAATTAAAGAAGGTTTTGTATGTTTTCCTCCTCTCCAGAACTTGACTCACTCACAGATGTTCTGTGTGCATACATACACACAAACACATCTTTCCTGCTTCTTGGCTATAGTATTCCCCCCTCTCCTGCCTAGCTCCTTTAAGTAATATCTCCTGTCTTCTTGCAGCTGAAAGGACAGAGGCTGTACAAAAATAATTTAAAAAATAAATAGAACTAGTATTGTTTCACTGTTTTGCTGCACACCTTAAAGGTTCTTTTAGCAGAGGCTGTAGCATTCAAAAATCTTCATGAAAGCCTTAAAAGTAAAGCCTACTTTTTTTTTTCCAAAATTGTTGTCAATTCCAACTATCAAGGTAGAGTAATGTTGTAATCTTTTCTAGTTAAGATGCTCTTTTGAAAGAGTGACAATCTCCATCTACTTGCAAAGACTGCAAAGCCAAAGTCCCCTCAGGGAGAAACACAGCTCATGGGTCAGTTACTGCCCAAAGTTTTGGTCAACTTCAACACCACTCCTCAGCAACTTCTTGTGGATTGACAACACAGCCACACATTATTTTCAGATTTGGAAAGTTTCATTGTTTCACGTGAATCTGCAGACAAGTTGCAAATAACTCCTATATGTCACTAAGTATCAAGGAATAACATAATACTCATACAGAGAGACTAAGCAAATTTCATAGTGTATTAGTGGGTGTTTTAACAGCGTAGCATTCTCTGAAAGATGGTTAAAATTGAGTAACTGAAAACAGCATGAAGTGTGCTTAAAATTTGAAAGATTCCTCAAGCACGTTCTAGTTTTTAGAAAAACCTAAAAAGTCTAAGTCTATCGAAACAGCACTATAATTCATCAGATTTTTTTCTTGAACTAAGAGACAATTCTCTGGATTAGTTACTTAAAATCTTATTAAAAAACCCCGTAACAGTAATATTATTTAAATCCACTTTCGGCATGTACGACCACTCAAAGTTACTTAACTTTCCCAGAAATAGTAAATTAATGTTAAACAGACCTTGACAGTGATCAACAAGTGCTGCAAGGGTCTTTAACCTTATTTTAGGATCATATGTCCAGACTAGAAGACGGCGAAGTGTTAAACTGCTCTCAAGTCCCAAATTCACACCTTGATCATCTTCCAATTGCAACTGATCAAATTAGAAACAGAAAGATATATCAAGGAAAAAAACCTGGCAAAACTAAAGTAGAATTGATGTTTCAGCCCTTGTTCTCAAGTTAGCTTTTTACTAATACGATTTAAATATCCAGTATTATACATTCTCTCATTAAATCATTGGGCCAAAAGCGGAGGGTCACCCAAGTAGAAGCAGAGAATCAAGTGCAGTTGAAAGAACAGAGACAAATGGAAGTGTAACAGAGCAGGCAGAGCACACGCCAAGAAAGTTCAAGAAAGCAAGGTGAAAGGTAGTCACAAAAGGAGAGAACAGCAAAGGAAAAGAGAGCAGAGATCCTGAGAGACAGCAAAGACTGGTCAAAGAGATGCTCACAAAAGAGTAAAGAAAAACATCTAAAGGAAAGAAAAGGTGTAGGAGGCAAAATGTTTATTACTGCCCAGCCAGCTTATTTTAGTTCAACAGGTGACAAATTCTGTTCAACGTCTAATTCTGATGGCTTCTGGAGGAAAAGTTACCTGTATTGTGAGATTAAGGAATTGCTACTATTGGAAAAAAACACAAGAAAACATTAAGAGATATGATAAGGAAAACCTGTCACTGTGACTACCATGAATCTTGCAATACCATCAAAAATGAAAGTCAACATTTGTATCTGAGAAGCAAACATCCCATACAAGCACAGATGGGGTAAGCAGGACAAGAACACAATCTAAAAATAGAGGAAAGTTCCTAGAGCAGTGCAAGCAGATAAACTCCTAGAAAAGATGCTCTGTTTCCGGTAGGCAACAACCAATCCACTCCGTGCTTCCATATCTAGCCCATTTTTTAATCAAACGCAACATATCAGTTAAACTTAAGACTAGCGTTACCCACATTTAACCTCGGCCTTAAAGCCAATTAAATTTGTTAGCTTCTGGATGTTCCCGCATCCATAGGTTTGATTTTGTTTCAAAACTGGCCACGGTGAGAGAGACAGGAGAGCAAGAACAGCCCTTTGTCTTTTGGGAAGAAAATATACACTTACATCTTCATCACAGAGGCATATTTTTACATGGGCTGACAATGTGAAATCAGTCTGTGAGGGAAGGACCTGAAAAGCTCACAGCATAGTACCCAGTATGCTCAGAATGCCTCTTTTCAGAGGCAGAAATGTGTTTGGGGGAAGCTCTGAAGACATAACAAAGTTGTAGAGAGAAAAACAGTATAGAACCCTTTGATGAGACTCTTGTTATGTACTGCTACACCTGAACTGCTAACTGGAACTGCAGCTAGCGACTCCTAAGCTGACAGTCTGTGTGACCACCTGAATACAAGACTGCAGCATGCACTAAGGCACAACCTTGTACACATTTTCAGGTAACTGCAATGCATGGGTTTTTTTTAAAGATGCTACATTTACAAAAGCAGATTTATTTTTTTTCCCCCATCACTTTTTAAAAAAAAATTGACAAGTTGCCAAGCTCACCTCTGGGATAATCTGGCACAAGTCTTGAGAATGCCAACTTGTTTCTTAGAGATTTTTGCCCCACGAATCATGAACGTAAGAAATGCCACCCTCTGTTAGAGCCCCGGCTAGATGAACTACTGCTCCATCTCCAATAATGACAAAAGGAAGTGCTGTACAAGTAGAACATGCAAAGCTGACCCCTCTCTGCAGTCCATCCCCTTCGGGTTCCTCACAGCTGACCTGCAGCATTCAGGGTGTCAGAGGATGATGCATCCTTGCTCAACCCTTCTAAGAGCAATTTACAGATCTGCCTTCCATGAATTTGTATAATCTCTTATTCAACCTGTTGTTACTGCTTTTTGTCATGACATCCCAGCAAAATAAATTTTGCAAGTTGGCTACTCTTCCCTGTTTTATACCAACCTCCTGCTAACCTCACAGAGCGTCTCTATTCCTCTTGTAGCCACTCACCAAATCCCACAACTTGCTTCACTTATCCTTCCTTAGTTTGGAAGCCTCAGCCATAGCTCCCCTGCACCTTTTCCTCTTCAGACTCAAGAGGCTCAGTTCATCTTCCCTCTGTCCAATACTCCCGAGGATTTTACCTTTCTCCTTCCTCAGCCTCTACCTCCCCAGTGTTTGAGAAGCTGCCATCAGGGCTGCACACAGGACTCCAGTGTCACACTAACACCTGGTGCCTCATCCCCAGCACCCATCTCCCTGGCACCTAAATTCACACCAAGTCCAGGCAACTACCTGCGAGGACACCAAGATTTTTTTTTTCCAAACCGACGCCAAGTCCAGCACTGTGGAAGGAGGCATTAGATCAGCTTTCCTCCAGATAACAAATCTTGTACTTGCCATGCTGGGGTTCCCCAGCACTTATTTGTTCAAACGCTGTTTCGGACTGCTCTGTCTCATGGACCAGAGTACCCTGTGTGACCTACTGTAGGGGATCCTGCTCTGGTAGGGGGGCTGGACTAGATGATCTCTTGAGGTCCCTTCCAACCCCTGACATTCCATGATCCTGTGATCCAAAGTACCAATGTTTGCAAGCATTCACTGACAGACTGGGAGATTTAACTCTGCCTTCCCTTCTACAGACCATGACTTTCTACATGAGGAGCAATTGTATAAAAATAGTAAAAGGAAGACTGAATGGTGCTGGGAAAGTGGTGAGAGGAAAAATGGAAAAGGTTAAGGTACTTAGTGCCTTCTATACTTTGTTTTTTTAGTAAGATTTGCCATCGGGAAAAACAGATGTCACTCAAGATCAGAGGGAAGTCCGGAACGAGGGAGACTCACCCTTAGTGGAGAAGAATCAGGTTAGGGGACACTATACAAACTGGATACACCTAAACCTACGAGAACTGACCAGATGCACCCAAGAGTGCCGAGGAAGCCAGCCAATGTCACTGCAAGACACTGTTGATTATCTTTGAAATATCAGAGCAATCAGAAGAGGTTCCTGGCAACCAGGAGAATGCAAATGTTACTCCTCTCTTCAAGAAGGAGGATCCACAGAACCACACACCAATGAGGCTCACCTCATTCCCTGGGATGCTGACAGAACAACTAACCCTAGAAATTATTTCCAAATATATGGAGGACAAAAAGCTTTCCTCAGGAAGAAAAGCTCAGGGAAAGGAGGAGGAAGAGGGACATTTGTGGTGACAGAGATTGTCTTCCCAAGCAAGTGTTACGTGTGCTGAGGCTCTGCTTGCCAGGAAGTGGCCGGACATCCGCCTGCTGATGGGAATTAGTGAATTAATTCCTTATTTTGCTCTTATTTTTATGCTCTCAACACAACAGAAAGGACAAGGAAAATGCACAAACTGCCTCAGACAGAACAAAAAGTTGCAACTGTTGTTACTAGCTTTTATATCATGCATTGCTTGAAATACAGATTTTTCTTTTCTCCCTTCAAAGATGCATCATGCTATTAGATATTTGAATGATAAAGACAATATACAAGATGAAACTGACAAAAAGGATGCAAAAAAAAGAGACAGAGGCTTAGAAATACACATTATATTCTTTGCTTACATAATACAGTAAATAACAGTGAATTCCTAAGACAAAAATATTTATTGGTACATATATCCAAAGACTAAGAAACGTACAAGTTAGAGAATTGTGTTCACTCTCAGTAGAAACTGTTGTAGATCCTTTCTAAAGGATACCTAGATATACCTTTTAGGAGATATTCAGCTAATGTAAAGCTCAAAAGAAAGTTAAATAAGAACAACTTGACTTAACTTACCTGAGAATGCAAAACAGACAGAAGTCGGTAGTATTCTTTAAGTTCCTGATGTAATGCTGCACAAAAACTCTGTAAGAGAAAGAGGGGAGGGGAAAAGAAAAAAATCCTTCTATTTTAATCTGGAATAATTTTTATTTTCTTACCACCAAAATGTGATGGTAGTTAGAAATTTCCTAAAATGAATCAAGCCACAAGTTTCAGCTCAAAAGCCAACTCTTGGAAAACTGGCCAACATGTGTGTGCTTCCCTAAGAGATGCACAGACCTTTCTCCAGGAATACATACATCCTGTCACAGGACTTTGTGTCTTGTTTCCTTAACTCTATCAACAAAGTAAACTAACTCTCCAAATAGATACATCATCTCAATAAAGACACTAATAATTGCCATAGGGATGTGCAAATCATAACACGACCCAGAAAAAAGTTTCTTTAATAATTATGTAAAATACACCATGTAGTAAAAGTAACGGAGTTTCAGTTTCAGGGAGGCCTCTACTAACAGACTGTATGATATGGACAAGATAACACAATGCTCATAGAAGAACACTCCCAGTAAGTCCTGCTGGATCAAGAACTCTAAATGTTTGATGTTTTATCAATTGACAGTCTATACGATTCTTCACTTGGCATGGTAGAAATGAATATCACTAAGTATACCCTAAGAAAGTCATAAAATGCAGAGAAGTTAACATGCCTGAACTAAAGCCAAGATTCTTCTTTGTAAAACAGTTCTAAGCACAGCTACCTTTGGGTTGTTTAAAAATAAAGGTAGATTTAAAAAAAAAAAAATCCTAAAAGAATACTTGTGTAGTAACCGATAGTTTCCTACAATTTGGGGTCCTGGTGTTCCGGTTTGTTGTAATGTTCTTGATCTAACACACAGAATAAAAAAAAAAATCCTGCAACACATCTTTTAAAAGCAGAATTAAAACTATAGCTCACTAAATTTTGGACAGATTTGAAAACATTAAAAAACCATAGGAAGTGCTGAAAGTTCAAAATTTTTTTGTTTCTTTTTTTGAATAGCACTTCTGTGCACACACACAAGTCCTCAGAACTGATTTCTTAAGCAATTCTCAGACAACTTTTATTCTATTTTAATAGACTTTCCCCTCAACCCCTTTTAAAATCATCACAGTCAAAGTAATTTGGGAAAAAAATAATGACAATTTCACAAAAAGAACCCAAAAGCTTAAAGTAAAATAATTTATTCACTAGAGTATGTACACAGGAGAAATCATTACTACAAGCACAAGGAGAATATAAATCTTCTTTCCTGCTAAGAGGCTAAGAAGTCTGGGGGGAAAAAAAAAAAATCATTAATCTTCCCATTGTATCCTTTATAACGAAAGAGGGTTCCTTTCCTTCAGCTCAACATTATAAATTAGAAAGAAATTTGAAATTCATTTTATTCCAGAGGATACTGAAGCGCAAAAAGTAATCGCCTTACATGTAACTCCACTTTTCATTTCTTCTCACTTGCTTCTTCAGTACATTTTCAACCTATTAAAAAGTAGCACTTGCCAAGATAGAGAGAGGGCAGAGTAGAGCCTCCAGGAAAACATTCAAAGGGACTATACTTCTACTCAAAAAGTGAGAACAGTAATCACTGACTTCAGTAGCCAAAAGGATTTAGGATCTAACTGGCCACCAACTTTTCAGAGAAGCTTTAGAAGCTAAAATTTATAACCAGTGCCAATTCCCGCACCACAAACTAGATTTTTGTTTCCCAGACTGTTATGGAAAACTGGACATTATCCTAGAATTCTGATTTAGACTACAGGAAAAGAGAATTCAGGAAAGCAGCAGAATGCTTATTCAAGAGAAAAAAATTTAAAATGCCCATGACTTCAACTATATAAAAATGGGGAAAATGTCAAAATATAAGGCAAGTTATATTTCATTGCTGATTATTCTTTTTGCTTCCTGAGGACAAAGTAGAACTTAGATACTAAACAGCACAGGTGGAAGAATATAATGTTAACATGTAGCATATTGTTATATCTCTACTCCGAATAATTGTCAATACCTAACATTTTGCACGCTAAAAAAGTCACCAGAATCATAATAGAGGTGACAGATATCTTACCCTACATGTGGTTTAAACAGGAGTTTACACAAGCATTCTTTTAAAACATTAAGCAAAAGATGCTTTAGAACGCACAACAAATTCTCGTGGTCAATTCTTAATGCACAGTGTGCAGCACCTGAAGTTGTCAGCTATAAAAGCCACAAAGAGCAACAGTAGACACTTTTTTTGCCCACATACTGACAGCAGGAGTAGAATGTATGTTTTTAGTTCTACGTTTATGTCCTAGGAGTATATACAAGTGCTTGTCCCAAGCAGAATTAAAAGCATTAGAGCTATGCAGACTCAGCTAGTTAACCGCACAGCCTTTTGCACAGGATCTAAAACCTGCATATGGTAGCTAAGGTATTGTACGTTAGCTCTCCCCTTGCTGTAAACTTGAAGATTAGCACCAGAGACAGTAAAAGCATAAGCAGGAAGCTACTAGATAATAAGAAACTTCGCCCAGATATAAGGGGGAGAGTCTGAAGAAAATGCATATACAGTAGCACTACCGTAGAAAACATGGAAATCAGCATTGGACCACTAGAAAAATAATTATTTATATGTAACTAAAAGAGTTACTTAGAATAAGAGATAGAAGGGAACAGAGCAAAACATTAGAAAAGTAGGAAGCACTACAGTGTCTCTACTGACCTCTTAAGAAAAATTACATTGAAGGGAGGAGCACTTCAATTTCTTGGCAGATTAGGTAGGTTGTTATGGCTAGAGGCAATGATAACATTTCTGTCGACTCAGAAGGGATAATATCCAGTTTTACAGAGGGAGCAAGTGAGAGGAAACGGGAATGCCTTAGCAGTAAATGTGGTTTTGTCTATTACAGCAGCTGTGAAGTTACTGTAGACTACAAATCATGATGATGAAACCTATAAAAACAAAGATTAATATTCTTTTGATGCTGTAATTCAAAAGAAAGGGCAGAAGAGAATGGGGTATTTGCATTTTATGTAGGTTAGTGCAGTATTAACACATGAATATCAACATTAGCTGGCAAGAGTCTCCTGCATAGGTCACTAACAACTGTAGTGGTAATTAATTAGCTCAGGAATGCCATCATCCCATTTAAGCAATGTTTCTGTCTCATGTATGAGAACTTCAAAAAAAATATAATTTTTGAAATATCAGATTAAGAAAAGGCATCTATGCATGAGACTTCTTTGCCACAAATGACAGGGGCAAGTCCTTCTTACAACCAGCAAGAGCAAACGCCTTTCCCTTGCCTCCAGACTACGACCCGTAGTCTGTCCATAAAAGGAGTAAATCAAAGGATGAATGATCCAAGCTCCAAAGTTTACACATCGTTCTAGTACTGCATTACTCAGTAGTTTCTAGGGGAAACAAGACCAAAATACTGCAGCAAAATCCATTTTTTAGCTGACCTACCTGGCCCACAAGTCCAAACGCACGATCCAAACTCCTCTGATCTGTGTATTTCCTTATTTTATTATGTAGCCATCCCAACTCTGCAAGTCTGCTTGTAGTATCTCTGAGAGATTTGGACAAGCTCACCTACGAAGTTAACAGAAGCAATAACTTGCAATTAAGAGAAATCTACCACACCAACACATTTGTTTTTTCACAAAAGCCTCTGTTATTCATAAAACAAGCCAATTCAGTAAACAATTTTGCATTCTACAGCAGAGATAGTGCCAAAAAGCAGACAACCATGTAATTAGCATTGAATTTGTACACGCAAGCATGTACACAAGCATGTACACAAGTCAGGAGCAAACTACTGGTAACTTTGTGACCTTCCCTTTTGGAAATCTTAAGGTAACAGTATTCAGACACTCTTTTTGGCAATTCCAGCAGTAATAAAAATGTCTTCTGAAAAGAGGAAGAAATCTGAAACTTTATGATGTAGAATCACACATGAAACAACCCTTTAATAGAAGACAAACAACCCAATTTTGGACTAGCTTTCAGGAAACAAAACTTACAGAATCCAAATTCCAAGTTTAAGTCCATTCCCCTGGTAACAGCTTTTATGAGCTATTTAATCATGTGCCCCTCTCAGCTCTTCTAGCCTACTTCTACATTTCTTACACCAGGTATCTCACTTCACCCTACAAGCCAGCCTTAGTCCCAACACCCTGTTTAACTATTACTGCTGTTTTTAACATAAATCATCACATTTCTTCCTTGAAATTTCCAACATATAAGACACTGCTCCTCTTGTTCCTACTTCAGATTTGCTTCTAACACATTTCGCCACACTACCCAACAACACCATCATCACGTTTTCAAAATTTTGTCAGACATAAAAACATCAAGCAATGTGACCAATATCTTCAGCCAGGAGGCACAGATTGACTTTTACATCCACAGTGACTGGGCCTATCCCACATCTGCAAACAATTTTAACTTTGAGAGCCAGCTGGAACAGTCCACTAACAAGCCAAATGGATTGCTGAAGAACTAGAAATCAAGTTCATTCATTAAATCTTTTTCTAAGCAGTACATGCAATCTCCAAGATAAAACTCAGCTACAGAGTGTGTTAGCTACAGCACTGTGGGCTTGAACCAGGCAGCAGCAGCAGAGTTCAGTCCCTGGCCCTCTTGCTTAGCTATACAGGCACAGCTCTAACTTCTTAACTTGCATAGGATAAATTCTAGCCCAGACAAACATAACTGGACAGTTAGAAACTCTGCCTGCAGCTAAAACCTAAGAGGCTACATAAGAACTACTTAGAATTCTGCAACTACAGTGTACCTGGCAACATTACTGACCACAAACCACATGAATAATCAAACTCCCTGTATTAACATACTAAGGAGTTCAAATTAATATCATTTTTCATTTCAGACTAGGCTATTTGATATTAAAGCTACAGGGAGAATTACAAACTTTGCAGAATCTACAGGTACAGAAGATGACATCTTTAAGAATCTGTTTCTTAACAAGATTTAAGTTTTACATTTTTCCCTGCACTAACTAGCCCTAAAAATCATTGCAAAGTAACAGAGGGGACAATTACACATTTGTCTTCCATAACAATAACAAAAAGTGAAAAGGAAATTAGTTCAGTTACCAACATTAAGATAAGCCTCCTCTGCTCCTGGCACATGAAATGGCCCAAAATCCACTTTCCGCCACTTTAGGACTATGTCATATTGTCACAGTCTAAATTTCTTAATACAAGCAAAAATTAGAAGCATTGTTTTTCTATTTGAACAAAAACATGAAAACCAATTAGCGAGATGAACCCAAACTGTGACGCAGTACTGTCTAAATGCTGAATAAGGAGATGCTAAAGCAACCAGTGCCATTTGTTTGCTCTTTGTTCAGCTGACCCAATCTCACCCTTGGGTTTTTTCCCCACATTGCAAATATGCTTAACATCTCACCACCTTAAAGGAAGATCGATCTCCCAGGCTTCTCTACTGTTCCTCTGCCCCTTGTTTGACACTTTCAAATTCACACCAGATGTATTTTCTATCAACAACAGCTGGAAGCACTTTCTTCAGTTCTATCATCAGTCCTTTCTTGGGTGATCTGTATGATCCCTTCTGATCACTTACAAATTGTAATCAAAATCATAACATCAGGTGGCTAACATCCATTCCATATCTTGGGCTATAAATGTAATCCAACAATAACACAATTTAAAGCCTGGATCTGTGTTATGTTCATTCTTACAAATTAGGGGGATGAAATGATGACAAACATCCTCAAATTAAGCCATAACTTAGGAGTCTTTGTATTGGCTTAATAGTTCAGAGTCTGTTCACATCCTGTAGAATGCTACCATTTCTTTCTGGGACTTAATACTGTTTCAAGTACTCTGTTACAATAATAATTTTTTTTTAAAAAGCAGGTGGGGGATTAAAGATTTATGATAATATTTTAACTTTTTAACATATCTTTCATGGATATTTCTCTCCCACATACCTCTTTACTCGCATATGAAATACAAGTCACCATACAGTACCTTTCCCTCCACTTTATAGCAATTTTCAGAATTGCACATTTTGATGTTTTTGCCATCTATTCCCTGGAAGACATACAGAACATCTCTTACAAGATTTGCTTCAGTTATCTCAACAGAACCTAGAAAGAAAACCAAAACAAAACAGTATTTAGATTTGTTGGGACAATTAGTTTTGATTACAACATCAAAAAGCTATTTAGAAGTCCTACCAAAAAAAAAAAAAAAAGAGAAAGCCTGTGTTTGTAACCTGTAAAGAAATATTTTGAATCTTCTTAACAACCTGACAGGAAAGCCAAGAATTCCCTTTACTTGCCTCTACCTGGGATTGCCAGAGAGCAAGTAAACTTGTATGACATGGGACATGCTATATTTTAACCAACACTTCAGTCAGTTCTGTTTAAGAACTTATCTTTTCTGATTCAATCACTAGTGCAAGTTCTGAGGGAAGCATCATAACTTTACTTTCCTTCAAACAAACACCTGAAGTTGTTAAATGGGATTTGCAGAACAACCTCTTCTACGTTCAGGTGGGAAAACGACAGTTAATTCAAAAGGAAGAGTTGTTTGTTTAATATTGGCTGTCAATCACATGTGCCACTGCTCAGCAAAATGCTTCATCAAGACCAGACTGCCAGATGCCTGGCAGCTACAGAAAAGCGTAAATACTGATACACCTTTGACCTAGTAAAGCTTTTGCAGCATACAGTTTGCTTCTAACTTGTATATGTAGTTAGAGATCAGATTATGTTTGAGATCTAGGGTATTTATTGATTTAAAGGAAAGAGATGATTGAAAAAAGGCACCTTATAGGCCACTGACCTTTTTTGTACAAACCAGCACCATTTTCTTACGTAACTGCTTTTAAGATATCAAGAAGGAAACAGTTTCAGCAATGAACCTCCAGAAACTGAGATGCTACAACATGCTTATTCCAAATTTGACAGCACTCTTACTTTCATCAGTTTGCCTCCCAACAATCCACCTTCCCAGACTCAAATCAACAAAAAATAAAATTCTATTCTCAGTTTGGGAAAAGTAGCCATCATTTCAAGATGTTGCTTAAAACTCTGGCTCTCCTCATAATACTAAGATGTGCACAGATGTATCTAGTCCCTTTTAGGGACTCTGAGTGAAATGATAAAAGATTCAAGTGCACATCTTTTTGATCAATAAATAATAAAACAGGCATTAATATCAACCATACAATGCTCCTGATTGTACTGCCTGTGTAGGTGTAGCAAGAAAAAACACTCCAGTTAACAGCAACCAACTTCAGAAGGAAAAAAATAAAAAAAAAAAAATCAACAAATCCTTTTAAGTAGTTGGAAGAATTTCATATTACTAGAAATACATCTTCAGGACAGTCTTTTATGTTCTGAATGCAATCCTACTTCTATTTCTACATCAACTAGTGACTACATGTAAGACAACTGTCAGTCCTTATACTCATCCCACGTAAGAATCAAGAGTCGCAGCTGCTGGCTAACTGAATGAAACGAGTTTGTGCGGCTCCTTAGGGCAATTAGTAAAACAACAATAAAAGGCAGTGCTATAGTTTTATATATTTTCTCTGTATTAAATCTACCATATATAAATAATATGTTTATAAATGTTTATGTACATACACACAGACATTGTCCTCTTGCATATGAGCAATACTATTAATTAGGTTCTAAATGCCAAACATTGCCCTCAGATATACCAGTACAACTGTTTGGTCTATACGCTGTTGTTTTGCGCACTGCTAATCATAAAGATGTAGGGGCTGGCAGATAGACTGTATTTTAGCTTCTGACTATCCACACTTCTTTATATAGAAGTTTTGTTTAAAAAAAAAAAAACAAACAGCCAAACAAAAAAACCCATGCAGAAACCCATATCTCTTATGTTTCTTTGCCAGAGAGTAACAGCACTATAAGGATGACAAGATTTGCCATCAGCTATCTTATTCAGGAAAGTCTCCCACTTTTACAGTAAGAGTGGGTCGAAATTTACACAATTGTCACAACCTCCTGTTAAACAATTTCTCCTTAGTTACACTTATGTAAACTCAGAATAGATCCTCTAGACATCACTTTCCAGTTTGCAGGCACTTAATCAAGGAAATAAGTCAGTAATAATCACATAATTCTTATTTACTGACAATTTTATGTCAATTGCCAAATACCATCACTGCAACCACCACCACACTGCAAATACCACCACTGCTACTTTAAAGAAAAAAAAAAGTTTTATGAGCTCTATACTCCAGGGCACATTTCCAAGTTTTAAAAGACAGAAGCACAAACAAAACGAGTTCTATGCCCTGAGCATTCTTTCTGACCTTCTCAAAGCAGCATCATCTTCTGATCACCAAGAGTAATCATTACTCACAAACTACAATCACTCGCTTCTGACAATGACCACAATGACCACAATGAAGTCAGTCTTTTAGGAGGACCAAAACACATTATCAAACCAGCCAAAGAGACTGTGGCCAGACATACTAGCCCTGCATATTTGCTTCTATCCTTCTTTTGAGTACATTCTAGAAAAACACTCCTCCAAATATTCAACATGCTTAGAACTATTTCAAAATCTTGCGGAAAAAAAATGGAGGATATAGGAAATAATTATCTTTAACAAATACTCTTCGCTCACCACTTGTATCCCCTTCTCGTCTTGACCTTGGCACACCACGGGAGGCAGCGTTTGAAAAACCTTTTGAGGTAGTGTTTTGTAAAGAAGGCTGGCTTGCAGTTAGAGTCCACGCAAGACGTGACCCTAATTGCTGACGGAGGCAATCTCCAACGCCTGGAGCTTGATAGGATTGTCTAAAGGGACACAAAAGAAGAGACATCTTTCAAAAACTTTGATACTATACACATCACCTGTTTTGGGTATGCAAATTTTGAAAAACATTTAACAACTTGAGTTTGCTTTTCATGGATGTTTTGTGTTGGTTTCTCTTTTAATAAAAGGAACCTTAAGAAACAGTGCAGAACATAAGCAATTTATTGCTTTAGATGAGCCTACACTTTCAAATAAATACAAACTACAGAAAAGAAAGGAGGTACAAATTCGAAAAATTAATTCATATCAAAGACTGAGTTTGCTCATGCCAAACTGTGCAGATATGCTGAAATGGATTAAAAGTGAAGTCAGCTACAATTAACAACAAATATTTGTTTTGTTATCACTTGAAACTGTAGTTACATGCCGAAGAACTAAAGGAAAATAAGAAAGAGTTCACTTTCCTGCTACTCTACTCTTTGGAATAGTTTGTATCAAGTGCCTGAAGATGTGCTCAAGGAAGGAGCACCTAGACAAGCTTCGACTTCCCTTCCTCTCAAACTTCTTATTCATCTCACAAAAACAGTTTTAAACATTTTTAATGTTAAGATTAAAAGCTAAAATTCTGATTATTTCTTTATCATGAGGGTGGAAAAAGAAGTTGAAACCATGTGCAAGGAGTTGTGCTGTCTCTCTCCCAAATGTAAACATTTGGAAACATACACATATGGGGGGGTGGGGAACAAAACCAATTCCACAAGGCTGTGAAAGCAGTTGCAGGGAGAGATGGAAGTCGTCTGCAATACAAATGTAAAAAAAAAAAAAAGTCAGGGAACACCTTTCCCAACTGAAACATTGTAACTCACGGGATGGTCACACATCACACTTAGGTGACTGTAGGAAGTGAACAAGCACAGAGCCTGCAAGACACAGCAACTCTGTCGTGCTTCATGTTTGTAATGCCTTAATTAGAGTACAACACGGAATTTAGGCTGTTACCCTTCAAGGAAAACGTACTCTGGAAACGAAGGGAAACATGTATTAAGAGAAGTTCTGGAGGAATGAAGTTCACAGAAAGATCTAATTGGGGCTGCCCAGCTCACAGACTACAGGACTAAAGAGAGAGCAGTGAAATTGCTATAAAATGGAACAGTCTGAACAGGTCAGACCAGGAATATGTCAGGAATTGGGTAGGTTCTGATGATATTTTTAAGCAAGTGGATATTTGAAATAGTCTCATTGACATACCTTTCTATACTGTATCAGGATTACATAATGGTTGAGGTCAGAAGGGACCTCCAAAGATCACCTCCTCCAACTCTCCTGGCTCACAGCAGTGTCAACCAGAGGTTTCCTGGTGCACTGTACCATCAGGTTTTGAATATTTTCAAGCATAGACTACGCAACCTCTCCGGGTGACCCGTTTCAGTGTTTCATAACATCTCTTCCGCCCTCAAATGCGCACCCTACCTTACTGCAAAACAAGTTTTTCTCCTTACGTTTAACTGTGAATCCCAATAGTTGGCAAAACTTGCAAGACTTCTCCTCAGGCAATACTGAGGAAAGCCTGGCTCAGTCTTTCTTCTCCGCTCCCCTGGTCAGGTATAACCACACATGTAAGATCCCCTGAGCTTTTTCTTCTCCCGGCTGAATAGTACCAACCCTCACAGCTTCCCCTCGCACACCAGATGCTCCAACCCCTTAATTAGTTTTGGGGGTTCCTTCTCCAGACTCTCTCCAGCCTGTGTCTTCTTTTGTGCTGTAACTAGAAATAGCATTTCAGATGCGTCCTCACCAGTACTGAGCAAAGAGAAAAGTTCACCTCCCTCAAGAGGTGATGATGCTCTTCCTAACACAGCCCTATACAAGTAAGTACAGTCCTCACTTTCACAAATTTAGTAACGTTCCGTTCACTCTTCCATGCTCAGCCTCTACGAGGCGATGTGTTCCCAGGCATGTGGCACGGGATTACTGTTGAACCATTCCCTGTCACAGAGAACAAACGTACTTGTTTCCCCTCCACAGAACAGGGACTGTGTGCAGTGCATCTCTGTCAGACTTTCTAGAGCTGCAACATGGTATCCAATGGGACAAGAAATATTCAAACTTTGAGCATGTTACTTTCTGCGTTAGCTTATTTCACAAAGTCAATACTCAGGTAGTCAGCTTATGATTTACAATGGCTACCTCAAAATTCTGAATTACGCGGTATTTGAACGTTTTGGTACCAAATGTAGATTGACCGTGGTATGAACAGACAAACCACTACTGAATAGTGGATGGTTAAGTGGTGGTGTTTTCTTTTCAATAGGTATTTTTTTTTAATTAACTATCATTTTAGTTAACTCTTATTTTTTTCCCAAGAAAATCCCTGTTCACTCAAAACACAATACTGTTCTAGTACAACAGCCAAACTCTGTGAACAAGCTTAAAAAAGTGAGATGATGCAATAAAGGTCACCCTTTCAAAAACGGAGGATGTTAAGTCTACTAATTTGACACTGGCTGATGAATATTTTGTAAAAGGAACTTAAGCAAGGACTCTTAACTCAGGGTGTTTACAGAAGAAAAATAAAGGCTTTTTAAAATGTTTTGGAGAACGGAGAAATTTGGAAAATGACTTGGCACTAGAATCCAAATGAGTGGACCCAGTAAAATCTCAGCTGTTTAGCAGATAGCTAACATGAAGCTTAAGAATGGATACACTTGGCCAGCCATTTGATGGCTTCATGTGGTCATATGACAGCACCTGATATCCAGAACTGTTCAGCTAAGAACTCAGTTTCTATGCACCTATAGTGGCACTTCCAACAACATGCAAAGGGGAGGGTAGGAGAAAGAAAAAGCAGGAAAAAAAAAAAACAGCCGGTAGTTTCCAGTCTTCTCCAAGCCTCTTTGTAAGCTGAAACAGTTTAATTTACCCTGGAAGAAGTGACTGTGGAGTTGGTGTTGGCCCATTCAGAGCGTACAGGCTGATGCTGCTAATCCCACTGCTCCCCATGCTGCCAGAGCTCTGGGCAGACTGAGCACTGCGGTCTTGGTAATTCAGTGGAAGGCTCTGAGGCCTGGCATAGTAATAAGGGGTTGAGTGAGCATCCCGTGGCAATGCTTGAGCAAAAAGCGTGGCATAACTTGATACCTGAAAAAGAAAGGGTTTGATAAAAACATTTGTGAGTCACTCCAAGTCACGTTTTTAGTTAACAGGAGGGTAATATTCCAGAATGCAAAAAATAACTGAAGACCATGTTTACGCAAAGAAAAATTTGTTGTTACAACTATAATGACAAAAAAAAAAAAAAAAAGCAAGTCACAGGGAGCAGAAGTGCTTTTAGCAATACAACTTATTTTTGCCTGTGAATTGTCACTATCAACAGTTGCAAAAAGCACTTTGGTGCTAGCACAGCTGCAACCAGAGGAGTTTTGCCCTCCCTTCTCCATTCCAAACTCATCAGCACATGAGCAGACATTACACCACCAAGCAGAAAGCAAACAAAAACTCCACTCATCTAATCTTCAGCTACAAATGCTGGAGAGCTCATATTTTTACATTTATATTAAAAAAAATACACAGAAAAAAATTGCATATACTTGTGACAAGGGTGTTCTTCTTTTCAGTCTCACATACAAACGCAACCTGAGGTGATGGTTAAGTCTTGACAGTGATTCTTAATGACATCTAAAATAAGTGACACACATCTACCTACCTTGTTAGACTGCTTACGTGGGTCTTCACTAAGGCTAAGCAAGAGGTAGAGTATTGACCATTTGTTTTTCAAAATGCCCTTTATAAAAAAAGATGGAAGACAAACAGCAATTAGTTTAACTCTTGGCTAGCAATGGAATTTTTAATTAGCCAGACTAGTAACATGTACGCATATAAATCAATTTTCCACACAAAGAAGACCAACTCAGAGTCACATTCTCGACTAAACTGGGAATGTGCAGTGCAGCCTCTGTAAGTGCTAGTTTTAATAATTTTCTCAACTGTATTCAAAGCATTAATTCGTACCTGGTCCGAGACCAGCAAGTACACTTAATTTAAAATTCAGAGCTACTATGAAAGAGGTTTACACAAAACTGAACTTCTACCACCATTCTCACGGACTCTTACCATTTCAAGTATTTCAAAGGCTGCTCTACACCTAAAGGCAAAGAAGGAAAATTCTTGGTACAATTTTAAGCAAAGAATTGTCTTTTCTTCACTTTCCCCTTCAGCCTTCTTTACAGGGAGACTTCAAAAGCTTGAGGCTTTCAATTTCTATTACTTTAAATGCCATTTAAGAGAGCTACCAAAATTATTAACTGTTAGTGTGAAACCTGAAGAATATGCAATATAGTCTCTAAGACAGATACATACAGAGTGCTAGAATAAATATCTCAGCAGCTTTAGATCTCATCAGAAAACTTACCAGCAGAACAATGCTAAAGCCCAAGCTACAGAAAGAACACTTCAAATAATTATGGTAAATATTCAAATGTTTCTAGAAATGTTACTCCATAGTTCTGTGACACTAATGCTTGCACCCGAATTGATCAGAGACATAGAACCTTGTAACAGATATTAAGTGGTGGACTAAGTCAAAGAAACTCACGTAAGTTCCTTCATAATATCAATTAGGCTACAACCTAGAATACTAAACAACACTGAATACAATGGAAACTCCAGTCACATCAAGATTCAACAAAGATTCCATTCCTTACGAAGCAATGTAATTCAGTGCTATCAGTCTTGTAAAAAGCACTTACGAGGTCACTTGGAAATCCTCTTTTTTTAAAGAGATTTTTATCTTCACCTATTTTTCCTGCTTTTCTGGAGATTATGCATTTTGGGTGTCTATGTTACATGGTCTAAGAACTTTGGCCACGGAACATTTTTCTTCAGGGCAGACTGCACTAACCAAACCTTTCCAAGCTTTAAGCTGTCACATAAAAGTGCAAGGAGACATTGTGTATTACATAGAGCAGAAGCCTATCATCATCTGCTTCAATCTCAACAAGCAAAAAAGCAGAGGTATTGCATCTATTGCAAATAACTAATCCAGAAACTCATTAACAGCTGGTGAAAAAGCAGCAACACTGCTACTTCTACTCGCCAGGATAGAGTAAGTTTAAGTGCTCAAGAAGCATGGTTTGCTCAGTTTGCAAGCTGCCTCTAAAATAACTACTGATCTCCTTTTCTCTCTCTAGAGTAACGGATGAAAAGAAGTTAAAATAGATTTTGACAAGCTTTTTTTCTTCCTCCTAGTTGTTTTCAGGGGAATTGCTGGAGGAAAAAAAAGTCTCATTGATTCAAAAAATGGATATTCCTTCCGTGCCCTTCCCTAAGGTCATAAGGAAAGAGAAATGATTGTCCACTATTACTAATAATTGACTGAATAATAATTGGTAGGGAGAGCTTTAAAGAAGGTAGCATTCAGACGATACTATTCCATGTATGCAAGATGCTAGCACCCAAAAAAAAAAAAAAAAAAAAAGTTTAAAGAATCTCAAAATTAGGAGTAGGGAGCGAAATCTGAGGTGATGAGGTGAGCTCATATTATGTTTGGAAGAATAACCAAACTGATAGGAACACAGACAAGGCATTCGGTTTCAAAGTTTATAGCCTCTGCAGCTATGTCGCTTGCCAAATGCACAGGTATGGCAACATAGTACAGAAGCTAAAGAAAGATGTTATAGAAAATCTATTAAAAGCAGAAGATCACACAGCATAATACATTAAAGAAGAGGCTGAAATCAGTGGCTGAGGTCATCAGAACAGGTGTCTAAACCAGTGACACTTGCTTCACTGTATGAACCAGTGCAACTAATACTCAAACCCACAGGGTAAGGCAAACAAGAAGAGTTACACAGCAACTTAGCTCCAAGCCCTAACAAATCAGTAAGTATGGATGAGGGGAGGGGCAGAACTCAGTTCTGACTAGTCATGCTCTCCACAGAATCACTTTTACATAACCTTCAAATCTCAGTACTGTCCTTTAAAACTCAGCCATGATCCATACGTAAGTTAATGAGCAAAAAGCAGAACAGAGAAAAACAAAAATAGAAAGGGTAAAATGAGGAAAAAAAGTATCTTTTATATAGAAAACACCCTTCTTTATGTTTACTAATTTTTAACTACTTTTTGTTGCCAAAAATCATCTATGTGCAAATAACAACTGGGAATCTTATTTTATTACTGCCCATCATATTCTGCTTTACTAAATACTCAATTTTAGGGAGAATCCAGAACAGATTAGCAACAGTCATTTTTCATGTACCTCAGCTAAACTTCTATCCTCACATCTTTCCCCCCGTCACCCACTCCATCTTCCTGCCTCATGGGCTTTCTACACACTAACATCTTTTGTCCAAACACCTACATGCAGTATTCTTTGATTACCATAGGTGTCAGCAGAACCATCAAAGTCAGCAGACCCTTAATCTTCAACATTAAAGACATGGAGCACTTAAATTCAGAACCACAAGGACTGTTTGAACCCTAGATTAATAAAAATCAATATACTGGTAAGGTACTGATGTAAAATAAATGACAAAGAGAAAACTCATTACTTCTACATATGGAACAAGCGCTTCTATGTTTACAGAGTTTCTTCCTTTCTTTGAAGTGCCCTTTTCATACAACTGGACTCAAATTAAAAATGCTTTTCATTTACAATTAAACTTGAATTAATTTCTAATTAACAGCAAAAGGAAAAGTAACTTGTAAACAAAAAGTACAAAATGGTTGGGGTTGGAAATCATCTCTGAAGATCACTTAGTCCAACCCCTCTGCTCAAAGGAAGGTCATCTACAGCAGGACTGTATCCAGTCAGGTTCTTAACTGTTTCCAAAGATGGAGACTCCTCAACTTTCCTGCGTGACTTGTTCCAGTGTTTAACTATCCTCTCAGTAAAAACATTGTTAACAACTCAAGCGCTCTCTAAAACAACTCTAACATAGAAGAATGCACGTGTGCTTCCAGTTTCTTTACACATTTATTACACTACCTGTGAACCGAGTTTTCTGTAGAGTTCTGAAAACAAAGCAGCATCTGCTTCCCTTCTTTGTCGCACAACTATAAAAAACAAACAAACAAAAAGATTAAAGATTTGACAGAAGTATAAATTCTGAAATTATCTATTTGTGGTAAATTGGAACGTGTACCCAAGAAAAATTAATGCTTAACTGCTTCACTCTATTAATACAGTTTTGCCTGTTTTCATATTATCTGCATTCCAGTCCTGAAAATCCTTACATCAGAAGTGATGCAATGCAAGTATCTGTTTTTCTTAGAGCAATCAAAATATATGCCTTCTAAATAATACCCTTTTTAAAGTCCAGTCTGCCATTCTATAGAGGTTTAGGGAATTAAAACATGAAAGCAGATATGCATTAAAGAATGTTACAAACTCCCTCACAAAATTAATTGCAATCATTCCTATTTTAGACAATAAAAGCAAGAAACAAAAGTAGTAATGCCACTTGCTCAAAGTCAAGTAGAATTCCAAGGTCACACAACTTATGTATATCCGGAAAAATAACAGTCTCAATCACTGCCAGTTACATAACAGAAGTCTTTGCTCAGAGGAAAAACATCTTCAAGCTTTAAGAAGTTCTCAGAAAAGCCACGTTACATCAGAAAGACCCATGCTAGAAAAAGCAATAAAAGATAAAACAGAAACATCTGAAAAAACTTTCATAACTGAAAAATTGCTGTTAAATGTTAGAAATGTTAATAGGCATCAAAACCCACAGCTAAGTGCACTTTGCAAAATAAATCACTTCCTGTACGGTAACTTCAAAATAAACGTAAAGTTAGAAGGATATATCCAGTCACTTGCTACATGACCACTAACACCAGAATACAAGCTAAAGCTGGGGAGAAGGAAGAGGAGGGAGACAGCAGTTTTCAAAACTCCGGGCAATAGGCCCAAAGAATATATGCTGTGCTCTACTAGCACAAGCATGTAAAAACTCATCATGCAGAAAGCGTCTATCATAGATTCCAGTGCTTTGAAGTCGTATCTGGAGAAATTCTGATGGGCTTACTTGCCTACCAGCAACTCATGGAAGCTCTGCGTTAGCAGAGCACACGCATGTACTTTAAAATAGTTACAACCACTGACTTCAGCTACCCTAATACAATCTCCCTGACTTGAATATTCAAAGCTCACATACAAACTTTTAATTTAATTAGTATACTTCAAGTAATTAGTTCTACTGTAGAGCAGATAATCTGCTGAGAGCAGTATTTGGCTTTTCAGGATCGCATCACACCTCCATCGGATTCACACACTGCAATACTTGACCCAGAGCAGCACAGAGCACAATGGAATGTAACTGCAACAGAGCTCACACTGTCACAGTCCAATGTTTTGGTTTTGTGAAGGTGGTTGCAGAAAATGTAGAGAAACTGAAGGCAAGAAATATCAGGGAAGTCACATAAACAATTCCATCAATTTCCAGGGTGCTCACTCAGCAAGTTTCACACAGGTGCTCATGGAGTTAATTGTGCCAAAGTGTAATATTTCTGAAGTGCACATCACAAAAAATGTAAAGTCTAAGTACTATTAAACTGAAGGGAGCGTAGTATTAATTGTTCTTTATTTTCATGGTGGCTAAGATACCAAGTAAATGGCAGCAAGGGAATGATGATGAGCATTCAGAAAAATCTGAGCTGTGAATACAAAGAGCCACTCAGAAATACCAACCAGGGAGTTAATGGAATTTTCATCGGGAGATTTTTCAGAGGGTGAGCATTAACAACAGATAATTATCTGTGAGTCAGAGTTGTCTCATTACCAGAGGAAGAACTTTCGGAAGAACTTCCATTCCTACTCCTAAGAAAGAAACAAAGATGCACTTACGTTCTTTCTTGATTTTCTCTGCTACAAGAAATTCATCTCGTTCAACAGTGGGAGCAAAGTTGCTTCCAATAACTCTAACTGCATACTGAAATTGTTGAGCTGCATCAGCTGAAAGAAAAAAAAAGAAAACTCTCTCAGTTAAGCAAAGTGTTAAAATTTATATTATAAATAAATAAACCAACAAGGTAGACATCAGATTATACTGCTATGGCTGAATCCTGCATAAATGTACCTGGCTTAGATCAGATAATGTTATATACTATAATCCTCAGACACACTTTAACCAGAGAGCAGTAAAGTCCAGTTTCCCCAGGAGCGTATTATCAATGCTACACTTCAAACACACTCACCCATATAGACTCTGCAAAATGAGTGCACTTGAATTTATGAATAAGCCTTTCCTACTCTGTGCTGACAGAAGCACTGAGGTCTACCCAGTTTTTAGAGAGCATCAGCACACATCAGCTGGCTCTGCCCTTCCCCACGCACCAAAACGCTGTGGGACTTGGCACAAACTCACACGATTCGGGCCATGCACAGGAACAACATAGAAATGTTCACCAGGCACCAAAACTGGATTATCCTCCCTGTGGATCTTTACTCAGATATCCACAACAGTAGTTTTACCAGTTTACATGTTGGTTGTAGGTTTTTCGGTTCATTTTTAAAGCTGTTTATGTAGTTTCACCACTCAAGATTCGAAGCTAGCTCAGAGACATCTGCATCCCATCTCAATGCACAATGTAGGTACTCACACACAGGCCAAGAGCCACTGACTTCCCTCCACTGCACCTCCCTCACGTAATAATTCTGTTTTCAATACTGGTGTTGAACAGTACTGTTTTAGTGCAAGTACCTCTGCTCTGGGAAGATCAACAATCTGGTAATGCTGAGATACAGCCAGTTCAGTATTAAAGCCTCTACAGCACAGTCATGTTCCCACTTATCGACCTGCATATCAATCAAACAACCCCACAGACATGTCAAGCGCCCTTACAAAAGGCCAGATAAATGTCTACTCCTCAGATAAGAATAACTGTAATAACATGGGGGAAAGGTACATAAGAAGTAAATGCACTGTGTCAGCTACTTGAATCCTTACAAGTCGTGACTTCAGGGGGGAAAACGACCGCAAACATCTAAGCAGTTCTGCATATCTGCTTTGCATGTAACAATTAAGCGTGCAAATGCATCAGAGTTCCCATGTGTTTTATTTGGTCAGTTGAACAGTCACTTTCAGAGAAAATCGTAAAGTAATGCAGCAATGGTTCCACCAAGGAAAAAGCAAGGACAAACACATACAAAAGGAACAGAGAAATGGAATCGGGTAATGGTCCACTAGAAGCAAAAATATTTTAAATATTCTCTTCTCTTAAATTAACTACTATTAATATTAAGAAGGAAAAAAAACAAACACACGGGACATGAGTGAGTGATCAAAAGCATGAAAATCTCCAGAAGCTTACGAAAAGGAGAAATTTTACATTGGAATGTACTACTCCTTTTTGAGTGCCCGTTTTTTACTGTTTTGTGATACAAATGCCACCCACTGGTCCTAATCTACTAGAATACAACTCCAGATCAGCAAACATCAACTAATTCATACAAAGTAGTACTTCACACAGTCAAGGAAAAAAGCCTACTCTGACAGAACCATTAATATTTAACAGTATTTGACAGTATTGGCCTACAAAAGGAGCAAGGCTATCATTCTACTTTCAGGAAAGAAAATGTCAATATCCAGACTACTGTAAGGTCACAAATCTGCACAGTTGAAATGCCTCCCAGAAAGAATAGTTCTACTGTTAGATTAAGCAACCTTTCATTCACAATAAGAACTCGAAAATACAAATATAAAATAACTTAATAGCTCAGCTACTGATATCTTAAACTGAACTGATGAATCAGGTGGGAAGAGTACAAGGAAGTGTTCTTGAGTAATTCTTAAGTATAAAGCACATCATTACAGAACATCTCAAGATTTGCGAAAGCATTCTGCAAGGTCAATTAAATTCAAAACACTGGCATTAAGTTATCCCAAACAATAGTAAAAATTTTATCTTCTATTAATTCTTCAACTGTGTACCTAGCAACAGTTAGGCAAGAGCTAGGCTTTTCTAGTAACTCTTACATATTTTTGGCATATTGTTACAGTGACTTAACATGGGCTACAAATTAAAAATAGTAGTGCTGAAAGAGTTCCAGGTCAAGTATTTACAACAAGTCTAAGCCAGGAGAAGGATCCAGGGTTGATACCAAAGTACTTTATCAGTTATGACTTGTATCTAGATTAAACTCCCTCACTGACCATCCGCTAGAAAGCGGAAAAGAGTGGATCTACAGTAAACTAGTTCAATACAAGTCATAGAAAAATAGAAAATAAAAGAAGCAATCAAAAACCCCCATGTCACCTTAAAAAACCAACAAACCCAACACACAGAGACACACACTCCCTCAACCACAGGAAAGCTACAAAAACTTACTTTCCCCCATGGTTCCTCCTTGCTCATTAAATAATTTTCCTTAGAAAACCAGGGCAACATATGACCTGAAATGAACTTCTGTGTCCACCTGCACCACCCATCTCTTAGGGGCCACCTTTTATTTTTTAAAAAAATTGATAGAGGTCTCAGGGATATGAAGTTTAACGAGTTTCAGAGAAACTGGGGACCAGTAGAACAAACATCCAAACAACTCTCCCTGGGGGGAAAGTCTGCAGTGAAAGCTCAGTGGTCAAGTATTCCTTCTTATCTGCCTGCACAGAATGAGCATCATCAGGCACCGCCTCCCACCCGGACAGTAGCCAGCAAGCACAAAGGAAGAGAGACCTGGAGGATGAGGGAAAAGGCATTTCTAAAGAGACCAACAGGGAATGAAATTACAAGGTGGCAGGACTGCAGCTGAGGAATGCAGAAGGTTTACTGAAGAGGAGACCTGCAACATAAATCCACAGGAAATAAAGACATATAACTTTACTGAATGAACTGCTTCCTAAACATTTATGATCTTGCAGTAAATCACAGTATGTTTCTCTTAAGAAGAATGTTGAAAAAGAAAATACAACGTTGATTTAAAAAAAAAAAAAATCTGCTATGCCTGGAAAATTGAGCATTATTCACTCAGCTGGTTCTATTAACCTTTTAGTATATGCTATGGTATATACTGTGATTATCAGTGAGCTTAGTGCATTTTATTTATTTTCACTGAATGAAAATGCACAGTTTTTCCATGTAATCAATGCTGTATTTACTGTGTTTATCCATTTTTAAAAAATGTTTTGTTTCTGAACAAAATGTTTCATATCACTATTTCAAAAAGATTTAAGTGCTATGTTTTTTCTCTGTTGTTCCCCATGGGTTTGGGGGTTTACATTAAACTGAAGGGCACCAAGATCTACCCAGTGAGAAATCCAGTGAGTTTACTGTACGAGTTTACCTCGCGAGATAATTACAAAATGCAACAGCTATGTGTACAAGGTCTCCAGGGACATTGGAATTTAATTCCTCCAGAAGAATTGGCTCTGAAAGACATCTACATGTTGCCACAAGTTTGAGTGGGGGTTTTTCGGTTGATAATGTTGAAATAGGCATTTATCTCAAAATAATACATGGACTTTGCCACTTATGTGTTCACAGAATCTCAGACTGGTTTGAGCTGGAAGGGACCTTAAAGATCATCTGGTTCCAACCCCGCTGCCATGGGCAGGGACACCTCCCGCTAGACCAGGTTGCTCTAAGGCCCATCCAGCCTGGCCTTGAGCACTTCCAGGGAGGGGGCAGCCACAGCTTCTCTGGGTAACCTGTTCCAGTGTCTCACCACCCTCCCAGCGAAGAATGTCTTCCTCACGTCTAAATCTAAATTCACCCTGCTCTAGTTTAAAACCATTGTCCCTTGTCCTATCACCACATACCCTTATAAAAAGTCCCTCTCCACCATTCCTGTAGGCCCCCTTCATGTACTGGAAGGCCACTACAAGGTCTTCATGAAGCTTTCTCGTCTCCAGGTTGAACAGACCCAACTCTCTCAGCCTGTACTCATAGGAGAGGTGCTTCAGCCCCGTGATGATCTTTGTGGCCCTCCTCTGGACTGCTCCAACAGGTTTGTGTCCTTGTGTTGAAGGCCCCAGAGGTGGACACAGCAGTGTAGGTGGAGGTCTCACAAAAGCAGAGTAGAAGGGCAGAATAATCTCCCTTGACCTGCTGGCCACACTTCTCATGCATCCCAGGACACAGCTGGCTTTTCGGGCTCCGAGTGCATACTGCTGGCTCATTGTAAGTACTTCATCAACCAGTACCCCCAAGTCCTTCTCTGCGGGACTTCTCTCAATCCACTCATCACCCAGCCTGTATTTATGCTTGGGACTGCTTCGATGCAGGTGCAGGACCTTGCACTTGGCCTCAATTTCATGAGGTTGGCATGGGCCCACCTCTCCAGCCTGCCTAGGTCCCTCTGGATGGCATCCCTTCTCTCCAGTGTGTTAGCCACACCATACAGCTCAGTGTCATTGGCAAACTTGCTGTGCGGGCACTCAAAACCAACAAAGATGTTAAACAGCACCAGTTCCAGTACTGATCCCTGAGGAACTCCACTTGTCACCATTTGGACATTGAGCCATTGATCATAACTCTTTGAGAGCAGCCATCTAGCCAACTCCCTCTCCACAGAGTGGTCCATCTATCAAATTCATGTCTTTCCAACTTGGAGACCAGGATGTCAAGTGGGACAGTGTCAAATGCTTTGCACAAGTCCAGGAAGACGTCGGCTTCTCTTCCCTTATCCACCGATGCTGTAACTCTATCTTAAAAAGCCACCAAATTCCTCAGGCAGGATTTGGCCTTGGTGAAGCCATGTTGGTTGCCATCAACCACCTCCCCATTTTGCATGTGCCCTAGCAGAATCTTCAGGAGGAGGATCTTCTCCATTATCTTGCCAGACACTGGGGTGAGATTGACTGGCATGTAGTTTCCTGGGCCTTCCTTCTCTCCTTTTTTGAAAATGGGGGGTCTGTTTCCCCTTTTCCAGTCAGTGGAAACTTCAACAGACTGCCATGACTTTTTAAATATGATGGAAAGTGGCTTTGGAACTTCATCCACTAGTTCTCCCAGGACCCATGGATAGATCTCATCAGGTCCTCCCATGGACTTGTGTGCCTTCAGGTTCATTAGATCATCTTGAACCTGGTCTTCTACAGTGGGCAGATCTTCATTCTCCCTGTCCTTGCCTTCTGCAGCTTGGTGCGGTTAGAGCCTTTACCATTGAAGATCAAGGTAAAAAAGCTGTTGAGTACCTCAGCCTTCTCGACATCCTGTGTGACCAGATGCCCCATTTCCTTCCAGAGAGGGCCCACATTTTCCCTGTTCTTCCTTTTCTCACTGACATACTTAAAAAACCTTCTCTTATTATCCTTGATGTCCCTAACCAGATTTAAGTCCATCTGGGCCTTAGCTTTCCTAACCTGATCCCTGGCTGCTTGAACAACTTCTTTGTATTCTTCCCAGGTTACCTGTCCCTGTTTCCACCCTCTGGAGGCTTTCTTTTTACAACTAATAGTATCCAGGAGCTCCCTGTTCATCCATGCAGGCCTCCTGGCATTCTTGGCCACATTCCTCTTGGTTGGGTTGCATCGCTCCTGGGCTCAGAGGAGTTGATCCTTGAACACTAACCAGCTTTCTTGGGTCCCTCTCCCCTCCAAGGCTTTATCCCACAGTAACCAACTAAGCAGGTCCTTGAAGAGTCCAAAGTCTGCTCTCCTGAAGTCCAGGCTAGTGAGCCTTCTATGCCTTCTTCTTGTTGCCCTAAGGAACGTGAATTCAACCATTTCACGGTCACTGCAGGCAAAGTTGCCCGCAAGCCCCTCCTTGGTGCTGAGAACAAGGTCCAGCATGGCACCTTTTCTCATTGGCAAAATTTCTAATCTTCTCTGGCACTACAGCTTTTAAAAGACTACCTGTGCTTCTAGTTCTGTGGTACAAGGCAATACTGAAAGCAGAACAGAGACAAAGAAACACATGTAAAAGTTTCTGGATGGAAACCTTGAATATTTAAACATAAGTCCTCAATCTAATAATTATTAATAGTGAGTAGCAGGATATTTCCCTGTAACGGGGAAATTCTAACGAAGATATACAACCTTCTCTTTCAACACCAACCATAGGTAGACTAGCTAAAGCACAGAAACTTAGTAGTCTTTTCCATGTTGCTCTAACAAGGTATCTGAGAAAGATCTCTAGTTGAAAAACTGTAATTCCAACAACAAAAAATCCTATTATTAAATTTGTTACACTACTAACGGAATATAGTTATTTGCTCTTTACATATACAGACTGGCACTGGAAATTCTATAGCATCATAGCAAAACTACTTATATTTTATTCAGATTTTCATGTTTTATTCATATCAAGTCCAGCTTCTCTTTTACAAGGAAAACTCCCTGCTGTGGGAGTTTCTTCAGCAGATTATTTCTTACGAGTCTGTAAAATAACTTCAGTACCTAAAGTGATTAAATATAACTTAATACGGATATCTGTCAGTAAAATAAAGATTCACATAGTTTACAAATAATAGACACATTTAATCGCTTTCCTCCTCACAGAACAAGCATTAGGACAGTAGACGGGCTTAAAATACACAGCCAGCTATCTATGTACATGTACACCCTTCTTCATCAAGAAGTGCTTACAGCATGACTCCATTATGTAACAGCAAGCTCAGCATATCTGATGCATAAAATTGATGCAGCTGTTTGTGGTGCGAGGGGCGAAAACAACACAATAATGACTTGTTTTCCAGAGGTCTCATCAGAGCAGTGAATGCAGATAGAGATAGCTGCTCCCCTTTGGACTATATCCCTTAAGTAATAAACATATACATACACAATAAAAGATGCTTTTAAGCAGCCAGAGCTGAAAAAGAAATTGCACTTGTGAATCACCAAAACTGAATTTCTAGACTCTCCCCTTTGAGCAGAGCAATCTATCAAAGATCTGTACGCCATTCAGCCATTACAACTCAACTACTTCAAAAGGCAGATAAGAGCATTTTAAACCTGCAGAAAATACAAGTGTAGTACATGGAAAAATATATAGAAGCAATGCACAGGAAGAATTTGCGTCTAAAGAAAGCAAGGAGAAATAGGACAAAAAGAAAGTTTAAAGGAAAAGTTCAACAGTTAGAAACTACTGGCCAATTATGTATCATGACTGTGAGAAATGCTGTTTCCTCGGGGGGGAAAAAAAAAAAAATCACTTGGCTATTTTAATTTGTCTGTAAGAATAATTTCTAAACTATAGTACGATTCTAAGGAAAGTTTATGTAAACTAAACACTAATCTTCTTCAGAGATTAGCAAACTTTTTCCACTATTTCTTCTTCCAGTCAGCTGTTGGTCATCCTAGACAACAGCTTCACTTAAACGCAGATGCAAAATTACTGTAAAACAATTACACTCTCAGCTGCAGTCATCCCTCCAGAGGTGGCACTGACTGGCTAACAAATATTCCTGCAAACTGCTCAGATGTTGCCCTCTTACACATGCTGAAGAAAAAAAAACAAACCCTCCCAAACTTCTTCCTGTTTGCTAAACACCTGACATGCTACTGTCATAAAACTAAGCCTGCAAAAGGCTACAGAATTTGAGAACCTTCTGACATACACCATGAGCAGATACTGTGTTGTCAGTACTGCTGCTCTATCTTCCCTGTTTTAACTACATCAGAAGGTCTACACCAGTATGAATTATTGTATTAATACGAGATCATATGATAAACTATTAGTCTAGAACATCACTAGTGTTACTACTTTGTTTTTGAAAATAATTTACAAACACTGTAAGCAAAAGTGCTTGTTCCTGTAGAAAACATTATTTGAGAAGTACAAATTTAGGACTAGCACAGTATGAAGCATTCCTTAAATTTAATTTTGTAGCAGTCTTCTGCTTTGGTAAACAAACTTCTCTGTTGTAAGTTAATTTCTTTCAGAAAGAAAAATAACAATAGAAACAAATTATAAAAGGTAAAGGCAAAAATATTCTGTTCATGCAAGTCTTTATACGAATCATTTTAAGTTTGTCTTTCCAACCTCCACACTCCTCTCCTACAAAGGAAAAAAAAAAAAAATCAACAAATTGACGAAATTAATTCTGAACCACACACACTCCCATGTCTTTATTTACTTAGAATTTGTCCACAAACTTTGAAGGACAGCACAGGAAACATAACTATTATTTAATTCTGTTAATACTGCCAGCTATCATATTGTCAGTAAACAGATTTATTTGAGGAATGTCCCACTGGACTATCAGCTACTCAGCCACACAGTCTACTCAGATCTTTCCCTCACTGTGAATTTTTGCCTAACTTGTCAACTTGCATTTGCTGCTGTTGTTAGCATTGGTAAAAGTTGTCCAGTATCACCTTTTGAACAAACTTTACGCTTTCCCTCCACCATGAAATTTTAACAACTATTCCAGTAGTTCAGAGCTTAACAAGCAAACAAATCATAGAAGGCATTGCGCTAGAAAGGAAATTTAGAAGTCATCTAGTCCAACCCCCTGCCGTGAGCAGGGACACCTTTAACTCGATCAGGTTGCTCAGAGCCCCATCCAGCCTGACCTTGAATGTCTCCAGGGATGGGGCCTCCACCACCTCTCTGGGCAGCCTCTTCCAGTGTCTCACCACGCTTAAACCCTGCAATAACAAAACTGCTACAAAGATTAAAATTAAGGCCACCACACCAACTCCAGGGAGCAACCTGCTCTCTGAAGACTAAACACTACTTTCTAGCACATGCACACCTCCAGAAGCACTTTGGCACACAAAAGTCTTTTTAGGATTCAAAGCCAAATACAAGTAGCTTGAATCCTTAGAACAATACCATTTCATCCCACTGGAAGCACTAAGAGTTCTCACAACTGACAAGCCTATAAAACTGTCTACAAAGTCTCTTAAGATTACCATGAGGTTTCTGAAAGACAGCTAAGAACAAGAAGCTTTTTTTCCAAAGGATTAAATTCACTGTTCAAAGAAAGGCATGAAACCCTGGATATCTGCTGGAGTCCACAAATAAGAAAATAATTACTACAGAGGCAGGCAAGCTCTCTACAAGGTCATGTATCGGTGCAAACATGAGGTGAATAGCCTGGATGAACATGGAAAGGTCGGTAACACAAAACTAGTACCCTAGTTCTTAGACACTTTGAGGACATGAGGAAGAAAGAGGTCAGCGATGGTTCCAAACACAGAGTGCAGACATTTCCAACTAACCGCAGCAGGCGACTGCGGACACATGGCACCACAGGAAGTGAGATTTAAGCCCTTACTTGACTGGCTAAAGCACAGGAGCAGAGTGTTTTCAAACCTTAGTTTAAAAAAATAAAAAATTTTAAAAATTGAGGTAGGTTGTTTGTTGTAGGGTTTTTTTTGAGCTTTTTATTTTTTTTTTTTAGATAGAGTTCTTCCACATAATTCAGCAGACTTTGTAATGCATTTCTCAGAGGCAGAGCTATTTGTGAAAAAACAGTAGGAAGGTCTATGACTGGTTTTGGAACCAAGGTAAGCTATCTACTTAGTGCTATTGGCCTCTGCAGCCACATTCCATCACAGCACAAATTTATTTCAACATAAATGTTTTAACAAGTGGGGAAGGTGGAGGCCTTCTAAGGCCACCATGGGCAGAAGCAAAAGAATCCTTGCTGGAGCCTGCTGTCTGCTGGGTTTACGGACGACTTGAGGCATGGGATTGCAGAATGTGGACACATGCAAACTAAGACCACTTATCCCACATTAGCTGCAAGTGCACTGTTATAACACAGACATTATATAATCAGAATCCTTCAGCTTCTTCTGAAGTCACAGCTTCCTCACAAACATAATAAAACCCACTTGCCGAGAGGGAACATATCCAAGAGCAAACATATCCAAGAGCAAACGTTCTGAAGTACAAACTCTGGGAACATACAGGCAGGACGAACCATTAGATGGTCAAACCTCAACTCCTTTCTATCACTTATCCATTACATTTCACCTAATTACATCAGCACCTTGTATTTTACTAAATCACTTAGTCCAGGATGGTATCAAAAGCTAGGATTTAAAAAAAAAAAAAAAAAAAATCACAGCAGGCTAGTTACACAAATGGATAAAGACGACTCTTTGTACTTAGCTTCAGCTTCTTATTATCAATTTTTATTAGAAATTTTTCTTTAAAGATCTCTTAAGTATCTAAGCTTTTCCCCTAAACTCTGTAGAAGTAATTAATCATCATAAATTACCTACCAAAGACTAAACTGATAATACTTGTGAAGTTTGCTTCAAAAAAAGAGAATGTGTATATACAAAAAAGTCAAACTTCATCAGTACAGAAGGAGGGGTGGAAGCTGCCTGCAGACCACTAACTACACGCAAATACTGTACTACAGCAAGACGTCAAATAACTTGCCTGGCGATTTCCTTACATGCACCTATCTCAACACAGAGGATACTAACAAAATTCCCCAACTGTCTTTACTTGTACCTTGGACAAAGAAACCAGGAAGATAACTATCACTATACATATGTTTCATGACTGAGACTTCTTTCATTGACTTTTGATTTATCAGTGTCTATCCATTTTAAATCAATAGCTAAGCTGATGACAAATTAACACATGTACTACAGCCAACTGCGTCAAGACAAGCCTTATGTTAGGAAGGGTGAGCCTTCAGAGCCAGAGTACCTCATACAACAGGAATAAAGCACAAGAGAGGGATGGGCTTCCTGTCTGTCACATGTATAAAAATATGGGTAATGGTAAACCAGATATGCAACCCACAATTTTTTTTTAAGTTATTACTTCAAAGAAGTCCTCAGATAATCCACAAGTGAGCAAGCATAGTGGGGTACAGGTTACATGCAGTAGTTTAACATGATTTGGGGAAAAATTTCCCCTTTCATTAGTCACATACACAAGAGACTTCAGTTACATTATCAGAATCCAGCATATAGGAATAGGTGCAACATCTATTTTAAAAATAACAAAAATCGGAATTGCCTTACATGTTTTTGCACATACTAATTGTACGTAATCTCATTATTCCACTCAGAAGAGACAGATGTATAGAAACTATGGCTTCAAATAGAAGGCTGGATCCAAAGTTGGTACAAGTGAGTCACCTCTCAATACTTATACCTTGATTGATAAATGCAGAGGTTTCTGTTTCTGTTCTCATGCTCTGTTTACATTTTATAAGTTTCAGAGTCCAAGACAAGAAACACAATACCAAGAAACAACCTTAGACTGAACTTAGATTGCAGTCTCTCTCAAATTTAAGGAAAAGAGTCATGAAGAAAACAGGACTAGGCAATACAGAAATAATGTCTTCACAGAAGCCTCCACTACTCCGATAAAGCAAGGCAATCTCTTTTTCATTTTTTTTCTTCTTTTTGCAAGCAGAGCTAGCACAATAATTTGAGATTTCCGGTAGCAAAAAGTCCAAAGTGTTCTTAAATAAGAATGGTTACCAATTGTATTAGGAAAAAAAAAAGTTTCTAAGGGATGTTAAAAGCAACAAACAGTCTTAAAAGCAGAGCTATAACAGCACCTTAGAATTGCAGGCTGATGTGAAATACCCTTTAATATACAGCTAGACCGGTTGCTAAAAGAAACATGTGGTTACATAAAAAAAATACAGAAGTATTAAACAATCTAGAAGCTACAGCTGATTTGGGGGATATAGGGGAAGGGTAGAAACTTACCACATTCTGATAAAATCTCACATCAGGAACTCCTGTCACAGAATTATTACAGGTTGACAATTCTGGAAATGAGAAATGTATGACCTTGCAGAAGACTTAACGTAATGGAGAGGGAAAGGATTTTGGAAAGCAAAACCCAACAATCAACAGCTGTTGATCACAGAACCATTTAGGTTGGAAGAGACCCTTAAGATCATTGAGTTCAACTGATCAACAGAACGCCTGTGTCAAGAGTCCCTGCTCAACAGTTGAGTTAAGACAATGAGATTTCAAATTCTGACCAATTCTTCCAAGCTTCTCAGATGAATCACAGAATCACAAAATGGTTTGGCTTGGAAGGGACCTCTAAAGATCATCTACTTCCAACCCCTTTGCCATGGGCAGGGATGCCTCACACCAGACCAGGTTGCTCCAAGCCTCATCCAGCCTGGCCCTGAAACACTTCCAGGGAGGGAGCACCCACAGGTTTTCTGGGGAATCTGTTCCAAAATCTCACCACCTTCATTGCAAAAACATTTCTTCCTTACACCCAATCTAAACCCAACCTCTTTTAGTTTAAAACCACCACCCCTTCTCCTGTCAATTCAAGCCTTGGCAAAAGTCTGTCACTCTAACACGTTCTCCAAGCTTTGACAGGCCACAATAAGGTCTCTGGAAAACCTTCTCTTCTCCAGTCTGAACACCACGAACTCTCTCAGTCTTTTCTCACACAAGAGGTGTTCCAGCCCTCTGATCATTTTCATGGCCCTCCCCTGGCCCTGCTCCAACAGGCCAGGTTTGCATGTGCCCACCTCTCAAGTCTGTCAAGGTCCCTCTGGATGGCATTCCTTCCCTCAAGCATATCAGCTGCATCTCTCAGCCTGGTGTCATCTGCAAACCTGCTGCACGAGTACTTAATCCCACTACATTATTAATAAGATACTGACCAGCATCAGTCCCAACACAGACCCACTTGTTACTGATCTTCCTTTCAACCATTGACTGCAACTCTGGATGTAGCCATCCAACGATTTTCTTACCCATTGACTAGTTCATCCATTAAACCTGTATCTTTCCAATTTAGAGACAAGGATGGTATGTGAGACCATGAGGTGCTGTCTACAACAGATGGAAACATAAAGTCAGAGAGACAAGTATGTTTGCACCTTGTCGTTCATCTTCTAGACTTCTAAGATAAAAGCAACTCATGTACAGGACACATTTTAGTCAGTCTGAGCCCAATTCCTTACAGCAACTCAATACTCAAAATTATAATTTACTGTCATGGAAATACCTAAAGTCACTCCTAGTCACCTCGTCAGAAGAGAGTGCCATCGAGGGAGAAAAGAACATATAAAAGACTTTAGAGCCACTACTAATATGGGAGAAAGCCATCTCTCACACAAGAAAATTGATACAACAGTTATGGCACGAATTTGTCTAGCGAGCAACGCTTATAAACAGAGCAACTTAAAAAGGAGACTTAGCAGATGCACCTCATCCTTTCCGCCCTCCAACTGCTTACTAAAAACAGTCTTTGCCTTGCTTGCAACAGACAGAAACTTACGCAAACAGACAAGAGATTCACTCCCTCCCTGGAGGGTGACAGCAGCAGCAAGACGCAGAGGACCCAGCGCACGTCAGTGGCTCGGCTGGAGCAGACACCGGCGGGAGGAGGAGATTCCTCACCGCGTACATGACCCCCCCCCCCTCTCTCTCGCCCCCAAACACCCCGGGGAAGCGGTGTCCCGCTCCCAAAAAGCGCACGCTTAGGAGCCAGCCAAGCGTTCCGAGGGAGGCAGAGGGGAAGGAAGACACAGCGGATCCGCAAGCCCACCTCCCGCCACAGGGCTCCCCGGCCGCCCGCACCTCCGCCTCGCCTCGCCGCTGCCCTGCCCGGCCGCCAGCGGAGCCGCCCGCAGGCCCGGGGCGGTCGGCCTGGGCTCACAGCACCCCCCCAGGGGCAGGCGCCGACCCGCTCCCCGCCGGAGGGGATGCCCTTGGGGCCGGGCCGGTGGAACTAGTACCCCCCCGGGCAGCCCCTCCCGTCCCCTCCCGGGCCGCCCACCCTTCTCGTCCCATCCTCCCACCCCCCCCCCCACCCCGTCCGGGTGGTCCAACGGCTGCCGGTGAAGGGAACGGCCGTTACCTTCGCTTTTGCCCAGGATGCGGCAGCAGAGGTTCTGCAGCAAAACGTTGGGGGATTTTTGGTCCGGAGTCGCCATCGCCGCCTGGGAAGGTGGTGCTGGGGCGGGTGGGCTGAGGGGGGAGGAGTGAGGCCGAGCAAGTGGCGGGGCGGGATGGCAGAGGAAGCGCTCCCCGCTCGGCAGCGCAAGGACTCGGCGACGCTGCTGCCGCCGCCTAAGGCGCCATTTTAACGGAACGCGCCGAAAGCCGCAGCGGCGGCCGCCCAGCACCCACAATGCCCCTGCGCGCGGAGCGGCATCGGAGCGCGCCGCCACGAACACGCTCCGCCGCGTCGCCGCCGCCCCCGCCCAGAGGTTCCGGGGCAGGCGCCGCACCCGCCCCGCAGCCGCCTCCGCCGCCCCCGTGCGGAGCGGAGCGGAGCTGCCGGCGGGCCGGGCACAGCCCGGGGGAGAGGGCAAGCAGGGCCCCCGGGAGGCCCGGGTGTCCCAAGGCAACGCGGGGGTGGCCGGGCCTGCGCCGTTGCTCCGTGGCCTGTGATGCGCGCAAGTCTTGGCCAAAAATATCCCCCAAATGCCCAGAAATGGAAATAGAGAACTCCCATTCTGCAACAGCTTTGTGAGTTTGTTTTTAAAATGTCCACTTGCCCACCCCTCAAAAACACGAGAGGATCAGGCGTTCACCCGTTCCTCCTCAGAGAAGAACAAACTAGGCACAGCCGGGGGCGGCTGCACCTGCTGTAATTCACTGCCTTGGAGAGTCAACGCACGTCAGTGACATTTCCACACAATGTAGTTGCAAAATAATGCAGTTCTGGAAAAATCCATGAAGAACCTTGACCCATGTCTTCCCTGCGCTCCTTGGCCTTGCTTCTCTGGAGGTCTGGGGTGCAGGGGCAGCATGTCTGTGGCTGGCCTGTGGTGCGCTTGGTGACCTGCTCCTCAGGTTTGTCATCCCCTAAAACAGAGACTGGCTTTCTAAAGATGTCTGTCTGCCATTTCTTTTATTCCAGCACAAAAGACATAATTAGGGAATAGTTCTTCTCACTGTGCTGCCGGAGCCTTGGCTAACCCACCTCTGCTCTGTCCTGTAAGAGGTGCTCTGAAAGACTGCAGCAGCCAGGTGGGCTTGGTGCACCGCTGGCTGTAAATAAATACAGTCCTGCTGTGCAACACACTTCTTTCTGGCAGTCTCTGTTGGCTTCATTATTGGCTTCATTATCTCTTCATAGCCATGATTTTGTGCCTTCTGCAGACACACATATGCAGGCCTTTACATTAAGGGAACATTATAGATGTAAATGATGGCTTATCCCTGCCTGGATGTGTCAGCCATGATGGGAGGTGGCTGTGCTGCCATTCAACGAGATCTGGACAGGCTGGAGAGCTGGGCAAAGGGGAACCTCATGAAGTTCAATAAGGACAAGTGCAGAGTCCTACATCTGGGGAGGAATAACACCAGGCACCAGTACAGATTAGGGGATGTCCTGCTGGAAAGCAGCCCCGTGGAGAAAGACCTTGGAGTCCTAGTGGACAGTAAGTTGTCCATGGGACAGCAGTGTGCCCTTGTGGCCAAGAGACCCAATGGGATCCTGGGGTGCATTAAGAAAAGTGTGTCCAGCAGGTCTAGGGAGGTTCTCCTCCCCCTCTACTCTGCCCTGCTGAGACCGCACCTGGAATCCTGTGTCCAGTTTTAGGGTCCCCAATTCAAGAGAGACAGGGACCTACTGGAGAGAGTCCAACGGAGAGCTATGAGGATGATCAAGGGACTTGAACACCTCTTCTATGAAGAGAGACCGAGAGAACTGGGGCTGTTTAGCCCTGAAAGGAGACGTCTGAGAGGGGATCGTATTAGTGTACGTAAATATCTGAGGGATGGGTGTCAAGAGGAAGGGGGCAATCTCTTCTCAGTGGTGCCCAGCATTAGAACAAGAAATAATGAGTTTAAGTTAGAATAGAGGAAGTTCCACCTCAACTTGAGGAAAAACGTTTTTACTGTGAGGGTGACAGAGCACTGGCACAGGCTGCCCAGAGAGGTTTTGGAGTCTCCTTCTCTGGAGACTTTCAGAACTCCCCTGGACACGTTCCTGTGTGGCTGCTCTAGGGGATCCTGCCTTGCAGGGTTTTTGGACTAGATGATCTCAGGAGGTCCCTTCCAACCCCAAACATTCTATGATTCTATGATTCTATGATCAGTAGCATTACTGGTAGAAACTAATAATGATGGCAAGCCAAGAACTGAAAGTCATTGAGGATGTATGGATTTTTTGTTACTTGGAATATTGTAGTAGAAGCATTATAGTCTCACCAATCACAGCTCTTCGTATCTTAGTGGTAATTTCTTTAGACTCTTTAGAGAAGTAAGGTAGAACCCAAAATTAATGAAATTGTCAGAACTTTATTCCATGTGAATAAGGAAAGGTTGCAAAATGCATCTCTAATAATTCTGAAGGAAAGACCTCAAAGATATATGTATGGCTTTTCTTGTACTGAGAAGCAGAAGAATATCTCATAGAATCATAGAACAGTCTAAACTGGAAGGGACCTTAGAGATCATTTAATCCAACCTCCCTGTCATGGGCAGGGACGCCTCTCTACTAGATCAGGCAACACATGGGGACCCAACAGGGATCGAACCCGTGACCTTGGTGTTATCAGCACCACGCTCTAACCAAATGAGCTAACTGGCCCCCTGTTCTCCATCAAAAACAAACACAGTCATTGTCCTACAAAGAGCCAGTGACTCACTGCTGCTGATGGTCCCTTCAGATGTAGATTCCATCATGGAAGGTGTTAATCTATCAAGCAGAAAATATGGTTGTTCACATGGGAAAAAAAAAAACCAAAATTTTGGCAGTTATATGAGGAAATAGTGCTCCTTTACAAAGTCTTTACATTCCTAGGGAATCCAGTCACTTACAGATACCCTGTTGCTGCTTTTTTAAGTGGATATTGCTAATTCTTTCTGGTCATGCCGGTCATTTTACCTATGGCAATTGTGTCATCATTCTGGAATCAAAACACATTATGGAGCCATACAGTAAGAACATCACATTAAAATGGTCTCATTCGTGTATGCCTGCAAGCAAAAGTATAATTACCAGCCTAAGTTTTTCAGCTGAAACTGAAACAAAACCGTGTCCTGCATCATGCTTCTGAAGTACTGTAATAGCCAATCATTCTGTTAAATTACTGGGAATGTATTCTTTCATATTCTAGCCTCTTTTTCCTGAGGAAATGAGACTTATACAGTTATTCTGTGTATCAGTCCTTCCTTGTAACTGTTGGATCTCTTCACCAATTTTAAAAAAAATTAGTGGAGGGATAGAGTTCTCAAGGATGTTAATTTAATTAAAAATCTATGGAATTCAGTGGCTGAGAGTACTACAGTCCAAGTTAGTGATGCCTTTAAAAGAAAAGTAAGGAGAAATTAGTTCTCCCTATTGTATTGGCTACTGGCAAACCAGCTGGTTGGTATGCACGCCCTGGACAGCCAGGTATACACACCTAGCTCTCAACCAGCTGAAGTACCAGCTACTTCTTGCCAGACCTGGTAGATAGATGGTGTAGGAACTGAAGGTGTAAGGGGCAGAGAGCTCTGAAAGTAATATGGAAAGTAATATGGAAAGAGGCAGGAGTGATGCAAATTGCTGGGAAACAGAGGAAACTAAGCTTCATTAGTTCTGCTACTCACTTAATGAAGTGGTTTTTACTTCTTCCTTTTTGCTTAATGAAGAGAATTAATCCTGCAATCCTGTCACAGAAATGCTAATCCTGATAAGGCAGGTTGCTAGTGTATGCAGGTTATCGTGGTTCTACCAGCTCCAGTACAACTATGAACACATAAGTCAGCCTAAGATAACTCACCACTCAATGTCCATTTTTATGGACATGCAGAATCATGTCTTAATTTATTTCATTTTTTAAAAGCAAGAAAGAAAATGTATCAACTGTTTTTTCTTGCTGTATAACTGTAAGCTCAATTCATCTTGCTGTTTGGCCTCTGGGCATTAGATAATTAAAAAAAAAAATTGCTATTCAGATTTTTCATAGTACAGAAAATCCACCAGTTAGCATAGTTAAATGCATGCTTTTAAAAGTATAACAGTGTTGTGATGTAACCCCAAGTGTCAACTAAGCCTCACCTAGCCACTCGCTTTCTCCCCTCTGGTGGGATGGGGGAGAGAATTGGAAAGTTGAAAGTAAGCAAACTCATGGATTGAAATGGACAGTTTAATACTTAAAGGAAAAGACGTGCACAAGCAAAGGAAGACAAAATGAGGAATTCATTCGCCACTTCCCATGGGCAGGCAGGTGTTCAGGTATCTCCTGGAGGGCAGGACTCCATCCCTCATAACCATGACTTGGGAAGACAAACTCCATCACTGAATGTCTCCCTCTTTCTCCTTCCCTCAGCTTTATGTGCTGTCGATGTCCCTCCTTGCTGCTGGGGTATTGGAATAGATGACCTTTAAAGGTCCCTTCCATGCCAAAACATTTTACAATTCTGTGGTTCTGTGGTATGGAATATCCCTTTGGTTAGTTGGGGTCAACTCTGGGGTCCTGGCTGTGTCGCTTCCCAAATCCTTGTGCACCCCCAGCCTGCTCACGGGTGGGGCATTGAAAGACACAGAAGAGGCCTTGACTTTGTGTATGCACTGCTCAGCAATAACTAAAACCTTCTCAAATTATGAACACTGTTTGCAGCACAAATCCGAAACATAGCTCCATATCAGTTATTATCTCTGTCCTTGACAAAACCAGTATAGACAGTGACTTTAACTATGAATTTATCTCACGAGCTTAAAGAGACTTGCATTCAGAGCTGCCACATAAAGAACATATTTCTGATAGTAAATAGCTTTGTAACAGAACAATATACAATGAGATCCAGCAGGAGATAGAAGATGAAGCTTGGCAAAATAAGGCTAGAAAAAATTATAGGTCTAATTCAATAAGGATATTAAATCAGTAGACAGATACATTTGAGAGCATGGCACTTCCTCCATATCTCAAACATTTTAAATCAGCTTTCTGTTACAGGCCCAGTGACCAGATACAGACTGACACTGAAGCTACTGAGTTGTGTGCATGTGCACAAAATCATACTGGAAGGCATTATTGTCCTTTTTGATCTTAAGCTTTCTAAATCTAAGCAATAACACTAAGAAAACATTCTTACCCTTATAAAAATCCTGAGGGTTAATTGCTCTAGTTTTCTTAACTCTTTTATGGCTAAGTCTATAGGGCACAATGCTTAAATGTATTCAGCTTGCATGGCTGGGTTTTGGTAGCAGGGGGGCTACAAAGGCGGCTTCTGTGAGAAGCTGCTAGAAGCTTCCCCATGTCTCATAGAGCCAATACCAGCAGGTTACAAGATGGACCCACAGCTGGTCAAGGCTGAGCCCATCAGTAATGGTGTCAGCCACCTCTGTGATAACGTATTTGAGAAGGGAGGAAAAAAAAGTTGCTGCACGATTGCAGCCAGAGAGGAGTGAGAATATGTGAGAGAAACAACCCTGCAGACACCAAGGCCAGTGAAGAAGGATGAGGAGGAAGTGCTCCAGCTGTTGGAGCAGCAATTCTCCTGCAGCCTGTGGTGGAGACCATTGATTGAGAGGTTGTCCTCCTGCAGCCCCACGGTGGACCCCACACCACAGCAGATGGATATCCAAAGGAGGCTGTGACCCTGTGGGAAGCCTATCATAGAATCATAGAATCATAGAATGTTAGGGATTGGAAGGGACCTCGAAAGATCATCAAGTCCAATCCCCCTGCCAGAGCAGGAATGCCTAGACTATGCCACACAGGAACGTGTCCAGGCAGGTCTTGAATGTCTCCAGAGAAGGAGACTCCACAGCCTCTCTGGGCAGCCTGTTCCAGTGCTCCGTCACCCTCACTGAGAAGAAGTTTCTTCTCGAGTTTAAGCGGAACCTCTTATGTTCCAGTTTCAGCCCATTACCCCTTGTCCTATCAGTGGTTGTCACCGAGAAGAGCCTGGCTCCATCCTCGTGACACTCACCCTTGATATATTTGTAAACATTAATGAGGTCACCCCTCAGCCTCCTCTTCTCCAAACTAAAGAGACCCAGCTCCCTCAGTCTTTTCTCATAAGGGAGATGCTCCACTCCCTTAATCATCCTAGTTGCCCTGTGCTGGACTCTCTCCAGCAGTTCCCTGTCTTTCTTGAACTGAGGGGCCCAGAACTGGACACAATATTCCAGATGGGGTCTCACCAGGGCAGAGTAGAGGGGAAGGAGAACCTCTCTCGACCTACTAACCACTCCCCTTCTAATACACCCCAGGATGCCATTGGCCTTCCTGGCCACAAGGGCACAGTGCTGGCTCATGGTCATCCTGCTGTCCACCAAGACTCCCAGGTCCCTTTCCCCTACACTACTCTCTAATAAGTCATTCCCCAACTTATACTGGAACCTGGGGTTGTTCCTACCCAGATGCAAGACCCTACATTTACCCTTGTTATATTTCATTAAATTTTTCCCCGCCCAACGCTCCAGCCTGTCCAGGTCTCGCTGAATGGCAGCACAGCCTTCTGGTGTGTCAGCCACTCCTCCCAGCTTGGTGTCATCAGCAAACTTGCTGATAGTACTCTCTAGTCCCTCATCCAAGTCATCGATGAATATATTGAACAATACTGGTCCCAGTACCGACCCTTGAGGCACTCCACTGGATACAGGTCTCCAACCAGACTCCGCCCCATTGACCACAACTCTTTGGCTTCTTCCCCTTAGCCAGTTCACAGTCCACCTCACTACCCGAGAGTCTAGACCACACTTCCTCAGTTTAGCAGCAAGGATGCTGTGGGAGACTGTGTCAAATGCTTTACTGAAGTCAAGGTAGACCACATCCACCGCTCTGCCATCATCTATCCACCTTGTTATATCCTCATAAAAGGCTATGAGGTTAGTCAAGCACGACTTCCCTTTGGTGAAGCCATGTTGACTGTCTCTAATGACCCTCTTATCCCTGATATGCCTTGAGATGGCACCAAGGATAAGTTGTTCCATCACTTTCCCAGGGATGGAGGTGAGGCTGACCGGTCTATAGTTACCCGGGTCCTCCTTCTTGCCCTTTTTGAAGACTGGAGTGACATTTGCTTCCCTCCAGTCCTCAGGCACCTCTCCCGTCTCCCAAGACTTGGCAAAGATGATGGAGAGTGGTCTAGCAATGACATCAGCCAGCTCCCTCAGCACCCGTGGATGCATCCCATCTGGACCCATGGATTTATGGATGTCCAGATTGCTTAATTGGTCCCTAACCCAGTCCTCATCGACTAAAGCAAACTCCTCCACTGCCCTGACTTCCTGTGGGGCCTCAGGGGAACGGGGCTCCTCAGGACAGCCTCCGGCAGAGTAGACAGAGGCAAAGAAGGCATTCAGTAACTCTGCCTTCTCTGTATCTTCTGTCACCAAGGCACCCACCTGATTCATCAGTGGGCCTACATTGCCTCTGGTGTCAGTTTTATCTGCCACGTATTTGAAAAAGCTCTTCCTGTTGTCCTTGACCCCTCTCGCCAGGTTCAATTCTAGGGAGGCCTTTGCTTTCCTAGTTGCCTCCCTACATCCTCGGACAACAGCCTTATATTCTTCCCAAGTGGCCAGCCCTGCCTTCCAAGATCTGTAAATTCTCCTCTTGCCCTTGAGCTTACCCAGCAGATCCCTGTTTAGCCACGCAGGTCTCCTGGCTCCCTTCCTTGACTTCCTACGTGTCGGGATGCTCTGATCTTGAGCACGGTAGAAGCAGTCCCTGAACGCTAACCAACTATCTTGGGCCCCTTTACCTTCAAACAGCCTTGCCCATGGGATTTTCTCTAGTAATTGTTTGAAAAATCCAAAGTTTGCCTTGGCAAAGTCCAGGGTTGCAATTCTGCTTGCTATTTTGTTTCTGCTACATGAGATCCTGAACTCCACCATTTCATGGTCACTGCAGCCAAGGCAGCCCTCAACCTTTACTGCTTCAACCAGATCCTCCTTGTTAGCGAGGATGAGGTCCAGCAGTGCTCCTCTCCTAGTCGGCTCCTCCACCATTTGCAACAGAAAATTATCATCGATGCACTGGAGGAACCTCCTGGACTGTGGCTGGCTGGCTGAGTTGTCCTTCCAGCAAATATCAGGGAAGTTAAAGTCCCCCACAACAACCAGGGCCTGTGATTGTGAGACCGCTCTCAGCTGCCTGTAGAAGGCCTCATCAACTTCCTCACCCTGATCTGGTGGCCTGTAATAGACACCCACAACAGTATCTCTCCTGCCAGCCTGCCCCTTAATTCTAACCCATACACTCTCAACTTGCTCCTCATCCATGCCTGGATGGTATTCAAGACATTGTAGTTGCTCTTTCACGTAAAGAGCGACTCCACCACCTCGCCTGGCTGGCCTGTCTTTCCTGAAAAGGACATAGCCACCCATGACCACATTCCAGTCATGTGAGCTGTCCCACCATGTCTCTGTAATTGCCACCAGATCATAATCTCCTGCCCGAACCCAGGTTTCCAGCTCCTCCTGCTTATTCCCCATGCTGCGTGTATTTGTGTATAAGCATTTCAGGGAGCAAGCTGAGCACACTGATCTCACCCTAGGGGGATGGAAGGCCACCCGGTCCTCATAATTTCTAGAGCACTATGCTGGACCAGGCTCCTGACATGACCTGTGGACCCATGGAGAGAGGAGCCCATGCTGGAGCAGGTTTGTTGGCAGGACTTGTGACCCCACGGGGGACCCATGCTGGAGCAGTCTGCTCTTGAATGACTGCATCCCATGTAAAGGACTCCCACTGGAGCAGCTCATGAAGAACTGTAGCCCTTGGGAAGGATTCACATTGGAGAAGTTTGAGAAGAACTGTGTCCTGTGACACAGGAGAGGAGTGGCAGAGACAAAATGTGGTGAACTGACTGCAATTCCCTTTCCCCGTACCCCTATGCCACTTGGAGAAAAGAGGCGGAGGAACTGGAAACAAAATTAACCCCATGGCAGAGGAGAAGGTGGTTTTGAGACTTCAATTTTTTTTCATTACCCTTCTCTGACTTGATTGTTAATAAATTAATTTCCCCAAGTTGTCTGTTTTGTGTGTGACAGTAAATGCTGAGTGATCTGCCTCTCCGTATCTCAACCCATGAGTCTTTCATTGAATTTTCTCTCCCTTCTCCAGTTGAGGAAAGAAGTGATGGAACGGTTTTGGTGAGCACCTGACATCCAGCCAGGGTCAACCCACCACAGTTAAATAGCTCTAGCTGTTGGTGGGACACACCAAAATCAGTAGAGGATCATGCTGTCATCCCTAGAATTTCACTGTGCCAGAGAGATGTATTTTTGGTGTCATATAACCAATGTCAATGGCTGGAGACAGAGGAGGATACCATCTGTGCCTTAGCATATGGCAGCCCTGGAGGAGCAGCAGCTGAGTCTCTTCTGGCTCCAGCATCTTTTGGCTTCTGTATATATTTTCCTCATAAGCAACCCTATATTGGCCTAAAGCCCTGCTAAGCTGAGTCTGCAGGATTAAAATGTTACTGAAGGTGCACACAGATCTAACTTTTGGAAGGCCATATGTTTTAGGGTGAGGTGCTGTGAGTTGGTTTCAGATGGATGTTCTCCCTTTGCATGAGTAGGGTTCAGATGAAGATAGAGTTTGATCCAAACAATTTAACCCTTGTGAGCATGTTAGTTCTGCATTGCAGCCTACTTGTAACTTTCACAACATTACTACCACCTCGTTGTTTTCAAAATTCTTCACTTAAGCTCTTCTGTCACGAAGCCTGAATTATGTTCCGTAATGCTGTATACCTACAGGAAGACCACTGAACTGGCACATGTGTCACAAAAGAAATCTGTGTTTTGAAATACTTAAGAGATGCCAGAAACAATGACTTAAAGTATGTAACGGTAAAACTAAGGACATTTTCATTTTTTATTTTTTTTTAATTTTGGATTTTTTTTAAGGATTTACAGTAAAATTTTAGATGTATAATACTATCTATCCTATAAACTGGAAATAGTACTAATGTTTTTGCTTCTCAGAACAATTGTCTTTCTTCTGGTGGTGCTTCCACTATCTGATAAGTTTAATTTTTATCAGTCCAGTACTTCTCCTTTCCAACATGAAGATAAACAGAGAGACACACATTGAAGCCCAGTTAGTATTAAATGTTGTTGATCACATAGGAGTGGACAGCATTATATATATCTTTTTAATGACTAGTGTAGCTGCAGCCAGCACACAGGCATTCCAGTATAATTATCTGTTAAATTAAAATTTTCTAAGTTCCTGTGCTACCCATAGTGTCACACTCATGGTACATCTACGGAGTTGCAATAAAGAAATCACAAGAAATCATCTTCTACAAGATCACAAGAAAGTGATTCGGTGAAAATGTTTTGCAAGAATGCTTCCATTTTGTCAAGAAAACCCCAAATGCTGTCAAAATATTTTTGAAAGTTAAAGATAGTTTGTGACAAGTACTTAATTTTTAAAAGCAGAGCAATAACTTTGGAAAGGAGCCTAGAGGATGAAGCTCTATAATAAGGCTGAGTTAATATTTCCAAATATATTTCATTTTGTATACAACATCATCTTTTCAATGGGAATTTTGACAATATCTGGCTTCAATATTTTCGAGCAAAGTCTTTTGTTCTTTCTCAGTCTTAGACAAAGGTGGAACGGGAACTATCAAAATAAGACAGTGAATACAAAAATGACATATAGCAGACTGATCAAAAAAAATGTACTAATACATTTATAAGGAGATTATTTCTATGAATGTGATAATATCACTGGGCAAAAGTAACTCATTAAATATAGCAAAAGTCAATATTGAAGCTCTACAAAGCATTGCAATACTGTACGAGCCGGAATAACAATGTAATTGGAGCTTTTGGATCAATTTCCTTCTTTTCTTTTTTTTTTTTGTGGTGATGTTCTAGCTAATTTCACTATAAGGCAATAAGGTCATATATATATGTGTATATATATATATATAAACCTTACTTTGTTTACCGATTTCCCCAGGTGCATATTTCTCATACCATTAGCAACTCTCACAACTGTGTGAGCCGAATGTCTCAAAGAAAAAGTTTGGGTCCTTATGTCACAGGGGAGAACAGACAGGAACCAACTGGTGAAGGAGGAACCAATTCTTCCTGTGCTTTTGTTTTGAATGTCGAAAATATTCATAAACAGATAAACAAATGTCATCTTGTGATTGTTTTTTGAGCTAGATATATTTAGGCAGTTTTCCAACAGTGCGCTCATTAAGGGGTCAGTCCGAAGATTTCAGTCCATAATGCTTTTTAAAGTGTTTATTGATTTTTCTGCTCTCCTCTCCATGTTTGGAGAGGTTTTTCTGATACTCATTTTTCCTTTCCAATGAACTAGTCAAGAAAATGATGAAACTAGCTATACCTCTAGCTGTGTTAAATGTATAGGGTAAACAATTTTAAAAATAGAAGAAAATATTTTCATTTTCTTTCCTACAATTTTATTCTGAGTATAGCAATTACTTTGTAACAACACATACCATACCTCTAGACAAAAATAACTGTCAAAGTAACAATATTCACTGCAGAATACATCTTGAGCTTCATCTTCCTACAAATATGGGAAGAAAAATTGCTGTTCATTTCAGTAAACCATTCATATTCATGAAGATGATCATCCATCTCCTAAAGTCCACTTCATACCAGTCTAAGATTTTTCCTTTACAGTTCTTGAAGTCTTACTGCCTTCATTCACAGTATTAGGTGGACTCTGTGCATATTACTATATATCTGTAAGGAAGGACATAAACAAACTACAATCTGTAACCTTTTTAAGGAAAAAGAATAGTGTTAATGCCTGCCACATTCTGGTCTGATGGTTAATATCCCATGTATCTAAATTAGTGTATATGGTATTTTGCTCTGCTTCTTGCATTAAACTGTTGAATTATTTTGCTATTCCTGGTTTAAAAAATCCCGTATTCTGTTAAGTCAAGGTGAAGTAAATTGGTCTCACAAAGTGAGTTTTAAGGCTTGAATTTACAAAGGGATGTAGGAATTCTTTGCCTCAGTCCTCAGTCTTTAACAAAGAGACTGGCTATCCTCAAGGCAACTGGGCTCCTGAGTTGGTAGACAGGGATGGGGAGCAGAATACCCCTCCCGTAATCCAGGAGGAAGTAGTTAGTGACCTGCTGTGCCACTTAGATTCCAACAAGTCCATGGATCTGGATGGGATTCATCCTAGGGTGCTGAGTCATTTATCACTGATCCTGACTAACTGGGGAGGTCCCAGCTGACTGGATGTTGGCCAACATGATGCCCATCCATAAGAAGGACCAGAAGGAGGATCTCGGGAACTATAGACCTGTCAGCCTGACTTCGGTGCCTGGCAAGGTTCTGGAGCAGATCATCCTGAGTGCCATCAAGCGGCATGTAGAAGGCAACCAGGGGATCAGGCTCAGGCAACATGGGATTAAGAAAGGAAGGTCCTGCTTGACCAATCTCGTCTCCTTCTGTGACTGGGTGACCCATCTAGTGGATGAGAGGAAGGCTGTGGATGTGGTCTACCTTGATTTCAGCAAAACCTTTGACACAGTCTCCCACAGCATCCTCCTGGAAATGCTGGCAGCCCACGGCTTGGAGAGGTGCACCCTTCACTGGGTAAAAACTATTTGGATGACCAGGCCCAGAGAGTGGTGGTGAGTGGTGCTGCACCCGGTTGGTGGCTGGTGACCAGTGGTGTGCCCCAGTACTGGGCCCAGTCCTATTCAACATCTTTATTGACAACCTGGATGAGGGGATTGAGTCTACCCTTAGTAAGTTTGCAGATGACGCCAAGCTGGGGTGAAGTGTCGATCTGCGGGAGGGTACGAAGGCTCTGTAGAGGGACCTGGGTAGGCTGGGTCAGTGGGCCAAGGCCAGTGGTATGAAATTCAACAGGACCCCTCCAGGGTCCTACACTTTGGCCACAATAACCCCCTGCAGCGCTACTGACTGGGGAAGGAGTGGCTGGGGAGCAGCCCGGCAGAGAGGGACCTGGGGGTGTTGATGGACAGCCGGCTGAACATGAGCCAGCAGTGTGCCCGGGTGGCCCGGAAGGCCAATGGCATCCTGGCTTGTATCAGGAACAGTGTGGCCAGCAGGAGCAGGGATGTAATTCTGCCCCTGTGCTCAGCACTGGTGAGGCCTCACCTCGAGCCCTGTGTGCAGGTCTGGGCCCCTCACTGCAAGAAAGACCTTGAGGTGCTGGAGCAGGTCCAGAGGAGAGCAACGAGGCTGGGGAAGGGACTGGAGGGAAAGTCCTGTGAGGAGAGGCTGAGGGAGCTGGGGGTGTTTAGCCTGGAGAAGAGGAGACTCAGGAGGGACCTTATCACTCTCTACAACTGCCTGAAGGGAGGTTGTAGTCAGGTGGGGGTCGGGCTCTGCTGCCGGGCAACTAGTGACAGGATGAGAGGACTTCTTCCAGGCAGCTAGTGACAGGACAAGAGGACACAGCCTGAAACTATCGGGGAAGGTTTAGGTTGGATCTCAGGAAGCACTTCCTCATGCAGAAGGTGATCAGGCATTGGGATGCACTGCCCAGGGAAGGGGTGGAGTCACCGTCCCTGGAGGTGTTTAAGGAGAGGCTGGATGTGGCACTTAGTGCCATGGTCTAGCCCATGTGGTGGTGTTGGGTCGTTGGCTGGACTGATGATCTCAGAGGCCTTTTCCAGCCTCATTAATTCTGTGATTCTGTAATACACACCCCCATGGCTGTTAAATGTTAGTAGGGTTTAGGCTTGTAAATGTGTTTGTAAATCCAAGGCTACATTAAATGCTCTCAAATGCTCAGATTAGAGGATGCTATAGAATTTCAAAGTACATCTTATTCTTACCACTGTTGAACCTGTACCAAGAGAGTGGCCGTAGACAAAAAGAACAGTACTGGAGCGACAAAGACTAGCCAATTCTTGCATGTGTGATTTAGCAGGGGAACCACGTTTCATTCCTACCTGCAGGAAAATTTCTTTGTCCTGTGGCAGAGTAGTTTTTCTGTGGATAACTTCTTTTGTGTTATACTGCTCAAAGATTTGTTAAATATAATAGCTGGTAGATTAGAAACCGATCTCAACACTTCCTCCCTCCTGAAAATCTGTGGCAGTTAAAAGCATATTCTAGGAGAGTCAGGCTCCCAGAGACAGACGTAAATACCCAAGAGATACAATCAGATCGTAACCAGAGCCTTTGAGAATGAGGTTTGTTGCCTATATTTCTTGGGTTTCCTCTGTGTGATTAGATCAACTCTTAACTGAGAGCCTGTGTAGACATATCCCATGTTTCCATTTATAATAACAGTCAGATTACACCTTCCATTTCAGGATGTCCATCCCTGCACAAATATTTTTAGTGTTCTCAGAAACAGAAGAGGGTTAAGATACCCATTTTTTACAGAATAAAATATGGAAATGTGGATAGGCACAGATGGATCTTTTTGCCCAAGGTTATAAAGGAAATATCTGCCCAGCCTAGGAATATAATCCAGATACTTTTTTCCTTACGCTTTCACCACAGAACCATCTTTCCTTCCTACTTAAAATGCTTTCAGTGTTTCTGAATGCTGCAATTATCCTTTGACTGCTTTCTATTTAAAGACAGGGATATGTACTCAGAATATCTCTAGAAGACACAACAGCAGCATGCATTTGTTGTGAACAGATTGTTCAGGTTTCCTAAACCTGAAGAAAGAATTCATCGTTATGTTTCTAATGCCAGAAGAGTTTTAAAAGTCAAACTCTCTTATCCTCAGTGTAAGAAAAATTAGCGAATGCTATATTAGAAATAACTTAGAAAGAATGGTTTTTCTCATGAAGACTGGAATTCACTAGATTATGATTACAGTTACCACTACTGCTTTATGTAGAAGAGAGTATAATAACAGTGGCATAATCTTTGTGTAAAAGTCTTCTAATAACCTTGTTTAAGAATATCTTTTCTGTAAAATGAGTTATTGGTAATTTGAAGAAATGAGATTTGCTTCAGCTGTTTCTGATTTCTTACAGAACTGAATAGCAAGGATTATTGGCCTGCCTTATACAGACACTATGAGGCAACTAAATATGTGATCAAATAATCAAACAAAGCAGAGTCCAGTCCAGGATGCTGTGCAGGTTCATTTAATTTCCCAGTCACTTCCTCTGCTGGACAGAAACGCAACAGAAACCAGATAGAACTGTTTATCAAAGAGTCAAGATATAAAACACTACACTGAGTAATTCCAACACAATCTACTTTACTGAATGGAAAAAGAATTTCAGCAACAAACCCTACATGTGCTAATACTTGAAAAATCAGTGTTAGCTGAAAATCAGCTTTTTCCTGAATTGTCCAATATAATGTGAGCCATCCTAATTCAGTTATGGGCACCTTAGGATTCCAGATGCCTAGTTATGGTTGCCTGAGAGAAATGCAGTCATGCTTATCGTGGTAGGATTTCACAGTATCTGAAGCCGTCGGGAAAAAAAAAGTGTGGCTGTGTAGTTCTAGGGCAAATGTGAGGCATGAGTACTGTCACGCATTCCACCTTGGCCGTGAGTTTCCATTTGCTGTTACTATGTAAGGCCCTATGTTAGAGGGAGCTATAGTGATTCTCTTTTGTCTTCCCCAGGGCTCAGTACTGAGGCCAGTCCTGTTTAGCATCTTCATCAATGATCTGGATGAAGGAATCAAATGCACCCATAGTAAGTTTGCAGGCAACATCAAATCGAGCGGGGGTGTTGATCTGCTGGAATGTAGGGAGGCTCTGCAGAGGGATCTGGACAGGCTGGATTAATGGGCTAAGGCAAATTTTATGAGGTTCAACAAGGCCAAGTGCCGAATCCTGCACTTGGGTCACAACAACCCCCAGCAGCGCTACAGGCCTGGGGAGGAGGGGCTGGAGAGCTGCCAGGCAGAGAGGGACCTGGGGGTGTTGATGCACAGCCGGCTGAACATGAGCCAGCAGTGTGCCCAGGTGGCCAAGAAGGCCAATGGCATCCTGGCCTGTGTCAGGAACTGTGGCCAGCAGGACCAAGGAACTGATTGTTCCCTTATACTGGGCACTGCTGAGGTGTCCTGGTTTTAGTTAAAATTGCCAATTCTGTTTAGTGATTTTTACTTTCTAGTTTAGTCTCTTCTAAAAGGCTGCACGTTCTGAAGTCAGCGGCATGTTTTTGCAGACAGTGTGTGCTACTGGCAGTGACAACACCTGATGTTTACAGTTACTGCCTGGGACTGGGATGCAGAAAGGCTCTTGCTTGTGCTTATTCCTGTAGTAACCAAGGGCACTGCTGGCTCTTGTGTGCCACACTGGGGGTGCCAGGCAGTAAGAGGGGTCACAAGAAAGTAAAAGGTTGCACCTCCAAGGGTTAATAGACAGGACAGGTGACCAACCAGAGTATTCCATCCCATATACAGCATGTTTAGTATAAATTGAGTGATCACAAGATTTTCAGCCTTTTCTGCAATGGCTGATGTCCAGGGAGGACTCCATCCGATCTTCTGCTTTTGATCCAGATGCTGAGTTCCCGAATCCAGCTCCCTGTATCCAACTTCCGCCACTGCTGAGAGTGGGGCTGCCCCGATGCCTCCTGCTCTGCAGCATCAGTGGGGATTGCTATCAGGGGAATGAGTCGGGTTCAATATTGGGCTTATATATAGTTGTATATAGTTCTTTATTTTTATCATTTCACTATTATTTCCATTATTGTTTCATTAAAGCTGTTCTAGTTTTTCTTCTCTAACCCATAAGTCTCTGCCTCATTCCCTTTTCCTTCCCGTTTTGAGGGAGGGAAGAGGGGGTTAGAGAGCATCTGTCCGTGTTAGTGAGCCCTAGCCCGCCCCACATGAGGCTACACCTTGAATCCTGTGTCCAGTTTTGGGCCCCTCATTACAAGGACACTAAGGTACTAGAGCATGTCCAAACAAGGGCAACAAAGCTGGTGAAGGGTCTAGAGTCTTATGAGGAGTGGCTGAGAGAACTGGACTTGTTTAACCTGGAGTAAAGAGGCTGAGGGGAGACCTTATTGCTCTCTACAACTACCTTAAAGGGGATTGTAGACAGCTGGGAGTTGATCTGTTCAACTAATAAACAAGTGGTAGGACAAGAGGAAATGGCCTCAAGTTGTGCCAGCAGAAGTTTAGATTGGATGTTAGGAAAAATTTGTTTACTAAAAGGGTTATCAAGCATTGGAACAGGTTGCCTGGGGCACTGGAGTCCCCTTCCCTGGAGGTATTCGAGCATCAGGTAGACATAGTGCTTAGGGATATAATTTAGTCAAGGACTTATCAGTGTTAGGTTAATGATTGGGCGTGATGATCTTAAAGGTCTTCTCCAATCTGGGCAATTCTGTGCTTCTGTGATTTAATAAAGACAATACAACACTACCACTACATTTATCTAGCCCATACTTATTACCTGTGTTGCACTGGTGTCGACTGCCTAAGAGGCTAGGCGAGTAGAAGAGAATAGATCTTTCCTCATGATGTACCACAGTATTGCAGCCTTGCCCATGCTTATCCATAGAGATTTGCCGCAGCAGAGCTGTAGACTCTACTGCCAGCAGACCAGATGGTGCTGGCTACCTGGGAGTGCCGCAACAGCTCACATCCAGGCCCCGTGTGTTACTTACCTCTGCGTGGAAAGAAGGGTATAGGGCGGAGGGTTCTGGGTCCCCAAGGATTGTTCCAGTATGGAGTTAGGAACTTGGAGGCTTATGTTTATGAGAAGTGGCTCTGGATGTTATACAGAATCACAGAATCACAGAATGTTAGAGGTTGGAAGGGACCTTAAAGATCATCTAGTCCAACCCCCCTGCCAGAGCAGGACCACCTACACTAGAGCGCACAGGAACGCGTCCAGGCGGGTTTTGAATGTCTCAAGAGAAGGAGATTCCACAACCTCCCTGGGCAGCCTGTTCCAGTGCTCTGCCACCCTCACTGTGAAAAAGTTTTTCCTCATATTTTTATGGAATCTCCTGTGTTCCAGCTTCCACCCATTGCCCCTTGTCTTGTCAGTGGACGCCGCTGAAAAGAGCCTGGCTCCATCCTCCTGACATTCCCCCTTGACATATTTATAAACATTAATGAGGTCACCCCTCAGCCTCCTCCAAGCTAAAGAGACCCAGCTCCTTCAGCCTTTCCTCATAAGGGAGATGTTCCACTCCCTTCATCATCTTTGTGGCTCTGCGCTGGACTCTCTCAAGCAGCTCCCTGTCCTTCTTGAACTGAGGGGCCCAGAACTGGACACAATATTCCAGATGTGGCCTCACCAGGGCAGAGTAGAGGGGCAGGAGGACCTCTCTTGACCTACTTGCTACTCCCCTTCTAATACACCCCAGGATGCCATTTGCCTTCTTGGCCACGAGGGCACATTGCTGGCTTATGGTCATCCTGCTGTCCACTAGAACCCCCAGGTCCCTTTCCCCTGCGCTGCTCTCCAGCAGGGCAGTCCCCAACCTATATTGGCACATGGGGTTATTTTTTTCCAAGTGCAAAACTCTACACTTGCCCTTATTAAACTTCATAAGATTTCTCCCCGCCCAGCCCTCCAGCCTGTCTAGGTCTCTCTGAATGGCTGCACAGCCTTCTGGTGTGTCAACCACTTCTCCCAATTTCGTATCATCAGCAAACTTGCTGACAACATTCTCTAATCCCTCGTCCAGATCATTGATGAATATATTAAACAGCACCGGCCCAAGCACTGACCCCTGAGGGACCCCACTAGACACAGGCATCCAGCCAGACTCAGCCCCATTGACCACAACCCTCTGGCTTCTTCCCTTCAACCAGTTCTCGACCCACCTCACTACTTGGTCATCCAGACCACACTTCCTCAGTTTACCTATGAGGATGCTGTGGGAGACGGTGTCAAAGGCCTTGCTAATGTCCAGGTAGACCACGTCCACTGCATGGCCACCATCCATCCACCTGGTTAAGTCTTCATAAAAGGCTATCAGGTTGGTCAAACATGACTTCCCCTTGGCAAAGCCATGCTGACTGCTCCTAATAACCTTCTTATCCTTGATATGCCTAGAGACAGCGTCAAGGATAAGATGTTCCATCACCTTTCCAGGGATGGAGGTGAGGCTGACCGGTCTGTAGTTACTCAGGTCGTCCTTCCTGCCCTTCTTATAGACTGGAGTGACATTCGCTTTCCTCCAGTCTTCAGGCACCTCACCTGTTACCCACGACTTACCAAAGATGATGGAGAGTGGCCTAGCAATGACTCCCACCAGCTCCCTCAGCACCTGTGGGTGCATCCCATCAGGGCCCATGGATTTATGGATGTTCAAGTGTTCAAACTGATCCTTAACCCACTCCTCATCAATCAGGGCAGACTCCTCCTTTGTCATGACTTCCTCTGGGGCCTCAGGGGACTGAGGCTTCTGAGGACGGTCTCCAACAGTGTAGACAGAGGCAAAGAAGGCATTCAGCAGCTCTGCCTTCTTTCTGTCCTCTGTCTCCAGGGCACCCATCTCGTTCACCAGAGGGCCTACATTGCCTCTAGTATTAGTATTGTCAGCAATGTATTTGAAGAAGCCCTTTCTGTTGTCTTTGACCTCCCTTGCAAGTTTTAACTCCAAGGAGGCCTTAGCTTTTCTGATTGCCTCCCTGCACTCCCTGACAGCTGCCCTGTACTCCACCCAAGGGGCCAGCCCTTCCTTCCACAATTTATACACCCTCCCTTTCCACCTGAGTCTGCCCAGCACATCCCTGGTTAACCAAGCAGGTCTCCTGGATCTCTTTCTTGATTTCCTACCTGATGGGATGCAATACGTCAATGTAGCTATAATTGCAGACGACAGACTCCACATTATCTTCACGCCGAGTAGTGGAAAGAAGTTCTGAGGGAGCTGTTTGAAAAATTAATGTAACAAACGTTAATAAGTACTGGCTCAGCTAACATATTGTGTGCATCTGCTAATCATAAATTCTCCCTCATTTTAATCCCCTATTACATTTTAAGGGTAAACTAATCAATGTTTGGAAAATTGGTGAAATGGTCAAAATTGTCCAGAGAAAGCTAACATTTTTAAAACTACAACTCAGCTGGAAACGATGGAAGGAGCAAATAATCAGTAAACTCTGGATTTGTAGTGTCTAAAACCAAATCGGTCTTCTATAACATAATTTAATGAAGGCATGAGGTCACTAGGCTGCATGCTAAGAATAAGTTGTGGACTGTTGGGAGAGATCTTTCCTGGTGAGCTCTCCAGATCGTGTTTCTATCCAGGCTAGCTTCAGAAGATGCAGCTAAACAGCTGCAACCTGAGAACGCAAGGGTGCCGGACCAGAGAGGGAAATGGGACAAGCAAAACACAGACACTGAGGCATGACATCCAGTAAAATAAGCACCAGGATCTGAAGCTAATATTCTCCCGCTATAGAAAACAGAACAGAGCAGAGCTCGTGCCTGATTGTACAGAGGCCTTTTCACTGTTTGACACAGTAACTCACCGGGAAGCTGTTTTATGAATCTGCTGCTTATCAACATGAAACAGTAAAATTGGTAATGTTGATATTAGGTTTTTTTATAAGGAGAATGGCATATTGACATGAAAGCAGGTTTATTTGGAATATCCAGCTGAAATTATCTGGCTGGCAGAAAGGATGAGAACTTCAGTTAGCAGAACCATGTGCTTTTCCCCCAAGCCCTGGAGATCACTAGTTGTGCGTTTGCCATAACGGAGGGAAATGGGGTTTGTCAAAGGTCAGGCAGGTCCAACCTTTGGGGCCTTCAGAAGACCCACATGCAAAAGAACAGAGAGGCCTCGTAAAAACAAGTTTAAAATTCATCCCCATTCAAGGAACCGACGGCAGGTGGCACTACAGAAGGCAAAGAAAATGTAGCCGTTTTTTAAAAAGTGCTCACTCGGGCGGGCGGTGTCTCCACCGCCGGGATCTTCTGCCGAGGGCAGGGGCCCTGGCTGGGTGGTGCTGGTACTGCCCTGCCCTGCCCTGCCCTGCCCTGCCCTGCCCTGCCCTGCCCTGCCCTGCCCTGCCCTGCCCGTCATCCAGTACCTTTTATCATTTACAACTCGTACGATCCAGTTAATAAAGAGCCTGTATGATTTATTTTTTTTTTTGGATTGCAGGCTGTATCTGTCTCTCGGAAGAAGAGGGCTGCTCAGCGTTGCTTTGCTGTTACAGGATGTATTAATTGTTCACCGCATGTTCCTGGTTTCTGCCTGCTGGCTGAGGCTGCTGCTGTTTGTTCGTACTCTAAAGACCGTTCAGTCTTGTCCAGACACCAGACTAACCTCCCTACGTGCACCCTGGTGCATGGATTCTTCCCAGAGCTTTTCCGCTTCTGTTCAGGTACACACACCACAGCAGTAGCTTAGCTCTACAGGCTCACACTTCATCATCTCAGATGATTTTAAAAAAATAAAATAAAATTAAAGTGTGGTGCCACAGACAGGTGCTTTTCTTTCTGCTGTTGTTCATCTAAGGGAGGGATAGGTGTCATTCTCTATGTCCCTTTTTTTTCTCCCAACAAATGAAGCTAGCCAGGCAAGGCAGACTTGAAGTCCAGAAAAAGTTCTGTTTACAGCGAAACTGCTTCAGAAGTTGGAGAATATTGTACTAGAAGGGGAAAGGTCTTCCATCTGTACAGCTTGCTCAGGGTTCTGCATTATTCTGTCTCACCAGTCAAATTGCTGCTTTTAAAAAGACAGATTTTGTGCTGATCACTAAACAGCGCGTCAACACCTGGGGACAAGGGATAAATGAACATAATAAAGCAGGTCATTACACAAAGTGTGATACTCTCAGCATCTCTGTAAATGAGTATGTAGATCACATTGAAATACAGCTGCTGAGATTCACTACAGATATGATCTATTTTCTGTATTGTTAGTGCTCATCCACTGTATCGCCTCCCAGCATGGGAGAAATGGGGAGGTAGGTGACGGTACCTTCTTCACATGTCTTCTCTTCCAAATCTTCCCCAGACTTCCGCGCAAAATGTCTGATTTACAAAACAACAGGGTGAATGCTCCAGAAATTCCTAAGAGAACAATGAGTTTCCTTGCACCAGCAGTGTGGTTCTTTGGGTTGTTCTGAGTATGTGGCTCTCCCTCTTGGGGCACTAGTTTCCCGCATTTCTGAGGGCTTCACTTGACAGGCTGCTGTTGGACCAGCCATGTGCCCTGCATGCCCTTGCGTTGTTCTTCTCCCCAAAGGCATTAAATATGGAGCGGTCCCATCTGCGGTCCCATTCTGTTCTTTTGCCACATATAATCCAGAATAGCAGGACTCTGTAGCTATGGGGGAGGAGGCCAGGTTGCGAAGAGGATGAGCCCCTTCCCCTAAATAATTAAGGATTAAAATTTGTTCATAATCCAACAGTGCCGTTTCAGCAGGTATCCGAGATTTCAGTTTGTTGCACCCAGGCTGGTCAGGAGAGACAATAACTTTCCAAATTTAAATATCAAGAGGATGTTCAGTTTCAGATGCTAAGAAAGGCTTTGCAGAAGTCAGATCTAACTATAGGGCCGGTTTAACTCACTCAGTTGAGTGTGGTGCTGAAGCACCAAAGGTCGCAGGTTCAATTCCCGTTTGGTCCTCCTGTGTTGCCTGATCTAGTAGAGAGGCATCCCTGCCCATGACAGGGAGGTTGGATTAAAATGATCTTTAAGGTCCCTTCCAGCCTAGGCCATTCTATGAAAATACAAAACTGTACACCTACATCTGTTTCCTTAGATGCCTGATAAAATGATGTACTTCTTAGATTCAATTGATCACTTGAGTCTATCAACACATGATGTCCCAGCCCTTTGGGGATCTGCAGGGGAGCTACAGATAATCGATCCTTCTCTTTTTTTCCCCCTAGATAGACGAATTTGTGAAGTGCATGAGAGGACATGACACTGTCAGGCATGCTAAGGCAACTATGTCAAATGAAAAAGGCCCAATGTCACGTTGGGGTGAACAAGACAAGGTGTGCGGGACACCTGCTTTCACTGCTCTGGTGCACCAGAGCCTGAGGTTGAGATGATGACCTTGAGGACACCCTGCAAGATTCAACTGCTTACCCAACTCTTTTCTGCAGGTGTGAGGAAGGGTCGTATGATTTATTGCATATGTTTTGTTGAAGCTGGGAATATTTTGGTGTGTGTAGCTCACCCACAGGGTGAAATGGGTCTATGACAAGTCAGAATGTATCATTGCTCTTGGATGATGAGTTCTGCCCTGTGATTTATAGCAAATTTTTATTTTTTTTAGAGATATGAACTAGAATTACATTTTATAATTTTGGAGCTATTATTCAAAACATGAATAAAATTGTGGAAAATATATTGGAATAGAATTTGGAGGATCATACTTAAATTAATATTTTATATTTTTACTAATAATAGAAGTGATCTGGAATAAAAGCAGAGAATTCAGTTGGCAGCCATTACTTAGACTAATCTATAAGTTTTCAAAAGTGGCCGTAAATTCCAGAAAAATCATAAAGCTTAACAAAAATAAGGAAATTAAGACTCTAATGTGAAAATGCATTATTTATGCCACACTATATTTTTCCTGTTTTGAAAGTCATGAGGCAAAGTACATAGCCTAGATAATTAATTACATATACCAAGGATTGGACATCAAGATATAGTGCATAATAATAGATATATACTGAAGCCAGTTTGGTAGGGAAAACAAAGCACAAATACCAAAGAAGTCTTTGATATTACAGGAAGATGATCAGGAGCTTCCAGAGCTCATTGCAGGAAAGCACTTGAAAACAGTTAGCATCATTAACTCTACGATAGAGAAGATTAACATTTATTTTGGATAGGTGTTTTTTTGCCATCATTTACTTAACCACATCATGCATTTTTGAAGGTGCAAGCATATTTAACTGGTACATTTCACCCAGAATTAAATGCACATGTCAATTAAACAGTCCTTAAAACATCTTACGTCAGTGTAACTGAGATCAATTTTAGATACAGCTGTCAGCTAAATAAAAATCAAAATTATTGACAAGTTTACTTTGTAGTTCACGCAAGTTCATTTTCCTTTGGCTTTGCTGTCATCTGTGCATCCTTGCTGCTTCTCTTTTCCAGAACAGATTGGTTCCATTCCAACATCTTTTCTGCTGTAAGATGCCATCGTAGAGCCTCAGTATTCTTTCCAGTAAACAGATTCCTCCAGCTCAGTAACACTTTTCTCTGGGTTTGTTTGATGAGGCCGAGGTCAGGAAACAAAAGGATTTTGTTCTCCCGATACTGGATATTGCATTGTTAGAGTTGCTTTCAGCAGTCTATTCTGTTCTCCTATTGCAAATTTAGATGAAATAAAAACACTCCCACTGTCATTCACAGGCACATTCTCCTGACTGGTATTCTACAGTGCTTTTCCACCCAAAATAAGTTCCTTCCCTGATATCAATTTCTAGAAGTTCAGCAGGAGTTCTAACAATAAATGAAATAGGATCTATCTGGCCTGTACCAGAGGGAAAACGAAGGCTGTGCAAAACTTCAGACCTCGTTCTGTTTTCAGTTCTGTTTTCTGCTTCCTCCCTTTTGTCTAGTGACACACATTTCACAAAGGAATATAGTCACCTCAGCCACCTTCTCCACCTTCAGCCCATGCAATTTTAAAGGCACTTTTAGGCTCTTTACCTCCCCTTATCATGGAAATACAAGCTGTCAGGAAAGAAGTAGAACACAGAGATAAAGCCGGAAACTATTTAGCTATCTTACCGTGATCTGCCCACATCCAATGGTATCTGAACTCAGAGCTCCAGAGCGTGGGCACGTGCTTTCCACACAGCCCGGACCATGCTGCAGAGAGGGCCCAGTATGTACTTGTTATCAAACTCTCTGTGGTATCTGGTTTGCTAAGTACTTTTTAAAATTGATGCATGCACAAGCAATTATTGTCATACCATGAGTCTTAACTAACATACTGACTATTAGGAGAGAGAGAACCAGACTTTCACCACATTGATGCACAAAAAGAAATCCATAATAGTTTTAAACAACATTTCAACTATATTTCCTTTATTTTTTTAAAGGCATAGCTTAATGCTGACTGAAAAAAACAGTCAAGGGCAACACCACCAAACACAGCATTTGTACTTTGCTTTAATTTTATAAACATCTGAGAATAAAGAATATTCACAATATGATCCTTAGTTTCTCTTCACAAATACCATCTTCTTTTCCCATTACAGTTTGACAATGGAGTACTGTGCTCCCCACTGCAAGTAATCATTGCTTATATCCTTCTCCCAGCTAATTGCATGCAAACCCTTCCTTAAAATTCTTGCCAGGAATTCTTGCCAGAGAAGCCTCTGTAGCAATCCTGCCAGGTTCAGCTCTCTGCTAACAGAATTCTGCAGGGCAGAATATTCATTGTATGCCTTGTATGCAATGAGAAGCAGCTACATGCATCTCGGTGGAGATCACAGAAACACATGTAGGTGACACAGGCCTTACCACGGTGATTTTCAGCAGCAACACTCATGCTACCCACACACCAGGCACTGATCACATCCCAAACTGTTGATACGGTCGAGGACTCTGACAGCAAACTTCCTTAACATTCAATGAGCCTGCTATATTTCTGGACAATCTGCTGTGTATATGTTTCTGCTGCAACATTCTGTTGTCCATGACGTGATCAGGACAAAGCAAATATAAATTAACAGTTATGATAATCCATTACCATTTTGAGAACTTCTAGTAAAGACATGTTTTCCCATAGGTTTTCATGACAAAACAGATCCATAATCTTCTGTCCCCCTGTAGGCAAAGACTTTCTGGCTGAAAAACATCCCTGGCTTCCTAATGGAGAAGCAGGCAGGAAGGAGAGGAACATTTTAGTTCCCTTTTGTAACATGTTGTGTCCTTGTGTTAGTCTTGAGATCTGTGAAGTAATTGGAGAATATGTCCCTTTAGACTGCCATCAGCTTATCCATCAGAAGGACAGGGCGCTGTGTGAGAGAGTCCAGCATAGAGCCACAAAGATGATTAAGGGAGTGGAACATCTCCTTTCTGAGGAAAGGCTGAAGGAGCTGGGTCTCTTTAGCTTGGAGAAGAGGAGGCTGAGGGGTGACCTCATTAATGTTTATAAATATGTCAAGGGGGAGTGTCAGGAGGACGGAGCCAGGCTCTTTCTAATAGTGTCCAATGACAGCACAAGGGGCAACGGATGCAAGCTGGAGCACAGGAGATTCCACAAAAACCTTAGGAAAAACTTTTTCACTGTGAGGGTGACAGAGCACTGGAACAGGCTGACCAGGGAGGTTGTGGAGTCTCCTGTGGAGACATTCAAAACCCGCCTGAATGCGTTCCTGTGTGCTCTGCTGTAGGTGATCCTGCTCTGGCAGGGGGGTTGGACTAGATGATCTTTGAGGTCCCTTCCAACCTCTAACACTCTGTGATTCTGTGATTCTGTGATCATGAGATTTACGGTCTTTCCCCTTAATCTCTATAGCTGAAGTAATGTTAACCTTTTATGTACATCAGTATATAAAAATGGTGAACTGCTGTCATGGATTTGAGTCTGATGGGGTTTCTCGTAAAAATACGGGGGTAGACTTGTGGGAAGCTTCGAGAGTCTCCTCCACCCCTGGGAGGGAGTCGGACCTGCCTCTGGCCAAGGCCAGGCCAGTCAGCACCTCTGCCATCGAGGTATTTAAGAGGCAACCTCAGTGTTCTCTTTCTCTCTTTTGGTTTCCTCTTGTTTTGAGCTGTCCTGTCTGTAATGTTGCGGAGATTTTTCTGTTACAGGCGGGGGAGGTAAGAGGAGAATAACGGAACATTGCCCTGAGAAGAAAGAGGGGGAGAAGAGTCCCAGAGGAGAAGAAGAGGGAGAAGGCTGCTGGAGCAGGACCTTTCCTTGAAGCCCGTGGGGGTTGAGATGGCAGGAAGGTGATGGCCTGCCAGCTGGGTGGACTCACGGCGGCAAGAACATCCAGGATAGGTCAGTACGTGCAGGGCCCTGTGCCAGAAGGGAGAGAGACTGAGCGTCAGAGGGGGACATGCACAAAGCGATCTGTGGCCCTGATGGACTCAGGAGGAGGAAGAGGACTGCCTGCTGTGAGGTGGACACCATATGGCCTGAAGGAGGGACTGCGAGGAGCCCTCTTTCTCAAGGAGGAGCTGTCATGGGCAATGAATAATGGCCAGAGGGACCAAACCCCCTAGTCCCTTGCACTGATCGGGGGGAGGAGGTAGCTGGAAAGGTGGGAGGGGCGGGGGGGGGAGGGTGACGTGTATTTAAGATTGGGTCGTATTTATTAATGAATTCCTCTCATTACTCTACTTCATAAATAGTGGGAATTAAATCCATGTTTTTTTTCACCAGTCACTCTGGCTCTTTACCCGTCATCTTAAATGGTAGATTACCCGCCCTATCCTTAATCTCAAACCCTTCAGCCTTTTTAGTTGAATTGTCTCCCTGTACATCACTGTGGAAATGGGGGTGGGGGGAGGAGTGAGCTGGAGACCGTGTAGATTTTTTTGTTCCAGTCAGCTTGAAACGTGACAATTAGTTAAAAATTATTTAATTTCTCAGAAATCTAAGGCTCAACAGCAGCCTTCTGTCTTTCCCAAACCCTTCTTTGGACATGCATGCTAACCCATAGCATAAAAATCTCAGCATTCAACATCACTAGAAATGTACTTCTCATGTGAATTTTCAGACTGCTGTGCTGTATAATGTAGATGAACTGTTATTTTAAGATCTGAAATGATCATATTCTGAAGAGCAGAGTTTTGTGCATGCATAAGAAAAAGAAAAAAAGCTGACCAATAACAATACCATTGCAAATAAAAGCTCAGGAAGGAATTCTTTTGTCAGATCCTCCTGTAAAAATAGAAATTATTTTTTCTGGATATGCATTATTTAATTATTTCAATTATTTAGATATACTTGTTACACTTCACTAATAGGAAAAGTAGGCATGAATAAGGACAAAGAGTTAAAAGACCTTTGATTAGAGGTCACTGACAGACAAGTTGTGATGACTCAGACACAAGATGAGCAAGTTTATTTACTGCTAGGAAGAGGTTCTCAACTGTTTTGCACAGTTTAGAGCTGCCCTTATAAAGTCCTTGGCCATTTTCCTGGGGATGCACAGATGCTGCCATAAGGACTCCAGGTACATACCACACAAGTCTATTTTAACTTTTTACGGCACTGGGACTTTACCTCTTTTTGTTTCAGTCTGCACTTAACCCTGAATCAACTCTGTGGATTTTAGCACAGGTTTTCTCATTCATGCAAAGGACAGGTGTGGGTCATTCTATTTTATTAAAATTCTGCTGTGAGCTAGTACTCCTGTAAGAAACACCTCTGAAAGTGTACTTGTGTCCTGGAGTCTCCACTTCCATTCTGGCCTCTACGGATGTTTCTGTTCTACAGCTTGGCCCTTGCTGCTTCCTGCTGGTACCGGTTATGGACCAGCCACTGGTAAAACACCACCATGGTTTCTCCAAGAACAGTGAAAATGCTTGCAAAACTGATTCTGAGTTGTATGCGTGCTTGTATTTGTGGGGAATCCTTTAGAAAACAACTTTAAAGTGGTCAAGAGGAAAGTGTTTCCTTATGTCTAGTTTGAACCTCCTGTTGTCCAGTTTGTGGCCATTGCCCCTTGTCCTGTCACTGGACACTGCTGAAAAGAGTTTGGCCCAATCCTCCTGACACCCACGCTTTAGGTATTCATAAGCACTGATGAGATCACCCCTCAGCCTCCTCTTCTCCGAGATAAAGAGATCCAGCTCTCTTAGCCAACCTAATATAAGATATTGTCAACCAAATATAAGACACTGCATTTCTAGGGTTCCTACAAACTGCTTATCTAGTTAACTATTGTCATGCTTTTGCCTTGTCAGAGCTAAGAAAAGACTGGGAGAAGTATCATTAGACTTTAATGGAAAATTTAAAGTGTTTTGAGTAAATCAAGGCATTGTTATGGATAGGTGTAGAGGAATTTCTTGTGGAGCAGAGGCACGGTATTACTTTAAAAACGTGGACAACCCAGCTTAGGCCTAAACAGAGGCTCTGTCCTTGAAGCTGCCTTGGAACACAGGGAGGAGGAGGTTTTATCTGTTTTGTGAGAGCTTTGCGAGATGCTTGGCGGGAGGTGCTGGCCCCGGGGGGAGAAGGGGGGGGCGAGAGCCACTTGCATAGTGGAATGGCACTACCCAGTGGAACTCTGGCGCGTGTAAACCTGTAACCAACCAACTCTGTTAAGGGGCAGGCGCGGGGACACCGCTTAACTGTATATATTGAGCTGTCTGGAGCAATAAAAGAGGACGATCTGTAGCCATATTGGTGTGATGATCGTTAACTTGGCCGGCTCTCCGAAGGGACCCTCTTCATCTGGCGCCTGAACAAGGGACCCTCTATGGACGCTTAAATGCGGATTGCTTAAATGCGGGAAGACTCCGAAGCATCGGACGTGAGCCGATTTGGGAGCCGGAGAGCTGGAGGCAGGAGAGTTCCGAGTGTGACCAAAAGGGCACCGGAGACCAGAGCTTGAGCAGCTGATCAAGCCCCTGCCAAGGTAAGACCGCGATGGAAACGGACGCGGCAACTCGCCTCCTTAGTATACTCTCTAAGAGAGGAGGAAAAGTAAAGGAGCGAGATGTATTAGCCCCATGGGCTCGGAAACGGGAGAAAATGAACGACCCGCCATTAATCTTTAGTTCCTCGGAATGGCGTGAAGTAGGAGACTTTTTGTGGGACTGTACTCTAGAGGGAGGAAAAGAAGGAAAAGAAGCGAAAGAACTAGGAACAGTTTGGAAAACCCTAATACGCACTCTAGAAATCATGCAAGCAGAAAAGAAAGTTGCTGCGGTAGCGATCGAAGCGTTGGGGGGAGGGCAGGAAAGGAAAAAGGCAAAGGAAGAAACTCCCTGCTCGTCCCGACTGGGTGGAAGAAAAAGGAAAAAAAAAAAAAAAAAAAAAAGGAGAAACTGCACTGCGTTGCAGAATTAAGACTTTCGTCCTTGAGCTGAGCTCTTTTCTAAACAAGTGCATAACTCTTGCTTGTTAATTATGAAAAGAGACCCTGACCAGCCAGGTACAGCTCATGTTGAGAGCTTGTCCGTGAGAATGAAGATAAGACGCTTCTTGTACACCAGATGTGCATGGGAGTGAACGGGAGAGTATGATCAAAACAGACCTGGGAAATTCTGCTCTCCCTGTGTGATAACAGCGTGATCGAAGTAATACTTGAGCTAATAAGAAAAAAAAAAAAAAAAGAAAAAAAAAAAAGGAAAAAAAAAAAAAAGAGAGAGGGGGAAGAAGGAAGATCAGGATGAACCCCTGAAAGAGATCCTGAACAAACTCGCTGAATTATCAACTGGACAGCGAGAAATAGAAGAAACCCTTAAACCAGTTCAGCTCCCCCACTACCATCAGCTCCCTCACTCAAGCCTGATTTTCAAGCTTGAACCATAAAGGATCCTTTGCAACAGCGATGGAGCGGTGTCATCAGAGACGCTATAACAGAGGGAGATTGGGAAGCAGCCAGTTCGATTGCGTGTCCTGTTATTATTAATAACGGACAAGGGACCTGGGAACCGCATGATCCTGCATGATGCGGCTGTGCAGCATCCTGTCACTTCAGCAGCGCAGCAGCAACATGACTGTGCACTGGGCCTGCCTGTTGAACCCCTTGTTTCGCCCAGTGACGTGATGGGACCCTGAGGTACCGATTACCAACGATGATATGGACTGGACTGGCAGAAGATGCTTACAGCTGATGGTAGAGCAATTGTGGGAAAATGTGACTGTTCTCAATGTTACCTGTTGTATTAATATGTATCCTCTTTGTGTGACTAACAATGAAGCTTATATTGGTTGTGTAACCAAAGCCACATAGTAGGTGTTAAGGTTTATGTACTAACCAGCAGAGTGATCTTTCTTTAGCTAAAAGCAAGGCAGGGAAACCAGCTGCCTTTTGCTTTGTTAGAAGTGTGTGATTAAGGATCCAAGTATGATTTAGGGCGATGGGTGTGAGAACTTTGACAGGATGAATTAAGAGTTTAGTTAAGGCATTTTTGGTTATTGCAGTTTTAATTGTTATAGGCTTACTTATGTTTAGTTGTTTGATAAGTATAATCAAGAAAATTATAAGTAAGCTAGCGGATGAAGCCTGGGTTGTCCAAAAAGAAAAAGGGGGATATGTAGAGGAATTTCTTGTGGAGCAGAGGCACGGTATTACTTTAAAAACGTGGACAACCCAGCTTAGGCCTAAACAGAGGCTCTGTCCTTGAAGCTGCCTTGGAACACAGGGAGGAGGAGGTTTTATCTGTTTTGTGAGAGCTTTGCGAGATGCTTGGCGGGAGGTGCTGGCCCCGGGGGGAGAAGGGGGGGGCGAGAGCCACTTGCATAGTGGAATGGCACTACCCAATGGAACTCTGGCGCGTGTAAACCTGTAACCAACCAACTCTGTTAAGGGGCAGGCGCGGGGACACCGCTTAACTGTATATATTGAGCTGTCTGGAGCAATAAAAGAGGACGATCTGTAGCCATATTGGTGTGATGATCGTTAACTTGGCCGGCTCTCCGAAGGGACCCTCTTCAGATAGGTTTTAACTATCATGATGGGAGAAACCTTGGTTGTATAGATATTTTTTTCACCATCATGATGAAGGCTGACAGTGCTAATGGGGTAGGCTGTGAGGAGAGAAGAAATGACTTACAAGTCCCTTAGCCCATCTCAATAAATCTGCCTCAGATGTTCTCTAACTTAAAGAATTAATTAAGTACACTGTAAAAATACTTGTGTACTTATGATATGCCCTGCTTGCATCTGCAAACCGAATCAAGTCAAGTAATGATTTAAACTGCAAACAGAAGAACCTTCGCCTAAGTCTCCTTTTGAAGCACATCTGAAAACAGCCAGTACCAGCTAGGATTTCTTAACTGCCAGGGGTGACAGGTATCTATTATTGATGGAAAAGATGAGCTGTGGCAGAACCATCTCTTAATATGGAAACACTGATCCACATTGCATTAATTTAGAATGAGAATTGCTCATATAAAATGAATATGTCCTGCTCCAGCTGCTACCAGTCTGAAACTAATAAGAAAGATTTTGCATTAAATTAATTCTGAACATATTCCCATGACTGTGGTGATAGGATTTGGAAAAAAAACACATCTATTTTATATACTTTGGAAGAATACATATTAAATCCTCTTCTGAAATATGAATTCCTTCCTGCCCTGGCCACAGGCCCACACTCACCCACACCACTCCAGAGCAGATACATTACTCATAAATACTTACCTTGGTCTGAAAATACACAGAACAAAGCCTTCCAGTGAGAAATCAGTGGTTGAACTCTAGAAGAAAATTATCTTGTGTCTTACACAGTTCTTCCTATATGATGATCTAGCAGAGATTTTAGTTTTCTGTCCTTAAATATAAAGGTATAAGTAGCAACAATTTTTTAGTTTGGAATACTTTAATAGTGCAATACATCAGGATTAACTTATTTTAATACCAGTACAATTATCTTTTCTAAATGACCTTATTTAAAGTCACTGTAAATGCGGTGAAAGAAGTTCTCAGCTCAGCATGGGTGACCTGCAAGGCAAGGTGGAAATTTCCTGCAGAATTTTTCACTAAAGGAAAAATTCTGTCACGGAAGTCAATACCTGCAGGAATTTCCCCAGGTTAAATACTTTTCTGAAGGAATAGCATTACTGCAGGTAAGAACACAAGGTTCTAGCTCTCAGTTTCCAGTTTTCAGTCTGTGGAACTCCATGGAGAACCTGCACTTCTGTAAGAGCTATAAGCCCTCCTTTTACTCTTCTACTCGTAACTAGAAACACCAGCTATCCACTTTATATCACAGAATCAAAGAATCACAGAATGTCAGGGGTTGGAAGGGACCTCAAAAGATCATCTAGTCCAACCCCCCTGCCAGAGCAGGATCACCTACAGCAGAGCGCACAGGAACGCATTCAGGAGGGTTTCGAATGTGTCCACAGAGGCAGACTCCACAACCTCCCTGGGCAGCCTGTTCCAGTGCTCTGTCACCCTCACGGTGAAAAAGTTTTTCCTAAGGTTTTTGTGGAATCTCCTGTGCTCCAGCTTGCATCCGTTGCCCCTTGTGCTGTCATTGGACACTATTAGAAAGAGCCTGGCTCTGTCCTCCTGACACTCCCTCTTGATATATTTATAAACATTAATGACGTCACCCCTCAGCCTCCTCCAAGCTAAAGAGACCCAGCTCCTTCAGCCTTTCCTCATAAGGGAGATATTCCACTCCCTTAATCATCTTTGTGGTGTAACTGTTTAAAAAGTACCTAGTTTGGAACAGGTATCAAAGGAAAAAAATGCAGCATGTGGTAATTTTCTGAACCATTCTCTACTGTGTACCAGGAATGAGATGAAACACATTCTTCTTTTCTAAAACCATATTCCCATGATAAAAAAATTTCACAAATACAGATCAATTCAAGAAGTTAATGTGGACTTTGAAAAATTAGATTTCGTCATTTATGCAATTCCTGTCCCATTAGTCCTTCACAGTATCTTGAGATTCAGTTCTTTATATTGGATCAAATTTCCAATAAACCAGTAGCAAAGTATCCATATTTCAAAGAAGAAAATCCACAAATTCAATAAAAATATAGATTTACTTCACCACCACCATTTACAAAGTAGGATAGTAAGAGGAATATATCCATAAATACAACCCGATCTCAAACACACTTTTCCCTCCCCTCCCTCCCATCTCCCCGGCTACCTCCTCCCCCCAGTCAGTGCAGCAGGGGGCAGAGGTTGGGGGGTTTGGTCCATCTGACCATTATTCATTGCCCATGACAGCTCCTCCTTGAGAAAGAGGGCTCCTTGCAGTCCCTCCTTCAGGCCATGTGGTGTCCACCTCACAGGAGGCAGTCCTCTTCCTCCTCCTGAGTCCATCAGGGCCACAGATCGCTTTGTGCATGTCCCCCGCTGACGCTCAGTCTATCTCCCTTCTGGCATGGGGCCCTGCATGTACCGACACATGCTGGACATTCTCACCCCTGTCAGTCCCCTCAGCTGTCAGGCCATCACCTTCCTGCCATCTCAACCCCCACGGGCTTCAGGGAAAGGTCCTGCTCCAGCAGCCTTCTCCCTCTTCTTCTCCTCTGGGACTCCTCTCCCCCTCTTTCTTCTCAGGGCAACATTCCTTTATTCTCCTCTCACCTTCCCCTCCTCCAACAGAAAAATCTCCCCAACATTACGGACAGGACGGCTCAAAACAAGAGGAAACCAAAAGAGAGACAGAGAACACTGAGGTTGCCTCTTAAATACCTCGATGGCAGAGGTGCTGACTGGCCTGGCCCTGGCCCGAGGCAGATCCGACTCCCACCTGGGGATAGAGGAGGCTGTCAAAGTTTCCCATGAGTCTACCCGCATCTTTTACAAAAAAAACCATCAGACTCAAACCCATGACAAGGAGTTACAAAAATTTACAGTAATTTTCTTGGATTGCATTAGTGTTTAAGTTAACCAAGATTTGAAATTTGCCCTGGGATGTCATGAAGGAGCACTAACTTGGTCAGAATTGTATCATAAATAGAATGCCTTAAATCAGGGCAATAACTTGCAGCTGTTTGATCTGTCAAACAACTTCTATGTATGTGACATAAAACATATAGATCATAAATCTGCATGATTATATGCAGCTCAGTGATATAGAATGCATATCTTTATGAAACACAGAAAAACAAGATGTATATTAGGAAAAAGGCTGAAGTGGTAAATATCAGCTAAACCATCACGTAATAGACTGACATTTAGCATGAATTAAAATGCAAGATAAAAAATTCTCCTTGAAATTTAGTTACAGCAGAGCAAAGATTCCGAAAGCTGCTCTATATAGAACTCTCCTTTAAACACTTGAATGGATATTCATATGAAATCACAAGTAAAAATGAGTACTCAGTTAAAATGCATGGTCAAATTGTCACTTGTCATTTCATTATTACATAAAATGAATTAGCAGGCTCCATTAGTTTCACAGTTTTGGCGTAGCTTTCATAATTCCTAGATTTTTTAAGTGCCACAGACGTCTGTAGAATATTTTTTCATGCTAGGTAGCTGCATCATCAGCTGCAGTGGACAGGACAAAAACAATTTTACTATATTAAAATAAACTATTAAAATTAATTAATTTTCTTGCCATTGTGTTGGATTTCAAGTCTTTTTAATGGATATGACCTGTTTTAAAATATATATCTAATAAAAGAAAAATAACGCCAGTTTTCTTTCATGGATGAAGAATTCAATCTTTTTATCTTGTTAAAAACAATATTCCAAATAACTGTATTTATCCTTAAAAAACATGACACTCTCTCAAACGTCAGATTATATTTGATAGTAGAGGACTGACCTTACTTTAATGAAGATATATTGGTATTAGATACAGAACCAATTGCACATTACAAAACAATAGATGTGATTATTTCCTTCTCTATTACATATTGTAGCTTCTCAAATATTAGCAAATTAAGCTTATCCATCCAAAATATGGTTGGTCTCAGCCTTTACAATGGCCTAGCTTACACATTCCCAGAGCCACAATGTAAATGTTCTCTATGAAAAAAAAAAAAGATTCATGCAGATAAAATCAAGATGCCTTGGTCAAAGACTCCAAAGAAATACTATGTTATGCAAATTATAGAGCTTCTATCAAATAAAACTGATTTTAAATCCAGTCTCCAGTGATCTAAACATCTATTGACGTCTGAAGTAAATAGAAAAATCGCTGCTGACAGAATGGAGTTATTCTGAAAATGGATTTAACCTATACTTATCATGCAGGTTTATACCTCTTTGGGATTAAGCTTCTTCTGAGACAATGCCAAGGCAAATATGAGGTACTCGGTCTTCTAATCCCAGCCAGGGAAGCCACCCAGGAAATAACAGTTTTTATAACTCTTCCGTAATTGAAGACCAGGGACTCCATATTCCTAGTGCTAAGTGGAGACAGTATTTCCTCCTGTACAAAAATCAGTCCTGTACAGAAATCAGTTAGACTTGATTTTAAGAAAAGGAATGTATTTATGTAAAGATGCGTGAGAAAGAAATGGATATCATGGGAAATTTAAAAGCAGTACATATCCCTCTCAGCAGTTAGGGCATCAATATACCATTAAATGTATTTACCAAAGACAAAGTCAGAGACTCTGAGAATGTTGATCTAAAATGCCCTTAAACTGACAAATACTAAGTTTGGTGCAAAGAGGATGCTGAGACAGGTTCACACACACAAAGTGTTATTAGCAGGGGCAATTATTCACAGCTGATGGCACACGGTAGCTCTCATTTTGAATGTTATTTTTTGGGAAGGGGAGAGTGGAGGAGAGGGAGAAAATTAATTCCCAGTGGCCCGAAGAGAAAAGAAGGGACAGCAGACCCTCCGATGAGCCTCCTCCCCCAGACAGCAGGTACCAGCCACCATCCCACTTTCCCTGCAGTAACATCCCAGGTGACCTCAGCACCTGCCCCAGGCCCTGACCCTTGTTTCTGTGTAGGACATTGTCAGCGCTGATTAGGGCACACACCGAGTGCCGTGTGCTGAGCGGCTGGTAAGTTTTGTGCAGTCAGTAGTGGGTCTCCTCAGGTCAGCCAGCCATGACAACCAAGGGCTGGTCTCTGCATCAGCCTGTGATGATAATTTCCATAGTTAAATTACACACCTGGTGAAAAGGTGTGCTTTGAATGTTGTTTCGAGCTTGCTGTTGGGTAATGTCATCTGCTGTCACCTTGAGAAGTAAGAAATTATTGTTGTCACGCACGATTTTTTTATTTTATTTTTACTAACCAGTTATATGGCAAGCAAGCTGAAGTATCTTGATCTACTTTCACAACACCTTGGATCAACCTTGTCATCTTTCTCTATATTTTTTCTAATACTCTTTTGGAGTATTGGAACTGTGCAATGTATTCAAGGCCTTTTAAAATAGTTACAGGTTTGATAAGATAAGTAGAAAAATGTACAAACGGCACTGAGAACCAATCAGTAATTCCACCTTTCTTAAATTCTTCTAAAGTTTCAGGTATATTCTAATAGTCTCCTGTTTAGGCACAGTATAAAAGGTATTTTTCCAGCAGAAACTGAACTGAAACTGGCAATAATTTTGTCTCTACTTCCAATCACTCACACAGTATTTTCTTTTTGCAACAGATTGATGTTACTTAATAAAATGGTAGAATTCAAACTTAGTCCTGTTTCAGTGAAAACAGAGGTAAAGAGTTAACAGCCAGTTCAAGTTTTGTTCCTTAATCTCATATTAGTATATTAAATTAATGTATTTCAGAAAAATAACAAATATTCATGAGACACTTCAACACAGATGACCTAGGTGTCAAAACATTAGCCTCAGATTTGAGATGACAGAGTTTGTTTATAATCTGCCTCAAAGGCTTCCTACATAACCTGTAATAATTCATGTGGAGACAAAACCCCAAAGGAATTCAGGGCCTGCCTCCTGTAGGATCTGGTCTGAATCACCTTGCTTACATCTATATTACCCCATAGGGCAGAGGGTGGGGTAGTGGCTAGAATACTTGCCACCCAGCTCAGAACTTGGCCTGTGACCATCTTGTCAAAGGATGAAGCACTCTGAGTTCTGGCTACCTACAGATTCCCACTGTCTGTGCCACGTGTGCCCTAAGGACTCTGCAACTTCCACACTAGCCACAGACTCGTTGGCTGACACGTCTGTTGTCGCTCACCTGCAGGACACACTGAAAAGGGCTGTTGCTGAATCTTGTGACAGACTCAGTCAGGGTGCACTGGTGCTGAAACACCCAAGTGCTCTTGGGGTTGCCCTAAGACCTAGCCTAGTTCTACCTTTTTCACCAGTCTGCTCTACAGTTTACCTGGGACAAGGTTCAGCCTGGTCAGACTTTAGGTGTCTACGGTAGAAATGTCTGCATACAGGCTGGTGTCCACAGTTCAGTTAAATCAATGAGCCAGTACAGTCAAACGCATGCAGAGAAGGATTTATCTAATCCTAAAGCAAAAACATTTGATCAGTTGAAAGCCTCCCTGAGTTCCCTGGCTGCACTGACTAGCTCTCCATTGACTGCAGTAGTTCAGGTACTTTGCTCAGGTGGAGGTTCTTACAGTGCAGACACTTAAACTTAGAGCAAGTCAGAAGGTACTCCTAGATTTCATAGAATAGAATCATAGAATAGTTTCAGCTGGAAGAGACCTTGAAGATCACCAAGTCCAGCCTTTGTCCCAAATTTCATGTTATGGTGTACACTTGCATTTAAACAATATGGAAAATCTGGGCTAAAATCAAGACATAGAACATCGCATGAAATGCACCATGGATGTTTGTTCTCAGTTTCCTTTAGCAAGTGAGGAGAAAAGTACTTTCTCTGCCTCACAGTGCAAAAGACAAAATACATTCCAGGCAATGATAGAAATAAAGTAACTATTGTGGATTATTAAAGCACCTCTTTATAGAAAAAAGGACAAATATTTTAGGAAGTCACTGAAATTTCTAGTATCTTTTCTTAGTCTTTGCATGTTAAATAAAAGCTCATATAATGCACATTTGGATGAACACTATCAGTTACCATTTATCGATTTTTCCATTAAAAGCCTATTCTTAGGCAGCTACCGTAGAACCTAATATTATGGTGTTTTTGCTTGTCACTGCTAGGAGAGACAAAGCTAGCGGTCTAACAAATTTCAATGCATTCTTGAAAGTATTTTTAGTATAATATCCTGTGTTACTGCTGGTTAAACCTGTATTTATGTCCTTTAGCCCATGCTCTTGTTACACAATACTGAAGAGAGAGCACATTTTTGTCTGTTGCTTTCTTTTCTAATGCCAAGCAGGAGACACCAAGATTTGGCATCTAAGATCTTCAGATTTAATGTTAGAAATTGAGTGCTGTTTCACCCCTGAAACCATTCTACTTATAAATACAAAATGCAAGAGTATGATATCAGAAGACTGCAAGATCGTGTTAGTTTAATTTAGTAAGCAAAATACACCTATTCTGAACTCCATAACAACTGAATAGGTGATTGAAAATTTGGATAGTTTATAACACAAAAACATTTATTTTACTTCTCTGTGTCTTTCTCTTGGTGGTCTATCAATTACAAAAACAGTCGTTTAGGCATCTTTTAGACTTAGTATTTGGGTCCCCTGGGACATCTAATATCAAGCAAAAGAAAAAGCCTATGGTCTATGGTATCCAAAGACCCTCATAACCCAGACCTTTATACTGTGAATAATTTTGAAGATGACGTTGCAAGAGACCTCATCACCATATCAAAGATATCAAGCAAAGATTCTTCAGAATTTCACTAATACAATGTTGACTAAGAAATATCATTTGGGTGAGGAAAAAGGTCTCTAGGGGTTTTTTTATCACTGTCTTTTGCACTCTTGCTCATCTGTCTACTCAGGGTACTATCTGCCCTCCTCTAAGCTCTGGACAAATTTTCCAATTTTCCCTCAATAAAATCAAAGGTTTTAGGGGCCTCTTTGATCTTGCCTGCACCTGGCTAAGCATAAAAGAGCAAACGTTTTGGATCCTGATTTGCATGTCAGCTATTCTGGCATGACATATCAGAAAGTATCAAGCTCACTCTGCCTTTGAAGCAATACGATTTGAATTTTTTCATAGTGTAACTAGATATGAACTGACAGACTAAAGTCTATCTGTCACAGCAGGGCAATGGTTAGGAAATGAATGTTATTAGACCTCCTCTTCTTCTTTGTGCTTGAAGTGTCTGGCCTGGTTGGTTTTAAGAATTCCTTGCAGTGGGGTCTTACCTGCATCGGCTCACAGAGGTGTGCCTGAGTTCCTTCTCTGTTATGCTGGAGCTATACTGGGAGTAGCAGTTTCCTAGTTTTGCTTTTTCAAGCAATCATTTACAGAATTACTCCTTGTCAAACCTTCTGTATGAGAGAATAGAGCTCAAGAAAACAAGAGACTCTGGCTCTCACAAATATTAGGCTAATTACAACTTTGACCTCTCCTTGTTTTTTGCAGCTTTCACTGGCTACAGTCTATGATTTTCCCCCTCTCTCTCTGGGCTTCAGGCTGCTGTGTCCCATGCCCAACACCAGCAACTTCAGCCTTTGTAACACGTATTTGGTTCCTCCAGTTTGCTTTTTTCAGGAAGATAAGACAGCAGTAAACACCATCTTCAGCATTTATAAACAATGGTGTATGGTGGGAAAGGAAGTATGTAAGAAAAAAGTAGATTTTAAACTAATGAAAACTTTGCACAGGTCATAGGTATCTTCCCACATGTGGATCCTTCTGGTCTACATCTCTTCTACGTCTTTCAGACCCTCCTCCTACTCAGACCCCTCAGGGTCTGGGCAACATAACCAGCTCTCTTAGCACATAAGCAAATTACTTGCCTATCAATGTAGACCAATAGGGCACTGGAAGAGCATTAATTCATAAGTAAGTTAGTAATTGCATTAGTAGCTCTTTCGGTTTTCTTTATTATTTATTTATTTATGGTAATGAATACTTGTTAAATTGTTATTTGTTTAAGCCAAAAAGCAAACAGACATACACATCTAATGAAAACCCAGGGAAGGATTGTTACCCTGAGTTTTTTTTAAATGTCTCTGTCCTGCATGACATCAATTTAAATCTTGTAAACATATAAAATCATACCCGACTGAGAGAGAGATGCTGTAGGAAGGTCACAAAAGTTTAAATTACAGAAAACAAAGGAAAAAAAAACCACCTCAACAGTACACAGAGCAGTGAAGATACTCTCATTTTGCTGGCAGTACCAGTATATTTTTAAATCGGCTTCACTAAGCTGTAGTTTGGCTGAACAAGCAGAAATTTCTGAAGTTAATTCAGTGATCTAATTTTAGTCATGTTTGAATGTTAGAAATCAAGCCATATACATGAAACACAACCAAGATTTGTGGGTTTAATACATCTGGATCCACGGATTCAACATGAGACACTACAAAATAAGTTGCCTTGAAGGAAATGGTCTCCTGATAATCATGGAGTCAGAATAATTTAGGTTGGAAAAGACCTTTAAGATCAAGTCCAACCATAAACCTGACACTGCCAAGTCTACCACTAAACCATGTCCTTAAGTGCCACATCTAAACATCTTTTAAATATCTCCAGGAATTATGACTTCGCCACTTCCCTGAGCAGCCTGTTCCAATGCCTGACAAACCTTGCAGCAAAGAATATCCAATCTAAATCTCCCCTGGTGCAACTTGAGGCTGTTTCCTCTTGTCCTATCACTTGCTATTCATACGACGTTCTCAAGTCCCTTCACTAGCTTTGTTGCTCTTCTTTGGACAAGCTTCAGCACCTCAATATCTTTCTTGTAGCAAGAGGCCCAAAACTGAACACAGGATTTGTTCACCAGTGCCGAGTACAGGGGAACAAATCACTTCCCTGGTCCTTCTGTCCACATTATTTCTGATACAGGCCAGGATGCCGGTGGCCTTCTTGGCCACCTGGGCACACTGCTGGCTCACATTCAGCCGGCTGCTCACCAACACTCCGAGGTTCCTTTCTGCTGAGCAATTTTCCAGCCATGCCTCCCCACGCATGTAGCACTGCCTGGGGTTATTATGACCCAAGGACAGTATCTGGCACTTGTTGAATCTCATACAATTGGCCTTGGCACACCAATCCAGCCTGTCCAGGTCCCTCTGTAGAGCCTCCCTACCCTCAAGCATATCAACACTCCCACTCAGCTTCATGTCAACTGTAAACTTACTGAGGGCACACTCAATCCCCTTGTACAGATTGTTGATAAAGATATTAAACAGAACTGGCACCAATCCTGAGCCCTGGGGAACACCACTTGTGACTGGTCGCCAACTGGATTTAAATCCATTCACCACCACTCTTTGGGCCTGGCCATCCATCCAGTTTCTTACCAGGATTTAATCCTTTCTTGAACCTTAGTATCCAGGATATTGGAGAATACAGAAGTAGATTAAGACAGACTAAGACTTTCTCCACTTGTTGAATGTAAGATAAGAAATAATGTAGCACAGTATTTGACATATTCTGCAGCTGCTACAACTGAAGTCGCCTACCTCCTCCTTGTCAGGTTGGTGCTCAATCTTGTCCTGAAACAGATCATTAAAAAAAGTAATCTGAGTGTGACTGACATCAAAGTATAATATCCCTGATACCTACCTGACAGAAACAACATACCTCCAGAGTATTAAATACCATATATAAGTGAAAAGAGTGCTATTACACTACTTTACAGCCATTTGCACCTTATCTTAAAACCCATACTCAGTAAGTCTGCAGGGACACACCTCCCTGTTTGCAATAAAGTGGTGGCAATTCCAGGCTGATTTGAATTTAACATATAAATGTCAAGGACAAAAAAACTTAACATGATAAAACAGTTGCCTCATATATGCCTACACCAGATGTATGAACAATTCGCTCAGATCTGAGGGGAAGCCATGCCAAACTTTCTGGCTTTTAATAAAAAGCCTTGACAGACTATCAGTATAGGAAGAATAACATGCAAGCTTACTGAAAAAGGAAAGGATATTTTCTCAGAAAGCATTTTTTTTACTTTAGTCATAAAGGAAAGCTTATTGTCTTCACCTTTTCCTGGCAAACTTAGCAGGCTACATAAAAAAGAGACAATGTTAGGTTATGTCAGTAGTGGCTGGAATACCTGGGAACCGTATATAGTGCAGGATGTTACGCAGAATTGTATCACTGTATCACAGAAGGAGGAAAATTGCTGGGCAAAAAGGAAGTACAGTCATGCTTTTCTCAGTGAAAATAACATTTATATAGAACCAGCAAGAAGTAGTATCCATTTACAGTAATAATGCTTGTATATTTGGAATAAAAACATATTTAAAATTGTAGTAAAAATAAGGTGGTCTCATGCTATCTGCTCTTCACTATTCTTTATCCACTAAGTATAACATGACAATATTTTATAACATGAAGACCTGGCCTTCCAGACTAGGCTTTCTAGTGCATTTCTATAACATTATAGGCATATATAGCACCTCAGTACTCTGTTAGGCCTTTGAACGTGACTATAGTTTTATTACTAAATGTTATTTTCTTGCACTATTCAGTAAAGTTATTTTTACAGTATTTTGTTTATGTGATGAACCCAAGAACAAACCAACTCAATGCTCATATTTCTAGTAGTTTCCAGTTTCATACAGTAGAAGTGCCCAACCATTCCTTCACTCTGAAATAAAATGTTTCTTAAAAAAAATCCCATCAGAGTACTGCACTGATTCTTGCTGAAGTTCAACTACCTGTTTACTTTCTGTATAAACACAGCTAAATATGTCCTGCTGATACTTGCAGACACACAGCCGTGAGATAAAATTTTGTTTGTTTGCTTTTTAAAATTTTCTGAGTGTAACATAGTATTCCCACAGCCTTCTTTTGACCTCTGAGTATGTGACTGAATAGAAAGTACTATGACTTTACAAATGCTTTTATTATCCAGGGTTTAGGTGCGATTAAGGGTTTCTCTAAAAACTACAGGGCTGTAATGAGGCCATCCAAATTCTCTTTACACTCACTGACTTGGGTACTGGCAGCAGTCTAGTCATGGAACTCAGACAACATGTGCTGCTTCTTGACTAAAATTAGCTTACATGTCCCATAACTCTAACACTTAAGGAATATGTAACATAATGTAGTAATACAGTTTCAGCTACTGTATTCCAATTCTGTTTTAGCAGCACATTGTTTATAGTGTAATCTATATGGACTGTAATAAATATGATTGTAAAGCACATGTATATCACAGAATCACAGAATCATTAAGGCTATAAAAGACCTCTGAGATCATCAAGTCCAGCCTATGTCCCAAGAGCACCACATCGGCCAGACCATGGCACTAAGTGCCACATCCAGCCTCTCCTTAACCACCTCCAGGGACGGTGACTCCACCCCTTCCCTGGGCAGTGCATCCCAATGCCTGATCACCCTCTCCATGAGGAAGTGCTTCCTGAGATCCAACCTAAACCTTCCCTATCTAACCTAAACCTTCCCATGCATTGTATTATCCTGGCATCAGCCACTGGATTATACATTATTAGAAACCTGTCACGATTCTGTATCACTCTGTGTGTGTATATACAATGACTAGTACTAAAGGGACTCACTATGATTAAGATGTTAAACAGAAAAAATAAGTTTGTATGCATGTGGCTATGTACACATTTATAAACAGTTAGGTCAGGAATTATGACAAAATAAAGAGCTATCAAATACATACACCTTCTGTGTTCCATCTCCTCCTTTCCCCTCACTGTCTTCTCTCACAGAATGTTATAACTGTGAACATATAAACTCTCTGGCTAGCAGTTACTCAAGTCTTGGTCAAATTTTTTCATATGCCTGTTTCTGTCTCTGCCCTTCAACCTTGGAGCAGCTACTCAGAAATCCAAGAAGCCATTCTGACTGATAACATGTGCTGAACATTAGGAAAAAATTCAGTTTGGCTACACCTATGCCAGCCTACTGACGTCAACGGGGCTACAGAGTAGCAGGCAAAGGATGGGAAGGGAGCCTAAGGGCTAAGTATTTCAGAGAAGGAATCCCTGACTCATGACCTTAAACCACTGAAGCCTTCATAAATCACTTCTCCTGCTACTGGTTTCTTCTCTTAATAACTTGCCTTTGATGAGTAGCCCGAGCCACCTCCTCTTTCCAAAGGGAAAGGAAGGGCAGAGTAGGGAAGAGTGGAACAAGCTGACATTTCCCTTACTCCCTTCGCTAAACAACATGCAAAACGAAGGCAAAAAATTGAAATTGCTCTTTGCTTATGTACTTCTCAATATAGAGGAGGCAAAGTGGTCGCTAACTGACAGAATTAAATTTCAACAGCAATATGAAAACATGATCAAATCCTCCCACATTCAGTTACAAGAAAATACCCATTATACAACATGCTCTGCCAGATGATTAGTTCTGGAAAAGCCACACATACACATACATTTCCCAGCTCAGATGCATCAGGGCAAGTCTGTGCAGTTCAGGACAGTGCTTATACTTCACGTGGCTTCAAAACACAGCTGTATCTCCATATATAGGAAAATTTGGTTACATTTGTCTTTCTGTGGTAACACTGAAGATTATTTGTAATGGTGGCTTAATCTGAGTCACTAGATCAATAGTAAACAATTGTTTTGGGAAGCGAAAGAAATGGGCATACTCAATAAATAAGATGGTTTGTGTTCTCTTCTTCCACCTGAAAGAAAGTGCACTAAAGCACTAGTCATGGAGGTTACAAATGATGCACTTGTCACACTTTACCCCTTCCTTTCCAACACCAGCCAGCTTTGTGGCAGCAGTATTATCAAAATGGGGCAAAGCAACAGTAGCCTTGACCAACTTAAACCCAGCCAACACTGAATGTTGCTGCTCCAGGACTAGCCTAGTATACATGTCTATTTATAGAGCATGAAATACTGTTGTGGCACTTAATCACAGTATTTAGCTTACTACCAGATATATCCCTCTTAGTCTACACTGACTTAACATCTCAGAAGAAACTGATGCTTTGCATACCACACCCTCTTGATAAGAGCTGTCTCTCACCAGGCTTTTCATACCATGTAGATGTTGTTGACCGGCTCTCCTGCATACTCAGCTCTAAATCAGGTGAGTTTCCTGCTTTCAGAACTGACAGCTTTGGGAAGTATCCTGACAAGGCATGCATACTTTACAACTAGGAAAGGAGCACTGCTGGATCTTACACTCACCAACAAGGAGCGTCTGCTTGAAGCGGCGAAGGTTGAGGGCAGCCTTGTCTGCAGCGACCATGAGATCGAGCAACGAAGTAGGATTGCAATCCTGGACTTCAGCAGGGCCAACTTTGGTCTTTTCAAGCAATTGCTAGAGGAAATCCCATGGGACAGGGTACTAGAAGACAAAGGGGTGCAAGATAGTTGGTCAATATTCAAGGATCACTTCTTCCAAGCTCAAGAACAGTGCATCCCAATGGGTAGGAAAACAAGAAAGAGAGCCAGGAGACCCTGATGGTTAACCAGGGAAATGCTGGGCAAACTCAAGTGGAAGAAGAGAGTCTATAGATCACAGAAGGAAGGGCTGGCCACTTGGACAAAATATAAGACTGTTGTCAGAGGATGTAGGGATGCCACTAGGAAAGCTAAGGCCTCCTTGGAATTAAATCTTACAAAGAAGGTCAAGGACAACAAAAGCGGCTTCTTCAAACACATTGCCAACAAAACTAACACTAGAGGCGATGTAGGCCCTCTGGTGAATGAGGTGGGTGCCCTGGAGACAGAGGACAGAAAGAAGGCAGAGTTGCTGAATGCCTTCTTTGCCTCTGCCTACACTGTTGGAGACTGTCCTCAGGAGCCTCAGTCCCCTGAGGCCCCAGAGGAAGTCAGGATAAAGGAGGAGTTTGCCCTGGTTGAGGAGGACTGGGTTAGGGATCAGTTAGGACATTTGAACAGACATAAATCCATGGGCCCTGACGGGATGCACCTGTGGGTGCTGAGGGAGCTGACAGAAGACATTGTTAGGCCACTCTCCATTACCTTTGGTAAATTGTGGGCAACAGGAGAGGTGTCTGAGGACTGGAGGAAAGCAAATGTCGCTCCAGTCTTCAAAAAGGGCAAGAGAGAGGACCCGGATAACTACGGACTGGTTGGCCTCACCGCTATCCCTGAAAAGGTGATGGAACAACTCATCCTCAGTGTTGTCTCTAGGCATATCAAGGGTAAGAGGGTCATTAGGAGCAGTCAGCATGGCTTTACCGAGAGGAAGTCATGTTTGACCAACCTGATAGCCTTTTATGAAGATGTCACCAGGTGGATGGCTGGTGGCCATGCAGTGGACGCGGTTTATCCGGATTTTAGTAAAGCATTTGACACTGTCTCTCACAGCATCCTCATAGGTAAACTGAGGAAGTGTGGTCTGGGTGAGCAAGTATGAGGTGGGTTGTGAATTGGCTGAAGGGAAGAAGTCGGAGGGTTGTGGTCAATGGGGTAGAGTCTAGCTGGAGGCTTGTATCTAGTGGAGTCCCTCAGGGGTCAGTACCGGGTCCAGTGCTGTTCAATATATTCATCAACAGCCTGGATGTGGGATTAGAGAGCACTGTAAGCAAGTTTGCTGATGACATGAAACTGGGAGGAGTGGTTGACACACCAACAGGCTGTGCTGCCATTCAGAGAGACCTGGACAGGCTGGAGGGCTGGGCAGGGAGAAACCTTATAAAATTCAACAAGGGCAAGTGTAGAGTTTTGCACTTGGGAAAGAACAACCCCATGTGCCAGTACAGGTTGGGGACTGCCCTGTTGTAGAACAGCATAGAGGAAAGGGACAAGGGGGTCCTGGTGGGCAGCAGGATGACCATGAGCCAGCAATGTGCCCTTGTGGCCAAGAAGGCCAATGGCATCCTGGGATGTGTTAGAAGGGGTGTGGCTAGGAGGTCGAGAGAGGTCCTCCTCCCCCTCTACTCTGCCCTGGTGAGGCCACATCCGGAATATTGTGTCCAGTCCTGGGCCCCTCAGCTCAAGAGAGGCAGAAAACTGCTTGAGAGAGTCCAGTACAGAGCTACAACGATGATGAAGGGAGTGGAGCATCTCCCTTCTGAGGAAAGGCTGAAGGAGCTGGGTCTCTTTAGCTTGGAGAAGAGGAGGCTGAGGGGTGACCTCATTAATGTTTATAAATATGTCAAGGGGGAGTGTCAGGAGGATGGTGCCAGGCTCTTCTCAGTGACATCCAATGACAGGACAAGGGGCAATGGATACAAGCTGGAACATATGAGGTTCCACAAAAACCTTAGGAAAAACTTTTTCACAGTGAGGGTGACAGAGCACTGGCACAGGCTGCCCAGGTTGTGGAGTCTCCTTCTCTGGAGACATTTAAAATCCACCTGAACACATTCCTGTGTGATCTGCTCTAGGTGGTGCTGCTCTGGCAGGAGGGTTGGACTAGATGATCTTTCAAGATCCCTTCCAACCCCTACCATTCTGTGTGATTCCGTGATTCTGTGACGTTGTCATCAAGTTTTTTTAATCCTCTTCTAATTAGCACGGAATTCATATGCCAATTATGTGAATAAAGTAAGGCACAGTAAAAAACAAATTTCCAGTACCACAAAAACACACAGACTGGAAACAAACTACTTTCATAGTTGTACAAATCTACCTCCACTCTTTCAGCAAGCTACACAAAATTCCTCTTGCTTACAAAATTTATGAAGAGACTAGAAGATTGTCCTAGATTAATACTTCTGTCCACAGAGAATACCAGCCACCATACCAGCCTGGCTCTCCTTCCTGCTCCCCTTCATAGGACGTAAATTAGCAGAATGCTATAGAAGGATGTGGAATTCAAACTTCTGTAATTATATATAACATAGAGATATTTTACAAGCCAACAGGCCGTACTCTGGAGAAGAAGGATAAAACAATGAAAATGCTAATACAGTTTTTATTTTTGGCTTTTTATGCAGCTCAGATTTTTATTTTTATAAGCTCTTTTGTAAGGATGTAAAGTTTGTGTTAGTGCATCTCTGTCAGGAGGAAATGTTCTTTCTGGCATTATTGCCTACTTAAATGAAACAATTTCTAGTAATATACAAATGACAAGTTGGAACAAACTTGGAACAGCAATTTTACTGAAGTTACAGGCAAACTCCCGCAGGAAAAAAAAAAGCAATGGCTGTGGCCATTACACATTTCACAGCAAGTGACATGATGGAATTGAATGTTGTCATGGTTGAAAGCTTCAGGGATCTCATACACTTCACTGAGTCTGTCTGCAAAATGCTAAGCCTCACCATGTTCCCTCACAGCAAGATTCCCAGTCCACACAATGTTCATCACGCCAAGCCTCTGCAATGCTCAAGAAGACGAGCCAGACATAGCTGCAGTAAGGGAAAACACAGCAGCATCTTAAAGAACCACTTCTCAATCAAATGAGCTGTGGCCATAGAAGCAGATTTTAATACTTGCTACGTGCAAATGAAAAAGATGCGTACAGAGCATCAATACTGAAAGCATCACCAAAATTTATTTTGAAAACTTTTCTTGGAATACTGGTAGTTTTGCTAATCCGAAAGAAAATGCTGATGCCTTTTGGACAAAGGAAATGAAAGAGGTGCAGTCCGTGTCACCGTCATCTGGGATTTGCCTACAGAAAAGAGAATGGACCGTATCCATCCTACTTCCATCTACGTGGGGGTCATCAGGAGGCCTGAAGGGGTGAAGCAAGGGCTCTCCCCAGCAAAACCACCACTCCATCCCTGCTGCGTCCACTCCCAGTGCGTGAGAATGCAGCTTCTAAGAATAACTAGGAGGGAGGGGAAGAGCAGAATGATGCAAAGGTATGCGAGCCGTTCTCTGTGGCACAAGCCAGGCTGCCCTACACCGCAGCGTTGTGTCCCTTTCTTAGGACTTTGTCCTCCAGCTGGTGGTAACTCTTCAACTGGAAAGTCTGACGGCTGTGTCACTGCATCATTTTTACCTAAGCAAAAGGCTCATTTTTGTAGTGTTTAATATTTCTGGTACTTTATGTATTGATTTGTAACTACTCATGCTTCCTAAATAAACAGTTATAAAAAAATTGAACACAGTCAGGAGAAAAAGGAGTTATTCTTGAGAAACCTGAACCACAGCTTTTCTAAAGCCCACAATGCTGATACTGCTATATTTAGTGCCTTATTTGGTGGGAAAGAACAAACCACTAAAAGATTTCTTCCAGCTTCGATTGAATGCTACATCAGAACAAAAGTAATTTTACAGATGAGAGTAAAGTAGCCAGAAAGTTATAAGCTTTTTATTTACTATCCTTTTGGAGGATCAGCTGTTTGCTTTTATTGGTAGAAAATATTGTCAAAAAGTATCTCCTAACCTGGAAGTATGTCATAATGAACAGTAGTTGTACTAATTTAGAAAATACTGGCAAAAAGTGTTTCCTGTCCTGGAAGTATGCTACGTAGCATGTTAGTAGTTGTACTAACTAGACCGTCTGGTTATGATCACAAAATATGACAGGAATTTTCATGTTCTTTTAGAAAAAGTAATCTCTTTTTTCTTCATATTTTTTGGGAAAAGAAAAACAGTCCCGAGACATGCAATTTATTTGGTATTTGACAGTTTCATAAAGTAGAGCTATTTCACAGTTAGACAAGCTGATAAGAACAACGAAAAAAGATGAAAAAAATATATGTAAAGGTAGGAACCAGACCTTTGAAGTGCTACCAAAAATAAAATAGCAAAATAATGTTCTGTTCCTTTAAGATACCAAAAATAAACCACAGTGCTGTCCTCATCTAGATCCTCATACTGCACTCAGCTCTACAGTCACAGGAGTCTGACTGTGGGGAGTTCATTGCCGGATCGAGGCACTGAAGTGTAAAATAGAAGCATAAGACAAGACTAACATTAATGCAAATCCAAAGCGAAGAGAACACCAAGTTCACACAGCAGCAAGGACAGAGTATTATTCACAATACCCATAGATTCCAGCACTTTCACTTTCCTTTATTCTGTTTATTTGCTGCTGATTTGCATCTTTTTTTTTTTCTTCTTGGTTATGTGTGGCTGCCACTAATGAGGTTTGTCACTATTCCAACAACAAATAGCTCTTGAAGGTACTTGTGTGGTGTTTGAATGGGAAAGCAGGTGAGTGAACAAGGAAGTAAATGGAAGATCACATTAGTAACCATAGCAGCCAACAGCATTTCATCCCAGGAGAAGCTTCCTCTGGTGGAGGCTGGGCTTCCGTTTAATGAGTTTAATAACACTGCTGCACAGTGATGGGGCAAGTCTTCCAAATGGTCCATGTGACGGGTCCTTCTGCTGTTTTGTGTCACGAGTAAGACCTTCCCGAGTCCTGTGCCTTTCCTGAGGATTACTTTGCAGCAGCTAGGGACTGGATGTCTTGCAAAGATGTGCTTGCTGAACATCACAATTTCCCTGTTATACACACACACACACACACACACACACAGGTAACGCAGATGAACAGATCATGGTTGTAATTGCAGAGAACTGCCTGAGCTGGCAGAAGACTGCAGCCAAATTATTTCAACTGTCTTGCATTTATATGATCATGTTGGATACTTAGAAGCCAAACTGTTCTTTTAGGGGATTTTGTTAAGAAACTATAAAACAAAGGTCACTTTTGTTCGCAAGGACGTGGGAATTACATTTTGTCATCATGACTGTGCATTTAGGTTTTGAGTATAACAGAAGTTATGCATTATTGGCAGAGGTTAGAAACACAGAGGTCAAAGAGTCAGAAGTATGTCTCATTTTCACATGTACTTTCTGGAAAAAACAGATCTAGACAAAGAATGTCAAGCAAGAGTGTTCTTCAATCTCCTGTGTTTAATCCTCTGTCCTTTGGGCCATTATACTTGTAATAAAATCCTCATCATGGTGGTTCGATGCTGGCCATTTCACTTACTTTGGCTTCATGCTTCAGCTTCACCTTCAGTTTGTTTCTAGGCAGGTAAGTCCTCAGAGTACCACAATAACCATTAATTAGATTCTTCTTCAAATGAAGTACATCTATCACAAACATCAGGCAGTGAAATGACATAAAACAACAACTTCAAAATTAGCATTGGTATGCCTTTTCACAAACAATTTTCAGAAGGATCTGAGAAAATATTATTTGCAATAGATCAAAGCACAAACATCTGTTCCACTGGGGGAATTAATTTCCCTTGTTAATACAGATTAACCAGTTTAAATATATGGTGCAGACGCAAGAAAGAGAAGTTGCTCTTTTGATTAGCTTTTCAGAAATATAATAGAGGGAGAGACACAATTAAGAAGTGATATATTTGTAGGGGAAAATCCAGGAACACTGCAGGATAAGCGATTTCACTCAAAGCCTACACCAGTTTCTCAAGCAGATGAGCTGCACAGTTAATGGCTTTTCAGTCTCTCCCGTTTCCCTCTCCTCACACTGTTCTCACATATGCTCACGTCAAGTCTTCCCATTTACAACTTTTTCAAGAGGTATTTAGTAACTTTGGCCAAAAGTATAAGAGGTACATAGTCACTAGCATAATAGAAAGCAGGAGTATCAGGAACCTAAACAGATGTTAAACATCTTAAAATCTAGAACTTTAGAGCCTCTGTTGTCTATCATATTACCAATGTATACCATATCACCACCGCACCTGTGATAACTGTGGAATTCTATTGGAGCCCAGCTTTAAATCCTGCCTTCCCACCTTCCAAAACTGAGGTGGACTAAACTATAGAGCATCACTGCCTCAAGAAGTGAATTCAGCATGAAGCGAGCTGTTGCCCTTGGACCAGGCTCTCAACATTTTCACTGCAATTATGAAACAGGGTAACTCACCAAGGACTGCAAAGCAGCAGAAAACACACCTGTATGTAAGTCTTTCACACACTGACACATTCACCTTGATGTCCAATGCTATTTAAACTACGAGTGGGATGTTTCAGGCAGAGCTGTGCTGATACAGTAAGTAAACCAGGAGGGATGTGAGACTGTGGTAAGTAGCAAGTTCTAGAGCATTTGGTGATTCAGCTGGACAGGCAGGTGAGAGGCCAGTGATATAGATCAGAGTGACCCATTCAGTAAGAACAGGAGCAGCAATGGAGAGCAATAGAACAGGAGGTCTGATCTGCAGTCACAAATGAAGCAAGACATTTAGAAAATACAGCTAAATCACACAAGGTGGTGACAGCATATAAGTAATTTTAGGAATTTATTTTTAAAATGAGAAATGAGGAGTGAAATAAGTGTGATGGCATATTCAAAGACAAAAGGCTTAGTAGTGAAATATTACATAATAGGCAGAACAGATCCATGACCGACATGATCAAGGTTACTCTTCTGGCTCAACAGTTAAGTCACCACGTGACCTTTAGCAAGTCACTTCAGGCTAGATCCAATAAAAGACTCAGGCACCTTAAGCCTGACTTAGGCAGATTTGAGGTACCTAAGTCTGCAAGTATGACCTAAACACCCTGCTCTGCTATGTACTCACCCTGGAGGAGCCTGTCACTCTACAAAAGGCACGTATCTGCTGTTCAGCTCTCTTAGCACAAACACTGCTCAGCTGGCAGGGCTGTGCTATGCTAACTCTTGGTGGCCTACCAGCACTCTTTCCTGGACTGCAGCTTTGGGTTTCCTTTTCATAGAAATAAGGGCACAAAGGACAGCTAACACAGGCTGAGATTTCACCTCAATATGAGCCCAGAACCCAGCTGTGCTCCTCTTCCCTCTTTTTCTTGGCAGCATAGTGCCACAGGTTGAATGAGAAGGACAGAAAAATGGCTCAGCTTAGCTTGAGCAGTAGTCTGGAAATGGCAAATGTGTATCTGAGCATGTGTGTCCCTTCCCCCTTGACTGAAAGAGTCAGTGGAAACAGGAGCTGCAGTATCCTTTTCACCTTGGAGAACACAGCCAACCTTTGCATCCACATGGGACCTACACCCATGAGCGGGCTCCAGGCTCTGGATCCGAAGAAAATGTTTCTTGCAGCCCCATCTTGCTTACCTAAGCTGAGGAGACAGCAAGGAGCTCACACATCCTCATGGTGATCAGGCACAGCACTGAGCTGCTGTCAACTCTTACCGGCTCATCATGTGAATCTCCCTCCTTGTGGAAAAGCTCCATGAGCTGCACCAAGTGGTGCAGACACCGCACAGGGGCTCTCTTTGTGGAAAGAGTGTTTTGTTTTTAACCTGTGGGAAGGTGTTCCTGCTTCTGGGAAGAAATGACGCTGAATTACATAGAAAACATTGTGGTATTTGGATCAAAAACTGCCAAAAGCATTGAAAGAAAACTTTAAAAAGTAGTTTTCTGCATAATTTGAAAACTTGCTTTAATTCAAAATCTGAGTAGAGAAGCAATGTAATTGAAGACATTGGATGGATTAAAATGGCAGTTTGACTAAATGTGGAATAACTCATAAAAGTAACTCATACAAAATATTAATATTTCATAGACTCTGAAATTGGAATGGCTAAACAGAGAAGCATCCTAAAACTGACTGATACAATTTCCTGTTCCAGCTTCGCAATCTGTGTATTTTAACATTATCACTTTATGTTCATGAATTAGGTTCTTCTATGTTTTTTGTAATAGATTCCTAAAGACTGATGATATGCACACATAATATTAATACGTAATTGTTCATGTAAATAAACAGATGACAAAGTAGTTTTGTGTAAACTCGTGCAAAATTACTAACTCTGAGAAAAAAGTGTTTCATAGGTCTTTCTATTCTTTTTCCCTCTCAGTTTCAGTGATAATTTCTTGAAAGTGAAATGTAAGTACAAAAACCTTATTACAGAAGTGTTAGGTCTGTAAATAGGTGCATGAAAATGGGAGGTGCTGCAAAATGAATATAAATTATCAGGAGTAACCAAGACGAAAAACATTGGGTTTTGGACTAACATCACTTTAAAGTCGGAACAGCAACATCAGCTTGACCACACTGCACTTACTGCACATTACATTATACATTTTGCAATCTAACCAGTAATAAAAAATACTGAATGTATATAATGCATCTAAATTAAAGGTGACCTGCAGAGAATCAGTCATACGTCCTTCCTTAGTATTCATGTGATGACCTCAAATAGTTTAATCTTTATTTTTTCTGCATACGTTAGTTGCATTAGAAATTCAGGTACTCTTTGGGCTAGAAGATTTTATCGTATCGAGGGAACTACCGAACTGTGACAATACAAAAATCAAAGGAGCAAAAGTTGACTTGTTTTGGCCATGAGTTAGGTGACAAAGAACGCTTGTGAGACTGCTGCTGAAGAATGGAATAGATTTTCATTAAGTATAAAATGCTTTTGATTTTGTTTGCTTTTGTTAAAACTCTTTTTTTTAGTTAAATGTGGAATCTTATGAAATTAACAAATTGCATTTAATTTTGGAGCAAGCATTTAACATAAAGTCAGCTTTATATTAAGTTGTACAGAGTAATACACAAATCACCGAGACTACCTTCAACATTGTAGGAAACCTGAGTAACTCCTTTGGTATGAATGGCATGAAAACACAACAGCTGAGGAAAACAAAGGCCTTCAAAGGTGTTCTTTGATGTACGTTAAAAAAAAAAAAAGGAATAAAGATATGCTCTTGCTTCTTTTTGTGTAAATTTATCCTGACTTCTGCGCTTCCCTTCACCTAACAAGCTATTTCTACTCTTTGCAGGCTTATTAGGGCTGTAATATTTGGGTTTCAGTGACTGAACACAGATTTAACCGCTCCTGCCGCGCTTCACGAACGGCGAAGTTTTCCACCTGTTCCACGGCCAGACCCAACCCCGCGCTTCGCCGCCGCCTGCCTCCGACACTGCCCTTCCTCGGACACCGGGCCGGGAGCAGCCGGTGCAGGGCTGTGCGAAGGATATTTTGCCTTGGGATACAATTTAGACCTGGCGCGTAGTATCGGCCGCAGTTATTCACACGTATGCGCGGTCTAACGAGAGGCACGGCGCGCCCCCGCGGGCCTCCCCAGCAGAGAGCGCGTCCCCTCCCTCCGGGCACCGACGGGAAGGCGCCTTTTGCCGGCTGGGCGGCGGGGCAGCCAACACCTCCGCCCCGGAGCTCCCCGGAAGGGCGCGGTGGCCGCTCCCCGTCGCTCTCTGCCTCCTCACCTTCCCCTTGCGTGGGACGCCCGCCTCGCCTCCCCTACCCCGCGTCCCGCTCCGCCACGACAGGCAGCGGGGCCGGGGGAAGCAGCGGGGGCAGGTGAAGGCGCCAAGAGGGATGTTTTTAAAGCCTTGCTCTCCTCTCGGCAGGTTTTATGCTGTCTCCACTCCGCGCGGCACGCAGGCCGCAGCCGTTAAACCGCCATGAACGGCAGCCAGCGCAGGGATACTCCGGTCGCCTAGAGCCGCGCGCGCTGCTCCGCGTGTGGAAAAGGCGGGGGCAAGGAGGGAAGGGGGAGTGTCCGCTCGCGCATGCCCGCCCGCCCCGCGTGACGTGAGCCGCCGGGGCTGCCCGACGAGATCAAAGCGGGAGCGGCGCGAGCCGTCCTGGGGTCGGGCCCGTTCCGGGCGGGTCTGCGCGCGTGACGGGGGAGCGGCGCGAGGGTGGCCCCCCCCGCGCCCGCCGGATAAAGCCCTGTGTGGCCCGTGGGGGGGGTGGGTAGAGCTGTGCTGCGGGGGGGGGAGGGGGGGCGGGAGCCGGAGCCGGGCGGTTCCGGCAGCGGTTGGTCGCAGCTTTCCTCTGCGTGAAAGTGTTGTGGCGGCGGCGACAGGGGGGCATGAGGGGCGGCCGGGCGCCGCGCCGCAGCGGCAGCGGCGACGAACACATGGCATAGCCGGAGACGGCGGTGAGCGCCGGGCCGGTGTGACGGCGGTGTGAGCACGACTCCCCGCATGTGGAAAGTGAGGCGAGCCAGGGAGCCCGGCGGCACCGGCGAGCACCCCGCGGCGCGGTCCTGAGTGTCCCGGCAGCGGCGGTCGCCCGCCCGCCATGGATTGCAGCCTTCTCCGGACCCTCGTGAGCCGATACGTGAGTACCGCCGGCCTCGGAGCGCGGGAACTGGCTGCGGGCAAGCCCTCTCCGCGGCTTCCCCTCAAAGCGCGACTCGTGCCGCAGCGGGTGGGAGAGGACCCCGGCCCGGCTGCCCGCTGAGGCGGAGGGGAAGCCGCGAGGCTGCGAACACCGAGGGGCCGTGCGAGTCTCCGCGGGGTAGTTGCGTCGCGCCGTGGGGCCCCGGGCTGGCGGGGAGGGCTCGGTCAGGAGTTCCGCGGCTCCATGACTCGCAGGGCGGCCGGGGGAAGCCTTGGGGGCTGCTGCAGGCGATTTTTCTCGGTAAACGGCGGCTGCAACCGTGTTCACGGGTTTCCTGCAGCCCTCACCGAGTAGCTGGCTGCGGGGCTGTCCTTCGCTAAACCAGAACGGGTTGACCTAAGTTCAAGGCACTGTAATTTACAGTGTGCTGAGATACGTAGTTATCAGAGGAGATAAAACGTATCATGTGGTGTGGCTTTTTTTTTTTTTCTTATTTTTTATATTGTTTCAGTCAAGCTGCGTTTTGTGGAATTGTCCCGTTTAAATAAGCTGACCAATGATCTAACAGTTCCAAGTTTTTGTAGATGTGCGTGGTAAGATTCAAACACGCTAAAACGTGGTGTACTTTGGGGAAAGAGAGTTGATCTTGCTTGTTGTTCACCCTGTTTTCCCCCACCCGTACCGTCTGAAATAGCAAATCAGTAAAGATGCGTCAGTGAGTGTGAATCCAGTTTCATTAAACCCTTAACAAATGTTCAGGATAATGGTTTTAGTAAATTGGTGGAATGCCAGTAAGTCCTGGGTTGCACAATACAAGAGCCAGGGACCACAAATACCAGGAAACTGCAAAGTTCTGTTTTTGGATGTAGAAGAAAAGAGAAAAAAATGGGGAGAGCTAATTGGGATTTCCAAGTACATACAGCTTTCCCATCCTTTCTGGAAGTACTGTAAATGAGGAAACTTTCATGTTCTGACCAAGGAAAAGTAAATGCACTTATTTTTTTCATTTTAAGAGCTCTCTCCTCATAATACGAGCTGAAGTCTTTCTTCTTTAAGTATAAAAGAAGAAAAATAGCAGAGATGAAAAACTACTTTGGATTTTTTTTTTTCAAGTTTACAGTAGGGCGTTGTGTGAGATGAGGGGAGAATGGAGAGGTGAGTACTGAAAGCAACTATGTGTATTGGGATACTTAGAAGGTGGCCATGAGGGAAGGAGGAGAATACTCAAAATATAATGAGGTGTAAGAGGAGCAATGGTCTCTATGGATATGCAAAGCTCAGTTGAACTGTACTGAGGTCTGTTTTGAAGCAGGCAGGGTCAGTTTGGTTGTAGTGATCTGTCAGTGTTGATCTGTCTGATTTGGGTTTTTTGTGTGTGTGCTTGCATCTGGAGACTGTGTAGTGTATTCATCATGCACCGAGGATACTGAGGGCTGTAAATCTCTTCTAAGTAATGTTACTAGCCTTTCTTTCAAAGTAGGCTTAAGCATCAAAATGCAAAAGAAAGTCTTGAAAGTAGCTACAGTAGTTATTTTAAAAGATGACGATGTACATGAGATGACAGTATGTTGAAAATAAGGTACTTGAGCTTTTAAGTTGTGGACTGTCATGACCCTGCTGCACTGCTTATGAGAGTAATGTGTCAGTCTAAAAGCTAAACAAAACATCATATGCCGTGTGAGGAAGTGTTCCTCTTTCCTACATCACACCACTTTCTGTGTTGTATATGTGCCATATCTGGATAATCGCGTAGCTGTTCCAGGCTGCCCTGTAGATTTTCACCTGTTGCTTCTTGTTCTCTTGCATTCCTTCAGTTTCTTAATTTTGAATCCTTTCTTCCAAGAAAAAATATTTTTGAAAAAAGCTGCTGTAAGTAAATTTGTGTTCATCAGTTGAGTAGAGTCATTAAGATCTGGCAAGCTGATGCCTCCGAGTGTTGTGTGTTTTCTCTCTTTCTTTTTTATCTTCACGATTCAGCTATTTTTGTACAGCTACAGCAGTGAAAATGAAAATTAATAGTTTGGATTGCAGGCCTGAAACTGACTGCTGTACATGACTAGCAGATGCACGTGTCAGCAGTATCGCTCCATAATTGTTCACCCAAGCTCTATACACACCAGCTAGACAAGCCTCCCAAGTGTAGATGTGCTTGCCTCTTTCCAAGTTGCTTTTTTAATAACGGAGACAAGACAGTGACACTTCTGCCAAAGAGTGAACAAGAATAGGTACATCTTGTGATTATATCGAAGCAAGCTGAAGCTTGGGTTTAGTTAAAATCTCTACAGGAATTGCTCAATGATTGAGGTCCTAGAACCATGAATTTTTGTTCTGCAACTTGTATCCTGTATTTATTCGGCTGTAGGTCCTTCTCAGAGCAGGCTGATCTCTGGATTATCTGGAGAACCTGAATTGTAAAGGATGGAGATGTAGTTACGGTAGCTGGGAGCTCTTATAGTATGATTTTGGGATAACAAACAGTTGCTATGTGATGTACTAATGGAGACTTTTAATAGGGTGGTTTCTAAGGGTTTTGTATAATTTTTTTCCTTCTCTGTACTATCTGTTGTAGGATATAAAGGCATAAGTCAACAGCCGGGATTTTTGTCCTGACTGTGAAGGTCCCCCCATTCCTCTTTACTGTTGTTGCAGTTACTGTCCTTAAGCAATGTAAAATAACACATCTCTCCGAGGCCCTGTAGAAGCATGAGGATGACCCAATGCTATTGGTTCAAGTTGAAGTCAGTTTCCTGGTTAGCGTTTTCATGTATTGGTCTTCTGTTTTACCTGCATTGAGTGTCATCTTTAGATCTTCCAGGCATTACAACAGTTCAGTGATATGAGTTGAATGAAGATACATGTTCAGCATGATCGTCACTGTAGTTCATATATCCTCACAAAGATGGTGTAGCCTATTAGAAGGGCAGAGGCAGTGATGTGTTTCTCTTACTAAATTTTTAAACTGTTTTGTTGTTTTGCCTCCTTATCCATCCTGCATTTGTATTTTGTTTTCACTTCAGCTCTTATTTCCCCTCATTATTACTGCAGCCATATACAATTTATCGGACTGTTGGTGAATCTTTGAGGTCTCTTCCAACCTCTGACATTCTGTGATTCTGTAATAGCTTTCTATGTAAAAGGTGTTTGTTTCACTGCAATGCAGTGGACATGAAGTTCAGTGTAGTTTTCTAAATGCTTTGTGGTCCTTCAAGCTGAAATACAGAATGCAACTTTTCCTAATTGCATCTAATTAGATGTTTCTCTATATTTTACTGCTTCCAACTGTCTGAGCTACAGTAGAAGAATCTTTAACTAAATAGACACATCTTATATGCAGCTTTTCCACTGTGTAGTATCTGAATAAGCCTTCTACAGTAAGATAAATGTTGACAACTGTATTGTTTAATTTACTTTACCAAATAATAGAAATAAAGGCCATGTGTGGGTTGTGTGAAAATTGCCTTGGGGGGGGTGTACTGTTTGTCACGCACTCTATAAAAACATAACCTCTTTTTCTGGATGCTGCATCAGACAGCATGCTTCTCAGTCTTCTTCCTGGATTGTTTGTGCATTCCCCAGAGAATGTGTTACCCCAGGGAGGGCAGCCTCACAGGTTGAGAATATGGAATTAGCGTGTACTGTCCTGTAAGTGTCATGCAGAGCCTTCTCTGTGCTCAGTAATGAGAGGAACTTGTTAGCTTAATATTGAGCTGTACGCTCTTTAGGGAAGAAACAAGCGTACAATGATAATTAAAACTGTGTCTGTACAAGGTTAGCTTCTGTTTTATAGTTAGATTATTTGGGACACTGTGTGGATATCGTTAAGCAGTTATAGTTGCAGTTGCATTAGTTTTCTCTAGTAACTTTTCTTGCTGATCTTGTGACTTCTAAAGTTGTGCTTTACAGTCAAAGAATGGCTAATAATCTTAAAACAAGTCTTGATGTTGTCTTATGTTTTGTAAAATGAACGTTTACTTTCCTTAATTATATGTGCATATGTCTTTTGTATATTCACAATAGATCTTTGGGGCCGGATGCGGATTTGGATATTCCTGAATATCGTGGATATGTGGAAAAACGTGACTCTTTAGCATATGCTTGTTTGGACACTAAATGGTTTCCAAATATCTTGCAGCTTATAGTGACAGTCTGTTCTGTATTTATAAGACACCTGGCCCTCATCAGTAAATGCTCTTGCCCAGGTTGAAGGCTCTTTGTTGTACAATAAATGCTAGTGGGTCAAGTCCGTGTTACTGAACAGTTTTGACTGTATTCTGTAGCATATTTAGAAGTCCTGCCACTTCATTGCTTCTCCTCTTCTGGATTCTCCTATTAGTTTAGGATTACAAATCTGGGTGTGAAGTATTTGTTGCCTGTGTAAGTATCTAAATATGTATAGGAGCGGGTAAGATTTGCTTACAGAAGGAACAGTGTTTTATTACAGCTTTAGCCTCTGGGAAGCTGCTGGCCTATTAGTTCTGCAGACAGTTCGGAAAACACTTTTCTGGGGAGTTTGGAATAAATGCGTTTACAAATGGATGCTTTATTTTTTCACTTCTATAGAAGTGGATGAACTTTAAGCATGGTTTGAGAAGGTGATTGACTAGCCTCACCAGGAAGTTATATTAGGGGATTTTAGCAAATTCTCTACTAAAATTCACAGCAGCCTGTGGCTTTTGGTCATTGGTTTAGACAATTTTGTTGTGTTTATTGTCAGTATAATTATAAAACTGTTTTTCTAATTAAATTCCTTGAGGATTTTGCTTGTGTATATAGTCTTAGTAGACATAAATGAATATTGAGATTCAGGGATTTTTCCATTTATCTAGCTTTGATACAGCAAAGGTTGATAACTGCTTTGACCAGCAAGTTGGTGAAATTATAAAACTTAGTGGTCTTGAATTATTTGTGTCTAAAAGGATAGTCAGTTTATCAAGTGCTTCAGATGACCTACTGTTTTTAACCGAAGTTCAGTTAAGACATGTGAGAATACTCTTACATTTCAGTTTTTGCTTTTGCTCTCATAATTATTCAGCTTTCTCTCCACCCTTGCAGACTGGTATCAAACTAGTGTTACCTAGATGTTTCTTAGTCAGGGTCCCTGCTAACATAAACAGTTTTCTTCCTAGTTGCCACTTACACTAAGTGAGAAACTTTGTGGGCTTTTTTTTTTTTTTTTTAATTCCACAGATATAATTTGACAAAATCTTCAGCTAATTTAAATGTTAATAACTGTGTTTATATACAGACTCTTTGCAAACTGTCCTGATAGTACATAAGATGTGCTCAATAGGGGCTTTGTGTGTACTCACAGGTCAGCAATTATTAACTTGCATTTCTTAAGTGTTGATTTCTAGCCATGGTATGTAATGCATTTTTGTTACCTCTTGTGCTGGTTGGTGTGTCACAGTGTTTTCTTGAAACCTGAGATGGTTCCCATCAAACATCTCTGCTTCACTGTAGGTGCCAGTTCTTCCTGGTGTGGAAGGTGTGACAGAGTGTGTCTAACAGTATGGGTAACTTCTGAATTCTTGTTGCCCCAAACACCATTGCTTGTTATTCTCCTAATTGCTTTTTTTTTTTTTTTTTGAGGGGGGTGTGGAGGAAAGCTTTCCTTACCTCAGAAGTTAATTCTACTGAACACTGAATGCCAGGATCTGTCGCTTCTGTGAATCTAACTAGCTCTTGCATACTGGTAGTGATTTGTGTTCATTCTGCTTTTCTAATGTACCATTAAGATGTTTCAGTGTAAGCAAGGCTCCAGAAAACCCCAGCCCTTAGACACTCTCTTCCCTCATCAATTACTTATTGCTGAAGGCCAATAAACATGGAGAATTGCATGGGCTTTATCTCCCCTTCCCTTACCCCATCTATTAGCTAATTTACACATGAAAAACATAATTTGCTTTTTCTTTGGAGAACAAACAAATGAAAATAGGACATTGTATATGTAAAACAGCTCAGTTGCAGGAAGCTAGAATGCATATTACAAGCTGGTTGCTATTGACTACAAAATATTTCTCATCTGCACTCATCAGATACTCTCTGATAGTAGAAAGCATTGCTTTTGGAGCATCTAAATTGTAGAAGTATTTCAGTGACTTAAAATAGATTAAGAACTTTTAACCTTGCCAGTTTTAGCCTCAAAAATATGTCTCTTGTGAGAGAACTATGTAATTGTTTTTGTCTTTTGATGGCATGTGTTTGTTTTAAAACAATGTAGTTGTGTTCTCATGCCTTTTTCTAAAGCAGGAAGCCTCTTCAAAATAATTTTTTTGAATGTGAGAGGGCAAGGTACAATGCAGCATGTTTATAGCTTAACATCTCTGATCACTGTGTCTCACTCATTCTTTGCTCGTGTCATACAATAGTAACTGAAGCAAGAAAAGCAATAAGGTAGAGTGGGATTTTGAAATGAGTCTGCTTTTTAAATCCAAAACGTGTAGAAAACAGTAACTGAACTGACAAGTAAAATATTCCACAAATACTGCAGCTGGCTACTGTTTGTGCTTTTGAGATGAGGATAATAAACTTGTTTAATCTGACCACATTTAAGTGCAACTAGATCACACTTGTGTGTTTTGAGGAGCTGCAGCCTGATTGACAGTGAGATGCCTCCTCCATGTCATGTGCAGGTGTGGCAGGAAGATGAAATCAAGGAAAAAACTGTGCCAAAGGAAAGACTTGAGCGGATGTTTTAGCACCCGTTATTTAACTGGGTTCAACTTTACTGGTGTGTAGGGGTTTTTTGTTTGTTTTGCTTTTTAAGCAAAATAGCCTGTCTCTCCTTGTGCAAGTCTCTTACATATTTCCAGAATAATGCTTCTTATTTGACCAGTTTACCATTACACAGGATAATCTAGTATTTCTATTTGTGTAATTGTCAAGGGATGTTTCAGTTAAAGTTCATCCGGAGCTATGAGGCAGAATGATACTGGAATGCTATTATCTTCTCAGCTATAATTGCCATGGCAACAGCTGCAGGTAGACAAGGCAAACCAAGTATTCTTTTTCTGTATCGTACAGACACTAGTTGGTTTTTTTCCTTTCTCTCTCAGTAATGACTCTGAGAAGCCCATGGCACGAACGTTCTGGGTCATCATGAAAAGTGCTTTTTTTTCCAGTTTAACTTTGATTTTAATTTTTTAAGTGTTAAGTATTTGTGATACTATATTAAAAATGCACTCTTTCTAGGAAGAAACTGGCAGCCTAGACTGGATTGTTCTAGGAGACTGATGCGATGAGCCAGTGGCTGGAGAGTTTGTTTGGAGTACCACAGAAGACCACAGACTGATAAGGCACCTAGATATCTTTACAGATCTGGATGTTAATTTCTCTGTATATTCATCTTTTCTTAGGACAAGGGTGAGATTATTATCCAGCTCTTCCGTAGACAGAAGTTATAAGGATAGTGTAATGCTTTTAGATAATAAAATTGCTATGTCACAAGAAAAAAAAATGGGTGTGGATGTGATGACTGTCTCAGAATGTGGTTGTTTTTTTTTTTCCTGCTACTCAAGTGTTCTACACTGCTTTTCTTGTTAGCCCCCATTTCCCCATTCATTCCTTCATCTGCATACATACACATGCATTCATGTACAGATGTGTGCACATGTATTCGTGACATTGTATGAAGTTCATTTGGCAATGTCAAAAATTATGCCAAGGGTTTACCAGACATCCAGATGTGTATTGGTATTTTTTTTTTTAAAAAAAAAGGGCTTCATGCTAGCTGTTCTGGTTACTGAGGTATACTGTGAAACCATATGCTGGGAAGCTTGTTCTTATTTATGTTATCATGGTAGTTACTACAAGCATAAAGGTTAAGAATTTGGAAATTTTGTAGGGACACTTCATTTATTCTGCTCTTCCCTGTAGACTAGTTTCCCTTTTTGAAATAGGAGACTGGTTAATTTGTTTCCTTCATTAATCATTAAACTCATCTAGATAAGGGGCAGGGTGAGGGGAGAATAGTGTTTCTTTTTCCTGGTGGTATTGACTAATCTCTTTGCTTCAGTCAAAAGAGGATTTCGTCTAACCTATTTTAAATAGAGGATTAAGGACAATTAGGCTCTTCCTCTACTTCACCACTAAGATAGGATGCTGTGAAATCCTCTGAAAAGCACATCTGCTGATGTGCTGGTAAAGTTTTGTAAAATTGATGTTAATAATCAAAATCATTATATGCAGAAAAGGAAACTTTGTGTGCTTGTCCAGAAAGAATTATCTGGATGAACTGGGGAGGGAAAAGGAATGGAACCATTTACTCAGTGATTTTTTTTTTTGTCTCTAATGGTTCTAATTTACATTGTGAAGTAGACATGCAGAAGAACTGAAATAGATTTGTTATGTGAATTTCATTAGTAACTTCCAGTTCATGCTTAGCATTTTACATAGTCTTTCACATCTTTTCAAAATACTATTAATGAGTTGTTTGTACAATTGTGTTGTGGGGTTTGTTTTGTTTTTGGTTTTTTTTAGAATGTTAGGAGTTGAAAGGGACCCTTAGAGATGATCTAGTCCAACCCCTCTGCAAAGCAGGATCACCTAGAGCAGGTCACACAGGAAGGCGTCCAGGCGGGTTTTGAATGTCTTCAGAGAAGGAGACTCCACAACCTCCCTGGGCAGCCTGTGCCAGTGCTCCGTCACCCTCACAGTAAAGATTTACTAATGTTTTTGTGGAACCTCGTATGCTCCAGCTTGCACCCGATGCCCCTTGTCCTGTCACTGGCCATCACTGAGAAGAGCCATCCTCCTGACACTCCCCCTTGACATATTTATAAACATTAATGAGGTCACTCCTCAGTCTCCTCCAAGCTAAAGGGACCCAGCTCCCTCCATCATCTTTGTGGCTCTGCACTGGACTCTTTTAGGCAGTTCCCTGTCCTTCCTGAGCTGAGGGGCCCAGAACTGAACATGATATTCCAGATGTGACCTCACCAGGGCAGAGTAGAGGGGCAGGAGGACCTCTCTCGACCTACTGGCCACACCCCTTCTAATACATCCCAGGATGCCATTGGCCTTCGTGGCCACGAGGGCACATTGCTGGCTCGTGGTCATCCTGCTGCCCACCAGGACCCCCTTGTCTCTTTCCTCTATGCTGTTCTCCAACAGGTCACTCCCCAACCTATACTGGGGCATGAGGTTGTTCTTTCCTGGATGCAAGACTCTACACTTGCCCTTGTTGTATTTCATAAAATTTCTCCCTGTACAATGAAATACAAACACCAGTATCTATTATCTGTGCTTGTATGACTATTTTTTGTTACTCATAATGAATATAAGTGACCACTCTTTGAGGTGGATCTGCATCAGCAGTGGCATTTGATAGCTAATATTAAACTGCTGTACTTGTCAAGAGGTTATTACAAAATAAAACCATGAGAAATACTGTTGTTCTTGGAACATATATGGGGTGCATAAGACAGTATAATGATTGTTGTGAGGGGGAAAGAATGGCTGCATATATTCTGGAAAATGTTTGGCTACTAAATCCATCCCATAAGTGATGGAACAGACTAACTTCTATGAAGTGTGGGTAGTACACTAGGAAGCTATAACAAGATAGTAGAATGACATTTGCTTCTGAGAAAGTGTTCTTTGAATTGTTAAGTTTTTTACTAACAGATCATAGGATGGCCTAGGTTGGAAGGGACCTTAGAGATCATCTAATCCAACCTTCCTGTCATGGGCAGGCATGCCTCTCAACTAGACCAGGTTACCTAAGGCCTCATCCAACCTGGCCTTGAACACCTCAAGGTAGGGGCAATCCACAGCTTCTCTGGATAATTTATGCCAGAGTCTTGACACCCTCATACTGAAGAATTTTTTCTTAAGATCCAATCTAAATCTATTCTCTTTTAACTAAAACACGTTTCTCCTTGTCCTGTCAGTGGACACTCTGATAAAAAAGTCCCTCCCCAGCCTTCCTGTAGGTTCCCTTCAGGTGTTGGAAGGCAGTTATAAGGTTCTCCTGGAGTCTTCTCTTTTCAAGGCTGAACAATCCCAGCTCCCTCAGCCTGTCCTCATAGCAGAGGTGCTCCAACCCCTGGATCATCTTTGTGGCCCTCCTCTGAACTTACTCAAACACATCTATGTCTCTCTTGCAGTGGGGGCACCAGAACTGGACACAGTAGGGTCTCACAAAAGCAGAGTAAATGGGGAGAATCACCTCTCTTGATCTGCTGGCCACACTTCTCTTGATGCATCCCAGTTGTACAGAGTTTACTGGTAATTGTAGTTTCAATAGTTTTGTTTTCTGCAGAACACTGGTCTGTGATAGCACACCTTAAAAAGAGTGGTCCAGAAAAAGCTGAAGTCTGTTTCATCTTATTAATGAGCTGACTTGAAGTCAAATAAACTGTAATTTCTCGGAGTAGCATAAACAGCATTTCCTGAGTGAGTGGAGTGTTTTGCTCTGGGATCTGAAAGCTGACTTCAAGGAGAGTTGTGGTGATAGCTGTGCTGCCATCCAACGAGGTCTGGACAGGCTGGAGAGCTGGGCAAAGGGGAACCTCATGAAATTCGATAAGGACAAGTGCAGAGTCCTGCATCTGGGGAGGAATAGCACCAGGCACCACTACAGATTAGGGGACGCCCTGCTGGAAAGCAGCCCCATGGAGAAAGACCTTGGGGTCCTAGTGGACAGTAAGTTGTCCATGGGACAGCAATGTGCCCTTGTGGCCAAGAGGGCCAGTGGGATCCTGGGGTGCATTAAGAAAAGTGTGTCCAGCAGGTCTAGGGAGGTTCTCCTCCCCCTCTACTCTGCCCTGCTGAGACCACACCTGGAACACTGTGTCCAGTTTTGGGCTCCCCAATTCAAGAGAGACAGGGACCTACTGGAGAGAGTCCAGTGGAGAGCTGCGAGGATGATCGAGGGACTTGACCATCTCTTCTGTGAAGAGAGATGGAGAGAACTGGGGCTGTTTAGCCTTGAAAGGAGATGTCTGATAGGGGATCCTATTAGTGTATATAAATATCTGAAGGGTGGGTGTCAAGAGTAAAGGGACAATCTCTTTTCAGTGGTGCCCAGCAATAGAACAAGAAATAATGGGTTTGAGTTGGAACATAGGAAGTTCCACCTCAACGTGAGGAGAAACTTCTTTACTGTGAGGGTGACAGAGCACTGGCACAGGCTGCCCGGGGAGGTTGTGGAGTCTCCTTCCCTGGAGACTTTCAAAACCTACCTGGACGCCTTCCTGTGTGGCTGCCCTAGGGGATCCTGCTCTGGCAGGGGGTTGGACTAGGTGATCTCTAGAAGTCTCTTCCAACCCCTAACAATCTATGATTCTTCTGTGAAAATACATCTGGTGTCCTTGCCTATGCTTTTGCCTTAATGCCATGCCTTTACATGCCTTCTGTCTTCAGATGTTTTAATCCTGGTACCTCTTAGGCTATCATTGACTTCAGCTGAGTAAATGGGTTTAGTATCAAACTGGCCGGGTGAGTAACAGAAATGACATAGCAATCACTGAGTGCATTTTGGGTAGAGTATAACAAATGTAAAGGAAACAATTCTGCAATTTTTATTTTTTTTTTTTCAGCAGGAGAAGCGATTATTTAAAATTTACCTGCCATGAAAGCTATTAAAACCCAGGCTGCTACTTAATCTTACTGTAAAATGTGCCTGTATAGACTTTTTCACGATATGTATGCTAATGCAAATGTAGGCTCAAAACAGTTTATTGACTAGGTCATAACTAAAAGAATAATTAACTTCTATGCAGATACTAGCAGAAATATAATGTGAATAAGTTCAGGCTGGACATTTTGCTTTGGTCGAGAAGACTCCTTCTACTATAAACAGATTTTGATTGATTAATGTTAGTGCTTTTCTTTAGTTTAATGATCAGCATTTTCTCTGTAAAAAATGTACTGAAATGCTGCTGTTATTGATGTTTTGTGTGTTTAGCAGAATAGTTGCAACTCCTTTCTAGTAAATTATGCATAGTTTCCTTTTGATTTGTTAGTGGACTTACATTAACAGTAAGTGTAGTCTTAAGAGCTACTTAAAAAACTTAAATTCTAGCCTCCTGACCACCAACATGAACTTTGGAAAGCTTAACTCTAACAAAAACCTTCTGTTCATCTAGATTTAAAAAAAAAGAATCAAAGATTTCTCTGGTAACCTCAACTATTATAAACATTAACTTAACATTTAAAATCCAATAAATATATTTTGAAATGTCTTACACTGTCTTACAGAATTCTAAGAACGGTTACTATTTTTATAATTTTGTATGAAATTTTCAGTTCCTGTCAACCTTAAACTAAAGCAGGTCTAGGGGTTCCAAACAAATCCACTCTTGTTGACTTCAGGCTCTTTGTGTATCCTCTGTGCAATGGATACTTAGCCACTTGAATATATGGCTGGTCTTTAATGTCATAGTGCAGAGGACAGGGGCAGGTGGGTTAAAGCTGAGATAAGGATTTTTTTAATGACAGTCGTTGAGCCCAATAACAAAAGTTTTTCACCTTCTAAGATTCAGAAAACCAGCAAAGCCAGCACTAACCCACAGGATTATCATAACTTCACCTGTGAATGCTGCAGTATCGTTAATCTCTTAAACAGTGTTAACTGACTGCTTACTATTTACAGTTGTCAGGTGACCAGATGACCTAATTTGGCGGGAGGTGTCCCTGTATCGGCACTGGGAGGGGAGAAATGAAGGAAAAATAAAAAAAAAACTTGATCGTCAGCCCTGAACTTTATCATCACTTTAAGATAATTTATGAATATGTTGAATTCTTGATGCTTTAAGTTTTTGTCTGACATAAGGAGGTTACTAACTTCCGTACTTAATGACTGTAATGACATAGAAGCAATAGGAAAGCTTCACGTGCTTTTGTGAAACAGTGCACAGTGAACACAGGCAGGTATAAATGCAGATTTATAAAGGGCAATCTGTGTTGTGGTTTTGCATCTCGTGTCTCTTTTAGACCAGGAAGTCTCAAATTTGAAAGGTTTATTTTTTTTCTTAAGGAAGGTTCTTAAGCCCCTGACTTCCTTCCTATGAAGTGAAAAGTTTGTCTTAAGCATTTCTACTGTTAATGGTGTCTGCTGTAACTTACATATATGCTGACATAAAAGATCTTTGACCAATTTTTTTTTTTTAAAATATACATTAAAAAAATTATATGAGGCTAGATTTCTGCTGGACATGTAGAATTAAAATATCAGTATTCCTTTACTGTTTTCCTGCATATAACAAATTGGAAGTTTAAAACTGAAGATAATAGTGTTTCTGCACATGCATTTCCTTTCTGGTGTGTTAAAAATTATGACAAAAGCCAAATAAAGTTGGCTGTAAGTCAAGTGAAACACCTGCAAATAGCTGCAAACTTCCAAGGCTAGTAAAGACTATAGCACTGGCTTTTCTTGCCTCTTCACTCTGCCTCCAGTCAGACCACTTAATTCTGCTCATAGTGACTTCTGTTTGCTGTACAATAGCAGCTGCTTTATGTGGCTTTTAGCTGATCTTTCAAGAGTATTATGATGAGGGGGAAAAAGTGCCACTGCGCTCTTCGCTATCAAATTTGTATCTATGTCTTAAAGATGTACGGGAGAAAAGCAGAAGCATGGTCTTTACAGCCCCTGGACTTGAGCCTGGGGAACTTCCTGCCTGGTGCTGGGCAGTTAGATCAGCACAGGAAAAGCATGTTTGTGATGGTGCTGCTGGCTGCAGGCAGCTGCAGTTTGTGCCTTCTTTCTTAAACTGATTCAAGGTGTGATCTGAACTTCTCTTTAGTTTCTCATAATATGTAGAAAAGACCAAAGGCTGTTAAGCACGCTGAAGCAGTGGCATATAGCTCTTGTAATCCAAGAGCTGTCAGAAGGGACTGTGGCAGTAGAGACAGGTTGGCTCTTTCTTTTCCGTTCTGTTTTGAATGTGCTCTTGGCTTTTTGATAGAGACATCTGTTTGAGTGACAAACCATTGCACAATGAGCATCTGTGGGTGTGTTCCTAAAAAGGTAACTGTTGCTCCTGGGTTTGTAGCTGAAGTGGGTGAAGTAGTAGCAGGCTGTGCCTGAGGAAAAGTGTAGTTCTAGTAGTGCTTCTCACTGGGATGCAGTGGCATCTCAGAATGATAACTGAGAAATTGTTGATGTCCACAGAACACTGGCTTGTTTTGTGGGTAGCATCTGGCATCAGAAAAAGAGTAATTGGGAAGGAGGAGGGAGTTAACACTGTTAACTCCAAGAAGCTTTACGATTTATGGAATGAGAAGAAGCATTTAAGGGACTATGTACTAGAGGGAGTATTAAGCACATACCAACTGCACAGGAAATAAATCCAGCCTTTCCTCCTCAAACTAACTCTGTGATGTGTGCTCTCTTGTAGCATTTGCATGTCATGTGGCTTGATTTTTCCCAAAGTTCTAAGTGCAATCCAAGCATAATGACTTGGGAGAAAATGGAACAACTATTATATGCTTAGCTTTTCCTCCTATGTGTATATTAGAACATGTTTTGTTGAAATAAGCACACTAGCCAGCACAGGAATCCTTTGGTAAGATCTTGAAAGGCCATAGCACCTTTAACCCTTTCACAGGCAGCTGTTGAAGACTGGGACAGGATGGTTTCTTTGGTTAAGTGAAAGCCAGTGTCAAATGCTGAAAAATCAAGGTTTTCTGTGTGAAGACAAGGTGTACGTGATCTGTTTCACTAAGGATATTTGGAATTAATTAATTCTGAAGACAATTATTTAAACTATTTCTAAAACAGGCAACAAAAACCCATTTGTTAATGCCAAATGAGTCTGAAAATGCTTTGTGCTTTTTAACTCTCCATAAAAAGTGACTAGATCACCTGGAGAGATCGCTTCTAACCTGCATTATTCTGATTCTAAAATAACAACTGTTGACTTCTGCTTGATGTTAAATAAAAGAAGAAAATACTTTCTTCTTTTGCAGCCATCTTGGTTTTCATCTCTGAGCAAATGGTAATAAGAATACCTTCTGAAACAGGCTCTGTGGATAAAGCTGCATAACATCTTAAAGTGATAACCTACAGACTCAACAGATTGTTATTCTCGGTAGTAGTTAGACCACTTGGTACATTTTTTTTCATTCATGCTTTAAGATTGCCATAATAGAGGTTTACAATAACTTCCCTGTGTTCATCTGCTCAGTAAAAGCTACTGTAGGTGGAGCTGAGGCTTGAGTAGCTATGGACCTGGCCAGGTCAAAGTGTTTTTCTTGGTTCCTACTGTCCCAGTTGAAGAAAAATTATTGCAGTCAGTCCACACCCAGTTATTGTCATCACTCCCTACTGGCTTTAAGTGTTCATGTGGCTATTCTGAAACCTTTCTTCATGAAAAAATAGATTTTTTTTTTCTCAAACTGCTGAGTAATTTGTTAAGCTGACTGATTAATGTTCTGTAATTCAGATAGTCATAATATTCTGAGTAAGCCCTAACCTTTGTGAAAGAGTATGGTAGTGAGTAGCTGAGTGGGGAGGGAGCTATGGATGGGAAACTTCTGGAGCCTAAAGAGGCTTACATGCCTATAACTTAAATTGGAAGCTGCTGATGTGCAAGTGTGACCTGAGAGGCTATAACAGAAAAGCAACTAGACTTTAATTAGTAACAAATAGTGTGAAAACACTTATGCCCTTTGAGACTTAAGCTGACTGGGCTCAGTTTTCATGACAAGATAATTTTGTCACCATGGAGCACTGACCGTGGGTGCGTATACTCTGAGAAGTTACTCTGGAGCTGCATTTAGGTATTGTAACTACATGTGTGTGTTCAGTTTGGGGAGTGTGGGAATGGTAGAAGATAGAAAACACCATTGACTCTAGATGTTTGTATAAACGGACTCGTTTATTTAATGCCATTACTACAAAAAAATACTGGATCACGATAGTTGGCTGTAAGCTGTTTTTGAAGGACTTCTTACCAGGTTAAGAGCTGACAAGAATTATGGAAAGGTTCTGAGGCCTTCAGTGAAATGTGGTGAAGATTATTTGACTATTTGAAGGAAAGTATGGAAATAAAACCCCTTCATCTCAGTGTACATGGAGTATGTTTGCTTAAAATAGTTTGGGCCTGTTAATGTAGTGGGTTTCTATGTCTGTTTTAAAATATCAAGGAGAGAAGGAAGGTGAAAGAATATTCCATAGGGGAGAGGGCATCCTTGGCTGAAAGAGAAGCTTGAGCACTTGATATCACGTGCTTGAAATCATGTGCTGTAATGTGTCCTCCTGTGGTTTCTGAGCTGGTGGCTGAGAGAGAGCAAGCTATAAATAATTCTCTGTTCTCCACTTATGTGGTCAATTGAAGCTTGCTGAAACTTTTATTTAGAACTTGACCACTAAATTGTCCAATTAGACCAGCTTTCCTGCTTCTGATTGGAGTTTGCACTTAAAAAAAAAAAGCCAAGTAAATCTCCCAGCTTAAGTGATTTAAGTTGTGGGATGCACTCTTAAAAGATATGTTCTAGAAGAAGATCTGGAAGCTTTGACAGATTACTTCAGGAGGAAAGTTTTTCTTCATCTCTTTGAAGAAGACTTCTGAGGCATTAATGATACTCTTCCCATACTGGGCTCAGCCTTTTTATCCATATACATAAAACAAGTGAGCTGTTGCTCTTTGCTAAAAGTACTTATTTTCATTAGTAAATGTGTTAAAACATCTGTTCTCATCTTTCACGTTTATGGGTGCACAGTGTCTTTGCAGCAGTTTTTGAGACACTGGGGATATTCCTGCAAAGGTGTAAGTTCTGAACTTGGGCTCTCTCTAGAATTGATACCAGAAAGTGTACTGCCCCTGCTCTGGGTGGTATCTAGTAGCCTCACATGGCTTGCAAAAGCATTGTTTGTCCAACTTTGCTTCCTCTGCAGGTGGATCATGATGCTCTCTGCTCTTCCATCTTCCATTCCACTATCTCAGAATAATATGCTGGTCTTTAAGCCCAGATTTGTCCTATTCCAGTGCCTCAGTTTCCTTTCAGTGCTACCACAGCTAATCTTACTATGGTTTCTGTCTCTTCTAAAAAGCCTTTCTTATAGGTCATTTTCTACTTAGGTTGCCTGGTTCATTGTTCCATGGTTACCCTCCTTGAGCCTGTATTCTTATACCAGTAGGGTTTCTCTGTGGGTTTTTGCTCTAACTTATCTTCTCATATGTATCCCTTCTGAGAAGTTACAGCAAGTGACACAGTGAGCTCCAAATGAGTTCTTAGGGCCTAATAGAGAAGTTGCCTCCCATCTTCCCCCAGTCTGATCTTGGTCATCTGATCCCCAGCTGACCAAATCAGCTGTTGCTGTGTGACAGGCCTTAGGCATGAGGGGTAAATTGACCCTTGTTTCCTTTGAAGATCCAACTGCCTCTGGTCCTTGGAAAACTACAGGCAACAAAATGTGCTTTTGTTATCTTCCTCAAGCTGAAATGAAGCATATGATTGAGAGGATTATGCATACTAGGTTACTAAAAATAGTTCTGCGTGACTTTTATACTAAAAAGAAAACACAATGATGGCCAGTTCCAGCAATGATGGGAGTACCTTCTCTTGGTGGACATCGGTGCCAAAGCTTTATTTTAGTACCTTCTCAAGTCATTAATACAGAAGACAGTGCAGCTGTCTTGGCAGGCTGCGCTAGGAAGAAGTGCAGTTCCTAATTTAGTGGGTTATCTGTCTGATTGATGCATTTCAGAGTGGCAATCAGACCGGTAGCAAAAGAGGGTTGAAAGCTGGTGCCGTGTACAGTAGTGATCAGCATACAGTAGCTCAGGGCTACTGTGTTCTTCACATTGGGGAAATGTTAGTGTGTTCACCTTCTGCTCTCAAGAGAAATGGTTAGTGTTGCAGCCTGATTACTTGTTCCTCAGAAGTGAGTTACAAAGTAAAGGCATCTTGAAAATAGGTGCCTTGCTGTCATGAGACTGAAGGCCTTGAAACTTTGACCTCGCCTAGTAGCTAGAAAGCAAGCTTTGCACCTGGGAAAATTACCTGAAAATATTCCCAGCCGGCATTATTTTGGTTTTGTCCAGGTCTATTTCAGAATATTTTTGTGTATCTAAAGAACAATGTGATGCTTAGAGTGGGAAGTTCTCATGAGGATGGTGGTTGCTAATGCTTTACTTCAAACAAAACTTAAAATCTGGAAGCTTGTTATCACAGGTACATAGTTTGCTGGAGATTGTGATATGTAGTACAGGTTTGTAGAGAGAGCAAGTGGCTGAGGGAAGCATGTTCCTTTGACCTCTTACTGGACACTCACTGGGAAAAAATCATTGCATTACAGTGTGTGCTGGGTCCTGCCAGAAACCAGTGATTGTGGTGGTTATTGCTGCAGTGTAAGCTGTAGCTCTGTCGACTGGGACAGGTTGTACGTTTAAATCCAAGGGTTGCAGTGGGGTTACTAAATCTCATTGCTGTGCGCCTGTTCCTTTGAGATAGGGTTATATGACTACTGCCAGGACAGCTGTGTAAAAGCTCAGTGAAACAACAGGTTTAACAGAAGATTCTTTGGTGATAGGCATTGGGATACTGAAGATAATGTGGTACTTTGAGGCTTCTGCATTCCGTGTCATCTTATGGGTTTTCTTGCAGATGTTACACTTTTAGTTAGGTTCATTAGGTTTGGTGTTCTGAATCATAAAGGTTGGAAAGGACCTTTACCATCATCAAGTCCAACCTACAGTCCTACACCACCCTAACACTAAACCATCTCCAAACACTAAACCATCTCTTGAAGTGCCTCTTGAAGGTAGAAATGTTGCTGGCAGAGACGTATAGATACAATCTTACTGCATACATGAAGTTGGTAAACACTTGTGACCTCTCTAGATTTGTAACGTACACTGATGAAAAGCTATGTAAAAACAAGTTGATTTTTAATTTTTTTTTTGCTTACCTAAAAATGTTTTTACTTTTTTTTTTTTTTTTCGGATCATGGCAAAAGTCTGTTTTGTGGAAAACTACTTGATGCATGTTGACCTAAAAGCAGAAGGTTAAGCTGTCTTGTGCGGTTGCTTTTTGTCCTGGGAAGAATCAGCAGTGAAAGTTAGGCTGTCAGCTTTATTTGCACTTCTCAGCTATTGTCTTCTTGCCAGCATCTTTTAAATGTAGCTTTTGTTTTTTTCCTAATGCATAACATTTGTATGCAGTGTTTCTTGTGATGATGCCAGAACAGCCATATAGTAAATATTTAATAAGAATAGTAAAGATTTCTTGCTCTCAGTAGGCTAAAGACCTGATCTAAAGGAAGTGAAATTGCCATTCTAAATTATTTATGAAATGGTGCACATAAGGAGATTGAGGTTGTTTTGTTTTGTTTTTATGATACATAGATGGCAAGAGTAATGGTCTCAGTTTAGTTAAGACATAAATGGTGTAGGTGGGTTTTAAGTGTGATAAAAAAACAGTAATCCCACTTCTACAGCTGAGGGTGATGTACTACAGCTACCATCTTGGATAAAGGTTTAATTTGTATGTTGGAAATTCTTCTATTCTTCTGTACTTCAGCTGACTCGGTTTTAGGAGAGCTTGCTTTTTTTTGAAAAGCGTGAATTGTTTGCTTGAAAGTTTTAACAATGGAACTGTTGCTTTTTCTTTATTTTTTTTTTTTTAAGATGGTAGACATAGCTATTGACTCTTATGGGAACATGAATTTCCCTTTGCTGGTATTTAAAGATGATGGCGATTATTGGTATAGCTACAAGTTCAGTGTAAGGGCAAAGAGCATGAAGCATGAAGTGTGGTTGATGTTTTGGGTGCATAACTGAACATGTGAAAGTACTCTTTTTTCTTCAAATGCAAAAGAAAAGTATTCAGACTGGCTAAGACTAGGAAAGAAGTGAACAGAAATAGGGACATGTGTAAAATAAAGGAGACCAAAGATGTTAGAGAAGAAAAAACCAAAACACCAGTGTGGATATCCCTCTGTCCTGAGACGTATAGCTTGAAGCACAAGCCCTTGGATGTTTAATCAGTTGAGATACCTGTGCCTGGTCCCTCTTTCTCACTCTTGCTATTCCATTTTTGTTGCGTGAAATGAAGAGCAATAAAACTGAGGAGCAATATGAAGACTTGTGAAGAAGGTAGGAGCTTTCCTACTTCTCACAGCAAAGGCCAGCCATTTGAGAACGTAGCTATTTGCTGAGAATGTACTTCCTTTCAACATTACCATTTTCATTCTTATTTGGTTGTTTGGGTTTTTTTGGTGTGTTTTTTCATGTGGTGTTTTTTTTGTGTGGTGTTTTTTTTTTTTCCCTTGGGGAGCACAGATCTTTCAAAACTGAGGCTGTACTAGTGATGGGAGACATGTACTGAGATAGCCTTTACTCAGCTCACTGAAGATTTTTAACTGCAACCTTGGTCTTTGCAGTTTTTAGAATATTGGAAAAGAGAATAAGCAAGATTTCTTGGCAAACAAGTAAAAGCTGTGTCTGAGAGGAATAATCCTTTTTTAAGTAAAACATGCTTTCTTTCATGCCTTGACTCTGAGGCTTACTTTAGATGTTGGGAATTACTTTTATGTACTAGTATTCACTTTCTTTCTTGCTTATTATGCTCCAGACAAGAATGTAAGTTGCCTTTTACAAGTTTGAGTGTATCTGAAGTGAAAACACATTATTGTATTTAAAAATACGTGAATGTGTCCAGCAACTTTTAACATGGGTTATCCAAATGCACTTTTTTAACAAATGGGGAAAGACAGATGCAAAGTACACAAAACCAAAGTTTCTTCTTTATATTGCATCTCAAGGGGATTGCAATACTGTCTGCCTTTATTTTCCTTTAAGATAAACCCATTCTAAAGAAATTATAGTGTGTGTGTATTTCTGGATGTCTGGTTTTTACATGAGAAGTGATCTTTCAAAACAATAGTTCAAGGCACAGACATTCTATTGCTCTTCAAGTTATACCACCTCTGAAAATGCTGATTGATAGCTACTCTGTTTTAATAGCCTGTTATAGTTCTGGTTTTGGTCAGGCAGGAAGATCAAATCCTTGCTATCGAGGTTTTTTTGTGTATGTGTTTTAAACATTTTAAAGTATAACTAGTCTTAATGCTATTACATATTTCATAGTACTTATTTATTAAAAAGGTTTTAATGATTTCTTTTTTTTTTTAATTGGTCATTAGTCCTGTCTTAAATGTACTGTGGTTTGCTTCAAAATGTTGTGGTGGGGTGTATTTAAGTGGTGGACATTATTAGATGCAAGAAATATGAAATTGAGCTCACTTTTTTCATGGTGATAATCCTTCGCTAGAAGAGGCATGAAAGCAACTTTTGCCAGTAGTGTGCAATCTTTCTGCCAACTCCTGATGTCTCTTGGGGGACTGAAAAAGAGCCTGCTAGTTGGCTTTCTAACAGCTATTGTCCATGCAATATCCTTAATGAAGGACATGATAGCAGATGTTTGCTTGTTAATGTTGCTGGCCCTGGAAAAAGTTACAGGACGTTGTTGTGTTCTGACAACTTATTTTAGGCTATCTCTTTTTGGGGGAAAGATATAACTATATGGAGTGTGTGTATGTATGTGTGTACATATAAAACAAATTTTGTGGAAACAAACTGTATACTCTAGATACCAAGGATATATATATTCAGAGGAGGAAATGTAATGTGACCAAGAGATGCCTCACTGTTCTTCCAAGTAGCTCCGTTTCCCTTATTTGAATGCACCAGTGTTTGTGCTCCTGAAATAATTTGTCCTTCTACCAAATAACAAAATGTATTTGGTTTTGGTTTGTGTGTTGTGTTTAGTGCTGCCTCCCATGTCTACTGCAGAAAAAGCAAATGGCTTAAAAACCAGCCAATTTCTGATACCTCTGACTGAATCCACACTTGGGTTTTCTTGCATATGTGTATGAGCTGCTGAAAACCCTGTATTTCTTTTAGATTTTATGCTCAAGATTCCTTCATAAGCAAATGTTTGGAGTTTTATGCTATCCTTTCCTGTGTGCATTTTGAAATCTCCTAGAAGTTCTTTCAGTGTGCTCTGCTACGAGCTTGCTCTTCTGTAGGAAGGCTTATTACTTCATCCAGGTTGGAGGTAAATTCTGTATCTTACATAGGAGCCTTCCTGTCCAGGACTACCTTCAAAGCCCATTTAACACTTGGGAAGTTAATGGAAAAATTGATCTGACCAGTTCTCTTCCTGCATGGTCTACAGTCTCTTTGCCAAGTCTTGAATTTCAGCCTTGAGTATACTTGTGATTCTTCAAAGTGCTGAAATGGGGTTACTTATAGGGAATTGGCCATTGAAACTGTCATAAGATTGAGCCAAACAGAAATTTCAGCAGTTTTACTCTGTTTATAGGCAGAGTAACTTCAGAATATGTAACTCTTCTAGTCGAGTCTTTCCACTTCTCCCCCTCCAAGGAGACTTAACATGAGAGAGAAACACTGAAATAAAATACTGTTTTTTGCCGTGTTTAACTCCTTGAAATAAGGAAGGAGAGAAAAGGGGAAAATTACTAGCTTTGGATAGATTTCTGATGAAAAAAACATCCTAGAGTAAGGGTGATGAAACAGATTCTTCCAAAATACTTAATGATCAGCAAACTATGCTTTCAGTAGAAAGACAAGCTAGAAACAAGTTGTCTATTGAACAGATGGTTGTCTTGGAGAATACTTAGTACTCTTGAATATTTTTGATAGATTAGTTACAGGTGCATGCAGACTTTTATGTTGTCCTTGCACTCTCTCCATACTTTCAATGGTCTAATGTGACTGTGGGCCATGCACTTCTCCATTTCTGATACAATAAAGGCAATTCTCATGGAAAGTAGGCAAGTGAAGAGGAAGCAAGGAGAGAGCAAAACTTTAAAAGTGATATAGAACACTCAGTTGTTTATCAGAGTGTATCATGTTGTGGACTGGAACTTTAATTTCGTACCTCAACTGTTTAAAATGTTTAAAGATTTAAATGCTTGTCCGTGTAAATCATTTTAAGTGTAAACTTAAAAATGAAATGCAAGAGAATGCTTAGACTCCATTCCACAGGTTGTTTGTTAGGACAATAATTGAAATATGCTGTTCCCTGCATGAAAAAAACTCTTCTGATATCTAGGAATCTGTAAAGTATCAGGAGTTGAGAAGTGTGAGAAACTGAGAAGTAAGTTCTTTTTCTAGTTGTTTTTGCAGAAGCCCCTGAAGGCTTCTACTGCAGCACAGTTTGTTTGAAGGGTGCCTCCCTGATGAATACACTGTAAAGTATGTTTTGTTCTCTTGATTAGCAATATTACTGCAGTGCTAACATTAGACTCATCTACTACTACAGAGATATTGATAAAAGTGTAATCAGTAGAGGCAACTGTTCAGATATTAATGACTGTTTCCTACAGTGACATTTTTGTAACATTGATGACCTAGAGTAATGTGACTCTTCGTCTGATACTGCTGCAGTTGAGGGGAAAATAAATGGAAAGGAAGAAGGTGTTGCCTGCATAAAGAATTAGAAAATATATTCTAAAATCAATTTAAGGTTTCCTCCTCTTTGTATCTTCTGAATCTGATGGTACTGCATACAACCATTTAGTAAAGGATAATGTCACTCAAGTATGGTTAAGTAAACTGTTTGAACTTAGAATGAAGTTCTGTTAATTTTCGTGGCGGTTACTGCCCTTTTTTCAATATTGCACTCATTGAAGAATTGGGTTTTTATCTTAGATGATAAATGCCTCACAATGTGCTGTGATGGTATATTACCTGACTTCTATGTACTAAAAAAGAAAAAAAGAATCCCTTTTTACTGAAGAGATATTTCAGGATGTGCCTCTAGTATAATTGTCTACTCCTTGTGTGTGCGTGTTGGAAGCTTTTATGTTGTAATGCATCCTGTATGCTGCTGTTATGCATTGTGGATAAGTAACTTCATTCTTTCCGTTACTGGCACAGCTTTCTAATTATGGAATGGCCTTCCCTTTCTGTGTTCTCCAGCAGCAATACTGTCTGTGAAGCATCCTTCCTTCTAACTGGTGTTATACGCTGTCTGAGTCTGCTTCAAGGGGAAAGTGTTGCTCTCTTCTCCAGTTGTCAGGCCTGTTACTGAGGAAGTGGAGCTTGACAACTGACTGGCAGTGGCACGTAACATTTGTTCACTGAAATTTTGGAAAGTTTTTATTACTTTTTTTAGTGGAGACAAGTCTAAGGCACCAAAAGTGAATGAAGGGCACTCAGTGAGGCCTGGGATGCAGTTTAGACTTCTCGGGAACAAGTCTACTGGTTTTTCTCTCTCTTTCTCTACATTTTTTCTTTTTCTTTTTTTTACAGTTACTTTCAGATGATTCAAGGATTCTTAGAAACAAGCAGACACACACCTGCCTTCAAATACAGTCTGATATGTAACTCATTTAATACATTCAAGAATTCTTGTAATTTTGACCTTGGGAGATTAAGTTGGTACTGGGCATGCTTAAAGACTTATCAAGGAATTAAGTGCTAGTGAATTGCTGTGTCTGTTTTCAGATCTGAGTGAGGTGGACAAGTATATTTCATGTGCAATGCAAATGCTCAGTTCTAGAAAGGATAAGCAACTTCGCTGCCATGGTCCCTCAAATTCTAGTGAAAACTAGATTTTGCTTAATGAATGCTCTCAGCCTAGGCTTTCTGATAAAACCTGTGGACAAAAATGAAGGTTTTAATCTTTCAGCACCATCTGTTCTGCAGGGCACCTGGCAGGTGTCTGTCCATTGACAGGTCTGGCAGAAGTGACCCTGTGCGCTGCAGGGTGGGTGCAGCAGTGATGGCAGTGAAAGCGCTGTGGAGTTATTTGTCTGTTCTAACTTCCTCCCTACCTGATTTCCATTTACCCATTAGCCAGGCATTAGCACTGAGAAGCCTGTACTTTGAAGACAAGTAAGAGAAAACATATACCTGCTTAATATTTTAAAATTACTCTTAGCCTGTATTCAAGCTGAGATTTTAGATCAGCTGCAAGGAACTTATTTTCTTCTGTTTACCACTGTTGCTTGCTTTAAAAGGGGCAGGTGAATTACAGAGCTCAAGCTTTAGGATGTCTTTTTCTGAATCCCAAGATTTGAAAAGGTAAATGATGCGATACTCTTAATTGCTTATTGCACTTGCATCAATATATCAAAACTAAACACCATTACATTCTCAGGTTCCTGAACCTTTCAAGCTAAGTGTTCAAAGGTGAACAATTTCTTAGCTTATGTGATAAAAACTTACCTGCACACCCACAGAGGAGAACAGAAAGACAATGGCAGCTGGAGGTGCCTGAATGTACTTGGAAACTCATCCCAGGATGTATCAGTCCCTCAAAGGCCCACTTCCACAAGCCCATGGAAGAACATAGAAGCAAAATGATGGGAAGGGAGAGCCCAAGTAAGGGCCTTGAAATAAAGAGCCCAGAGCTGTCCCAGGAGACCCCCAGCCACATTGTCCAGGAGTGAAACCAAGCACCATGGGACACTGCCTGAACCCCTTTTGGATTGATGGAGGAAAAGAGCCTTTCAGGATAGCATAGGACTTGCTGTGGAAAGTCTAGGGGATGAACCAGAGGCAGCGAAGAGAGGGATCCAGGTGATTTACGGAGGAACAAGACTTTACTCGTCTGCTTAGTAGTGGAATTCGGACTTCACTTTTTTTTTTTTTGACTCTTCATGATTTCACAGGCTCAGGTGCAGATTTTGTATGCTGAGGCATACCAAGCTGTGTATGTCACCATCTATGCTTGCAGAGGTTTTTTTTCTGTAGGAGAGGGTAGGAAAGACAGTGTTCTTCTAATTTTGTAGTTGAGTGTTCTGTTTGATTGCTTTCTAAACCTTTTAATACTTAAACATCCCTTCTAGTCATAGGAAGTTGAAATAGAACAACAATGAAAAACTGTGAATAAACAATTCTTTTTAGCAGCATATTTGTTAGTTTCCTACTTATGACAATTCTTACAAAAAGAAAACCAAGAAGCTTCTGTAAGTCTTGGAAAAACTTATGTAAAGATTCTAAGTCTCTGTCTTTCTAGAAGCAATGACTATATAATCTGACAAAAAATGAACATACTGTAATCTAATATGTCATTATTAGTGTAATAAGAAAGCTATTCCATGCTCTACTTGCTTCCATGCTATTAATAAAAGGCTGCCACATTACATTACTTAGTTTCTTGTGACTTCAATTTTTCACCCTTCAAGCACTCCAGATTCAGTGATTTGATGCCCACTACATTATTTCATATACAAAGTCAGATGAAGTGACAGAGTAGCTGCAGGTTATAAAACTTTGACATTTCAAGAGGATGGATGCAACAAAAGGCATCAAGAGACTTTGACATCTAGTGAACTACATCAAAAATGCCTAACAATTGAAAGGTTGCACTGTAGTTCAATTTGATGTGGTAATAAATGGAATGACACTATTCCACTGAATGCTAACATTTTTTTTTTAATGAAGCGTACATCAAAATATGTAGAAACCACATACCACCCAGAGAGCTGATACTGGTTCAAAACTATAAGCAAGGATTGCTGTTTGCCTTATTTTTGGTCATCTCCAGGCATTTGCTAACACCTGCTGTTGGTGTAGCTAGCTATTCGTCTGCTGTTTTGTTTCAACCAAGTCTATTTTTCTCCAGACTCTTATGCTTGGGCATAGAATAGTAGAATCATTTAGGTTGGAAAAGATGATAAGAGTCGAACCATTCAACTAACACTGCCAGCTCCAGCACAAAACCACAGCAGGAGCGGTTGTAGTAGTGATATGCAGTTAGTTTCAAGACCCCCAAAAGTTCAAACAGACCTTAAATAAGACAAACCAGTGTGCAAATGGGTGTGTCAGCTTGCCATTGAGAATGGTTAAGCAATGATCACCAAAAAGGGGAGTTGAAAGAAAAGTCTTCACTAGAAGCTAGAATCGAGCAAAAGGCATGCCTCAGGTAAGAAAGAAGTTTTTGGGCTTTGTCAAGAACAATCTAGTAGAGCTGGAGAAGATGAATGTTTAGTGCTTGGATGTAGCATGCTGCTGGAAACCCTGAGATAGTTAATGAAAAACACTTAGCTGAGAAGTAGGTGTTATAAGGCAGTATTTGAGAAGCAGCATTGCTAAATGAGGGTGTGCTGAGCTGCTAGACTTCCCAGGAACTTGGGAAGGGGATGAATGGTTTTTCAGGGAAGAACTGCTGGGGAATGTAGGAGCAGGCAGTGAATGGGCAGATGAATTAAAAATGCAAGGATTCCTTTCTTTAGACCCGGGGATTGGAGATGCACTCTACCTGTTTTCAAAAATCTGATGTAATAAGATGTAAAAAGAATACTAGCTTTCTTGTAATATATATTTTTTATCATTGCTTAAACAGAAAACTGAAAGATCTGGAAAAGTTTGTTTGCATAGTATTTCACTGTGTGATGAATGCTCAAGCAAAAAAATTTGTCCCTTTTCTCTTGTTGCCTCTTTCCTGAGTTTTAATGTATCAGCAAACTAAGTCCTCTTAAATGGTGCATATAAAAATAGACAAGCTGATTAAGCACAGTCTCTTGTGCTTTTATCAAAATGCTCTGTGCCTTTTAAGAAGGGTAGTAGACTGAAATAACTTTTAAAATGAGCATACTGATGCTATAAGTGTTTTGAGAAACATGATGGTATGAAGATAAAAATGAGACTGCAGTATCTGAGAGCAAATATGTCGGAATTGCATTACAGATGAGGTGCTTTAATAGAAGGGTGTTCTATGATTAAGGAAAATGGGATAATGTTTTAGTTGATGTAGATTGAAATATTCCTTAAAAGGAGGTAGAGGAGTTTAATACGCTGTTGACCCCATAATCAGAATAATGACAATTGTGTAAAATGCCAGAAGTCATGAAAGAACATAAGGAAAAAGTTACAGTAATAGTAGTGAACTTCATTTGCTCTAAAGAGGAGGGAGGAAGAAGAACAAATCTCACAACTGGATGTGACAAAGAGTTTTGGTTTTTTTTTTTTTGATTGTCAAGGATGTTCTTCAATAATCTGCCTCAGTGTGCAAAGAGGAAATTTTAATCTTCGGCAATGCAGGAAATCTGGTGCAAGATGTTACTTGCCAGTCATCTTGTAAACAGTACCTGGGTTGTACTGTTATGTGGCATTCTTGTATAAACAAAAATGTACCCCACTTTTTTTAGTAAGACTTATCCTTCCCCTCCCTAAAGGAGAGACCAGATAAAGACATCAAATTGGAGACATGGAAGTAACATCAAAAAAAGCTTTAAAAAATTTTTTTAAAAAATCTACTGGTTAAATAAAGCTGATGATAGTAATCCTTTAAAGAGCACAACTCTTAACTAAGAAAACAGGAGGAGGAAGAGAGTGGCAAATTCAAAATGAAAACCCTAAGATAACGTACCTATCAGACAGTGGGAAGCATGCGAAGGTAGCTGTGGTCTGTTGAGCAACCAGTATGTGAGGGAATTACCAAAAAAGGTGATGCTACAGCAACAAGCCACAGGAATTGTGCTCATTATGGTCACTGTGGAGGACTGTACAGAAATTCTAAGACTGAAGAGTTTCTTACAGGCATGGACAAGAAGAATTACCTTTTAATTAGACAGCGAATCAGTAAAATAAATAGGAGGACATCACACAGATCAGATAATATTTAGTCAAGTTGTAAAATGCCTCAGATGTGGAAGTGTCGGATTTTTTTGTCCAAATGTGTGATGTAGCCCTTACATCAGGCTGTGTGTGCTGGAGCAGTAGAAGATGCAAGTGTGATACCGTTAAGGACTTAGGAGAGAATTAGAACTGGAAGAATGTGAAGGAAGTAAAGTATCATAGAAATTCTGTAAACATATAAATAAACAGGATGTTTTGTTTTTTTTAACTAGAAGTCAGGCTTCACAAAGCAGGTCAAATCCTTTGAGGGAGGGAACAAGTATATGGCTGGTATAATGCACTTCGATTTATAGAAAGCATTTGATGAGACCTCCTGCCAAAGGCTTTTAAAGGAAGTCAGCTGTTGTGGATTAAGAGGAACCGCCTCCTGTTGTATTAATAACTGGCCAGAAGATGAGAAAAGGGTAAGACTAAATGATCAGTTTCCACAGAGGTATTTGCAGTGGAATCTTCAAGAATATGTGCCCTCACCAAATCCATATGTGATGTAGACAAAGGATGAATGTATGCTGACATTCAACTACAAAAATCACACAATCCAAAATTAGTTGTGAGATGTTCAAGATGAATTTCAAAATGCAGAGAAAGTGGACAACAAGTAGCTGCTGGAATGCAACATTGCTAAATGCAAAGTAATGCATGCTGCAGGAGGAGAATGGAAACAGTCCTATTTAGACAGCTGCTTTAACAGTGTCCTAGTTAGTTGTGATTCTTTGGAAGAAATTTTGTTGTGGTGGTTAATTCTTTGAAGGCATAACCTTTGTGCTCAGTAGCTGTAAAAAAAATGGAAACAAAGATAGAAACGTTTAGGAAAGAAGATGGAACAGTAAACATTATTACTGTTACTTCGTGGTGTACTAGATACTGTAGGTGTCTGATCACTGCCTATGAATAAATAACTATGAATAAATCTAGTAAAGGTGACTGGGATAATCACTGTTCATTTGCAGGAAAGCTAAACAGGACTGAGCAGTGAGAAAAAGAGTTTGTGGGTAAAACTGAAGCAGGAGGTTCTTCTGGAAAAGGGACCCAAGGGGTATGCTTCTGTATTGTGGATTTCTTGTTTGGTTTGGGTTTTTGTTGTTGTTTTCTTTTTTCTCACCTTGCTATCAAATCCCACCACTTTATTGCGAGGGAATATCCATTATGTGGACTACTGCATGAGTACAGGAAGATACTTTGCAGAGTGGATTTTATGGAGAGGGTTACAGAAGATCTTGGGGAAGAGTCCTGGTCAGTTGATGAAGGAAAGCAAGTGCTTAAATAGCTCACTTTTCAAGGCTTTCATATATTAGCAATTCTGTTGTCTATGAATGACTGTAAAACTTCGAAAATTTGGGTCTCGATTAACTACATATAGGAATACGAATGTGGGTGAACTTGTTCATGTGAATTTTTAAACTTGACAAACAGCATTATTAATTGAGGTATTAATCACCTACAGCCCTGATTATGTACAACAAGAGAAGCTATAGTGAAAACTCTTTAAAACCAGAGCAGCTTTAATTTAGTCACCTTTCTTCAGGCCTGAAGTGACAACTTTGGCCGTAACTTTCGCCTTCGCAAAGGGGAAGATTTTGTTTCCTGCTTAGAGACCTTGGTGAGTGTTTCTGGGTCAGGCTTATGGCCAAGCACTGTTGCTTTTGTGAAGAGTAATACTGGTATTACAACTTCAGTTATGGAAAATTTGCCTGTGGGTCACCTTGAGTGTCTCACCAAATGGATGAGCTAAATAGTCTTCTCCCTGTGGGTTGTTGTAGTTGATGAGCACCTACCACAGGTTGCTGTCAGGTTTTACGGGTAGTAGAAGAGAAAACTGATAAACTAATATAAGCTGCCAGAAACTAATTTTCATTTTAAATTTGATCTAAGAAGGTGAGGATATTATCCCTTCCTTTCATTTCCCTCAAACAGTAGCAGAAATTCACCACAAATTTCTGGATAATATTTTTATTTTTTTCCAACTCTGCAAGCTGAGTAAAATAAACTACAGAACTCTTCTTGAATGAATTGGGTAGATCTGGAAAACAGTTTTGTTTACAGTTTTAGATTAGTGTTGTCTGTACTTACATTTAAGTGTCATACAATGTAGAATAAATTCTAGCTTATGTGGTACCAAGAGGAGGCAAAACAGACCTCCCAAATTTTTAGTATTAATCTGAAACGGTGAAATAAATCATCTTGTCATCTGAGCAGTTGAACAAATGTTACAAGGTACTAACAAAGTTGTCAAAATGTTTTCCAGCCCCAAATAATTCGCTTTAAGGAAAATAAAGATATTTTTAAAGCATATCAGTATCTCATGCAAATTCAAACTGATGGAAACATTTTTTTTTTTTCTATATTGAGTCATGTGTGCGCATTAAGATTTTTTTCTACTCGAAGATCCAGCCTTTTCTGAGCAGAATGGGAAGCCCACTACCAGTATGTAATTCTGTAATCTAAGAACATACTGTGAGTTTTGAAATGAGGTGGGTTAGTTTTCTCAAATTTCAAAACCAGCTCTGAAATTGTCATATTTTTTTTCTAATATCAACTAATCTCTGTTTTGCACTTCCCCTGCTGATGTGATTTGCTGCATTTCAGATACTGAGCCCTTCCTCTGCCTTTGTCTGACCTTTTCTTCCTTGTCGTGTATGTGAGCGGTTCTGTTTGTCACCTGCTTTCCCAACCTCAGCTGGGGTCTGAAGTGGAGGTGCAAGTTTTGAAATAACTTGCCACTGCAGTCTTTGTACTGGTTATGTTTTCTGCAGAAGTGACTTAGAATTATTTCTGAGTTTAAGTTCAAATATCCATTGCTATTCTGCTGTTACTACTTAAAAAATTCTTCCTATATGACAGTTTTGTTAGTTTGTGTAAGAATTTGTGTGGAAATCAGCTATGACAGGATTAAGATTGCAGAGGGCTAGAACAGGTTTGCCTTTAGGGACTATGACTGTTGGAAATAATCTATTTAAAGGTAAAACTGTTTGGCTTAATTTTTCAGTTTGCATGTGTGCCTGTCTTGTCTTGAGGCAAAACGCCTTCTGAAATCAACCCTGATAATTCCTCGTTTGTTTGAAATGCCAAAAAAGCAATTGGAAATCCTGTTTGTTTTGTTTGACACTATACTGAAGTGTGATTTCTTCTTCATACAGACCATATTTTGTCATCTTCTTCAGCATGGCCATACCAGAGGAACATGCTTCTGTTCCTTTTGTCTTTTTTTTTTTTTTAATGGTTTGCCCATTTACACAGTGAAATACTTAATCTCTTTGCCTACTTAAGTATTGTTAAAGCAGCTAATGCTGTGTAATGTGGGTCACTGGCTAAAATGATGTGTGGAATTTAATCATCTGAGTGGAAGGAATGATGTATGAAGAAAAGATTTGATATATTTTCTGGAAAGTAGGTTTTCAAGTTTTTGCTTTTGTGTTTGGGGAAATACACTTACCTTAAGGCACTGGATGCATTGAAGAGTTGAGATTTAAACTCAGAATATCTTCCTGTAAGGACAGAGTTCAGACTGTTCTTTTTTTTTCAAATCAGAATAAAACTGTCATTTTATGTAGCTGTGTTACTACTGGAGAAGGTAGATTTATATGGCTTTCTGCTCATGCCAGTGCAGTGGAAATTATCTGGAGAGTTGTGTGTTCATAGAAGGATTAATATTTCACAGCTGGAGAATATACTCTCCAAGTTGAAGTCATCACTATTCTCTCATTTAATGCGTGGAACAAATGTTTGTTCATATTATTTTGAGATAACTTCTAGGGCCCCTTTTTAAAATCAAGGTATGGAGACATCAGTGCAAGTGTGTTGCAGTATTTGTAGCAGTACTTATAAAAGGAAAAATTCTTCAGTTTTGGCAGAAATGTTGCTGTTTACTGCCACAAAACTAAAAAGCCCTTGGAAAATGACAGATAATTTTGTAGATGTTTATGGAGCATGAAGTAAATACCTTATCTGCATATTGTTTGAATGTCAGTGCCATTTAGCAATTTGCTAGTAGAGCACAACTTTCTTAAATGGATTTCTGTCAGGAATAGAGTAACTTCTTTATTTGTGTTGTATGTCAGTTCCCTTTTTAGTGTGGCATCTTATTTACCAAGAACTTTATTTCAGTGACATCTAAATATACCAGATTTAAATTCTGGAAAAAAAAAAAAAAGAAAACAAACCCTAAGCATTTCTCAAAGGACTTCTACCTCTTTTCTGTTTTCCCTTTTCTGATCCCTCTTTTTACCATTTTTTTCCTCTTCATTACTGCCCCTTTTGCTTCGGGTATTCAGTAGTATGGTGCTATCTCACAGATACTATTGTTGTCTGGAACAGCTCAGGAGTTGCATGGAAAATGAGAATACTGGGCCTTCTGTTCTTCATATGCTTAGAACACACTTCACCTCTTGAGATGGTTTCCTTCCTTGACATTAATTCTTTGGCTCATTCTACGCATGGTGTATTTTTGTTTCTATGACCATGCTAACCTGTTTTCTTTTTATATTTGTTCAGAATATATTTTCTTCTGAGGCTTGATTTGAATGTCACATCTATTTCTTCCTGTTCCAGAAGAGTGAAATTCTGCTCTCTGATGGGTATGATGAAGTCATCTCTGAAGAGCGCTTAATGATACTAATAAAATTAGGCAGCATTTTGTAAACTTTGTCTCAGTCGAGTACTAAATAAGCTTGTGCAGAAATTTTTTAAGGTAATTTTTATATATATCACTGTGTCCTCATAGTAAACTTCCTGTGTGTTCTTACTGCTTTCCCACCTCTCTTTGTCCTACACATTGGCATTATGCGTCCGGTTTTGAGTGCTTTATATGTTCATGTAACTGTCCACATGTTCACGTGGACAGTTAAAATAAAGCCTCGTTTACACTTCAGGGCCAGTTCTGACCCAGTCACCTTGCAGTCCAGAAAACGGTGTGCAGCCAACCTCATGTTAGGTCATCCTTCAGTGTAAACCCACATTGTTTAATCTTCTGGCTCTCTTATCCAGTGGTTTCCTATGACCCAGGGGTTATCTGACTTTCACTGTTGAACACAGTTCAAGTGGGGTTTGGTGGCCTGTGAATCAAATGGTGTTGGAAGCTGGCTATTCGTTTCAGGCACATTGGTTATACCTCTTACAGGTAGGCTGTTATTATAGCAGAGGCTTGTGGGAGATTGAATGTATTAATCTTGATATGACAACCCACTAAAAAATTATCTATAAGCCTTTTCAAGGCTGAATTAAGTAGCTTTCCATTAACCATAGCTTAGTAAGTTTAGACACGTATGCCAGTTTTTGCTTATTTCCTTCACCAGAACAAACTGTTAGCACTTAGAAAATTTAGTGACTACAGCACACACAAAACGCGTCTCCAAGAGGCACCATCACCTTCTGAGGCAGAACAAACTTCTCTGGAATCGCCTTTGGCCTCTCACTCCTTATCTGTGTCTTGGGTTGGTAGCTGCGTAGTCAGAAGCAGGAGCACTTGGTCTATCCATACTGGTTTCATGACACAGCTAACATTAACTTGATCAACCAGGAGCAAGAACAGTTGCTTCATTTGTCTGTGTTGCAGGCTATGAATGAATGCTCTAGTAAGGAACTGGAGGTAATGACATGTTGGCTTACAGTGACGACTCTTTTCAGGGTGCTTCTGGTTCATCACCTTTTTAGCTCTGAACATGTTCTGTAGAAATCCTGTTGCAAAACCGGTGTAATTACAACGTAAGTATAATTACAGGAAGCTGTTTGAGACTTCTGATATCATACGTTGTTCCCGTATGATACCATGGGGATACTCCCAGTCTCAGGCACTGTTTTCTTGGGCTGGAATCTACAGTTACCTTGTGGATAGTTTTTTATTTAAGCAAAGAAAGGCCATGTCACTTGCACCTGTTTTTAACCCTGGGCTTTGTTGTTCAGCTGAATACTGCAACTTGTCCAGGAACTTTAAAATCATTGCCATGAGATGATTTAATTTATCTGTGGTAGCTCTCATCACAATGGAGTATACTCGGTGGTAGCCAGTGTTATTTTAATAACTAGTTATTGTTCTGCAGCTTGAAAACATGAACATTCTGGGATTGTGCTATTCTCTTAATGTATTTTGTTGTTTTTCTTGGTATCCAAAGCTGTCCTATAGCAATTAGAAAAGGCTAAAGTACTTCTTAGTGTCAAGATGGTTTTGAGAATGTAAGGACGTGTACCAATCTTCAGCGTTGAGGCTTCAGCCTGATAGGCTCAGCAAAGTCTAAGCTTCTTCCATTTGTTTGAGGAGTGCTTTAGTTTGCAATTCTGATTTATTGCCAGTTCCGTTGACTGCAAAATAGGTATATCAAATAAATACAGACGTATGGTTGTAGTCATCTGTTTTGTTGTGTTTGTCAGCAAAATACCTTCTGGGGTGGAAGAACGTTTTAAATATAGACTAGATGAGCAATTTGAGGTGTTAGGTTTGGTAGAAATTTTCTAGTAAGATGTATGTCAGGTGATTTTTTTTTTCCAAGCTGTATTCTTAAATACTCTCCATAGACTCCCAGTTCATAAAATAAGTTTTATCATTTCGAGTGAATATGCTTCTGTAATGAAAAATATTTTAGGAGCTTAACATTTTTCCAGGAGAGAAAATGTACAGATTGGTAGTGGCTTAAGAAAAAAATTCTTGGTGGGAGGGTATGTATCTGTGAGTGAATGATTTGCAGTACCTCCTCCCCCACCTTATGCCTTTTGGCTTTTATTCTTTCGGATAAAGTTTCATATTTCAGACAGACAGCATTTGTTTGTGAACCTTCCAGGCATTTTTGCCATCAGTTTATCAAATTCAAACTTAAGAATTGTTAGAACTTTTTTCTCCTCATTGGAAAGAGGTTTTTTGATCACCTCTCCTACACGCCCCCCCCCCCCCCCCCCAAAAAAAAATAAATGGAAAAAACAGTCCAAAAACCTCAAACAACCCAAACTTCACTGCTTTGTTTGGAAGCCTTCTTTTAATTTCTAGTTTAACTGTACAGACAGTTTATACACTTCTGTTCATAAACTAAACTTTTCTGTCACTTATTATTGAATCTTTCTTAGTCCAGTGTTTAGAGGACAACCACACCTTTTTTACACTTACACTTCCTAGATTCCTAGGTTTCTTAGATCTTCCCAGACCAAGATGGGTCAGTTTCTTCTCATCAAAAAGGCTCTCTGAGAATTATTGATATAGCCCTGTTCTGTATCTGGTTTAGAGTTATTTTTTGAATAAGGTGGGCCAGAATTATATATATTTTTTGATACCACTCACGCCTTGTATAATGATATCAGGGCAGTACAAGCAGCATCGCATCCGCTGGTTCTCTCCCAACTGCCGGTTTCTAGCCAGAACTCTTGCTGCTAGTCCTAAGAAGTGCTTCAGCTTCTGCTCTGTGTTTTATTATAGTTTTCAGGGTGCCTGACTTTATCGTCATCAATTTACTGCTACTCTGTAAAACGTGATGACGACTGTTACTTGTGAATAGCTGTGGATGACCCTCATTTTGCCCAGACCCCAGCGCTGTTCAGCTCACCGCTATAGATGGAGCTTTTGCTTTGCCGCCCGTCTGCACCATTGTCAGGCCGAGTGTTTACCAGACACATTGCAGCTCCCAGGCTTTTATTATCCGGCAGTTCTTCACAGAAAAGCAGATTTGTACTGCTCCGAATTTCATTTGGTTTGCTGTAGTGAAATGCAGGCTGTATTTCTCTTTTTTCTCTGGTTCAGTGGAAAGGATAACAGGCTTGAGATTCTTTATTTGTGGAATAGAAAAATAAAACATGCACAAAACCAGTTCATGTAGCGCTCAATGTTGGGGTTTTTTTGGGCTGATTAAAAAAAAAAAGACAAGTCTTGCTACGTTTCAGCATGTGGCCCTGCTGCTGGTCTGATCCTGGACCTAGCTCCTGGTTCTGTTACTCTTTATTAAATGATATCCCAAAGGCTGCTTTCTTTTATTGATTTACTGTAATCTCTAGAGGCAAGATTCGCAAGGTAAAACTGTTTTATGGTCAGATTTTTGGGGTCTTTTGTTAGAGCTGCCTATCAGCAAAGAACAGGATGAGCTTGCTTAGTTGTGGCAACGCAGTGTGAGACTGACTTTTCAATGGAAGCCGTTTGTCAGTATGGATGCAAAAAATGCTTTCACAAGAGGAAGACAATAGAAGGAAACTTTTAATAACTAAAATGAGTCATATAAACAGTGGAAAAGCAGAGGAGGATTTTATTAAAATCTCCGTGCTCTTTAGAGAAAAAAGATCTCATGCATGGCAGCCTTGAGAGAACAAAAATGTTAGCGATGAAACCTCAAATAGTATTTAGAGTTCTTTTCATAGTTACGAAAAAACTTTTTCTGTTCAGATCGTGCTGTCTGCTTTGTTTCCCTTTCCATGTATCTAGGTTATGGCAATTTAAACTATATTAAGGATTGAGCAAGTTGACACATTGCATAAGAGGATGCTGCTTATTGTATTATGTATGGGTGACTTAACAGCTTATGCTATGGCTTTCTTTTCCTTCATGAAAGAGGAACCATTTTTATTAATAAAAGATTTTTCTTTTTAGAATAATCCTCAGTAAGTCCCACCACAGCTGCTTAGTAATGTTGCTTTGAACACAATTAGGAATGAAGCTGTACAGGAAACTTAAACCCCTGATTTATTTTTTTTTTTTTTTTTTAAACTTGGCACTGTGTAGTACTATGTTTGATATGATGATCTGATTCAAAAGGCTTATTTTTCTAGTGCATAAATTAAAACCTGTAGTATTTGCAATTTGTTGTTGCAAATAGATTGCTTTTTTTTTCCTCCTTTGGCAAATGTTTATTATGGATTTATGCATTGGTACTAGTAGGTATCTTGTTTGTTCCAACAAGTAAGTCTTATTATCTGTAACAGTTGCTGCATTGTTAACTTCTAATCTCTTATTATGTGATTACTGACAGAGCACAGAAACTGAAGTTTGAAATTCCAAGTGCTTTGCTTTCCCAAGAAAAAAAAAGCCAGCATAGTCCTGTAATGAAACATTTTTATTTGTGTTAGCATAGAGTGAAAGGGTAGAAAAATTCTTCTAGCTTTTCTAAATGCAGCAATACTTAGAAAATAGTCTATAGACAATAAAATAACACTGCACATATCCTGAAGTAGAGAAGACCTGGGCTTATGCCCAGGTAAAAATCACTAAACAGGACTGGGTTTTTAGCTAAACCCAGGACAGCCTTTGACTATAAGGCAAGTGATTGAAGTGTCATGTGGACGAGAAGTCTTACAAGTAAAGGGTGGATTTGCATGAGGTGGTGGCAAAGCCTGCCAGAGAAAGAACATTGCTTTTTCTGTAGTATAACGGTATATGCAGTTACTACCCTGTAAAAACTTTTGGTTATGAATTTAAATATTCTCCTTTGCTGCTTCAGACTTGGTAGTAGTTTAGCTGTTGAGGAAGGGAATACTCTATTTGTATACATAACAAAGATTAAAACCAGAAATCTGAGATGCAAGTTGGTTTCCCATCAGTACAAGTAAGGTTAGGCACACTGAGGGAGTAATTTACTCTTCTAGGATTTTTTTTGTTTGTTTGGTCATACTGTGTTTAAATGAAGTTTGTTACAGTTAGGAGTGCTCATGTGTTATGGAGGGGAAATGAATGATGGGGGAGAGTTCATATCTTTATGTAAATTAATTGAGATGTCTAAGATTTCTTAAATTCGTAAATGCTTGGTCTCAAGAGTGAAATGTTTTCGCTGATTAGTCTGTTTCTTACATGGAAGGAAGATTTTGGTGATAAAGTGATTGTCAAGTTACTGTTCATCCTAAAAATAGTTGATTTATGTTTCTCTAGCTTATAGGCTTAGATGTGATGATATACACTGAAAATCCTGTCAGTTTCATTGCTTCTTTTATGCCTTTGGTGATGTGCAGTGGAAAGCTGTCTATGCTGATTTGATTTGTGGAAATGGCATTACATAGGTAAGCTGTTTCGATGATCTCTGGTCCAGTGAGGAATGAGAATGAATATTGTGTCATTGACTGGCTTTAGAGTAATTCTCAGTGAAGAATATCAGATTTAATTTTGTCCAGTGATATATAGATCCCTAGTAGAAGCGAGAAGTGATGCTGATAAGTATGAGGACCTTTAAAAGGCTGAAGTGCTTTATCTGTGCTTGATGCTACTTGCATTTAGGGCTTTTCTTTGTTGTTTTTTTTCCGAGTTTATGGTAGCAAATACGAGGAGCTTATGTGAGCATGAACTAACACATCTTTCCCTCTGTGTGTGGTAGGTCTTGATGCGTCAAGTAGAAAAAGTTGCCCACACTTTTTCATCTTCACATATGTTTGTTACCCTGCCTAACATGCCTCAGAACTTTCAAAACCTTAGGCAGAAATAGGGTCACTGAGCAGACAGGATTTGTGTGACAGTGTAGTAATGAGTCTGGCAAACTCTGACAACCTGCTGAATTCCTAAATTTAGCTGTGTTTTTGTAAAATTCTGTGGCCGAATATCCTCTCCTCTATGCAGAGTCTCCTCTCCTGTTTTCTGCTTGACTTCTCCCCTGTTTGTGCTTGAAGGTAAGATACTGAAGGTTCTCTGATCTAGAAATTGATCCACTTGAATTCTCGAGAGCCTCAGTTAGGGAACCTTTAGATCACAGAATCACAGAATGTCAGGGGTTGGAAGGGACCTCTAGAGATCATCTAGTCCAGCCCCCCTGCCAGAGCAGGATCCCTTAGGGCAGGCAACACAGTGACGATCCAGCTCTGAGATTTGCTTGCCCAGCATGTATAGTTCTTCTGTTTGTTTTGACTTCTCATTATTCTCTAGTTGGCTATTTAGTTTTATATTGGAAGTAGCTAAGGAAATGTACGTAATGGCTGAGCTGAGCAAGATATTTTTTGTTTTAAATGCCAGACTGAGTGGTTATTACAGGCACCCTTTAACAGAAACTGGATATGCAGTGTTGGTTCTTAGCCACGTCTGGTAGTGGGAAAAACACAGGAGAGTACATTCAGCCAAATGTGATTATGAAATTAGTGAGTTTTTTCTTAAGGCAAAAATCGTATTATGTGTAGTCACTAAAGCTCAAAAATTATACTGGTATTTAAACGGTCTGTAGAAGACAGCTGTAAAAACTTTTGTTGAGCATTGGTGTAATTCTAACCAAACTGAAGTACTTTTTAGTACTTTTTTTGGTGTTTCATTTCTCTGAAGGGGAAAGACAGGAATGGAGAGCTTGTGTATGGAAGTGCCTTTATGATATTTGACCAAAGAGGAACAGTGCAGACCTGTAATGTTGGTGTAGTGCTACTGAATTCCCATCTAAGAATGTCTGAAGAGAAAGCGTGAACATTTCTAGAGGGCTTGAGCAGAGAAAGGAAAGTGTCTGAAGAGGGTGTAGGTTTTAAAATGTCCCAAAATGGGTATCTGCTAGTCAATTTTTCAAGTTTGGGTCTTAAACAAGTAGTAATAATCTCTTTAAACGAGCCTTGCATAGCTTTACTTTCAGTGATGCAAATAAGATCCACCTCACTGTTGTAATGAGAGCTAACTTGCAAAAGCTGTGATCTGTTCTCTTATTTCAGGACAGGAGAATGGGAAAAATAATTAAAGCAATAGGTTTGACATGTATTGATTCCTATTACTTGCTGTAACCTGAAGGAAGTGTGTTTAATATGAACCTCCTAATTTATTTATTAATTCTAATGAAGCACCAAGGTGATTTCTTTTCTTAGCCTAGCCTTCTGTAACCTAGAGACATTTTGAACTAAGATGATGGGACAATCTAATAAATTTCATCATTTATCTGAACTTAATGTGAGCTCCATGAAGCGGAACTTCTCAAATCAATAGGGTTTAGTGCTACTTATTTTTGAAGGAAATGGCACCAATGACAAGCTAGCAATAAAAAGAGGAATAGCCTTTTTGGAGCAATTTCAAAAGAATAAGAACGTTCTTAGATCTTTTGGCATGTGATCGTTTCGGAGACAGTGAAACTACTTAGCTAATGTTGAAGACACCAAAACAGAAAGCTGTCCAAATGTTGGCTCTGTAGGAAATGGGAGAGATGTGAGATTTTTGCAAGATGATCAAAGATGCTGTCTGCAGTTAGTTGTCTAGTACTTTAAAATTCAATATCAGAAGACCTTCAGACTTTTGTTTAGGGGGTTCATTAGCATGTAGCAATTTGTGTACCAGTACAAAAGGCAAAGGCACAAACAGTGTTAATGAGTTTTAGAAAGCCATGACTACAGGTTAAATGTGTTTTTAAAAACCAAACCAAATTGTCCAACTGTGATTCTGCTTAGAGAGGACTTTCCAAGAGTAGCAGTTACTGATATTTTTTCTAGGTTTGTGATGTGAAAAAGAAAGTGATGAAATCAGTGCAACATCTAGTATTGACATTGCCTTTTTCAGATGCTGAGGGGACTGCATCGTTTCCTGTTACCCGTTACAGTATCGGTAGTTCAGCTGATTCAGTGGTGTGAACCGATCCGTCGTATGGAGAAAGCTTAGAACTGAAAACCCTAATAGAAGTTTGAGAGATTAACAGGGTATCATTATATCATTATCAGTATTGTGAAATGAGATTTAAATACCTTGTGTGTTGTGCAATTATGGATGTTCTTTGGTGGTTGGTATTTTAGCTCTTTTTCAAAGGTACAGTAAGAGAGGCTGCTCTCTATGGTGTGCATGTGTGTATGTGTCTGCAAACTTTTAATTTTGAAGGATTTATGTTAAATGTAAATACATTTTGGCATAGCTTCTCTACTTTCCTGTTACTCTTTCTGCAGAAGTAAGAAATGACCCTGCAGATGAACCCATTATCTACTGCTGTCAGTGTCCTTACAAAAACATGTGCAGGTCTTGTTTCCTGAAGTTTGCAGCTGGACTCAGTGTTCTTCCTTCTGTAGTGTTACATCCTCGCTGAAAAAAACGAGACACAAAACCAAAAAGAAAACAAAAACCCACAGAAAACCCAACCAAAACCACAAACGCCAATTTTCTCAACTCTTTAAATAGTTTGTAATGCATCGCCTTAAGAGTTACAAGCTTTCTATTCAAAACAATAGCACATTTAATTCTCTTGTGATAGGACTTGCCACGTAATATCCTAATTCCTTGTCTGTTTACTGATGTGAACATGACTTAACCTACCATTACAAGGGAAATCCAGTGTCACTTCCACCTCATGGTGCCCCGTTGACTAGAGGCAGTGGCTCAGCCAGAGTAAAACGTTCGAGCTGCCACCGGATAGCCTCTTGCATAAGCACATAATCAACTTACATTAAGAAACAAAGTAAATAATTATCTCTTAGAATCAGAATACTTGCTCTGTTTGAATTCAGCTTTTAATGTATGATTGAGCCCTTTAGCAGCCATGTGTACCACACAAAAATTAACAGGATAGCTGGGTAAACTCATGATCTTTCTATGCACTAGATTTACAGCAGCTGTCTGCTTCCTGGGTGATGGTTGTTGGGTATGGTAACTACTGCTGTGTCAAGTCCTCAGATGGAGTTGTATTCTAAAAAGTAAAATCTGTGAAAATATTTTCTGTTTTCCTTGGCTTTAGTCATAACCGATTAATTATAGGACAAAATGGTGAGTTTCCTTTTTGTACTATGTCTCCTAAGACACTTCAGATTGGGATCTGTGCCTGGTATTTTCACCTGCATTTATTTAACTTTTTTGTTTTTTATTCCCAAGGAATTGTCCAATAGAATTCTTCCTAAACCGAAGAAAGAGTAATTGTTTCTAGAAGGCAAAACTAAATAAACAACTTTCTCTTCCTGAATTTCTCTCTCTTATTTATGGATTAAATCTTCTGTTTAGGGGAGAAGAAAAGGAAAGTATTAGGAAGTAGACAGAAATAACCCTAGTATGACTGTACTGCCAACCATGGCACTGCCAAGGATTAATTATCTCCTTTGAAGTAATACTCCTTGGGCTACCACCTTGAAGTTTTATTTTTGACACGGCGGGGAGGGGGTTGGTATCTTGCCCCATCTTCTCTGCCTGCAGGAAAGTTGATCCTGCCTGAAGGACGTGTCATGGAGCGTGCGGAATGTAGTCAAAAGCATTGGGAGACACGCTCATTTTATGAAACTCGTACTCTGCTCTTCTGCAGGAGCAAAACGTGCCTCCTTCATTAGTGATATGGCTGAAGCAGATTTTGTAGAATCTGTTATTTTACTGCACTTTTGGGAGAATTGGTCTATGACAATGATTTATGACTTGATTTGTATTTTGCCTTTGGCTTTCAGTGGTTTTTAGAGCTTAATATAAATAATACCTGATAATGTAAATAAATACCTGGTAGAATAAATGTCTTGAATACTCAGACTTGTGATTACAAACACAGCTGTTACTAAACTTGGCCTAGTAGTCGGTAAACTCGTGTTATCTGGTTTTAGACATAACATAAAACTCCCTCTCCTAAAATCACGAGATTAGAGGCATTTATTTGACAGGTTAGACAACTAATTGAGCTTACCTGTGGAAGTTGTTTGGTCCAAACCTCTGCTCAGCATATGGACAGTTTTACAGTGAGATTGAACTTTGAAGTCAGATCGTATTGCTCCGTACATGTGTAATAATTTGAGATCTATGAATAAAGAGTTGTCAAAAAGATACAGAGTTATGGTCATGCATTTTTTAAATAAGCAATATTTGGAATACATATTATGGTATAATAATAGTATGGGGTAGTAACTTTGGACTTCATTTATTTGCTGGACGCAAGGATGTGAAAAAAATAGCACAACAAACTAGTTCAAAATTCCTCATTGCTTTTCCTAACCCAGTTTTGCAGCAACTAGTGATTTGCTGTTTTGTTGTTTTGGTTTGGTTTTTTTTTTTTCTTTCTTGGACTGATTCCAGGTGTTGTAGTCAAACAGGAAGAGACAGATGGGGGGCACATTGTTTTCTGGGAATAGGTGAATTTTACTGAGCATAAAAGCTAAACCTTTAAAAAAAGTCTGTCTATTGCACTGTTTTCAGAATTATAGCACTAAGAAAGGAAACAATCTGTTAAAAATATTTACTTTGCTGTTGTAATAAAATTGTAGTATATTTCTTCAGTATATGTATACATTTAAAATACAACGAAATACTGCAAAAGGAAAAATATTAGGTATCTTTCCCTTTTTATGACTACCTAGATGTTTGAGTTTGTAGATTCTTCAGCCTGTCATACACAGTAGATTAATATAGATAGTCCTGATGATCCTGGTTTAAAGTGTTTTTTTGATACTAGTTTAGTGGGAGTAACACCTTGGGTATCCTCCTATTTAGAGATGAATTGATTTTTTTCAAAGATGAATTATGTGTGTGTGTGGAGTTGTTTGTTTGGGGTTTTTTTTTGTGGAGCTTTTTGGTTTGTGATTTTTTTGTTGTGGGTTTTTTGGGGGGTGAGGGTAAGGAGGGGGTGTTTTTGCCAAAGATCGTCTGTCATAGAGACTGTCTTGAAAGGCCCATAGGGCCTGCAGCGTCCTCAAGTACATACATGTTTTTTCAAGTTTGCTAAATAAATGTGTTTCCTGCCAACGTGTATTTTGTACTGGAAGTGGAAGTTTTAATTACAGTAGGGGTTCCCACTATGTGGGGTATGGGAGACTGTCAGCTTCCCATAAGCTACTCTTAACTAATGTTGGTTTCCTTTGTGGGCTTCCATTGAGAAGAAAATGTGTTTAGTTTTTTCTTCGTTTATTGTTGACAAAGGGAAGGAATGGCAGATCAGCTTTCAATGCCTTAGAAACATTTCTTTAGAGAGTAGTTCATTAACTCATTAAAGATATCAGTTAATGCTGTGGGATATGTTTGTCTAGGGAAAAAAAAAAAAGTGATTTTTTTAGGTTGCTAGTCATGAGAGAGAAGGTTTTATGCAAAAAGAGACTATCCCATTGCAGGCTGGTTTTTAGAAGGTGATGTATTGTAACTACTTGCCTCCATGCTTCCCTCCATAAAAGAAATCACAGCACTAAATCAAAGCCTCTAAGCAGATGCCTTCTCTTGTGTTTTTATGTGTGCTTTTGCTGCTGAATAGAAACTTGCAGCATCAAGAGATTGTTTAACCTTTTCTGTATCTCTGAATGGCAGACATGTGGAGGTTGAGATTACACTTATCGTCTCATCCCAGACAAAGCTACATAGCCTCCTTTGCCTTTGTTATCAAAATCATTGCAACTCAGAATATATTAATCTCAATGAACAGTACAGTTCTAGACTTGATTGAAAAATCCTTCTTAAATATCTTCTCTTTCCTGTGTGAAGGATCCAGAATAGTTTTGATATGTTCAAGTGGAATGTATTCCACATATAAATAAAAGGAGGTACATGGAGCATCAAAAGCTTTCAAAAGCATGTTCCCCATATTCTACAATTACATTGATACCAGTCTCATAGCATTATTTAGGACCTTCCTTAGTGAGCTACGACTAAGTGCTGGAGTCCAGGATTTATATTTTTAAGTGGGAAGTGGCTACAGTTTTTACTAAAATTAAAGTAGCTCATACATTCTCTACTTTTGGTCAAGAGGTGGTCGTTGACACTGTACCAAGTATGCTGGAACTTGACTTCAGATGTGTTGAGCAAGCTGTGTTGACCTTACTGTGAGTTCTCTGTCTATCATTAATGCCTTTATTGGTAGTAATTTACAAGTATGGAATGCTTACTCAAGATGGCCAGTCCAGGTATGTTATAGGTCATTAAATAGATGTTGGAAAAAAATGTTTTATTTAAGTGTTCCTCAGCTTTGTTATATCAGGAGAAGTTTCCTCTGAGTTATTATGATGTTTTGGTTGAATCTTCACCCAGTCTTCAGTGAACTATATAAGATAGTAAAAACCTACAGTTTGTCCTTGATTTCCAGTGATTAGTTATGTGTTGGAGTTTCTCTGAATTTAATTACCAAAGCTTTTAATTACAGGACTTCCTTTTCACAATTTTGACTACCAACCATTGGCTATTTTGATTTCTGAAGTTTACTATTTAAATACTTCTGTAATATGTGTTCTGGGTTTTTAAAATCTTTTTTGAATAGCAACTGGTGCTAGCTTCTGACTTGTCAACAACTTTATTTCATGTTGCAACTAATTTTTTTTAAATGCTGTTTACATTTTTTCTGAGACTATGACAAATAGTTGTAATGTAAAAGAATAATTTTGTATGAATATCTAACTCTTAAAATACAATTAATAGTAGCAAATACTGTTAGAGTTTACTTTTTATAAGTATATGACCAGTTACTGTCAAAGTCTTGAAATAAATCTTTTGACATTTAGAAGTAAAAAGTTGTGAAATATTTATTCTATTTCATATTGTTCCTTTGCAAGTTCTTAAATCTCTTCTTTGAGAGTAAGAGTAAATATTAAAAAGCTCAGTACATCAAAGGAATTGTGAAGTAATACTTAGTCTTTGTGGAATTTGTGTTCCTCAAGTGCAGTGAAAACAAAAGGGATTCTAAAATCTTGTGCTTATCAGTATCAAAGCTTCTTATGCATCATGGGTAGGTTTACTCATGTTCCTTTCATTAAATTTGAATGTGATTTCGTCAGCAATACCTGTGTGATAGTAGGTGAAACTGTAAAATACAATTTATGAGCTTGAATCAGCACAGGGCCTTTTCCCTCAAATACTCCCACAAATGACATTGCTTTGCAGTACTGGAAGAGGTGATTGGTTTTATATTCCTTTAGTGTGCCAGAGTTGTACTGGAATGCCATCGTATAATTATGTAAGAGTTTGAAGTTTGTTGAAAGTTTGTCAAATTGTTCCAAGTAAATATTTCATCAGCTTTTATAAACTTCTGTAGTTAGGGTCCTGTCTCATCTCAAAGTGTGTGTGACTGTGGGTTGGTGTGCACCCAGCTGAATTTGTGTAACATGAGATACGGTGCTGGTGTGCACTAAAAAGTAAAAAGAGATGAAGGCAAATGCTGGGTAGCTTCTAATAATATATAAGTAATCAGTTATTCTGAACAACAAAGTTATTTTTGAGCTATAAATACAAGATTGCTTAAAGATGAATTATAGGTATGCAGGGATTATGATGTGACTTTTTAAATACCTCTCAAAACATATTACATGTAAAACAAAATGAGATATATAATTTGAAAGTTACACTGCAAGGAATATGGCAAAATATAATTATTCACAGCAGAAATGTGACTATTAATATTGTCACTTTTGACTAATGCTAGAGCTTCCAGGCTGTTGATAAGTTTACCAGCAAGGCAGAGAAAGCTTGTCGTTTGTACCTCACCTGTTCACATCTGTGGGTAGTTATGGAGACTAATAGAATCTGGCTTTAGTCAGGGGAAAGAAATTGGGGACTGTAGTACATGAACAAAATCTTAATTTGAAAATTTGTCAAAACATGACACCTGGTAAAATTGAGGTTTGAGGTTTCTCTTGTAAGTGTGGAAGATCAACAGGCAGTAACTACATTAGTTGTTCCACTTTTGGCAGCACCAACGTGACAGTTTGATTTGCTTCTGTTAAGGATGCAGCCTGACCTCAAGTATGCGTAGTAGCGTAGCTACAGACATGCTCTGGAAGCTTGGTTTTTTATTAGTCTTTGTGTAGCAAAAAAACCCCGAAAGTTGTTAAATGTTAAGTCACTGTTCATTAAGAAACCGTAGTTCAGTGTCAGCTAAGTACAAATAGATAAATATGTAAAGATATATAGAGATACAAATTGGTTTACAAGGTGAATCTCCAGTACAAATATGTAACATAAAGACCAAGGTCCTACATTGTTAAGGAAGGAACAGTTCATCTAACACCTGGATATTCTTTGGCCACTGACTCAGTTGCCTACAAGACCCGCATTTTAAGAATTTTAAGATTTGTTAGAATGCACAATGATACCACAAAGTAGCCCCACCTTTTCTCTTCCAGAATCATAGTTTCACTAGCTCTGTATCCACTTGGGAATGAAAATCCTTTTAAACTCCTAACATTGGGACTCTGTGTAGTTACTACTTGCAGTGGACTTGTGTTGCAGATTTAAATGTGATGACAAGGATTAACAAGGATGTTTCCTTGCTTCATTATATTTCTCTAGTGAATGTAGGAGTAGAGGTCTCCTGCTCAGTTGTGTACCAGTAGAACGCAAAGTGTAGTAGTTAACTATGTAAATTTTTGTCCATAGCTCATCTGTACAATTTAGAAACTAGCTAACATGTAGATGAGATATTTTGACATCCCTTGTACCAGGTGTGAAAAAGCATATGAAAACACATACCTTTTTACTCGTCTTTGTTCTGGAATCCAGGCCAGAAATTTCAATCTTCCCCTTGCTTTTTTTCATTTAAGGGTAGTTATAGCACAGTCTTGGCCTGAGATCTGGTAAGACTGCCACCATGTTGCAAGATGGATGGTGGCCGTGCAGTGGATGTGGTCTGTCTGGACGTCAGCAAGGCATTTGGCACCATCTCCCACAGCATCCTCATAGGTAAACTGAGGAAGTGTGGTCTGGAAGACCAAGTAGTGAGGTGGATTGTGAATTGTTTGAAGGGAAGAAGTCAGAGAGTTGTGGTCAATGGGGCAGAGTCCAGTTGGTGACCTGTATCTTGTGGGGTCCCTCAGGGGTCAGTGCTGGGACCAGTGATTTTCAGCATATTCATCAGTGACCTGGATGTGGGATTAGAGAGCCTTGTCAGCAAGTTTGCTGATGATACGAAATTGGGAGGAGTGGTTGACACACCAGAAGGCTGTGCAGCCATTCAGAGAGACCTGGACACGCTGGAGGGCTGGGCGGGGAGAAATGTTATGAAGTTCAATAAGGGCAAGTGTAGAGTTTTGCACCTGGGAAAGAATAACCCCATGTGCCAATATAGGCTGGGGACTGACCTACTGGAGAGAAGTGTAGGGGAAAGGGACCTGGGGGTTCTAGTGGACAGCAGGATGACCATGAGCCAGCAATGTGCCCTCGTGGCCAAGAAGGCCAATGGCATCCTGGGGTGTATTAGAAGGGGAGTAGCAAGTAGGTCAAGAGAGGTCCTCCTCCCCCTCTACTCTGCCCTGGTGAGGCCGCATCTGGAATATTGTGTCCAGTTCTGGGCCCCTCAGTTCAAGAAGGACAGGGAGCTGCTTGAGAGAGTCCAGCGCAGAACCACAAAGATGATGAAGGGAGTGGAACATCTCCCTTATGAGGAAAGGCTGAAGGAGCTGGGTCTCTTTAGCTTGGAGAAGAGGAGGCTGAGGGGTGACCTCATTCATGTTTATAAATATGTCAAGGGGGAATGTCATGAGGATGGAGCCAGGCTCTTTTCAGCGGCGTCCACTGACAGGACAAGGGGCAACGGGTGGAAGCTGGAACATAGGAGGTTCCACAAAAATATGAGGAAAAACTTTTTCAGTGTGAGAGTGACAGAGCACTGGCACAGGCTGCCCAGGGAAGTTGTGGAGTCTCCTTCTCTGGAGACTTTCAAAACCCGCCTGGACGCGTTCCTGTGTGACCTACTGTAGGTGATCCTGCTCTGGCAGGGGGGCTGAACTAGATGATCTTTTGAGGTCCCTTCCAACCCCTGACATTCTGTGATTCTGTGATAGTACAAAAATAAAGACCTGGGTTGAGTGTGTGCTTGAAGAAGAGCAGCACTTCTGAAAGTGAACAGAAGATAAAAAAAAAATGAATATTAGGTTTATTGTTTGCTAAAATCCTTGTAGAACATGTTGTCATTCTGAATGGTTCTGCTCACTTCCATGTCAAGGCTGATGGTAGAATAGTTTACTACTCAAAATTTTAAGTGTATTCTTTAGAATGTCCTCTCTTGAATAATCTGAATCTCCTCTAAAAAGACCATTTGGAAATTTTGATAGGTTGCATCTGATCTTGCCAATCCTGCCTCCATAATCATGAACTTGTGCTTTTGCAAAAGTTGACAGCAGGTGTTTTTGCTTGTTTTTTTTTTTTTCTTAATCATTTAGTATCTTAATATAAAAGAAAGAGAATAGTATGATGTATCTGTATTTTTATTACTTACTTTTGAATGAGTGAAAACAATCTGCTGCTTGCCTGCCTTCATCCTCTGTTGCTTTAGAATCTGTAAAAATAGTATTTTGAAAAAATTTCATTTTCTGGCCTGAATTTTTTTTCTCTCTTCAGAATGTTTCTGGGTGAACTACTGCAAATAGAAATATTTCCTGGCAACTAAGAGAGTAAATAAAACACTTATAATATGAAATATCTATACAGTGCTCTCTTTAAAAGTAGTTTTACAGATACTGTCTGAATTTGCCTGGCCCTGCATGCAAGTCTTCGTGATGTTTGGTTGCCTTGCTAGAAATAAAATAGCTCTTGTTGTTTTGCAGCTTTTGTTAGCACTTAAGAAAGTTGTAAATTTTCTCCGCAAACCTTAATTTCAACTGTTAGTCTGGAGCTACTTAGATATAAACTTGATTTATAATTAATTTAAGTGCTAAGGCTGTCAAATATCATATGTCTTATGTGACATTTTCCCTTCTCCTCTTATCGCTTCTGTTTGCTGCATAGTTTGTTTCTCATTTGCCTTTCTAATTGTGAGTGAGACACTCTTGAAAGGATTTCTGTGTAGCAGCTCTTCTTGACTGAGACTGGGGAGACGCGCAAGGAAACAGACTGTCTCCCTGCCCCACTGGCAACAAGGAGCAAAATGTGTCAGAAACAGCAGGAGTGGGAGGAAGGAAAAGAAAAAGTAATTCGCGTATTTCACGAGTCTGTCTTTTTATCATCATCCCAGTGATTCCTTGAAATTGGTTGAAGATAGAATGTGTGAAAGGAATGGGAGACTTTTATCTATGTTGCTCTTACTGCTATTTTTCATGGAAATAAACAAGATTCTTTCTCTTTTAAGAGGAAGCATAAGCATCACAAATAGCTATTCCAAATGGGCCAGTATGTCAAAAATATTTGGAGTTTAAATTGGCCATTTTTGAAAGGTCTTAATCTTGCTTGAATAACTTGGGTTAGGTTTTATGTATTTGAAACAAAGAACTGATGTTACTCCTATGAAGAGGAACACACAGACCACTGTCATGGTCATCCATGAAGTTGAATGATTCACTTGAGTGTAGTGTACGTGGAATTCAGTTAAAGGTAATACTCGAAACTGGAAATGAGAAAGGAGAACCAGACTGTCTGCAGAGTGCTGTCCGTTTGCAGCCTGAAGTGACACAATTGAAATATAACTGTATTAAGATATCCTCAGAAACCTCTTAGTCTTCAGTACAGGGCTTACAGAGACATCAACTGGAGGGCTGAGATAAATTCCTATTAATTGGGAGAGTTTTATTTGCAAGTGTTATTTCTGGTGAAAATTTCCATGGCAAGAACTTCAAATGGTTTGCTAAAAAGAAACACAGTATTAAATACTGTGTAGCAACAGTATAAAGCAACAGGTCCCATGACAATGACGTCTCCCATAGGAAAGGTATTAATCAGTCATAGCAGTTACTGGGAGAGAGTTGTTTGGGGGTTTTGTGCTGGCCTCTGAAGTGCCGCATTTTGATATTCCATTAATTTAGTGGTTTCTTATCTATATGGCTTAGAGGTGCATGAAAAAAATTACTTTGTTTATAGTACCTAATATTGAGGTAGTCCCTTTTCAGTTTATAAAACCTGATAGGGAGTGTATCTGATAAAAGAATTCAAACCTAATTATCTGTGCCCCTCTATATTCATATAAAACATATAAAAACAATCTGAACAGCTTTTAAAGTTATATTTACTCTTCATTCTGAGGTTGGTTCATTTATGTGGAGGGCTGATACAATGCTGGAAACAAAATGTAATTCTTAAGTGCTCTGTATAGGTCTTAGTGAGTTTGCCTAACATTTAAAATCTTACTAAGATCCTGTAAATAGATGAGAATTTCGCTTTTTATCTCCACAAAGAAATACATGTAGATTTGTGAGATTATTTGCAGAGTGGTCTCTATGAATTCTTAATCTCTTTTACTGGCTAGCAATTCCAAGAAATGTAGACTTTTTTTTTCTAATTATTTCTCCAGAAGGATTTCTGAACAATTTGTAGATCAGACCTACTTTTAAAAGGACAGTGGATTTGATGGTATTTAGAAAGATAAAAATTTGCACACGATGCCATTGTTTGCATGGGGAGATGGATGCACATTTACCTGCGGAATGGTGCTGAGTCAAGTGTAAAAGAACAAATGCTCCCTACATTTGACAAATGAAGACAAAGATGAGATTATCCAATCTCATGGTTTGGTAAATAGTGCATGATAAATAAAGAAAATGGTTTGCTTAAGGTACTGGAAAGGAAAATTAGTTCTTTTTTTTTTTTAATTCTAGTGAATTTGCAGCTTCCTGAAACTTTGAAGTTGTTTCTCGCCACTAAATGAAAGATTAGAAACTTAGATTTTTTTTTTTTTTTAGTGCAGAGCTGTTGTAATCTATCTTATTAGATATGAGCAAGATACTCTACATGTGAAAGTTTTTTTTTCACACTGTGAACCGGTAGTTCTTAATGCAGATTTTGAGTGATGATTGCTTGTCAGTGTCCGTTACCCTGAAACTCCCCAGTGGTTGAGCGGCTGCGTGTTCGGTGTGCAATTTTAACAGTGGTGCCAACTACCTTAATGAGATCAAGTACTGGTGTTGAACTACCGAGCTGTTGCCAAAGCCTGTCTTTGGTGAGTGTAAACTATTTCTGTGTGAAAGAACTTGAGTTTCAGCCTGGGCAAACAAGACTATAGCTGATGCTGGGGGTTCATTGCTCTCAAATCTGCAGCTAGAGTGCACTTGTTTATGACTCTTTCTGAGAAAACACTTGAGGGGAGGGAAATAAAATTAATCTACTTAACAGCCTAGTCAGGGCAGATTTTAACGGAGTTTTCAGATGTAGTTCATGTATATTAACTTATTTTAGTAGTGTTGGTATTTATATTATTTGGGGAGAGAATATAATTTTGTGTGTATATTATTTGGAGAGAGCATAAAATTTTGCACCAAAGATTGTTGCAATTAATTATGCCCAAATTGCTAGTTCGAGTGGAGAGTCAGGAAATATCGTTGTGTTCCCATTGATTTCCAATCCATAAATCAAATCCCATTACTGAGAATACGCAGAAACACAATCTTTCAAGGTCAATTTTATTTTCTAGGAGCTACCCCTAGCATCTTCTTATCATCCTTTTACTGTCACTGGTTCAATATCAACCCCCTTCTCTTTTCAGATATATTTTTATTTAAATTAAATTTAGGTAAAAATTAACAAAGTAGCATGAAGGTAAATCTGAAACTGGTCTCAGTTTTGTCTTTTAAATCAGGAAAATAAGGTGCATGAATACTTGAACTTGTATGTGCATTAAGGTATAATCCTGTTAAGTGGCTCTATTTAGCGTTTCATAAAGATGACGTGGTTTTCTGCTGGTCTTTGCTTTCTTTATTGCTGACCCTGCTTGAAGGAGTAAAAGCTAAGTAACACTTCTTCATTGATGTGCCAGTGAAACTAGGTCTCAGTACATTGAGCTTTACACTATAAATAGAAGCAGATAATACTAAAGTTTATTTATGGTTTCGTGGACATACCCTTAATGGGCTTAAGTAGTAGAATTTTCTTTTTTTTAAAAAAAGAAAAGTATATTGCTTTTTTTTTTTTAGTTACCCTGTTGTCCTTCTATAAGTGATTTCTCGTGTGTGATACCTGAACATAAAAAGATTTATTGAATCAACATATTTGGCTTTGTAGATTAGCATTACCAGACATTCAGTTGGTGTGTTTTGATTTTTCTTCTCTAAATGGCATGTGTCCTGACTCATCCTGACGTTTTCCTAAAAGCTTCTCTTTCTGCTTCATGCAAGTGAGTTTCCTTATGGACATGCTGAATAATGCATGCTGCTTTTTGCATTGCACTTTTACCTCACTTATAAACATAGCTTTTCTCTGGCAAATTGTTGCGCTTGGACTGCGAATGTTTTGGGCATTTGCAGTTCTTGAGTTAGGTTTGTAAAGCATGTTTATTTTCTATTAACATATAAAAAAAAATCATTGTTCTGTGCTAGCAGATAGTTAAAGTTAGATATGATTTCATACTTTGAATTTATTGGTTCATGATAAAAGCAGATCCTATTAACAGAAGAGATTGTCTTGATTAAAGTAAGTGTTATAGAGCCTTTCTTTAGCGATACAAATTCTGGACTGTGACACTAAGTTGGTTTATTTAGTGTTAACACAATAATCCAGGGCCATCAGACCTTTAAAAACTGGTAGTAATACAGGAAAGTTTAGAGCTCTGTGTTTTCTAGCTCCTATATTGATAGGCAATTTCGGAGTGCTGTTTTAACAGAATCATGATAGAGATCAGTTTATACTGTGAATTAAAAATGCTTTGTTGAACTAGTAGTACCCTTGTCAGGCTGTCTTAGATTGGCTCATAGTAAATGTGAGAGATAAATTGCCAGGCTGAGCCCATGTAGAGGGAAGAAGCCACCGAGGGATTTCGTCTTGATGTTCAAAGATTCATGGGTTGAATTCCCATTGCCCTGAACCGAGGCACTTAACGGTGTCAGGAGTGTATTTGTGTTGCTTTTAAGCCTGGAATGTCCTTCTGAACAAAAAACTAATGAACATTGTACAATTAATTGACTACTCGGGAATATCTCTCGCACTCTTGCATTTCTAGGAGTATTACTTCCACAAATGTCAATAAATCATTTGTGTACGTTATACGTTCAAGTGCACTGACAAGGGAAAATATATTGTGTTTCAGTAAAATGATAAAAGGTATCATGTTTTGTTCTTGCCATAGAAGGGAGATAGAGTGTGGAAACATTTTTGTTGCTTACAAAATGTTTTGGTTTGCTGAAAGAATCCTACCTGGTCTTCAAAACTGGGCTGAATGGCACTTTGCTTTTTGAATTTTGACAAGTATAATCATGTAATTACTTGTCTACAATGATTTGCACTTTTATTTCTTCAAAATGAATGGGAAGCATAGAAGTGCTGCTTTTGGACAAGTTCTAAGTGTGGTAGACTTTCATGACATGAGTATAGGAACATTTTACTTTGGCTCAAGTACTTTTTTTTTTTTTTCCTACTTGCAGAGACAGATTAGATTAAAGAGCAAAGGATCTGAGTGGACAAGCTGAGGTCTTTTCTTGGCAATCTAAGGTTGCCTAAGCTTGTTTGTGGCTGGGGAAACAGTTATTGCTAGTATTTTGGAGAACACAGGGCTTCCCTTTGCTGCAAATAAAATACTGAATTATAACTGGCTGGTCTTAAAAAATGAGATGTACTTGTCATATACGTAAACATTTTAATGTAACAACCACATAAATTGAGTGAGAAAATGTTAAGCCATTCTTCTTTGAGTTATAAATCTAAGAAGTCCAGATAGTAATTTTCATGGATTCCTGTTTATTGTCATAAGTGGAGGTGCAGTGCAATTAAGGCAGAGTTTTGACAACTGACTTAGTTTTATGTGTTTTAGTGGTCTCGAGATTATACAGAGAATTGTGAGGGGTCATGCTCCAATGGCTGCGTATGCGTTAATCAGGCACGTGGTAGTTAATTCAGCGCGTGACTCATCTTAACTGCAGTAAGACTGAGTGAACTGTGACACGATGACCGTTTCTTTTTCCCCAATAGTGTGCTGGAGAAGAAAATTGGGTGGACAGTCGTACTATTTATGTTGGGCATCGTGAACCACCTCCAGGCACTGAAGCATACATTCCACAGAGATTTCCAGATAACCGAATAGTCTCATCAAAGGTAGTAGTATTTTCTTTCATTCATTTACGTAAATCAGCTTAAGTTATCCTTTGTGCATCCATTTATTTCCTGCAAGACCTTCTTCCTATACTTCCTGTATATTTCTCCTTTACCATGACTGGCAAAGGTAAGGTAAAGGTATCTGAAGTTTCTTCCACAAAAACTAATTTCCAAATTGCCTCTAACATGAACAGGAATAGAATGACTTCTCCAGTGTTTACTGTAGTATGTAGTAAAGTCTTACAGTGCTGCTGTTCTTTTCTGCAAAGAAGCGAGAAAGCAGTTTTCTTTTGGGGCAGCCCTATAGTAAAGAAAAAAATCTTCCCACGGAAAGACCATATCCTTTATAATCTAAAGTAGTACCTCAAAATACTAGAAATGGTATAATCAACGTAAGTGAACAACAAATGAAGCTGTCTTCACAGTAACAGTGCCATTCCCTTCAATATCTCATATTTGCAAAACCTCATGTAAAAATGATACTCTTTGTAGTACACATACAAGGGAATCATTCTCAAACTCTCGGTATTGTGATACATTCCATGCTCTTTAGAAATATTCTAGTTGTCCCTCCCCATAACTGGTAAATCTTTTGTCCTGGGTTTAGCTAAAAACCCCATCCTGTTTAGTGATTTTTACTTTCCAGTTTAGTGTCTTCTAAAAGTAAAAATCACTAAACAGGACTGGGTTTTTAGCTAAACCCAGGACATCTTTCCATAAGCTTTAGCAGCTTTCTGTGAGCAGTGAGGTTGTTGGTACTCCCCACTTGTTCAGACTGACTGACTTGCTTCAGCCGAAGTTTTGTAGTGGCATGGCAAACCAAACAATTGCAGTTTATTGTGTGGCTAACACCTAAAAAACTTTAAGGTTTCGATGTGCTTAGATTTCAGTCTTCATAAGCATGCACCCTCAACTGATTGTGAAATAGTGACTTCAAAAGAATAGTGATTTCAGAATTTTCCTCTGCTGGGAAAATTTCTTCTTGAGCAGTGGCTTAGATCCACAGACTCGTTTTAAGAACCTCAGGAGCATTGTGATCTCAGGGAATTGAGTGTTTACCTTTGTGGATCTGAACACTTTGCTATAATGGCAAAGCTGTAAATAAACATCACACTGTTCTCAAACTGTCTCATCTCTTATGTGAAATTGTGTATTTTGCTACCTTCTTTCCATACTTAAGTCAAAGATGGTATAATAAAAAACTACACAGTATCTAGGCACCTTTAGCTAGAACGTTCAGAAGATAGAGCAGTAAATAATTCAGATGTAATACAGCCAAAATTGTACAGTAGAAATTCCTGTGCTCTACACATGAATTTATATTATTTTTTGGGGGGAGGTTACCAAAGAGTAAATACATTTTATGCAAATCTTTGGACTCCTGTGACACTTTCCTTATTTTTTCAACTTGTGCGTATTCATCTGGGACATGGTTAAATGAAGCCACTGGAGTTACTGCTGATACTTTTTGAACTAAGACCATTCTACACAGCTCTGCAAGATGTTTGACAACTTCTTGTGATGATGAAATTAGTGGAAGTTTCAAGTTACAGTGCTTTACAGAGTGAGAAACCTAGATTGAGCTGAGGATTCCTGCTAAGAATTAGTAAATGTGTATGATTTCGATTAGTTCAGGAAAGAGACTTCACAATGTTTTTATTTGGATATCAAGCATATTCATTTAAATGCTTTAAGTGTTAAACTCGTTAGTTGTGAACTCTTTCTGTAAACAGCTTTCTATAAACAAAAGGTTATTAGTGGAAATAATTTTTTAAAGATACAGCGCTTCTCATACTTGCTGTTTATTGACTAAACTTCTCACTCTTAAAAAATAAAAGTTGTATTTGTGAAAATAAATACAATGGTGATATTTCAGAAGGGAACAGAGTTCACCCACGTGCTTTATAATATTTAACAGTTCCTTAGACTGCTGAAAGTTCAGTTGTAATGACAGTTGTCTTTATATAAAAAGAACTTTCCATGTGTCTTGCCCTGGCTGTCCCTTTCAAGTGAGTTAGTTCTGTTATTCCCACGCTAATCCCAAACAACCTGGGTAAAGCACCATCCTGACTCGCATTCGCTCCGGTTCTGCACGCTCACTAGCCCTTAACTTTGCCTTTTGTCCTTGTCACCTGCTCCCTTACGAACACTCTGGAGGGGCACCTTCCACAGCTTAGGAAACACAGACGTAAGCTTCATGAAAAATGATCAAATGTATAAAATTAAGATGGGAAATCCATTATCGTTAGAGTAAAATAAAGATACGTGCATGCAAGCGTGCTGCATCGTGTTACCTCAGCCATGAAGGCTACTTCCTTCGTCTTTCATCAGCGAGACAGTAACTTTCAGCAGGGCTTTTATAGGTCTTTGGTGCTTATATAAGAAAGTACATGAATGCTCTTCAAGGATGAGGAGCTCTGAACTTCCAAGTACAGGTGTTACTAATTTAAGACAAACTGAATTTCTAAAAATGGTAGTTTAAAATCATGAGGAAATTAGACTACCTGCATGCTGCTGTACTAACAAGTGTTCTGTCATGAAGCCCCGAAGAAAGATTGTGGCTTGAAATAACTAGGAAAGGCTAAGGTTCATATTGTTTCCTTCCAAAGGTAGACTTTAATGTGCTTCACCAGAGATTTCCTGGTGTCAGCAAGATAATTTGATTCCAGTACAGAAGGATATTTCTTGTATATTGCAGTGTCAGTGTGGAATGTGGTTAATGCTCTGCCTGCTTAATGACTTGTTCCTGGTTGTGGAAAATGATATCTAGGCAGGCCTTGGCTAGACAAAAATACTCTTTTGATTTGATGTGCTAATTCAATTATGGTTTTAATAAGGCATTACAAAAAGGCTATGTTGAAGTAATAAAAGGAAAAAAAAATATGTCTTTTGGATTGTGCATGACGTTTGCTTATGTTCTAGAGGTAGTGACCTTTGTAAGGTGGATTCCTTATGTTGATCTAACTTCTAGCTAGTTCAGCTGCCTTGGGTGTTAAAGTAGCTGTTGTGTGCCCTTGGTTGAATTTATCATATGACATTGATACAGCATGGCAAAGTATCAGCTGGTAGAAAATTCTAATGTTTCAAATGAGAAGGAAGAAGTAATTGAATTGGCAGTGAGATTGCTTGCTTTTTTTCTTTAAAAATTATTCACATATTGAAATTATTTACTGATTAGTAGAATGGCTATGTCAAAAGGAAAGCAAGTTAAACTATACAGCAGTAGCAGTTAACTTGTTGGGAAACAGCTTTTTTCCTTCTGAGAAAAGGATCACAGAACTTTTTTTGTGGGGTTTTTTTGTGGGGTTTTTTTTTAAGACTAATAAATTACAAACCAACTTTTGAACATGAAAGTTCCTTAAGGTCCAAAGCTTCATATTTTTTTGCTGGATGTGTCCTAATCATTATGCTAGGCAAGAGTATCTGTACATGCATAGCAGTATGTGGATGTGCCTGACCAGCTAAGGGTTACCAAAGGTTCATCTGGCACAGTGTGTTTTCACCAGCAGTAGATGTCTAGGGAAGAATGCATGAACAAGCAAGCATAGAGTGATATGTCCCTTCAAATAATCTCTTGGTATTTGCTGCTCTGTGACTTAGCCGTTTGTGAGCCAAAAAACCTGATGATTTTGTATTTAATTAGGCTTTAATGTGTTTCTCCTCAGAATATCTTCAGTACTTTTTGAGCCCATGTAAATTTTCAGAATACATAGGTAAAGCAGTTACATAGGTAATACAGTTAAATTGTAGAAGTGTTTGCCAAGAGAAATCATGAACCTTTATTTTTATATTTCTAATTGCTAATTTCAGTTTATGTTCCCAATCCTTGAATCTGAGAATAACTGTTATGCCCTGTTTATCTTCTTGATTCCGTTAGTGATGTTCCATTATATGCCTTTCCAGGCTGAATAGCCTTAGTCTGTTCAATAATTGCTTGAATGCTAGTTCATACCTTTGCTCAGATCTGGTCTGTGTCTTTTCCCAGACCAGCTGTAGAGTTTCTAAATTGCAGAATGTCACAGAGCATTCAGTGAATAGGCAAACTATGGATTTATATAGTGGCATAATGATGTTTTCCGTTCTTTGTCTACAAATAAATGAAATCCTTGAAGCACAGCAGTTCTATAAAGATATCAGATCAATGTTAGGAAAAAAGTTTGAATGTTAGAAATTATTAACAAGTGAACAAAGTAGGGATTTGCATCTCCTGTTGTAACTGAATCAATGAACTGAAGACTAAATGGATATGTGCATTTGTCTCTTGAACAGAGGGGAAAGTCATATATGAAGTAAAATCTTTTTTGAAGCATCAATATGGAGTTCTACAAGAACGTGTTTAATTACAGCCGCTTACTGCTTTTGACAGACAACCTAAACAATGAACCACAAGAAAGAACCAAAAATTTCAGAGATGCCAGAATAGGAATATCCTGTTGAATGGGAGAGCAGAGATTTCCTGGTATGTCAGAGAGGGCCGACAAACTTAGAAACCTCAGAAATGTTCTGCAAGAATGATTTTTTTTTTCATCCCATACCATCCATAGAGAAAGATGAGTTAGAGAGAATTAGGAAGCTTTTTCTTATTCTTCTTTTCAGTCTGTGAGTAATCAATAATATTTTGTCTTGATGATCCTGTCTTTCTGCAAAGTTCTACTGTTAAAGTTTCATAAAGAGAAACTTTTACAGCTGCAAAAAACACTCATACCTGGGTCACTAACATAACTGGAAACAGTGAGGCCTAAGCTCCCAGAATATGAAACTAAAGAGTAGCTTTATTTCCTCTTCTTCCTGTAAAGAACCGTTAAGGTGAACTTAGACAGGGAAACAGTATTAACTCCTGCTTTGAAACACCGTACAGCTATTCGTGGAGCAGAAGTGTTTCTGGTTTTGTTTCACAAATGATAATATCTTTTGTTGTCTGCATGTTTCCTCAGAACTTCTCATCAAATACTGATCCAAACATTGATTTGTATGAGAATGGCCTGAAACAATAATGCTGCATGTTGAGTATCCTATAAATTGCAAGGGAAACCTTAGATACCTTCAGTGCTAATCTGATTAATTGTGAGTCATCTTGGTCGCAGTGACTAATAGTTAAATAAAGTTAAGTAATTCTGACGTGTTTCAGTGGATGTTGCTGAAATGTTCCTTTGTTCCAGCAGAAATGCATGCCCTTGTGCTATACCTCTTCCCTACAGCACTCACTCTTGGTGTCGTTACAAAAACACACAGACTGGAGGGTGTTTGATTTCTCATTTTGTTGCCACATTTGGAAGAAATGTTAATACTAAAGCTTAAGTAAATATTGAAACGCCTCAACTAAGATGAGCCATTTGGAACCTGGAGGAGACTCAGGCTGTCCCACACCTCTCCAAGGTGATGCTTCATAACTGGAAGGATTTGTGTGGCCTCTCCAGGGCCGTGACATAGCAGTTTCAAGATGAGTTCAAACATAGCCCTAGGCAATAACATGTTAAAGTCAAAAAAGCATCCACAGCCAACAGTGGGAACCAGCATGGTCATGTGTTTGTGAAGCTGGTATTTATGTGTAGCATGTGATGTGAGGACAGAGATGATGAGAAGATACAAATGTGTATGGGATTCCAATGCAGGGAATGTGGTGTGTACCTTTTAGTGCGGACATACTGATCTCCTCTAAAAGCAGCTGTAATGCAGAGCTCCCAACTTGTGCCTGAGTAAACCACTGATTTGCAGCCATGCTGGCTGAAGCAGAAGGTCAGATCTGATGCTGAAAGGGTTAAATAGAATCATAGAATTGTCAGGATTGGAAGGGACCATAAAGACCATCTGGTTCCAACCCCCCTCCCACTAGACCAGGTTGCCCAGAGCCCCATCCAGCCTGGCCTAAAAACTTCCAGGGATGGGGCTTCCACCACCTCTCTGGGCAACCTGTTCCAGTGTCTCACCACCCTCATGGTGAAGAACTTCCTCCTAACGCCCAATCTGAACCGATCCATCTCCGATTGCATTTTGGTTGTGGCAACCCCACTCAACGCTACAGGCTTGGGATGGCTGGAAGGCTGTCTGGCGGAAAAAGACCTGTGCGTTCTAATCGACAGCCGGCTGAATATGGGTCAGCAGTGTGCCCACGTGGCCAAGAAGGCCAGCAGCATCCTGGCTTGTATTAGAAATTGTGTGACCAGCAGGAGTAGAGAGGTGATTGTCCCCCTGTACTCAGCACTGGTGAGGCCACACCTTGAGTTCAGTTTTGGGCACCTCAGTGTAAGAGAGAGATATTGAGGTGTTGGAGCAAGTGCAGAAAAGAGCAACAAAGCTGGTGAAGGGCCTGGAGAATAGATTGTACGAGGAGCGGTTGAGGGAGCTGGGACTGTTCAGTTGAAGGAAGAGGAGGCTGAGGGGAGACCTGATCATGCTCTACAGTTTCTTGAAAGGACGTTGTAGAGAGGTTGGTGCTCGTCTCTTCTCACAGGTCATTAGGGACAGAACGAGGGGGAATGGGTTCAAGTTGCAACAGGGCAACTTTAGACTGGACATTAGGAAGAAATTCTTCACGGAAAGAGTGGTCAGACACTGGAACAGACTGCCTAGGGAGGTGGTTGAGTCGCCATCCCTGGATGTGTTTACGTGTTGCTTAGATGTGGTGTTGGGTGATATGGTTTAGGGGTGAAGTTGTAGTGCAGGGTTAATGGTTGGACTCGATGATCCCAAGGGTCTTTTCCAGCCTGAACTGTTCTATGATTCTATGATCTCCAGCTTTAATCCACTCCCTCTAGTCCTGTCACTACCCGACATCCTAAAAAGCCCCTCACCAGCTTTCTTGTAGGTCCCCTTAAGATACTGGAAGGCTACAATAAGGTCTCCTCAGAACCTTCTTTTCTTCAGACTGAACGACCCCCAACTCTCTCAGTTTGTCTTCATAGGAGAGGTGCTCGAGCCCTCTGATCATCTGGTTTGTCTATCAGAGCCAAAGAGTGGCTGGAGCAGAAGCTGTTAGCAGTGAAGAAGAATGAAGGGGCTTGATGGGCAGTCAACCTCAAATCCTTCTGAACCAGTTAGACTCTGCCTGGTGCCAGGCCAGGGACAGCAATACCTGTGCTGGGATGGGAGTGCCTAAGCGTGCAGTTCTCCTTCCAGGCAGGACGGTGCAGTTTCCTTCTGTGGACGACTGTCAGTGGCCCAGAGAGAGCAAGGAAGAGCTGTAACATTCCTGATGGTCCTGCTCGGCACGGGATTTCCAGGGCAAGGGCTCTCTGGAACCTCCCTTGTGTTCCCAGGAGAAGCCACCTACGCTTCCCTGGACTCAGCCCAGGGTTAACAGCCATCTTTTATTCTCTGCTGCTACTGCCCCCAGCAGAGTCTTGAAGTTAAGTTTTTTCATGTCAGCGTGGAATCTGCATGCAGTGAGAGAGGTGGAAGAAAGGAAGGAGAACAAGCAACTCCAAACCCAACACCAGGGGGAACAGGTATAATTCTCCTTACTTCATGCATGAGAGAAGGAAGTTCATTTGCTTTCTTACACACTGTCCCACTCTTCTCTTTTCCTGACACTCCCAGTGACTTCCGTCCTTAGTCAGTCATCCTTGCTGTAAGGTTGGTGTTTTTTCTGAAATTATAATTAGGTAATCTTCTAAATGCTGGGGGGTTTGTTTGCCAGAGGAGTTCCTGGAGATATAGTCCCTGTTTAATAAGATTGAGAGTTGCCGAACAAGGACTACTAAAGATAGGCTTCTTCTTTTGTAGTAGAAAACCTGTTTTACCAGCAACTTTTTTTAAGGGACCTTGTGACAACATATGTATCCTTGTTCATTGAAATATGTAAGTACCATTTGAATTAATTTCCTCAAGTTAGTTTCATTTTTGCACTCTTATCAGACATACAGGTGACTTTTAGTCCCATGTCAAAGCCCTACATGTAACAAAGCTTACAGTGATCCCTGTGATGTGAACCACCTTACATCATGTCCTGTGAGAAACAGGGGTCTCTGCCTTAACAGAGTGATAAACACTATGCAGGTGGCAAAAAGGTAAAATTAATTGTGTATTTCTACATTCATTCTGGATTCTTACTAAACATTTTAAAGTGCTTTTCAAAATTTCATGGATATTACTATTCCAGTTTTATTGAGCTGTGTATAAGCACAAGAGTCTGAAGTTTTCTGTTTGAAGGAGTTAGAGAGTTGAGACTGATTTAAGAAGTCAAAGAACATAGATCAGTTCTGCTACCATCTCCCTATGTGGTTATAAGCAAGTCACGTGAGATAAACAAACCATAGTCTGAATTCATTACTATATTTTTTTCTGTGCCAGTTCTCTATTAAGAGTTGGGCAGACTGTATTTCTAAAAATGTAACATTCTTATAAATAAAACTAATTTTAAAGAAATTGTCAAACTTTTGGTTGGACCTTGTTCAGCTATTCTGTTGAAGGGGGGTAACTATATCTGAGTAATATATGTATGTTTAAGTTGTTTTAATAGCATAATACATAAGATATTATATATAAAATGTTATTTGCCTATATACACAAACACCTACAGTTCAGTTGTTAAGCTTGGAGCTTTAAGAATGTATTGTCTCTTGGTAATTGACAGCTACTATAAAAATCTGTATATTAAAAATACTGAAGTCACTATGGATGTTCTCAAGTTTTGTTTATGTGTGTTGATCTGTTCAGAGAAAAACATTGAAAACCTTAAAGAAGTGACTGCAAGATTATTGTTCAGCTTTTGTCTGTTCTTCCCTGAATTTAGTATTCTCAAGACGGATTTATTTTGCAGAAGGGATGACAATCAACATAGCAAGATGTCTGCAAGCCAGGGCTGAAGGAGCATAGTTGGTATTTTTGTCAGAATAGTTTTAAACATTTACAAGAAACAGTCAAAAAGGTTGAGGGAAAGGAGTGAAATCAGAGCAGTTTAGAAGAGAGGTGGTGACTATTTAAAACAAATAAGCTCTAAGAAATTGAGGTGTTGACAGAACTCAGTAATGCAATATAGAGTGGTTTTTTTTTTCCTTACAGCTTCTGATGTCAAGTGCTTACTTAAGAAACTCTCCTTTTACTTAAAAAAAAAAATCTGCCTCTTAGGAAGGAAAGAGAACCCTGCCAAAATCTGGTATGCAGGCATCCAATTAAAAGGTCAAAATACAGCATTTTAAAAAATGAAACCATTGTTAAGAAGGCTATTTTATTTTGAATTGATGGGTCTGGCTCTTACAAGGAGGTGTTGGAGCCGGAAGCAGTAGAGCATTAGCAAATGCAAAATGCAAAAAATTGGTGAGGTTGAACAGGGGCGTGAGGGGTTATACTGTGGGGATGTGCACAAGTAGTCAAAGCACGTGATCACAGAAATACACCAGCCCTGCAGGTGCTATTATCATTATAAATGGAAAGAAAATCGACTTGAATTATGCTGCTTTGACTCTAGACAAACTGATTTTTACAGTTCTTTGCACAGAGCTTCAGATGCATCTGTTCACACAGTGTGTTCAGCTCTTGGATGAATACGTAACTCTGCTACTTGCTGTCTGACGTGTTGCCTCCTGTATGCGAAAGACATGTACGTGCTCTGACCTTAAGTCTTTTACAACAATTGAAAAAGATCAGTTAAGCCTTCCCCAGGTTAAAAGCTTCACACGCATATTTGGATACCCTTATTTCTTTCAAGTGAATTATAGTGAGAAAAAAAAAAGTATTTAAATATATATAAAGAGCTTTTCAGGGTTTTCAAAGAGTGTGCCTAGAAATGATCTGAAGAAGAGAGATTATTAATTCTCTATCTGGGCACAGTAGTCTCTTGCATTTCATATCTCATTTTTTCAAGTCTGTTATTCAATTTTGGTTTTTTGGTGATTCCTGCCTAATTAGGCAGGAGAAGCTGCCTTGAATGCAGTCGTAAGAGAAAACTTGTTCTGAGTAGTAGCTACTCTTTTGTTTCTCCTGGGGTGTGATTATGGTGGTTAAACATTAGTCACCAATTTGTTGATAGGGCTCTGAGCTACTGATGGCTGGGGAACGGAGAGGTCTGTCTAGACATCTTAATGGGTCCTTCTTTCTTCCCTAAACTTCTTCAAAAATTGTTACTTCTCTTTTGAAGAACGGGCAGGATAAAGATGTACTTTGTATGTCTGAAACCCAAATAAAGGGCTTGAAGTGTGTCAGGTTGATTGAAAAGAAAGTTTGAGGAAGTTCTCCGTGTTGGAAGAAGCATCCGTTTTAAATAACACCTCTCAGACCATAGAAATGATCTGCTCTCAGGTTTCTCACGTTTATTGAATAAGAGTTACTGACCAAAAGTCAAGCTGCAGGAAGACCACTGCTGGTCAGGGAAAGCAGTGAGCTGAGGGTGGAGTATGAGGAGGATCTGATTCTAAGGGTAGAGATGAACTTTCACGCTTTTCAGAGATTCTTGTTGTAAATAATTTACTTGACTTCCTAAATCAGGTGTTTTAAATAACTTACCTGACAGCCGTATGCTGTTGCCACCCATTCAGTCAAATCTCCAGGTTTAAACAGGAGATGGCTTAAGGATTGCATTGTTATTTTATGAACGGTCATTTGCGGGGCTTCTATAAATCAACTTTAATGGTCAAAAAAGTCTTTAACAAGGCTGATAAATTGTCCTGTCAAAACAACTGAACAGAAAAATGTAAACAGAAGTCTTTCACTGAAACCTACATTCATTTTTACTTCTCGTCAGGCAGATTCATAAAAAAAAAAAACATAACATTGCCTGATTATCAAAGTTTATGATGAAAATATGAAATAATTATCAGACAGTAGAATCTGTGTTGTCTTTTATTACAACAGCAGCTTTGAACGGTCAGGACTGTTGTGCAAGGAAAAAGAATCAAGTCTAACCAGTTCAGTTTTGAAGTTCTAAGATAAGTAGGTGGGTGGTGGGCAGTGCAAGCAGCATTCCAGTCGATGAAAGGTGTTCTGGAGTGCGAGATGAGAGCACTTGACTTTCCAGCAGTTGCCTGTGTGCCTGAATTTTTGGTTTGCAAACGAGTGATGTAATACTGAGGTAACTCTTAAGCAGGATGAGTGTTTATTTAGGGCGTATGTAGAATAGATGCTGATTTGGGACACGTGATAGAAAAAGAACATTTCATTATTATGTCCTACACACGTACAGGATTTAACCACTGTCCTGATTTGATGAGCTAAACAGAACCAATTCTGTTCAGTGATTTTCCAGCCCAGTCTATTGGGGGATTCGACATCATGTTTTATATATAGTTCATGATTTTTATTATTTCCTTATTTGTGTTATTATTGCTTTGTTATAGAGCTGTTTTAGTTTTCCGGTCTGTAAGTCTCTCTGCCTTATTCAGTTTCCCTTCCTGTTTTGGGGAGAGAGAGGGATTAGAGAGCATCTGTCAGTGGCCAGCCAAGCCCTAACCCTAGACAACCCCTAACAAGCAAAAAGATTAAAAAATTAGGGTCTCCCTATACACCTGAGGCAGGCTTCTCAGGGATCCTTTTCATCTGCAGATTTAATAGTGATATTTTCCTTCTGCCTGCCTTTGCTTTTAGGGCCAAATTTGAAAGATGTCTAACTCATGGCGTAATTTGCATATCAGCAAGTATCAGTGCAATCTGCCAAGAAGAGACAAGGCACATTTGTAGCAGAGCAAATAAATTAGAAGAAGCTTCTTAGCCCATCTCCTTTGAAATTAAAATTACATTGGAGTTGTCATTTTATTATGTGTCAAATGATAATTTGGATAATAAGATGATACAGTGTTAGTTTTTTCAAGCAATTTCTTGCATACTTTCACATAGTTTTAGCTGACATTTTTATATGCATTTCACTTGTACTTTTTTTTGGAGCTGTATTAGAAGAGTAGGGTTGGAGTTGCTGGGAAGGGACTATATGATGTAAGGTCCTTCCACTTTTATGTGATGTTTTTCCATTTAAGTTTCTGCATTTTCTGTCTGCACTTTTATATACTGTTTCTTATGTCATTTTATTATACTTTAGATAATTTGTAAGGTCAGTAGAGAAATATGGAGTCATTTATTCTGATTGACGGCTATAGTTTCTTTTTAGGAATATTCATAGATTCATGCAATTCGTAGAATGGCCTGGGCTGGAAGGAACCTCAGAGATGATTTTAATCCAACCTCCCTGTTGTGGGCAGGGACGCCACCTCTCGACTAGGTCAGGCAACACGTGAGAACCGAACGGGAATCGAACCCGTGACCTTTGGTGTTTCAAGCACCACGCTCAACACGCTCAACCCACTGAGCTATGTTTGTGTCCCAGCCAAGGAGCAGAAGAGGGGCTGACAGCTTCTGTTTGGTCAACTTGCGATGACTGTATAGTTAGTTCTCAAAGTGCCACCTACCTACTTCAAGTCGTGCATACAAAATGGAGTGAATTAAAAGTGCTGTTTGAAATGACTACAACATTTATAAATTCCATTGTTCGTTTTAATAAACTGTTCTGTAACTCTCTAATGAGAACTTGTTGCTAGTAAAAAACTATTTCAATTCCTAGTACTAAGATTATCACAGTTGAGAAAACTGATATGATTCTAAGAATATGTGATTGCCAATTTGAGATTCTATTTTAGTAAATTATTAAACAAAGTAGTGAAAATGCTTCTACTTCTTGTTTAATTTAATCCTGAATTGTGGATTATGAATTTGTTTGATCTTTAGGGCATAGAATACAGATATTATTTATCTTGCAAACACTCAGAATCTGTTCATTTGTTTTCAGTACACATTTTGGAACTTTATACCGAAAAATTTGTTTGAGCAGTTCAGAAGAATAGCTAACTTCTATTTTCTCATCATTTTCCTTGTTCAGGTAAGCTATCCCCATTTTTCAGCAAGTTTCTAGATTCTTCCAGAAAAAACCCATGAGTTGAAAAAGGTTTAAATAAAGCACTGGTTTTGATGACTGGCGAAGTAACTGGTAGAATCTGAAAAGCCTTTTACATTGATGATCTGACAACAGGTGTTTTATTTCATTTCCAGGTTGTAAATGTGAATTTATTCTAAAGGGAAATTGACATTATCCCTGGTTTGATGGCAAGACATCTCTTGATAAAAATTAAAAGAATGAATGCTTTTGTTGGGTTTTCTTGTAATGAACATCCAGATCAGTAAAACTGTTGCTAAAAATTATTCTGATGATGGTAAACTTCTGTTACTTTTACTAAATATTATATTCTTGTAGCAGAATGATGCCTTCGCAGAAATTTTCCAACTGCCCTGACATCAAAGCCTATAGAGAAACCAAAATATAGATGCTTGTACAATGCTTGCCTAGGGTAGTATGTAAATATTTGCGCTTGTAATGATTACCTTAAATAACTATAGTTTGCTGCTTTCTAGGTGTCTTCACTCTGAACCTTTCACAATCAACTGTGTTAAATAATAAAAATCTTACCAAGTTAACTTACTTTGTATACCTGAAACAAAAGCTATGCAGATTCCCAGGACAATTCAGATGTTCTGATTGTATAATTTGAAATCGCTCTCTAGATTCCATCGCTTTGTTTCTAATTGCAGGGGCCACAGCTCAGTATTTCAGGATTTAGTCCTCGCATGCGTAAGAACAACTGTATTGTACAACACGTGAAAACAGTATCATGCCAATATCCAACGCTGCTCTGTAATTTTGCCTCCAAAACTGCAGCTTTCCAGTCTGGTACTTAATTCTTGCAAGCAAATATTTTCACTAGGCATTGACATCTGAATGCTAATGTGATTTAAATATAGTATGGTATCTTAGTATATCATATAGTTATTTTTCTAATTTTCTTAGTATGATCTGCTCTTAAAATTGTTCTAATTAAAATTCCTCTGTGTTTTGTAATGTGTTGGTGAAATGATTACTTGAAGGATCTTGCTTGAAAAACTGACTGCTTACATTTGCAAAAGTATAACCAGAAAATACTTTTTCTTTTTGTTGCAGTTAATTATTGATACACCTACTAGTCCAGTTACAAGTGGACTTCCACTTTTATTTGTCATCACCGTAACAGCTATCAAACAGGTGAGTAGTTTAGTGAGCAAAAGTAAAACTAAAGAGAACATTATTATTATTGAGTTTGCATTTCAGTTTTCGCTGCGTTTTTATGTTAGACTGTCTTAGGACAATTCTTAAAGAATGATTGCATGGAATTTTGACAGAGTAATTTGATTTTTATTTCTGTAACTTAAGTAGAATTTGTTGCTATATGATGATGTCTTACTAATTCAAGACATACTTCTAAATTATTTTATAATTTGAATGTCTTTGTGTTCCAAGGAGTCATTTACATTCTTGTATTAACTCAGCATGCGTTGACTTTTGTTTGTTTCTAAATAGCTATCTACATCCTATTATGTTTTTCTATAATAACTGAAAGTGAGTTTAGTAGGAACTACAAAAACTTGTAAGATAAATCTACTCTTCCCTTTAAGGTGTCCTTGGCTGTTACAGTATGAACAGATAATAAAAATCATTTTGATTTGAGTCTTCAGTATATGCTGATTATAGTCTGGATCTTATAATGATAGCTGCAGTCCTTTCTGTGGATTAGTATTTAACAGATGTTATAGCATTCTCTCATTTTTATTTCACATTTTTAATGTGAAAATCTGTAAAATCAAAGTGTTTTTTAGAAATCAGTTCTTGCCACATCATTCAGTATTCAAGATCCTAATAAAAGTTGCTGTCTTGAAATAGAATTGCCTAATACAGATATGGAATTGTACAGGTTTTCCATTTAATTTTCAAGTTAGTACTACCAAAAGAAAAAGCTAAAAGTAGTTTTTCACCTTCTACCCTGATGCTGCAGTGCCATGGTTAACATCCACTTAAAAGTGGATGGGATCTTACTGAAATTAGTGGAATCTTTGAAGGGTATAGATTATTTTAATTCATACAGGGATATTACAGTCAGATCTGCTTGTTATCAGAGCTTTTGCTTATAGAAATCTGGTCTGGATCAGGAATGAATCAGGAATGAACTCATGATTTCCCTTCTGTTGATAGAGCCACAGCCAGATTGTTGACTTTATGAGCTTCAGGCCAGCTGCAGGAGGACACTGGATATCTGTTCTGGCATAAACCTTGCCAGAACAAAGTTAATTCATCACAAGTTTTACTAAATTTTGATGGGCGAGTGAGTTTGTAAGCTGTACTTCACATCCAGTGCCTACAACACTCTTCTGCTTTTACTGTGCCGTCTCACCATGGGCACAGAGTATTTTGTAAAAATCTGGCCTCCTAAATGGTCTTTAGAGGTGTTCAGTTACATGTTTTGCTTTTTGCCTTCAGTCCAATTTAATGATAATTGCTCCTGCAGGACGTACATCAGTCTAGAACTCAGTGACACAGAGAATTTGCTTTCATGATTCAGTCTTCACTGTGCCCCTGAGTCCAGACGCAGTTACTTCTTCACTGCAGTGAATGGGATGTGAGTGTGAAAAGAAAGTTTGTGCAAGCAGCTTGACACTCAGTATCTTTTGCTGGGCCATTTGAAGTTAGTACTTTTCATGGCTATAAGAAAGATCTCTCAAGTTATGCTTCAAAAACAAATGTTCTGTCATTGGGGGGAAAAAAAATTCCTTGAGATAGGTGAACATTAGGGAAGTTCTAGGTCAGAGTGCTCCTCATGCTCCTCATTTTAACTCAAAACTTGTAAGGGGAGTGACTGTATTTCTCACGGACCTATGATGATTAAGACAATGACAAACAAAAATGAGTGTGTGGTGGGCTGACCCTGGCTAGCAGCCAAACATCCACTCAGCCTCTCACTTATTCCCCTCTCACGTAGGATAGGGGGAGAAGAGAGGGAAGGTGAAAAGAGTCATATGTTGTGTTACCAACACTTGCATAGGGAAAACAACAGCTGTGCACACAAGTCCAGCAAAATGAGGAATTAATTCCCTACTTCCTATTGGCAGGCAGATGGCCAGATGCCTCCTGGAAAGCAGGGCCTCAGCATGCAGAATCATAGCGTCATTCAGGTTGGAAAAGACCCCTGGGATCATTGAGTCCAACCATTAACCCTGCTCTGCAAAGCTCACCCCTAATCCATATCCCCCAACACCACATCTAAATGACCTTTAAACACATCCAGGGGTTTAAAAAAAATTTAAAAAAAATCCACCTACCTGGGCAGCCTATTCCAATGTCTGACTACTCTTTCTGCGAAAATTTTTTTCCTAATGTCCAGTCTAAACCTACCCTGTTGCAGTTTGAAGCCACTCCCTCTTGTTCTGTCACTAATTACCTGTGAGAAGAGACCAGCACCAGCCTCTCTGCAATGTCCTTTCAGGTAGTTATAGAGAGTAACCTTTGCTTAGGAGGTCCTATCACTGCAAACAGCCTCCTCCTGCCTGCTTTTCCTTGAGCGTTTCTTGCTGAGCACAGTGTCATATAGTGTGGAACATCCCCTCACTCAGTTTGGGTCAACCATCTAGGCAGTGTCTCCTCCCAGGCTCTTGCCCATCCCCAGCCTGCTGGACTCTTTTTGACATGAGGGGAAGTTAGAGGCAAAGCCTTGATGCTGGGCTCGTAACAGTAGCCAAAACATGGGGATGAAACCAACAGGGTTTTTAGCCCTGAGTACAAAGCACAGCAGCATATGGGGCAGCTGTTCAAGGAAATTAACTCCATTCCAGCCAGACGGAGAACACAGGGTTGTTGAGATTGTCCCTTAACAGGATAACTGACTACTTTCCCAATCTTTATGCTAAATGCAGTTTTTATTTATTAGTTTTCAAAGAAGCTACAGAGACCGGTGTTTTACTTTCTTTACAGTACTAATTGTAAACAATTGAGTATATTTTGTAGTAGAATTCAGATCTTGTTGGTGAGCAAAAGTTCTGATGTCTAGCGCAATGTCTCGTATTTTAAGTGTGGCTTTCCCACTCTTAAGACTTGAAATGTTCTGCTTTAAAGTCTTATTGTAGTTTGATAGTAGCCTGCCAGTTAGGGTTTGGGTTATGACATGCTGTGCGTAGTGCCACAGTATCTGGCTGACTTTCTCTGACAACTGGTGTAGACTTTGGGACCTGCTTGAGGAGCTGTACCAGCCTCTGGAATGGAAGTTTTTTACACTAAAGTTATAAAGACTCCATGAGTTCTCAGATCATTTCTGAGAGCATCCGAGTTAGTGATACTTTTGTACTACATGGAATTTTCAAATGTGCTTAGGAGAGTTGGATATAAAAACCCTATGGAATACAAGCAGAATTTTCCATCTCTTAACCACCGGTGCCTTCGTCAGATCTTTATCCCATGGCAAGCCCTTTTGAATGGGAAGTTGCAGATTCTCTATCCTTTGCTTTGTCTGTTAGAATAAGATAAAATTTCACAGGATTACTGAGCAAAACAGATTACTCTGCAAAGTCTCTTGAAACAGAGTTCATCAGGTCTACATATTTTGTGTATAGGGATAAAAAGTTTGACATAATTACATGGCAATCAGGACATATGACCACCTTCAGTCATGTCGTCACTTTATCGTCCTTCAGTATGGCGTCCCAGTTTTCGAGGATATATTTTCTCAGCAACCACTGCTATAAGTACTTTGCACTTACTCAAGAGTCAATAGAGCGTGAGCAAGGAATGATGACTTCACCATCACAAATTGTTCTACGCATTGTAAACATCCCTATTAATCAAAATGTCTTTGTCAGCAAAATTATATATTCTAAATTGTAACTGTGAATGCTCTTTCTTTATATATACTCAGCATGACTGTGTTACTGATGTGTATCACAATTTCATTTGTTCTAGTGAGAATGTTTTCTTAGTTTTCCTTTATCTTGATCAAGTATAATTGTTTTTAACTTTATTTTGTAAGCTGGAGCTGTTCTGTGTGTTTATAGCCAAACGTGCATCATTGCGTCATTCTGTTTTAGGGTTATGAAGATTGGCTTCGACATAAAGCTGACAATGCCATGAACCAATGCCCTGTTCATTTCATTCAACATGGTAAACTGGTTAGAAAGCAAAGCCGAAAATTAAGGGTAAGTAGCGGTGAACTAAGAAATTTTAGAAGTCAGGCTTTACTTCACACTTGTTGTAAAACACATTATACACAAATGTAATGTGATGATTTTTTAGTATTTATAAGATTTCATGGAGATTATAGCTGCAATATGCTAATTTTTAATTTAATGGCTCAGAATAAAATGTTTTTTGAAGCTAGATATTGTTTCAGCTTTATCTTTGCTTTGGTAACTCCTCTCATAGCTGTTCCTTTCATTTTGTTTTTTTAACTTGGCATTCCACTGGGCGCCACTGAAAAGAGCCTGGCTCCATCCTCTGTGCTCCTGTGGCTGACACAGTGGGAAATGTTAGAATTTTAAGAATAAGGATCACTATGATCTGTGAAAAATTGCAACTAAGAGTTGCAACTTGACTTGAGTTGCACCTAAAAACTCACTTGCTGACGTGTAAATGTTTTCAGTGGCAACTTAAACTTCAGACACAGTGGGCATTTTTATTCTGGTGCTTGTTCTTGTAACGTCACTTTACTGTCAGGAGGGATTTGTTTGCTAAACTGGCCTCCCAGCTTTCTCTCTGGCCAGTTTGGTTGTTCTGAAGAGTTCAGATTTTTCCTTTTTTGACATCTGCATTAAGCTTGCAGTAGTGTGACTGTGTTTGAGGTAGCTGATAATTACATTAGTGTTGTTTTCAGTGGTAAAGTGAGCTAGTAAAGTCAAAATAGTTGTGTGGTATTCTTACAGGTTTTTTCTAGAAATAGGTGGATTCTCTGTCACCCAATAGATTTTTCAGGATAATTCCCTAGTGGTGTTTTGTCCAATTTTGATAAAGTTCTCCCTTTGAGGGCTTAATTATAATTTATCATGTCACTGTCTTTCATAATTAATGATGTCATGGTAAAAAGACAAGTTCTCTTGAAGACACAATCTTGGAAGAATAAGAGAACTTGAGATACTCTGGCCCGTCAAGCTTCTGCTGCTCTTCGAGATGAAGGCTCTCTATTGTTCAGGTTGGCTTCAGCCAAGACACTCGCTGCCTCCAACTCCAAACCTACCCCTTCTCTGTGTCACTGCGTATCTTCCCTGGGTCTGCAGAATGATGCATGAGAAGTCATTTAATCGGAAGGAAATATATGAGGAAATGAATCCCTTCTTAAATTTGAACAGCACAAAACTTTATTAGTGGTGACAAGTGCGGCTTTTTTCCCCCTAGAAATGGGGTAGCCAGTTGTCATTAAGCCATTTTAATAAGTCTCTGATTTTTGTTTGGAGACTGAAATTTAGTAAAATATAAGACTCTACTACTGCACTAGAACTTGTGATGTTTAAGAAGATGCCATTGTTTACACACACAAAGAAGGAAAAATTCGTATTGAATTTTTTTTTAATTTTCACACCTGATTGTGCCAGATATGCTTAGCAACTTGCATTCTCCATATGTACAGTCTGTGGTTTTTCATTGCAGATAAATCTGAGCCATATGATAACGAATTGTGACATAAAAGCATATTGAATAGATGTTAAGCTACGTAAAAAATTGCAGAAATTACGTATTTTGATGGGATTTTTATTGAAACTTTGATATTCTTAAAACGTAGTATAACTTTTCTGTTTGTTAAAATTTTAATATTTCTTTGGAAAAGATGAGCTTCAAAAGTGTATCAAAGGTTGATTTTCTCACATGAATAGTGAATTTATAGTTGATTGACTGTCCTGTGACATTCGTTAATACACTGTAAGATATTGCCATGTTTACATGAAAAATAATGATTTGCTCACCTTTAACCATGGATAAAAATAGGGTAGACTTCAAGTCACAAATTCTGTTGAAAATTTATCCTGTTTTCATTGACAAGCTAGGAATTCTTAGCTTTTTCAGTTATCTCTAGTAGTAATATTCAGAGCTAGATGCTTATCCTCAAGACCTGATGAGAGTAGCTCACATCTCAAGATGTTTTTGAAACAGTATTTCATTGTATTTAGTCTTAAAACATGGATAATATCTTCTATCTCTTAAATAATGTTGCAAAACTTAATAAAACTACTTGCAAAATGGGTTTCGTGAGAGGAAAGGTAGCACACAGTAGACTTCAGTCACTCCACAAGGTATAATTCAGTTTTTCAGATATTTTTGTAATTCTTTACTCTCGTGGCAAAATCCTGGTGTAAATTAAAAAGTCATGAATTTTCAAGATATTTGAGTGAACTTAAGTTTTCATTTTGAAATTAAAGCTGCTACATAAATGATAAATGCATTTTATTTTGTTGTGTTTGGTTTTTTTCCCTAGGTTGGAGATATTGTAATGGTAAAAGAAGATGAAACATTCCCATGTGACTTAATATTTCTATCAAGCAGTAGAGGAGATGGAACATGTTTTGTTACAACAGCTAGCTTGGATGGTGAATCCAGTCATAAAGTAATAAAATCTTCTATGCAGAGTTTGCATTTTATTTTTACACAGATCATGCTTATATATGTGTGAGCAGATACACTAACTTCTGTAATCTACTCTTTAAAATATCAGTATTTTATGCAAAGTTTTACAATTCATTTATTTGTGATTTTGTCTATGTACAGTATAGGCATTACAGAGATAATGCACAAATTTTTTAACACAAATCCTTTCAGTGACCTGACTTGTGAGCGCCCTGGAAGGTACTTGCATATCATATAAGAAGATGCCCAATTTGGAGCATTTAAAAGTGCATCTTATTTGAACTATGAGCTCTTATGTAAAAGCTAGTAAATCTATTTTGTGCTGAACTGAAGTGTATGTGCAGATTATTGTCGTTAGATTTTCTTTATGCCTTTTTATTCCTTCCAGACTTACTATGCTGTTCAAGATACAAAGGCATTTCACAGTGAACAAGAAATTGATGCACTACATGCTACCATTGAATGTGAACAACCTCAGCCTGACCTTTATAAGTAAGAAAAGAATTCTTAACTGTTTCATTTAAGGCACCCTACCAATAAATTATAAGAATATCGTAAGGAAAAGACACTGGCTGCATCTTCCTGTTTCGAGTGGGTCCCAGGGTGAACTTCAAGTCAGGTCCATCTCCCAACCATGCTCCTTCCCTGCAAGTAGTTCACTGATCTGCTCTAGGACAGTGGTCTTGAGGCAGGGAGCACATGATCCACTGGGGTGCATGACAGCAACTTTAGAACTTCTATTTCTGTTTATTTTTTAATGTAAAAAAATGATAAAACATTTTTAAATCTAAACCAAATAAACATTAAGCTTTATTACTATGTGATACTGACAGTGGCTTACTCAGTCTGTATCTGAGAGTCCCGTGTCACTTGCAATTTGCGAGGAGTCCCTGGGGAAAGAGAGGGTGTTCTGCAACGCAAAGGTTACCAGAGGCACCCTCACTTGTTCCTTTGCGTTCAGTGTATTGTGAAGTATTGCAGTTTATGTGTGCCTGGTTGAGTGGACTTATGGATAATAGTATTTATTTCTAACTAAAGTAACCCTGACAAAATGGTCAAGTGGCTTAAAAAGATGCCTGCAAAGAAACTGCAGGTTGAAGATAGTACTAACTGCAAGCACAGATGGATGAACAAGAAAATAACAAACACTTCCATTCCTAGTATGAGCTCCTTGTCAGCCACATTACAAGATAAAAGTGATGCCAATCTAATCAGGTCTTACAAGAAGTCTGCCCAAAAAATTTGAAATTGTCAAGAGTACTTGAAATATGGATTTACATCTGCTATCGTTAATGATGAATTTCACCCAACATGCTTTGAGATAGTAGCTGATGATAGTATGAAGCCATCATGATTAGCGAGACATTTAAAAACTAAGCGTCATTTCCACAGTTTTTCAGCAATGTTTAAAATCTTGTAATAATATTTGGCAAAAGTGCTGTACAAGCTTTCACTAAACTTAATGATAAATCTTTAGAAGCCTCTTTTGAGGTTTCATTCTTCATAATGAACACCAAAAATCCACATTGCATTGGGGAAACTTGTTACTCCTGACACAATAAAAATAGCTGAAATAGTACACAGACACCAATATGGCAACAAATTAAAATGCACTCTTCTGTCAGCAAATACTGCTGGACGACAATGCAGAGAAATACTGTATGTTTCTGAGGTGAGCAGTTATCTCCTTTCCCTGATCTCAGTGACCAAGGATCTGGTCAAGAAATCTGTAAGAGAACAGATTCTTTAGAGAGCTGGTTCCATGAAAGGCTTGATCCTTTTTTAAATACCTGTCTCACAAAGTGAACGGTTGGAAGTTGAAGTTTACACTGTTATAGGTGGTAGAATTTGTTGGGACAACTGTTGACACATGAGTAACAAGAACAGCTTCTTTCTTCTAACTTTCACTTGCCACTTCACCTCTCAACAAACCACAGAGGCGAATCTTTTCTTTCCAAAGGCCCGTGGTCATTTTACATCATGATGCGTCATAACAAACTGTATAATGTCTTCAGATGTGACTCTACCGTGTTGTATGTTCTTTCAGCAAACAGATCATCATCTGAACCTGAGAGGTTCCCATTCAGGGTGAAAGACCCACCAGCTCCCCATGTTTTCCTCTGCCATCAAGAGTGCTAGTGTCCAGTTCAATCCCTTTTGATTTGAGGTTTTCCACTTGGACAGCAGTATTGGAAATACAGTGTACTGGGTCTGGCTGCACTGGAGTAAATTGTGTTTGTAGCAGCCCATGTGGTGTAGTAGTTTTGATTTGTGATTGAAACAGTGTTAATAACAACACTGATGTTTATAGACTATTGCTGGAAAGTGCTTGCACAGTGTCAAGGCTTTCTCTGTTTCTCACTCAGCCGCTCCAGCAAGTAAACTGGGGGTGGGCAAGAGGCTGGAAGTGGACACAGCCAGGACTGCTGACCTCAGTTGGCTGGAGGGATATTCTGTTCTGTATAATGTCATGCTCAGCAATAAAACTCAGGGGGTAGTCTTTCCAAAGCAGCAGTTGCTTGGAGACTGGCTGGACATTGGTTTGTTTACAGCAGTGAATTGTTGCCTTCATGTCACTTGTGGGGTTTTTTCCTTCACTTAGTAAACGGTCATTGTCTGGCTTTTACTCTCCAGCTTCTCTCCCCTGTTCTGCTGGGGAGGGGATGAGCAACAAGGTAGTGGTTGCTTAATTGCTCTCCAAGGTCAATCTATCATATGTCAATAAAATGGACTTATAATCTCATATCTTTTTGTATGCAAACTTTATATTGATTTATTATTCTGTGTGGTTTTGTATTTGCCTGTTTTAAATATATTCATATGTATCTGTTATTACTTATGTTCTGGATAATCAGAGCATGTTCAATTGGAAGCTGCCCACTGTAATAAATACTTTTTAGAAATTATTCTTAATCTTTTCTCACATGTATTTTTAAAAGTGAGAATAATTTTTTTAAAAATATATGTGGTATTTATATCTGTATATAGCATCATATGTCCTTGTAGTATACATAAAAATAATTGAAATATTAAGATATATGTGCAGGGGAAGACACAAATTATCAGTGTTATTAAACTATGTATATATTTCCCTTGCAGATTTGTTGGTCGGATAAATGTTTACCATGATAGGAATGAGCCTACTGCAAGGTAGGGAAAATCCATAGTTTTTACACACTTAAACATTTTCAGGGTTGAGTAAGTATCAAAAATTAGAATTGCCTTTGGTTCGCCAGCATTATGCTGCTTTCTCTAATTGACAGAATACCTTTCTCTTAGAAGTTTCCAGACTTACTTTACATATCATAAATATTTCGTCTTTTAATCAGATAGCTATATCTTGGTTTATATTTTATGTCTTTATTCGACTTCAGTTTCTTATATGACACGTATTCAGTTTGTAAACGATGTTGATAGGATTTTGACAGTACTTGTAAAATACTGTCCCATTAGCATGGGATCTTGGCGATGTACTAAACAATAGGACTAGAATCATAGAATACCAGGTTGGAAGGTACCTCAAGGATCATCTGGTCCAGCCTTTCTTGGCAAAAGCTCAGTCTAGACAAGATGGCCCAGCAACCTGTCCAGCTGAACCTTAAAAGTGTTCAGTGTTGGGGAATTCACCACTTCCCTGTGTAGATTATTCCAATGGCTGATTGTTCTCGGTGTGAACAATTCTCCTCGTGCCCAGTTGGAATCTCCCCAGGGTAACTTGTGCCTGTTACTCCTCACCTTTTCCATGTGTCTCCTTGGAAAAAGGGAGTCTCCGTCTTCTCTGTAGGCACCTTTTAGAAATTGGAACATGGGGATAAGGTCTCCTCTAACCCTTCTTTTCTCAAGGTTAAACACAGTTCTCTCAGCCTTTCCTCATATGGCAACTTCCCAGCCCCTTGATCATCTTTGTAGACCTTTTCTGGACCCTCACCAGCCTGTCCCACATTTTGCTCATTTTTCTGCTTGGGAATTGAAGAGTTTGAACATACAAATATTACGTTTAGTTTTACTAAAAGTGTTTGTACATTTGTCTAAAATGTACACAACGTTGTATGTGTTCAGGAAAGCAGTATCCTGAAAAATCCATTTTGTAGTGGTGTAAGAGACAGGGATTTGTTACCCTGGATCTGGCACCTAGAAGGGTCTGCCTCCTGTGCAAATAGGTTTCATCCTGAAGGGAGTGTGATGCTTTCTGCTCAAAGAGCCATCTGTAGCCCAGGTCATTCTTGTCCAGCAAAAAAAAGAAAAAAGGGGCAATAGAAAAGAGGTACGAGTGTTCCTGTCTTTTCTGCCAAGGAGCTTCTGGCCACCAGCAAGGAAGACATTTGCTGTACCTGATTTTTTTCAGGTCCTTGCCACAAAGAGGCAAAGCAGTAGAAGGCAATGCTTCTCGCTTGGGTGATATCCTAGACCCCAGCATGTGGAAAGTTACTCTGCTCTGGCTAAGTGCCTTCCTAACCTCATTATCTCTGTAGATACATGATTTTCTATGACAGTCTTCTATGAAAACTTTTTTGCTTCTTTCCTGTTAAAGATCCTATTGACTAATAAAGCTAGTTGGAACTTGAGTGAGAGAGGAAAGGAAAATAAGCAGAGAATACTTTTTTAATCTCGACACCAACAAATTGTGTGTAACACATGAGAAGAAAATCTTCAACATTGTGATTTTTATTCGTTGGACAGGACTATTAGACCAATTGTCTTTTTTTACTATATTAGGATCTTATAATCCAAATCATTTATGTAACATCACTGGTTTAAGTGTAGCTGATTTCAGGATTTGCATCGGAGTTATGGCCCTGGGGTTTTTGTTTGGTTAGAGTTTCTTGAATTTGGGGAGTTTCATACCACAGGAACACATTAAATAACATTCAAAAGTACTGAACTTCTTGGAGTTTTTTCCATTGCTGTGTAGATAGTCTGACAATTCTGCTTACTGTCTGTCTATTGAGTAATCTTTGGGTTTGCACTCATGTGGTGATATGGACATACCATGCTCCGAAATATTACTGCTAACTGCACGGGGATCCTTACGTTGATTTCACTACTCATCAGTAAATTACTCTACCTATCATAGAGTCACAGAATGATAGGGCTGGAAGGGACCTCTGGGGATCATCTATTCCAGTACCCCTGCCTAGAGCAGGTTCACCCAGAGCAGGTTGCACAGGATGGTGTCTGGATGGGTTTTGAATGTCTCCAGACACAGAGACTCCACCACATCTCTGGGCAGCCTGTTCCAGTGCTCTGTCACCCTCAGAGTAAAGAAGTTCCTCCTCATGTTCAGATGGAACTTCCTATGTTCAAGTTTATGCCCATTATCTCTTGTCTGCTTACTGGGCACCAGCAAAAAAGGCTGGCCCCATCCTCCTGACACCCACCCTTTCAGTATTTGTAGACATTGATGAGATCTGACCTCAATCTCTCTTCTCCAGACTAAAAACACTCAAGTCCCTCAGCCTTTCCTTCTAAGAGAGATGTTCTAGTTCCATAATTCTTTGCAGACATTTTCTGGACCCTCTTCAGCAGTTCACTGTCCTTGAACCAGGCAGCCCAGAACTGTTCACAGGACTCCAGATGTGGCCTCTCCAAGGCAGAGTAGAGGGGGAGGAGAACCTCCCTCAACCTCCTGGCCACACTCTTCCTGAAGCATGCCAGGATGCCACTGACCTTCTTAGGAGACAAAGGCACATTGCTGGGTCATGGTCATCCTGTTGTCCACCAGGACTCCCAGGTCTCTTTCTACAGAGCTACTTTCCAGCAAGTCAAGCCCTAACCTATTCTGATACATGGAGCTGTTCCTCCCTAGGGGCCTATACTTGCCCTTGTTGAATTTCATAAGGTTTCTTCTCCCTGCACAACTCTCCAGCCTGTCCAGGTCATGTTGGATGGGCCTTCTGGTGTGTCAGCCACCTCTCCCTGTTTTGTGTCATCAGCAAACTTGCTGAGGATGCGCTCTGTCCCTTCATCCAGCTCATTGATGAAGACACTGAGCAGGACTGGACCCAGAACCGATCCTGGAGAACACTACTTGTTAAGGACCTCCAACTAGACTCTGCACCACTAATCACAACCCTCTGAGCTCTGTCTTTCAGCAAATCTTAAATCCACCCCACTGTCCGTTCTTCTAGTGCACGCTTCCTAAGCTTGCCTGTGGGGATGCTGTGGGAGACAGTGCCGACAGCCTTGCTGAAGTCAAGGTAGACAACATCGACTGCCCTCCCCTCACGTACCCATCCAGTCATGCCAGCGCACAGTTCCTGATCTAGATTAGTCAGACCTTCCTTTCTCTTGGTGAATCCACGTTGACAGCGTGCAATAACCTTTTTTTTTCTCCATGTGTTTTGAGATATTCATCTTTAGGCTTTGAAATATATACAGTAAGTTTCAAACAATACCTTGTCTGCCATCTATACTTTATAAGAATGTATTGTCCTTAAGTAATTCTGTCATGCAAAACACTGTTGTTTCTGTAAGCCTAAAAAAAATCTTGGATCAGTATTTTTTAAAAATAAGTACCTCACAGTTAGGATGAAGAGTCTTTATTTAGGTACCTACGTATGTGAATTTTAGGTGTATTAGTTTAAGACTTGGCTTGTGAAATTATGAGCTTAATTTTAGGCACATATATATATATTTAAAATTTTCACTTAAAAGCTTTAAATATGCCTACTAGTTTTGTTACACAAAATAAATATATTTGAGTAAAACTAATTTCCCGATTGATGTGGATTCCACAAAGGTCTAGCTCTTTCTAAATGTTTATATTTTGTAATACTTGTCTTTTGCAGGCCGTTAGGATCTGAAAATCTGCTTCTTAGAGGAGCCACTTTAAAGAACACAGAAAAAATCTTTGGTAAATATTTCTATTGATTATTTAAGTGGACCCTGAAGCAAACATCGGACAAGGTTACAACTCTACAATTACTACTGAATCACTTGATTTACAACTTCTTAATGAGGCTTACTGTTGCTCTAATTGCAGTAAATGATGTACAGTAACTATAGAAATTTTGGGGAGGGGGATTTTATAGTTTAGTCTTCAGGGACTAGTGAAGATGACTCAACAAGATGACTCAACTTCTTCATATAAATACTTGGCTTCTGAACAATATTGTTGTCCCAAAGCAGTTAATGAGCCTGTTAAAAATTTTAAATCTATTTTGCTCATTTGTCAAAACAGACAAATACACAAACCAGATATATATATATAAAAAATAATATTAAAAAAATCTACTTAAACAGTTCCGATCAAAATTAGAATTTCTGTTACCCGGGGTATTTTTTGTGTACGAATTGTCTTCATTCCGTGGAAAATTTTGAATGTTTTAGCAGACATGGGAAGCACAAACTGAGATATGTTTTTTAGAAATTCTGCAAGAAAACTTAGTGCAAGTCGTAGTTCTGTTGTAACGAGAGATTCTCTGCTGGTGACAAAAGGGACATTTTCTCATGCTGCTTAAAATGTCCCTTTAAGAACCAAGATATTAAAGCAATTTCTCGGTTTTTAGTATGATCCAAATCTTTGTTCCTTTTCTCCAGACTACAAAGAATTAAAGAAATGATAGAGCATAATAATCTAGTGAATTGGGTTTTTTATGCAGCTACTATACTGTGCAATTTTTAGTAAAATGAGTTGTCTAATTTCAGGTGTTGCTATCTACACTGGCATGGAAACTAAGATGGCATTAAACTACCAGGCAAAATCACAGAAGCGATCTGCTGTAGAAAAGTAAAATTTCTAATACTTATTCTGGGGGTGGAAAACAGCATATCTGAATGGTGAATAAAAGGGAATTATAAAAATATTTTTTAAAGTGTATTTTTCATTAGTTTAAGTGATAGAGAGACTTACAATTTGCCTTTTTTACAATTTTTTACATATAAAATCATTCAAATAACACATATAAATGAGGTTCTCAATGCTGAACTACTATTAAATGTTAAAAAAACCCAAAACAACAACCCACCTTACTGTAACACCTTTTTAAGGTGTGATGTGTTTTGCTGTTTGGCTTTCACTGGTTAGAGTACACCTATGGACAGTTTTCCAAGAGTATGTGCTTGAATATCCTGATATTTTAAAAGCAAAATGTTCTTGCCCTTTCTTGTTTCAGATCTGCCTAGTCTATAAAAGTACATATGTGAGGTTTTCTTGTATTGGTTCAGACACATGGTAGGAAAAGGTCTGCAGCCTGGTTATTCTGTTTTGATTCCATCTGTGCTGTTTTCACTAATATATACTAAGTTTGATAATGTGTCACACACATTTTGGAAACAATTATAGCAGTTAACATTTTAAATAGAAAATGATCCTCAATAATATTTTTCTTCATAGGGAAAACACTATAGAAAAGTTATTTGGCATCATGGTGTTGTTAGACTTACAGCAACTGTTAGGCTGAAGCACAAGTGTAACATTTTTTAATAAACTCAGTAGTTTAAATGCTAATCATTTCTTATTTTATTTGCCTTTTTTATTTTTTTTAGATCAATGAATGTATTCCTTATTGTATACCTCTGTATTCTCATCAGCAAAGCACTAATAAATACTGTCCTGAAGTATGTCTGGCAGAGTGAACCATTTCGTGATGAACCGTGGTATAATCAGAAAACAGAGCCAGAAAGGAAAAGAAATTTGGTATGAAAATAAATTAAAATTACAACAAAGTTTCATTAAACCCTTAATGTATAAAAATCTTACTGAAAGGTATATACAACTTGCTTACTTACTTAATCATATATTGTTGCTTGGTTTTGCTAACAGTGGTGACAGTACATTTTCTTAAATTGTATGCATAAATTTAACTGATGAGAAAACGCCCTTTATAGTGTAAAAAGTGTCATGAAATTGTTTTGGAGTTTCCTGTCATTTGTGTGAATTATTAAAGAACTGACCTCTTGCAGGTAGTTACAGGACTGAGAGGAATCCCACAACTGTTGGCAGGCATAAAGCAGATGCATTCAGAAGAATGTGCTGTAGGAATCTCTGTAAAAATGCCCCTCAAAACTTAGTTTTGTGTAGCTCTGTAACTCTGTCATGAACACTAGAGATTAGTGATAGTTGCCAGTGTCTGATGTCCTTATGGGAGCAAGGACATAGTCCAGAATGAATGCACAGATGGTCCAAAATAACAAACTGAACACAGCACTAGAGAAAAGCATATTATTTCCACTAAATCTTCCCAGTCAGAGTAGGGAAGAATTTCCTATTTCACCCTAAATGCGTGACAAGCACACGCTAGCCTGACAAATTCTAGGTTTCTCGTTATCACCAGTAACACTATCTCAACCTGCTGAGCAGGCTGACTATACCTCCAAGAGATTTTCACCACTGGAAAAATCAAGCCAGGTTATGTACAGCCATTCTACTTGTCTTGAGAGAAGGAAGGGAAAGCCTTAATTTATTTATTAATTAAACGCTGCCTGAAAGTTATGTAATTTGGTAACCCTTGAATGAGTTACTGTAATTTTATGGTCATTTGTGAATGCACATTTTATTGTTTTCCTTATTCTCATACAGCTCTTCACCACGCTCGTTAGTTGCTCTAAAACAACTAGTGTAGCTGTGGTCTGCACCTGTAGTTCTGTAAAGAAAAATATAAAGTTAAAACAAGAAAGAGTTTTTCTGTATGTTAAAGTAGTTGCAGTGACGCTTATGAGCTATGAAGATACACACCCTGTGCTGAACTGTGAGCTGTGAAAGGTGTTGCTTACTGTTTGAAAGTGACTAGAAAAGAAGAATTTGCAAATATGTGTAGTCATCTTTCATTTTTGATGGTACATGAAAAATCGATGTTTTGGTTTTGTTTCTTTGGCAGTTTCTTCGAGCTTTTACAGACTTCCTTGCCTTCATGGTTCTTTTTAACTACATTATTCCTGTATCCATGTATGTCACTGTGGAAATGCAGAAATTTCTTGGTTCATATTTCCTCACGTGGGATGAGGAAATGTTTGATGAGGACACAGGTGAAGGACCGCTGGTGAATACTTCTGACCTCAATGAAGAGTTGGGACAGGTAAATTTCATCAAATGATAATTTTTTTCAGTTGTTTATACCATTTTTTTAACTGTCCCTTAATTTTTTTTTAGCTTACTGTGAATTTTATTCAGTGCTAGTTAATTTTGAAAATAGTATCTCAGAACTTCTGATTTTCAAAATGAAAAATTCTAATTTCTCAGCCAATCAGTGGAAGACAATTAGTATTACTGTATTAGTAAGGGATAAACACTTAAAGAAAGTAGTGATTTCTCTTCATTGACTATTGAGGGAGATTGTAGAAGCATCTAACTTCCTTAGAGTGTAAGATAGGAAAAAAAAATCCTTCTCATCTGGCTAGACTGACACCAAATCTCCAGATGCAATTTTTATCCAGTAAAAGGATTCACCGTCACTCTCATTTTTCAAAAGAAATTCTGTGTTTGGTATCCTGTGGTAAGAAAATCATCACCTTGACACAGATTCACATGTGAATATTTTTTGAGAAAACACTTAGAATCTCTATTAATTAAAAATATTTTCATAGGTTTTCAAATAAATATGATGGTATATTTCCTGATTTAGTACAGCCAAGCTAGCAATTAAGCTTTTAGGGACGTGGATCTATTTGGATAATTGGTGGGACCAAGTGTTTTGTGGTTATGGGAGACAGTGCCAACTACCATAAGATCCTTGTAGAGAAACCGATGAATTACGGGCTTGATGAGCAGGCAGAGAGGTGGATTGAAAACTGACTGAACAGCCAGGCCCAGAGGTTGGTGATCAGCAGAGCAAAGCCTAGTGGAAGGGCCAGTAAGTAGCAGTGTACACAAGGGGTCGGTACTGGGTCCAGTCCTGATCATTAATGATCTGGATGATGGGGACCACCCAGCTGGAAAGCAGCTTGGCAGAACATACTGGACAACAAATTGAACATGAGCCAGCAATGTGCACTTATGGCAAAAAAGGCAAGTGGCATCCTCATCTGCATTAGACAGAGCATTGCCACAGGCTGAGGGAGGTGATCTTTTTCCTCTGCTCTGCGCTGGTGAGGCTTCACCTGGAGTACTGTGTCCAGCTCTGGGCTCCCCGGGATGAGACATGGATGTACTG